>CM054126.1:100747067-102085384 GCA_028751855.1 Ambrosia trifida
TTTCTATAAAATTCCTTCTTAACACTTTCGGAATTCGTTGACACTCTCGATAAAAATATACAATTTCTTCTCATAAAATATTCTTTATAAAATTCTAGTCGTTCTTCTTACGACTTATATTCTTATCTGATAATTTCTTTCAATATATTATTATTCTAATAATTATTTCTTCTGGCATATTGGATGTCTTCTGCTAATATTTGGCACTTTAAATGCCTTCTCAAGATATCTGGCATTTCCAATGCCTTTCCATTATTCAGACATGTCGGATGTCTTTTCCAAATTATAATTCTTTTTATTTGTCGATTTATATTCTTTTATATCCAAGCGAATACTGATAATATTTATAGCAGATACTATAAATCCATCATTTCTATAATATATACTTGCTTGGAATAATTCTTTCTTATTTATATATTCGATCAAAGTCTATACTTTCGGTGTCTGTGAACACAATCTGATAAGACTTATGTATAGGCAATTCATCATATCTTCTTAATCCAACTTATTATAAGCAAGGCTTATTTCATCGGGATGTTCATGTAGATAGTTCTTGCCAGAACAGTGATTTCTTAAATTATCTCTCACAAACCTTTAACTTGGAACAGGAAATTCGTCATTCCTTGGCCAGAGAGTTTCACTTGAAAAATGAGCATAATTTTATTCATTTTTCGTTTTCACTTCGATTATACCTTGCGAATCTCTACATGATTCCACTTGGTATTAATCGTATTTCGACGTATTCGTTATAATTTATTTTCTTTTGATAAATCATTGGATTCTACCATTTCCGGTTTCTGAATCCATATAGATTTCTATCGGTTATATTCTAAGGATTTAACAATTTTTCCATCACTTCTTATTCGTTATTTTTAACTTGGTAACACTTGACCGTTTTACCAATTTGATTGTACTATAACTCAAGTGAGTTTTTATACAGAAGTGACTTTGAAGATTCTTTCATAGTATCATATATCCTCGCAAAGAATCATGTGGCATGGTGGCAAATGTCCGGATATACCTTCCGTAAGGGTCCGGATATCTTTTTGCACCAGGGGTTGCACAAAGGACATGCAACTATCTTTCGTTTTACATTTTGGTTGGTAATCAAAAATCAATAAACTTTTTTCTTTAATTCATAGAATTTAACCAATCGATGGTTTTTATTCTTCGAATATATTTTTAGTCGTATTTCATGAAGGAATTTCAACTAGATTGCCAATACTGTGATCGTATTCTCCGTATACGATACGCAGATGATTCAGATTTCTTATTATCCTTATTCTTATTATTTCTTTTAATATGCTTATGACCCAAACATACTGTGATCTCGATAAACTTCTACTCGAATGTTCATGTACCTGTGACATTCATAATTATGTCGCGATCATAATTACTATTTCACCTCACCTAACATTCAAGTGCTTGTTTATTTTAATCACAATAGGTATGTGTCCTTCACACATTATTCTATTATTCTTTTCTTTATTATCTCTTGGATTCGAAATTATATTATTCTGGAAGAAAACATCTTGATCTAAGTCTAACGCAATAGACGTTTAATCTGCCGAATTATTTCAAGATGAAACTCATTGTTGAATGTTTCGAGTTCAAAGAATATCCAATATGTGCATCGACTACCGGGAGTTGAACAAACTGACGATCAAGAACAAGTATCTGTTGCCAAGAATTGATGACTTGTTCGACCAGTTGCAGGGCTCCAGTTACTACTCAAAGATCGATCTGCGGTCAGGGTATCAACAGTTACGAATCCAGGAAGACGACATCCCGAAGACTGCATTCCGAACTCGTTATGGGCATTACGAATTCCTAGTTATGCCATTCGGATTAACGAATGCTCCTACAATTTTCATGGACCTCATGAATCGTGTCTGCAAGCCCTACTTGGACAAATTCGTCATTGTCTTTATCGACGACATCTTGATTTACTCACGAACTCGAGAAGAGCACGAACAACATCTGCGGTGGATTTTGGAGTTGCTCAAGAGTGAGAAGCTGAATGCCAAATTCTCGAAATGCGAGTTCTGGATTCGAGAAGTCCATTTCCTCGGTCACGTTGTGAATGAGAAGGGTATACAAGTTGATCCCGCAAAGATTGAAGCAATCAAGGATTGGGCCGTGCCCAAGACACCCACTGAAGTGCGACAATTTTTGGGATTAGCCAGTTATTACCGTCGATTCATCGAGAATTTCTCCAAGATTGCCCAACCATTGACTGTCTTAACGCAAAAAGACAAGAAGTTCGATTAGGGAATCAGACAGGAGAACGTGTTCCAAGTATTGAAGGACTGTTTGTGCAGTGCTCCAATTCTTTCCCTTCCCGAAGGTACCGACGACTTTGTAGTTTATTGCGATGCTTCACATCAAGGTCTTGGATGTGTACTCATGAAAAGGAATAAGGTCATTGCCTATGCATCCCGACAACTAAAAATTCATGAAAAGAATTACACCACTCATGACCTAGAGTTGGGTGCAGTGATCTTTACTCTCAAGATTTGGAGGCACTACCTTTACGGTACCAAGTGCACCATCTTCACTGACCATAAGAGCTTACAACACATCTTCAACCAGAAGGAACTGAACATGCGGCAACGCAGACGGGTTGAATTATTGAACGATTACGATTGTGAGATAAAATACCATCCGGGCAAAGCCAATGTTATGGCCGACGCATTAAGCCAGAAGGAACGAGTTAAGACCCTACGTGTGCGCGCACTAGGTCTGACCATCCATACAAATCTCACGACCCGTATCCGCGACGCTCAACAAGAAGCTCTGAAAAGTGAGAATCTTAAGAATGAGTCGTTATTTAAGATGGTTAGTCTATTGGAACCAAGATCTGACGGCACGGTTTATTTCGCCAATCGGATTTGGGTGCCACGATTCGGTGACTTACATTATCTAATCTTGGTGGAAGCTCACAAATCTAGATACTCAGTACATCCTGGTGCTGACAAGATGTACAAGGACGTAAAGGAACTTTATTGATGGCCTAACCTGAAAGGTGAAATCGCCACATACGTCAGCCGATTCCTTACCTGTTCGAAGGTCAAAGTTGAGTATCAGGAACCATCTGGTCTGCTCCAGCAACGAGACATTCCTGTTTGGAAATGGGAACATATTTCCATGGACATCATCACCAAACTACCCAAGACGTCTAGTGGTCACGATACAATTTGGGTAATTGTTGACAGGTTGACTAAATCCGTGCATTTCTTGCCGATTAAGGAAACCGACAAGTTGGAGAAACTTGCCAAGTTGTATATCAAGGAGATTGTAACTAGGCATGGTGTGCCTGTTTCAATCATTTCCAACCGAGACAGTCGATCTACTTCCTGATTCTGGCAAACACTGATCGACGCACTAGGCTCTCGCTTAGACATGCACACAGCCTACCATCCGCATACAGATGGCCAGAGTGAACGCACAATCCAGACATTGGACGACATGCTTCGGGCATGCGTAATCGATTTTGGTGGAAACTGGGATTCACATTTACCATTGATTGAATTCTCCTACAACAACAGTTACCACACCAGCATCAAGACTGCCCCGTTTGAGGCCCTGTATGAACGTAAGTGTAGATGTAACACCCCGCCCCTCTCATCACCAATATTGTCCACTTTGCCCATCCAGAGCTCACGGATTTGTTTTTGGTTGCCCAAGTGGAGACTTCCCAGGAGGTCACCCATCCTGAAATTTCTCCCACCTGAGCACGCTTAACTGTGGAGTTCTCCTCTCATCCACTAACATTAAGCCCCAAAACGCGTTGGTGATTTAAGAGGCAAGACATTACTTATGAACCAAGGATCTCTCCTGGCCACGGCCGATGTGGGATTTTCCTGGGCTGTCACATTCACCCCCTGTTAGAGTTTCATTGTCCCTGATGAGGTGTGTTCCTGGGGTGTCACAGTAGATCTCCTTTGTGTTGGGCGGATGTCGGAGACAAATATTTGACTGGCCCTAAGCTCATTCAAGAGACCACTGACAAGATCTTCCAGATCCGAAGAAATTCACATCGATGATCAGCTCCATTTCGTCGAGGAGCCAATCGAGGTGACTAATTGGAAAGTCCAGAAATTGAGAAGCATCCGTACTAAACTTGTGAAAGTCAGATGGAATGCAAAGCATGGTCCCGAATTTACATGGGAACGCGAAGACCAAATGAGACGAAAGTACCCAGCTCTTTTCCCTAAGACTACTGACACTAGTAGGGAAACTCGATTTCGCGGACAAAATTCCCAAAACAAGGGGAGAATGTGACAACAGTCAACAAAACAGGTCAACATCCGTACATAATTCATTTGCTGCCTTATTATATGTGTATATTTAGACAATTTGCATACACTATACCCCCCCCCCAGTATAGTAAAGCATGAGTTAATCAGAGAGACACCCGGACATGCCATCAAACAAGCATTACAAGAGGTTACTGCCATCTAACACATGATAATGCACCTCTAACACACGTTTGTGAACACAAAGATCACCATGGGATATCATTAAACAAACCCATGACACATATGAAACAAAATACATGTTAATGTCGTCATCAAGAGGCATGGAACATAACTAACTCTTAGCCTTGTAAAACCAGATAATATTCCTATATCAAAGGCGTACTAAAGACTATCTAATGGATACCATGAGCAATTACAACACTACTAACTTATGTTAAGACCAATTTACTCACAAAATATGATAAGATTTGATCTATTCATCATAGAACTACACAAAACATAACCGTATGAATATATACACACGCACGGCATATATATCCATACCCACATGTATGATTGATATCATGAGATAATTAGATAAACTAACCTAGCTACACCTTGATACATCCCTATCACTTGTAAAACATAGGAAATCGGCCCACATGAAACACATGAAACAACAAGACACACATTGCCTTACCTCACACCCATGTGTCACACCCTCAAAATCCACTTGCGGGGTTTTACCGCGAGGCGCATGACAAACCAGGATCCAAACCAACGATCACAATAAACAAGTCTAAATGAATATAAATGCAATTTCAAAACATTGTTTAAAATCCCCGTTTACTGCGGAAGCTTATTCAAAACAATTATTCAATATTAATCCAATGTTCAACGTTTGTAAAACCATGCAACTCTAACTAAACGCCGTGCAGACGCGTGCGCCCTAGTTCCATTGTGCTACCTTAGCGACCTGAGAAAACATGTAAAAGTTTACGTCAGCTCAAAAATGCTGGTGAGTTTACAGGTTTTGTATCCAAGTACCAAGTCCACCTGTCCATACTATAATAAATCGAGAACCAGTATACGCTAGCTAGGCGTACGTTTTGTTACTACCACGATTGGAAAACCATTACTAACGCGAATACCAAAAGTATGCCCGATGTATGTTCCTGTTGTTCCTGTTTGAGACAATATGCACCCGCCGACCCTCCAAGTCGACGAGCGGGGTTGGTCACTCCCAATAGCGCTATTCACATTTCCCCGTTGTGCAAACCCGCACATTCATGGTTTCCCCCGGGACTTCCAAAGATCGTGTAGTACACAATAGAAACCCATAGTATGACAGTAGTTACCAAATAATAGTTTTAACACATGTTTTCTCCCCCGAAAGTATGAAACCAGTTTAAAAGAGGGGCCGTAAACTCACCTTAACGTGCAAGCAAAGAATCCGAACAGCAAGCAATATATGCTACCGACACCCTAATAACAGTGTCGCTCAGTGAGTATAGGCGTAATATCATTACCCATATAACTCGTTTGTCCAAGGCGTTTTAAATGTTCAAAAGTGTGCATATGACGCCTAGTGATTCTACATGCAATAGTAAACCCTACGGACCCGTTGGTGAATACGTTGGTTACAATTAGTTTCTACATTCCGTATGTGTCTCAGACAAGTGTACTTCAGTTACATATCAATTCCATACCACCTAAGACCTCAATTAAGCACATAAGCACATAATACACAATCTGTGTTTTCAGGACAGATTGTGCGCCATCAAAACTAATTTATTTAAAATAGCAAACCAGTGAGTTAACCTCCCAAATTTTTACTGAATTTACTTTGGGATTCACTCGACAATACCTATTTTTGTTTTGTCTCAATTCCAAACACAAAAATTATGAAAATTCGTACAACACAGCTAGGTCCAGAAAATCTCCTCAACAGGTCAGTTTAGTAGGAAAATTCTTAAAAATTGTGTATTCATCCAAACGAGATGAATCCACTTGGAAAAGCTCTATTTTTCCAGTATTGACCTACTGTAAAAATTTCATTATCTAATTCCTTGTAAATCTCAAGTTATGACCATTTAAAGTTAACCCAATTTACAAATCCGAAAATCTGATATGACCCCTAATCAATTAAAATTCCAAAAACGACTCAAACGACGTCCAAATTCGATGGTTTTGCCCATTATGAAAAGCTAAGACCTTGTACGTTACAATCATGCAAAGAATCGATCAAATCAATTGTTTTCAAGCCACGAAACAGACCCTACAAGTCGACTTTCAGAATCTGTCCAGATTCTGATCGTACAATATCATCAATTATATCAAACCCTAGTTGCATATTATCAATCAATAATACCTAATAATCATCATACAACTTTCCTAATACCTATTCCCATCAGATCCTATTATCAAACATGTCAAGATCAAAGCTTTTAGGATCAAAACACCAATAACTTGCGCAACAAGCATCCTATGATGTTACTACGCGTTTATTAATAGGTTTAATCCGTTTAATCTTCAAAAAGACTCATGTTTTAATGTTTATTAAACCCAATCAGACCTGGACAAACTTGTTATAGGATTTTTACAATAAAACATAAAGTAAAAAGCATAAGAAATCATGAGTTATACCCTTAGCTCTTCAAATCAATCAATCGCGCGCCTTGGAGCCTCCCAATTGATGATCTTGAGCCTTAGCAGGAGTTTTTGGAGTGAAATATTCGTGTGGGGCAGTAAGGGGGCGATTAGGGTTGAGTATGAGGGCTGCATGGGAGTTAAGGATGTTTAAATATGAGTTTGAGGCGGTTTAAACCCGTCAGGTAACATCGAGCGGCCGCTCGGAGCCTGTGAGCGGCCGCTCACAGGTCCGGGTGGCGCGCTTTTGTTTCGTTTCGCCTCCCGACGCGTTATCCATCGACGTTTTCGTTGTTTCGAACCGTAACAAGTGTAACCCCATGCGTTAAGACCCTAATCAACCTCACGCTCCACTTTTAATAATTTTTATTAACGTGTTCGGTTTAGGTTCACATAATCACGTATGGTTTTCACATAAGTTTGTCAGATATCACCGAGACACATAAGTTTGTTATTCACCAACGTCCGAGGTTCACTAATCATGAAATCACATGTTAACTCACACAAGGAGTCAGAACCCGACCCACACAAGGAGTCAAAGCATCTCATAACCCGAGATAATGCTCGTATGTCCTATCTAGCTATCTAGATAACCCTCGTTAAGTATAATATACCCGTGACTCGCTAAGGTAGACTTTAATCTAGACCATGTTGTTAACCAGAATTTGCCGGGTGTCACATCATCCCCACGTTAAAAGAATTTTCGTCCCGAAAATTGTACAAGTACCAAAAGAACAAAAGAAATAACGAAGGAAACAAACAAAAGATAGAAACCAAAAAGAGATTTACCCGAGTTGTCACATCATCCCCACGTTAAAAGGAATCTCGCCCCGAGATTCATTCAGCTGCAGAAGAGACATGTCTCGACTCGAACGCTTCCTTAGGAAAAAGATGAGGATACTTAGACTTCATCTGATCCTCCCGTTCCCACGTATATTCCGGTCCCCGGTTCGAGTTCCACCGAACCTTAACGATACGAATCTTGCTGTGACGTAGGCTACGAATCTTGTAATCAAGGATCTCCACAGGTTCTTCCACAATCCGAAGACGATCATCAACCTTGATCTCTTCTAGTGGAACGATGAGAGACTCGTCAGCCAGGCACTTCTTCAAGTTTGACACGTGGAAGACGTTATGTACGTTACCGAGCTCCGTCGGTAAATCAAGACGATATGCCACCGGTCCAATCCGTTCCAGGATCGTAAATGGTCCGACATACCGTGGATTGAGTTTGCCACGCTTCCCAAAGCGTATGACGCCCTTCCACGGTGAGACTTTTAGAAGTACCTTGTCATTGACTTGGAATTCCAGTGGTTTGCGACGCTGATCAGCATAACTCTTTTGCCGGTCCCGTGCCGCCGCCAACCGATTTCGAATCTGTACGATCTTTTCCGAAGTTTCGTACACTAGTTCAGGCCCAGTGAGTTGACTCTCACCCACTTCAGCCCAGCAAAGAGGAGAACGGCATTTCCGTCCGTACAGTGCCTCGAACGGAGCCGCTTTGATGCTCGTGTGATAACTGTTATTATACGAGAATTCTACCAACGGTAGATGAGCTTCCCAACCCTTCCCAAAATCGATCACACATGCCCGCAGCATGTCTTCTAAAGTTTGAATCGTACGCTCACTCTGACCGTCAGTCTGTGGATGGTAAGCCGTACTCATGTCTAGTTGGGTACCCAAAGCCTTGTGCAAAGACTTCCAGAAGTGAGAAGTAAAATGGGAGTCACGATCCGAGATAATAGAAACTGGTACCCCGTGCTTAGAAACAACTTCTTTCAAGTAAAGACGAGCCAAACGATCCATGGTGTCGGTCTCCTTAATAGCAAGAAAATGAGCTGATTTCGTCAACCGATCGACAATCACCCATATCTTGTCGTTCCCGCTTGGTGACTTAGGAAGTTGTGTGACAAAATCCATAGTAATCCGTTCCCATTTCCATTCCGGAATTTCAGGTTGTTGCAAGAGACCCGACGGTTTCTGGTATTCCACCTTGACCTTAGCACAGGTCAAGCATTTGCTCACGTATGAGGCTATGTCCGACCTCATGTTTGGCCACCAGTAAAGCACCTTCAGATCTTGGTACATCTTATCCGAACCAGGATGAATAGAATACCGGGACTTATGAGCCTCATCAAGGACAAGCTCCCGTAGTCCCCCGAACAAAGGAACCCATATACGTTCTGCGAAATAGTGCAAGCCATCAGGCCTTCGCTCTAGGTGCTTGTCGGCACCGTGCATGGTTTCAGCTTTAAGGTTTTCCTCCTTCAAAGCTTCCAACTGGGCAGAAAGGAGTTGATCAGGTAACGACGAATGGATGGTGAGCTGCAACGCCCGAACGCGACGAGGTTTAGTAGATTCCTTCCTGCTCAAGGCGTCTGCTACAACATTCGCCTTGCCAGGATGGTACTTAATAGCACAATCATAGTCGTTCAACAGTTCGATCCAACGGCGTTGCCGTATGTTCAAGTGTTGTTGGTCGAAAATGTGTTGGAGACTCTTGTGATCGGTGTAGATGGTGCATTTGGTACCGTACAAGTAATGTCTCCAAATTTTCAACGCGAATACCACGGCACCCAACTCCAAATCATGAGTGGTGTAGTTCTTCTCATGCACTTTGAGTTGACGAGAAGCATACGCAATCACTTTCTCGCGTTGCATCAACACGCAACCGAGTCCATGAATGGAAGCGTCACAGTAAACAACAAAATCATCAGGACCCTCAGGTAAAGACAAAATAGGAGCAGAACACAGTTTAGACTTCAGTTCTTCAAACGCTGACTCTTGTGATTCACCCCAGTCGAACTTCCTATCCTTCTGAGTGAGAGTGGTGAGGGGTTGAGCAATCTTCGAGAACCCCTGAATGAAACGACGATAATAGCCCGCAAGGCCTAGGAATTGCCGCACCTCAGTTGGCGTCTTTGGTGCTCCCCAGTCCTTGATCGCTTCGATCTTAGCTGGATCGACATGAATCCCTAGTTCATTGACCACATGTCCTAGGAATTGAACTTCGCGTAACCAAAAGTCACACTTTGAGAACTTGGCGTAAAGTTGTTCCCGTCACAAGAGTTCCAAAACTAACCGCAGATGTTCCCCGTGTTCGGTCTCGTTCTTCGAGTAGATCAGAATGTCATCAATAAATACAATGACGAATTTATCCTGATATGGTTTACAGACGCGGTTCATCAAGTCCATGAAAACCGCTGGTGCGTTCGTGAGACCGAAAGGCATGACCAAGAATTCGAAATGGCCATAACGTGTTCGAAAAGCAGTCTTTGCAACGTCAGCCTCCCTGACGCGCAGCTGGTGATAACCGGACCTCAAATCGATCTTGGAATAATAACTAGAACCCTGAAGCTGGTCGAATAGATCATCGATACGTGGAAGAGGATAACGGTTCTTGACGGTCAATTTGTTCAGCTCTCTGTAGTCTACACACAATCGGAAACTCCCATCCTTCTTCTTGACAAATAAAATCGGGGCTCCCCAAGGGGAAGAACTTGGTCGGATGAAACCCTTGTCCAAGAGTTCCTGTAACTGACTGGACAATTCCTGCATCTCGGGAGGTGCAAGACGATAGGGGGCCCGAGCAATAGGAGCAGCCCCTGGTATAAGATCAATACCGAACTCGACTTGACGATGAGGAGGAAGACCAGATAAATCATCGGGAAAAACATCAGGAAACTCGCGTACCACCGGAATGTCGTCGATCTTTTTTTCATCACCAGAGGAAACAGATAAAAGCGCCAATACGGTTGGGTAACCCTTTCGAAGACACTTAAGGGCTTTCATGCTAGAGATGATGTTTAGTGAAACACCACCCTTGATACCGTACACAGAAAGAAATTCTCCATCAGGGAGAGGAATCCGAATAACCTTATCGTAACAGACGATCTCCGCGCGATACAAAGATAACCAATCCATTCCTACCACAACGTCAAAACTACCCAAAGGTACCGGCATAAGGTCGATGGGGAACGATAAACCCGACAACTCTAATTGACACTCCCGAAGAACACTAGTAGCTTCAATCGTCTTACCGTCAGCTAACTCAATAATATACTTGGCCTCTAATGGTACGGGTGCTACATTTAGCAGTCGACTAACATCCATGGATACAAAACTCTTGTCGGCACCAGAATCAAATAACACGCTAACAGAACGATTATTGAGAAGAAATGTACCGGTGACTGTGTCAGGGTCCTGCCTAGCCTCAGCAGCTCCAATGACGAAAGCACGTGCATTTCTGCCGCCGCCCCCGTTGTTCCCATTCCCGTTGTTCCCACCCTGCTTCAGTTTTGGGCAATCCTTCTTGTGATGCCCAGTGTCACCACAGTTGTAGCATCCTTGTTTCCCTGTAGTCCCCTGAGTAGTTGGAGCTGAACTGTTGGTCGGAGCCTGAGTCGATGGAAGTGTAGCCCGACAATCTTTAGCATAGTGGCCCGTTCGCTGGCAGCGGTGACAACGGTTACTGTCGCAGTTCCCTTGGTGATGGCGTCCACACTTGTTGCATTTGGGCAGTTTTCCCGCATAACCACCCTGCTTGTTACCCGAAGAAGATGAACCTCCATTATCAAACCTTTTACCCTGCTGTGCAGACCCAGACCCTTTCCCGTCGTTTTCCCACTTGCGCTTATTGTTCTCTGGGGTCTTCGCAGTCGAACCTTTCGCAGGCAAAATCCCCTCATTCACCTTTAAGTTAGTCATTCTATGGGCCGATCGAACTACCTCCGCATAAGTAGGATGATTTCCAGCAGCCACCAACCCTGCAATTTCCGGCACTAACCCTGAGACATAATGTTCAATCTTACGATACTCTGGCACGTGCAAATCGGGACACAGCACCGCCAACTCATTCCTCCTCACAGTATACTTCTCGATTTCCGATCCAGTCATCTTGAGGTTCCACACCTCATGCTCCAGCTTCTGTACCTCTTCTCTCGGGCAATACTCCCGCTTCAGCAACTGTACAAAGTTCTCCCATGGCATAGCATATGCCTCCCCAATACCCATGTTCTGGGTGATACCATTCCACCAAGTCAATGCCACGTCCTGAAATAACGCAGCAGAATACTTCACCCGATCTTCTGGGAGACAGTTACACATCAGAAATACCGACTCCACTTTCTCCAACCACCTAAGCAAGCTAACCGCACCCTCAGTGCCAGAGAATTCCTGGGGCTTGCAGTCCCGGAACATCTTGTAGGTGCACATGGGTGGGGGTGGGTCAACAGGACCACCTGAAACGAAACGCATGAGAAACCACGAAGAATGTAAACAAGGTTCACCAATGAGGCAAGGAAAATGGATGAATCAACTTACCACCACCGTTGTGCCCTAACTGAAAGGCAGCTTGGAGCAAGTTGTTCAGATCATCCTGCGATAGGTTAACACCTCCACGACCACCAGCACCACCGCGACCACCACCACGTCCACCATTGCGACCACCTCCACGTCCTCCTCGTACTCCAGACATGATTCTGGCAGAAAGAGCGAGAAAATTTAGTTTCGCAGATAAGGATAACCACTAATGTTCACAAGATCAAAGCTAGATCCAATCCAGGACTATCCCCTCAAACCCAGAGCTCACCAGGGCTTCCATGCATTTCGGTTTATGATTTTGTGTGCACCCAAAATGATAAACCGCTCTACATGGTCCTCCAAGTGTCCTCCTAGTCCAAAGTTCAAATCACCGAACATAGACTCTCAGCTACACACCGTAATGCTACGATAGTTTATGGCAAGTGTTTCTATTGGAGTGCGGAAGGGAGATGTCCGAGCCTTGGACAAATCTCAAGAGCACACGAGTTACTCCAATAGACTACACTGCCTAGAAAACAAGTAACCCAACCTAAGATAGAACGGATGATGTAACATAGAAAGACCAACGATTTAGAGACACCCCGACAAGACCATACGTAAACCACTATAACGTTTAGTACCATGTGATCGTCTAGTGTGTGCGACTCGGCTATAGACTAGACCCTACATGCAGTCCTAGTTCACTATAACCATTGGCTCTGATACCAATCTGTCACACCCTCAAAATCCACTTGCGGGGTTTTACCGCGAGGCGCATGACAAACCAGGATCCAAACCAACGATCACAATAAACAAGTCTAAATGAATATAAATGCAATTTCAAAACATTGTTTAAAATCCCCGTTTACAGCGGAAGCTTATTCAAAACAATTATTCAATATTAATCCAATGTTCAACGTTTGTAAAACCATGCAACTCTAACTAAACGCCGTGCAGACGCGTGCGCCCTAGTTCCATTGTGCTACCTAAGCGACCTGAGAAAACATGTAAAAGTTTACGTCAGCACAAAAATGCTGGTGAGTTTACAGGTTTTGTATCCAAGTACCAAGTCCACCTGTCCATACTATAATAAATCGAGAACCAGTATACGCTAGCTAGGCGTACGTTTTGTTACTACCACGATTGGAAAACCATTACTAACGCGAATACCAAAAGTATGCCCGATGTATGTTCCTGTTGTTCCTGTTTGAGACAATATGCACCCGCCGACCCTCCAAGTCGACGAGCGGGGTTGGTCACTCCCAATAGCGCTATTCACATTTCCCCGTTGTGCAAACCCGCACATTCATGGTTTCCCCCGGGACTTCCAAAGATCGTGTAGTACACAATAGAAACCCATAGTATGACAGTAGTTACCAAATAATAGTTTTAACACATGTTTTCTCCCCCGAAAGTATGAAACCAGTTTAAAAGAGGGGCCGTAAACTCACCTTAACGTGCAAGCAAAGAATCCGAACAGCAAGCAATATATGCTACCGACACCCTAATAACAGTGTCGCTCAGTGAGTATAGGCGTAATATCATTACCCATATAACTCGTTTGTCCAAGGCGTTTTAAATGTTCAAAAGTGTGCATATGACGCCTAGTGATTCTACATGCAATAGTAAACCCTACGGACCCGTTGGTGAATACGTTGGTTACAATTAGTTTCTACATTCCGTATGTGTCTCAGACAAGTGTACTTCAGTTACATATCAATTCCATACCACCTAAGACCTCAATTAAGCACATAAGCACATAATACACAATCTGTGTTTTCAGGACAGATTGTGCGCCATCAAAACTAATTTATTTAAAATAGCAAACCAGTGAGTTAACCTCCCAAATTTTTACTGAATTTACTTTGGGATTCACTCGACAATACCTATTTTTGTTTTGTCTCAATTCCAAACACAAAAATTATGAAAATTCGTACAACACAGCTAGGTCCAGAAAATCTCCTCAACAGGTCAGTTTAGTAGGAAAATTCTTAAAAATTGTGTATTCATCCAAACGAGATGAATCCACTTGGAAAAGCTCTATTTTTCCAGTATTGACCTACTGTAAAAATTTCATTATCTAATTCCTTGTAAATCTCAAGTTATGACCATTTAAAGTTAACCCAATTTACAAATCCGAAAATCTGATATGACCCCTAATCAATTAAAATTCCAAAAACGACTCAAACGACGTCCAAATTCGATGGTTTTGCCCATTATGAAAAGCTAAGACCTTGTACGTTACAATCATGCAAAGAATCGATCAAATCAATTGTTTTCAAGCCACGAAACAGACCCTACAAGTCGACTTTCAGAATCTGTCCAGATTCTGATCGTACAATATCATCAATTATATCAAACCCTAGTTGCATATTATCAATCAATAATACCTAATAATCATCATACAACTTTCCTAATACCTATTCCCATCAGATCCTATTATCAAACATGTCAAGATCAAAGCTTTTAGGATCAAAACACCAATAACTTGCGCAACAAGCATCCTATGATGTTACTACGCGTTTATTAATAGGTTTAATCCGTTTAATCTTCAAAAAGACTCATGTTTTAATGTTTATTAAACCCAATCAGACCTGGACAAACTTGTTATAGGATTTTTACAATAAAACATAAAGTAAAAAGCATAAGAAATCATGAGTTATACCCTTAGCTCTTCAAATCAATCAATCGCGCGCCTTGGAGCCTCCCAATTGATGATCTTGAGCCTTAGCAGGAGTTTTTGGAGTGAAATATTCGTGTGGGGCAGTAAGGGGGCGATTAGGGTTGAGTATGAGGGCTGCATGGGAGTTAAGGATGTTTAAATATGAGTTTGAGGCGGTTTAAACCCGTCAGGTAACATCGAGCGGCCGCTCGGAGCCTGTGAGCGGCCGCTCACAGGTCCGGGTGGCGCACTTTTGTTTCGTTTCGCCTCCCGACGCGTTATCCATCGACGTTTTCGTTGTTTCGAACCGTAACAAGTGTAACCCCATGCGTTAAGACCCTAATCAACCTCACGCTCCACTTTTAATAATTTTTATTAACGTGTTCGGTTTAGGTTCACATAATCACGTATGGTTTTCACATAAGTTTGTCAGATATCACCGAGACACATAAGTTTGTTATTCACCAACGTCCGAGGTTCACTAATCATGAAATCACATGTTAACTCACACAAGGAGTCAGAACCCGACCCACACAAGGAGTCAAAGCATCTCATAACCCGAGATAATGCTCGTATGTCCTATCTAGCTATCTAGATAACCCTCGTTAAGTATAATATACCCATGACTCGCTAAGGTAGACTTTAATCTAGACCATGTTGTTAACCAGAATTTGCCGGGTGTCACACCATGACACCTAGTTACATCAATTTACTAATACCTATCCCCTACACTGGCTAAACTACCCTTACATCTTCTTGCTTGCACACTCACGGCCAACAAGGAAGAGACAAGGAAGTACACTTGCACAAAAGACAAGGAGTAACAACCTATGACACCATGAACCATCACTATCAACTAGAAGCTTAAGCTTTGCCTTTTCCTCTCCCTATATGGTGGCCGAGAATCCCACATGCTCCCATGAAAGAGATATGTCAACCATTACACCAATCTAGGCAATAAAACAAGAGATAGCATCATACTCCTTGAGGTCAACATGCCTTCTTTTGAACCTC
Source organism: Ambrosia trifida (assembly GCA_028751855.1). Taxonomy (NCBI): domain Eukaryota; kingdom Viridiplantae; phylum Streptophyta; class Magnoliopsida; order Asterales; family Asteraceae; genus Ambrosia; species Ambrosia trifida. The sequence continues at coordinate 100,762,935 of CM054126.1, forward strand.
TTACACCTATCGGCTATAGACAAAGGAAGAAGCATGACACTAACTTTCATACAAACAAGTATAAGACAAGAGTGATACACCTCCTCCCAAGAAGGAAAGCGTTCCACTTTTGGATGTTCATTAGCGGCCGAAGGGTACAAAGAATACAAGCTTATTCTTGGTTGTCAACATTCACCAAAAATAACACCAAAACAAGAGAAGAAATCCTAATAGATCAAGTTAACCTATCCCTTATTTGTCTAGTCCAATCGATCGGCTCATGCAAGAGCTAAACATGGCATCATTTGTTTGTTTATGGCCTACACAAACCTTGCACATAATAGGGATTAAAGCCTTAAACATTGCACCATTCTAGGATAACTCATTTGCTATTTTGAGCTTCCCTTGTCCATTACCATCGCCTATATAAAGACCTCCACCCTCACCCTCGTTCCTTGCACCAACACTCAACACAAACACCTACTCTCTCTATCAAACCAATCGGCCAAGCATTAGGGGGGACACCCAAGCCGAAGCCATCGAAGAACGAAGGGAGCAAACACAAGACTCTCTAGCTTGGATCATCCTAGGTAAGATACATTGCACGTTTAAGCTTCTTTCTTTTGATATTCCCCGTTGTTAAACCCAACACTCGGCCTTAGAACACCACATTTAGGAACACGACACTTTGTAAGAGAATGGGTTACAAAACAATGCTTTTCGGATATAGATCTTAGGCACATTGTCTTAATACTAGTATTTGTTCTTATGATCATGCCTTAACATCACTATAATCGGCTTTGTTATAATCATGAGTAGTCAAATTGTACTTTTGAAACTATACACGACTTGGATCACCATGTAATAGATCGGATTGCACGAGTGCAAGATTACTTGGCTTAAGTTTAAAGCTAAGGCTAACAACATGGTGATCATGGCTTAAAAATGTCGCAAACTCATAAATATGTCATGTGATTACTCTACAATGCTTGGTTAAGCTTAAAAACGATTAAGTTTGATTCACAAAATAATCGGCTTTAACCATATACCACAAGAACATATTGGCTACATCCAACTAACATGTGTTTACAAGAACTGAAACACGTGTTAGCTTATAAATGGTTTAAAAGAGGAAATAAACATGTGTTAAGTGATGTTTTCTCAAAAACCAGCCACACATGGTGATTTGGTGCTAACATACGGCTCAAACAACATGTGGGGCCCATTATAGTTCACCATGGATACTACATTTCGAAACACCAAAGTCTTGAAACTATGTTCTTTAAAGGTATTTTGAGGAATGGTAATTCAATTTTGTTCTGGCTGGATTGGTGGACTTCGGATTCAAGTTTCGCGACAAAGTTTCCAGATTTGTTTGCTTTAGATAAGAACCGGTTATGTTTAATTTCGGATCGGCTAACTACGCAGAATCAGTGGGTGTGGGACTGGCGTCGGGTATAATTGAACGATTAGGAGCAGCAGTAGCTCACAGATATGCTGGTCATTCTGGACGATGTTCGTCTGCAGACAGGTAGCGATCAGTGGCAGTGGCGTATTGGGTCTGACTCGGAATTTTCTGTGAAGGCAATGAAGCGCGTGCTGTTCGGCGTATTGGATCGTTGCTTGGCGAGCGTTTTTTGATAGACTTCCCACCGCCTAGGCCCTTGCTCGTCGTTGTATTCTGGTTGAGACACAGATTTGCCGCTTATGTGATATTTCGGTGGAGATGGTAGACCATTTATTTTCTGGATGTGCAGCGATTATGGAAGTTTGGGAAGCCGTTTTCAATTGGTGTAATATTCCGAGGAGCTTTATTTTCATGTTAAAGATTTGGTGCTTCTCCACAAAACGGCCATTTCAGGTTCTCGAAAAAGAAAGGTTTTTCATGGGCTTGTCCTCACTACCTTTTGGAGTATTTGGCGAGCGAGAAATGACGTCATATTTAACGCAAAACAACTATCAACTCGGAAGATTTTTGAGGAAATTAAAGTCATATCTTATTTGTGGATTACTAATAGAGGGCGTTTATCGAACATGAATTGGGAGTCTTGGGGGAGGTTTGACACGTTAAGGATGGGGTAATGGTTTGTTGATGTTTTTTGTTGGGTCTAGTTTCGGATTGTCTGTATTGCGGGTTGCTTCCCGGTTTTTTGTTGCTAGTTTCTTGCTAGCTCATTAATAAAAGTTGTTTGGCCGTTCAAAAAAAATAGTCTTGAAACTATATGTTTTATAGAACACTAACGAGTGTCACGTACACTAAAACACACTAAGCACAATGGCCCACAAGTGTCGGGTGAACAATTTGTATGATAAACAACAATCGGATGACTTACCATGTCCATAATGATCATAGGGTATCATTAGTCAGGACAGTGACCATCTACTAGCTCACTAGACCACATACAACTTAAACAGGTGAGTTTCTATGGCCTCATTTTACTATTTTACATTTTGGGGGAAATACATGCATCAATAGTTGTGTCATTTTCAAGTGTGTGTACATTCTATCATGACTACCATGTGGAACATGAGACATTTTGGTTCATGAGCTCACTAGTCCTCATACAACGTTTACTGTAACCATTAGCTAGACATTTAGCCATAGAACACTTTAATAGATCTATTGGGTTGACACCCCCACTCTTGGTTAGTCGCTCTAACCTGCCACAAGCAAAAGAGTGTTAGTATTCTACTATACATACATTGTCTTTGGTGTACAATGCGCGAGGCACAACAGTCAAGAGGTTTGGTTACGGGACTCATGGTTCTCACAGTAATCATTTGCCTAGCTAGCTTATGATTGGTCAAACACGAATGACACGTTCATTTTACAATACATTCAAAACCCATAGACTCACCAACATTATTGTTGACAAAACTCGTTATGCATGTGTTTCAGGTAACTAATGGAGGGCCACCGAGGATTGAGGGAAGAATTCGAGCATGTACACCGTGGTATAACTTTGATGGTTGTTGTTAGTTACAAGATGTTATGTTTTCAGCTTACATAAAACAATGTCTCTTATGTTAACAGTATGGTTTGACTTTCAATAAATTCATGACAATTACCATCACTTATGGTGGTACTATTTCAATAAATGTGTATGGCTTGAACCTTGTGATTGAAAACCTTTCGATCGTGGCATCCCCGTGTTTCCGCCTTGGCGGGGTGTGACATTATGTTTGTTGGTTTATCGAGAGCGGGGGAGTATTAGAAGGAAATTATATTTTGGGGACAGAAAAGCATGACACACAACCTTTGATATTGTCATTTTTTTTTCATTTGTTGACAAAAAATCTTGACACAAAAAAATGTGTCATAAATTTATATGATTTCACAAAATATGACATCTTTTTTATGACACATATTTTTTTAATGAAATAAAAGAGGTGTAAGTCATTGTTGCATGTCAAAGAAGACATATTTTCTTGTAGTGCGTATTTTATAATTTAGCTAGGAAATTAGTATGTTATTTCTATTCAATATTTTTGTATGCTTTAATATTACTTTGTGAGTGTGGGTTTATGGCTAATGGAATTAAGGATTTTAACCCATTCTAGAACATGTAATGTATTTATCAATTGAAAATGTGGAGGGAAGAAAGAATGACGGAAAGATGATACAACAAACTACACGGATGCATATGGGAATGAAATGTAGGGGCAAACTCTCTTTTCAAACAACATCAAACAAATTTAGTAAGCGGACACGATTGGAAAACTAAATGACGGTTGAGGTCTCGGGTGAAAATTAACAAAAAAATAACGACTCAACCTTCCTTCTGCATCAAAGCACAGGGACTCAAACGGCAATAAACTCTTTCCAATATTATCTATTCTTCCATTGGTCGAAACTTGAGGCCACGTATGATGAGACCAGACATGGTTCCTTCGTAAGTTACGGATTTCAATTTCCCTGAAAGACATCCTCTTTTAAGTTTTGAAACAATAACCTCCATCCATCCGTCATTCCTCTTCTTTGAAACACGATCGCTAACATGTAAATTCCATGGGCTAGGGGACCTAAAATATAAAATCTCTTTTTCGGAAAATTGAAAATGTTACCTAAAGTACCTCCGTACTTAGAATAAAAAAATAAATTAAAATGAAAATTTAAATGTATATATTATAAAACTTGCATTATCATTGGCTCGAAACTCGATGCCTTCAATATAGATGGCACTACTGTCACAATAGCATCGTGAAAATCCTTCAAGTAAAACCTCAAAACTAGTATCTGTATTCAGATTTGATAACAATTCAATTGTCATCCAGTTGTCGTCTCTCCATGTAGCAAAATATGCATGCAAGTTTTCATCCCCTACTTTGTACTTTAGGTTCACATACATCCGTTGAGCTTGAGATTTTCTGGGACAACAAAATTTAAAGACTAGGTGAGCGTTGTATTTTATGCCGGCGGGTAAAAGCTGAGTTCTTATCTTGACTTGGATATTAAAATTTGAAATGTCCAACATCTGTGCTACTTTCCGAAACCTGCACACAGATTTATATATCAAATTCGCCTAAGTCTTTGAACATTACCTGCATGTAGAAAACGGAATTTTCTATTTTTCGCGTATACTTTTCTGAATAACTCTAGCTGAACATGTTTTCTAATTTTTGTGTTTTTTTTCTGAAAATTATATGGAAAACATGGTCAGTTTTCTACAATTTATATTTGTTCAAGTGTAAAGGTAATTTCTTTCTTTTGAGGAGTAAGCAAACAAACATTAAGACAAAGAGAGACAAACCTTGACTCTTGAACAGATCGCCACCTATGTGACCAACGATTTTTAAATGAAAACATTCTCGCTGATATCATCTCATTTCTTTCTCCGTTAGGGCCGATTGAAAACCACTGTTATACACACACAAAACAAATTAAATTCCTATTGGGTGAAGAAGCTGTTGAAATTATAATTCAAAATGTTTTTACCTTTTGAAAGTAGTTTGGGTAATCTGGAAATTAGTTCTTGATTTATTGCAGTCAATTTGTTTAGCTTACTGTTGAATATTTTATGTTATGTGAAAAGAGTTACAGGGACCATTTTGTAATTGTTTCATAGTTGTTATATGTGTTTACTAGAATAAGGACTATAATTGTAATTCTTGATAGTTAGAGGACTAAACTGTAAGGCGGGATATTGTTTGAAAAGTTGTTGAATGTTAATAAAAGGTAGTTAAGCAGGGTAGTTAACCCTAGCTTTGGATTGGTCTAATCTCTCTCTCTCTCTTGTTTCTCTCTCTAGACATTCACAGCTCATCAATTGGTATCAGAGCTCAACAAGATCTGAGCTCCGGGACCGCCATACACCACCATAAACCACCGTCCGTACCTTTTCCTACGTTCGTTTCTATCCACTCTGTTTCAATTCAGCACCGGATTGATCATCTGTGATCAATCTATTCCAGAATTTGATCAATTTGTGATCAAATTCTTCTTGATTTCATAATCTTGATCCAATATTCTTGATTCACCATTAATGGCAACCAATACTCGTCAACAAGAAATGCAAAAAATTGAAAGAACCTTGAAAGAACATGCACAGTCTCTCAAGAATGCGAACACCCTACAAGATGAAAACAGAGCGGCCATTAATCAATTAACCCTAAATCTTCAAACCATGTTTGATTCTTTGAGAGAACAATTGGAAACTACCCTCAAAGAACAATTGGACACCATCAATTTACAACCACATAATAATAATAATAATAATCATAATAATAATAATAATCACCTACAAGTAAACCCTCATGATCAGAGATTATCTCGTATTGGCCGTTTGGACTTTCCAAAATTCAATGGGCATGATGTAGATGGATGGGTGCACAAGTGTAACCATTTTTTTTCTGGTCGATCGTACTCCTGAACAGATGAAGGTGCAGTATGTTGTGATCAATTTAGAAGGAGTTGCTCTCAGGTGGCATCAGGGGTATTTGTCAAGTGCTAACAGACCCATAGAGCAGATTCCATGGAATGATTATGTTCGTTCCATCACAACAAGATTTTCTGATGATTTGTGGGAAGATGCTATTGAAGAGTTAAAGAACTTGCAGCAAATAGGTTCTCTAAATGAATACTGCAATGCTTTTGATGCTTTGATGATAAAAGTGACATTGTCTGAAGAATATGCAGCAAGTTTATTTCTTGGGGGCCTTAAGCCTGAGATAAGATGCTTGGTTAAAGTTTTTAAACCAAGAACCTTAAGAGAGGCCATTGCTATAGCCAAACAACAAGACAAGGTGCATACCACACTTTTTGGCAATAAAGAAACCAAGAAATCCAACTGGAACAATAATATTGGTTCTAGTAATAATGGAAAGAGTTTTAGAGGAAAACCATCTGGGGTGACTGCTGCAAACCCTCCCTTGTTACCCACACCAAAGACTGTGAGAAGACTCTCTAATAAGGAAGCTGGTGAGAAAAGAGCCAAGGGTGAGTGCTTCTTCTGTCCTGAAAAATATACATCTACCCATAAATGTAAGAATAGGCAGTTGTTCATAATAGAAATTGTAGATGATGAAGAAGGAATTATAGAAGAAGAGGCAACAGATGTATGTGAACTAGCAGAAATGCTAGGACAACCACAAATTTCCATTCATGCCATGAATGGAATACCCTCTTATTCCAATATGAAAATTGTGGGCTGTATTGGTACAAGGAAGCTGTACATCTTAGTGGATTCAGGATCCACTCACAATTTCATTACTGAAAAGACAGCTAGACTGCTACAATGTATTACTCAAGATGTGCCAGCCTTGAAGGTTTCAGTAGCCAATGGGAATCAGATAAGTTGTGGGAAAATGTGTAAAGGATTCAAATGGATGACGCAGGGTATGTGGTTTGAAGCTGATGTTATGGTTATTCCATTGGATAGTTATGACATGGTACTTGGAATTCAATGGTTATCTCCATTGGGAGACATTGTGTGGAACTTCAAGCAATTGACCATGGAATTCCAAATTAATGGAAAGAAACAAACATTGAAAGGCATCAGTAACAATGGGATAAGACTAAGTTCCATTGAGCAAATGGATCATATGTTTGATCACCCAAATCAGTTAGTGGAATCTCAAATGCAATTGGTTACATTGGAGGGGCAAAATGGTCAGAGAACCAATGTTACAAAGGTTCTGTTGGATGAAAGAATTACAAAGTTGATTGATCAGTATAAGGATGTTTTTGCAGAACCTAAGGGCCTTCCTCCATCAAGAGATTGTGAATATAAAATTGAATTAAAGGATGAATCAGTAACCATCAACCTGAAGCCATACAGGTATCAGGCAGTGCAAAAAGATGTTATAGAGAAAATGACTGAAGAATTACTCAGTACAGGGGTAATCAAGAATAGCACAAGTTCTTTTGCTGCTCCAGTGGTGTTGGTTAAGAAGAAGGATGGTTCATGGAGGATGTGTGTTGACTACAGACAACTCAACAATGCCACAATCAAAAACAGTTTTCCAATACCTCTGATTGATGAATTATTAGAAGAATTAAAAGGAGCTGCAGTCTTTTCAAAGCTGGACCTTAGATCTGGGTATCATCAGGTGAGAATGTTCTCTAATGATGTACATAAGACAACATTTAGAACACATCAAGGCCTATTTGAATTCATGGTTATGCCCTTTGGCTTAACCAATGCACCAGCAACTTTTCAAGCCTTGATGAATCACACTTTTAAACAGTTTTTGAGAAAATATGTACTAGTATTCTTTGATGATATTTTGGCATACAGCCAGAATATTGATCAACACTTAGTACATCTTGAAAATGTTTTAAAAACCCTGCAACAACATCAACTGTTTGCTAAACAATCTAAATGTTCCTTTGCTGGGGAACAAGTTGAGTATCTGGGTCATATTATAGACAAGAAGGGAGTGTCTACTGATCCTAAAAAAGTAGAAGTTGTGGCTCATTGGCCTGTTCCAATGAATGTTAAATAGCTCAGGGGGTTTTTAGGTTTGGCGGGATACTATAGAAAGTTCATCAGATCTTTTGGTATCATTGCCAAGCCATTAACTGAGTTGACAAGGAAAGATTCATTCAAATGGAATGAAAGAGCTCAACAAGCTTTTGAACAGTTGAAGGGAGCTCTAATAGAAGCACCAGTCCTAGCCCTTCCTAAGTTGAACAAGACTTTTGTTATTGAGACTGATGCTGACACTAACTTTCATACAAACAAGTATAAGACAAGAGTGATACACCTCCTCCCAAGAAGGAAAGCGTTCCACTTTTGGATGTTCATTAGCGGCCGAAGGGTACAAAGAATACAAGCTTATTCTTAGTTGTCAACATTCACAAAAAATAACACCAAAACAAGAGAAGAAATCCTACTAGATCAAGTTAACCTATCCCTTATTTGTCTAGTCCAATCGATCGGCTCATGCAAGAGCTAAACATGCCATCATTTGTTTGTTTATGGCCTACACAAACCTTGCACATAATAGGGAATAAAGCCTTAAACATTGCACCATTCTAGGATAACTCATTTGCTATTTTGAGCTTCCCTTGTCCATAACCATCGCCTATATAAAGACCTCCACCCTCACCCTCGTTCCTTGCACCAACACTCAACACAAACACCTACTCTCTCTATCAAACCAATCGGCCAAGCATTAGGGGGGACACCCAAGCCGAAGCCATCGAAGAACGAAGGGAGCAAACACAAGACTCTCTAGCTTGGATTATCCTGGGTAAGATATATTGCACGTTTAAGCTTCTTTCTTTTGATATTCCCCGTTGTTAAACCCAACACTCGGCCTTAGAACACCACATTTACGAACACGACACTTTGTAAGAGAATGGGTTACAAAACAATGCTTTTCGGATATAGATCTTAGGCACATTGTCTTAATACTAGTATTTGTTCTTATGATCATGCCTTAACATCACTATAATCGGCTTTGTTATAATCATGAGTAGTCAAATTGTACTTTTGAAACTATACACGACTTGGATCACCATGTAATAGATCTGATTGCACGAGTGCAAGATTACTTGGCTTAAGTTTAAAGCTAAGGCTAACAACATGGAGATCATGGCTTAAAAATGTCGCAAACTCATAAATATGTCATGTGGTAACTCTACAATGCTTGGTTAAGCTTAAAAACGATTAAGTTTGATTCACAAAATAATCGGCTTTAACCATATACCACAAGAACAAATTGGCTACATCCAACTAACATGTGTTAACAAGAACTGAAACACGTGTTAGCTTATAAATGGTCTAAAAGAGGAAATAAACATGTGTTAAGTGATGTTTTCTCAAAAACCAGCCACACATGGTGATTTGGTGCTAACATACGGCTCAAACAACATGTGGGGCCCATTATAGTTCACCATGGATACTACATTTCGAAACACCAAAGTCTTGAAACTACGTTCTTTAAAGGTATTTTGAGGAATGGTAATTCAATTTTGTTCTGGCTGGATTGGTGGACTTCGGATTCAAGTTTCGCGACAAAGTTTCCGGATTTGTTTGCTTTAGATAAGAACCGGTTATGTTTAATTTCGGATCGGCTAACTGCGCAGAATCAGTGGGTGTGGGACTGGCGTCGGGTATAATTGAACGATCAGGAGCAGCAGTAGCTCACAGATATGGTGGTCATTCTGGATGATGTTCGTCTGCACACAGGTAGCGATCAGTGGCAGTGGCGTATTGGGTCTGACTCGGAATTTTCTGTGAAGGCAATGAAGCGCATGCTGTTCGGCGTATTGGATCGTTGCTTGGCGAGCGTTTTTTGATAGACTTCCCACCGCCTAGGCCCTTGCTCGTCGTTGTATTCTGGTTGAGACACAGATTTGCCGCCTATGTGATATTTCGGTGGAGATGGTAGACCATTTATTTTCTGGATGTGCAGCGATTATGGAAGTTTGGGAAGCCGTTTTCAATTGGTGTAATATTCCGAGGAGCTTTATTTTTCATGTTAAAGATTTGGTGCTTCTCCACAAAACGGCCATTTCAGGTTCTCGAAAAAGAAAGGTTTTTCATGGGCTTATCCTCACTACCTTTTGGAGTATTTGGCGAGCGAGAAATGACGTCATATTTAACGCAAAACAACTATCAACTCGGAAGATTTTTGAGGAAATTAAAGTCATATCTTATTTGTGGATTACTAATAGAGGGCGTTTATCGAACATGAATTGGGAGTCTTGGGGGAGGTTTGACACGTTAAGGATGGGGTAATGGTTTGTTGATGTTTTTTGTTGGGTCTAGTTTCGGATTGTCTGTATTGCGGGTTGCTTCCCGGTTTTTTGTTGCTAGTTTCTTGCTAGCTCATTAATAAAAGTTGTTTGGCCGTTCAAAAAAAAAAGTCTTGAAACTATATGTTTTATAGAACACTAACGAGTGTCACGTACACTAAAACACACTAAACACAATGGCCCACAAGTGTCGGGTGAATAATTTGTATGATAAACAACAATCGGACGACTTACCATGTCCATAATGATCATAGGGTATCATTTGTCAGGACGGTGACCATCTACTAGCTCACTAGACCACATACAACTTAAACAGGTGAGTTTCTATGGCCCCATTTTACTATTTTACATTTTGGGGGAAATACATGCATCAATAGTTGTGTCATTTTCAAGTGTGTGTACATTCTATCATTACTACCATGTGGAACATAAGACATTTTGGTTCATGAGCTCACTAGTCCTCATACAATGTTTACTGTAACCATTAGCTAGACATTTAGCCATAGAACACTTTAATAGATCTATTGGGTTGACACCCCCACTCTTGGTTAGTCGCTCTAACCTGCCACATGCAAAAGAGTGTTAGTATTCTACTATACATACATTATCTTTGGTGTACAATGCGCGAGGCACAACAGTCAAGAGGTTTGGTTACGGGACTCATGGTTCTCACAGTAATCATTTGCCTAGCTAGCTTATGATTGGTCAAACACGAATGACACGTTCATTTTACAATACATTCAAAACCCATAGACTCACCAACATTATTGTTGACAAAACTCGTTATGCATGTGTTTCAGGTAACTAATGGAGGGCCACCGAGGATTGAGGGAAGAGTTCGAGCATGCACACCGTGGAATAACTTTGATGGTTGTTGTCAGTTACAAGATGTTATGTTTTCAGCTTACATAAAACAATGTCTCTTATGTTAACACTATGGTTTGACTTTCAATAAATTCATGACAATTACCATCACTTATGGTGGTACTATTTCAATAAATGTGTATGGCTTGAACCTTGTGATTGAAAACCTTTCGATCGTGGCATCCCCGTGTTTCCGCCTTGGCGGGGTGTGACATTATGTTTGTTGGTTTATCGAGAGCGGGGGAGTATTAGAAGGAAATTATATTTTGGGGACAGAAAAGCATGACACACAATCTTTGATATTGTCATTTTTTTTTCATTTGTTGACAAAAAATCTTGAAACAAAAAAATGTGTGTCATAAATTTATATGATTTCACAAAATATGACATCTTTTTTATGACACATATTTTTTTAATGAAATAAAAGAGGTGTAAGTCATTGTTGCATGTCAAAGAAGACATATTTTCTTGTAGTGCGTATTTTATAATTTTGCTAGGAAATTAGTATGTTATTTCTATTCAATATTTTTGTATGCTTTAATATTACTTTGTGAGTGTGGGTTTATGGCTAATGGAATTAAGGATTTTAACCCATTCTAGAACATGTAATGTATTTATCAATTGAAAATGTGGAGGGAAGAAAGAATGACGGAAAGATGATACAACAAACTACACGGATGCATATGGGAATGAAATGTAGGGGCAAACTCTCTTTTCAAACAACATCAAACAAATTTAGTAAGCGGACACGATTGGAAAACTAAATGACGGTTGAGGTCTCGGGGTGAAAATTAACAAAAAAATAACGACTCAACCTTCCTTCTGCATCAAAGCACAGGGACTCAAACGGCAATAAACTCTTTCCAATATTATCTATTCTTCCATTGGTCGAAACTCGAGGCCACGTATGATGAGACCAGACATAGTTCCTTCGTAAGTTACGAATTTCAATTTCCCTGAAAGACATCCTCTTTTATGTTTTGAAACAATAACCTCCATCCATCCGTCATTCCTCTTCTTTGAAACACGATCGCTAACATGTAAATTCCATGGGCTAGGGGACCTAAAATATATAATCTCTTTACTTTTTCGGCAGAATTGATCCCGTACTATAACTGGAGAATGCAACCCCCGACAGTTTTCTGAAATCTTGAACACCAGGTAACACGCGATATCTGTATTTGGTGACATCGTTTGATATTCATTTATTTGCCACTTGATACAAAATACTTGACGGCGCGGAACCTTATATATCTGCTCTTCGCTGCATGTAAGATAAGGAAAGCAAATTTATTTAAAGCATACGAATCATATCTGAGATGTATTATTTGACATTATGAAATCTAGTTTCTCATGATAGTTCGAACTATTTAAGGATATATGCGTATAAACAGGGAATGCATAAAAAAAAAATTAAGAACAAGAATGATATTACGTCATGAATTGAAATTAGATTTTTTTAGCACACCTGGATTGAGCAGGGGATTTTGAATTTGGAAAGTAATACACAGCCGACTCTGCGGATACAATATAATAAACGTCTCTTATCATTTCACGTTGTGATGTCAAGGCTTGTTGGTTTTCCGCTGAGTTTTCCACTTCTTGTATCACCTGATAAAAATAGTAAAGATGTTATGAACATGTAATGTAGAAAAGGAAAATTGAAAATGTTACCTAAAGTACCTCCGTACTTAGAATAAAAAAATAAATTAAAATGAAAATTTAAATGTATATATTATAAAACTTGCATTATCATTGGCTCGAAACTCGATGCCTTCAATATAGATGGCACTACTGTCACAATAGCATCGTGAAAATCCTTCAAGTAAAACCTCAAAACTAGTATCTGTATTCAGATTTGATAACAATTCAATTGTCATCCAGTTGTCGTCTCTCCATGTAGCAAAATATGCATGCAAGTTTTCATCCCCTACTTTGTACTTTAGGTTCACATACATCCGTTGAGCTTGAGATTTTCTGGGACAACAAAATTTAAAGACTAGGTGAGCGTTGTATTTTATGCCGGCGGGTAAAAGCTGAGTTCTTATCTTGACTTGGATATTAATATTTGAAATGTCCAACATATGTGCTACTTTTCGAAACCTGCACACAGATTTATATATCAAATTCGCCTAAGTCTTTGAACATTACCTGCATGTAGAAAACGGAATTTTCTATTTTTCGCGTATACTTTTCTGAATAACTCTAGCTGAACATGTTTTCTAATTTTTGTGTTTTTTTTCGGAAAATTATATGGAAAACATGGTCAGTTTTCTACAATTTATATTTGTTCAAGTGTAAAGGTAATTTCTTTCTTTTGAGGAGTAAGCAAACAAACATTAAGACAAAGAGAGACAAACCTTGACTCTTGAACAGATCGCCACCTATGTGACCAACGATTTTTAAATGAAAACATTCTCGCTGATATCATCTCATTTCTTTCTCCGTTAGGGCCGATTGAAAACCACTGTTATACACACACAAAACAAATTAAATTCCTATTGGGTGAAGAAGCTGTTGAAATTATAATTCAAAATGTTTTTACCTTTTGAAAGTAGTTTGGGTAATCTGGAAATTAGTTCTTGATTTATTGCAGTCAATTTGTTTAGCTTACTGTTGAATATTTTATGTTATGTGAAAAGAGTTACAGGGACCATTTTGTAATTGTTTCATAGTTGTTATATGTGTTTACTAGAATAAGGACTATAATTGTAATTCTTGATAGTTAGAGGACTAAACTGTAAGGCGGGATATTGTTTGAAAAGTTGTTGAATGTTAATAAAAGGTAGTTAAGCAGGGTAGTTAACCCTAGCTTTGGATTGGTCTAATCTCTCTCTCTCTCTTGTTTCTCTCTCTAGACATTCACAGCTCATCAATTGGTATCAGAGCTCAACAAGATCTGAGCTCCGGGACCGCCATACACCACCATAAACCACCGTCCGTACCTTTTCCTACGTTCGTTTCTATCCACTCTGTTTCAATTCAGCACCGGATTGATCATCTGTGATCAATCTATTCCAGAATTTGATCAATTTGTGATCAAATTCTTCTTGATTTCATAATCTTGATCCAATATTCTTGATTCACCATTAATGGCAACCAATACTCGTCAACAAGAAATGCAAAAAATTGAAAGAACCTTGAAAGAACATGCACAGTCTCTCAAGAATGCGAACACCCTACAAGATGAAAACAGAGCGGCCATTAATCAATTAACCCTAAATCTTCAAACCATGTTTGATTCTTTGAGAGAACAATTGGAAACTACCCTCAAAGAACAATTGGACACCATCAATTTACAACCACATAATAATAATAATAATAATCATAATAATAATAATAATCACCTACAAGTAAACCCTCATGATCAGAGATTATCTCGTATTGGCCGTTTGGACTTTCCAAAATTCAATGGGCATGATGTAGATGGATGGGTGCACAAGTGTAACCATTTTTTTTCTGGTCGATCGTACTCCTGAACAGATGAAGGTGCAGTATGTTGTGATCAATTTAGAAGGAGTTGCTCTCAGGTGGCATCAGGGGTATTTGTCAAGTGCTAACAGACCCATAGAGCAGATTCCATGGAATGATTATGTTCGTTCCATCACAACAAGATTTTCTGATGATTTGTGGGAAGATGCTATTGAAGAGTTAAAGAACTTGCAGCAAATAGGTTCTCTAAATGAATACTGCAATGCTTTTGATGCTTTGATGATAAAAGTGACATTGTCTAAAGAATATGCAGCAAGTTTATTTCTTGGGGGCCTTAAGCCTGAGATAAGATGCTTGGTTAAAGTTTTTAAACCAAGAACCTTAAGAGAGGCCATTGCTATAGCCAAACAACAAGACAAGGTGCATACCACACTTTTTGGCAATAAAGAAACCAAGAAATCCAACTGGAACAATAATATTGGTTCTAGTAATAATGGAAAGAGTTTTAGAGGAAAACCATCTAGGGTGACTGCTGCAAACCCTCCCTTGTTACCCACACCAAAGACTGTGAGAAGACTCTCTAATAAGGAAGCTGGTGAGAAAAGAGCCAAGGGTGAGTGCTTCTTCTGTCCTGAAAAATATACATCTACCCATAAATGTAAGAATAGGCAGTTGTTCATAATAGAAATTGTAGATGATGAAGAAGGAATTATAGAAGAAGAGGCAACAGATGTATGTGAACTAGCAGAAATGCTAGGACAACCACAAATTTCCATTCATGCCATGAATGGAATACCCTCTTATTCCAATATGAAAATTGTGGGCTGTATTGGTACAAGGAAGTTGTACATCTTAGTGGATTCAGGATCCACTCACAATTTCATTAGTGAAAAGACAGCTAGACTGCTACAATGTATTACTCAAGATGTGCCAGCCTTGAAGGTTTCAGTAGCCAATGGGAATCAGATAAGTTGTGGGAAAATGTGTAAAGGATTCAAATGGATGACGCAGGGTATGTGGTTTGAAGCTGATGTTATGGTTATTCCATTGGATAGTTATGACATGGTACTTGGAATTCAATGGTTATCTCCATTGGGAGACATTGTGTGGAACTTCAAGCAATTGACCATGGAATTCCAAATTAATGGAAAGAAACAAACATTGAAAGGCATCAGTAACAATGGGATAAGACTAAGTTCCATTGAGCAAATGGATCATATGTTTGATCACCCAAATCAGTTAGTGGAATCTCAAATGCAATTGGTTACATTGGAGGGGCAAAATGGTCAGAGAACCAATGTTACAAAGGTTCTGTTGGATGAAAGAATTACAAAGTTGATTGATCAGTATAAGGATGTTTTTGCAGAACCTAAGGGCCTTCCTCCATCAAGAGATTGTGACCATAAAATTGAATTAAAGGATGAATCAGTAACCATCAACCTGAAGCCATACAGGTATCAGGCAGTGCAAAAAGATGTTATAGAGAAAATGACTGAAGAATTACTCAGTACAGGGGTAATCAAGAATAGCACAAGTTCTTTTGCTGCTCCAGTGGTGTTGGTTAAGAAGAAGGATGGTTCATGGAGGATGTGTGTTGACTACAGACAACTCAACAATGCCACAATCAAAAACAGTTTTCCAATACCTCTGATTGATGAATTATTAGAAGAATTAAAAGGAGTTGCAGTCTTTTCAAAGCTGGACCTTAGATCTGGGTATCATCAGGTGAGAATGTTCTCTAATGATGTACATAAGACAACATTTAGAACACATCAAGGCCTATTTGAATTCATGGTTATGCCCTTTGGCTTAACCAATGCACCAGCAACTTTTCAAGCCTTGATGAATCACACTTTTAAACAGTTTTTGAGAAAATATGTACTAGTATTCTTTGATGATATTTTGGCATACAGCCAGAATATTGATCAACACTTAGTACATCTTGAAAATGTTTTAAAAACCCTGCAACAACATCAACTGTTTGCTAAACAATCTAAATGTTCCTTTGCTGGGGAACAAGTTGAGTATCTGGGTCATATTATAGACAAGAAGGGAGTGTCTACTGATCCTAAAAAAGTAGAAGTTGTGGCTCATTGGCCTGTTCCAATGAATGTTAAATAGCTCAGGGGGTTTTTAGGTTTGGCGGGATACTATAGAAAGTTCATAAGATCTTTTGGTATCATTGCCAAGCCATTAACTGAGTTGACAAGGAAAGATTCATTCAAATGGAATGAAAGAGCTTAACAAGCTTTTGAACAGTTGAAGGGAGCTCTAATAGAAGCACCAGTCCTAGCCCTTCCTAAGTTGAACAAGACTTTTGTTATTGAGACTGATGCTGACACTAACTTTCATACAAACAAGTATAAGACAAGAGTGATACACCTCCTCCCAAGAAGGAAAGCGTTCCACTTTTGGATGTTCATTAGCGGCCGAAGGGTACAAAGAATACAAGCTTATTCTTAGTTGTCAACATTCACAAAAAATAACACCAAAACAAGAGAAGAAATCCTACTAGATCAAGTTAACATATCCCTTATTTGTCTAGTCCAATCGATCGGCTCATGCAAGAGCTAAACATGCCATCATTTGTTTGTTTATGGCCTACACTGTGATACCCCGCATTTTCAGGTTAAATACTTTTACTGAACTCTAGTTAACTTACATGTTCATACATGGCTAGATACTTAACTAGGGTTAGTTAAGTAGGCTTAACATATGTTAGAAGATGCTAACATATGTTATACGTAGGAAAATCCTTGTTAAACACACACATGAGTCCTATATCCCGAACGTTGGTGAATTATGTGACATACATAGCAATAATATATACAAGTAAATTTTGGTGAACATGAAGTACGTGCTTATGTGAATTACATGTTTTTGTGAATGATCGCCTAACTGAAAGGTAATGCGTAGATTATGCAAATTACGTGCACAACATGAATAATATGCCATGTAATAATAAAATAATGGTTTTTATATAATTTAGCATGGTTAATAATATTGGGTTCGGTATTGGGCTAGAACATGGTTAACGAGTTAAGTTAATGGACTAGAAGGGCCTTAATACCAATTGTTTGGGGAACAAGCAAGGCCCATTCACAATTATGAGGCAAGGAAAAAGATAAAAACCCTATCCCTTGCCCCCTTGTGTGCCGTGCGAACCAACCCCCCACCCCCTCTCGCTTTGTTTTCAAGCAATCAAGTAATCTTGCACTAATCAAGCTAGTTCGGGTTTGATTTCAAGGCTCTAGGGAGTTTAATCTTTCACAAGGTATACGTTCTTACGATTCTTGATAAATTATAATGATTGAAAAACTTTAAAAACCCTAAAAAGAATATATATAAAATCGCATACATGCATATGTAGGAGTTCTTGAATGTTCTTGATGATTGATGATGATGATGATTGTTATTAGCAGCCATGATTAGGGTTTTAACATGATAATATATGTGTTTTGATATGATTAATATGGTGTTTAATCAGTACTATAGGTGTTATACATGTATTAGGGATGTTTATGAAGAATTAGGGTTTGTAGATTACTTGGGATGCAAGTTTCAGATTCTGACAGATTTGTTTGAACGTGTTGAAGGGGCTGTAACGGGTTGGTAAATCGATTGTTTTGATGATTTCTTTGCATGATTGTAATGTACAAGATCTTAGCTTTTCATAATGGGCAAAATCATCGATTTTGGACACCGTATGAGTCGTTTTTGGAATTTTAATTGATAAGGGGTCATATCAGATTTTCGGATTTATAAATTGGGCTAACCTTAAATGGTCATAACTTGAGATTTACAAGGAGTTAGGTTATGAAATTTTTACAGTAGGTCAATACTGGAAAAATAGAGCTTTTCCAAGAGGATTAATCTCGTTTGGATGAATACACAATTTTTAAGAATTTTCCTACTAAACTGACATGTTAAGGAAATTTTCTGGACACTGCTGTGTTGTACGAATTTTTATAATTTTTGTGTTTGGAATTAAGACAAAACAAAAATTGGTATTGTCGAGTGAATCCCAAATAAAATTCAGTAAAAATTTGGCACTCTATTTCATTCGTTAAGTATTTTAAATAAATTGTTTTCCACAGCGCACAATCTGTCCTAAAAACACAGATTGTGTACGGGGTCTTTAAGTGACTATTTGGAGTTCTATGTGGTGTGTAATTGACATGTACTTGTGTGGAAACTTGTATGAGATGTATTTGATGCATTAAACTGATAATAATTGCTATGATCACCAACGGGATACGTAGGACATACTTGAGCATGTAGAGTCATTAGGTGTCACCACACGGTTTTGAACTTTTAAAAGTCTTGGATAAACGAGTTACACGGTGTGTTGGTTACGCACGTATACTCACCTAGTGACATTTGTAATAGGGAGTCGGTAGCACGTTACTATTCTTGGAATTTGGATTTTCACTTGCGATCTAAGGTGAGTTTCCCTACTCTTTTTCTCAAAAGCATGCGTCTCAGGTATGAGACACTTTATTTAACATTTTCTAGTCCGGTTTGGGACTACTTACACATCCCGGGTTGGGATGCCATGGATCCTTATGAGGGTCGGTCACTTTGCTAATTCGCAATTGTGTCCTTGATAAACTGAACCATCTCTATCATTTTGTAAGTCCTCGCGTACCGAATGAGTTGCCAGGGTTGGCAAGCGTGTTATTAGTTGATAGCGCTATTAGGTCTTACAAACCTCACACCGGCTCGGGGAGCGCGGGTGTGAACTATAACTACGAAACATTATCATTGCGGATAGACAATGATGTCAGGCATACGGCACACTTATGTGGCTACACGTACATAGTAGTTCGGTATATTCGGTTAGTTATCATGAATGGGTTAGCTACCCTTGGCATGCGATGAATTAGTGGTTACACGGTGCGGGGCACCAACATAACTTACTTACTTACGTGGTTTTGAAAACCAGCGCTTTTACATATCAAGTTACTTTACTTTGTGAACTCACCAACTTTATGTTGACACACGATAGCATGCTTTTGCAGGTCCCTAGGTACGGAGCACGATAGGACATGCATCATTGTGTCATGGGCTGTGAACACTATTTAAACTTATACTTTACTTTGCATTTAACGGTTTTTGGGCGCGTTGTTTTGCACATGAATTTAATTGGTTATGTTTGAATTACGCTTCCGCAACTTAACTAAACTTTTTGGTAAACACTAAACGTGAATTTTCATTAACGAACTAAATGGTTTGGGCATTTAGAGTCGTTCTTATGACTTATGGCTATGGGATCCTGGTATGTCACGCGCCTCGCGGTATATACCCCGCAGTGGAAATTTGAGGCTGTGACAGATTGGTATCAGAGCCATTGGTTATAGTGAACTAGGATTTGCATCTAGACTATAACCATCATATCATAAGTATTAGTACACTCACTGTTCGCAGCACACTACTAGTTATTTCGTGGATACATATGCTGATCTAATGTATTGCAGGGAAACATGACTAACCCCGCTCACCGTAATTATTCTTCTTATCACCCTCTCGGAAGTTCACAGAACACGTCATTGAACCCATACGAACAGCCAGCTCAGACGGGGAGCTCGGAGGAGAATACAAATCGCTGGATGTGGTTTGCAAATATGTTACATTCATGGGTAGTAGGGTACGGAGTGCCAGATCAGGTCCCTCCTATCATTGACTCACTGGAGAGGTCTCTGGCAGGGATGGTTAGACACGTACACACCGAGCTAGAAAATGCCTACAATGCAGTAAGGCAATTTCAGTCATGGAGGCAGAACGCCGATGGATCGATTAAGCGCATGGAAAGAGAGATCGACCACCTGTTTGGGGAACTGGAAAAGACTAACAGTAAATTGGCAAAGGTTAGTAGCAAATTGGAAAGGGTTGAAAGGGAAGCTGCAGAAGACAGACATGAGAGAGCGATTGCTATTCAGGAGACATCCTTATTGAGGGAAGAGTTAACCCTGGTCAGTAACAAGCTTGAGGAAGCACTGGCTCAGAATGGTGCGGATCCAGAGGAGGATCCAGGGGAGGATCCGGAAGAGGATCCAGAAGAGGAGCCTGCAGTTGGGGGATTTGATGACCCCGAGGCAGCATGGGATGCGGAACTCGAGGAGGAATTTGAGCCTGAGGAGGAGGAGCCATTGGAGGTAGAGATTGAGGATGTGAGCGAGGATGAGGGCTCATGCATCTCCATGGATCACGACGACGACTGATTTCTTATTTATTTTTTTTTATATTCGTATATTAGTATTATGACTTTTGTTCATTCCTAACGTTGTGAGATTTGAGGACTCCTTGTTTTGTGGTTGGATTCTTAATTACTACTATCACTTAAAAATCTCTTATTCTATTCTCGCGCATGTTTTATATATTCTAGTTTACTTGTACTGTGTGAACAATTGTATGTGGGACATATTATTGTTTTCTCATGAGTATAGTGTAAATGTAGAATCACGATGGCGGGAAGAGGACACGGAAGAGGCAACATTAACATGACACAAGCAGAGCTGAATGCCCTTATTAATGACAGGATAGTAGAGGCTATCGCAGCTTTTCAAGCTGGTAACTTTACCTTGCTCTAAACTTTCCTCTATGCTCCAACGTTACGCTCTTTTATTCATTCGTGATTCCTTCGCTTTTACTCTCAGGACAACCTGGACATCACCCTCCAGCCTGCACCTACAAGTCCTTCATGGACTGCAAACCTCATAATTTTGGTGGATCTGAAGGGGCTGTCGGACTACTGCGGTGGTTTGAGAAACTGGAATCTTGCTTTGCAATGTGTAACTGTCCACCAGCTGACAGGGTGAAGTACGCCACTGCTACACTCGAGAGCTTGGCATTAACCTGGTGGAACTTCCAAGTGCAGATGCTAGGTGTGGAAGTGGCTAACGCAACACCATGGGCAGATTTTAAGGAACTGATGAAGGAGGAATACTGTCCTCGAGACGAAATCCAGAAGCTAGAAACTGAGTATCTCAATCTAAAGATGGTGGGATCGGAGATTGAGAAGTACACCACCAGATCGCATGAACTGGCAGCTATGTGCCCAAATTACTCCAACCCGCCCTACAAGAGGATTGAGCTGTATGTTAAGGGCTTGGTGCCCCAGATCAAGAGCATGGTCACTGCTGCTAATCTCAATACCATCCAGCAGGTTATTAGGATGGCTCATCAACTGACTGACCAGAAGGTGGAAGAGGGAGTGTTACCTCCTCGTTGCACCTCATCTTCTGGCACTACTGATAACGAGAGGAAATGGGAGAATGCATCTGGCAAACCCCCAGGAAATGGAAGTCAACAGCAGCAACAGAATAAGAAACATGACAGCCATGGTTGTAATAACAATCGCAACAACAACCAGGGAGGTTATCATGGGAACTTACCCAAGTGCAATAAGTGTTACAGGCATCACACTGGGGCATGTAACTACAACAAATGTGATCGCTGTGGTCAGATGGGACATCTGGCTAGGGAATGTAGGAGTAACCCTCGTGGAAACCAGCCAACAGCTCAGCAGGGACAGCAGCAGGGTAATGGTAAGGGTTGTTTTCAGTGTGGGAGTGAGAATCATTTCAAGAAAGACTGTCCACAGCTGAATGGTCAGGGGAATGGTAATGGAAATGGCAACCACAGGGGTAACAACAACAATGGTGGTGGTAACAGGGCAGGAAACAACAACGCCACCAATGCTGGGAACAACAACAACGGGAACAACAATGGGGCTCGTGGTAGAGCATTCGTGATTGGCTCTGGGGAGGCTAGGACCGATAACAACATCGTGACGGGTACGTGTTCCTTGAACGACACTCTTGCTTCTGTATTATATGATACTGGTGCGGACTATAGTTTTGTTTCATCAAAACTTAGTAAACAATTAGGGATGGTTCCTACTCTTCTAGATACCCCATACTCTATTGAACTGGCCGATGGGAAGCCTGTCGAGGTAACCCATATACATCGTGACTGTAAGCTCGAATTGAACAAGCAATTGTTTGCCATCAATCTCTTACCTATCACCCTAGGTAGCTTTGATCTCGTGGTTGGCATGGACTGGTTGTCCAAGCAACACGCGGAAATTCTCTGTCAGGAGAAAATTGTTCGCATTCCTCTCCCAAGTGGAGAACTATTATCCATACAGGGTGATCGAGGTGGTGCCATGGTGGGTATCATCTCCTATATGAAGGCCCAGAAGTGTATTCGCAAGGGCTGTCCGGCCATTTTGGCCAACATATCTGATACTCGAGCCAAAACCGAAACTAGAATTGAGGACATCCCAGTGGTCCGAGACATCCAAGATGTCTTCCCAGAGGAACTACCTGGACTCCCACCCGTTCGTCAAGTGGAGTTTCAGATTGACCTTGCACCTGGAGCAGCGCCGGTTGCGCGCGCACCATACCGTTTGGCACCAGGAGAGCTTCAAGAACTGTCTACCCAACTCCAAGAGCTATTGGATAGGGGTTTCATTAGACCCAGTTCTTCGCCATGGGGAGCTCCAGTTCTGTTTGTTAAGAAGAAAGATGGGAGCTTTCGTATGTGCATAGATTATCGGGAATTGAACAAGGTAACGATTAAGAACCGATATCCTTTACCTCGTATTGATGATTTGTTCGACCAACTGCAAGGGTCGAGCTTCTACTCTAAGATTGATTTGAGGTCGGGGTACCATCAGCTGAGAGTCCGAGAAGAGGACGTGGCGAAAACGGCGTTTCGAACCCGTTATGGACATTATGAGTTTTTGGTTATGCCATTTGGGCTAACTAATGCACCTGCGGTATTCATGGATCTAATGAACCGTGTGTGCAAGCCTTACTTGGACAAATTCGTCATAGTGTTCATAGATGATATATTGATCTATTCCAAGAGCAGAGAGGAGCACGAGCAGCACTTGCAGTTAATCTTGGAACTACTGAGGGATGAGCAGCTATATGCAAAGTTTTCTAAATGCGATTTTTGGATTCGGGAAGTCCAATTCCTTGGGCACGTGGTCAACGAGGCAGGAATACATGTGGACCCAGCCAAGATTGACGCTATCAAAAAGTGGGAGGCTCCTAAGACCCCTACTGAAGTGCGCCAATTTCTTGGTCTCGCGGGATATTTTCGCAGGTTTATTGAGGGATTTTCTAAGATCGCTCAACCTCTCACCGCCCTAACGCAGAAAGGTATTACATATAAGTGGGGAGATGCCCAAGAAACTGCCTTTCAGCTACTAAAGTCCAAACTTTGCAGTGCACGATATTATCGTTGCCTGAGGGTACAGAGGACTTTGTAGTATATTGTGATGCGTCTATCCAATGCTTAGGGTGCGTACTGATGCAACGTGATAAGGTAATTGCATATGCATCGCGACAACTAAAGGTCCATGAGAAGAACTACCCCACTCATGATTTGGAATTGGGAGCGGTAGTTTTCGCTCTCAAAATCTGGAGGCACTACCTCTATGGAACCAAGTGCACAATTTTCACTGACCACAAGAGCCTTTAGCATATATTTGACCAGAAGGTACTAAACATACGGCAACGTCGTTGGGTTGAACTTTTGAACGATTATGACTGTGCCATCAAGTATCATCCAGGGAAAGCTAACGTAGTAGCTGATGCCCTCAGTCGAAAGGAAACGAAACCCAAAAGAGTGCGAGCCTTACAACTCACCATTCACTCTAACCTTCCTGATAAGATACGTGAAGCCCAGAGTGAGGCATTGAAGGAAGAAAACGTCGGGCTTGAGACCCTACATGGTGCGGATAAGCACTTGGAACTGGGAACAGACGGTCTGCAGTACTTCATGAATCGAGTCTGGATACCACGATTTGGGGATCTCAGACAACTGGTGCTCGATGAAGCACATACCTCTCGCTATTCGGTACATCCTGGTTCGGACAAGATGTATCAAGATCTTAAGACTTTGTACTGGTGGCCAAACATGAAAGCCGAGATAGCCACTTATGTTAGTAAGTGCTTGACTTGTGCGAAGGTTAAGATTGAATATCAAAAACCATCAGGCCTACTCCAACAACCAGAGATTCCAATGTGGAAATGGGATGGAATTTCCATGGACTTCATTACAAAGCTTCCTAGAACGCCAACGGGCCATAACATGATTTGGGTTATCGTGGACCGTTTAACCAAATCGGCCCACTTCCTGGCAATAAAAGAAACGGATTCGGTAGAGAAGCTGGCGAACCTATACATCAAGGAGATAGTCTCTAGGCATGGGGTGCCTACTTCCATTATATCTGATCGCGATGGGCGATTCACTTCTCATTTCTGGACTACTCTCCAAGATGCTTTAGGAACTCGTCTTGATATGAGCACAGCCTATCACCCACAGACGGATGGACAAAGTGAACGCACCATCGAAACATTAGAGGATCTGCTACGAGCATGTGTGGTGGACTTTGGTATTAACTGGGATAAGCACTTGCCCTTAATCGAATTCTCTTACAACAACAGTTACCACACTTCGATACAGTGTGCGCCTTTCGAGGCACTTTACGGGCGCAAGTGTAGGTCTCCTATCTGTTTGACTGAGGTTGGGGATAGCCAACTAACAGGTCCTGAACTCATGCACGAAACTTCTGAGAAGATAGTGCAAATTAGAAACCGGATGGCTGCTGCTCGGGACCGACAGAAGAGTTATGCTGACAAACGTCGAAAACCTTTGGAGTTCCAGGTTGGGGACAAGGTTTTGTTAAAGGTGTCACCATGGAAAGGAGTGATACGCTTTGGGAAACGAGTGAAGTTAAATCCCAGATACGTCGGACCTTTCGAGATCGTTAAAAGGATTGGTCCAGTAGCTTACCAGCTAAATCTACCAGATGAACTCAGTGGAGTACACAATGTATTCCACGTCTCAAACTTGAAGAAATGCTTATCTGATACGACACTGGTAGTACCACTGGAGGAGATCCAGGAGGATGA
This sequence comes from Ambrosia trifida, assembly GCA_028751855.1. NCBI lineage: Eukaryota > Viridiplantae > Streptophyta > Magnoliopsida > Asterales > Asteraceae > Ambrosia > Ambrosia trifida. The sequence goes on from CM054126.1 coordinate 100,788,342, forward strand.
TCAGCTGCGGTTTGTGGAAGAACCAGTGGAGATTCTTGAGCAGGGCGTCAAGAAACTCAGACAAAGTACTATACCTATTGTTAAGGTACGGTAGAATTCCCGTCTAGGACCGGAATACACGTGGGAGCGCAAAGATCAGATGCGGCTCAAATACCCACACCTCTTTACTGAACCTGAAATCGTACATAGATCCAACGCGGAACATAAAGCAGCTCTTTCAAAGTGAATTTCGCGGCGAAATTCCTTTCAACTTGGGGATGATGTGACATCCGGGAACCAAGCACACATTTTATAGCTGGCTTTACTGTTTACTTGCTGAATTTCGGGACGAAATTCTTTTCAACTTGGGGATGATGTGATACCCCGCATTTTCAGGTTAAATACTTTTACGGAACTCTAGTTAACTTACATGACATGGCTAGATACTTAACTAGGGTTAGTTAAGTAGGCTTAACATATGTTAGAAGATGCTAACATATGTTATACGTAGGAAAATCCTTGTTAAACACACACATGAGTCCTGTATCCCGAACGTTGGTGAATTATGTGACATACATAGCAATAATATATACAAGTAAATTTTGGTGAACATGAAGTACGTGCTTATGTGAATTACATGTTTTTGTGAATGATCGCCTAACTGAAAGGTAATGCGTAGATTATGCAAATTACGTGCACAACATTAATAATATGCCATGTAATAATAAAATAATGGTTTTTATATAATTTAGCATGGTTAATAATATTGGGTTCGGTATTGGGCTAGAACATGGTTAACGGGTTAAGTTAATGGACTAGAAGGGCCCTAATACCAATTGTTTGGGGAACAAGCAAGGCCCATTCACAATTAGGAGGCAAGGAAAAAGATAAAAACCCTATCCCTTGCCCCCTTGTGTGCCGTGCGAACCAACCCCCCACCCCCTCTCTCTTTGTTTTCAAGCAATCAAGTAATCTTGCACTAATCAAGCTAGTTCGGGTTTGATTTCAAGGCTCTAGGGAGTTTAATCTTTCACAAGGTATACGTTCTTACGATTCTTGATAAATTATAATGATTGAAAAACTTTAAAAACCCTAAAAAGAATATATATAAAATCGCATACATGCATATGTAGGAGTTCTTGAATGTTCTTGATGATTGATGATGATGATTGTTATTAGCAGCCATGATTAGGGTTTTAACATGATAATATATGTGTTTTGATATGATTAATATGGTGTTTAATCAGTACTATAGGTGTTATACATGTATTATGGATGTTTATGAAGAATTAGGGTTTGTAGATTACTTGGGATGCAAGTTTCAGATTCTGACAGATTTGTTTGAACGTGTTGAAGGGGCTGTAACGGGTTGGTAAATCGATTGTTTTGATGATTTCTTTGCATGATTGTAATGTACAAGGTCTTAGCTTTTCATAATGGGCAAAATCATCGATTTTGGACACCGTATGAGTCGTTTTTGGAATTTTAATTGATAAGGGGTCATATCAGATTTTCGGATTTATAAATTGGGCTAACTTTAAATGGTCATAACTTGAGATTTACAAGGAGTTAGGTTATGAAATTTTTACAGTAGGTCAATACTGGAAAAATAGAGCTTTTCCTACTAAACTGACCTGTTAAGGAAATTTTCTGGACACTGCTGTGTTGTACGAATTTTTATAATTTTTGTGTTTGGAATTAAGACAAAACAAAAATTGGTATTGTCGAGTGAATCCCAAATAAAATTCAGTAAAAATTTGGGACTCTAATTCATTCGTTAAGTATTTTAAATAAATTGTTTTCCACAGCGCACAATCTGTCCTAAAAACACAGATTGTGTACGGGGTCTTTAAGTGACTATTTGGAGTTCTATGTGGTGTGTAATTGACATGTACTTGTGTGGAAACTTGTATGAGATGTATTTGATGCATTAAACTGATAATAATTGCTATGATCACAAACGGGATACGTAGGACATACTTGACCATGTAGAGTCATTAGGTGTCACCACACGGTTTTGAACTTTTAAAAGTCTTGGATAAACGAGTTACACGGTGTGTTGGTTACGCACGTATACTCACCTAGTGACATTTGTAATAGGGAGTCGGTAGCACGTTACTATTCGTGGAATTTGGATTTTCACTTGCGATCTAAGGTGAGTTTCACTACTCTTTTCTCAAAAGCATGCGTCTCAGGTATGAGACACTTTACTTAACATTTTCTAGTCCGGTTTGGGACTACTTACACATCCCGGGTTGTGATGCCATGGATCCTTATGAGGGTCGGTCACTTTGCTAATTCGCAATTGTGTCCTTGATAAACTGAACCATCTCTATCATTTTGTAAGTCCTCACGTACCGAATGAGTTGCCAGGGTTGGCAAGCAGGTTATTAGTTGATAGCGCTATTAGGTCTTACAAACCTCACACCGGCTCGGGGAGCGCGGGCGTGAACTATAACTACGAAACATTATCATTGCGGATAGACAATGATGTCAGGCATACGGCACACTTATGTGGCTACACGTACATAGCAGTTCGGTATATTCGGTTAGTTATCATGAATGGGTTAGCTACCCTTGGCATTCGATGAATTAGTGGTTGCACGGTGCGGGGCACCAACATAACTTACTTACTTACGTGGTTTTGAAAACCAGCGCTTTTACATATCAAGTTACTTTACTTTGTGAACTCACCAACTTTATGTTGACACACGATAGCATGCTTTTGCAGGTCCCTAGGTACGGAGCACGATAGGACATGCATCATTGTGTCATGGGCTGTGAACACTATTTAAACTTATACTTTACTTTGCATTTAACGGTCTTTGGGCGCGTTGTTTTGCGCATGAATTTAATTGGTTATGTTTGAATTACGCTTCCGCAACTTAACTAAACTTTTTGGTAAACACTAAACGTGAATTTTTATTAACGAACTAAATGGTTTGGGCATTTAGAGTCGTTCTTATGACTTTTGGCTATGGGATCCTGGTATGTCACGCGCCTCGCGGTATAAACCCCGCAGTGGAAATTTGAGGGTGTGACATACACAAACCTTGCACATAATAGGGATTAAAGCCTTAAACATTGCACCATTCTAGGATAACTCATTTGCTATTTTGAGCTTCCCTTGTCCATAACCATCGCCTATATAAAGACCTCCACCCTCACCCTCGTTCCTTGCACCAACACTCAACACAAACACCTACTCTCTCTATCAAACCAATCGGCCAAGCATTAGGGGGGACACCCAAGCCGAAGCCATCGAAGAACGAAGGGAGCAAACACAAGACTCTCTAGCTTGGATCATCCTAGGTAAGATATATTGCACGTTTAAGCTTCTTTCTTTTGATATTCCCCGTTGTTAAACCCAACACTCGGCCTTAGAACACCACATTTAGGAACACGACACTTTGTAAGAGAATGGGTTACAAAACAATGCTTTTCGGATATAGATCTTAGGCACATTATCTTAATACTAGTATTTGTTCTTATGATCATGCCTTAACATCACTATAATCGGCTTTGTTATAATCATGAGTAGTCAAATTGTACTTTTGAAACTATACACGACTTGGATCACCATGTAATAGATCGGATTGCACGAGTGCAAGATTACTTGGCTTAAGTTTAAAGCTAAGGCTAACAACATGGTGATCATGGCTTAAAAATGTCGCAAACTAATAAATATGTCATGTGGTAACTCTACAATGCTTGGTTAAGCTTAAAAACGATTAAGTTTGATTCACAAAATAATCGGCTTTAACCATATACCACAAGAACAAATTGGCTACATCCAACTAACATGTGTTAACAAGAACTGAAACACGTGTTAGCTTATAAATGGTCTAAAAGAGGAAATAAACATGTGTTAAGTGATGTTTTCTCAAAAACCAGCCACACATGGTGATTTGGTGCTAACATACGGCTCAAACAACATGTGGGGCCCATTATAGTTCACCATGGATACTACATTTTGAAACACCAAAGTCTTGAAACTACGTTCTTTAAAGGTATTTTGAGGAATGGTAATTCAATTTTGTTCTGGCTGGATTGGTGGACTTCGGATTCAAGTTTCGCGACAAAGTTTCCGGATTTGTTTGCTTTAGATAAGAACCGGTTATGTTTAATTTCGGATCGACTAACTGCGCAGAATCAGTGGGTGTGGGACTGGCGTCGGGTATAATTGAACGATCAGGAGCAGCAGTAGCTCACAGATATGCTGGTCATTCTGGACGATGTTCGTCTGCAGACAGGTAGCGATCAGTGGCAGTGGCGTATTGGGTCTAACTCGGAATTTTCTGTGAAGGCAATGAAGCGCATGCTGTTCGGCGTATTGGATCGTTGCTTGGCGAGCGTTTTTTGATAGACTTCCCACCGCCTAGGCCCTTGCTCGTCGTTGTATTCTGGTTGAGACACAAATTTGCCGCCTATGTGATATTTCGGTGGAGATGGTAGACCATTTATTTTCTGGATGTGCAGCGATTATGGAAGTTTGGGAAGCCGTTTTCAATTGGTGTAATATTCCGAGGAGCTTTATTTTTCATGTTAAAGATTTGGTGCTTCTCCACAAAACGACCATTTCAGGTTCTCGAAAAAGAAAGGTTTTTCATGGGCTTGTCCTCACTACCTTTTGGAGTATTTGGTGAGCAAGAAATGACGTCATATTTAACGCAAAACAACTATCAACTCGGAAGATTTTTGAGGAAATTAAAGTCATATCTTATTTGTGGATTACTAATAGAGGGCGTTTATCGAACATGAATTGGGAGTCTTGGGGGAGGTTTGACATGTTAAGGATGGGGTAATGGTTTGTTGATGTTTTTTGTTGGGTCTAGTTTCGGATTGTCTGTATTGCGGGTTGCTTCCCGGTTTTTTGTTGCTAGTTTCTTGCTAGCTCATTAATAAAAGTTGTTTGGTCGTTCAAAAAAAAAGTCTTGAAACTATATGTTTTATACAACACTAACGAGTGTCACGTACACTAAAACACACTAAACACAATGGCCCACAAGTGTCGGGTGAACAATTTGTATGATAAACAACAATCGGATGACTTACCATGTCCATAATGATCATAGGGTATCATTTGTCAGGACGGTGACCATCTACTAGCTCACTAGACCACATACAACTTAAACAGGTGAGTTTCTATGGCCCCATTTTACTATTTTACATTTTGGGGGAAATACATGCATCAATAGTTGTGTCATTTTCAAGTGTGTGTACATTCTATCATGACTACCATGTGGAACATGAGACATTTTGGTTCATGAGCTCACTAGTCCTCATACAACGTTTACTGTAACCATTAGCTAGACATTTAGCCATAGAACACTTTAATAGATCTATTGGGTTGACACCCCCACTCTTGGTTAGTCGCTCTAACCTGCCACATGCAAAAGAGTGTTAGTATTCTACTATACATACATTGTCTTTGGTGTACAATGCGCGAGGCACAACAGTCAAGAGGTTTGGTTACGGGACTCATGGTTCTCACAGTAATCATTTGCCTAGCTAGCTTATGATTGGTCAAACACGAATGACACGTTCATTTTACAATACATTCAAAACCCATAGACTCACCAACATTATTGTTGACAAAACTCGTTATGCATGTGTTTCAGGTAACTAATGGAGGGCCACCGAGGATTGAGGGAAGAGTTCGAGCATGCACACCGTGGTATAACTTTGATGGTTGTTGTCAGTTACAAGATGTTATGTTTTCGGCTTACATAAAACAATGTCTCTTATGTTAACACTATGGTTTGACTTTCAATAAATTCATGACAATTACCATCACTTATGGTGGTACTATTTCAATAAATGTGTATGGCTTGAACCTTGTGATTGAAAACCTTTCGATCGTGGCATCCCCGTGTTTCCGCCTTGGCGGGGTGTGACATTATGTTTGTTGGTTTATCGAGAGCGGGGGAGTATTAGAAGGAAATTATATTTTGGGGACAGAAAAGCATGACACACAATCTTTGATATTGTCATTTTTTTTTCATTTGTTGACAAAAAATCTTGAAACAAAAAAATGTGTGTCATAAATTTATATGATTTCACAAAATATGACATCTTTTTTATGACACATATTTTTTTAATGAAATAAAAGAGGTGTAAGTCATTGTTGCATGTCAAAGAAGACATATTTTCTTGTAGTGCGTATTTTATAATTTTGCTAGGAAATTAGTATGTTATTTCTATTCAATATTTTTGTATGCTTTAATATTACTTTGTGAGTGTGGGTTTATGGCTAATGGAATTAAGGATTTTAACCCATTCTAGAACATGTAATGTATTTATCAATTGAAAATGTGGAGGGAAGAAAGAATGACGGAAAGATGATACAACAAACTACACGGATGCATATGGGAATGAAATGTAGGGGCAAACTCTCTTTTCAAACAACATCAAACAAATTTAGTAAGCGGACACGATTGGAAAACTAAATGACGGTTGAGGTCTCGGGGTGAAAATTAACAAAAAAATAACGACTCAACCTTCCTTCTGCATCAAAGCACAGGGACTCAAACGGCAATAAACTCTTTCCAATATTATCTATTCTTCCATTGGTCGAAACTCGAGGCCACGTATGATGAGACCAGACATAGTTCCTTCGTAAGTTACGAATTTCAATTTCCCTGAAAGACATCCTCTTTTATGTTTTGAAACAATAACCTCCATCCATCCGTCATTCCTCTTCTTTGAAACACGATCGCTAACATGTAAATTCCATGGGCTAGGGGACCTAAAATATATAATCTCTTTAGTTTTTCGGCAGAATTGATCCCGTACTATAACTGGAGAATGCAACCCCCGACAGTTTTCTGAAATCTTGAACACCAGGTAACACGCGATATCTGTATTTGGTGACATCGTTTGATATTCATTTATTTGCCACTTGATACAAAATACTTGACGGCGCGGAACCTTATATATCTGCTCTTCGCTGCATGTAAGATAAGGAAAGCAAATTTATTTAAAGCATACGAATCATATCTGAGATGTATTATTTGACATTATGAAATCTAGTTTCTCATGATAGTTCGAACTATTTAAGGATATATGCGTATAAACAGGGAATGCATAAAAAAAAAATTAAGAACAAGAATGATATTACGTCATGAATTGAAATTAGATTTTTTTAGCACACCTGGATTGAGCAGGGGATTTTGAATTTGGAAAGTAATACACAGCCGACTCTGCGGATACAATATAATAAACGTCTCTTATCATTTCACGTTGTGATGTCAAGGCTTGTTGGTTTTCCGCTGAGTTTTCCACTTCTTGTATCACCTGATAAAAATAGTAAAGATGTTATGAACATGTAATGTAGAAAAGGAAAATTGAAAATGTTACCTAAAGTACCTCCGTACTTAGAATAAAAAAATAAATTAAAATGAAAATTTAAATGTATATATTATAAAACTTGCATTATCATTGGCTCGAAACTCGATGCCTTCAATATAGATGGCACTACTGTCACAATAGCATCGTGAAAATCCTTCAAGTAAAACCTCAAAACTAGTATCTGTATTCAGATTTGATAACAATTCAATTGTCATCCAGTTGTCGTCTCTCCATGTAGCAAAATATGCATGCAAGTTTTCATCCCCTACTTTGTACTTTAGGTTCACATACATCCGTTGAGCTTGAGATTTTCTGGGACAACAAAATTTAAAGACTAGGTGAGCGTTGTATTTTATGCCGGCGGGTAAAAGCTGAGTTCTTATCTTGACTTGGATATTAATATTTGAAATGTCCAACATATGTGCTACTTTCCGAAACCTGCACACAGATTTATATATCAAATTCGCCTAAGTCTTTGAACATTACCTGCATGTAGAAAACGGAATTTTCTATTTTTCGCGTATACTTTTCTGAATAACTCTAGCTGAACATGTTTTCTAATTTTTGTGTTTTTTTTTCGGAAAATTATATGGAAAACATGGTCAGTTTTCTACAATTTATATTTGTTCAAGTGTAAAGGTAATTTCTTTCTTTTGATGAGTAAGCAAACAAACATTAAGACAAAGAGAGACAAACCTTGACTCTTGAACAGATCGCCACCTATGTGACCAACGATTTTTAAATGAAAACATTCTCGCTGATATCATCTCATTTCTTTCTTCGTTAGGGCCGATTGAAAACCATTGTTATACACACACAAAACAAATTAAATTCCTATTGGGTGAAGAAGCTGTTGAAATTATAATTCAAAATGTTTTTACCTTTTGAAAGTAGTTTGGGTAATCTGGAAATTAGTTCTTGATTTATTGCAGTCAATTTGTTTAGCTTACTGTTGAATATTTTATGTTATGTGAAAAGAGTTACAGGGACCATTTTGTAATTGTTTCATAGTTGTTATATGTGTTTACTAGAATAAGGACTATAATTGTAATTCTTGATAGTTAGAGGACTAAACTGTAAGGCGGGATATTGTTTGAAAAGTTGTTGAATGTTAATAAAAGGTAGTTAAGCAGGGTAGTTAACCCTAGCTTTGGATTGTTCTAATCTATCTCTCTCTCTCTCTCTCTCTCTTGTTTCTCTCTCTAGACATTCACAGCTCATCAATTGGTATCAGAGCTCAACAAGATCTGAGCTCCGGGACCGCCATACACCACCATAAACCACCGTCCGTACCTTTTCCTATGTTCGTTTCTATCCACTCTGTTTCAATTCAGCACCGGATTGATCATCTGTGATCAATCTATTCCAGAATTTGATCAATTTGTGATCAAATTCTTCTTGATTTCATAATCTTGATCCAATATTCTTGATTCACCATTAATGGCAACCAATACTCGTCAACAAGAAATGGAAAAAATTGAAAGAACCTTGAAAGAACATGCACAGTCTCTCAAGAATGCGAACACCCTACATGATGAAAATAGAGCGGCCATTAATCAATTAACCCTAAATCTTCAAACCATGTTTGATTCTTTGAGAGAACAATTGGAAACTACCCTCAAAGAACAATTGGACACCATCAATTTACAACCACATAATAATAATAATAATAATAATAATAATAATAATAATAATAATAATAATAATCATAATAATAATAATCACCTACAAGTAAACCCTCATGATCAGAGATTATCTCGTATTGGCCGTTTGGACTTTCCAAAATTCAATGGGCATGATGTAGATGGATGGGTGCACAAGTGTAACCATTTTTTTTCTGGTCGATCGTACTCCTGAACAGATGAAGGTGCAGTATGCTGTGATCAATTTAGAAGGAGTTGCTCTCAGGTGGCATCAGGGGTATTTGTCAAGTGCTAACAGACCCATAGAGCAGATTCCATGGAATGATTATGTTCGTTCCATCACAACAAGATTTTCTGATGATTTGTGGGAAGATGCAATTGAAGAGTTAAAGAACTTGCAGCAAATAGGTTCTTTAGATGAATACTGCAATGCTTTTGATGCTTTGATGATAAAAGTGACATTGTCTGAAGAATATGCAGCAAGTTTATTTCTTGGGGGCCTTAAGCCTGAGATAAGATGCTTGGTTAAAGTTTTTAAACCAAGAACCTTAAGAGAGGCCATTGCTATGGCCAAACAACAAGACAAGGTGCATACCACACTTTTTGGCAATAAAGAAACCAAGAAATCCAACTGGAACAATAATATTGGTTCTAGTAATAATGGAAAGAGTTTTAGAGGAAAACCATCTGGGGTGACTGCTGCAAACCCTCCCTTGTTACCCACACCAAAGCCTGTGAGAAGACTCTCTAATAAGGAAGCTGGTGAGAAAAGAGCCAAGGGTGAGTGCTTCTTCTGTCCTGAAAAATATACATCTACCCATAAATGTAAGAATAGGCAGTTGTTCATAATAGAAATTGTAGATGATGAAGAAGGAATTATAGAAGAAGAGGCAACAGATGTATGTGAACTAGCAGAAATGCTAGGACAACCACAAATTTCCATTCATGCCATGAATGGAATACCCTCTTATTCCAATATGAAAATTGTGGGCTGTATTGGTACAAGGAAGCTGTACATCTTAGTGGATTCAGGATCCACTCACAATTTCATTAGTGAAAAGACAGCTAGACTGCTACAATGTATTACTCAAGATGTGCCAGCCTTGAAGGTGTCAGTAGCCAATGGGAATCAGATAAGTTGTGGGAAAATGTGTAAAGGATTCAAATGGATGACGCAGGGTATGTGGTTTGAAGCTGATGTTATGGTTATTCCATTGGATAGTTATGACATGGTACTTGGAATTCAATGGTTATCTCCATTAGGAGACATTGTGTGGAACTTCAAGCAATTGACCATGGAATTCCAAATTAATGCAAAGAAACAAACATTGAAAGGCATCAGTAACAATGGGATAAGAATAAGTTCCATTGAGCAAATGGATCATATGTTTGATCACCCAAATCAGTTAGTGGAATCTCAAATGCAATTGGTTACATTGGAGGGGCAAAATGGTCAGAGTACCAATGTTACAAAGGTTCTGTTGGATGAAAGAATTACAAAGTTGATTGATCAGTATAAGGATGTTTTTGCAGAACCTAAGGGCCTTCCTCCATCAAGAGATTGTGACCATAAAATTGAATTAAAGGATGAATCAGTAACCATCAACCTGAAGCCATACAGGTATCAGGCAGTGCAAAAAGATGTTATAGAGAAAATGACTGAAGAATTACTCAGTACAGGGGTAATCAAGAATAGCACAAGTTCTTTTGCTGCTCCAGTGGTGTTGGTTAAGAAGAAGGATGGTTCATGGAGGATGTGTGTTGACTACAGACAACTCAACAATGCCACAATCAAAAACAATTTTCCAATACCTCTGATTGATGAATTATTAGAAGAATTAAAAGGAGCTGCAGTCTTTTCAAAGCTGGACCTTAGATCTGGGTATCATCAGGTGAGAATGTTCTCTAATGATGTACATAAGACAGCATTTAGAACACATCAAGGCCTATTTGAATTCATGGTTATGCCCTTTGGCTTAACCAATGCACCAGCAACTTTTCAAGCCTCGATGAATCACACTTTTAAACAGTTTTTGAGAAAATATGTACTAGTATTCTTTGATGATATTTTGGCATACAGCCAGAATATTGATCAACACTTAGTACATCTTGAAAATGTTTTAAAAACCCTGCAACAACATCAACTGTTTGCTAAACAATCTAAATGTTCCTTTGCTGGGGAACAAGTTGAGTATCTGGGTCATATTATAGACAAGAAGGGAGTGTCTACTGATCCTAAAAAAGTAGAAGTTGTGGCTCATTGGCCTGTTCCAATGAATGTTAAATAGCTCAGGGGATTTTTAGGTTTGGCGGGATACTATAGAAAGTTCATAAGATCTTTTGGTATCATTGCCAAGCCATTAACTGAGTTGACAAGGAAAGATTCATTCAAATGGAATGAAAGAGCTCAACAAGCTTTTGAACAGTTGAAGGGAGCTCTAATAGAAGCACCAGTCCTAGCCCTTCCTATGTTGAACAAGACTTTTGTTATTGAGACTGATGCTTCATCTAAGGGTATAGGGGCAGTTTTATTACAAGAAGATCATCCCTTAGCTTTTTTTCAGTAAAGCCTTATGCCCAAGACAAATTACCCTTTTAGTTTATGAAAAGGAGTTGTTAGCTATCATGATGGCCATTAAGCAATGGCATTATTATTTGGTAGCAAAACCCTTTATTATTAAAACTGAACAGAAAAGCCTCAAACATATTCTCACACAAAAAATAACCACTCCCTTACAACACTCTTGGTTATCAAAACTCATGGGCTATACTTATGAAATTCAATATAAGAAGGGGCTGAAAATGTGACTGTTGATGCCCTTTCCATAGTAGATAGTTCCACTCTCTTTGAGGTGTCAATTTCCACTTTTGACCCTATGTTGCTATCTAAGATTAAAGATAGTTGGAAGAATGACATAGACTTGCAACAAGTAATACAAAAGCTGTCACAAGGACAAGAAGTGAGGAAGTTTTCTTATACAGCTGGGTTGTTGAAAAGAAAGCATAAATTGGTAGTAGGGGCAGATATGGAATTGAGAAAAAATTTAATTCAGATTTGTGATGATTCTCCTATGGGGGGTCATTCTGGGGTTCATGCTACCTATCAAAGACTTAAGGGGATGTTTTACTGGAAGGGCCAAACTAAACAAGTGAAACAGTTCATTAGAGGCTGCCATGTTTGCTCTCAGGGTAAACATGAATTTGTAGCATATCCTGGACTTCTGCAGCCTCTCCCCATACCAACTGCTGTGTGGGCTGACATCAGTATGGATTTCATTACTGGTTTACCCAAGTCACATGGTAAAGAAGTAATTTTTGTAGTGGTGGATAGGCTAACCAAGTATTCACATTTCATGGCCCTGTCTCACCCCTTTACTGCAGCAAATGTAGTCCAGGTGTTCCTTGAAAATCTATACAAATTGCATGGATGGCCTTCTTCCATTTTATCTGACAGGGATTCTGTGTTTCTAAGTAACTTTTGGAAGGAATTTACCAAGTTACAAGGTATTTCCTTATCCATGTCAACTGCTTACCATCCTCAGTCTGATGGCCAGACTGAGGTAGTGAATAGATGTTGTGCATGACTATGGAATGACCTTCATCTTGGGTCAAATGGCTATCATTGGCAGAGTTTTGGTATAATACCAACTTTCACACATCCCTAAAAACCACCCCTTTTCAGGCCCTTTATGGCTATGCTCCTCCACTTCATGTTCCATATATTCATAGAGAGTGCAATGTAGCTGTTGTGGATGAAATGATGATGTCCAGAGAAGAGACTCTAAAGCTTATAAGGGAGACCTTATTAAAAGCTCAAAACATAATGACCCAACAAGCTAATAAACACAGAAGTAAAAGATCTTTTGGATTGGGTTTTCTTGAAGCTGCAAAGTTATGTACAGAGTTCACTAAGGGGTCATACTTACAACAAACTTTCTCCTAAGTATTTTGGTCCATTTTTTATATTGGAAAAGATTGGTACAGTGGCTTACAGATTGGATCTACCAGATGATGCTAATATCCACTCAACTTTCCATGTTTCTCTTCTTAAGAAAGCTGATGGTCCTCCCATTAATGTCATACCTATTCCTAGGGGTCACAGGTTTACTATGAAGCCTCAATCAATTCTGGACTCAAGAGTTGTCAAAAGAAAAAACAGAGTTGCTGGTCAAGTTCTGGTTAAATGGATGGGTCTTCCTGAGTCTGATGCTACTTGGGAATTTCGTGATGAATTGCAGCTAAGGTTTCCTGATTTTCAGCTTAATAATCTTTGAGGACAAAGATGCTCTGCAACCGGGGAGTATTGTTATGTGAAAAGAGTTACAGGGACCATTTTGTAATTGTTTCATAGTTGTTATATGTGTTTTCTAGAATAAGGACTATAATTGTAATTCTTGATAGTTAGAGGACTAAACTGTAAGGCAGGATATTGTTTGAAAAGTTGTTGAATGTTAATAAAAGGTAGTTAAGCAGGGTAGTTAACCCTAGCTTTGGATTGGTCTAATCTCTCTCTCTCTCTCTTGTTTCTCTCTCTAGACATTCACAACTCATCATTTTACCATTCTAGTGTCGACCATATTACTGCAGTGTTGTTTACCTATATCGAACATTGTGGATCCAGTTGGATGAGAGTTTGAATGTTTATGTATATTGGATTGTTAAACGCAAGAATAGAGTTCTGTTAATCTATTTATTGAATTGAACGGATTTCATCCTTCATAGCCTTTTCCCAGTTCGGGTCACTTTATGCTTCCTTGATGTTGATGGGTTCATCTTTGTAGAAAGGTAAGGTTCAAAGTGATTTCTCATTCCTTCTTAATCACAATATTATATACAGGAAACCTTCCCTTATATTTGGGAAGGGATAAATACAAATACAATTATCTATAAATACAAACAATCATCTATAAATATAATCAATCAATGAGTCATGATGAGTCATCTATTACACCCCCACAGTCGAAGCAGGAGGTTGCCGAATGTTGAGACTGGAGCGAAAGTCATCAAAGAGGACTCGTGGAAAGCCTTTAGTGAACATGTGATCAATCTGAAGAAGAATAGGCGTGTGAAGAACGCGAATGTTACCCCGTTGCACATGTTCACGAACAAAGTGAATGTCGAGCTCAATATGTTTAGTGCGCTGATGTTGTACCGGGTTGTGAGATAAGTATATGGCACTAATAGTATCACAATATACCAACGTGGTAGTGGAGAGAGGGCGGCGTAATTCAAGCAGAAGGTTGCGAATCCAACAGATTTCAGCAATGACATTGGCCACAGCTCGATATTCAGCTTCGGCACTCGAGCGAGAAATGGTCGTCTGTCGTTTGGAAGACCATGAAAGTAGTTTTGGGCCCATATAAACACAATAACCGGATGTAGAACGACGAGTATCAGGGCATCCTGCCCAATCGACGTCTATGTATGCTCGCAAAGAAACCGTCGAGCAGGAAGATAATGTAAGACCAAACGTCGATGTGCTACAAATGTACCTTATAATACGCTTCAAGGCGTTCCAATGCTCAATGGTGGGGTTATGCATATGCATGCAAATCTGTTGTACTGCATAAGTGATGTCAGGTCTGGTGAGTGTCAGATATTGAAGGGCCCAGCGAGACTATGATAGAGAGTGGGGTTCTCAAAAGGAGCACTGGATGAGGAATTGAGTTTTGGTTTTGTGTCAACTGGTGTCGCAACAGGGTTATAGTTTTCCATACCGGCATGAGTGACAATGTCAAGAGCATATGACTACTGAGATAAGAACATGATGGAACCTGTTCGGGTGATAGAAATACCCAAGAAGTGACTGAGAGGTCCAAGATCTTTCATAGCAAATTCAGCCGCAAGATTGCCCATGAGTTTCATCCGTAGACTGTCGGATGATGTAGTGAGAATGATGTCGTCAACATAAATCAACAAGTATGCGATGTCCGCCCCGTGATGATAGGTGAAAAGAGAGTTGTCGCACCTGCTCTGCAAAAAACCAATAGATGTAACAAAATCTGTAAATCGTTGGTACCATGCTCGTGGTGCCTGTTTAAGTCCATAAAGAGACTTTTTGAGAAGACAAACATGATCAAGATAATCCCGGTGCCTAAACCCCATAGGCTGGTACATGTGTCATGGCGATTGCCATGTAAGAAGGCATTTGTTACGTCCAACTGGTGGATGGACCATGACTGAGATAAGGCTAATGTCAAGACAATACGAATAGTAGCCGATTTAACAACTGGGCTAAACGTTTCCCCTCAATCAATACCAACCTCCCGAGTACTGCCATCACAAACCAACCGAGCTTTGTACCGTTCAAGAGTGCCATCAGATTTAAATTTGTGGCGAAAGAGCCACATGCTACGTATAATGCGCATGCCAGGTCGTCTTGGGACAAGTTCCCAAGTCTTGTTTTTAATTAAGGCATTAAATTCGGTTTGCATGGCGTTATGCCAATCCGGTTCAGACAAGGCGGCTATGGGATTTTTAGGGACGGGTGTGATGGAGGTAGTGGAAAGGTTAAAGATTTGTTTTGGTTTAGAAATGACGGACATGGAACAGGTAGTCATGGTTCGGGTTGGTGGTGGAGGTGGAGGAGGCGGTATTGGGCTAGCAGGAAGGGGACTAGTATGCGAAGTGGGGTTTAGGCTGGGAAGGGGAGTATGGGGCGGTGGTTGTGCGGCCGAGTGAGGTGAGTGAATGGGTGGGCTTGGTGGAGTAGAATGGGCCGTGGGTGACTGTTGGGTCAAGGAATGTGTGGAAGTGGGTTGGAAGGACGGATTGGTTTGGGGCGATGAGGAGGTAGGCGTTTGATCAGGATGATTGGTGTTTGGGAATGGGGAGGGTGGGTAGTATGTGTAGGGGTAGGATGTATCATCGAGGAATGTATAGGTGTTTGGTGTGGGTTTATGAGAGTTGGAAAAAGGGTAAATGGTTTCATCAAAGATGACATGACGGTTAATAGTGATGGTACGAGTTTTAATGTCAAGGCATTTGTATCCACGGTGGTTTGATGGGTACCCGAGGAATACACAAGGATGGGAGCGGTAGGCAAGTTTATGAATGGTGGTGTGAGTGATGAGTGGGTAACAAATGCAACCGAACACACGAAGGTGTTCGTATGTGGGTATGCAATTATAAAGGCGTTGGGTGGGTGTTTGGAATTTATGTATTTTGGTTGGGATGATATTTAAAAGGTAAGTGGCGGTTTGAAGGGCGTGGTGCCAATAGGTGTTTAGAGTGGAGGAATGGGCAAATATGGTTCGCATGAGGTTGTTAATGATGCGGATTTTGCGCTCCGCTTTACCATTTTGGGATGAGGTGTGGGGGCACGAAAAGCGGAAGTGCATGCCATTTTCTTTGCAAAAATTATTAAATTGATTGTTGGCATATTCACGTCTGTTGTCGCATTGGAAATGTTTAATTTTGGTGTTGAATTGTGTTTGGACAAATGTGGTAAACTGGGTAAACATGGCAAACACATCAGATTTATAGGCTATGGGGTAGGTCCACAAAAAATTGGTATAATCATCCAAGAATAATACATAATAACGATCGCCACTATTAGAAATAATAGGGGACGTCCAAACGTCACTATGAATAATGTCAAATGGCATAAACGTGCTTGTATTAGAAGAAATAAAAGGGAGTCTAGTATGTTTCCCAAAAATACAAGTGGGGCAAGTTTTGTTATTTAAAGAACTAGAAGAAATTGAACTAGTAGTTTTTAAATTATTCAAAATGGCTGGGCCTAGGTGACCGAGCCGTTGATGCTAGATGTCCTTGGAGATAGCAGCAAAAGTGGAGGCAGTGTTGAGATTGGTGATGTTGGATGGGCAGAGTGTGTAGAGATCCCCCGAACTATTGCATCGTATGATAGGTTTCTTGGTCTGTAGGTCCTTCACAGTAAAACCATAAGGGTCAAATTCAACAGATAATTGATTATCAGTTGTAAAACGACGGACAGATATTAGGTTTTCTAACTAGGTTAGGGACATAAAGGACATTATTTAGTTTAAAGGGTGGGAACGGCGGTGGTAAGGTTATGTTGCCTTGTCCTAGAACCGGAATGGTTTTGCCATTGCCAACTATTATGTTATGAATAATGCCAGAATTAAAAATAGACAGAAACTTATCAGATTGGGGAGACATAGTACCTGACGCCCCGGTGTCCATGATCCAGGAGGGATCATTATGATGAAGAGCCAAGTTGTACAGTGCCTGAGCTATGTCGGTTGGAGAGTACCCGGCGTTGTAAGACTGGGCCGAAGTGGAGCTGTTGGGCTTCGGACCCAAAATGCTTGCTGCATTACGTTGATTACATGGCTGAGAGTGGGCCGGATTTTGTGCATGTGGGCCTGAACTGGATGTGGGAGCAGAGGGATAGGGACAGGGTGGATAAGACCACTGGGCCCAAGGTGACACATTTTGATTTGGTTGGGCTTGGTAAGTGGTCGGAGGTTGATACTGAGGTGGGCCGCTATTTGGTTGGGAAGGAGGCCACGGGGTGGGTTGCCAATATGTGTTGTTGTTGTCAAATGGTTGTTGGTACCTGCCGCGGCCATAAGAGTTACGATCACGACCCCGGCCCCTTCCGCGTCCTTGCCCTTAGTTGTTGTTGTCCGCCCTGGAGTTGTTACGGGCATCGGTGTAGTAGGATTGGTCAGTGGTTGTGTTGAGTGCGGTACCGGCAGTTTGGGCAGAGAGTTTGGCTTGGGTATTTTTGGTATCCTCGACTTGACATAAACGAGATCTAGTGCTGTAAAAATCAGGTAGAGGCTGAGTGTTTTGGAGAATGGGAGAAATACTCTCATGTTGTTTAGTCAAGCCGATTATGAGTTGGAGGACGAGTTGGTTTTCAGTGACGGGTGCGCCAAGACTCATGAGTTGATCAAAAAGTAATTTCATGGTTTGACAATAATCAGAGATATTGGAGAATTATTCGAGACGGGTGTTGATGAATTTGTTTTGGAGTGTGATGGTTCTAGCAGCTTGGTTATCAAGGAATAGGTTTTTGAGACGTGACCAAGCGTCATAGGCGGTGGTGTTTGTTATAATGATGGTGTGAACAAGGTCTTGGGTGATAGTACCATAGATCCATTGTAAGACAATTGCGTCTATGCATGCCCAAGAGTCTTGTGGGGTGGTTTGTTTATCGGGTTCAGAGGAGGAGGAAGTGGTAACAAGGGTACGAGGTTGAAGGTGGTCATACACGTCATAGGCTTTGCAGTGAATTGTGAACAATTCCGCCCATGTGTTGTGTTCGGTTTTGCGATCAAAAAACTATAGGAATGAAATTCTTGATATTAGACACGGTTATTGCGGGATGAATAGGGGAGGACATGATTGAATGAGTAGTAATCGAAAAAAAATTATAGATGGGGCGTCGGAAAAAAAAAGTTTACGGCAAGATGGAAAAGGAATTAGGGTGGGTAGATGGCCTTGATACCATGTAGAAAGGTAAGATTCAAAGTGATTTCTCATTCCTTGTTAATCACAATATATACAGGAAACCTTTCCTTATATTTGGGAAGGGATAAATACAAATACAATTATCTATAAATACAAACAATCATCTATAAATATAATCAATCAGTGGGTCATGATGAGTCATCTATTAATCATCATTGGTTAAAAGAAGGTCTTCTCGCTTGTAGTCAAGTTTTTGGGCAACATTTCCATAAACCTCTCCTAACAGTCTAAAATCTTTGTTGGGTTCATTATAAACATCTAATGATGCAGTTTCTTTGTTATCTGTAGCTTCTATTAGTTCTTAATGTGTCAAGTCATTTTCAGGATTATTTTCAATGGGTTGTTCTATTTGATCATGTCTTTTTATTTCTTTCCTGTTATTGTTATGTTTGATCGGTAGTTTTCAAAGGATGTTTCTATAATAAAATGTGTCCAAGTATGGCCTTAACTATTTAGTTGTAAGGATCTGTTAGGCATGATGAACCGAAAATCTAATAATGGATCAGGTTCAAGACAATTTTAGACAGATTTGAGTTTTGAGAGCATCAGTCAAAGGGAGGTTCTAGGGTACTGATAATGTGATTGATGCTATGAAATAAACTGTATGAACATAAGGAAGTTTTCGATGAAGACTCTTGAAGCGCAATGTTCAAGATCAACGAAATGTTTTGAGTCAACAAAACAATCGAGTAAGTGAAAAGTTTAAGTGACGAAATGTAGTGTTGCGAAAAGTTACCGAACATTAAAATGATCTGAGAAATTATAAGGCATAATTGTAATTTGTGGTTCTCAGGAATTACCAAAAGTCGTCGAAAGATAATTTTAAATATTCAAACACATTATATTATATATATATATATATATATATATATATATATATATATATATATATATATATATATATATATATATATAGACGAACGTTTTAAATAGTCCACTTTTTAAAATTTCATTTTCGCTCTTTTTTTTTTTGCTTTTTTTATAGGTTTTTTTTTTTACGTTTTGACCACCAAGTTTTTTTATAAGTTTTTTTATTACGTTTTGGCCACAGCCCTTTTCTTTTGTAATTTTTTGTTATACTTCTTTTTTTCTATTTGAATCACCAACTTTTTGCTTCTTCTTTTTGTGTTTTGACCACCAACTTTTTCGTTAAGTTTTTTTTATTTCATTTTTGCCACGGCTATTTTTATTAGTCTTTTTTGTTAAGTTCTTTTTTCCCCGTTTTGACCACCAACCTTTTGATTACTTTATTTCTCATTTTGGCGACGCCCTTTTTTTCAACGTTTTTGTTTTCCCCTTTTCCGCCGACTTATTTTCCCGCTATGTTTTAACGTTATGTAAGTCATTTGGTGTTAATATTTTGTGTTCTTTCTTTACGATTTTCCTGGTTTTAGCCGTTTTTTCGTTGCTACGTAACACAGTTGTACGTGTCGATCTTACAACGCTGTTAGTACGGTTTTGGCGCAACGCGCCATCAGATACACCTAGTTTATTTCAATTCTGAGAGTGAATTTCAATTTTGAAGTCCTTATGAATTTTTGCTTTTGCAATTACAAATGCTAGCAGGGTGCCTGCACCAGATGCGGCGAGAACACAAACACTTTTAAGAGTGTGTATGATTCGGTTTAGTTCGGTTAGTAGCCCCAACCAAAATCAAAATCGTCGGTTAATCGATCTTATTAACCAATAAGATAATTAGTTCTGTTTATTTTGTTAGATTGTTCGTTTTCAGTGTGTTTTAGTTTTATGGTTAATAATCAAACGGGAAATGGAATTAAATAATCTTAACTTTAAAGGGTTGGAAGGCAATAATCTCAACTTGAAAGTTCAAACTAGCAGACTCAACTTGTCAATGGTTTTATTTTATTAGAACCAAACTAACCACCGTTAAGTCTATGTGTTAAATGCCTATGTGGCAATACACATATCATCCTACATGGACAAACTTGTCATGCTGGCAAAAAAAAAAAAAGATGGTCCCACATGATCCACATTTATACTTGTATTAAAAAAAGATTTAATAATTTTTATAATTAAAAAATTAAAAAGGGCCCACAAACCACCGTCATCATCTTCACAATAACCACAACCACCTGCTACCATCACAACCACCTGCCCCTTTTATAGTTGAAAAAATTAAAAGGGGTCTATATTTTTTTGCCAACTGGGCATATTGTTCCATGTGGACTGCCACATCAGCAGATAACTAATTGAGTTAACATCAGTTAGTTTTGGCCCAATAGAATAAAATACAAGACAATTTGGGGCTGCTAGTTTACAACTTTCAAGTTGGCATTATTGCATTTCAATCTCTCAAAGTTAGGATTATTTAATTACATTTCCCCATAATCAAAATCAAACTGTAATCAAAAGTTTTGCTAATGATATATGAATATATGAATGGTTTAGTTCGATTTAGTTCATTTCTATTAACTAAAGGTATAAAAAACGATACCCGATTTTAAGGTAATTTGGTTTTTGCTTAAATCAATTTTTAATTAATTTCGATTTTGTTTTTTCTGTTTAAAAGTAGAATATGATCCATGGAACACCAAATAACATAGATGAAGGAACTAATTACCATGTTATCATCTTTAAGGAGGATTCCCTTGGAGAGTATGTTGTAGATATCCTTTTTCGCCATTTTGGAGTAAATCTCAGGAGATTTTGAAAACTGATGAAGTATTTCTTTGTAGTTTGTAGGCAATTTGACCTCCCATATTTCATCAGCCTCCTGCATATATATTATTAAAAATAAATATTGAATGCATTAAAAAAATTGGTTTTCACTTCCAATTTCATATCCGATTTATTTCATGCACTGCTGAAAAGATAACAGAGCAAATCAATTTAAAGTAGAGATGGGCTTTTTCCTAAATACACATACCCGTACCTATAGTATCTATACTCGTACCGATTTTGGGTACTTGGTACACATATCGGAACTCCGTTTTATTGATTTTCGTATTCTGTATAAATGGGTTAAGCAAGTCAACCCGTCAACCCGCCCGGGTTGACCCGAACATAACGTGTTTAGCTAAACTTGATTGCAGGCTTAACTTGAAACTGATCCGAACTCGTTTAGACTAAACCTAAACCCACTACTTTCGTGTTAGGTTCGAGTCGTGTCTGAAATTCATACCCCTATGATACAAGTACAAAATGGTACTAGTACCGAACAAATGAATTTGATATTATGCTTGACTTCGTATTATGATATTTATGGTACTCATATCGATTTTACCTATTTAGTACACATATCATATTGGTACGAGTATCGATTTTACCTATTTAATACCCATACAGTATTAATACTCGTACCGATTTTACCTATTTAATACTCGTATGAATGCACAAAAAATAAAATTAACAAAGTGGTATCAAAGCGGATACCGTACCCGTACTCGTACCAATATATTCGGTACCCACTTTTCTTCAAATTTGGCATCGGTACTAGTATGATACCGATTTGATCCCTAGTGTAAGGTGATTATCATCATTGTCTATTAAGAACAACACTTTTTGCTATATTTTCCAAAAAAAAAAAATTAATTGAAGATGTTTAATCCTTGTTTGTTTATTCATCTCTTGATAACTTTTACTTTGTATATTCCAGCTTCTAAGTTGTACACTAATATACATCCTTGGAAACTAGTGCATTAATTAGTCTGTAATAACTTACTTGAAATTCCAATGCCTTCATGAAAACTAGTGCTATTAATTAGTCTGTAATAACTTACTTGAAATTCCAATGCCTTCTGAAGTTCCTCTACCACCTCATCTGCTGTGGGTCGTTCTTCTCTATTTTCATGTAAGCATTGAAATGCAATGCTTAGAAATGTATGCAATGATTTCAGCACAATTTGTTCCTTTATGGGCTCATACACTATCTCATCAACTCGTTCCACTTGAAAGTGACATTTAACTAACTCGTCTAAATACAAACAGTCATCTGTGAACTCCACTAGAAGAGCTGGTCTCCCACATAAGATTTCAAATAAAATCACACCAAATGAGTAAATGTCAGACTCTTTGGTTAAGGTATGTGTTTTCAAATACAATGGGTCTAAATAGCCAGGTGAGCCTACAAGTTCACCAATGGCAAATTCCATATTCTGATTTGTTGAATATGTAAGGGAATTCTCAAAACCACAAATTTTTGCTTTCCAGTCCTCGGTTAGTAGAATGTTAGAACTTTTTATGTCTCTATGTATCACCACTATATCACCTCCATGAAGGAAACTCAACCCTTTTGCAATATCAATGCATATCTTAAGTCGTGTACTCCAAGAAAAGCTAGTATCACTCAAATGCCTACTGAGAAATCCGTTAGAGGCATGCTCATAAACAATGATTTTTTCATCTTGTTCATTGCAGTAGCCCACAAGACCAATGATATTCTCTTGTTTATGCTTAAAAAGAACTTCATACTCCCTCAAAAACCCATGTTTTTCACCAGATCTGTGAAACCGCTTTACTAAAACCTTCTCATACCCATCGATGTATTTAACTACTCCTCTATATAGCATCCCGTATCCTCCTTGTGTAATGCAGTTAGCATCACTAAAGTTTTCTACGCCCAAGTTTATGTCATCAAGTGAGAATTTGAAGGCATCCTCTCGGATTTCCTGTAAAAAGATGTCCTAAACATTACATTTGGATAATATATCCAAAAAACCTCAACTAAATAGAAGTACATTCATACCTTTTTGCAGGGTAATTGTCTACAATAAGAAAACTATCGTTTTATTATACACAAGTTAACCTAATAAAATTAAAGACTACTTAGGTTTCTGAACCAACATTACGATAACATCTTACGGTCCTTTAAAATCATAATGAATGAGCACGATACTATTGATCATGAATATAAAGAAAAGCATTATCTTATTTGATCTTAGTCCCGTACTTTAAAACATTGATCGACTTACTTGAAACTTTAATGCGTTCTTGAGTTCCTTGATAACGCCTTGGATGGTTGGACGAGCTTCTTGAGTTTTTGCCAAACACTGATATGCAATTTTTGAAAATGCATTCCAAGATTTATGATCGGGTCCTACTTTCAGAGTAGAAATGAGTTCGTGGGCTTCATCCATTATTTTCGGATCCAAAATTTCTATTATTGTTCCCTTTTCAAAGTGTTCTTGTGCAACAGCTGCAAGTCCCTTTTCGTGTACACGAGTGTACTTTGAATCGTAGGCTAACTTCCCTGAGAAGATCTCAAACAAAACTACTCCAAAGGAGTATATATCTGATGCTTTTTTTAACCTACCTGTCCTTCCATACTCCGGATCCAAGTAGAATCTTGTACCTGCAATATGATTAGTGTTGATGGTGCTCTCCTGACGATTTGCAGTGTGAGACCTAGAGAGCCCAAAGTCAGCAATCTTGGCCTCCAAATTCTTACCCAATAGAATATTCGCGCTTTTTATATCTCTGTGTACTATCCCTTCTTTTTCTTCCATATCCGTGTGGAGGTAATTCAGGCCATCTGCAATTTCAATGCACATTTTCAAACGTTGTGCCCATGTAAGATAATTATCAGTGCTTTCCAAATAGACATCCAAACTTCCATTACAAGCATATTCGTATACAAGAAGTAGTTTATCATCTTCATAACACAATCCAAGAAGTGAGACTATGTTGGGATGCTGACATCTACTGAGCAGATCAAGTTCAGTAAGGAATCCTTCTTTTCCTAGACCGTCATCTGTATTGGAGATGCTCTTTATGGCTACGTCTGTACTCTTGCTTTTTATCGTTAAGGAACATTTGTACACTTCACCATATCCACCCGACCCTATACAAAAAAATTTATTAAAGTTCTCTGTGGCAAACAGTATGTCCTTAAGTGAAATCATTAGATGATCCAAGACTTGCACCTGCAGCTTTACACGGAAAAAAGAAAGTGTTGTAATCTTTACACACAAGAAAAGAAGAAAATAAAATCAAATTATGGTATCCAAAATCTGCATATAGTTTATTAAGTTAATTGCTGGTATAATAGAGGTCCTATATTCATGGTTTAGACATTCATATTTTCTTTAATAACGCCTATGATTCTTCCTCTTTTTTCTTTCGTATAAACATGACTTTAGATCCACAAAATCAATGTCATAATCCTGTTTTCTTCCATCTCCGTCACACACTTGAATTCATGCAAATGTGTTGGTTATCTATATAAATAACCATGATATGAAATTGTTTTTATTTATATTATCATCATCATACTCAGCTAATCCCACAAATAGCAAAGCTAACGACGGATGATTAATTATGCATCATGTGGTGACGTTGATATAACCAAAATACATAACATACATCAATTGCATTTGTCCCGATTGCTAAGTGTTATGTGCTTTATTTCAACGCTTGATTCGAAACCACTATCAAGTTGCGGGTCTCACTGGTAGAGGTATGGTTGTCTATTCCCCCAAGAGCACAAGCATATATACATTATATGCACACCACAAAGTTGTTTTTATTTATATCTATCTTTTAAATGTTTACCTAGTACCTACACATGTATACGTTCTACAAGTAAAAAAAATGTTTTTTTTTTATTTAATATAAGGAGAGATATACGAACCTTGCATTTCAACCTCTCAGGGTTTGCTATGTTATAAAAATCCTTTTTTTTTTACTTCCTCCGTCCCAATTTAAATGTATTTCTTTCCTTTTTTGTTTGTCCCAAATTAAATGTCCTTTTTCAAAAATAGAAATCCAATTTCCAATCACCACTTTTGAGGATATTATTGTCATTTTACCATATACAAACAAAAGATTTCTTAATATGTGTGTTTTTAACCCAGTATATTTAAATTGGGACAAATGGAGTATTTATTTATTATCATGATTATTATTAATAAATAGTCTTTAAAGAATAAAAGAACTTTTTAATTTACATAAACAACCCCTAAGATGTAAAAGGACCAATATATCCATACAGTTAACCGAAAAAAAGTAACAAAGTTAGTGTTAGGGGCCAAAACCGTTACAAAATGCAACTTAGGGTCTGATATGTTAAAAGACTTCTTTTTAGACCGAAAGCGTTAAACTTGCTAAACCACAACGGCCAAAATAATAATTCACTCTTTTAATATTACGAGAACAAACAATAATGTGTAAATTAAAGGATTTACTTACTAGAAAGTGTAATGCTTTCTCAAGGGACTTGATGACAATTTCAAACGTAGGACGCTTGCTTAGAGTTTCGACTAAACACTGATATGCGATTTTTGAAAATGTATCCAAAGACTTTTCATATGCTCTTTGTTTTAGAGTATCACTGTAGTCCTGAACTTCTTCAAGTATCCTAGGTATTAGAGATACTCAAGTCAACTAGTCAACAAAGCCTTTAGGAGGGAATTATATACATTTGTAATTCAAATATAAATTCAAGTTACGTAGTCAAATATAGTTAGATATATGTAGTCAAATATAGTTAGATGAGATCCAATAATATCTCCTGTAAATGCTCCTTTTATTTGTTATACGTAGCCTATTAAAGGCATGGAAGTTAATGAAAATAATTAACCTTTTCAATCAAATTCTTCTACTCTTTATATGGTAATCAGAGCTATATAGCTCCACCGAGCAAAATTTTTCGATCCACACCTTTCACAGCTGCCTTCACCATGTCTAACACCATTGTTGAGGTCACCGCTCACACTCATTTTCCTATCAAACTCACTCAAAACAACTTCTCCGTTTGGCGAAAACAAGTCATGGCTACACTCATTGGCCTTGGCCTCGATAACTTTGTCACCGGATCTCTTCCGGCACCC
This sequence comes from Ambrosia trifida, assembly GCA_028751855.1. Classification (NCBI taxonomy): domain Eukaryota; kingdom Viridiplantae; phylum Streptophyta; class Magnoliopsida; order Asterales; family Asteraceae; genus Ambrosia; species Ambrosia trifida. Next base: position 100,814,563 of record CM054126.1, read on the forward strand.
TCCAAAGTTCTTCCCTCCGACATAACCAAGCCCAATCCGGCTTATGTTTCATGGTTCCGTCAAGATCAGATCCTTCTTGGAGCCCTACTCGGAAGTTGTTCCGACACTATCCAGCCAATCGTATCCTCTGCTGATACATCTCTTCAAGCCTTCCAGCGCTTGACTGCCAGTTATGCGAGTCATTCAAGGTCTCGCATCATATCCTTGAAGTCTCGACTTGCAAACAACCCAAAAGGTTCCCGTTCCGTGGCTGAATTCTTACACGACATGAAGGCCATTGCTGACGATCTTGCGTTAGCCCAGAACCCAATTGACGAAGATGATCTCATTGTTCACATCCTCGGCCAACTCGGTGATGACTTTGCCCAGGTTTCTGCTGTTTTGAAGATGCGTGACACACCGATCACATTCCCAGATCTATTTGATAAATTAGTAGATCATGAAAGAACCTTGAAAGACACTTCATCGGCTGCAGCAATTGTTACGGTAAACAACACTCAGAAGTATCCGTCCCGCTCCAGCAATCGGTTTGGCCAGGACTCCCGTGGCCCGACTCGTTTCTCCAACAATGGCCCAAGATCAGCTCGTTCTCCCAGTCAACAGAGTGGGAATAACTATTTCCCGCGTGGTAATCGAAACTCTCTTTTTTGTCAATATTGTACCATACCTGGTCACGATACTAAAGATTGCAGGAATTTGGCTCGTTTTCTCAAGGAAAACAACATCACCTTATCCATGACTTCATCAACATCTCCTATGGTTAATACCTCATCGGCTCAGTCAAGTAGACCAACACCATCTTGGATGTTTGATACTGGTGCATCTGACCATGCTGCATCGGATCGCTCGGCAGTACACACTCTATCCGAATATGGTGGGCCGGATGAAATCGTGTTAGGAAATGGTAATCGTCTTCCTATAACTCACACCGGTCACTCCACACTTTCCACTTCTTCTCGTTCATTACATCTAAATGATGTTTTACTTGTTCCTAAGTTGCGCACTAATCTTGTTTCTGTGGCTAAACTTTGCAAAACTAATCAAGTTTCTGTTGAATTTTTTCCATTTCATTTTTTGGTTAAGGATCTTCGCACGGGGGCGCATCTCATGCGGGGAGTGAACATTGATGATATCTACTATGCTGCAATCCATTCACTTCGCCGTCTTCCGCAAATAAATTCTACCTCTACATCTACCGGGTCATTTTTATCTTGGCATCACAAGCTTGGACATCCATCAATCAAAGTTCTTCAACTTCTACTCAAGAATCTAGGACTTGATTTCAATAAATTGTCAAAAATTTCGTTTCATTGTGATGCTTGTTCAATCAATAAAAGTCATAAAATGCCTTTTGGCGCAAATTCATTTCAAGTTAGCAAACCATTACAACTTGTGTATTCTGATGTTTGGGGCCCAGTTCAAACCTCAAACGATGGTTATAACTATTACGTCATTTTCGTTGATTATTTTTCTAAATATACTTGGTTGTATCCAATTAAACGAAAATCCGACGTTTCTAGTTTGTTTCCACAATTTAAAATGCTAGTTGAAAAGTTTTTTCGCACTCCTCTCATTTCATTATTTACCGATAATGGTGGTGAATTTATTGGCCTTATTCCATATTTACAAAAAAACGGGATATCTCATTTTACTACTCCACCACATACCCCAGAACAAAATGGCGTTGCCGAACGCCGCCACAGACACATTGTTGAAACTGGCTTATCTCTCCTTCACCATGCTAACTTACCCCTCACCTTTTGGTCTCACGCCTTTCAAACCGCAGTTTACCTTATTAATCGTCTACCCACCCCCATCCTAGATCTCAAATCCCCTTTTGACAAATTGTATAATAATTCACCCGATTATCTCAAACTTAAACCTTTTGGTTGTCTTTGTTTCCCGTGGTTGCGTCCCTATGCTTCGACTAAACTTCATCCTCGTTCCATTAAGTGCATTTTTCTTGGTTACTCTGTTTCCAAATCCGCATACAAATGCTATGACCCGGTGACTCACCGACTCTATCATTCTCGCCATGTTGAATTTGTGGAACATATTTTTCCATCCACTACTGACACATCTCGTGTTTCTCCTCTTCCATCCGTCTCAAGTTTTCTTCACTTGATTCAAGTCAATCCCACTGTTGACTCAACTCAAAATAATACACCTCATGCTACTTTATCTATCCCAACGTCCCAGACTCCCACTCCCATGCATCATGTACTACAACCCATGCACTCACATCAAACTAATCCCATTTTAGTAACTCCATCCTCAACTAACTCTGATCCTACCTCACCCTCTTTCCAAACACAATCATTTCCCTTGTTGCCAACCAACAATCCAACCGACCCACAGTCAACCAATTCCCCTCAATCCACTTCCATGCCTAATTCACTCCCTTCCACATCTTCCCCTACTGTTACGAACCCAAACCATATACCTACCCACTCTTCACATCCTAGACTGAGGAAACCCAATCCTAAATACTTTAACAAAAACTTCATAAATACCACCACCCTTCATCCGCTTCCACCTACACTTGAACCGTCTACTCACAACCAAGCATTGAAGGATCCGAAATGGCGTCATGCTATGGACTTGGAGTTCAATGCTCTCCTTCAAAATCACACATGGGAACTTATTCCTTCCACCTCTCAAACGCCTATTGGTTGCAAATGGGTGTTTCGCATCAAACGCAATCCCGATGGCTCTATTAACAAGTACAAAGCTAGACTTGTTGCTAAGGGTTTTCTACAACAATATGGGAAAGATTACTTTGAGACCTTTAGTCCCGTTACCAAACCGGTCACCATTCGCACTATCCTCTCCATTGCCTTATCAAAGAATTGGCCACTTCGACAACTTGATGTTAACAACGCATTTCTCCATGGAACTCTTCACGAGGATGTTTTTATGACTCAACCACCGGGTTATGTCAATCCTCAATTTCCAAATCATGTTTGTAAGCTCAAAAAATCCTTATACGGACTTAAACAAGCTCCTCGAGCATGGTATATTGAGCTTACCACCTTTCTTAGTCGGTTTGGTTTCAAAAAATCTTTAGCGGATGCCTCGCTTTTTATCTATCGACATGGTACGGTCACTTGCTATTTCATGGTCTATGTCGATGATATTGTTCTTACGGGCAATGACTCGTCCTTCCTTGATCACTTTATTAAAGCATTAAGCAATAAATTTTCGATCAAGGATCTTGGCTCGCTTAATCACTTTCTTGGTGTTGAGGTCATTCCTACATCTACGGGTCTTTTTCTTTCTCAACATAGACATATTCAAGATGTTCTCAATCAGTTTCATATGGAAGGTGCTAAGGATGTAACCACCCCTCTTAGTATCACCGAACCTTTAATTCTTCACGACCCATCACCGCCCGTCGATGCAACACCATACCGACGCCTCGTTGGGTCTCTTCAATACTTAGCCTTCACTCGTCCTGATATATCATTTGCCATCAACAAATTGTCTCAATTTATGCACGCTCCGCGCCAAGCTCATTGGCAAGCACTCAAGCGTGTCCTTCGGTACCTTAAAGGTACCATTCATCATGGCCTTTTTCTCAATCGCCATTCTCCTCTCACACTCACGGCTTTCTCCGATTCGGATTGGGGTGGTGTTAATGACGCCGGGCGGTCCACTACAGCTTATCTATTATACCTTGGTACAAATGTTATATCATGGAAGTCTACAAGGCAAAAATCAGTATCCCGCTCATCAACCGAGGCCGAATACAAGGCCATCGCAAATGCCTCAGCCGAATTGACTTGGATAAAAAATTTGTTACAGGAACTTGGTATAACAACTTCACAGACACCCACACTTTTTTGTGACAATACAGGTGCTACATATCTTTGTGCGAATCCGGTTTATCATTCCCGCATGAAACACGTGGCACTTGACTACCACTTTGTGCGTGAACAAATTTCAGCCGGTCATCTACGAGTTCTTCATGTTAGTTCCCAGGACCAACTTGCTGACATGCTAACAAAGCCTTTATCTCGGGCACCGTTTCTTCGCAATCGTTCCAAGATTGGAGTCTCCGACGGATCCTCCATCTTGCGGGGGCGTATTAGAGATACTCAAGTCAACTAGTCAACAAAGCCTTTAGGAGGGAATTATATACATTTGTAATTCAAATATAAATTCAAGTTACGTAGTCAAATATAGTTAGATATATGTAGTCAAATATAGTTAGATGAGATCCAATAATATCTCCTGTAAATGCTCCTTTTATTTGTTATACGTAGCCTATTAAAGGCATGGAAGTTAATGAAAATAATTAACCTTTTCAATCAAATTCTTCTACTCTTTATACTAGGATCTGCCATTTTCTTTAGTCCTCCTTCCTTAAAGTGTTGGCATGCCATCGATGCAAACTCATTGACATTTTTCTGCATGTAATGTGGATCGTAGACCAACCCCGCGGTTAGCACATCAAATAAAGTTACTCCAATAAAGTAAATGTCGTCTAAGACAAGGCTTTGGCCTGACGGCTTCCACGGTTCATTTGAACTGAATTGTGAGATGCTAAAAGTAGCTATCTTTGCAGTCCACTTCTCATCCAAAAAAACATGTACACTATGTATTGCTTGAGTTTCTTCCCTTTTGTGTAGGCAATTAAACCCATTAGCAATATCAAGGGAGATACGTATTCGTTGTTCCCAAGAAAGATTAGTTCTGTTGTTTGTATTTCTCAAATAATCATCAAGCGTGTCTTCAAAATCACATTCAAAAACAAGAATCATCTCAGATTCTTCATCACAAAAGCCGATTAGAGTGAGTAAGTTGGGATGCTTACAACAACTAAGCATTTCAATTTCTGCATAGAAGTCTTTTATTATTTTCGGATAATTCATCTGATCAACGAAGCGTTTAATAATTACCGTCTTCTTTACTGGTTCACCTGTAGGATCCCCTTCTATTGCTGACACACTCTCCTTATCAGAATAGTCTAGCTCTACTTTATACACCCTATCGTATCTGATTGACTTGACGCGGTATGAATATGCAAAGTTATCTGTGGCCAACTTTATTTGTGTGAGTGGAATCTTCATGGATGCAAATTTTTCCACCCGTAACTGTGTTAAGAAGAAAAAGAGAGGTCAAGGATATACATGATAAAAAATCAAAAATAAAATTGAAATTAAAGAGAACCGGCTGGTAATGTAAACGTTGTTCAGATTAGTTATAATGTAATACCCTTATATACATTTTTGATCAAATTACAAATTTTGCATATTATATTTATACCAAATTTTAAGTAATGTCCTTTCTGGTCAAAATTTATGAGATTTGTGTACAAGATAAGGCTCAGAATAACCCGTTCAATTTGTTTACTAAGGCAATTAAGCATAAAAGGAAAGGCACACGGAATACTAAAAATTAAACACCCATCTCAAGTATGTGATGGATGTATTACGAGAAAACAAAACAGACTTCCATTTCCCTCTCAAACAAGTTTTAGAGCTACGAGACCTCTAGAATTAGTATACGCAGATTTATCTGGACCGATCACACCCACATCATTAGCAGGCAACTATTTCTTCCTGATAGTTGACGATTATTCAAGATATATATATATATATATATATATATATATATATATATATATATATATGTGTGTGGATCTACATGCTTAAGTCAAAAGATAAAGTTTATGAGAACTTTAAGAAGTTTCTAAGTGAAGCTCAGACAGAGACAAGTCACAAGCTCAAAAGATTAAGAACGGATCGTGGAGGAGACACTTCAACAAAAATGGCTTTTAAGGATCTTTTGTGTTGGACGCTTGTAAAATAGGGTCCTAAAAACTATTTAATAGGACGAATGAACTTTTGGGGTCCTTTTATAATATATGCTACTAAGCCGGTATCCTAAAAAGCTATTTGATAGGATGGATGATTCTTTGGGATCATATTACCATACAACTTAATAAGACACTAAAAATATAGATCATAATAAATTAATTTATAAGACATTTAGTTGTTGGTGTCCCATTATGTGGTAATGTAATAGGACACTTGATCACCGGGGGTCCTATTATAACATAACTTAATAAGACACTTTATTGTTTAGTCATAAATGTTCGATGTTAGAGGACCCTTTTCTAGTCGAAGTCATATTAGAACATAACTTATTAGGACACCTGACACATGGGTCTTATACTTTTAACCTTTATAGGACACTTAATCATTGTGGTGTTATTATAATACACTGTAATAGGACACATGAAATTTGAATCATAAAACATTAGTTTTATAGGACGCTTATTCGCTAGAGTTTTATTATAATATAACTTAATAGGACACTCAACATTTGGGTCTTATAACTTTAAACTTTATAAGGCGCTTAATCATAGAGTTATATTATAACATAATTTAACAGAACACTTACTTGGGTTTTATAACTTTAACCTTTATAGTGGTGGTGGTGGTGGTGGAAGGTAATGGTGGACGGTGGTGGTGGATGGTGATGATAGTGGTGGTGATAGATGGTGGGTGGTGGTAGATAGGTAGTTGTGACAACAGTCAATGATCCAGGTCAACATTCGTACGCATTTTACGCATTATTGTCATTCCATGTGCATAATTAGACCTTTTGCACACACAACACCCCCCACCCCACCCCCTAGTCTAGTGAAGCATGAGTTACTCAGAAAAACTCAACAAATCGCCCCTATGCATGAGACAAACAATTGGCGTTGAATGATCAAGCCAATCAAATGCTCAACAGAGAGCAACTGGATAACACACTAGTACCCATGTGGCTATATCTAGGTGGAACATTTCACAATTCACATATACCCAAATAACTACAGGGTGTTTCAATCAGGTTAATGTCCTCAGTAATCGAAAACACTTTTAACAAGGCAAGCTTGTGTCAACATTTAATGACAATGCCTTCTAACATATGGTAACCCGTTATTAGCACATGTTTACATCTTAGCCCATACTACAAACAATACCACATGCTGACACATTAACCACGTGAGATCATGACTAATTAATCAAAACATGTTGATATCATCATTGACCTCCCATGAAAACTAGTTGAACACATGACGACTTGGTAAATCTAATAGATATTCATGTATCTAAATAGCTAGAATTCATCAAGCAAGCCACTTGTATATTCCTAGATATATATAGCCGATGACTTATCACCTCCCATCATTGATCTAGGTGACATCATGATCATATCCATATACACACATATACGGTTATATATGCCCACACACATACCTTGATTTCCCTCATTTGTCTACTTATATTATAACTACAAGAAAGATTATTCATGACTCACCACCATACTTGTATACAAGACTTTCACCAAGAAGGGTAAGTCAACTCTCTACCCCCATAAAAACAACAACTAACCTTCCTTCTTGTGAATATACCATTTGGCCGAATACAAGGAGCCAAGAAACATCACACTCATTTGATCATTTCTTACATGTTAAGTCCTTTTCATACATGACAAGAGGTATCTACTAATGGCAACTACAACCAAGTACAAGCACCTTCCTATGGATCATGATAGACATTACTAGGAAGCCTCTTTCCTTTTGTTTTACATTAGCCGAAACATCCCTATGATACACCTCTCAAGTCCCTATCAACACATGGTTGTCTTGGAGTTACATGTTTTGGGTAAGGACAACTAGGAGAACCCCCCTTCTTACACTTAGAACTTTCTTAATTTGCCCACTACCAATCGGCTATGAGGAAGGCAAGGAACCATCACCATCACACAACACAACAAACATTCTACTTAAGAAACAAGTCCCTTTCCTTCAAGGATTGCATTGGCCGAAGCTTTATCAAGGCTAGAAACATGATGTAATTAACTGGCATGATGCAAATTACACCAAATTAGAATCAAGACAAGAAGTGGAGATAACCCAATAGTTGATAACTTGTCTCTTCCTTGCTAAATCCATCCTAATCGGCCGAAGATGCTTGCCTTTCATCAAGGCATGACATGAATACAAATCATAAACCTCATCCAAGGTGTTTCACTTTGCAAAGAATGTTTTGTCACCACATGGATCAACCCTTATATAAAGAGAGCCTCTTGAACACTTAAATTGCACCAACACAAACCTAAGAACCCTTACAAGGTTCGTCTTCTTCCTAACCTTTCTCTAAACCACAACCAACTCCTCCAAAGGCTAGCCAAAGGAAGCATCCGAAGGTCCCAAGGTTCGCTTGTAATCCTCAAGACTCAAGGTAAGTTCAAACCATCCTTGACCTCTTATCCCTCGGCCCTATTGTGAACCCAAACCTAAGCTATTTTGATCATGTTAATCCGCCCCATATAGTTCTAGTAATCGGTTAGGATAAATGTGTTAATCACAAGTTAAAACTTAGAAGAACAATGCACACATTGTTCCATATATATACATGATCGGTCACTTTGTCAAGGAAACATTTTAGTTAAACAACCGGCCATGCATCTAGAAACATTTTCGGATCAAAAACCTCACATAACTAATCGGCTTTGAATCGCTTTTTTATAAAACTTGTTTAGTTCATGTTTTGAGATGAAAGCCCATAATCAAGGTGTTATAACTGGTTTCTTACATGATCACACACTAACATACCTTTTAATGGATCGAAGGTACCTTGACAAACTAAGATCAACTAAATTTAGCCCTCTAAATGATCGATCACGAAGCCACAATATGTGTTATAGTCGGTCATCACTTGTTAACACATGTTAGTTCACCTAAAACACATGTTAATACTAGTTTGGGACATATTAAAGGTTAAACATATGATAAAAGTACTCGTTTTTATGAAAAATCAACCACACATGGTAGATTAGGGACAATATGTAGCCCGTGACCCTACATGGGGCCCATATGGGTCCACTCCACATAATAATCTACTAATGAACATGATCCACATCTAATGATGAAACGGTTCACAATAACGGATACCCAACTTGTATGATAAACAAGAACACACAACTTACTAAGTCCTCTATAATCATAGGGCAATCACTGTTCGGACGATAGTTGCTTCATATTTCAGCTTCACTAGACCACATATATCTCTATCAGGTGAGTTTTCACGGCCCCATTTTACTATTATTTCGTTTTTGGGGGATAAACATGCTACAACTAGTACAATATCATTTGGTGTGTATATTCTATCGTGACTACCATGTGGAACATGAGACATCTGGTTCATGAGATCGTAATAGTCTTTGTCCTTACTGTAACCATTAGCTATCAAAAGCCATGGAACACTTTAATAGATTTATTAGGTTGACACCCCCACTCTTGGTTAGCCGCTCTAACTAGTTACATACAAAAGAGTGTTAGTATTCTACTATACATATATTGTCTTTAATGTACAATGCACGAGGCACAACAGTCAGGAGGTTTGGTTACGGGACTCATGGTTTGAATAGAAATCATTCGCTTAGCTAGCTTATGATTGGTCTTACACGAATTACACAAATGTTTTACTTGTTACATTCAAACCTTATGAACTCACCAAAATTGTTGTTGACAAATCTTTTATGCATGTTTTTCAGGTAATTGATGGCGAGTTATGGAGGTTTGAGAGAGGGGTTCGAGCATGCACCGGGTGGTACCACTATGAAATGGGTTTTGTCAATCCCGTAATGTTGTAGTTTTAATTTAATGAATTTCAGACAATTTTTATTTTCCTAAAACAATGTTGAGATGGTTTGAATAATATTACGACAATGCCCATCATGTGATGGTGCTATTTAAATAAATTTGTGTGTTGCTTGAACCTTTTGCTTGAAAACTTTTCGAGGTCGCATCCCCGTGTTTCCGCCTTGGCGGGGTGTGACAGTAGTGGGTGACGGTCGGCGATGGTGGTGGTAGGCAGTGGGTGGGGGGTGGTAGGTAGTGGTTGACGATGGTGATGGACGTTGGGCGATGGTGGTGGTAGGCAGTGGTTGGTGAGTGCCTGAGTGGTGGGTAGTGGTGGTGGTGGGTGATGGTGGTGGTGGGTGATGGTAGTGGGGTTGGTGGTGGGGTGGTGGTAGACAGTGGTGGTGGATGGTGGTGGCGGTAGAAGGTGGGTAGTGGTGAATAGTGGGTGGTGGTGGACGGTGGTAATGGTAGACGGTGGTGGTGGTGGTGGTGGACTGTGGTGGTGGATGGTGGTGGTAGACGGTGGGTGGTGGTGGTAGGCTGTGGGTGTTGGTGGTGGGTGATAGTGGTAGTGGATGGTGGATGATGGTGGTGGTGGGCGATATGGTGGTAGACACTAGGTGGTGGTGGACGGTGGTAGTGGTGTTGGACGATGGTGATGGTAGACGGTGGGTGATGATGGAAGGTGGTGGTGGTGGGTGGTGGTAGATAGTGGTGGACGGTGCGTTGTGGTGGATGGTGGTGATGGTGGGCGGTGGGTGGTGGGTGGTGGTGCTAGACGATGGTGATGGTAGACAGTGGGTGATGGTGGTTGGTGGTGGTGGTGGAATGTGTTGGTGATTGACGGTGGGTGGTGGTGGACGGTGGTGGTGAATGGTGGTGTCATTAATTTAGGGGGTGTTTGGAATTGATTATTCAAAACAGATTATGCGATTTGGAAAAGCAGGGGTGGAGCTGCTTATAAATTATTGCGTTTTGGTAGCATAAAAATCTGATTATCTGCATTTTCAAAACGAAATAATCTAAAAATCAGATTCAAACCGCAATCCCAAACACCCTCCTAGTATCATAAAATAAAAAATGCGACACTATCAAAATACGCCTGTTTGTTTTTGCGTCGTAATACGTATTTTTTTTCAAAATCCACATTCCCTCCTCACCTTTTCCTTCACTCGCCTATAGAACTTGCACGTCTATTCATTCTCCAAAATCTCTCCTGCTAAACACCATCGATCGACACTCTCAAATTCCAACCCTAACTCTCCTTCTAATCCCCCATTTTCCACCATATTCCAACCCTAACTCTCCTGCTAAACACGATGCTGAAACAAACAACACAACCGTCACCACCACACAGATTAACCCTATGTTTCCATCATTCTTCTACCTCCACAATGCACATAGCCGTCGCCACCACACAGCTGCCTAAACCCTAAAGGTATGAATAAACCGGTTGAATACGACCTGCTTCTTTTAAATTAGGTTTTTAGTTACAAACTACCGAAACCCTAAAGGGGTAGTTTACTGTTTAATTTGACTTGGTTGGAATAGTGTCTCGTAGGATTAAAAGAGGGGTATTATTAAGGGTATGAGGTTGTTTTAAATGTATTAGGAAATTGGATTCATAGGTGCACTTGTTGATTTTCATGGATTATTGTAGGTCAGTCACTATTGGACCTTACTGTTAATAGTCTATATATAGGATTATAGAGGTGTTCCTTCATGAACTTATCAGGCAAGATTCCAAATTTTTGTACTCAGCGTGATGAAAAAGGTTTTCCTCATCCTGAGAGAATCGAGAGACTTGTAAAGAATTATTCTCAGTTTGTGTCATTCCCAATTTATGCATGGCAAGAAAAGGAAAGCGAGATAGACTCTATAGAAAAGAACAACATTTGGACACTGACTACACTCCCCTCAAGTCAGAAACCAATAGGTCTAAAATGGGTATTTAAGGTCAAGAGAGATGCAAGTGGACAGATCACCAAACATAAGGCCAGATTAGTAGCAAAAATGGAAACAATCAGGCTACTACAACAAGAAGGTATAGACTATAATGAAGTATTTGCACCCGTTGTAAGAATGGAAACAATCAGGCTACTACTAGCATTGGTAGCACAGAAAGGATGGCAAGTACATCACTTAGATGTATAATCAACATTCCTACATGGTGAACAAAAAGAAGATGTCTACGTATCACAACCAGATGGATTCGTAAAGAAAGGAAAAGAGAACCTAGTCTACAAGCTAAAGAAAGCTCTATATGGTTTGAAGCAAGCACCAAGAGCATCGAATTTAAGGCTGAACAACATCCTAAAGGAGATTGGATTTATAAGATGTCCGCAAGAACAAGAAGTGTATAAGAGAACTTCAAAGCAGTCAACAATAATTATAGGAGTTTATGTCGATGACATAATAGTGACGGGAAGTTCAATCAAGGACATATCAAGCTTCAAGAAATAAATGAAAGGCAAATTTGTAATGAGTGATTAAGGACCACTCACATACTATCTAGGGATAGAAGTACGCCAAGCACAAGGAAGAATACAATTGAAGCAATCAGCCTACGCAAAGAAAGTTATCAAGGAAGCTGGACTAGAAGACTGCAATCCAACAAAATATGCAATGGAATCAGGTCTAAAAGCTCACTAAAGAAGATGAAAATGAACATGTCAATGAGACAGAATATAAAAAGCTAATTGGAAGCTTAAGGTACCTTACACATACCAGATCAGATATCACCTACGCAATTGGATATGTCAGCATATATATAGAGAAACCAAGAACAACTCACATGAAGGCAGTTAAACATTTGATAACATACATCAAAGGCACATTGAATTATGGAATTCAATACAGCAGAGGAAAAGAAGTAGAAATCATTGAATACAGTGATAGGAGTTATGGAGACCAAGACGATGGAAAAAGAACCACAGGAACAAAATTTTACTATAGAGATTCAACTATAACATAGACAAGTCAGAAACAAAGTACACTAGCATTATCCTCATGTGAATCAGAATTTATGGCAGCTTGATAACTCACATTATTAACATATAAAACGGGAATAATCAGTCTCATAATAGGTTACAATTAAGGTTCTATTAATAATATTTGATACTTAATTCGTTCCTATTTGTATTTATCAGGAAAATGGAGCTCCAAGACGGAAACAGAGAATTTCCTGGTGAAAACAGGCAAAATCAGGAGATTCCTAAGAATACAAGACTTCCAGCCAGTTCACTATATTTTTGAAGACAATCCCGGGACTTAAACAACGCTAAAATCAGCACGGGAGTGACCAAGCATGCCCACGCCTACTTGCACGAAGGTCCTGCACGCGAGAGAACAACGCAACAAACTTGGAGAGCAAGAAAACAGGAGCATCAGCATATGTACGCCCGTGCCAGGGACAAAACATACAGACAATGTCTGCCATGCAGCAACAAAACGTACGTGAGACAACAATCACGCCTCTGATACTCTTGTGCACGCCCGTGCTGCCCCTGGAGCTCTATAAATAGCAAGCTAACCCCCACCATTTGTTCATCCCTTTTATCCCATCACAACTTGACTTGAGCCTTCTATTGTCAACTTCCAAGAGTCTTCCAAAGGTCTTGGGGTCTTGTGGGAGGCCTTATGGCCATCCTAACACACCCAACAAGGCTAGGCCCCGTCCTACCTTGATCATTAAGGCCAAGTAAGGGATCGTAGAGTAGTATGCAATAAACATCGAGGGTCCTGAGGACTATGAGGGCTACATATCACTTGAAGATGGAGAGCTTGTCTATGAGCAGCCATGATTCTTATGTTTATCATTATTATGGTTGTATCTTTCTATTATTCACGAACCCACTTTGATTTGTAGACTTTTATTATTAGTAGTAGTAGTTTATATTTAGTTATTTGTTGTGTTATCTTCTTCTAATCTTTATTTGTTTATCTTTGTGACAAGTTTGAATAATGATTAACTTAATAACTAAAATCAACCTTAACTTAATTAATAAACTAACTAGAGGTATAATCAGCTTCTTGTAGTCCCGAGCTAGATCCAAGGCGAGGAAACCGGTAGTGAGACAGATTCCTTGGGCTTCTGATATCCAAACCGGATTCTAAGCAATGGCTTCTGAAGTGGACCAGATATGAGTGACACATTTCTGGTTCTTACCAGATGATTGAATGATCTTTTTGGTAAAGGGTGGTTTCCCTACGGGCGCACCAGTGATCTCCGGATTGCACACCTTTAGGATTATGTGCCTCCTTTATCAAGGATTTCATTCAGTTCGGGAGGTTATATGTTGGGAAATTAAGTCATCATTTATTTAAACCAACTTTATAATTAATTGATCAATAAATAATAAAGTGTCACCTAAAAGATAAATAAAATAAAGATTATTTATCTAGTTCTCGTTAGTACAATGTCGTTAGCCAATGGGGGCCCGATTTGCCTGAGACAGTCATAAGAGAGATCCTTCGGTCTTCATGACCGTTAACCTATTAGGGGATACGAGGTTGCTAGGATTGACTCCATAGAGAGACCCTTCGGTACGGAACGCAAGAACTAAGGGAGGTGTACAATGTTCCAGTTCGGAAGTGAAGCCTCCAACTCCAGACGATGATAAGTTTGAGGACCAGAGACTTGACCGCGGTTTGAGAAACCCGCTATATGTGAGGCCTTGGCGGAGTACCCCAAGTGGACGCACACTGGAGAGGTTCTGCATTCTACTCAGTAGTAGCCTCCGCTTCTCTATCAAGGAGTCAACACTTCAAGACCACTCTCGTCTTTCGCACAATTAATTATTTTAAATTATTAATCTTAATAATAAACTTAACTACTTATATGGAGGGCCCCGAGATGTGCATATCTATCTACTATTTTATTTTATCTTATCTTTTATAAAACCAAACCTTTTTTCAAAAACTATTTTCTTTTAAAAGAACCCCTCCGTTTTATTTTCTTTTTTAAAACCCGATCAATTAAATGATGAAAGGTTGAGTAGGGGAAAGAGTGAACTCTGAAATACGATACTCAATACTTACCCTAAAGACTATACTATGCACGTTAGGTTCTCTGCCTATGTGTTGGTTTTAGTTTCTAAAGTAATTATTGTTTACTTTATAAATTAAAAACTTTGTTAATGAGGCTTTAGTAAAATCAGTCGTTTGCCCCAAACCACTGTTTTGGGATTGATAAATCAAAGTTTTTGGCACCGGGAAAATTGACATATTTTTAATTGCTAAAACCAAACGCATCACAGCTACATCAGCAGCATGTCAAGCAATATGGCTACAAGGAGTACTAAGCGAACTCACAGGTGAAAGACCAAAGAAGATAACTCTACGAGTAGACAACAAGTCAGCAATACAACTCATGAAGAATCCTGTGTTTCATGGAAGATCAAAGCATATCAACACAAGGTATTATTTTATCAGAGAATGTATAGAGAATAAGCATATACAAGTTGATCATATCAGTGGAGAGATGCAGAAAGCAGACATCCTCACCAAGGCATTACCAAGAATAAAGTTCATAGAGATGCGAAGTCTCATAGAAGTTTAAGACCTTGCGGAAATCAAGAGTTAGAGGGGGAGAATGTTAGATATTAATTTTAACCAACCGTATGTCGGTCAGGCCAAAGGGTCACAACCCTTCACATGTATAAATACCCTAACATGTTGTTTCATTTAGTAATATATTGAATCTTTGTCTCATAAGAATTCTCTCTCACTTTCCCTCAATCGATACTGCTATCTTACATAGGAAGACCAGCTTGTTGATCAAGAGGTTGATGATTCAGACTCAGACTATCATTGCAAATAATCTTGGTTTTGACTCTTGTGTGGATCATTGTTACAAATAATTAGACTAGCTTAGGCTTACCGGTGCACAGACGCAAGACCCCTCCCCCCGTCCCAAACCCCCACACTGCCCCCTTACCCTGTCCTAGCCCAGCCCCGTCCCCCACATAACGAAAGGAACGGACCAATCGCTGATTTTTGTTTTTTTTTGCTTTTAAATTCCAACGGCTCTTTACATTGCAACGACTACTTTTATTTATTTATTTTTTTAACCAAATTCAACAACATAAAACTCCACCATTCAAATAAACCAACATAAATCAACCAAAACTTCTACAAAAACTCTCTACTTTCTTTAAAAAAAAATACCCAACAATGTCATACCTACCAATGGTTGATTCCTCATCTTCGTCGAGCGAAGAAAACCGGGTTTTTGTGAACACGGTTTGGGAAGCGGCACAATTAATCGTGGCGGAGGAAGACGAGGTGAGCTCGCAACCGCGACCTAGGCAAGCGGCCATAAACAGAGACCGGGAGGGTAAGTGTATAATTTATGTTCAAATATATATTTAGAAACTTTATGTTTAAGAATGCATAATTTATCTTCAAATATATTTTAGTAATTTGGTAACAACATACGTGTAGGTGCACACGATCGATTAATCAGAGATTACTTTGCCGACCAACCGGTGTATACAGACGAGATGTTTAGGCGGCGGTTCCGAATGAGCCATTGATTGTTCGTACGTATTGTCGATGATTTGGCGAGTTGTGACCCGTATTTTACATTACGGCACGATGCTAGAGGCCAACGGGGGTTCACAACTTATCAAAAATGCACGGCAGCATTGCGGCAACTAGCTTACGGGACGGCATCCGACTCGTGGGATGAGTATTTACGGATGTCCGAAAGAATGTCACGTGATTGCTTCTATAAGTTTTGCAAGCGTATTGTCAAGATCTACAACAAAAAATATTTGAGAAAACCAAATTCGGATGATATCCAGAAACTGTATCAGTTCCATCACGAAAAGCATGGTTTTCCAGGGATGCTTGGAAGCATCGATTGCATGCATTTGCCGTGGAGAAATTGCCCTAATGCATGGCGTGGCATGTTTTATCGAGGAGATCACGGTCACCCAACTATTATCTTAGAGGCTGCCGCGTCACGAAAGGATATCGAGCGAACTTTTGGGGTTCTACAAGCTAAATGGCACATCATCGCAAACCCGGCACGTGCTTTCACACCAAAAAAACTACGTTATTGTATGTATGCTTGTATCTTGCTGCATAACATGATCATCGAAGACGAAGGCCGAGCTATTTGTGAGTTCGATGAGAATGCCGTGGAGGAGAATACCATTCCGGATGACTCAGCGCAACAAGAGTTAAACGATTTCACGTTATGTAACGAACACATCGATCGTCATCTACAAGCCGACTTGATCGAATATATATGGAACAACGGAATCGACGACTAGTATTTTACTATTTAATTTTAGGATGGTTTGTAATTTTTTTGTAATTTTTTTTTAATTTTTAGGATGGTTTGTAATTTTTTTTAAGAATGGTTAGTAATTTTTTTTAAATCTAGTATTTATTTGAATATTATTTTGTTTATTTGTTACTTTTATAAAACTAATTAAAATTAATATTTATAATAATAATAATAATAATAATAATAATAATAATAATAATAATAATAATAATAAATGCTTAAGACATGGGTTTCTCATATATTCACACCCCACACATATCTTAAGAATGTTGAGACATCATTTTGATAAGTTGACATCTTAGGTAGCATGAAGACATGACCTTTTTCATGTGTCCACACCCTATTTGCATAAGGCCTTATGCAAGTTTTAGTTTTTGGGTCACCTGATTATTAGGATTATATATGGTCATGTGCTCTTTTGTTTGAACTTAACACCAAATTACCAAAATAGCCAAAAGACCAAATAAGTTTTAGCTTTAAAAAGACTAAAATACCCTCAAGTTAATAGAAAAGATGTCAAGAGTAACATGACCAAATAGAAAAACAGTTCTGTAAGAAACTTGTATTTTAGAAATCAGTTTATCAACTTTAACTGGCTTAAACTAAAAGTACTTAGCTATGAGTAAAAGATGAAGTACTTACAAGATTTTCATGTTTCCATTGAATCTCAAAAGCCTCCTTAAGTCTTTCCATAATCTGGTGGATACCCGAGCATTCCTCACTTTTAAAGCAGTCATAGGTTGTTTCTGAGAGGACGGAGAGTGAGTGTGGGTGCACAGTGATGTCGTCCACCTGTTTGACATTTGTATAACTGACTACATATTGATTAACATCTTCAATCGTTGCTTTCCTCCCATAAAGCACTTCCAACAATATCACGCCCAAACAGTACACATCCGACTTTTCTGTGTCAGATTCAATACCAAACAGAACCTTGGCTTCCCAATCTTTATCTAATAATATTTTAAAGCCGCTCTTCTTCGTATATATATATTTGGAATTATTATGCCTGAATGTCAAGGCAAGTGCAGCACCAAAACATATATACAATTTTTGGGACCATGAAAGGGTAGTAGGATCACTTAGATATTTGTCAAGAGCTCCATGAACTGCATGCTCCATAACTATCATCCTTTCATCTTTCTCATCACAATAACCAATAAAAGATACAACATGTCTATGCTTGAAACGTGACATTCTTGTAATCTCTTCATAGAACTCAAATGTGTGACTACCATACTTCCGTATAACGACATCCATCCCTACTTCAGCCCGCAAGAGCCATCCTTTGTAAACATCTGCCTTTCTACCTCTCTTTAACAGGTTTTCTTCAGCAAAACCTTTGGTAGCCGTTACTATGTCTTCAAGTGGAATTCGTAAAGGAGCATGTTTGGGGTCTAAATAAGACATGGGGTTTCTGAATATGAAATAATTATAGGAACAGAAGGTCAAGAGATTTGATGAATTTGAAGGAAAATGATTTCAACTAAAACAAACTGATAGATTTTAGGTTTTTGAAATGGTTTGCGTGAAGAAGATGATGGCGAGAAAGATATATTGCGTTTACACTTTGGAGATCAGATCAGATCAGATCTGCTCTGTTAATCTAATATTTAAAAGCAAAGCGTAGCATTAAGGCTTTGTATAGATATATAGTTTTAAATTTAATTTTCAGGAAAAAAAAAAACAAGTTTCGTATTTGGTATTTAATCTATCATGGAAGCCTATAAATTGTCCTCGAAACACGTCACACGAGAACATTTTAATACGTTTATAATATGAATATATTTTAATCATTTTATAGGTTTTTCCTCGAACCTGGTAAATATTAAATGGCAATACAGGTTCGATCTCCTATCAATACGCTCCGTTGACATTTTGCCTTTGCCCTCCTCGCGCTCGTGGCGATTAAAAAAATGGTCGCTGAGGTTGGCACACAATAATGTTCGAGAATCATAATTTATTAATTTTGTCAAATGAATCTTTACATATAATAAACAAAACCATTTTTAATGACATGTCACTCAAATATGCATTTTCTTTTTTGAGTGTGTCATGTATCATCTCATGTGGTATTGAGATATTTTAGGAAAAAAATAATTTAAAAATAAAATTGGATTTTTCACCCTCATGTTTCCTCCCATAATTTTTAAACGTTAATATCTTTAATATACGAGATTTTTTAAAGAATAAAAATTACACCAAATTAACGAGCGTTTTATTATTTTTCCAACGAGTACCATATTACTATATAAAAAACGAATAAATTTTTTTTTGTGGAGTTTTGTTCATATAGGAAAAAAAACACAAAGTGTTCAAGTAAATTATTAATCATGTATAGACAAGTCACTAATAATCTTTAAATCAGTAAATATGAATTTTTTTTTTCAACCAGAGCCGAATAGGTTAATAGAGTTATACGTTGTTTTAAGTTAGATATCAATATTAGTATGTTAGAGTTGTACATTTGTTTAGTCTTTAGGATAGGCGTTAATATTAGAGTTACATTAAAGTTCTATATTCTTTTAGGTTAAGTGTTAGCATTGAAGTTGTACATTGTTAATTTATTTTAGTTTAGATATTAATATTAGAGTTATACATCAGTCCATTTCATATGTAAAATTGATGTAGCATATTAAATTTCTCAACCCGGGACGCTTCCGGGGTATAATCTAGTAATATATAGTTGAAATTTGTATTGGTGGTGGTGTTCGGGTGCAACTATTTGTTCGGCCAAAGGTGTGTTGCGGAATCAAAGATTAAAATAATTTAGGTAAGGCTCGTGATATTCACACAAGCTTGAAATTTATTCACACAATCCTATACGGGCTGTAGAGGGCTCTACGGCCCGTAGGGATCATTTTCGATCTTGGGCAGATTATCACACACACACACACATACAAGTCTTATTGTAAATATGGGGACTATCTGGGCTACCACTTCGCTGGTTTCTATATTGGAAAAAATAAATATAACACATAGAAATATTAGATGGCATCTACGGGCCGTAGAGCCCTCTACGGCCCGTAGAGAATTTTTTTTTTTTTTTAACACATTTTAATTGTTTATTGATTTTTACTATGTAACTATAATTAGAACACGTGTTGTTTTTACTAATGTCGTCTGTTTTTACTAATGTCGTCTCGATAAGCGTGTAAACGTTAACACAAGCGTTTATATAAACAAACAGATAAAAATAAACATTAATTAACATAATTAGAGTTCAAATAAGTAAATACAAAGTAGAAATTTTTTTAAAACGTTTACAAAATATGATCAAAAAAAGAACTGCAAATCATCAATCGGCGGTTGCTGCGAGGACGTACCGGCCTCATGGGGGTCTGCTGCATGCTGGGCCCTATAATCGGTGCGATACGAGGCTGCATGCCCAGCTAGCGAAAGATATCCTGCTGGCCAACAATCATCCAGCGCATCGCCTCGTCCAGCCGGTCACGCCACTGACGCATCTCGGTGTCCTGCTGCTCACGCCAGGTTTCCATCCGCTGACGCCACTAGCGCATCTCGACAGCCTTTGCGGCAGCTGCACGTACGTCCTCCTTAACATCAGAAGGCAACCTGAGGGAGTGATAAACATGCGGCGGAACCTGCACCTCCTCAGGTAGCGGCTCAGCCATCTCGACATCCCTCACAACGCCCCCCTCCCCCTCAGCAACATACCACAACCCAACCTCAACAGCACCAGCTGCAATGGATAACAATAAATAATAATAATAATAATAATAATAATAATCAAGGATTTTATAAAAAATTGGGTAGAGTTTCCCCTGTTTTCGTGCAAACCTGACAACACAAGTTGTCTACAGGTTTCCAAAAGAAACACCCAAACAGATGATGATAATAATAATAATAATAATAATAATAATAATAATAATAATAATAATAATAATAATAATAATAATAATAATAATAATACCTCCAAGGCCCTGATGTACCTTTAAGGCCCTGCTGAGCATCCCCCTCATGCGATGCCTCCCCGCAACTACTGATGGGGAAAGGAGACAAACTACTCGTCCATGCACCGATGCAAGGCAACCGGCGTGCCGGTGAGTATGCAATACAAGTACATGAGGTCCGTCTTCGTCACCCGCTCGTTACGATTGCAGCATGCCATGAGGGAATAGGTAATGCAACGGTGAATGTAACGAACCACGGGGTAACGATTGTTGGATGACATGTCACACCTCTCCCCCCTGCACATGATAATAATAATAATAAATAATAAATAATAAATAATAATATTATTAAGAATAAGAACAATAATAACAATACTTCGCTCTCGGATTCCCGAACTCTGGACCACCAATGGTGGGCCACCACGCATAGAGCACATCATCAGGAACACTAGTGACACCTCTAGTGTAGACATCCTGAGTATTATCATTAACATTAGCATTAACATTTAGAATAAGAATAAAAACAAAAATAATAAGAATAATAATAAACAATAATAATAATATCTCTGCAAGCTGCTCGCCAGTATACCACTAGGTGTCCATAGCCCACTGATCTAGGGAATAATCATACTCAACGCCGAGTATGGAAAACTGGACCTCCGGCGGTGGGGTGCGCGACTGATCGTCACCATCCTTTTGTGGCCGAAAGCGAAAGGTGGATAGGAACTCTATCACCAACGGCCGATAGGACGGCGCGCTACAGTCGCCAAGCAACTTGTCCAATGGGCTCCCTTCCGGGATCCACTGTCGTGTAATCTCCTCTGCACCCCCTGGTGGCCCAAAGCGCGTCCCAACTAATCCCCCTCGACTTATCGGTCTTCTTTTTCCTCAACCTCTGAAACCTTGGATTCGCATAATCGAATCGCCGAAAATTGCAATGCTCCCAGCCCGCCAGGTGTAACACCCCAACCGATGGCGGAAACATCGGGATGTCACGCATTGATGATTGTTCAGTAGCTCATGGTGAAAAATAAATTTCATTAAATGATTTAAATAAATTACATGCAATTGTTCTAAGAATTTGTACATCAAATTGAATAAAACTATGCAAACATCTTCAAGCATCAATTCAAACCTTCAAGCAAGTAGAACTTGAAACATGTTAAGTTGAAAATTTTTGCGATGTTACAGTCTCCCCTACTTTTAGGAACTTCGTCCCGAAGTTAAGAGAAACACTAGGTTTACAATTGGTCAACTACCGGAAACCTTGATAAAATTTCACACCACCTTAACGTACCTGTAAATTCATGATTACGTTCCGGACCGTAATTACCAATTTACCTTACGTTAGGGTTTTGTGTCCTTTTATGACTCTACCGATTGTTGAGCAGGTTCGATAGTCTCCACCAGTCGTTGAGCAGGTTGTAGGGCCTCTCCTGACTGTCGGAAGACATGATAACCTCTACCAATCGTTGAGTAGATTGTTTGGTAGTCAACTAATTGTCGTACAAGTAAGCAAGCATGATTATAGACATAGCAATTAGTTCACATTCAAACAAGCATGCACACAGATGTTATGATAATACTTGAATTTATTACTTGAAAAAGTGTCAATACATAGTAATTAAAGAGAAAATAGACATCATTCTAATGGTAGAGTTTGTTGTTAAGTAGCTGAAGGGTTTCAAGCGGGGTTATTTGGAGCATCAAGAGCGTTTGTAGCAGGGATACGACAAGCATCTGCAAGATGCCCATACCTTTGACAATTAGTACACTGACGGCAGGGCACTTGGGTTGGATGGTGATATTGGCAGGTGTCACACTTAGGTAGCTTCCCGTTGTATTGTTTCTTGTTGGGTGGGGCAGTGGTGTCTATTGCAAAATTCCTGACCTTACACTTCCCGTTGGTTGAGGCCTCAGTTTTGATATCAACGGCAGGTTGGGGAGTATCCTTTTTCTTTTCTCCTTTACGGTTCAGGGTTCCTGCCTTCACATGGTTATCTGTTAGGGTGGCGGCCAAACGTTTTGCTTCCTCCAAAGTAGCAGGGTTCCTTCCCCACACTGTGTCTTGAATCTGCATCGGTAAACCACCAATGTATTTTTCGATCGCAATGGGCAAAGGGGTGACTTTGTGGGGTAGCAGTAAGCTAAGTTCGTGAAAACGAGTGTTGTAAGCAAGGTTTTCCCCACTGTCTTGAGCAAGGTCATGAAATTCATCTTCCAACTTCTTAACTTCATTACGAGGACGGAACTCTGCCTTCATAATGTCTTTAGCTTGATCCCAAGTTAAGGCTAGTGCAGCTTCAGCTCCGCGAGTGCGTTTTTCTTCATTCCACCAAGTGAGTGCTCGTTTATGAAGAACACTCATGGCATAACGGACTTTAAAATTGTCGGGGCACTCACTGTTGATGAAGGTATTCTCAATACCCTCAAACCATTGTAGGAGTCCTGTAGCTCCTTCTTCTCCACTGAACTTTGGGGGATTACAGGAATTAAAGTGTTTAAGGGTACAGGCTGGAAGTCCATTCCTGTTGTGATTTCCATTTCCATTCCCGTTGCCGTTGCCATTCCCATTGCCGTTCAACTGGATGACTTGAGCTAGTAAGTTGGGAACCAGAGTTGCGATTTGCTGCGCCATTTGTTGAGAAATGATTGCAGCCAACTGAGCATCGACACCATTGTTGTTGTTGTTGTTGTTGTGGTTAGTATCGTGGTTGTGGTTGTGATTGCTACTTTCTTCATCATGATTTTCACCACTGTTAAGACGAGCACTGCGACGTGGAGACATGATCTGTAAGAGACACAGTGAAATGAATGAGATTATATAAGGAGTGTAATCATTTATTCATTAATTAAAACGAATAAACGAAAACGTTGACTTATCAAAGATTCTCAATTCTAATAACATATGAAGACATGCTTTAGCCTATAAGTGAACACTCATCCCGAGAATTCCCAGGTAGGCATCCGGGTCCCTCGTCTGATTGGGATATATGCGCAATGCCAGCCTAGACAGAAGACTCAGAATACAGGCGTTCACCCTTCCAGATTGCACGTGTTCGTTATTAAAATCTAGAACTTCGACGATATCTCAAGGGGGTTCAGGTTAAACCTGAGGATTTTGCCTCATTAGTCTAAGAGTGGATCCAGTGATGGAGAGCAACCTTCTTGTAGGGATGAAAGTAGAGATATGAAGTAGGAGATAGAGAATAGCAAGTAAAAGAAGCAAGTACTGATTAAATCCTATGGTTATAGACTAGATTATTTTTCTAATAACCTAATTCCCTATAACCATGGCTCTGATACCAATCTGTAACACCCCAACCGATGGCGGAAACATCGGGATGTCACGCATTGATGATTGTTCAGTAGCTCATGGTGAAAAATAAATTTCATTAAATGATTTAAATAAATTACATACAATTGTTCTAAGAATTTGTACATCAAATTGAATAAAACTATGCAAACATCTTCAAGCAACAATTCAAACCTTCAAGCAAGTAGAACCTGAAACATGTTAAGTTGAAAATATTTTGGGTCAACAAAAGTTGGTTAAGTTGTTGTGTGTGTTTGGGATTGACTCGGGTTCGATTCGCGTGGACAACAAACCCTTTTCTTTTTTTTTTTTTTTAAACAGACAGAGGGACTAGTGGGCCAAGGCTTGTTGGGCCGGCTCTTGGGCCTGATGGGCTGGAAAATAAGAGGGATATTGGGTTTTAGAGGGTGTTGGTTTGTTGGGTTAAGTTTTTAACAAACTAGTTTTATTATTGTTATTATTATTATTATTATTATTATTATTATTATTATTATAAACATATATATATATATATAATTTGAAAATTTTTGCGATGTTACACCAGGACCCCCCCCTGCCATGGGGCTACCCCCCCCCCCCCCAGACCACGGGCTCGTCCTGCTGCAGCTCCTCCTCCTCATTCACGTAATCCTCGTCATCAAAATTATCCATAACTGCAAAAGCAAAGAATTTATAGTTAGAGCGTTTCTTAAATATAGTTAGAATCCATAAATATAGTTAGGCGATTCAAAAGAAACGCCTAAACTAACATAGTTGAGGCGTTTCAAAAGAATCACCTAAACTATATTAGTTTAGGTGATTCAAAAGAATCGCCAAAACTATATAGTTTAGGTGAGTCCAAAGAAACGCATAAACTAATATAGTTTAGGCGATTCTTTTGAAACACCAAAACTATATGGAAGCAAAGGCGTAAATCAACTAAAATCATGTTTAATTCGCGTAACCAAGATCCAAAAACAAACACGACCATACACAAAAACGACCATACACGACCATACACAAATCCAATACACATCAAGAACATCAAATGAAAGCATATTATCATAATCGACAGGAACAAAATCATATGCTAACCTTATTGGCCCTAATTGACTAAAATGAGAGTAAAAACACAAAAAAAAAATTAACAACCATTAACACAACTATTGACAACAAGATAAAGAGATCAAAATCAAACAACCATTAACACAACAATCAACAAATTAAACAGAAAAAAAAATAACTGAAAAAAAAATAAAGAGAAAAAAAAATAACATGCGGTGATGTTGGTGGTGTTGTTGATAGGATGATATTGGTGGTGATGTGGTTGTCGGTGGTGGTAGTGGTGGATGGTGATGTGGTTGACAGGGGTTGGGGATCGAACAAGGGGTAGGGTTTGGTGGTCGAAGATGGTGAAGGGTTGTGGTGGTGGTGGACGATTGTGGGTGACCGGAGGATTGTGATGGTGGTGGCAGGAGGTAGGTGGTGGGAATTGGGGGAAAAGGGTTTGGGTGGGATTTGGGGGAAAAGGCAACAGATCAGAAGTTTTAAAACATTTCGTATAAGGCTCTACGGCCCATAGAGCTCTATACGGGCCGTAGATAAAAATAAAAAAACAAAAACGGTTGGGACAAGGATCGAACTTGGGCATATTATCACACACACACACACATCATGCTTATAAAAACTATGGGGACCATCTGGGCTACCAGTTCGCTGGTTTTCTTATCAGAAATAATATATATAACATGAACACACATAATCCCCAAATTTTTTAAAAAAATATTTTCCTACGGGTCGTAGAGGGCTATACGGCCCGTAGGAAAACAATTTTTTTTTAAAAAAATTGAAGTTGTTTTATAGAAATTACAGTTTTTTTAGAAAAAAGTTTTTTTCGTCTACGGGTCATAGAGACCTCTACGGGCTGTAGATATCAGGGTCTCTACGACCCATAAATGGCCTCTACGACCAACTTTCAAACCACTACAGGCCGTAGAGGCCTCTACGACCCGTAGAAAGTTTCTTTCTACGGCCCATAGAGCCCTATACGGGCTAGTGGAGGTTTTTTTTTGTATTTTGTTAGTTTTAATTATGTTGTATAAGTTTTTTTATATAAAAAAAACAATTTCATTTCTTATTGTATAGGTAAAATAATATAAACAAAAAAAAAAATTTACTTAATAAATAATTATACATTATAAAAACAAAGTTACACCGAACTATCAGAAGAATCATAACTACGAGGACTACCAGTTAGGTCAAACCACTCTGGACGTCTTCGAGATAGCCTACGTCCCTCATCTAGACGATCCATGTATAGCGCCAACCATGGGTTGTGATCTACATCTACCTAAGTCGACCATGCTCCACTTGGATGTGGCATTGGAGCGTCGTCTGCTAGCTTAAGCATGATGTAGTGGTTGTCGTTCACGTGGGCTATCGATATGATACGATGTTCTGGTACGTTATCAGGATGAGTTTGCAAAGGGAAGAAAGTGTTCGCTCCATCAGCAGCGAAGACTTGAAGAACCACACCAAATGTCTGAGAAATCAGTAATCCAGTCAAAGGCAGATCCATCCATTTTGAATTGGGTGCATTCCCCACTCCTTTCCAATCTAAGGACGAGTATATGTGGGCGAACGAGTGATCAGCGAATGTGTTGAAAACCATCAACCAGTCCTGATGGTATTCCCCCATCATCTCTACTAGAAGAAGTTAGAAGATCCAAGCCCAGTCTTCCTCCTCCCAATCTAAAGCCACAGCTACATATCGGAACCCACAGTTACCGTCCGGCTGAACATCTTGAATGTGCGTGATAAACTGTCGATAAAGGGGATGAATCAAATGCTTAAATTCTCTAATCACAAATTTATACCTATCACCGCCAAACATTGGGAAATCATGATTAGGGGATGTGTACGTATGTATATATGAATAGTTATTTATGTACCTGTCCCCTACTAACAGTGGAAAATGTTTATCACACACTCTCATTTTATCTTTACCCGGATCTCATGGCCTACGTCTTCTAATAGGTTCGTCCTCCTACAACGGATAATAATAAATAATTAAATAATAATAATAATAATAATAATAATAATAATAATAATAATAATAATAACAATAATAATAATCAAAGATTTTATAAAAAAAAATTGGGCAGGGTTTCCCGGTTTTCGTTCAAACCAGACAACACAAGTTGTCTACAAGTTTCCCAAATAATAATAATAATAATAATAATAATAATAATAATAATAATAATAATAATAATAATAATATCTTCTTTCGCATCCTCCTCCTATTTTTTTCTGTGATTTTGTAGTTGGACGCTCGCGAGTATTATTTTGTACCTCAGGAGGTTGAGTGTCAGTTATACTTGGATTTACCACCGACTTTATTTTTGACAACATATTTCTTTGAAGGCGTGGTGATTGAGACAGTAGTGTCTCTCTGACTATTTCCCACTCACTCGCAAGGTCACGTTCCCCCCTACTACTTCCGGTTCGTAATTCATTCGTGTCCGGAAGACGTCTATCATGGAAGCCTATAAATTGTCCTCGAAACACGTCACACGAGAACATTTTAATACGTTTATAATATGAATATACTAGCTTATACCCCGCGAGCGTCCCGGGTTGAGAAATATAAGTAAAGTGAATAAAATTAGAAGTATCTAAACTATAAAAATGATATCTATGTATCAACTTACATTAGATACTTTTAAAAAAAAATATATCAAAAGATCCATTTCACCTTACAACATCAACACCTAAAACAGAATATTAAGATCCCAAGCACTTCAAGGGGACAAAGATTGTTTAGCACCAATACATTCAGTCAAAGGTCTTTAACTGCATACAATAAAATTTGAGCTATTTCAGAATATGGTAGAAAAAGAAAACATAGCAATTACCTGTTGGAGAGCGTCCCGGGTTGAAATATCTAATATGACATAATAAAATATCTAATATGACAACATATATAATGACTTGCCAATATATGATTAATGATTATTATTATTATTATTATTATTATTATTATTATTATTTTAAACAAATCTCTGCCATAAGTTATCATATTCTAATATAAAAATGGGTAATTGGGTCAGGTATCACCTAATCACAGGCCCGACCCAAACCCACAATTTTTTTAAACTAATATATCCCGGGAGCGTCCTGGGTTGAGAAATCTAATTTGAAATATCAATTTTACACCTGAAATAGACTGATGCGTTTTACAGTTACATGCAGGAAAGCTTCAGGTAGCACTTAACCTAAAACAATTAACAATGTATCTTCAATGTTAGTGCATAACCTTAAACACTGTATAACTCTTATATTAAAACCTAACCTAAAACAATGTACAACTCCAATTCTAACATATGTTGTAAATAAATATCATATTTACTGGTTTGAACATAACTAATGACTTGCCTATACATGATTAATGAATAACCTGAACACTTTGTGTTTTTTTCCTGTATGAACAAAACCATACAAAAAATAGTCGTTTTTTTCTCCGTTTTTTTATATAGCATTATGGTACCCGTTGGAAAGATAATAAAACGCTCGTTAATTTGGTGTAATTTTTTTCTTTAAAAAATCTCGTATATAAAAGATATTAACGTTTAAAAGTTATGGGAGAAAACATTAGAGATAAAAATCTAATTTTGTTTTTAAATTTTAAATTATTATTTTTCTAAAATAAAACCCTTGCCACATGGGATGACACATGGCACACTCAATGAAGAGAATACCCTCTTTGAGTGTCATGTCATTAAAATGACTTTTGTTTATTATATGTATAGATTTTAATCATTTTATAGGTTTTTCCTCGAACCTGGTAAATATTAAATGGCAATACAGGTTCGATCTCCTATCAATACGCTCCGTTGACATTTTGCCTTTGCCCTCCTCGCGCTCGTGGCGATTAAAAAAATGGTCGCTGAGGTTGGCACACAATAATGTTCGAGAATCATAATTTATTAATTTTGTCAAACGAATGGCAGGTAGGCGGGCAACAAGCTGCGCCGCCACCCCCTTTTTTAATAGAAAATCCAACAAAATTAGATTTTTCACCCTCATGTTTCCTTCCATAATTTTTAAACGTTAATATCTTTAATATACGAGATTTTTTAAAGAAAAAAATTACACCAAATTAACGAGCGTTTTATTATCTTTCCAACGAGAGTTATAGTGCTATATAAAAAACGGAGAATTTTTTTTTGTGGGGTTTTGTTCATACAGAAAAAAAGACACAAAGTGTTAATGTAAATCATTAATAATGTATAGACAAGTCGCTAATTATGTTTAAATCAGTAAATATGAATTTTTTTTCAACCAGAGCCGAATAGGTTAATAGAGAGAAATTTTTTTATGGGGTTTTGTTCATACAGAAAAAAAAAACACAAAGTGTTCAGATAAATCATTAATCATGTATAGGCAAGTCACTAATTATATTCAAATCAGTAAATATGAATTTTTTTTCAACCAGAGCCGAATAGGTTAATAGAGTTATACGTTGTTTTAAGTTAAGTATCAATATTAGTATGTTAGAGTTGTACATTTGTTTAGTCTTTAAGATATGTGTTAATATTAAAGTTATATTAAAGTTCTACATTCTTTTTAGGTTAGGTGTTAGTATTGGAGTTGTACATTGTTAATTTGTTTTAGGTTAGATATTAACATTAGAGTTATACATCAGTCTATTTCATATGTAAAATTGATGTAACATATTAAATTTCTAAACTCGGGACGCTCCCGGGGTATAATCTAGTCTTTACATATAATAAACAAAACCATTTTTAATGACATGTCACTCAAATATGCATTCTCTTTTTTGAGTGTGTCATGTATCATCCCATGTGGTATTGAGATATTTTAAGAAAAAAATAATTTAAAAATAAAATTGGATTTTTCACCCTCATGTTTCCTCCCATAATTTTTAAACGTTAATATCTTTAATATACGAGATTTTTTAAAGAATAAAAATTACACCAAATTAACGAGCGTTTTATTATTTTTCCAACGAGTACCATATTACTATATAAAAAACGAAGAAATTTTTTTTGTGGAGTTTTGTTCATATAGGAAAAAAAACACAAAGTGTTCAAGTAAATTATTAATCATGTATAGACAAGTCACTAATAATCTTTAAATCAGTAAATATGAATTTTTTTTTCAACCAGAGCCGAATAGGTTAATAGAGTTATACGTTGTTTTAAGTTAGATATCAATATTAGTATGTTAGAGTTGTACATTTGTTTAGTCTTTAGGATAGGCGTTAATATTAGAGTTACATTAAAGTTCTATATTCTTTTAGGTTAGGTGTTAGCATTGAAGTTGTACATTGTTAATTTATTTTAGTTTAGATATTAATATTAGAGTTATACATCAGTCCATTTCATATGTAAAATTGATGTAGCATATTAAATTTCTCAACCCGGGACGCTTCCGGGGTATAATCTAGTAATATATAGTTGAAATTTGTCTTGGTGGTGGTGTTCGGGTGCAACTATTTGTTCGGCCAAAGGTGTGTTGCGGAATCAAAGATTAAAATAATTTAGGTAAGGCTCGTGATATTCACACAAGCTTGAAATTTATTCACACAATTTTATACGGGATGTAGAGGGCTCTACGGCCCGTAGGGATCATTTTCGATCTTGGGCAGATTAGCACACACACACATACAAGTCTTTTTGCAAATATGGGGACTATCTGGGCTACCACTTCGCTGGTTTCTATATTGGAAAAAATAAATATAACACATAGAAATATTAGATGGCATCTACGGGCCGTAGAGCCCTCTACGGCCCGTAGAGAATTTTTTATTTTTTGTTTTTTTAACACATTTTAATTTTTTATTGATTTTTACTATGTAACTATAATTAGAAAACGTGTTGTTTTTCCTAATGTCGTCTCGATAAGCGTGTAACCTCTACGGCCCGTAGACAATCTTTTGTTATTAACACATTTTAATTGTTTATTGATTTTTACTATGTAACTATAATTAGAAAACGTGTTGTTTTTACTAATGTCGTCTGTTTTTACTAATGTCGTCTCGATAAGCGTGTAAACGTTAACACAAGCGTTTATATAAACAAACAGTTAAAAATAAACATTAATTAACATAATTAGAGTTCAAATAAGTAAATACAAAGTAGAAATTTTTTAAAACGTTTACAAAATATGATCAAAAAAAGAACTGCAAATCATCAATCGGCGGTTGCTGCGAGGATGTACCGGCCTCATGGGGTCTGCTGCATGCTGGGCCCTATAATCGGTGCGATACGAGGCTGCATGCCCAGCTGGCGAAAGATATCCTGCTGGCCAACAATCATCCAGCGTATCGCCTCGTCCAGCCGGTCACGCCACTGACGCATCTCGGTGTCCTGCTGCTCACGCCAGGTTTCCATCCGCTGACGCCACTAGCGCATCTCGACAGCCTCTGCGGCAGCTGCACGTACGTCCTCCCTAACATCAGAAGGCAACCTGAGGGAGTGATAAATGTGCGGCGGAACCTGCACCTCCTCACGCAGCGGCTCAGCCATCTCGACATCCCTCTCAACGCCCCCCTCCCCCTCAGCAACATACCACAACCCAACCTCAACAGCACCAGCTGCAATGGATAACAATAAATAATAATAATAATAATAATAATAATAATAATAATAATAATAATAATAATAATAATAATAATCAAGGATTTTATAAAAAATTGGGTAGAGTTTCCCCTGTTTTCGTGCAAACCAGACAACATAAGTTGTCTACAAGTTTCCAAAAGAAACACCCAAACAGATGATGATAATAATAATAATAATAATAATAATAATAATAATAATAATAATAATAATAATAATAATAATAATAATAATAATAATACCTCCAAGGCCCTGATGTACCAAGGCTCATGTACAAACTCCGCGCCACACGGAGCAATCAGATAGTAGATGGCTGGCTGATCCCCGTCTTCGCCGTACAAGTCATAGCTTTCATCGTGGGTTGAGCTAATGGGCTGAAAAAAATAAACAAAAACATAAACATTAACATTAATAATAATAATAATAATAATAATAACAATACCTGGGCTGTAGTGGCGGAAACTGATTCCGGTTAACATAACCGAAATA
The DNA here is from genome assembly GCA_028751855.1 of Ambrosia trifida. NCBI lineage: Eukaryota > Viridiplantae > Streptophyta > Magnoliopsida > Asterales > Asteraceae > Ambrosia > Ambrosia trifida. The sequence goes on from CM054126.1 coordinate 100,846,847, forward strand.
ATTCTCGGTATTACAGCGCTCGGCGATCCTGCTGAGCATCCCCCTCATGCGATGCCTCCCCGCAACTGCTGATGGGGAAAGGATACAAACTACTCGTCCATGCACCGATGCAAGGCAATCGGCGTGCCGGTGAGTATGCAATACAAGTACATCAGGTCCGTCTTCATCACCCGCTCGTTACAATTGCAGCATGCCATGAGGGAATAGGTAATGCAACGGTGAATGTAACGAACCACGGGGTAACGATTGTTGGATGCCATGTCACACCTCTCCCCCTGCACATGATAATAATAATAAGTATAATAACAATAATAATAAATAATAAATAATAAATAATAATAATATTAAGAATAAGAACAATAATAACAATACTTCGCTCTCGGATTCCCAAACTCTGGACCACCAATGGTGGGCCACCACGCATAGAGCACATCATCAGGAACACTAGTGACACCTCTAGTGTAGACATCCTGAGTATTATCATTAACATTAGCATTAACATTTAGAATAAGAATAAAAACAAAAATAATCTATACATATAATAAACCAAAGCCATTTTGATGACATGGCACTCAAGGAGGCATTCTCTCCCTTAAGTTTGCCATGTGTCATCCTATGTGTCATTTGGTATATAAGTTAAAAAAAAAAATTAACATCGCAACTTTTCATCACACAAACCCTCGACTCTCTCCTTCTCTGCCTCTTACTCTTGCTAGGGTTTCATCTTCTCATGTCCTTCACTGTTCCACCACAATCTCCACCCGATCGCTACCTTAAATCATGTCTGGTTACGTATCATGAAGAAAACTCTCCCCATCCCAAACCCTAAAAACCCAACTAATCTCAACCTCACCTCTCTCTCAACCTGACATCTCTCTAAATATCCTTGAAATTCACGGTAAGATAAAGGAAGGAAAGCAAGTGTAGTCGTATAATATTAGCTATGAGTTATTTGATTCCTCCAACATGGGTTGAAAGATTGATATAGGCGTAAAGTGAAGCATATCTTTATTAAATATAAGATGCTCCATAAATTACTCAACATTCTCTTGATGCGTGTCGGTTTACAAGCCAATCATCTAAGTGGATACTTTACTGCCTTGAGTTACGACAAAACTTCACAAGGCATCGGAAATCAAACATCACCACCTCAGTTATTTGATGCCAGGAATTGACCAGGTGTTGAGCAATCAAGGTCAGTTTTTGTGTCTAATTTTTCTCCTTTGTTTCTGATTTGTGTAGGGTTATTTTATGTTGTTTAGATGCACTTACTCTGTCACTTTTATACTTATCAATGGCGGTCTTGAAATCCCTATTTGTAGGTTTATTATTCCTTTGTAGTTTGTACACACATGGTTTGAAGATGCACATCAGGTAAAATAATTTTAGTTCGTTCTTACGGTTTAACAATAGGGTTAGAGTTGGATTTTGAATGATAATATCATGTAATGGTTTTTTTTTAATTCTTATATCCGTTTGCAGAATGAGGACACATCCGGTACATATGTATGTTAATATTTAGACGCAGGCAAAACCAATTTGGGATTTGAATCATAGATCTGTGCATTGCCCCGGCGTGAAGCGCGCAACAAAGGTGTTTTAAAAGGATTTGGGGTTTTTTATGCTTCATATAGAACTACTATAGAACTACTGTTAATATTGAACTCTAAGCAAATTTGTGAACTTAAAATCATTTATTGACCGAATGAGTTGAGTTCTCATGTTTATTTTGTTGTCGTTCAAATTCTACTGAGAATGAAACTTAATATTGTTTATAAATTTCGAATTATTTTGAACTAAATGAATTATCTATGTGGTTGTTCTTAGATACACATATTTGTTTATTTTTTTAAAGAAGAATAACCTTGATAGTTTTTTTTGTCACAATTGCAAAACATGTTTCTAAAGCTATTAAGAGTTCTAAGATTTTGTATTGATTATTTTTTGATGTTTTCAGGGCATCAAATTATGTTAAGGATGATGGGTCATATCTTCAACTGAGGCTTTATTTTAGTCCAGTTGCAGAGTTATCATCTTATTTGTTTCCATGGGCTGATTGTAGGACTTCTGGTGCCCTTGGTTTGATTCATTTTTTTATTTATATGATAAATTTCTTTATGTTTTTGTTGTGATGAGTATATATTTTGGTTGTTTATTTAACGTTTTTTTTAAAGTTTGCTAAAAATGTAAAACAAATATGTACTAATGGGAAAAGTAGTATGCATGTTCATGAAAGAAAAGCAAGCATGAGGCAGTTTTATGGTGAGCATTTGTGAAAAAAATGGTTGTGTTATTTGTTAATGTGTTTTAATGTGGTAGTTTATGTGATATAGGTGTTGTGTTTCCCTTAATAATGCAACTTCAAAGTGGGATTAATGATTTGGAGGAGAGGAAACAAAAAGAGATATTGTTAGCGAGGTACTCACGAAAGGACGAGAAGGAAGAACTATCGGTTGCTGATGTGGAAAGAGAAACCGAATGCGGGATTTGCATGGAGATTAATGGAAAAGTGGTGTTGCCCAATTGCAACCATTCGTTATGCTTGAAGTGCTATCGCGATTGGTAAGATATATCTTTCTAAGTGCCGATAAAATATTATTTACCAGATTGACGAGTAGAGAATAATGATGGTCAAATCTTGATCTATTCAGTCGATTCATGGAAGAACTTCAACTGTTAGTTTGAATTCATGAATCACCAATGTTATAAAGCTAAACGTTTGACTTCTTTCGTTTACCCGTTTACCCGTTTGACCCGTTACTCAACCTGCCTTACGAGTTTGGGTAATGTTGGTCCAATCTTCGCCACTTCAGTCAAGTGTTGTAAATCTAAATCTTGGCCAGTTCAAGAAAACCTGGAAAAAAACTAGACTATTAAGCTGAATTCATGAATTCCCAAGTCTTATAAAGTTTAAGTTACTTTTCTTTGTTTACCAGGCAATGGCATGCGAGATCGCGATCATGCTATTTTTGCAGGAAAAGCTTGAAAGGAGTGAAGTTAACCGATCACTAGATTTATTTAGAAGAAAGGGACATAATTGATCTATCAATAATCTTGAAAGAAAACACAAAGAGGTTGTTCAATGTACATAGAGAAACTGCCTCTTATTTCAAATTCCTGAAGCTTAATAGAATAGGTGCACATTTTTGTAAATTTAGAGCTATAAATCCTGATGACCTTAGCCTGAATTCTAACGTTTTATATATCCAGATATTAAAACACCATTTTTTATCAACTAGAACATCAAACTTACTTACAACTTACAAGGTTGGTAGAGATATGGAGTAGGTATTGATTATAGTTAGGCATGTAATCATTACTTACTTTGATGTCATTTATACATGGCATTTAGAAATATAGTACTTAAATGTAGTGGTATTTGTAATTATTAGTGGCTAATATAGGAATCAAATCCATAAGGGATCAATATAATTGAGATGGTAGTGTATTAGGCGGTTAGGGGATACGGTAACAATCGAAATGTTAGTTTTTTTTTGCAGTTGTATTTGGTTGACTGTTTCTTGTGCAAATCATTTATTGAAGATTTTATTACGCAATATTAGATTTTTCAACCCCGGGACGCTCCCGGGGTATAAACTAGTAAGAATAATAATAAATAATAATAATACCTCTGCAAGCTGCTCGCCAGTATACCACTAGGTGTCCGTAGCCCACTGATCTAGGGAATAATCATACTCAACGCCGAGTATGGAAAACTGGACCTCCGGCGGTGGGGTGCGCGACTGATCGTCACCATCCTTTCGTGGCCGAAAGCGAAAGGTGGATAGGAACTCTATCACCAACGGCCGATAGGACGGCGCGCTACAGTCGCCAAGCAACCTGTCCAATGGGCTCCCTTCCGGGATCCACTGTCGTCCAATCTCCTCTGCACCCCCTGTTGGCCCAAAGCGCGTCCCAACTAATCCCCATCGACTTATCGGTCTTCTTTTTCCTCAACCTCTGAAACCTTGGATTCGCATAATCGAATCGCCGAAAATTGCAATGCTCCCAGCCCGCCAGGTCCCCCCTGCCATGGGGCTACCCCCCCCCCCCCCCCCCCAGACCACGGGCTCGTCCTGCTGCAGCTCCTCCTCCTCGTTCACGTAATCCTCGTCGTCAAAATTATCCATAACTGCAAAAGCAAAGAATTTATAGTTAGAGCGTTTCTTAAATATAGTTAGAATCCATAAATATAGTTAGGCGATTCAAAAGAAACGCCTAAACTATATTAGTTTAGGTGATTCAAAAGAATCGCCAAAACTATATAGTTTAGGTGAGTCCAAAGAAACGCCAAAACTAATATAGTTTAGGCGATTCTTTTGAAACACCAAAACTATATGGAAGCAAAGGCATAAATCAACTAAAATCATGTTTAATTCGCGTAACCAAGATCCAAAAACAAACACGACCATACACAAAAACGACCATACACGACCATACACAAATCCAATACACATCAAGAACACCAAATGAAAGCATATTATCATAATCGACAGGAACAAAATCATATGCTAACCTTATTGGCCCTAATTGACTAAAATGAGAGTAAAAACACAAAAAAAATTAACAACCATTAACACAACTATTGACAACAAGATAAAGAGATCAAAATCAAACAACCATTAACACAACAATCAACAAATTAAACAGAAAAAAAAAATTTAACTGAAAAAAAAATAAAGAGAAAAAAAAAATTGCGGTGATGTTGGTGGTGTTGTTGATAGGGTGATATTGGTGGTGATGTGGTTGTCGGTGGTGGTAGTGGTGGATGGTGATGTGGTTGACAGGGGTTGGGGATCGAACAGGGGGTAGGGTTTGGTGGTCGAAGATGGTGAAGGGTTGTGGGGGTGGTGGACGATTGTCGGTGACCGGAGGATCGTGATGGTGGTGGCAGGAGGTAGGTGGTGGGAATTGGGGGAAAAGGGTTTGGGTGGGATTTGGGGGAAAAGGCAACAGATCAGAAGTTTTAAAACATTTCGTATAAGGCTCTACGGCCCATAGAGCTCTATACGGGCCGTAGATAAAAATAAAAAAACAAAAACGGTTGGGACAAGGATCGAACTTGGGTATATTATCACACACACACACACACACATCATGCTTATAGAAACTATGGGGACCATCTGGGCTACCAGTTCGCTGGTTTTCTTATCAGAAATAATATATATAACATGAACACACATAATCCCCAAATTTTTTAAAAAAAATATTTTCCTACGGGTCGTAGAGGGCTATACGGCCCGTAGGAAAACAATTTTTTAAAAAAAAAAAGTTGAAGTTGTTTTATAGAAATTACAGTTTTTTTAGAAAAAAGTTTTTTTCGTCTACGGGTCGTAGAGACCTCTACGGGCTGTAGATATCAGGGTCTCTACGACCCATAAATGGCCTCTACGACCAACTTTCAAACATCTACGGGCTGTAGAGGCCTCTACGACCCGTAGAAAGTTTCTTTCTACGGCCCATAGAGCCCTATACGGGCTAGTGGAGGTTTTTTTTTTTTTTTTTTATTTTGTTAGTTTTAATTATGTTGTATAAGTTTTTTTATATAAAAAAAACAATTTCATTTCTTATTGTATAGGTAAAATAATATAAACAAAAAAAATCTACTTAATAAATAATTATACATTATAAAAACAAAGTTACACCGAATTATCAGAAGAATTATAACTACGAGGACTACCAGTTAGGTCAAACCACTCTGGACGTCTTCGAGATAGCCTACGTCCCTCATCTAGACGATCCATGTATAGCGCCAACCATGGGTTGTGATCTACATCTACCTAAGTCGACCATGCTCCACTCGGATGTGGCATTGGAGCGTCGTCTGCTAGCTTAAGCATGATGTAGTGGTTGTCGTTCACGTGGGCTATCGATATGATACGATGTTCTGGTACGTTATCAGGATGAGTTTGCAAAGGGAAGAAAGTGCTCGCTCCATCAGCAGCGAAGACTTGAAGAACCACACCAAATGCCTGAGAAATCAGTAATCCAGTCAAAGGCAGATCCATCCATTTTGAATTGGGTGCATTCCCCACTCCTTTCCAATCTAAGGACGAGTATATGTGGGCGAACGAGTGATCAGCGAATGTGTTGAAAACCATCAACCAGTCCTGATGGTATTCCCCCATCATCTCTACTAGAAGAAGTTTAAAAATCCAAGCCCATTCTTCCTCCTCCCAATCTAAAGCCACAGCTACATATCGGAACCCACAGTTACCGTCCGGCTGAACATCTTGAATGTGCGTGATAAACTGTCGATAAAGGGGATGAATCAAATGCTTAAATTCTCTAATCACAAATTTATACCTATCACCGCCAAACATTGGGAAATCATGATTAGGGGATGTGTACGTATGTATGTATGAATAGTTATTTATGTACCTGTCCCCTACTAAAAGTGGAAAATGTTTATCACACACTCTCATTTTATCTTTACCCGGATCTCATGGCCTACGTCTTCTAATAGGCTCGTCCTCCTACAATGGATAATAATAAATAATTAAATAATAATAATAACAATAATAATAATCAAAGATTTTATAAAAAAAATTGGGCAGGGTTTCCCTGTTTTCGTTCAAACCAGACAACACAAGTTGTCTACAAGTTTCCCAAATAATAATAATAATAATAATAATAATAATAATAATAATAATAATAATAATAATAATAATAATAATAATAATAATAATAATAATAATATCTTCTTTCGCATCCTCCTCCTGTTTTTTTCTGTGATTTTGTAGTTGGACGCCCGCGAGTATTATTTTGTACCTCAGGAGGTTGAGTATCAGTTATACTTGGATTTACCACCGACTTTATTTTTGACAACATATTTCTTTGAAGGCGTGGTGATTGAGACAGTAGTGTCTCTCTGACTATTTCCCACTCACTCGCAAGGTCACGTTCCCCCCTACTACTTCCGGTTCGTAATTCATTCGTGTCCGGAAGACGTCTACTTCGGACAACTATATTTTTATTCCTGTATTCAATAATAATAATAATAATAATAATAATTAATAATTAATAAAGTAACGGTATTACCTTTATTTATATACGAATCTAATCGACATGCACACGGCAACCCAGAACTCGTGAAAAGTTGGTGACCACAACTCATTTTTTGTTTCCTCAACTTCTCTATATTTTTTATCTCAGTTATCAACAACTCGATCGCTGCATGGGAAACTTTACCAAGTAGGTCCTCAAAAATCGGTATGTCATGGTGCACCTTTTTCACCGACAGACTCTCTTCAAACGAGTGGTTTATTGCCCTCTCTTGTGACGTTACCACATCGTCTGTAATCATCACAAGTTTGTGGAGCGAGTTGTTAGGCCCCTTAATGTGCATCTTAAACCTTGAATGTTGGCTCTCAACTCTATTGGTCGTATACTGACCAAAGTTGTGCTTTGTGTCTGTCCATGCAGAAACAAACCTTTCTTTGTAGTCACGTAGCCAGACCCGGTCTATATATTCAAAAACATCTGTAAAAAATAGAACAAAGATATTTGTTAATGTGTGTATGCGTTTTAAACTAAATTAATTTAATATGTACCAACTCGTTCGTCCTGACATAGTCGTTTGTAGAATCGGTCTAACCAGTGCCGGTAAAATTCCGGAGATGAGGATCTACATAGTCACTTAAAAGATTTCACAAGTATTTTCCAATTTGCATCTCCAAAGGCTTGTCTGCAGTGCTTCAATATATTCCCTTGAACGTGATACCTTAATGCATAATAATAATAATAATAATAATAATAATAATAATAACAACAACAACAACAACAACAACAACAACAATAATAATAATAATAATAATAATAATAATAATAATAATAATAATATGTATTACCTGCATAACAATTTCGAAGCTGCTGGAAATACAATGTCGCGTGCATTCATCAAGGCTTTCTCACAATCAGTTATTATAGCACGGGGCTCCGTACTATCTTCTAGCAATTCTTTAAGCCTTCGTAGCACCCATAGGTAGTTATCATTTTTTTCACGGGAGATGAATGCATGGGCGACATAAAACGACTTGGATGTTGATGTCATACCCACAACTTGAACAAACGGAAGTTTATGCTCGTTCGTTTTGTAGGTCGCATCAATCATCAGCACATGCAGGAACGCACGCCATAATGTGTGTGAGGTGCGATAGACAAACAAAATATCCTCGATCGCATTTGTCGAGGCATTCTTCCGGGTGAAGTAAACAAATTTTTTTTCCACTAATGTGCCTTCGAGTACCTGCATAGCAATAATAATAATTAAAATATAATAATAAAGTAGTAGTAGTAGTAGTAATAATAATAATAATAATAATAAGAGATCTCCGCTACAAATATATTGTAATAACTAGATTATACCCCGGGAGCGTCCCGGGTTGAGAAATTTAATATGATACATCAATTTTACATATGAAATAGACTGATGTATAACTCTAATATTAATATTTAACCTAAAACAAATTAACAATGTACAACTCCAATGCTAACACCTAACCTAAAAGAATGTAGAACTTTAATGTAACTCTAATATTAACACCTATCCTAATGACTAAACAAATGTACAACTCTAACATACTAATATTGATACCTAACTTAAAACAACGTATAACTTTATTAACCTATTCGGCTCTGGTTGAAAAAAAATTCATATTTACTGATTTAAACATAATTAGTGACTTGTCTATACATGATTAATGATTTACCTGAACACTTTGTGTTTTTTTTCCTGTATGAACAAAACCCCACAAAAAAATTTCTCCGTTTTTTATATAGCACTATGATACTCGTTGGAAAGATAATAAAACGCTCGTTAATTTGGTGTAATTTTTTTTCTTTAAAAAATCTCGTATATTAAAGATATTAACGTTTAAAAATTATGGGAGGAAACATGAGTGTGAAAAATCCAATTTTGTTTTTAAATTATTTTTTTCCTAAAATATCTCAATGCCACATGGGATGACACATGACACACTCAAGGAAGAGAATGCCTCTTTGAGTGTCATGTCATTAAAATGGCTTTGGTTTATTATATGTATAAATAATTAGAGATAATAACACCTGCATTTGAGTCCTGCCGCCGTATAACAAATGCTTAACCTTGGTTATTGTGTTATGTATGTCTCTTAAGATGCAGGGACTATCCTGGTTTTGTTTTCTAACGGCCGAATGTATGTCAACTGGCGTAACATTTTGAAAATAAAGTGCATCCACCAATTTTAACTCGACCGGACCCAGCCTCCTAGCATACGCGTGACCCTCGATGTGTTGGAAAGGTTTGTGATTATGTGTTTGGTTCTGGACCTCCAAAATATAACCATCGTAGCTGGAGTTGTATCTCCCTATTCGTTCAAACGAGCAATTACATTTTTTACTGCCCGTCTTTCGAACCGTGGCTACACTACGATGTACGCCACTACGATCACATCGTATCCATGCCGTCGTTACCCTCCTATTCGGCCCCATGCCTTCCGAAACAGTACGTCCGTATACGGTAATGTAACCATTTTTTTGGCCCTTTGATAAACCCACTCTGTCAGGTCTTTAAGAGACCCGAATACCTGCAAAATTTATATACGAGTTCAAATAACTACTAATATATACGACTTCAAATATCACAAACCCTACGAGTTCAAATAACAACTAATATATACGAATTCAAATCTCATAAACCCTAAAACAAATTTATGTACGGGCCTAAATATACGAGTCTAAATATGTACACTACTAATTATAGACAGGTCTAAATTATAAACAAGTGTAGATACATAAACACACCTGACTTGTTTCAAACGAAACATCCGGGACAGGTTCGTCGCCACCGTTATCACCTCCCTCACGCGATTCCTTGAAGCTGCCATGACCCTCCTCGTGCGAATGATAAGTCCCGTATTCGTACTGTGGATGACTTGGCGGCACGTCAAATGACTCCGGTTCTTCTACGTACTCCTGGTTCAAATCAAGCAGCAGGTTCAAATCGGGTAGCGCCTTCCCGTCACCACAGTGAACAACGGATCTAACCTCCTCCTCACCACGTTCCACCACGGGTCCGAAAAGGCTTTCCGAGATGTGAGATATGCTAAAAGAATGCTCCTATTCATCCGAAACATTACTAAAGTGGCCCGAAGACATCATGGTAGCTTGGAATCGATCGGATTTTTCGTGCTCCGGTTTTTTTGAAATGTTTCGTCGAATGAGAAAAGAAGACAAGGAAGAAAAATATAACTGGACCTCTACGGGCCATAGGGGTCTCTACGGGCCGTAGAGGATTTAATGAACCCAACAATCCCTGATATCTACGGCCCGTAGATGGTTTAATGCTCCCAACAACCCTATTTTCTACGGGTCGTAGAGGCCTCCACGGCCCGTAGAAGGATTGCTTTTTCAGACTGACACACTGCAAGTCAATCTGTTCATTGATTGTCCTCGTACCTCGTATTGCCTACGGGCCGTGGAGACCTCTACGGGTCGTCTAGGGTTTAAATGCACTCCACCAATCCACCTCTACAGACCGTGGAGGCCTCTACGGGTCGTAGAGGCTACCCTCATTTATTGCACTGACACCCTCTACGACCCGTAGAGGGTTGTGCAAACCTAATTTTTGTTCTTGTGTAAATAACATACCTCTTTTGGTAACACTAGACGGTGTGTGGTAATGTCCGAGGGTATGGACCGACTTGTTGTATCCACCTCATATTTGGTTGAATTGCCCTTCAAGTCAAAAAAAAATACACATAATGGTGGTAGCGTGGATGGTGGGCCCATAGTGGCTGCCAAATCACGGTTTATTTACTTATTATTTTCTTTGACATTTATAAAAAAATAAAGTAAATAAAAAACATTTATATTAAACCATTACATAAAAAATATTAAAAACATAAATAAAAAAATTATACTACATATTATACTTTTGCCTTATTTGTACTTTCATTTCTTCGTAAATAGAAAAAAATATATTGCATATATTTTTGCCTTATTTATGATCGACTTTCATTGCGAGGAATTTCATATTCTTTTGCCTTTCTTTAGCCGCTTCTTTAATTTCCCTGTTTTATATTTAACTTTTTTTTTTCAAAAACAGCCCGAAGGTTTCTTCTTTACTCGGGCTTTTGGTTTTGAATGTCATTGAACATAACCCAATGTTGACTTATGTCGGATATGTGTTCATTATAATCGACAATCCCAAAAGATGATTTTGGTGAGTTCTTGCAATTGAGGTAGAACCCATTATAGGTCGTCATGTCGGTGTTTATTTCACGCCACTTTGATCAGAGAGTATCATTAATCCCAATAAATCTCTGGTCTCATCTCTTGGTGAAACATATTGTTTATTATATTTCAAAATTCGTTTTTTTACCTATCTTCAGGGTTTTGCAGATACGAATACCCAAGATTTCACTGAAGCGGTTTCTTCCGCCTCAACCCATTTTTGAGGACCATTTCAACGGCTTTCTTCCCCTTCTCGGTTTTCTTCCTATGACTTCTCTTTTTTTTTACTTTTTTACCCGACGGTTCACCAACATCTTACGGTTGGGTTTCGGGTACAAAGTCGGGTGTAGAAACGGGAAAATAAGGTTGTGGGATGTTGTGAAGCTGATATTGAGATGGGTGGATGCTTAGTTGTTGAAATTGAGGTTGCGAGTAGGATCCATAATACTGTGACACCCGTCGAATTTCCAGGTCAAGATATATACACACTCTCACCATTATGTCATTTTCATTTGTGCATTAGACATTTTATGGTAACTAAGTTGTCCCGAGTCTAGCAAAGCCCAAACAATATCAGGAATTCGTTACATTTTCCCATTTACGCATGCAACATCCGATTAATCCGAAACGATTGGTAATGAACAATCAGACCAGTCACACGCTCAACAGAGATCAACTGAATGCCCAATTAATACGTACAAACAAAACAAGATTCCACGTGACAACATCTAAATTGGAAACTACACAATTCCATACAAAAGCCCGAATATATTTAAGACATTTTATGGATATTCGACACATCAACTTGTAAGAGTTTTACCATATACCAATTCAAATCCCAAAGCATATGTAGCATGAGTTAATTTACAAATTCAACATATGTTTAACCCTAAACTTGCACATGACATTTTATTTTAAACATGTGTTATCAGAGTACAAATCGTTTACCATATATGTAAAACTTATTCGATTTCGAAATACATATTATATATTTGCATACATACAAATTGGCCTATATGCATACATATATAAGCAAAACAAAACCTACAATATTATAAACATACATACTGTTTTGGTCAAAAAATATCAAGTAAAAACAATTTTGTATTCCAAATTAGAAATGTGAGGTAGAGTGTTAAAAGTGTTTGTTATATTTGAAAATCTGTTATATCTTAAGGATGTCACGTTTAGGATATCAAATAAATAGGTTTTGATAACTATGTTCAGGATAACAAAGGAAATGGTAAGGATGGACAGCTATATCCTAAGATGGAACTGTCTAAGATAAAATGAAGTGTTTGAATATAAATGAAATGTAATAATGCAAGAACACTTGATATACGAGGAAAATCCTTGATCAGTGATGATCGCCGGCACAAAACCTCAGGAGGAGTCTAAGCCCATGCCTTTGTTTGTTAATATTAATAGAAAAGAATGATTACAACTTTGGAAATGGGATGGACGAGTTAATATGATTACAAATCAGTGTTATGTGTGTGTGAGCTTATGGAAAGTAAGAGTTGTAAAAGATCAAGTGGCTAAGAAGTGTCCTAAGCTCGTCCATCACATCCCTATTTATAGTATAAACATTTAACAAAGATCCCTACAAATCCGCTATGCCTTGACTATTTCAGCTCAACGTATATAGTCTTGAATTAGTTGACAACCGTTACATAACTGACTTCTGAGATATTCGCTTGAAATTAATCTTGGATGGTTACATTAGACCTCTTATTCATCAAGGACTTGTGTTATACGTTATCCTCTTCTCCTCTGACTTAGAATAGGTCAATAGAGCCGTTAGAGCAATGTCATAAGGCTTGATATTGTTTAAGTGTACCTGCATTCACATAATTTTAAGATAATTCGTTAGTCCATCCTCAGGATATACATGGGATAATATATAGTCATATCCTAAATCCTGCGCAGCCTTTAGCATCCTGAGGATATCAAATAGTAAATAACATCTCAAGGATTTCACCGCCAACATTTGTCCCCAAAAATATGTTACCTTTAATATCTCAACGGTAATAATATTTTTTATTCTAGATCTTTATCCCTTTGATATGCTGATTTGATGTCTGACAGCCTGATACAACGGCTATATCTTAGCCATTGATTTCGGGATGACCATTACACTTATCACCTCTTTGCCTATATTTACACCTTGATTCTTCCTTTATAACCACATCAAGGTTACTTTGAAAGGTATATTCCTTTCCCTCTTCTCTGTTTTTCTCAACCTTCAATTTTTTTTTACAAAAAATTTCAAGATGAGCAAGAAATCCACAAGGGCTACTGGCAGCATTGGAGTCCATAAGGACTTCATACAAGTCAGAGTTTGAAAAGCTTTCCTTAGAACCAAGTCTCCTACTTGAAATCTTCAGATCCTTATTGTTTTGGTCAAAAATTATCTGCTAAATATAACTTTGTATTCCAAATTAGTTTAAGTGATGTAGAGTTTTAGTTTGATAAAAAAAAAACTATGTGTTATTCTCAGGATGGTGATTTGTTAATATAAATAAACTATGAATTGACAACTATGCTCGGGATGATGATGAGAAAATTGAGGATGGACAGTTATATCCTGAGGATGTAACTATTTAGCAGAAATGTGTATTAAGCTAAGATAAGCAAATGTAAGTTAAATGCAATAAACAAACGACACTTGATGTACGAGGAAAGCCCTTGATCAATGATAGATCGCCGGCATAAAACCTCGAGAGGAGACTAGGCCCCTGCCTTGATTGTTAATATTAATGTGGTAAAAAGAATTACAACTTTGGATGAATGAGTGGACGAGTGATCTAAGATTACAATGATTTGTGAGTATTCTAAGTAGCTGAGTGTGTGTGTGTGTGTATAGCTTTAGTAAAAGGAATGTGTCCTATACTCGTCCATCGTTTCCCTTTATATAATACAAGTAAGTAAATAATGTATCCCACAAGATCCGCTATGTAGTTAAGCTTCTTCAATGTTTTCAGGTGAACGTTGGGTAACTTTCAACTGAATATAGTCGTTGCTTCAGTTGTTTCCTTATTCTTTGCCGGTATTTAATGAGCATCGCTTACAACTTTGACTTCATCTTTGATATTAGCCTTTGGTTTATATGAGTTACTTCTTCAATCTTTGACTCCTTTGACTGAGTGTTATAATATAGACGTTGGAAGGTACTTATGTATCCATATTATAACTTAATTGTACTTGCAATCACATATAAAAAAGGTAATTCATTAGTCCATTCTCAGGATGCACACATGTTGAAATATTGCTACATCCTGAAGTCGGCTGATCCCTTCAGCATCCTGAGGATGCTACACCGGGGATGTGAGGTAAAATCATCCTGAGGATTTTCACCACCAACAATTATCCCCAAAAAATATGTCACCGTTAATATCTTTCAAGGTTAATATATTTTTTAACTATAATATCTTATCTAATGAATGATGGGACGTCTCGTCAGGATAATAACGGCTATTTCTTCAGCGTTAATTATGTGATAACCGTTGCACGACATCATCTTCTGCCCTTTATATCTAGAGCATATCTCCTCCTTTATAATCACTCTTGATTTTTCTAAGAATGTAATTTCTATTCCATCTTGTTCATACTTTTTCTTTCACCTGCAAAATATTAGTAATATTTTGAAGATGGCTAAAAGATTTACAAGGGCTTCGGGGAGTGTAGGAACTTCAAGTGACTTCATTCCCCAAAATCTCTTGATCCATCCTGAGCAAGAGACCTGTTCTTTTGTTGATAAGGACATTCAAGCCCTAAAGAACTCACAAACCTTTCCGAGTTCTGCTGAGTTTCGTCCTTATGATCCTCATACAAGATCTGATTCTGCATCTCCCACTTGGGCCTGTTTTCTGTACTTACCATTCTCTCTAAGGTTGAGGTATCCTTTTCCCTCATTCATCAAAGATTTATTTGATGTGACAGGGATGGCTTATTCCCAAGCCATGCCTGAACTATGGAAGATATTGATGGTTTGTAGCAGAATCGTCGAAAATCATGGTGTCCATCTTCAAGTGGGGGACCTGTCTCATGTTTATAAGTTAAGGACACATGGCTCCTAACGTTATGTCCTTCAACTTATAGAAAAGGATCCACCCTTTCTGAATCAGCAAGGACCTTGGAAGTGGAAAAAAGTTATACTACCAGTCAAGCCTCTAGGATGTCTGGTGAGTATATTATTTACATCCTAAGGATGTTTATTATTTTATTTATTCACTAACCCTGCTATTGTCTTAATCCCAGCCAAGAAACCTGCTTCCTTTGACTTGGATGATATCGATAGTATGGATGTTAAGGCAACCAAGGTTACTTCAGCATCTCCATCTAGCTCTAAGTTGGCTAGTCCTCCTTCCAACCTTCCCAAATCTAGGGCTGCTAGTGCCTCAAAGAAGAGGAAGGTTAGTGCTGCTATCACCATTGCCTAGGAAATCCCTCTTTCAAGGGGTTGAACTTTGATGCTGTATTAGGGAAGATTTCCCAGTTCACTCTCCAGGTATGGTCTTATCCTGAGAATGACATCGAAATGCTAAAAATAATTTTGAATGTAAATTACTTAATCTCCTTTTCTCCTCTGTTAGGGTCATGAATATTTGTTGAAATCTGTGGATGCTCTTGCCAAAGATCTTCATGATGATCAAACTAAACTTGAGGATGTTCAGAAAATTGCTCATGATAAAGGCAAATATCTTGAGAGCAAGTTGGCAGAGACAGAGGCTGAATTGAAGCGGGTGAAAGAGGAGCATGCTCAGGCAATGTTGGATCAGGAGAAGGAGATGGAGGATTATAGGAATGAACTGATGAAATCTGCTAGCATCTCTATCTTACAGGCTAGATTGAAAATGGCTCTCCAGTCTAGGAATCCTGGTTTCAAGCAAGAGGGCTGGGATGTTGAGGTTTGGAGAGAGAAGGTCAAGAATCTAGATGGTAAAGACGTGGATTTGCCTATTCCTGTTGCTCATCTTGAGGATACGACTAAGCATCCTGAGGATGCTGAGGTGAAGGCAGCAGAAGCTAAGGTTGCTGAGGTGGTGAAGGATCTTCCTGTGGGTGATAAAGGATATGATGACTAGGCTGGAGCCCACTTTTTAAGTCTTTTTATGGTAGTTACTATGGTAGTCTATGGTTGAACAATTTCAAACAATTTTTATTTGGTATGTAATAACTTAGGATATTATAAGGTTTGGGGTGGAGGGATCTTGGTTTCAAGACGAAGCTCCAAATCTATTATTGACCTGGACCTTAGATGTTGACCCCTGGTGGATGCGTCCTGGTTTTGGATGAAGCCAGGGGTTAACATCAGTTTTTCCTATGATACATAAATAATATATGGTAACCACTTTTGACGCTACATCTTTGTGTTCTTTTTTTTTTTTTTTTTTGATACTCTGCAAACATTAGCAAATGTTAGGTATAAAGAAATGATATAAATGATACCTTTATTCTCTTAAGATAATCTTCTTAGATTGATCTCTTGAATATGCCCTTCATTCTGCTTAATCATCCTCAGGATGATACTATCTTGAGGATGTCCCCAGCTCTTCTTTCTTTGTCATCCTCAGGATGGTCTTCATTATTATGAGGATGTCCCCAGTATAATATCTTCAAGATAGACTTTGAAATTTTTTCCTTTTCAAGGAATGTTTAACAATAACTTGTATAAACGCAATCATTGTTATTATACTGGCGACTAGGCCTTGAACTGGGGTCAAGCCCATTTAGAATGACTTGGTGAAAACCAACAAATAGCATCTTGAGAATTTCTGGCAACAAGGCCTATTGTAATATCTTAGGAATAACTGGCGACAAGGCCCTGGCGACTAGGCCAAATACGTAAGAGACATTGAAAAATGTCTAAACCTTAAGAGTTCAATATATATCTCAAAAATGATGACATTGACAGCCACTTTTACATGGACTGGTCCCACCATCCTGAAAATATATATGAACAATGTGCGCTCCAGGCGGGGTTGCTAACCCAATGAGAAAGGTGAAAACCTTTAAACCTTAGGAAGGTGTTAGACACCTTAACAGTGGAGAGGGTGGCCAACCCTCTACTCTTCAAAATGTTCCATCTTCAGGATGGTACTGCAAAATTCTCGGAATGGACTGTTTTACTTAAAATAGACGATCAAAATAAGTTAAGAATACTTACATGTGGAGATGATTCATCTCTATCAGCCTTCACCTTCATCCCACCTGTGATTCGGACTATAGTTTCTCTTCCAGAGAGATTAGTCACATGCCCCTAGACATGATAATATTTCAGGTGAATAGCATTCCAAGCCCTTGGTAGAATTTCTCATTCCATATTCGACAGCCAATATGCTCCTTTGCCAGCTTCAGAATCTATTAAGTATGGTCCTTCCCATTTAGGAGCTTGCTTGCCATCACTTGGTTTTGTTGTATTTTGGAAGGCTTTCCTTAGTACCAAATCTCCTTCTTGAAATCTTCTTATCCGTATATTTTTGTTGTAAGCTTTAGTAGTCCTTTGTTGATGAGCTGCCATTCTTAATTTAGCAGCATCCCTGAGTTCGTCCACTGCTTCCAAATCCTGCAATAATGCTTCTGAGTTGGTAGTACCATCCTAAAGATGTCTCCTAGTTGTAGGCATGACCATCTCTGTAGGTAGCATTGCTTCTGCTCCAAAGACCAAGGAGAAAGGTGTTTGACCAGTTGCATTCTTTGAAATAGTTCTATCAGCCCAAAGTACGAATGGAAGTTCTTCTGCCCATTTCCCTTTCTTTTCCCCAAGTTTCTTCTTTAAATTGTTGACAATGATTTTATTTAAGGATTCTGCATGTCCATTGGCTTGAGGATGGACTGGTGTTGAAGTTATCATCTTGATTCCCCAGCTATCACAAAAGTCAGTCGTTCTTCTGCTAATGAATTGAGAACCGTTGTCACATATGATCTCAGCTGGTACTCCAAATCTTGTTAGAATATTTCTTTTGATGAACGAGACCACTTCCTTGTCTCTGACTTGTACAAATGCTTAAGCTTCGATCCATTTTGAGAAGTAATCAGTCATTACCAATATAAACACCTTTCCACCAGGAACTACGGGTAACTTTCCTACTATATCCATCCCCCATTTCATGAAGAGCCAAGGTGAAATAATAGGATGTAATGGTTCAGCAGGTTGATGAAGGATGTTGCTATGTATTTGACATGGATCACATTTTTGAGAATATTGCATGGCATCCTTTTTCATAGTTGGCCAATAATAACCTGTTCTTAAGACCTTCGAGTATAGAGATCTTCCTCCTGTGTGATTTCCACAGTCTCCTTCGTGGATATCTTTGAGTACTTCGTTTGATTCTTCCTTGTTGAGACACCTCAAATATGGACCTGCAAGAGATTTTCTATACAAAACATTGTCTATAATAATGAATTTTGTTACCTTCATCCTGAAAGCTTTTGCATTTTCTCCTTCTGGGATAACAACCTCGTGTAGATATTTTATTATAGGAGTCATCCAAGATGAATCGTTTTGAGTCTGAGTGGCTAAAACAGTGTTATCCTCAGGATGCACTATTTTATCCTCAGGATATTTAATGATATCCTCAGGATGTGCTCGATTATCCTCAGGATGTCACTCTTCAATTGCTGGTTTCAAGATGTGGATGATGGGAATTTTAGACCCTTCAGGTAAATTTAAGGAGGATCCCAGATTTGCCAAAGCATCAGCTTTAGCATTTTCTTCTCTAGGTACCTGTGTTAGTGAAAATTCTACAAAGGAAGTTGATAAATTTTGAACTTTTTCAAGATAAACAGCTAATTTCTAACCCTTAACTACATAAGATCCATTAAAATGATTAGCAATTAACAAAGAATTAACAAATACTTCAATATTAATAATATGCATGTCTTTAGCAAGTTGCAAACCAGCAATGAGAGCTTCATATTCTGCCTCATTATTGGTTGTCTGAAATGCACATCTAATAGCATGGGGTATTTTGTCCACTTGTGGCGATTTTAGTAGTATCCCTAAACCTGTTCCTTTTGCATTTGAAGCACCATCAGTATGTCCATTTTTCTAAATTTTCTTTTAATTGTTGAACTTCAGATTCTACTTCACTCAGGATGTCACTACTGAAATCAGCCACAAAATCTGCTAGAGCCTGAGATTTGATTGCATTTCTAGGCTCATATACTAAGTCAAAGGCACTTAATTTCACTGGCCATTTAGCCATTCTTCCTGACATTTCTGGTTTTCTAAGTACACTTTTAATGGGATAGTTAGTTTGTACATGTATCCTATGTGTTTCAAAATAATGCCTTAACTTAGTGGATGCCATTATTAAGGCTAAAACAAGTTTTTCGAGATGAGAATACCTAGTCTCAGCATCTAATAGAGTTTTACTTACATAGTAGACAGGATGATGTTCCCCTTCGAAGTCTCTTACCAACACTGCACTTATAGCATTCCCATAAACTGCAAGGCATAGCTTTAGAGGTTCTCCATCCTCGGGTTTCACTAGGAGTGGAGCTGCTGCAAGATATTCCTTCAGCTTCTTTAATGCCTCCTCGTGTCTTTGTCCCCAATCGAATTTACTATTTTTCTTCAAGATATCATAGAATTCTTTACACTTTTCTGAGGATTTTGAGATGAATCTGTTTAGGGCCGCTCTCCTGCCTGTCAGCCTTTGTACATCCTTGATATTTTTTAGAGATTTAAGATCAAGGATAACTTTTATTTGTTCAGGGCTGGCTTCTATCCCTCTTTTGGTGACTAGATATCCAAGAAACTTTCTAGCACCAACTCCAAAGTGACACTTTGACGGATTCAACTTCATATTGTAGGCATCCAGGATGTCAAATGCCTCCTTAAGATCCTGACGATGGTTTTCTACCTTCTTGGATTTAACCACCATGTCATCAATGTACACTTCCATTGTGTCCCCAATCTTTTCTTTAAACATCATATTCACTAGCCTTTGGTAGGTTGCACCTGCATTTTTTAGTCCAAACGGCATAGCTATATAACAATATATACCTGATGGGGTCATGAATGCTGTATCCTCTTGGTCGTCTGGTTCCATTTGAATTTGTTGGAATCCTAAGGATGCATCCATGAATGTCAGCATTGTGTGGCCTGCGGTAGCATCCACCATTGAATCTATATGTGGTAATGGGAATGGGTCCTTAGGACAGGCTTTATTGAGGTCTGTATAGTCTACGCACACTCTCCATTTTCCATTTTTCTTTTGAACCGCCACCATGTTCGCAAGCCATCTTGGGAATTTTACTTCCCTTATCATTTTAGATTTGAGAAGCCTATCCACTTCTTCTTGTATGATGATATTTCATTCTGTAGCAAATTTTCTTCGTTTCTGCTGGATGGGTTTGAAGCTCTTATCAATCCCAAGCTTATGGGTAATGACATCCTTAGAGATGCCAGTCATATCTTCGTGCTTCCATGCAAAGGTAGACATCCTACATTTAAGAAATGAAATTAGTGATCGTTCAATGTCATGAGCAATATTCTTACCAATTAGCGCAGTGATATCCTTGTTATTGTCATCAAGGCAAACAGCCTTTATATCCTACTCAGGATGTGCCTTGACATCTTGAGGATGGCACTGTGCATCCTTCTGTAATTGCTACGCTTGTCGTGATGAAGCCTTCATCGATGTTGTATAACAATCCTTGGCTTCTTGTTGATCACTATTGACTTTGAAAACTCCCCAAGGTGTAGGTAGCTTTATACACTGGTGATATGTCGAAGGTACTGCTTTCATGTAATGTATCCAGGATCTCCCCAAGATGACATTATAACAGGATAGTGAATCTATCACACGAAATCTTTGGATAGAATTCACTCCTTCTACATATACTGGTAGCTTGATGTCTCCTACTGTAATCTTAATTTCTCCACTGAAGCCCACTAAGACTGAAGATCTGGAAACTATTTCAGATTCCGGGATATTCATTCTTTTCAAAGCTTCTAGTTGGATTATATTCACCGAGCTTCCACCATCTACAAGGATCCTGCAAACAAAGTGATTAGCAATATATAAAGTTATAACTAAACCATCATGATGAGGACCAAGGATATTTTCTCTGTCTTCTTCCTCAAAGCTAATCACTTTAGAGGTCGTCAGGATAGTAGTTCTTGTGGGTCTCTCTCCCTTTTCTGATTTTGTTTCTCTTGCATGCCTTTTAACAGCTGAATACGAGGTTCCACAAATGTCTGATCCTCCTGAAATAAAGTTAATTATGCTAACCCTCGATTTCTTCTTGCCTAAAAGATCCTTGAGGTGACCCTTGCTAAGTAGATATGCAATTTCTTTCCTTAAGGCAATACAATCTTCAGTGATGTGACCGAAATCTTCGTGGAAGGCACACCACTTTGATTTGTCTTTCCAAGCTGCCTTGTTATCCTTCTTAGGCCACCTTGCTTTATCCCCGAGGTCCTTCATGGCATACATTAATCCTGTAACATCCACAGAAAAACAGTAATCTGATAATTTAGGACATTCATCCTCATCGTCATCCTCTACCACATTGACTTTTTTATTGTCTGGCCTAGCATATGGTTTATGCCTGTTCGGCTCGTATGTGGGAGTGGATTTTCGATTAGGATGGTTATATCTTGAGGATGATTCCATCCTCTCTTGAATTTTCTTGTCATCCTCAAGTCGGATGAATCTTAGAGCCCTGTTTCTGACTTCATCCAAGTTTCTACAAGGATTCATCACCAGTTCTTGGTAGAATGGTGAATCTCTTTGCAGCCCCATCTTGAATGCTTGTACTGCCATCGTGACATCCAAGTTCGGGATGTCGAGTGCTTCTTTCCCAAACCTTGTAATGTATTCCCTTAGTGATTCCCCCTGTAGTTGAGTTACCCTGTATAGGACACTTGTCAAACGTTCGAATGTTTGACTGCAAGAAAACTGATTATTAAACATATTAATCAAGTGTGCAAAAGAAGTGATTGAGTATGGAGGAACACTTAGGAGCCATTTTAAGGCTGGACCAGTGAGAGTTGAGCCAAATCCCTTGTATAGACATGCTTCCTTGAGGTTAGCAGAAATTGGATTTATTTCCATCCTTTCTCTATATTGAGCTATATGCTCCTCAGGATCTGTTGATCCATCGTATAGCTTCATGCTAGGAGTTTGAAACCGTTTCAGGATCTCCACATAACATAAAGGAGGTGCAAATTGAGACACCCTATGACATGCTGAGGATACTTCGGGAATAGGTTGTACTATCCCTGGTACACTTAACACCTCCGTCCGTGTGCAGGGCGCCTGTTCCTTGCCCTTCCATGCTTGGTACTTGGACGATGGCACTATCATTGGTAAGGCAGAGGAAGTTTCTAGGGCGTTGACATTATTCGTTCAGAGGGGGCATCTCTTAGGCTTAGGCTTAATATTCGGAAAACGGAGATTTTTTGGCCGTCATGCAATGGTTCGAAGAAAGTGTCGGGTTTATTCCCTATCGAGATTAGCAGGCCCGTACGGGGGGTTAAACTCCTCGGGGGGGGGGGGGGGGGGGTTAGTCAGGATGCAAGGTTTATTCAGTCTTTGGCATCTAGACGAGCTCTTCGGGCGGTGGATCTTATGAAACGACTGTCGGACTTATGGGACCCCCAAAGTGAGCTCCTCCTATTGCGCTCGTGCATGGGGGTTGCTAAATTAGTGTTTGGGCTCCGGACTTGTCAACCCGAACATGTCAAAGAGGCTGTGTCTATCTTTGATGCAGGTCTGCGAGGGGCTGTTGAAGACATTGTTGTCAGCGGAGGACCGCATTTTGGGGACCTTCAATGGAGGTTGGCTTCTCTCCCTATGCATTGCGGGGGCTTAGGGCTTATATCGGTGGAGGACGTCTCCGCATACGCTTTTTGTAACCTCACGAATTTTCCCATTTATTTTGCCTTAAAGTATTTCCCGATCCATGATATAAAGTCTAATTTATTTCTAAGTATTCTTATCTTTATCCGTGCACTCTATTTTTCTAAGTTCTTTTTATCATTGTACTTAAAAAAAAAAAAATCTTCAATCATGACATATGTCCTATCCTAATTCTATTTATAAAATCGTCATTTTATAAGATGGTGTTTTTATTTTCTAATTCAAACTAATGATATTTTTTATTTCTTATTTAAAGCTAATCATTTTTTCCAATTACATTTATAATCTCAAACAAGGAAGATATAAATTCGTTTCAAAATAAATAAATATATATATATATATATCAAAGCCTTGAGTCCTAGTCAAAGTCCTGGTCAAAGTCCTAGTCAAAGTCTTAGTCAAACAGTCAAAGTCTTAGTCAAATAGTCAATTCATCATAAAACCTTACTTTATGGTGTTGACCAATTTTAATGGCTAATTAAATCCAAAACTAGTATAAAAACCCACCTATGACCATTATACTTGGCACCTCTAAATCGATTGTTTCAATCCGATTAAACTTTCCCTCATACCTTTCTTCTATAGTCTATTACTTCTACAATTGAAGCTTTGATTATAAGCTCTTGTAATTGGCAACTTTGGGGCTGCACATATTCTATTTCTCGAGACTTAATACTTTGCTAAGATGAGTTTTACATAGCCCCTTTTCTATTATTCACTATTTTTGGGGTGAAACATGTTACAACATTCTATATGCAATTCAATCATAAAGTGTCTATGTGTTTTTCTATGTTGCATTATGTCTTAAACATGACTAGGGTAAGCACAATATTCTAGCATAATCATTAACATTGATCAGCCGACGGTATACAATGATAGATCTATTGGACTGACAATCCCACCCGGATACGTGCCTCCTACATAGATAGCGTGAGTGATTGTTATCGCATAACATAATCGAGTGAACCATGAGCGTATGGGATGGACCACAATATAACAGTCACAAGGGTTGATTATGCACTCGATTTACTTCTAGTATGTTTTCACATATGGACTAGACTTGCCATGACACTTGAATTGTACAAGTTTTATTCAATTATCAAAACCTATGTAATTCTCACCAACTTTTGTTGACCCAAAATATTTTCAAACTTAACATGTTTCAGGTTATAGCTTGCTTGAAGATTAGAGTTATTGCTTGAAGATGCGTAGCTAGTATTTTTCATTTTGATGTGCAAATTCTTAGAACAATTGTATGTAATTTATTTAAATCATTTATTGAAACTTTTTATTTACCATGAGCTACTGAACAATCATCAATACGTGACATCCCGATGTTTCCGCCATCGGTTGGGGTGTTACAGATTGGTATCAGAGCCATGGTTATAAGGAATTAGGTTATTAGAAAAAAAAAATCTAGTCTATAACCATAGGATTTTAATCAGTACTTGCTCCTTTTACTTGCAACCTTACTTGTTTATATTCTCTATCCTACTTCTTATCCTTACTTTAGTCCCTACAAGAAGAGTGCTCTCCATCACAAGATATACTCTTAGACTAATAGGACAAATCCTCAGGTTTAGCCTGAACCACCTTGAAGATCTCGTCGAAGTTCTAGATTTTAATAACGAACACGTGCAATCTGGAAGGGTGAACGCCTGTATTCTGAGTTTTCTGTCTAGGACTGGCATTGCGCATAAATCCTAATCAGACGAGGGACCCGGATGCCTACCTGGGAATTCTCGGGATGAGTGTTCACTTATAGGCTAAAGCATGTCTTCACTATGTTATCAGAATCTAGAAGCTTTGATAAGTCAACGTTTTCATTTATTCGTTTTAATTAATGAATAGATGATTACACTCACTTCCCTTAAAACTAAGCTCTAAAATCTCAAAATTTTACAGCTTAAATCAATCTCATATCATAACCATCTATGGATTTCACAATCACACTTCACCTTACCATCTTAGCCACTTTTTAAATATTCAACACCCTACCCAAATCATATTATTTCATTTCTCCACATGTTACTTATTTTTTAAAAACTATAACCTCATACCTTAGCACAAACTAAAGATTTCTAAATCTTGTTGTATTTTCATTACCTAGTAACTTTACAAAGTACATATTTTTGTCAAAAGATGTCCTCGAACTTAAATTCAATTGTTTATTTATTGACGTAACAAATAATTTTCTATATAATGCTTTAAACTATTAAAAATCACTTAATAGAACCTTGATCTTCAAAACCTACTGTCATGTTTGAAATCTCCAACTAACGGGAATATTTTAATCAAAGCCCACTTAGCTTGTACTATTTAACAACTTTTGCTTTATGTACAAAACTAATTTTGAAAATAATTTTTTTTTTAATCCATAGGAATAATATCTAGTCTCTAGATTCTCCATCGACACTCACTCACTTTCAACTTGTTCAAATTTTTACAATATTTGGCATATACCACAATCATGTTTTCTTATACACTTGATTATAACCTTTGATCCAAACCCCAAAATTTACACTGCTACATAATCTCCTTACTATAAAATAAACTCTTTATCAACTATCTTCACATTCACTATCTCTCACAACCTTGATTCTGCTTCAAGATTTTTCATCATCCTCTCAAGAACTAAATTCATATCCTTCACCTTCTCACACATGAGCTAGTTACCCATGATAACCAAACTATTGAAACTTGATTGTGTGTTGCATCAAACATAATCCTTAGTTATACATGAGGATTTGACTATCTACCATATTTGAACATTTGAAACTAGAATTCATGGAATATAAACTATTTGCTATAGACACACCTAGAGTCATTAACCTTGTCTAGGGCAACTCTATTACAACTATGCTATACTTGATACTTGATTGCTTACATGTACATATTATCAATTTGCAATTCATGTGTGTAATAATTGGTACACTTAATCAAACAACTGATAGAGGATGAAGTACTTGCTCAACAGTTAGTAAAGTACCTAATAACCTACTCAACGATTGGTAGAGGTAATCATGCCTGCTCAACAGTCGGTAGAGGCCCTACAATCTGCTCAACGACTGGTAGAGGCTATCGCACCTGCTCAACAATCGGTAGAGGTTCTTATTCACTGATTGGTAGAAGTCTTTTTCCTGCTCAACAGTTGGACTCATTTTTGGATACATTGTATACGATTCAATCACAAGGTTATTTTGCATTACTTACATGTGTGTTTAGAGTCATAGAAGGACACAAAACCCTAATGTAAGGTAAATTGGTGATTACGGTCCGGAACGTAATCATGAATTTACAGGTACGTTAAGGTAGTGTGAAATTCTATCAAGGTTTTTGTTAGATTACCAATTATAAACTCTAGTTACCTGTTTAGTATTTCTATAGTCAATTAACTCATGCATTTCTTTTTAAGATTCCTAAAACTTAAAGTTTAGTGTTTTGCTAGATTCTTATTCTCCTTGCTATTTTAGACGAACCTAATCCAACCCTTAAAACCCACACCTATCAAACCTCTTACCAAATTATTCGAAACAGTTTATTCTGTTACCTATAAATTCATGTCATGCCTTAACACAAATTTTCCAAACCACAGTTGCCCTAATTTCTACCCAATCACCGTCAACCCGGTGTTTTTTTTTATAACTTCGGGACGAAGTTTCTAAAAGTAGGGGAGACTGTAACCTCACGAATTTTCCCATTTATTTTGCATTAAAGTATTTCCCGATCCATGATATAAAGTCTAATTTATTTCTAAGTATTCTTATCTTTATCCGTGCACTCTATTTTTCTAAGTTCTTTTTATCATTGTACTTATAAAACAAAATCTTCAATCATGACATATGTCCTATCCTAATTCTATTTATAAAATCGTCATTTTATAAGACGGTGTTTTTATTTTCTAATTCAAACTAATGATATTTTTTATTTCTTATTTAAAACTAATCATTTTTTCCAATTACATTTATAATCTCAAACAAGGAAGATATAAATTCGTTTCAAAATAAATAAATAAATATATATATATATATATATATATATATATATCAAAGCCTTGAGTCCTAGTCAAAGTCCTGGTCAAAGTCCTAGTCAAAGTCTTAGTCAAACAGTCAAAGTCTTAGTCAAATAGTCAATTCATCATAAAACCTTACTTTATGGTGTTGACCAATTTTAATGGCTAATTGAATCCAAAACTAGTATAAAAACCAACCTATGACCATTATACTTGGCACCTCTAAATCGATTGTTTCAATCCGATTAAACTTTCCATCATACCTTTCTCCTATAGTCTATTACTTCTACAATTGAAGCTTTGATTATAAGCTCTTGTAATTGGCAACTTTGGGGCTACACATATTCTATTTCTCGAGACTTAATACTTTGCTAAGGTGAGTTTTACATAGCCCCTTTTCTATTATTCACTATTTTTGGGGTGAAACATGTTACAACATTCTATATGCAATTCAATCATAAAGTGTCTATGTGTTTTTCTATGTTGCATTATGTCTTAAACATGACTAGGGTAAGCACAATATTCTAGCATAATCATTAACATTGATCAGCCGACGGTATACAATGATAGATCTATTGGACTGACAATCCCACCCGGATACGTGCCTCCTACATAGGTAGCGTGGGTGATTGTTATCGCATAACATAATCGAGTGAACCATGAGCGTATGAGATGGACCACAATATAACAGTCACAAGGGTTGATTATGCACTCGATTTACTTCTAGTATGTTTTCACATATGGACTAGACTTGCTATGACACTTGAATTGTACAAGTTTTATTCAATTATCAAAACCTATGTAATTCTCACCAACTTTTGTTGACCCAAAATATTTTCAAACTTAACATGTTTCAGGTTATAGCTTGCTTGAAGATTAGAGTTATTGCTTGAAGATGCGTAGCTAGTATTTTTCATTTTGATGTACAAATTCTTAGAACAATTGTATGTAATTTATTTAAATCATTTATTGAAACTTATTATTTACCATGAGCTACTGAACAATCATCAATACGTGACATCCCGATGTTTCCGCCATCGGTTGGGGTGTTACACTTTTGTAGCGTCCAGGGCCTAGTCGTGGAAATTGCAGGACCACAACTTGCGAAGCGCTGGTGTTATGGGGGTGGATCCTGACTACCCCCTTGCGCTTGGTAATATTGGAATAACTCTTCCAGACCTTGATCTAGGCGGTTTTACTGATAAGGAGACCGCCCCCAAGAAACCTCAACAAACTTTGGCGAGTGCTCTTTATGGTAAACACGCACAGGATATGGAGGAGCGGTTCGATATGACCCCGCGTCAAAAGGCAGTTTTGGCTTGTCTCAAGGGGCCTCATGTCCAGGATTTTTTGACTGTTGCGCCCATTTAAGGTCTTGGGCAACGGATGTCAGCAGTTGAATACAGAGCCATCCTTAAATACCGGCTCATGATTCCCCTTTTTCCACCAGACGACTCTTGCCCCATTTGTAAAAAAGCCTGTTTGGATAGATTTGGCGAGCATGCCCTCCACTGTAAGGAACTGCCGGGGTTCAAGTATCGTCATGACTAGGTTAGAGATGTTTTATGGGATGTGCTTAGGCATGCCAGGATCTCAGCCAAGAAAGAAGCCCCTGTTAATTTTCTGACTGACCCACGAGAGGGAAGATCTACCCTGCGTCCTGCGGACGTCCTTGTGTTTGGCTGGGCGGGGGGTAAGCACGCGTGTGTTGACCTTACTGGGGTGTCCCCACTGGCGGGGCTGAGAGATAGTGGATTCGTTCCGGGACAGGCGGTTTTGAAGGCGGAAGCTAGGAAGGTTGCTAAGCACGAGGCAGCATGTCTAGAGAATCCGCATGTGTTCATTCCGTTTGCCTTCGATACCTTTGGATCCTTAGCCCCTGAGGCAGTTCGCTTTTTGGAGCGAGTGCAGAAGGTGGTCCACAGTGACTCGCAAAGCCTGAGGAACCAAGGGTTTGTATTTAGTAGAATAGGCTTTGCGATTCAAAAAGGGATAGCGGCGCAGCTTGTTGCTCGCTTACCCATTATCCAGATGTAACTTGGTTTATTTCGTATTAATATATTAAATTATTTTGGATCCTTAATTTTCTGTAGCTCCCTTTCTAGTTGTGGACTTATACCTGTATCCTGCAAAGAAGCAACATCATTAGCAGTATAAGTACTGGAACTTAAATTGTTACCGTTATTATTATATCCTTGGGATGGCACAGGTGTATATCTTGGATCCCTAGTAGTTTTCATCCTGGGTGTAGTGGTCGTTTCAGGAGCAGAGAATCCGGTGCTCATGGGGGTAAAATCTCCTTGATGCACGCCCCTAAAGATGCCAGAATTGAAATCCAACACCCTGGGCTGCAATGGTGTCCCCATGTCTTCACTTGGCCTTCTTGAGGATGACTTGAGAGATTGTATTTCTCTTATCAACATCCGGTTTGTGTCTTGTTGTTGTTGTTATTGTTGTATTGAATCTTTCATCAATGCAAACATAGAGAGGAGTTCATCATTTGACACAAAAATAGGTGGAGTAGATCTAAATGCCCCCATTGATGGTCTAGGTGGGATTTGAGAAGTAGAACTTCTTCGAAATGCAGGTGGGGGTGGCAATGTAGCATTTTTGGTAGAGGTTGTAGATGGCATGGATGGGGAAACGGATTTTCGTGAGGAAGACATAGTTGTCAAAATTCTGTAAAGTAAGTTGTTTTGGAAAAAAGTTTTAACAAAGTTTTTTGTTAAAATAGCACCACTTGCCCCACGGTGGGCGCCAAATTGTTTTGGTCAAAATTTATCTACTAAAAATAACTTTGTATTCCAAATTAGTTTAAGTGAGGTAGAGTGCTAGTTTGATAAAAACTATGTGTTATTCTCAGGATGGTGATTTGTTAATATAAATAAACTATGAATTGACAACTATGCTTGGGATGATGATGAGAAAATTGAGGATGGACAGTTATATCCTGGGGATGTAACTATTTGGCAGAAATGTGTATTAAGCTAAGATACGCAAATGTAAGTTAAATGCAATAAAGAAACGACACTTGATGTACGAGGAAAGCCCTTGATCAATGATAGATCGCCGGCATAAAACCTTGGGAGGAGACTAGGCCCCTGCCTTGTTTGTTAATATTAATGAGATAAAAAGAATTACAACTTTGGATGAATGAGTAGACGAGTGATCTAAGATTACAATAATTTGTGAGTATTCTAAGTAGCTGAGTGTGTGTGTATAGCTTTAGTAAAAGCAATGTGTCATATACTCGTCCATCATTCCCCTTTATATAATACAAGTAAGTAAATAATGTATCCCACAAGATCCACTATGTAGTTAACCTTCTTCAATGTTTTCAGGTGAACGTTGGGTAAGTTTCAACTGAATATAGTCGTTGCTTCAGCTGTTTCCTTATTCTTCGCCGGTATTTAATGAGCATCGGTTACAACTTTGACTTCATCTTCGATATTAGCCTTTGGTTTATATGAGTTACTTCTTCAATCTTTGACTCCTTTGACTGAGTGTTATAATATAGACGGTGGGAAGTACTTATGTATCCATATTATAACTTAATTGTACCTGCAATCACATATAAAAAAGGTAATTCATTAGTCCATTCTCAGGATGCACACATGTTGAAATCTTGCTACATCCTGAAGTCGGCTGATCCCTTCAGCATCTTGAGGATGCTACACCGGGGATGTGAGGTAAAATCATCCTGAGGATATTCACCACCAACACTTATGTTCTTGTTGTATGCCTTAGTTATCCTTTGTTGGTAAGTTGTCATCCTTAATTTAGCAGTGTCTCTAAGTTCATCTACCACTTCGAGATCCTGTAACAAAGCCTCTGAGTTTGTAGTTGCATCCTGAAGATGTTTCCTAGCAGTGGACATCACCATCTCTGTTGGAAGCATAGCCTATGTACCAAATACCAAAGAAAATGGTGTTTGGCCAGTTGCATTCTTAGAAGCAGTTCTATCGGCCCATAATTAAAATGGAAGTTACTCTGCCCACTTTCCTTTCTTGTGTCCTAGATTTTTCTTCAAATTGTTAAGGTGCTCAATGATGGCGGCCTTCGTATAACCCTCAGCATGCGCATTGGCCTCTAACTCGTCCGCTCGATCACAGAGATCACGGATCAATCCATTGTGCGTACCGACCATGCCACGGACCGAGTGAAGGGTGCGGCGCATAAGCAGGGTACCAAGAGGACCAGGGGCAGGGGGTCAGCAAGGGGATGGGAGGTCTCACCACCATCAGCAGCAATTACAAGCCAGGTAGCCTGCTACCGTAGGTAGGAAGGTCTACTTGCGGGCCTGGGACCTCCAAAGCAACTTCTTCCGAGGGGGCTCGGAAGACTCAGCAGCTTGACTGGGCTGGCCTAGCGCCACAGGCTCGGCGGGCTGAGGCCTGCGCACACGCTTCCTGGCAGTGCAAATAACATGCGTACTGCCAAGAATCAAACGGCAAGGGAGGAAAGAAGACTCCGGCACATCGGCGGGCGGTGCCTCCTCCACGCGAAGGGCCTCAACTGGCGGCTCCACGACCATAGGGGTTGGGTTGACGGCGTCCGCAACGACTCCCTGGGCCTCACCGGCACGGACATCAGGCTCATCACCCGAAATGACGAGATCCAGTTGCATGTCATCTCCTACAATATCCACATCCTCGGGCTCCGAGTCAGCGAAGTAAGTGTCGACATCATCGTCACTAGATGTCTCAGGAACCATGAAGGAATCATCCTTGGAATCCGAGATAACAATCAGGTGAGTAGGGGAAGCCATGATCCTGTCAAAATCCAAATGTACACATAAACACGTATATAAGTATCATGAACTCATATACTATACTCGCATGAATGCAATGCATAAAAAGAGTATGGAACTTGGGCAGTGCATCGTGATGAAAACATTTTTCATGCAATGAAAACTTTTCGTTGGAAAAAATCGTTGTAGTTATAGTTTAGTTTTTAAAGAAAACTAGTTCGCTATAACCTTAAGCTGTGATATCAATTTGTCACAACCCGCCTAGGCGGAAACACGAGATGCGACACGAAAGGTTTTCAAGCACAAGGTTCGAGCAAACATTCAAAATAACTTAATATTAAAAGTACCAAATTTGTTCAACAAAGACAACCATCACAAAATATTATTTAACACCGAACACATGATCATAAATTTTGAAAACACAAAAGATGATAGTTGTGAATGAATACCTAATCATATCCCAAGTTCCATCCATAGCTTAGTTACCTGAAACATATGCATAAAATCTTTGTCAACATAAAGTTGGTGAGTTCACAGAAAATTATTGAAAATGTAGAGTTTAAGGAAATCTATGAATGACCCATCATTGTCTAGCTAAGAACAATGATAATAAACGATCATAAGTCCATAACCAAACCTTGACGGGTGGTGCCTTGCACATTGCATAATAAAGGCAATGTATCATCATAAAAGAAATACAAGCACTATTTTGTCATATGTATCCGGGTTAGAGTGACTAACCAAGAGTGGGGGTGTCAACCCAATAGATCTATTCAAGTGTTTCATCGCTAAATCCATAGCTAATGGTTACAGTAAACTAATTACATGAGGGCTTAGTGAGTACTCTAAACATATTGTCTCATGTATACCGGTCTGCTAGGAATTCATTCTAAAACTACTAAACAATGCATGTCTTTCCCCAAAATATAAAACAGTAAAAAGGGGCCGTGAAACTCACCTCAAGTCCGTGCGGAGTCTAACAAATACAGGCTCCCGATAAACTAAAGAGTCCGACCTACGCGTCCTATAAATCAACAGACCTCTTAGTTCTATCAAAGAAAGTCCACGATACTCGTGGTTTACCCAATATATTATGGTAAGTGGTTTAGCTTCATTGGTGACCTTTATACTTTCCGATATTGTCCGAAAATAGTTTGTATTATATTGTGGAAAACCTTTTTTCAAAACCTTGTCTTTTAACACTTGTTGTTATTTATTAAACACATGTTATTACTTGGTACAAAACTAGTAACACTAACTTTTGAACAATACATGACCTTATGTACATGTATACATGCAAGCTCATGTATATGTATGCCCATGTATACATATGAGCACACATATATATGTATACATTATATGTGTATTTCCATGTATATCCATAAGTATTCATGTCCATGAGCTCTACACATATACATACATACCCATATATATATGCATTTTGGTAGATCCATACACATTAATTCTTATGTCTATAAATTTGTCATACACATACACATTACACATCTACTACTATATATAAATGAAAGCAAAGTTGGGACACATGTCATCATATGAGAGCAAAGTTTCTGGTTTTCCCACTCATTTTACCGGGCCAATTAAATAGGTCATGGATAGTCCATCTACTATTAAATTATTTTTTCTCTCTCATGTGCATAGCACATGCACTTTCTCCCATGATTTTTAAATGTTAATAACTTTTTTAAATGATTTTTTTTGAAAAAAAAAATTATACCAAATTAACGAGCGTTTTATTATCTTTCCAACGAGTACCATAGTGCTATATAAAAAACAGAAAAAAAACGAGCGTTTTATTATCTTTCTAAATCAAGAAGTAAAGCATCTGTTGCAAGCAAATTCTGTTTACTAAGGTCTGTTCCAGGACAGTGGGTCTATTAAAGAGATTTGTCTGAAACATTTGAAGCAACATTTGTTTGAAGCAACAGCTGTTTCAGACATGTCTCCTTAACAGACCTACTGCTCTTGAACAAACCTTAGTAAACAGACTTTGCTTGCAACAGATGCTTGATTTCTTGATTTGGTATTTAGTAAACTAACCTTAAAAAATGATATAGTCTTCCCGTGCATCGCACGGGATTTCACCTAGTATACATATATATATATATATATATATTCACGCATATAAACTCATGTGTACACACATACATGTATCCATAGCTTAAAACAAATCTACACATACACACTACTCGCATACATACATACATACATACATACATACATACATACATACATACATACATACATACATACATACATACATACATACATACATACATACATACATACATACATACATACATACATACATACATACATACATACATACATATATATAAGTTTTAA
Source organism: Ambrosia trifida (assembly GCA_028751855.1). NCBI lineage: Eukaryota > Viridiplantae > Streptophyta > Magnoliopsida > Asterales > Asteraceae > Ambrosia > Ambrosia trifida. The sequence goes on from CM054126.1 coordinate 100,881,063, forward strand.
AACATTTTCTTGTAACAAGTTTTATTAGTTGTGATCAAGATAATAAATGACTATACATGGTAGCTATTTCATTGTCATGGGTGAACACTAGTGTGTGGGAAAAATAAATATAAGAACAATAAGATGGTTGGATGTTCATACCTCTCTTGTCTTGCAAGGTGAGCTTGGAAACTAGGAAGAGGTTAAGTGTATGTGTGTGTTTGCAAGTGAATTAGTGTGGTGATACAAATGAAGTTCAACTAAGAATTGCCACTATTTATAGGAGAAAAAGAGAGGGAGAGAGATAGAGAGAACCGTGAGAAGGAGAGAGAGCAGCGAGAGAGGGGGAGGAAAAGAGAGGGAAAAAGGGTGGTGGCTTCTAATCGTGGTAAGTCAACTTTCATGGAACCTTGTGTTTCCATAGAATCCTTCCTTGTTTATGCAATATCTTTCATTGATGCTAATCAAATCAAAAGGTTTACATCTTAATCAAATCTTGTAGGAATGACTAATCAAGAGATTATGTTGGATGTAATCTCCACAATGTGACTAAACACATGATCACCTTCTAACTTCGTTCCATAATGTGACTAATGAGGGTGTGATGTGATTAGTCTAGGGTTTAAAAAAATTAGTAAGGTATAGGGGACGACGGTTTAGGAAAGAAAAAGGAAAGAGGTGGGCGTTTATTTAGGAAGGAGATCACCCATGGTTCTTGGATATTTAAGAGATCTTTCCACTTTTGATTAAACATGAATGACTAATACTTTGATTAAACAAAGCTTAGGTCAATGGCTAGTTAAACAATCCATATGAGTGACTAATCAAGTGTGCCTAGGATTTGGTGTTCGAAAACAAAAAGAATATTGTATGGGGAAGGGGTAGCGACGGCTTGAAGCTTCCAAAGGGGTCAACACATGCTAATATTGGTAGGCGATCTCCCATGGGATTAATGGTTTAAGGAATCTTACCATTTTAGGTTATTGATCACATCAACTTTGGTGGTTACTAGTGGTTCATAACATGAATAAACATAGGATTAGGATGAAGGTATGTCTTGGATGTGACACTACATTTAAAGTTTCTTATGTCTAGGGAAGGTGGGACAAGAAAGAAAGGTGGTGACGGTGAGGTGTTGTGTGCCGAAAAAAAAAGGAAAAGGGGAGGGGGCGGCTCACAAAAAGAAAGGAAAAGGGGAAGGTGAAATTTTGCTAACTTGGGATATAATCTTCCATTGATCCATGTGTTTAGGAAGAATCTTTCTCTTTTTGGTTTGATCCTATCCTAATCTTGGTGTATCTAGGAGTTGACTAAGCTTCCTTGGTTAGTTCCATGAGGATAATGGTCTTATGGTGTGATCAAACATGGAGTCTTTGATTGGATTTGCAGTGTGATGGGTCTAATGTAGGGTGATGAAGAGACAAATTGGAAAGTGATAATGACATAGAGGGTGTTTGGGCCGAAATATTTAGGTGAAAATGGAGATTTATTTTGAATTAATATGTTATATAAATCCAAGTGTTGATTAGTTGTTCTACCATTTATAGTTAAATACAAAAACAATATTAGATTGTTCATTAAAGATGGGACAAAGTGCATGTAAGGATTTTATTAAATGTGTCCCTGTTATTTCATTCTCATGTATGCAAAATCTTACATGTTTATATTTATACACATGTATATATATATATATATATATATATATATATATATATATATATCGTATATAGGTATGTATGTGAGTTGGAAAATCTTTGTCTTTTAAAACATGGACAAAATTCCATATATATACATTTTAACACATTCCTTGATACGCATATAAGTTGGAACTCGTGTCACTAATGCTCGTTGATATGGGTGAAATTGTACTCGTTCGGGCTTTGCTAGACTTTCTCGGGGGACTTATGTATATAACATTGTATTAATTATGCGTAGAAAGTTAAATGATGACTAGAAAGTGTACGGATTTTGACCTGATAAAGTGGCGGGTGTCACAATAAGTCACAATGGATTATTTCTAATGGAAAAGACGCTCGTTTATTATTCAAAACAAAAGGTTGCCATTTTGACTTGGCAAGTTCACAAGACGAACAAAGGCCCAGCTTTGGTAATAAAGACATAAAAGAAAAACAACCATTATTTTTAAGAAGAGTAACTACATAAAAATTGACATGCCCAACACGGGAATGCCACAACTTGAAAGAAGCCTTTGGACACGAGCGTCTAGCAACATAAGCTTCATGATTGGGTCGAAGCACATAGAGGTCGTTCTCACGGCAACCCCATGCTAGAGTTTCCTTGGTTTGACGATCTTGTATATAAAAGTAAGGATGAGAAAAAAGAACATCAATAGGATTATCTTCGGTCAATTTCTCAATAGAAAGTAAATTTTTGGTGAGATTTGGAACAACCAAAACATCATTAAGAGCACTATTACCAAGGAGTTTAGTTTGACCAACATGAGTGATGGGTAGAGATTGACTATTACCAAAATATACACGTTGATTACTTTGAGCGGGAGTCAAGTTTTGAAAATTAGTATTTGGTGGGAGCATATGTGTAGAGGCACCTGTATCGTCAGTCGAATTCAATTGACATTGGGAGAGAAATGTCTGAGCCAACTGATCATCCAAATAAGTGGCGGATGCGGCAAAAGTGGCAAGCTGATAACATTGGGGGCCATAATGACCGGATATGAGACATAGTTGATAGGTTGGAGGCCTACTGTTGCATCCCGGGTTTTTGGTGTTTCTTAGTTGGGAGAATAGGGCCGATTGGACCTGTTGTGACCAAAAGAGGTCCTGCTGTGACCAGCCCTGTTGCTGGTTGAATCAAAGGGTTTGGTAGAATGTGCCGAGTAAGCAACCTGAGGACTAGTGTCTGAAGCATGAAGATTCTTAACAAAAAGTTCGTGACTCTCCGCATTTGCCAGAAGATCCGAAAAATTAGGAATCGGACGAGTCGAACACATATGAGTTAAAAAGCTTTCGAACGACGGTCCGAGACCGCACAAGAACCAATGAAGTTGATCCATGGAATCAACGGGATGCCCAACGGCAGTTAGTTGATCACAATTTTCCTTGAAGGCGCGGCCAAATTCCGCAACAGTTTTGTCACCTTTCTTAAGAGCTCGAAGATGATCCCGTAGGTTTTGAAAACGTTCAACCGACGTGTTACAAAATGCTGCTTCAAGAGCAGTCCAGATTTCTCGCGCAGAAGATAATCCAACAATAACGGACAGCGCTTCCGCGATTAAAGAAGCATTGAGAAGTATAATGGCCTGTTGTTCGGCATGAAGCCATAAACGATACTGTAACTTGTTTGTCATTGTTGGTCATAAGGGTCGGAGGAACAGTTTCGGTACCATCAATGTGGGAGAAAACCTGTTGGTAAGCAAGGAGAGGGAGCATTTGAGTCCTCCAATAAATATAATTTGTGGAGTTAAGCTTAATCGCAATCATGGGGGCTAAACCATTCATTGGGAGAGAGGTTTGAGATGAAGAGGCAGCCATGGAAGAAAACAGAAAACAGGAATAGAGGAGAAGAAAGAGGCGAACAAGACAGGAACAGAGAGACAGAGGAAGGAGGGGAAGAGGAAGGGGAAAAGGCTTGGGAACGTGACCACTTGAGATGGTTGATACTACGAATATGTTGATAATTGTATTGAATAAAGATGTTACAAAGATACATATATATAGAACAAAATGTTACAACTAGGTACCTACACTATACAAACTTATTAGGTAACACATAACATGCTTTGGGTTTTCAGGTGCAATGATTACGATTTGGGTTGCTCTGATGCATCGTTTATGCTTTAGGTAGCCTGGTGCATCGCTTATGCTTTGGGATTGGTTGCTGGTGGTTCTTAATTGACCTCTGGTTTCATAAGTTGCTAGTTTATTTTATATCATTAATTACACTGATATGATATGATAATCAAATCAAGATGAGACGTTTTAATAAGAAGTTGATCTTGATGCATTCATTCTGGGGTGGCTATCGGAAGTTATGGCTCTAATACTAACTGAGGTCCCTTGGAATTTTCTTCACACACACGCACGCGCGCGAACAGGGAGGGAGTTTGACTCATTTTATTTATCAAGTTGAAAAAACAACAGCAATTCTTGGTGTTTATAAAACGCATAACTTATTTGACTCCAAATAACAATGCAAAGTTGAAAATTCCTGCAAACACTTCACCGATGACCCAAATGATTTGATTGGTTAACAAGTTGCAACTCTTTCAATTTGGTGATTTCATCTTTCAGATTACATATTTCTTCCAACTGCATTGCTGCTGCATCAAGTTTTTCCTTCAACCCCATGAACTCCGTTTCCGACTTCTTCAAGTTTTCGTTTTCCTCTTTAACTTGTTTCATTTCTTGTTCCAAACGGGTTTTGCATTTCTCCAAATCATTCACCATTTCAAGCCCCTTTTCAAGCTCCACTGCAATATTTCTTTCTTCTTCTTGAGATCTAGTGTACAACGTTTTCAAAGCCTCCAGAGATGCTTCGAATTGAGCATAATGCGCGTGTTGCTCTTTCCCATAGCTTTCATGCTTCTCGCATAATTCTCGATCTTTCAACATAAAATTCTTAGCTAAATCGCCCACTTCCATCTTCAAAGATTCGTTTGATTTCTCCAAATGAACGCAAATCTCTTCAACATTTTTAAGTTTTTTTCTACTGTTTTTAATCTCGTTTGTGAGGTGTTCCACATGCGATTGAGCGGAAGAAAGGTCAGCTTCTAGCTTGTATGATTTCTCGAGGCATTCCGAATATAAAACCTGTAAAGCTTCTTTTTCTTCGGATAATTTCAAAACCGCATTTTTAAGCTCATCAACTTCCATTTCCTCTATAATTTTTTTCTCAGAAGACAGTTTCGGTGTTTCTTCGGTTATCATAATCTCTTCCTCCATACATTTTCCGTATTTCAAAAGACCGGCGTCACTTTCACTTTCTAATCTCGCGAGTTTGTCCATCAATTCCTGAGTTTTGGCTTCCGATATCGTTGTTTGTAGATACTCCATTTGTTTATTTGATCCAGATTCTTTTTCAGCCTGCAATAAACGAAGCGTTTCCTTCAACTTATGAGCTTCTTCTTCCGCTCCACTTGCTGCTTCTGCAAGAATTCTCGATTGTTTGACCACATGATTAAGCTCTTCATCGGCATTCGATAACTTTTCCAAACTAAACTGATACTGACAGAAAAGTTCATCCTTTTCAGCGATCATATCAGCCAGTGCCTTCTTTAATTTCTCGATTTCAGATTCATCTTCCTCCTTGGTATGCTGCAAGTTTCCTTCTGGATTCTTCTCTTTATCATCAAAATCGCTAGAAAATGAGATATCTTCTGCTTTTATGGTTTTTTGAGCACGACGAACCTCACCGATAATGTTGTCGTGTCGTTCAGCTAACGCACGATATGCTCTGTAGAATTCCTCAACATATTTCATGAGCTCGGGCCGATTCTTGTAGTACATTTCAGCTCTTTTTGCAAACGAATCAGCGTCTTCTTCAATGAGTTTGATCATAGATTTGACTTTGGAATCCATATCTGCAAAAACACATATTTCACATATGTGTATGTCAACACTTTGGAATCCATGTCTTCTAAATGCACAGTTGGCAATTCGATACATGTACACACAACCTGGTCGATTTGGATCGTGTTTTACCTCCTACGCCACAATCCATGTCTTCTAAAAATCATTTCATTCAAGCTTTTTTTCTATAAAACTGAATGATTCTGATAGAACCCCAACATTGTTTGTTTCCGTTAAAAATTAAAACTGGAAACAAGAAGAAAATATAAAATTTGGTTGTATTCTAGAGATAATTAAACCTATTTTCGCTCTATTAAATCATAACTTAATATAAATTAATTAAATGTAAATAGTGCAAATTTTAAGGTACAAATACAATGAATAAAAATATTAATTTTATACTCCCTGCAATTGCAATTGAAAACAGCAATCAATCATTCATCGAAAACAAATCATAATTCATACATACCTGTCAGATTCTCTTGAAGCCATTTGGACTCTTTGGGGGTAATATGGCTGTCCCACCACCAAGAATCCATACCCTTTGACATACTGTTTTGGATCTTGGAATTAATTTTATATAATCTTGTTTTTGTAAAAAAAAAAGAAGATGATTTTGGTCCTCAACTTCTAATCTTGGCACCTAAAATCATTAAGCACTAAAATGGATAATTATTAAGTAATTTAAGACGTATTATCAAGAACTACCTTCAAAAAGCAATATATAAATTTTAATTCAAACCATTAGAACACTAGAGTGATAGGCAAAGAGGCTAACAAACTGCGCTATAACACCAATTCTAACCCATCACCTTTTAGTCTAGTGGTATGGTGTTTCCATTATGAGCGTGAGGTTGTGGGTTCAAATCCTTGCAAGTACAAGGTGTACAAGGTAAGGTGAAATTAAGGTGTAGTAAAATTTGCCGTTCAAAAAAAAACAAAACCAATTCACAAGTTTTCTGTAGAAGCTTATGAATAACACCAAAAATAATTAAAAAGGGAAAGAACAAACAAACCCATTTGCAGTAGAACATTTTAGTAGAACCCAGATGAGTTTGATTAGCATTGCAAATACAGAAAATAAAAAAGTTATTTGTTTATTATTAAAGAAAAGGGGGTGTGAGAAATCAATCATATTTAGTCACTAAGATCATAAAATACTTACAAAAAAAAATGAAATGTTGAAAGAATGGGATCTAATCTGCAGTCGGAAACCTTCACCCTTGAGCGTATTAAGAAAATCAAGCAATTGGTTTTTTCTTCAATATCCCAATTTCAACGGTAGGATTTGTTGTATGATTGACTTTTGGGTCTAATTTATTGTAGAAATTCGATACTGCGTGAGCCATGAGGACATTATTCAAATAATTTAATCAAATTATTTGCATGTGACGGTGCATTCACCACCTTCACCCTGAATTTTTTAAATTACAAGTTTAGTTCCTTGTCTTTTTCCACCCACTATACAATCCTTTCAATACGAAATTAAAGATTTTGTTTGTGTTCATGTTGGCGATTTCAGATGTTAATTTGGCAGTTCGTCCCCTTTCGTACGGTTCACTCACCCATGAATAAGTAAGGCCCCGCTCTTTCTAAGAAAAAAAAAAGGGCCCAGCTATTCACAACCTTCACCTTCTATTTCAACCCCCCTCCCCCCTCCCGAAGCGCCTTGGGCCAAAGCGAGGCGCTTTGGATCAAAGTTTTAATTTTGGTTGTTTTTTGATATTTTGAAGTGTTTTTTTATTATTTTATTTATTTATTTAATAAAATAACTAAATTAAATAACTCTAAAAGTGTTTATTTATTTATTTTATTCATTACTTCCGAGAAAAATACAACATTAATTTTCGTTATCTTTTATCTGCAATATTTGAAAATTATCATTTCTTAGTGTTTATTTATTTTTTTATTCGTTACTTCCGGGAAAAATACAACATTAATCTTCATTATACTTGATCTGCAATATTTGAAAATTATCATTTCTTAGTGTTTATTTATTTTTTTTATTCATTACTTTCGGCAAAAATACAACATTAATCTTCGTTATACTTGATCTGCAATATTTGAAAATTATCATTTCTTAGTGTTTATTTATTTTTTTATTCATTACTTCCGGCAAAAATACAACATTAATCTTCGTTATACTTGATCTGCAATATTTGAAAATTACCATTTCTTGACATGCTTAGTAACAGAGAGGAACAATTTCTTCAAGGGGTCCGCTTGGAGTCTAAAGCTTCGCGTGTCATCTCTAAGTATTCAATTCCGATAATCCACACATTTCTCCTGAAGCAAAACCTCTCTAGGTTTACCATCACCAAACGGATTCACCTTAGGCCTCGGTTTGTTCACTCCAATTCCTAACATTAATTCCAATTCCAATTCCACCGTTGTTTCACCACTATCCACAATGTTCTTACCTAAAAATCAAGTTTCTCAACTTTACAATGGCTATCAAGAGTAACAATCAATCAATCTCAGCTGCAAGTAATAAATAAATAAATAAAGTTTTATTTAATGAAATTTAATGCGAATACCGCATTCGAAGATCCTTGCATTGGACACAAACCCATGGAATGTATAGATGATTAACCATGTAGACTTACCTGAAGACTAGATTCGGTGCAATCAGAATTTGAAGAGAAGTTATTATCATCATCATCCACAATGTTCTTACCTAGAGCTACCAACCATCCTGAGATCCATCTTCATGGAAATTGAACTCTATCTACAAAAATTGATGCATGCTTTGACTACTTTTGAAATATTTTTCGGTTGTTTCAGGTTGCCCTCATCGTTGACAGATATATCTCCGACAACAATTTGCTCTGTATCCGATCACAATGTCCAACAACTGAATTTTACTTGCTTGCATGAACAGTTGTTATGGAATTGAGCAGTCGTCTAGTGGTGTGGTCTACCTTTTGCTTATAATCCAACACCAAATCTCATTAAATTAACGAATGATCCATCCATTTCAGCTTTTGTTTAACTATTTTAGCAACTTCCATAGGAACTCTCCATTTTCAAACATGGTCATTGTAAGGTATTAGTGGTTGGAAACTCTGATGAATAGTGATCCATCCATTTCAGCTTTCGTTTAACTATTTAAGCAACTTCCATAGGAACACTCCATTTTCAAGCATGGTCATTGTATGGTATTAGTGGTTGGAAACTTTGATGAATAATGACCCTTTGACAATTGGTTACTTAATGTTCTTTAAATATTGATGTGCTAAAAGTAGTTTAATAAAAATAACTAAATTAAACCTAAAACTAGACACCTAGTAATACTCTAGACTCTCTAAAACTAAACTACTGACAGGCAAGTGAACCTATCGACTATAGTAAAGCTAAAGTAAGTCCGGATATCGAACCCACAGGACTCTAATGGAAAACGGTAACTAGACTCGAAAACTTGTCTAAAACTGAAATAAAACTATTTATTATTTAAGAGGGGGGTTTACTAAAACTAAATTCAAGAAAAATAAAGATTAACTAAATAAACTAAACTGAACTTAAGACGTAAACAGAGCTGAACCAAATTCAAATGATGGTGAGAATACTACCTAGGTTAGAATCCTACCCATGACTGACGAACTTTTATGGTTATGGAACTAGCTATGGAACCGGGATCTTTAGATACTAAACTTACAGGATAAACTAGAGGACCCTCGACCCTTCTCAAGGAGAAACCTAAGGTTACCTATAAGCCGTTAAACTACCGATTGAGAGGTTACCCTTACAGGCTTACCTACTCTGATGATAAAGTACCCGCTAGATAGTCTACCTTACAGCGCGAAAGCCTCACTACACTAAGTAGTAATGAAAATCTAGCCAAGAAACATGTTCAAAACAAGAATAAAATCAATTCTAAGTTCAAGAAACATAGTTTGCAATTCAAAAGAACAAAGGAATGAAGAAACCGAATGATTAAAACCCGAAACTCTCGATCCCAATGCTCAAAATCTTGACCTTTCGCCTTTTTCTCACCTCCTAGTGCTCCAGAGCAGCTCCAATATGTCAAAAGTGAAGATAAAAACCATTCATGGCCGTTCTAGGGTTTTTAATATCGAAATTGGGCCAAAAACCAATTTTTTCACATTTTTACTCCCGTCACGTAGCGTGACGGGCTTCAGGTGATGTGGTCACGTAGCGTGACCAGCTTTAGGATCAGGGGGGATCCGTCACGTCGCGTGACCAGATGTGCTCTTTCCCGTCACGTAGCGTGACAAGACATAATTTTTCATTTTTTTCTTTTTTCGACTTCCCGATCAACCGCGACTCGTCCGGAGGCTCGTTTTTTCTCGTTTAAGCTCCATTTTACTTCCTTTCTTGCCCGGACTCCTGTGCAACACAAAATACTAAATAGAATACGAAAATACCACAAAAACGACACAAACTGACTCGAAAATAATATAAACAATAGACCGAAAACGGATGTATTTTGCAATACATCAAATATGAATAGTGACCCTCTGGCAAACCTGCATAAAGGACTAAAGACACATATCTTGTCAAGTGGATAGCATGGATCGGAGAGATTTAAGCTAATCAAACTCATATAAAGTGTTTGATGTCACTCTGGGTAGATAAATTTCATTTGAATAGTGACTTTTTAATGTTCTTTAAATATGACTAGTGACCTACTTCGCGTGTCATCTTGGTCGAACTCATGACAAGCGACATTCGTCTCGTGCATGTTAGGGTCCGAAATTTTAGGGCTTCTTAGTGGGTTTTTCCAAGACTTCATCCTTGTGCTTTATGGTTTCGAACGATGGTTTTGGTTGTTTTATGAAGGTTTGATCGATATCATCCATATAGAGTTCGTTATACTGGTTGCGAAAATAAATCAATAATCGGACCGTCACTTCTATTTTCATCTTATAAAAGAACATAAACACAATCATGTGACACATGATCAGAGCTTTAAGTTGTGATAGACAAAGATAATAGGAAGAAGACCAGAGCTCCAAAAGCAAGTGTGAAGATCAAGAGAAAGCAAGTTGAAGAAGAAGATGACAAATATCTCTAACATAACTTGCACCGGCTTTAAATATGAGTTTGATTAGCTTAAATCTCTCTGATCCATGGTATCCACTTTCACCTGAAACTTTACTTTCCTACCTCTATTTTGAATTTGTTGCTTTATAAAGTGTTCGATGTCACTGTGAGTAGATAAATTTCATTGAATAGTGACTTTTTAATTTTTGGGGGATAAACATACTACATTTCTAGTATATTACATTTTGGGTGATATTCTATCATGACTACCATGTGGAACTTGAGATATTCGGTTCATGAGCTCAACAGCCCTTGTACGTACATTTACACTGTAACCATTAGTTATCAATAGCCATGTAACACTTAAATAGATCTATTGGGTTGACACCCTCACTCTTGGTTAGTCGCTCTAACCGGTTACATACAAGAAAGTGTTAGTATTCTACTATATATATGTTGTCTTTGTTGTACAATGCGCGAGACATAACAGTCAAGAGGTTTGGTTATGAGACTCATGGTTTGAACAGTAATCATTTGCTTAGCTAGCTTTTGATTGGTCATACATGAATTTCACAAGAACTTTACATAGTACATTAAAACCTGTGAATTCATTAACATTATTGTAACACCCCGGACCTAGGGCCCAAAATTTTTCGTGACTAAATGTAAAACAATGAGGAACTAGATAATAATAAACATAAAGAATATGTAAATACGAATACGAAAACCGAATAATTATAAAAGTATATTATTATTTGGTAGTGTGCGTTACGCGACCGAACCAATACCAAACCTGTACCTGTGACTAATCACTCTTGGGGACACATGTCACCCCATTAGGGAGACATGTGTCCCCCATCTGCCCATCATAACTTGACACACATTCACGAAACCGTGAATGGTTTTGTGAAACCATTATCTCTTCACTTTTATAAAACCCCAAACACCCACCTTTCCCTAAGTTACTGAACACACACATACTCTGGTAAGAGAAAAGAGTGAACAGGATGAGGAAATAAGAGGCCGATCACCACCACCTGTGACGGCAACAACACAACCCCTCACCCTATCCCCTTTACCCAACTATATTCTAGAGAGAGAGTGTCACACCCTCAAAATCCACTTGCGGAGTTTTACCGCGAGGCGCATGACAACCCAGGATCCAAACCAACGATCACAATAAACAAGTCTAAATGAATATAAATGCAATTTCAAAACATAGTTTAAAATCCCCGTTTACAGCGGAAGCTTATTCAAAACAGTATCTCAACAGTGAAACAATAGTTCAACGTTTATAAGACCATGCAACCCTAGTTAGACGCCGTGCAGACGCGTGCGCCCTAGTCCAGTCGTGCTACCTTAGCGACCTGAGAAAACATGTAAAAGTTTACGTCAGCACAAAAATGCTGGTGAGTTCACAGGTTTTGTAATCCAAGTACCAAGTCCACCTGTCCATACTATAACAAATCGAAAACCAGTGTACGCTAGCTAGGCGTATGTTTTGTTACTACCACGATTGGAAAACCATTACTAACTCGAATACCAGATGTTGTGCCCGAAAAGTAAACCAGTTGTTCCTGTTGTTCCTGTTTGAGACAATATGCACTCGCCCGGCCCTCCAAGCCGACGAGCGGGGTTGGTCACTCCCAATAGCGCTATTCACATTTCCCCGCTGTGCAAACCCGCACATTCATGGTTCCCCCCGGGACTTCCAAAGATCGTGTAGTACACAATAGAAACCCATAGTATGACAGTAGTTACCAAATAATCGTTTTAACACATGTTTTCTCCCCCGAAAGTATAAAACCAGTTTAAAAGAGGGGCCGTAAACTCACCTTAAGTTGCGTTACTCCTTAACCCGAGTAAATTCAGCTGCTATGCTAGTCCCGTAAAGCGGCGACCTAACATATGACAGTTACAAGTACTTAGACTAATAACCCGCAGGTTAATTAGTCCCTAGATGTCCAGACCATAACCAAGTTCGTTTGAAAACACCGTGGCTGTTTAACTGACCCAAAGTACAAGACTCGACATCCCATTGGTGACCCGAGACTTCCCGTGTTATGTTTACGCTCTCAAACATGCAATCATGCAATCACACTTAACATACGTTAACGCAAAACAAGTTATAGCACATAGTTCACGTATCACCGAATTACATCCAAACATATGTTACCAAGTTATTAGATATGTTACGGGGTTCCTAGCATGTTACTACATGTCAAATCGGGTCTCGGAATGCTAATTTACACTTACAGCAGCAGTACACGCGATTAGGAAAAGTAAACTAGCATTTAGGACTGATTGCATATAAAAACTAGCAATTAGGGCTGATTGCATATAAAAACTAGCAATTAGGGCTGATTGCATGTAAAAACTAGCATTTAGGGCTGATTGCATGTAAAAACTAGCAATTAGGGCTGATTGCATGTAAAAACTAGCATTTAGGGCTGATTGCATGTAAAAACTAGCAATTAGGGCTAATCGCATGTAAGTACTAGCGATTAGGCCCTAATCGCATGAAAGACTGGCGATTGGCCTCCTAATCGCCTCTAACATAGGCGATTAGGATTGCTAATCGCCTGTAACCTTGCTGTTCCAGTTTTTCGCGTGTTTAACGCTCCAAATCAGATCTAGAACGTGTGTAACCACCCAATATCATCCCAAACACTATCCTAAACATGTTTCAACTAAAACCCTTCGTTTTGCCTCGTATTATCAGCCCTGCATGCAATCACGTAATCCAAACACCATTCACATAGCATGCAACATCATACTAACATGCGTAACTATAACCCTAATAATCAATTCTCAGATTTTATCATCATAATATCATTATTATTCTGATCTAACATAATAACATGTCATTCATTCATCTTGAATCATAAAAACCCTAGCTTTCTAATCATAAACACACATAACCCATGTATACTAGTTAAAATCCGATTAACAATACTTATTAACGATTTTCAGAAAGCTTTTCCGTTTTAGAACAGGTCTGGACCATTATGGATTGATTAAAAACGTTTATAAAGATTCATGGATGGAAACCAAACCTTAGATTTGTGAAAGAATGATGGATTAAGCTTGAAACCTTGTGTTTTGATCAAAAATCGCGTTCCAGAGGTTGTGTGTGTGTTGGGGTAGGTTATGGGACGACTAGGGTTTGTATAATGAAGTTTATGAGGTCAAGTATGGTATTTATAGTCGTTTTTAGTCGTCCAGCACGTAACACGCGATTATGCAGCCCTTACACGCGATTAGGAAGCCTAATCGCATGTAAGTTCATGCAATTAGGGCCAAATCGCATGAACAGTCATGCAATTGGTCCCTAATCGCCCCTAAGGTCCCCCAGTCGCCCCTCCTTTAGGCGATTGGGCTATCCTAATCGCCTATAGGGGCCTGTTCCATGTGTTTTGCGCGTTAAACCCCGTTTTAACATATGTTAACACATATTCACGTACCGACAAGTCACATAATGATTGTAAACACATAACACTTGTAAATACACATATTCACACTCGTTCACCAATTCCCGGGACTCGAGACATGTATGTTCCGTATGCCCTGACGATCCTACAAATCGTCACCGTTTGTACACTTGGTTAAGGACCGACATCTAATGAACCTCTAGACCAACATCCAATGATCCTCTAGACTAAACCGATAGTTCCCGAACCATAACCCGACTTAACTAACCCAGTTAAGTACAATATACACGTGACTCGCTAAGGTAGACTTTCATCTAGACAACGTTGTTAACCAGAATTTGCCGGGTGTCACATCATCCCCACGTTAAAAGAATTTCCGTCCCGAAAATTGCACAAGTACCAAAAGGACAAAAGAAATAACGAAGGGAACAAATAAAAGATAGAAACCAAAAGAGAGATTTACCCGAGTTGTCACATCATCCCCACGTTAAAAGGAATCTCGCCCCGAGATTCATTCAGCTGCAGAAGAGACATATCTCGACTCGAACGCTTCCTTAGGAAAGAGGTGAGGATACTTAGACTTCATCTGATCCTCCCGTTCCCACGTGTACTCTGGTCCCCGGTTCGAGTTCCAGCGAACCTTAACGATGCGAATCTTGCTATGACGTAGGCTACGAATCTTGTAATCAAGGATCTCCACAGGTTCTTCCACAATCCGAAGACGATCATCAACCTTGATCTCTTCCAGTGGAACAATGAGAGACTCGTCAGCCAGACACTTCTTCAAGTTGGACACATGGAAGACGTTATGTACGTTACCGAGCTCCGTCGGTAAATCAAGACGATATGCCACCGGTCCAATCCGTTCCAGGATCGTAAATGGACCGACATACCGCGGATTGAGTTTGCCACGCTTCCCAAAGCGTATGACGCCCTTCCACGGTGAGACTTTTAGAAGTACTTTGTCATTGACTTGGAATTCCAATGGTTTGCGACGCTGATCGGCATAACTCTTTTGTCGATCCCGTGCCGCCGCCAACCGGTTACGAATCTGTACGATCTTTTCCGAAGTTTCGTACACTAGTTCAGGCCCAGTGAGTTGACTCTCACCCACTTCAGCCCAACAAAGAGGAGAACGGCATTTCCGTCCGTACAGTGCCTCGAACGGAGCCGCCTTGATGCTCGTGTGATAACTGTTGTTGTATGAGAATTCTACTAACGGTAAATGAGCTTCCCAACCCTTGCCAAAATCGATCACACATGCCCGCAGCATGTCTTCTAAAGTTTGAATTGTGCGCTCACTCTGACCGTCAGTCTGTGGATGATAAGCTGTACTCATGTCTAGTTGAGTACCCAAAGCCTTGTGCAAAGACTTCCAAAAGTGAGAAGTAAAATGGGAGTCACGATCCGAGATAATAGAAACTGGCACCCCGTGCTTAGAAACAACTTCCTTCAAATAAAGACGAGCCAAACGATCCATGGTGTCGGTCTCCTTAATAGCAAGAAAATGGGCTGATTTCGTCAACCGATCGACAATCACCCATATCTTGTCATTCCCGCTGGGTGATTTAGGAAGTTGCGTGACAAAATCCATAGTAATCCGTTCCCATTTCCATTCCGGAATTTCAGGTTGTTGCAAGAGACCCGACGGTTTCTAGTATTCCACCTTGACCTTAGCACAAGTCAAACACTTACTCACGTATGAAGCTATATCCGACCTCATGTTTGGCCACCAGTAAAGCACCTTCAGATCTTGGTACATCTTATCCGAACCAGGATGAATAGAATACCGGGACTTATGAGCCTCATTTAGGACAAGCTCCCGTAGTCCCCCAAATAAAGGAACCCATATGCGTTCTGCGAAGTAGTGCAGGCCATCAGGTCTTCGCTCGAGGTGCTTGTCAGCACCGTGCATAGTTTCAGCTTTAAGGTTTTCCTCCTTCAAAGCTTCTAACTGGGCCGAACGGAGTTGATCAGGTAGGGATGAATGAATAGTGAGCTGCAACGCCCGAACGCGGCGAGGTTTAGTCGATTCCTTCCTGCTCAAGGCGTCTGCTACAACATTCGCCTTGCCAGGATGGTACTTAATGGCACAATCATAGTCGTTCAGAAGTTCAATCCAACGACGCTGCCGTATGTTCAAATGTTGTTGGTCGAAAATATGTTGGAGACTCTTATGATCGGTGTAGATGGTGCATTTGGTACCGTACAAGTAATGTCTCCAAATTTTCAACGCGAATACCACGGCACCCAACTCCAAGTCATGGGTGGTGTAGTTCTTCTCGTGCACCTTGAGTTGACGAGAAGCATACGCGATCACTTTCTCGCGTTGCATCAACACGCAACCGAGACCATGAATAGAAGCATCACAGTAAACAACAAAGTCATCAGGGCCCTCAGGTAAAGACAAAATAGGAGCAGAACACAGTTTAGACTTCAGTTCTTCAAACGCTGACTCTTGTGGTTCACCCCAGTCAAATTTCCTATCCTTCTGCGTGAGAGTGGTCAGGGGTTGAGCGATCTTCGAGAACCCCTGAATGAAACGACGATAGTAGCCCGCAAGGCCTAGGAATTGCCGCACCTCAGTTGGCGTCTTTGGTGCTCCCCAGTCCTTGATCGCTTCGATCTTAGCTGGATCGACATGAATCCCTAGTTCATTAACCACATGTCCTAGGAACTGAACTTCGCGTAACCAAAAGTCACACTTAGAGAAGTTAGCGTAAAGTTGTTCCCGTCGTAAGAGTTCCAAAACCAAACGCAGGTGTTCCTCGTGTTCGGTCTTGTTCTTGGAGTAGATCAGAATGTCATCAATAAACACAATGACGAACTTGTCCAGATATGGTTTGCATACGCGGTTCATCAAGTCCATGAAAACCGCCGGTGCGTTCGTGAGACCGAAAGGCATGACTAAGAATTTGAAATGGCCATAACGTGTACGAAAGGCAGTCTTTGCAACGTCAGCTTCCCTTACGCGCAACTGGTGGTAGCCGGACCTCAAGTCAATCTTGGAATAATAACTAGAACCCTGGAGCTTGTCGAATAGATCATCAATACGCGGAAGAGGATAACGGTTCTTGACGGTCAATTGTTCAGTTCTCTGTAGTCCACACACAATCGGAAACTTCCATCCTTCTTCTTAACAAATAGAATCGGGGCTCCCCAAGGAGAAGAACTTGGCCTGATGAAACCCTTGTCCAAGAGTTCCTGTAACTGACTAGACAATTCCTGCATCTCGGGAGGTGCAAGACGGTAGGGGGCCCGAGCAATAGGAGCAGCCCCTGGTACAAGATCAATACCGAACTCGACTTGACGATGAGGAGGAAGACCAGATAAATCATCGGGAAAGACATCAGAAAACTCGCGTACAACCGGAATATCGTCGATCTTCTTCTCATCACCAGAGGAAACAGATAAAAGCGCCAAAACGGCTGGATAACCCTTTCGAAGACACTTAAGGGCTTTCATGCTAGAGATGATGTTTAGCGGAACACCACCCTTGATACCGTACACAGAAAGGAATTCTCCATCAGGGAGAGGAATCCGAATAACCTTATTGTAACAGACAATCTCCGCGCGATACAAAGACAACCAATCCATTCCTACCACAACGTCAAAACTACCCAATGGTACCGGCATAAGGTCGATGGGGAACGATAAACCTGACAACTCTAATTGACACTCCCGAAGGATACTAGTAGCCTCAATCTTTTTACCGTCAGCCAACTCAATAATATACTTAGTCTCTAATGGTACGGGTACTACATCTAGCAGTCGACTAACTTCCATGGATACAAAACTCTTGTCGGCACCAGAATCAAATAACACACTAACAGAACAATTATTGAGAAGGAACGTACCGGTGACTGTGTCAGGGTCCTGTCTAGCCTCAGCTGCTCCAATGACGAAGGCACGTGCATTTCTGCCGCCGCCCCCGTTGTTCCCATTACCATTGTTTCCACCCTGCTTCAGTTTTGGGCAATCCTTCTTGTAATGCCCGGTCTCACCACAATTGTAACATCCTTGTCTTCCCGTAGTCCCTTGAGTAGTCGGAGCTGAGCTATTAGTCGGAGCCTGGGTCGATGGAAGTGTAACCCGACAATCTTTAGCATAATGCCCGGTTCGCTGGCAACGATGACAACGGTTACTGTCGCAGTTCCCTTGATGGTGACGTCCACACTTGTTACATTTGGGCAGTTTCCCCGCATAACCACCCTGCTTGTTACCCGAAGAAGAAGAACCCCCATTATCAAACCTCTTACCCTGCTGTGTTGGCCCAGATCCTTTCCCGTCATTTTCCCACTTGCGCTTGTTATTCTCTGGAGCCTTAACAGTCGAACCCTTAGCAGGCAAAATACCCTCATTCATCTTCAAGTTGGTCATCCTATGAGCCGATCGGACCACCTCTGCGTATGTAGGATGATTTCCCGCAGCCACTAACCCTGCGATTTCCGGTACTAATCCCGAGATATAATGCTCAATCCTCCTGTATTCTGGCACATGCAGATCGGGACACAGCACTGCCAACTCATTACGCCTCACAGTATACTTCTCAATTTCAGACCCCGTCATTTTGAGGTTCCACACCTCGTGCTCTAGCTTCTGCACCTCTTCCCTCGGACAGTACTCACGCTTCAACAACTGCACAAAATTCTCCCAAGGCATAGCATACGCCTCCCCAATACCCATATTCTGGGTGATGTTATTCCACCAAGTCAGAGCAACATCCTGGAATAACGCAGCAGCATACTTAACCCGATCTTCTGGGAGACAGTTACACATAAGAAACACTGACTCCACTTTCTCCAGCCACCTAAGCAAGCTCACCGCACCCTCAGTGCCAGAGAATTCCTGGGGCTTACAGTCCCGAAACATCTTGTAGGTACACATGGGTGGGGGTGGGTTAACAGGACCACCTGAAATGAAACGTATGAGAAACCACTAAGAATGTAAACAAGGTTCACCAATGAGGCAAAGAAAATGGATAAATCAACTTACCACCACCGTTGTGCCCTAACTGAAAGGCAGCTTGGAGCAAGTTGTTCAGATCAGCCTGCGATAGGTTAATACCTCCACGACCACCAGCACCACCGCGTCCACCACCACGTCCACCATTGCGACCACCTCCACGTCCTCCTCGTACTCCAGACATGATTCTGGCAGAAAGAACGAGAAAATTTAGTTTCGCAGATAAAGATAACCACTAATGTTCACAAGATCAAAGCTAGATCCAATCCAGGACTATCCCTTCAAACCCAGAGCTCACTAGGGCTTCCATGCATTTCGGTTTATGATTTTGTGTGCACCCAAAATGATAAACCGCTCTACATGGTCCTCCAAGTGTTCTCCTAGTTCAAAGTTCAAATCACCGAACATAGACTCTTAGCTATACACCGTAATACTACGGTAGTTTATGGCAAGTGTTTCTATTGGAGTACGAAAGGGAGATGTCCGAGCGTTGGACAAATCTCAAGAGTACACGATTCACTCCAATATACTACACCGCCTAGAAAGTACGTAACCCGACCTAAGATAGAACGGATGATGTAACGTAGAAAGACCAACGATTTAGAGACACCCCGACAAGACCATACGTAAACCACCATAATGTTTAGTACCATGTGATCGTCTAGTGTGTGCGACTCGGCTATAGAATAGACTCTACATGCAGTCCTAGTTCACTATAACCATTCGCTCTGATACCAATCTGTCACACCCTCAAAATCCACTTGCGGAGTTTTACCGCGAGGCGCATGACAAACCAGGATCCAAACCAACGATCACAATAAACAAGTCTAAATGAATATAAATGCAATTTCAAAACATAGTTTAAAATCCCCGTTTACAGCGGAAGCTTATTCAAAACAGTATCTCAACAGTGAAACAATAGTTCAACGTTTATAAGACCATGCAACCCTGGTTAGACGCCGTGCAGACGCGTGCGCCCTAGTCCAGTCGTGCTACCTTAGCGACCTGAGAAAACATGTAAAAGTTTACGTCAGCACAAAAATGCTGGTGAGTTCACAGGTTTTGTAATCCAAGTACCAAGTCCACCTGTCCATACTATAACAAATCGAAAACCAGTGTACGCTAGCTAGGCGTATGTTTTGTTACTACCACGATTAGAAAACCATTACTAACTCGAATACCAGATGTTGTGCCCGAAAAGTAAACCAGTTGTTCCTGTTGTTCCTGTTTGAGACAATATGCACTCGCCCGGCCCTCCAAGCCGACGAGCGGGGTTGGTCACTCCCAATAGCGCTATTCACATTTCCCCGTTGTGCAAACCCGCACATTCATGGTTCCCCCCGGGACTTCCAAAGATCGTGTAGTACACAATAGAAACCCATAGTATGACAGTAGTTACCAAATAATCGTTTTAACACATGTTTTCTCCCCGAAAGTATAAAACCAGTTTAAAAGAGGGGCCGTAAACTCACCTTAAGTTGCGTTACTCCTTAACCCGAGTAAACTCAGCTGCTATGCTAGTCCCGTAAATCGGCGACCTAACATATGACAGTTACAAGTACTTAGACTAATAACCCGCAGGTTAATTAGTCCCTAGATGTCCAGACCATAACCAAGTTCGTTTGAAAACACCGTGGCTGTTTAACTGACCCAAAGTACAAGACTCGACATCCCATTGGTGACCCGAGACTTCCCGTGTTATGTTTACGCTCTCAAACATGCAATCATGCAATCACACTTAACATACGTTAACGCACAACAAGTTATAGCACATAGTTCACGTATCACCGAATTACATCCAAACATATGTTACCAAGTTATTAGATATGTTACGGGGTTCCTAGCATGTTACTACATGTCAAATCAGGTCTCGGAATGCTAATTTACACTTACAGCAGCAGTACACGCGATTAGGAAAAGTAAACTAGCATTTAGGACTGATTGCATATAAAAACTAGCAATTAGGGCTGATTGCATATAAAAACTAGCAATTAGGGCTGATTGCATGTAAAAACTAGCATTTAGGGCTGATTGCATGTAAAAACTAGCAATTAGGGCTGATTGCATGTAAAAACTAGCATTTAGGGCTGATTGCATGTAAAAACTAGCAATTAGGGCTAATCGCATGTAAGTACTAGCGATAGGCCCTAATCGCATGAAAGACTGGCGATTGGCCTCCTAATCGCCTCTAACATAGGCGATTAGGATTGCTAATCGCCTGTAACCTTGCTGTTCCAGTTTTTCGCGCGTTTAACGCTCCAAATCAGATCCAGAACGTGTGTAACCACCCAATATCATCCCAAACACTATCCTAAACATGTTTCAACTAAAACCCTTCGTTTTGCCTCGTATTATCAGCCCTGCATGCAATCACGTAATCCAAACACCATTCACATAGCATGCAACATCATACTAACATGCGTAACTATAACCCTAATAATCAATTCTCAGATTTTATCATCATAATATCATTATTATTCTGATCTAACATAATAACATGTCATTCATTCATCTTGAATCATAAAAACCCTAGCTTTCTAATCATAAACACACATAACCCATGTATACTAGTTAAAATCCGATTAACAATACTTATTAACGATTTTCAGAAAGCTTTTCCGTTTTAGAACAGGTCTGGACCATTAGGGATTGATTAAAAACGTTTATAAAGATTCATGGATGGAAACCAAACCTTAGATTTGTGAAAGAATGATGGATTAAGCTTGAAACCTTGTGTTTTGATCAAAAATCGCGTTCCAGAGGTTGTGTGTGTGTTGGGGCAGGTTATGGGACGACTAGGGTTTGTATAATGATGTTTATGAGGTCAAGTATGGTATTTATAGTCGTTTTTAGTCGTCCAGCACGTAACACGCGATTATGCAGCCCTTACACGCGATTAGGAAGCCTAATCGCATGTAAGTTCATGTAATTAGGGCCAAATCGCATGAACAGTCATGCAATTGGTCCCTAATCGCCCCTAAGGTCCCCCAGTCGCCCCTCCTATAGGCGATTGGGCTATCCTAATCGCCTATAGGGGCCTGTTCCATGTGTTTTGCGCGTTAAACCCCGTTTTAACATATGTTAACACATATTCACGTACCGACAAGTCACATAATGATTGTAAACACATAACACTTGTAAATACACATATTCACACTCGTTCACCAATTCCCGGGACTCGAGACTTGTATGTTCCGTATGCCCTGACGATCCTACAAATCGTCACCGTTTGTACACTTGGTTAAGGACCGACATCTAATGAACCTCTAGACCAACATCCAATGATCCTCTAGACTAAACCGATAGTTCCCGAACCATAACCCGACTTAACTAACCCAGTTAAGTACAATATACGCGTGACTCGCTAAGGTAGACTTTCATCTAGACATCGTTGTTAACCAGAATTTGCCGGGTGTCACAGAGAGAACCGAGCAGAGATAAAGAGACGCGAGAGGGAGAGAGATACATAGGAGTTCGTATACAGGGAGAGAGAGAAGGAGATCAAGACAGGAGCAGAGAGAGAGGGGAAGAGATGGTGACGGCGGCTCGTGGTGATGTTTTGCAAGGGGGGTTCCGAGTAAGAGGTGACGGCGGCGACTGAGGCTTATGGTTCCGATTAGGCTTCTGATCCTTTTGGTTAGATCTGGTAAAACCCTTTCTGTTTCCATTTCATTATTAATTACGTTTGAGATTGAGGGATTAAACAGATGATAATATGGTTAGGGTCTATTAAGAGAAGGGTGAGTTAATCATTGTTGTTTCACTTCTGATGGTTGTTAATCGATAATGGCTTAGGGTTGTGGAGGTGGTGGTTACGGTGGTGAGGTGGTGTTCCGATGATGGGCATGGTTGTACAGATATGGTGATGGTTATAATGATAATTATTATATCAAAACCTTCGGCCACTAGAAGCTACAATAATAATATTGATAGGATAAGTAAGGATGGCTCAAAAGATGAACAGGAAGTGGCTAGGAGGAGTTGTGGTTAATTTGGAAACAGCTTGACACAGACCACATGTGAACAAACGAAGGCGAGACAAGGTATAAACGCCTACGGAACTACTTAGCTAGTTATTACAAACTAACATCACGTGACACGTGTTGAACTTGACTGTCACCTTGGACTTATTAGTATACATATTAATTTCTAACGGTCGTAGAAATAGTATTCTTCCCTGTCTTTGCGTTTTCCCCACACCGTTTTTAACCCTTTTTTATTAAAACCCTTTTCCTAATAAAGTCTGACTACAACACTTTCTTTCTTGTCCATATCTACTTCTACATCAGGCCACCAACCAAAGCAAGAGCTTTAAGGATCAGTACCACCGGTCAACCTCCTTCGCCGTCCATCATACTCTGCCTACTCAGTCAGCCACGGAAATTACTACTTTGTTCTTCCAGCTTCAACATTTGCTCCGTCTGCTACAAGACACCGTCACCGGTTGTATCGCCGCCTCTTTCGTCCGCTCCGTCACCACCGTCGCCTGATTGCGATTCCGGCCATGTAGGGTTTCTGGTAACCTATTTGGTCTATGGTGCTTTCTCTCTTGTGTTCGCTTCATTTTGGAGAGGTCGAAGACTAGGGAGGCAGATTGAAGCACCAGCGGTAGGATCCGCCAACGACCGTGGTGTTGGATCCGAACATCATACTGAATGTGATACCCCGCATTTTTAGGTTAACACTTTTTACTGAACTCTATTTAACTTTCATATTCATAGTGATCAAATACTTAACTAGAATTAGTTAATAGGCTTAACAAATGTTAGATGCTGTTAACATATTTTATAAGTAGGAAAAACCTTGTTTTGTCACACACACGAGTCCTGCATCCCGAACGTTGGTGATTTATCTGGCAAACATAATAATAAGCATAATGGGATTGTGATGAACGTAGTGTTACATGTTTGTGTGAAGTACATGCTTATGTGAATTATCACTTGACTGAAAATTTATATGTAAACCATGCAAGTTACGTGCACCTTATGATTGATATGTTATGAAATAATAAAAACAATAGTTTTTTATGCAATTTAAGGTGATTAATATCATCGGGCCCGGTATTGGACTAGAACATGACTAACGGGCCCGGTTAATGGACTAAAAGGGGCCCTAATACCCAATTGCTTGGGCAACAAGCCAAGCCCTCTTATAATTAGGAGACAAAAAAAAATAAAAACCCTAATCCCTCCCCTCTATGCGCCGTGAACCAACCCCCACCCCCCATCCTCTTGATTTTCAACAAACATCAATCCTACTCATTCCTTCAAGCTAGTTGTGGTGCAATCTCTAGGCTTTGAGGACTCTTGCTTTGAAAGGTATAATCTTTACATGATTTATGATGATTAATAATGTTGAAAAGTTTAAGAAAATCATAGAGCATGCATGTATATAATCGCATAACATGTGTTAATGAGAGTTCTTGAATGTTCATTGTGATTTGATGATGATAATTGTTGCTAGTAATCATAATTAAGGTTTTTGTATGATAATATAGGTGTTTAATCAGAATAATATGAGTTATGCATGTATTAGAGATTTTTATGCATGATTAGGGTTTGTGAATAACTTGGGGAGCAAGTTTCAGTTTCTGGCAGATTCATTAGGGTGTTTTGTAGGGGCTGTATCTTGATGTTAAATTGGTTGTTTTGATCGATTCTTTGCATGAATGGATTTTATATGGTCTTAGATTTTTATAATGGGCAAAATCATCTGATTTGGATGTCGTTTGATATGTTTTTAGAATTTTATTTGATTAAAGGTCATATCAGAATTTCGGAGTTATAAATTGGGTCAACTTTAAACGGGTATAACTCAAGTTTTACAAACAATTAAGTTATGAAATTTGGACAGGAGGTCAATATTGGAAAAACTTGGCTTTTCCAAGTGGATTCACCTCGTTTGGGTGAATACACAATTTTTGGGAATTTTTCTACTAAACTGACCTGTTGTGCAAATTTTCTGGACATTGCTGTGTTGTACGAATTTTAATAATTTTTGTGTTTAGTTTTAGGACAAAACAAAAATATGGGTTATTAAATAAATCCCAAAGAATATTCAGTAAAAATTTGGGAGTTTAATTCATTGACTAAGTATTTTAAATAAATTAGTTTTCATGGCGCACAATCTGTCCTAAAAACGCTTTGACTCCTTGCGTGGGTTGTGTTTTGACTCCTTGTGTGGGTCGGTTTTACGATTCCTTGTGTGGATCGGGTTTTTGATCAGTTTAAAACTTATTGGTCCTTTGTGAACTAAACACTCTATCATTTGGAAAGTCCTTGCATATTATTGGGTTAATCGCTGGAGGCGAGCGGGGTATTAGTTGATAGCGCTACCCCTGACACGCTTAAACTGATGATACTTGAACATTTTGGTCTGGAGGACCTACGCTTTTACTTGGTTACGTGGTTTTGGAAACCAGCGCATTTACTTACTCATTTTCTTTACTTAGTGAACTCACCAACATTGTTTGTTGACCCACGATATACATGCTTTTGCAGGTAGTTAGCTTCCGGTGCCACGAGTAGAAAGCACTGCACACTTCACTGCATTTGGGGTCTTGGGCATACACTTAAATTATACATCATGCTTTTACATTTTCTTTCGTATGGTTTTAATTTGGGCGCGTTGTTTTGCGCATGGTTTTAAAAGGTTTAAATTTGGTTTACGCTTCCGCAGCTTAACTAAACTTGGTTTTTGAAAACGAACTAAATGGTTTGGGCATTTAGAGTTCGTTCATATGACTTATGGCTATGGGATCCTGGTATGTCATGCGCCTCGCGGTATAAACCCCGCATTGGAAATTTGAGGGTGTGACAGATTGGTATCAGAGACATTGGTTATAGTGAACTAGGACTGCATGTTGAGTCTAGTCTATAATCATCATAGCATAAGTACACTCACAACGTAAGTGCACAACTAGCTTTTAGCTACATATATCTACGACATATGATTTCGGGAGATATGATATCTTCTAGTTCTAGACCTAATTCTGAACACGTCAATGGTGGGAACCCAGGATTACACCAGGTGGCGCATTACTGGGAGTAGTATCCTAACAAATCTCGTGGATGAGGAAACAACAATTGTACAGGGGAGAAAGCCCTTGCGAGCGTTGTGGCGCGCGTACACAGGAAAGTTGCACGATGCGCATGACGTGGTACCATTAAACCGAATCAAATTCGAAGAAAGTCAAATGTTGAGACTTATCATTTTTCACTGAGCAAGGAGACAATTAGTTTCTGTTTCTTGTTATTTGACCTTTCTTACTCCCATTTGGAACTCAGACGAGACTGGGTTACTCATATAGAATTTTATCCTTACTCTAACACATTTACGCCCTGCACGGGTAAGCGATACATGACATTTGTGTCACTGTTTCTCGTGAGTATATAGTAGATTCATGGGAACACATCAGATCGGGGCTTATTACACACACTCTTGGGGAGTTATGTAAGGCCTGCGATGCAGGGCAGTATCTCAGAGGAAGACGAAACCTACCAGTGACTGACAGTCACGATTAGAGGAACGAGTAGAGCTGACCACTAAGGTGGCTTACATAGGACTGGAGAAAGAGACTGTACGTGATAAGATCCATATAACACTAACATCGAGAAAGAGGAAGAAGAAGGGATGGAAGGGGGGGACCTGAGCAGGACGAGCACATGGAAAGTGAGGATGAAAGATCTACTATCTAAGACAGAGCGTGGCGACGATTTGCTCTTACCTTTTCTTACCTATCTTTTCTTTCCTTTCCCTTTGTTAACTTAGATAAGACTGAGTTCTTATGATCAACGATCGGGTGGTTAAGGCCCTCGTAAAGATCTATTTTGCTAAATCATTCTTTTCCCCTGACTTCCACGTTTGCACTTTCTTATACCTTGAACGTACATGCCACAACAACGACAACCTGCCATCGTATTTTCAAGCCTTTTATTGGTTGTAAACCTAGATAACTCCAACGGAACTGAAGGAGACCGTCTGATTGCTTCGATAGTATAAGTCTTTGCCATGTGCATTTGCCCCAGGCAGGATGGGGTAATGTATGCTACATGCACACTCAATGGGCTATGGATACTTGGATGGGGAACGTAACACCCTGTGATGAAACCTAGAAATTTGTTATATAAAGACAGATGGGTCTGAGATCGACATCTACACCACCAAGCTACAGGAGTTAGATACTTCGTGCTCGAATCTAATTACCCAACTTCGCCAGCGGATCGAATTTCATACCAAAAGGGTGGGTCCCTTAGATTCGTGGCTTGGCCACTGCAGCTCACCTACCCAGAATCTAACAAATCGTTCATTCTGGCTCGTAACCACACGGATTAGGCTGTTGAGCATGGTACTTTTCCGAAGCATGGAGCTTCATCTTCTACTTTTGGTGATAGCAAGAGAACGTGGAATAGTGTGAGGTATAAGTCCTTCAACAAACAATAACCACAACGGTAACAACAACAATGGGGCTCGTGGAATAGCAATTGTGATTGGCTCTGGGGAAGCTAGGACTGATAACAATGTCGTGACGGGTACGACACTCTTGCTTCTATTTTATATGATACTGGTGCAGACTATAGTTTTGTGTCATCAAAACTTAGCAAACAACTAGGGATGGTTCCTACTCTTCTTGATACCCCGTACACCATAGAGTTAGCTGATGGAAAGCCTGTGGAGGTAACCCATATTCATCGTGACTGTAAGCTCGAGTTGGATGGGCAATTGTTTGCCATCAACATTCTACCTATCACCCTTGGAAGCTTTGATCTCGTGGTTGGCATGGACTGGTTGTCCAAGCAATACGCTGAAATTCTCTGTCAGGAGAAGATTGTTCGTATTCCCCCTCCCAAGTGGAGAACTTTTATCTATACAGGGTGATCGTGGTGGTGCCATGGTGGGCATCATCTCCTATCTAAAGGCCCAGAAGTGTATTCGTAAGGGTTGTCCAGCCATTTTGGCTAACATATCAGATACTCGAGCAGAAACTGAAATCAAGATTGAGGACATCCCAGTGGTCCGAGATTTCCCAGATGTCTTCCCAGAGGAATTACCTGGACTTCCACCCGTTCGTCAAGTGGAGTTCCAGATTGATCTTGCGCCGGGAGCAGCTCCAATTGAACGCGCACCATATCGCCTAGCACCAGGCGAACTTCAAGACTATCTACCCAACTCCAAGAGCTATTGGGTAGGGGTTCCATTAGACCTAGTTCTTCGCCATGGGGAGCTCCGGTTCTGGTTGTTAAGAAGAAAGATGGGAGTTTCCGCATGTGTATTGATTATCGGGAGTTGAACAAAGTGATGATTAAGAACCACTACGCTTTGCCTCGTAATGATGACTTGTTCGACCAACTGCAAGGGTCGAGTTTCTATTCTATGATTGACTTGAGGTCAGGATACCATCAGCTGAGAGTCGGAGAGGAGGATGTGGCGAAGACAGCCTTTCGAACTTGTTATGGACATTATGAGTTTTTGGTGATGCCATTTGGATGCACCGGCTGTGTTCATTGTTCCGATGAACCATGTGTGCAAGCCCTATTTGGACAAATTCGTCATAGTGTTCATAGATGACATACTGATTTACTCCAAGAGCAGGGAAGAGCGCGAGCAACACCTGCAGCTGATCTTGGAACTTTTGAGAAATGAGCAGTTGTATGCAAGATTCTCTAAATATGACTTTTGGATTCGAGAAGTCCAATTTCTTGGACATGTGGTCAACGAGGCAGGAATACATGTTGATCTCGCCAAGATTGATGCTATTAAAAAGTGGGAGGCTCCTAAAACTCCTACTGAGGTGTGCCAGTTTATTGGTCTCGCGGGATACTATCGCAGATTCATTAAGGGATTCTCTAAGATCACTCAACCTCTCACCTCCTTGACACAGAAGGGCATTACCTATGAGTAGAGAGATGCCCAAGAATCTAGTCAAAATTTTGCAGTGCACCGATACTATCGCTACCTGAGGGAACAGAGGACTTTGTGGTGTACTGTGATGCGTCTATCCAAGGGTTAGGATGTGTGTGCTAATGCAGCGTGATAAGGTGATCGCGTGTGCTTCACGTCAATTAAAGGTTCATGAGAAAAATTACACCACCCATGACTCGGAACTCGGAGCAGTGGCCTTTGCTCTAAAGATCTGGAGGCATTATCTCTATGGACGAAGTGTACGATCTTCACTGACCACAAGAGCCTCCAACACATATTCGATCGATGGGTCGAGCTTCTGAATGATTATGACTGTGCCATCAAATATCACCCAGGGAAAGCTAATGTATTAGCTGATGCCCTCAATCGTAAGGAAACGAAACCCAAACGGGTGCGAGCTTTACAACTCACTATACATTCTAATCTTCCTGATAAGATACGTGAAGCCCAGGGCGAGGCTTTGAAGGAAGAAAACATCAGGATTGAAACTTTACGTGGTGCTGATAAGCACTTGGAACTGAAGACGGATGGTCTTCAATACTTCATGAAGCTCACACCTCTCGATATTCGGTACATCCTGGTTCGGACAAGATGTACCAAGATCTTAAGACTCTTTACTGGTGGCCAAACATGAAAGCTGAAATAGCCACTTATGTTAGTAAGTGCTTGACTTGTGCGAAGGTTAAGATTGAATATCAGAAACCTTCAGGCCTACTCCAACAACCAGAAATCCCTATGTGGAAATGGGATGGGATTTCTATGGATTTTATTACAAAGCTTCCTAGGACGCCAATGGGCCATAACATGATTCGGGTTATCGTGGATCGTTTAACCAAATCGGCCCACTTTCTGGCAATAAAGGAAACGGACTCGCTGGAGAAACTAGCAAATCTCTACATCAAGGAGATAGTCTCTAGGCATGGGGTGCCTACTTCTATTATATCTGATCGTGATGGGCGATTCACTTCTCGTTTCTAGACTACTCTCCAAAACGCTTTGGAACTCGGTTAGATATGAGCACAGCCTATCACCCACAGACGGATGGACAGAGTGAACGTACCATCCAAACATTGGAAGATCTGCTACGAGCATGTGTGGTGGATTTTGGCAACAGTTGGGATAAGCACTTGCCTTTGATTGAATTCTTTTGTAACAACAGCTACCACACTTCGATACAGTGTGCGCCTTTTGAGGCACTTTATGGACACAAGTGTAGGTCTCCCATCTGCTGGACTAAGGTTGGGGATAGCCAGCTAACAAGTCCCGAACTTGTGCACGAAACTTCTGAGAAGATAGTGCAAATCAGAAACCGGATGGTTGCTGCTCGAGATCGACAGAAAAGCTACGCTGATAAGTGTAGGAAACCTTTAGAGTTCCAGGTTGGGGACAAGGTTCTATTGAAGGTGTCACCTTGGAAGGGGGTGATACGCTTTGGAAAACGGGGAAAGTCGAACCCGCGATACGTTGGACCATTCGAGCTTGTCGAAAGGATTGGTCCAGTAACTTACAGGTTGAGCCTGCATAATGAACTTAATGGGGGTACACGATGTACACCACGTATCGAACATAAAGAAATGTTTATCGGATACAACACTGGTGGTGCCACTGGAGGATATCCAGGTGGACGATCAGCTACGGTTCATGGAAAAACCGGTGGAGATTCTTGAGCGGGGCGTCAAGAAACTCAGACAGAGCATCATACCGACTGTTAAGGTGCGATGGAATTCCCGTCTAGGACCAGAATACACGTGGGAACGCAGGGATCAAATGTGACTTAAATACCCACACCTCTTTTCTGAACATGAACCTGAATATAGATCGAACGCTAAACATAAAGCAGCTCTTTTAAAGCGAATTTCGGGGCAAAATTCCTTACAACTTGGGGATGATGTGACATCCGGGAACCACGCACACACTTTTATAACTGGCTTTATTGTTTACTTGCTGAATTTCGGGACGAAATTCTTTTCAACTTGGGGATGATGTGATACCCCGCATTTTCAGGTTAACACTTTTTACTGAACTCTAGTTAACTTGCATATTCATAGTGATCAAATACTTAACTAGGATTAGTTAAGTAGGCTTAACATATGTTAGATGCTGTTAACATATGTTATAAGTAGGAAAAACCTTGTTTTGTCACACACACGAGTCCAACATCCCGAACGTTGGTGATTTATCTGGCAAACATAATAATAAGCACAATGGGATTGTGATGAACGTAGTGTTACATGTTTGTGTGAAGTACATGCTTATGTGAATTATCACTTGACTGAAAATTTATATGTAAACCATGCAAGTTACGTGCACCTTATGATTGATATGTTATGAAATAATAAAAACAATAGTTTTTTATGCAATTTAAGGTGATTAATATCATCGGGCCCGGTATTGGACTAGAACATGACTAACGGGCCCGGTTAATGGACTAAAAGGGGCCCTAATACCCAATTGCTTGGGCAACAAGCCAAGCCCTCTTATAATTAGGAGACAAAAAAAAAAAAAAAAAAACCCTAATCCCTCCCCTCTATGCGCCGTGAACCAACCCCCACCCCCATCCTCTTGATTTTCAACAAACATCAATCCTACTCATTCCTTCAAGCTAGTTGTGGTGCAATCTCTAGGCTTTGAGGACTCTTGCTTTGAAAGGTATAATCTTTACATGATTTATGATGATTAATAATGTTGAAAAGTTTAAGAAAATCATAGAGCATGCATGTATATAATCGCATAACATGTGTTAATGAGAGTTCTTGAATGTTCATTGTGATTTGATGATGATAATTGTTGCTAGTAATCATAATTAAGGTTTTTGTATGATAATATAGGTGTTTAATCAGAATAATATGAGTTATGCATGTATTAGAGATTTTTATGCATGATTAGGGTTTGTGAATAACTTGGGGAGCAAGTTTCAGTTTCTGGCAGATTCATTAGGGTGTTTTGTAGGGGCTGTATCTTGATGTTAAATTGGTTGTTTTGATCGATTCTTTGCATGAATGGATTGTACATGGTCTTAGATTTTTATAATGGGCAAAATCATCTGATTTGGATGTCGTTTGATATGTTTTTAGAATTTTATTTGATTAAAGGTCATATCAGAATTTCGGAGTTATAAATTGGGTCAACTTTAAACGGGTATAACTCAAGTTTTACAAACAATTAAGTTATGAAATTTGGACAGGAGGTTAATATTGGAAAAACTTGGCTTTTCCAAGTGGATTCACCTCGTTTGGGTGAATACACAGGTTTTGGGAATTTTTCTACTAAACTGACCTGTTGTGGAAATTTTCTGGACATTGCTGTGTTGTACGAATTTTAATAATTTTTGTGTTTAGTTTTAGGACAAAACAAAAATATGGGTTATTAAATAAATCCCAAAGAATATTCAGTAAAAATTTGGGAGTTTAATTCATTGACTAAGTATTTTAAATAAATTAGTTTTCATGGCGCACAACTGTCCTAAAAACGCAGATTGTGTATTATGTGTTTATGTGACTATTTGGAGTCTTATATGATATGTATTTGACATGAACTTATATGAACACTTATAGGAGATGTGTATAAGGTATAAAACTGATAATAATCGTTATGCTCACCAACGGGATACGTAGGACTTACTTGTGCATGTAGAGTCACTAGGCGTCACTACACGATTGGAACTTTAGAAGTTTTGGACAAACGAGTTGCATGATGTGTTGGTTATGCACGTACACTCACCTAGTGACACTTGTAATAGGGAGTCGGTAGCTCGTTACAGTTTGAGGGATTTGGATCATTCACGTGCAACCTAAGGTGAGTTTCACTATTCTTTTCTCAAAAGCATGCATCTCGGGTTTGAGACAACTTACAAAACGTTTTCTAGTCCGGTTTGGGACTACTTTTACATCTCGGGTTATGAGATGCTTTGACTCCTTGCGTGGGTCGGGTTTTGACTCCTTGTGTGGGTCGGTTTTACGATTCCTTGTGTGGATCGGGTTTTTGATCAGTTTAAAACTTATTGGTCCTTTGTGAACTAAACACTCTATCATTTGGAAAGTCCTTGCATATTATTGGGTTAATCGCTGGAGGCGAGCGGGGTATTAGTTGATAGCGCTATTAGGTAGTGCAGCAACCTCATGTCTGAGGTGCTTAAGGCACGGGCATGAACTTCTGACCGCATTTGAGAACTGGTGTTGATAGACACCAGTTTTGAGGCAAACTATTACATTACTGAAGGTGTCCCAATAATTCTGTTTAGTTGCAATGAGTGGGTTAGCTACCCCTGACACGCTTAAACTGATGATACTTGAACATTTTGGTCTGGAGGACCTACGCTTTTACTTGGTTACGTGGTTTTGGAAACCAACGCATTTACTTACTCATTTTCTTTACTTAGTGAACTCACCAACATTGTTTGTTGACCCACGATATACATGTTTTTGCAGGTAGTTAGCTTTCGGTGCCACGAGTAGAAAGCACTGCACACTTCACTGCATTTGGGGTCTTGGGCATACACTTAAATTATACATCATGCTTTTACATTTTCTTTCGTATGGTTTTAATTTGGGCGCGTTGTTTTGCGCATGGTTTTAAAAGGTTTAAATTTGGTTTACGCTTCCGTAGCTTAACTAAACTTGGTTTTTGAAAACGAACTAAATGGTTTGGGCATTTAGAGTTCGTTCATATGACTTATGGCTATGGGATCCTGGTATGTCATGCGCCTCGCGGTATAAACCCCGCAGTGGAAATTTGAGGGTGTGACACTGAATTCCTTAAAGAATCCGCCGGTTTTGTTACAATCTGAAGAAAATACAGCGCACTCACCGGATTTCGAAGCAGATCTGTTATAGATCGGGGTTGGACGTTTCAAACTGAGCGACTACGGATTTGTGGTATTGAGTGATGGTTGTGGAAGTGCCAACTTTATGTAAACAGAGATACCATTCTTAGTGAACTTTTGGTAAACTGGTGATTGTGTCAAGTGGAAGTGGAAGGAAATGATGTATACAGAGATACAAGAAAATGTAAAGTGAGTGTAAAGAGAGAGAGAAACTAAATTGATAGTTTTTTTACTTTTCTTAAAACCATCTACTGCCTAAACCGATGCTAACTTGGGTACAACACGTAATTATTTTTAACAATTCAAATATATCACATTAGTAGTAAGAATAGTATCTAAATAGGATGAACACTATGTAGGTTTTAGTGAACTTTTGGTAAATGCAATGAAATGCGACGTAGTTCCACCACATTTTCGATATAAATCCTATCCACCGCAACGTACTACCGAGTGTGAGCATCACAAATCGAGCCAATACTGACGATAAGTGTTGCGCGGAGCGCAGCGAGTCCAACTAGTTACAAAGTATAGAACACATAATAGGATGCTAGTTATATATTGATAACATGGATGCAATGGTGAATAAGATATCGTAATATATACATAACTAATGAGGATGATTGGACTTTAATATAAGATATTATGACTCAAGAATTAGAATATATAATAACATAGATATTAATAAAGTTATGGGAACATCAGTAAGATATATGAAATGTTGTACTCTTGGACATTAAGACATATCAATTTAGACCAAATACCATTGGATACGAAACTAGAAATTGAAGTATGGATTATTTACCACTAGTCGGATATTAGACGATTAAGCGATGCTACTAACAATAAAGATATAAGAATATACAAGACTAGAATTTATGAAAACGGAAGCTCCTAGTCATCCACACGTGTAATCGCGATGCTCGATTACACGCACTAATACATGTGATCATGATAGGACTCGGCATATAATGCATAGACAGGCTCAAGGAATCAGATACCATAATTATGCAACCAAAGGTGAGTTCCGTGTACCATTCTCTTTTTTGTGATTTACTGTTTTGGGGTGAACATATGCTTGTGTGTCTAAACTTTTGTGATGTGACAAGATACTAGCTACCGGATAATACTGACACTCATTAACTCATAGGTGAGCCACTTAATATATGGGTAGTACTACTTGGGGAAACCTCCACGCACAGTGGACTCGGGACTAGGGAACCGGGAAACCCTCCACTGAGGCCTGCGGACCATTGCGGCATATATTATGCCTTGTAGATCTATAATGGCAGTAGATAGATCTAGTGTTAGGGTTGAGGGGTCGCTTGTACATCACGTGTGTTGGACTGTTTTAAACTGTGTAAACTTGTTTAAGAAATGATAAACTTGTTTTGGATCCACTTATTACTTATACGGACTCACCAGCGTAATTGCTGACTCAAAACTCTTTTAAGCATGTGTTCGGATACTGCAATTGGATGGATGGCAACTGCGAGGTATATGCTTGCTAGTAGCAGAATAGAGGTTACCTGGTTAGAAGATTCGGCTATATGTGTTGCGGTTAGAGCATCTAGAGTTAAGCGGGATGGAGATCGGATCGGCTAGTGGACTACATCTCATTAACTGCTTCGACGACCACCGCGATTCGTCCCTGCATAGCTATTAGACTATTTATTTAAGTTATGTATTTATATTTTTGAATTAGAAATTGTATAAACAAATAAATATTTGTTATCGTTGCTTCCGTTGTGCAAGTCTGTTACCAAACTGTCGTAATGTCCAGCCCCTCCTGGTCGGGTTGTTACAATTATGTTGACAAATCTTTTATACATGTTTTTTAGGTAATTGATCATAGGGAGCAGGGACTTGGGATAGGGGTTCGAGTGCACACTTAGTGGTATCATCATTTACACCGGTTGAGATTTAATAATGTTGGTCATGTCATGTTTTCAGCATTTGGTCTATTAATCTCAGACAATGTTACATTTATCTTAACTTTGTATGCTTTATTTATCGTTTGATGATATCTATTTAAAATTATATCTTATGTGTTGCTCGAACTTTGTGCTTAAAAATCTTTCGAATCACATCCCCGTGTTTCCGCGTTGATGAGGTGTTACTTAGTCAATGTTTAAGGGTAATTGAAGGCTTATTATATGTCGGGAATAACTCATTATAAAATCCCGATAAAAACCTGAAAACCCTAACAAGATTAGTTGTGATTAAAATAGACTTTGGAGATATTTTTTGAAAAGATGTGGGAACCACAAGGCACAAGGAGGCCTCATTACCGGCCCCTAGAGGGTGTCACAAGCCACCCTAGTTTAGCTTGTTAGAGCACTCACATCCCATCCACTAAGTGGTTGTGAGTGGAAGAGAGAGAAAATATTTGGTGGAAGCACTGTTTCACCCTAAATATGAAAAACTACTGTTCACCCCTATATATATTTTAATATTTTTGTAAGTAGTTGTGAGTGATGAGAGAGAAAATGTAATGATAAAAATATGATTATTTTAATTAGGAGAAAGAAGATTTAGGGATGAAGTAGTGATTTTTAGTGTAATTTGACGGAGGAGATTTGGTGGATAAGCCACCCTAGTTCAGACGCATGAGAATGATGAGGAAGTATGAGATATTTAATCTGTTGTGAAAATCTTTTCCCCAAGTCTCCGTTTAGATCAAGGTACAAGCACCCACACAAATAAGTGTTTCAAGGTGAAAACAACCATCCAAAATGGCATGCAAACCATTGTTTTTTCATCATGTTGTTCTCTGACTTAACTCAGGTAAGTTTTTTTCCAATTGCCAAAGCTACCTCATCATGGTTATTCCAATACCAAGTATTTTGGCGCAGTTTGAGCGATTTTAGTAAGGAGGCAATAATGGCCAACAACTTCAATACCTTCTTGTGAAATTTTCCTCCAATATTTATAATTTCTTCAAAGTTTCGTTCCTGATTTTCCACATCACATAGGAACACCGAATTTCTTAATGTCTTAAGATGACTTGATTTGTTAAAGGAATAGAAACAGAAGACCCAATAAGAAGGTGGGTCAAATACCATCATCGGCTAGTCAACAAATACAATGACATATTAGACTACCGGGTATGGGGACGTCCAAGGGGCGTCCCGGCCCGTCTGGGACGGTGAACACCGGCCCCCTTGGACCGTCCCCATCTCCAATGTCTCCACACCCACCAGTCTTATACAAAACAAGTTATAAATTAGTCAAACGCCCCACTATTGTGACTACAATTACAACAAATTATACAAACAAGTTATAAATTTAGTCAAAGAATGTTGCGATACTTTTGTCAGTTGCTAATCTCTTGACCCTCAATTTTTAGACAAGTAGATTAAAAATACCAAAGCAGCCATCAACAAATTAAAAAAGCTGCAAAACAAATGCATATTGCAGAAAATGCAAAAAGTTTTTTTACGGGTTCTAGGATTGATACACCCTGTGACATCATATTTGGGGGTGTATGACATCACATTATGGGTATGTGGCAGTTTCTGATTGGTGTGTGATGTGGGTCAGGGTATATGAATCCTAATTATATGGTGTATGGTTCTTAAATACCTTTCCAATTACATACTGATACCAGCAACATAATTAAGAAGCTTGAGATTGCTAAAACCAATCATGCTTAAATCAGCCAACTGGCCTTGGCTTCTATCCACACCTCGCTTGCTCGTCTCCTGACATTTGGGCAATTCACATTGATCAACAAATTTGTAGATATAAACAACCCTCCACATGGCAGGGTCCTTGCAGTGCACACTTTTGGTTATTTTTTTTTTTTCAAAAATGAAGTCTTTTTAATTACTGATATGTGGCGGTTAGTGATTAAGGATTATTTTTTTAAACGGAAAAATTTATTACACCTTAATTTTACCTTACCTTGCACTTGCAACGATTTGAACCCACAATCTCACATTTATAATAGGCGGGGACACTAGACCAAGTGATTAAGGATTCTAAGCTGGCTTTCCAATAATTATAGGTTTAGATAAGTGAGAACTTATATTCTAAATATTTCATTTATTTTGAAAGTTGGTAATTCAATACATTGTTCATTGCTTCAAGTTCTTAAGAAACCTCCACAACTAGGATAACAATTATATCAGGCAAACTAGGCGGGTCAAGTCGGATGGGGTTAGGAGTTTGGGCAGGTCTGGGTCAGAATGAGTACGGTGACTTACGGTCACAAGGGGTCATTTAAAAAAAAAAAAAAAAAAAAAATCTGTCTTTTTGGGTCGGGTCAGGGTGGATTTTCACAAAATGGGTACGGGTAAAAACGGATGGCTTTATAAATGAACAAAGATTACAACTCTGTTTCTATACCTAAAAGATGAATTATAAAGAAGATACATCAAGTACAACTGTAAATCGAATCATCAACATGAAGTTGATATATTAAACATAAGATATTCATGTAATTGAAGAGTATCAGTACATGTTTTGCAGAAACCAGCAAGACAACAAATTATCATGCACATGCACTCCTCAAGCCTATCCTAATATTAAGGGGTTGTTTGGGTGGGTGAAACTTAAAAGGTTTCAACAATTCATAATACAGATACTTTTTTGTTATTTTGTGCATATCAGTTGTCATGATAGACTACCCAAAAGTCAAAAGCATAATCAAACATAAGATCCCAAGTCTAGCTGGGAATATTTTTCTTTATCATATGGGGATTATTTAGTTTGATCAACTAAAAATTGTTGGTGAAACTTTGACTGAAAAAAGCACATGCATAAACCAAACAACAGTATGTAAAAGCGGCTTGCAGCTTCAATATGTTCTTTGCCTTACCTTTGTTCCGGCAAGGACGAGTTCCTCAAATAATGATCTTGCTGAAAGATTTACTCCCAATTCCAAGCTTTCCACTATAATTATATGCCATTTCTAGACGTCTAAGATGACTTTCATCTGTTAGCAAAACAAATACAAACATATCACACATCAGATTAATATATACCAAACAGTATGTCAAATGACCAACCAGAGAAGTAGATACAATACAACAGTGAATAGGAAGTCGAATAGCAAGTGAGCTTTGATTACATTTTGCTCTTCAAAAATTAATCAAAAGGATTTTGGAAAAAAAAATGTTATTAATTAGTGGAGATTAATGTAAGATTATAAGTATTAATCACTAGGTTAATTATCATTCAGACTACCCAATAAGCATGTGGGTCAACTATATTAATCTGCCACTCAACAAACATACATGATGGCACAATAACAAAATTATTACATTAACAAACTCATAAATAATAACCAGTGTACACCGGCATGTTTCTTTACCCTCTAGTTACACTATTACAGAACCATACTTCTAAGTTTTAAAAAGAAAACACAATGTAATAATCAACAATAAGTCTGCAACACTGATTAAACTGATAAAAATGCTTTTGAAAATATAAAAAAAGGTTTTTAGTGAAATCAACGTGTGATTGGTAAAACACTAATGCAAATTGCAGAGCATCTTTGCCTGTTACTGCACGCACAAAAAATGCCAATTACAATGACCAATGATGGCATACCTATCAGCAACATACCGTAGAGTCTCGTGCTCGCAAAGACCAATGACGGTTAAATCAACCAATTGGCACAGCATCCTTCCACATCTCCTGATATACGAGCCCTTCACCTGGACCTGAATGTATGTCGATATAAACAGCTCTCCACATGGCAGGATCCTTGCAGATTCACACCAGGCAGCTCTAGTACGTCAATCACACCCATTAAATCTGATAGGAGCTAAAACTACAACCAGTTCCATGTATGTTCTATAATTTGAGTTCACCAAACTAGCTACACCAGTTAAAATTCAAAATGTCACAAGACTCGGTTTACATTCACATAATTTGCTGACAATATCTCAAAGTCAAATCAAATATGGTTAAAATCCAACCATAAAGAGTCAATGATTACACTCTTTATCACATTAAAAAAAAAAAAATCTACACAAGAGATATCAAGATCATTCAAAATAAAAGCAAGAAAACCGCTTTCACCTCTTGCAATT
The DNA here is from genome assembly GCA_028751855.1 of Ambrosia trifida. Classification (NCBI taxonomy): domain Eukaryota; kingdom Viridiplantae; phylum Streptophyta; class Magnoliopsida; order Asterales; family Asteraceae; genus Ambrosia; species Ambrosia trifida. The sequence goes on from CM054126.1 coordinate 100,920,772, forward strand.
TGCAGAAATCAAATCAGTTTCATGAATGCTTGCATCTCTAGTCCTAATTCTAATTTTCCTCATTTTGGTTTTTTTTTTTTTTTTTTTTTTTGTGTTCACCTTAGAGCAACAAAATCTTACATAAGTATTGTTTTATTACTAATAAATAAAAGTAGTAAAATAGATACAAGCACGTGCAAAAACTTACAGTATCATGATACAATCAGATTTGCTGCAACCATAGCTAATTGTTTTAATTGTTTAAGTGAGGGAGAAACATGCGGTAATTTACATTTAATCTACAAAGGAATACAAATCCAGTAACAAATGTTAATTATTGCTCGGAAGGCCATGAACTGCTATGCCCCTGAACCCACAATCTACAAATTAGAGGAGATATAAACACTAACTTATGCAAAATGCCAAAATTGGCATTAACTGTTAGTACAATCACATAAGTCTGCCATTCTACTAAAAAAGATGTAAAACAAAAACATGAAATGCTCAATTACAATACCTTACAGCAACATACTGAAGAAACTCAGGAGTGCAGAAACCAGTAATGACCGGAAAATCTGTCCATATAAGTGAACGTCGTCCTTGCAGATTTGGTGCCAAGCCGTGCACACTTTCTGGGCGTTGTCGAGTATGTCAACAACTCTTTGGAGTATATTCACCATTAAGTCTGATGGAAGCTCCAACTAGTTCCTACTTGGTCTCCTCAATGGACACTCCCAAATAAAATCAAACACATGCATACGCATTCATGAAGTAGTAGTAATAATAGGGCAAAAGATGCACAGGAAATTACAAATCAAAACTCCCGAGAACTTCGAAAAACCAAAAGGACGTCAGGTAAAACTTTCATAACAATGGACAAGAGACTCGCATTGGCTTCTGATAAACCCCTACTGTGTCGAAAAGCAAACAATTTCAACAGGTGTTTGTTTGCCACATACTCGCACACCCCACCCCTGGGTCCTATAATCTCCCCTGATCCGAGTCTTAAGTACCAATCAAAGATCAATAAAAATAAAGAGAGTTATGATCCAACCAAATAGCACAACAGAAAACATAAACTTAAGTTGATAAACGAGACACAACCAAATAAAGGAGATTGTCCAAACTAATGCAACAACATATAAAGTTCAAACAAAAAGCAGGAAACTGAAAGATATGAAGAAGTTAAAAGATAGTAGAGCGTTCTGATCTATCATTTAGATTGCATCTGGTCCTTTGGCTGGTTGAGAGGAGCTCGTGGTCTAGGCCACCACTTGGGAGGATGCATCTGGGGATATCTTTGCATTGGGAGACTGGGATTGTATGGAGGTAGTGTGCTATAGTCTACTGGTGTGTAATCCTCCTTATATGTCAAACCTGCTATGTAATCCATATGATGCCTTATCTGCTCGGAATACTCAAAGCGATAGTAATAGTCCCTCTCCCTTTCATAAATAAAGCGCTGATGGAATTCTTCTTCCCTTTGCCTCCATTGGCGTGCCTCCGCGTAATGCCGTGTAGCCCTATCCCATGATGCTCTTTCATACGAGCTCCACAGTCCATAAGTGGGGGGTCGCTCCTCATCATTCTCATCATCATCATCACCTTCATCTTCATTTTCATCTTCATCTTCATCTTCATCAAATTCAGATTCAGATTCGGAATCAGAAGCAGAACCAGAATCAGAACCAGAACCAGACTCCGAATCATCTAAAACAACATAACTATGTGGATACCCTTCAAGAGTATCATGAGAAAGTTTTAGATGTTTAATCTGCTGTGAAGATCTTTTCCCTAAGTATCCGTTTAGATCAAGGTTCAAGCACCCACGCAAGTCAAGTGATTGAAGGTGACAACAACCACCCAAAATCGCCTGCAACCCAATGTTATTCATGCTGTTCCCAATGAGATCAAGATGAGTCAAACCAGGTAAGTTTTTCCCAATTGCTAAGGCTGTCTCATTCTGAACAGATACAGATCCGTCATCAACATCGAATAATCTAACTGCACCTTGGTACACTTTGAGTGTTTTTAAAGAGGGGCAATAGCAGCCAGCAGCTTCGATATCTTCTTCCGAAATGTTTGTTCTGACAAAGCTAATTTCCTCCAATAATGATAATTTCTTCAAAGCTTCACTCAAGACTCCACTTATCTCAACAGGAGGACACACAATTTCTAGACGTCTAAGCTGACTTGACCTGCCAATAAAAGAGAAGCACAAACAAATCCAAACATGTCATAAATTTGAAGATTATACATTCGATTAATGACTCTTAAAACTTAATATTATAATAATAATAATAATTCAGAATGCAGGGTAATATATGAATGTCAATATTACGCAAAAATGCACAAAATAGCGAGCAAATACCTATCAGCGACATACTGAAGAAGCTGAGGACTGCAAAAGCCAATGATGGTTATATCAACCAAGTGGCCTTGGCTTCTATCCACAGCAAGCTTACAAACATCCTGACATATGGTTCGGCTGTGAACTAAACATCTGGCCATATGAATGACCTTCCACATAGCAGGGTCCTTGCAGATTTCGCGCCAAGCGGTGCACACCTTTTGAGCATTCTCAAGGATGTCAAACACACCAATTCTGTGGAGTATATTGACCGTTAGATCGGAGGGAAGCTCCAACCAGTTCCTTGTTGGCAACCTCACTCGCCACGGCTGTTTGAGTTTCTGAACAAACTTTGATTTCTTTTTCTTTCGCCGAATGGATTTTGATTTTGATTGCATTGTTGTCACTTGTTTAAACAGTCACAAAGCAAATTAAATGTTATAATAGATCACTTTATTATTAGTAAGTTTATAATCAAATGGCCTTAACAATTTGCAGATGACATGTTATAATTATATGCCCTAACATAAATACATTTTATGAAGCTGATGCAGCAACAATTCGAAGGCAAAACAAGAACATGTGATTGGCATAAAAAGGTGAAATAAATGAAATGAAGTGACATATTAAAGAAGAAGCCCTAGCACTACGTACTGAATGAGTTGTAAAATCAAAGAAAGGTGCTAAATAAAACTTGAAGTAATTTCAGCAAATTAAAGATAAACCCTATAACTACTCAACTTCAGAGGGGTTGTTTAAATCAAAACCTGAAGAGCAAGAGAATTAATCGTTGATAAACACCCTAGTAGACCATGTTGACACATCAACTAATCATATATTTTTTATTTTATTTTTTTTGTTCTTTGGGTTATAACTTAAACGATCCAGGGGGGATGAGAGCATTTCAGCATCGATACTTGAACCGATTGAAATTCACTACCTATTTTTGCTTTTTTTTTTTTTTTTTTTTTTTTTTTTTTTTTTAGTATGGGTACTTCTGATTCGGTACGATACGATATTTTACCTACATTTTTACCTTTGAATATCGTATCGTATAGAGCATTTTCAAGTATTTACCTATACCTAGTTTTGACGAATTTTAGAATCGATACTTTTGGTACCAGTATGGTTCGGTACAGGTACACCCAAGATCCTCCGTAAAATGTTACATACTCTTTTCCTTCTCGTATCTAAAAAAAAAATCACATGAGGGTATGTTTGGTGTGGGTAATAAAATGGGTGAGTGAATAAAATAGACAAAAGAATAAAATTGATTCCAACTTGGGAGGCTACTGATTATTTGAGTGATTAACTGAAGATTAATCAGTAGATGACCGATCAACGATTAATTGTCGACTAGTCGCACTTTTTACAACACTGGTCATTCCGTGACCTTATTTGGTTACCATACGAGAATGGAATGAGTCATTACTTAATATTTTGGTACAATACAAAAAGGAAGAAATAATATTTTGTATGGAAAATTACCATCTCTAAAAGTAAAATAAAAACCCTTTAAAAGTTAAAAATACACTTTCTGTAAAATATTAAAATTTGTTCTCTAAAAAAAATATAACATTAGGTTCCATAAAAATAATAGTTCGGAGAGATGAGATTTAGGGGTGAAGTAGTGATTTTTAGTGTAATTTGATGGATGAGATTTGGTGGAGGGGATGTGAATGCTCTAAGTGTTCTACTTCAAATTTTTTTTCCCAAAAACCATAAAAATCAATATGCAATATTTATACAAGTAATTTAAATAGTAAACCGTCGGTTTGGTGAAAATCATTAGGTTCCATAAAAATCATTAGGTTCCATAAAAATAATAGTTCGGGCCTCCTACATTTTAAGAGAAAATGTAATGATAAAAGTATGAAAAAGTATTATTATTTTAATTAGGAGAGATGAGATTTAGGGATGAAGTAGTGATTTTTAGTGTAATTTGATGGATGAGATTTGGTGGAGGGGATGTGAATGCTCTAAGTGTTCTACTTCAAAAAAATTTTCCCAAAAACCATAAAAATCAATATGCAATATTTATACAAGTAATTTAAATAGTAAACCGTCGGTTTGGTGAAAATCATTAGGTTCCATAAAAATCATTAGGTTCCATAAAAATAATAGTTCGGGCCCCCTACATTTTAAGAGCACTCACATCCCATCCATCAAATGTATGTGAGTGTATCCATCAAATTATATGGAGTGAGTGTAAGTGGTTGTGAGTGGAGGAGAGATGAAATATTTGGTGGAAGCACTGTTCCACCCTAAATATGAAAAACTACTGTTCACCCCTATATATATTTTAATATTTTTGTAACTAGTTGTGAGTGGGGAGAGAGAAAATGTAATGATAAAAGTATGAAAAAGTATTATTATTTTAATTAGGAGAGATGAGATTTAGGGGTGAAGTAGTGATTTTTAGTGTAATTTGATGGATGAGATTTGGTGGAGAGGATGTGAATGCTCTAAGTGTTCTACTTCAAAATTTTTTTCCCAAAAACCATAAAAATCAATATGCAATATTTATACAAGTAATTTAAATAGTAAACCGTCGGTTTGGTGAAAATCATTAGGTTCCATAAAAATCATTAGGTTCCATAAAAATAATAGTTCGGGCCCCCTACATTTTAAGAGCACTCACATCCCATCCATCAAATGTATGTGAGTGTATCCATCAAATTATATGGAGTGAGTGTAAGTGGTTGTGAGTGGAGGAGAGATGAAATATTTGGTGGAAGCACTGTTCCACCCTAAATATGAAAAACTACTGTTCACCCCTATATATATTTTAATATTTTTGTAACTAGTTGTGAGTGGGGAGAGAGAAAATGTAATGATAAAAGTATGAAAAAGTATAATTATTTTAATTAGGAGAGATGAGATTTAGGGGTGAAGTAGTGATTTTTAGTGTAATTTGATGGATGAGATTTGGTGGAGGGGATGTGAATGCTCTAAGTGTTCTACTTCAAAAAAATTTTCCCAAAAACCATAAAAATCAATATGCAATATTTATACAAGTAATTTAAATAGTAAACCGTCGGTTTGGTGAAAAATGTCACTTGCGTACAAACACTTGGTTTTTTTTTTTTTTTTTGTCAAAATCGTCATATGGTTTCATTTTTTTTTTTTTTGTAAACCGTCCCTGGCACTAACTCCATCCGATTAGTGCTAGTTAAGTGAGGGGTAATTTCGTCCATTTATGTTTTAAAATTTTAATTGTCGAAATCGTCCCTCTTCCAAAATTTAAAAATTATATATCTTTTAATTTTTAAATTTTAATTTCTTAATTTTGGATGAGGGAAATTTTGGATGAGGGGGGCAATTAAAACTTTAAAACGTGAATGGACGAAATTACCCCTCACTTAACTTGCACTAACTGGATGGAGTTAGTGCCAGGGACGATTTAGATAAAAAAAAAAAAAGTGAAACCATGGGACAATTTGGACAAAAAACCAAAAGTTTGTACGTAAGTGGCATTTTTTTCTAAATCTTCGATGAGATTCAAACCATGTCTTCGGTGAGATTCAAACTATGTCGTTCGTATGGCTTCAACGGGCCAGATCTTCAAACCATGTCATTGATTTTTGTTGGGAGAAGAGCTTCAACGGATCAGATCTTCGGTGAGATTCAAACCATGCCGTTCTTATGGCTCAAACATAAAGCAAAGAGGCAGGATTTGGGGTGGGATAGTTGGCTTTCTTGTAATGCTTTACTCTAACTTATCTTTTCAGTTGTATAGGTGAAGTTTTTCTTTCCCTTTGTATAGGTGAAGTTGGTTGGGTGATGCAATAGTGTGTTTTGTGCCAAGGAACTTGCTTGTACAAAACATCTATATATTTTTGATGATGAACGAAATAATGTTTGCCCTTAAAAAAATATAAGAAACTCCAAAATGTAGCTAACTAGTCACACACATATATTCATTTTCAAACTATCATTCTAAGTAGTTATTAAAAGCCTCCGTTCATGCGTCTAGTTCCATTTTCCAAGCTAGGACATTTAATTGCGCTTCGTTTTCCTACGCCCTCGCTTCAGTTCTCAAGACACTAAATAACAAATTGTAACTTTTTTATTATTATTATTATTATTATTATTATTATTATTATTATTATTATTATTATTATTGCAAATTATTGATCTTCTCTACAATCTACAATATAAGCTTCCACAATACCCATTTAAACAATTTTCATTCAGAACTTTGTCCACTTTAGAATATTTAGAACTTTCAAGTTTTGAAATTACAATTGAATCTTCACAATTTTAGAACTTTTAGAATTAATTAGACGACATTAAATATTATTTTTTGTTTATTTATTTGAAGAGTAGTATCTTTTTTTATTATTTTTTTTACACCTTTCGCCTAGGTCACAAGCAAGGCCTATGCGCCTTATGATTCTAACTAAATAAATCGTTTCTGAATGAAATTTATATGGTTCTGTAATGGGTTTTTACACATTGATATATTCCTATTTTGTTGTATTATATCTATCATACCTAGCCTTAACAAGCCAAACATCATATTCATGAACGATACCCCAAATCATATGCACAAACCAAACTGATACCCTATACTATTTGAGTTTATATCAAACCAATGACCGTATTAATCAATACCAATAGTGGTATAAAATACCAACCAAACGCCACCATAGCACAAGATTATGTAGTAAGAAATTAAAGGGTCTGTTTGGTATGAGGTAATAGAATGGATGTGGGAATGAAATGGACGAGGTAATGGAATGGACGAGGTAATGGAATGGATCATTACCAGTCTATGTCTTGTTTGGTTGCCATGTGGGAATAAAACAAAATAGGCAGGAAAAGACGAAGAAATAAAATCTGTGGTGAGTGGCTGTGGTGGGTGGTGGTCAGTGGCAGTGATGGTGGGTGGTGATATGTGGCGGTGGCGACGACGGTGGCAACGATGGAAAGTGGAGGTGGATGGCCGTGATCGGTGGTGGTTGGTAGCAGTGATGGTAAGTGGTGGTGTGTGGCGGTAGCGTGGTGGTGAGTTGCGACGACGGTGGTGGTGGTGGTGGCAACGACGGTGGTGGGTGTGTGGCGGTAGCGTGGTAGTGGGTGATAGTGGCAGGTGGTGGAGGTGGCGGTGGTTAGGTGACGGTGGTGGGTGGTGTTGGATGGCGGCGGTGGTGGGTGGGTGAAGGTAGTAGGTAGCGGTGATTGGTGGTGGCGATGACAGTGGTTAGTGGTGGTGGTGGTGGCAGGAAACGGTGGTGGGTGGTGACGATGGTGGTGAGTGGTGGTGGTGGGTGGTGGGTTTTAGTGTTGTTGGTAAAGGGTGAATAAGGGATGGAATGGAAAAAAAAACATCGGGGGGGGGGGGGGGGGGGGGGGGGGGGGATGAAGTGGTTTTGAGGGAATGGAATGCCTTATGGAATGGGTGATTCCATTCCATTAACCAACCAAACACACTATTTTTCATTACATCGTAATGGTTCATTCCATTTCCCCTTCTATTCCATCATACCAAACGCTACCAAAGAGACAAGAAATGCAATCATATCTTTAGTGATACATTCTTACATTTGTAGACCTCTAAATGCATTTCAATTTCAAGAACAAACATCTTTAAAATTTACCCAATTTCTTCATAAACTTGATGCCAAAAAGAGAAGAACATTGTTCTTAGCTACACCTTCAAAAGTTGGTTATGACAGCTACACCTTCAGAAAGAAAAACATCAACCGCAATTAATATCCGTGCCAATATACATAATGATACATTATAAATGTTGAGGTAACATCCACACAACTCACCTTTCTACATACCAGTTCTCCTTGGTTGTCCACGGAAGCCATCGTCTCACTCAAGTTCTCACAGTCGACAATTATTCTGACGGCAAACTGCAAGTGTTTTCAGCAAGGGACAAAAGCTGCCAGCAGCTTCAATATCTTGTTGCGAAATCTTTGTGCACACAATAATGAGTTCCTCCAATAATGATAAGCTCTTCAAAGCTTCACTCCAAATTCCACACATTTGATCAGTACACCAATATATTTCTATGCGTCTAAGCTGACTTGATCTGTTAAAAGAAGAGAAACATAAACCAATCCAGTCACTCGGAAGGCCCAATGGAAAAAGATACCAAAAGAGCCATCAACAAGCTGCTAATCCTCAAGCTTTTTGAATAGGCCTAAAATGAAGTGAACAAAATGGCTTATTAGAATACCTATCAGCAACGTACAGAAGTAGGTCAGGACTGCAAACCGTAGTTATGCTGAAATCAAGCAGCTGGCCTTGGCTTCTATCCACAGCTTGCTTAGACATCTCTCGACAGAATTCCCCCATAAAAACGACCCTCCACAGAGCAGGGTCCTTTGAGATTTTACGCCAAGCAGTGCACACTTTCTGTGCACTCTCAAGGATATCGATCACACCAACTTTATGGAGTATATTCAGCATGACATTTGGTGGAAGCTCCAACCAGTTCCTTGCCGGTTGCTTCACATGCCATTGTTGTTTGGATGGGTTAACAAACTTGGGTTTCTTTTTTCTCGGTCGATTTGAGTTTACACTTGATGGCATTGTCGTCGTCGATCACCTTAACATACACAAACCAAATTAAATGTTGAATCAACACAGAGTCGTAACATATGCATTCATACTGTAAGTAGTTTATGATGTTATAATCACTTTCCTGATTGATAGCAGGGCAAAAGATATCCTCAATATAGGTAGAAATACCCAAAAATAATAATAAAAAATTGAACAGTACATAGACGGAATTAATATTACACCAAGAAAACAAAACAAAACAAAACTAAACTAGAACTACTGAATTTTGAAAATCAAAGAAATCGTCTTATGAAATAATTTGGAAAAACAAAAAGCCTACAGCTTTAAAAATAAAATAAAACAAAATGTGGTTAACTAAACCCTAGAAAAAATTAAAGAAAACACCTATTAATTTGTGAAGTAATTTCAGGAAAAATAATAAACCCTTGAACTTGGTAACTTATAAAATAAAAGAAAATGTCCGATAAATGGGAAAGTAATTTCAGCAAAAGAGGAACTTACTTGAACAGAGAATCAATTGTATGAGGCGACAACACAATGGTTGGGAATGTTTTGTGCTATTATTAATTAATTAATTAATTATTATTAATCCTTAAGAACACATGTCAGACCCATATTCCACCTCATTAACTTTTTCCCGCCATAACCCAAATTACCCGAATATGAATAGATTATCTAACTTGGACCGTTTAGCTTAACCCGTTTTTCTTTCACTCTGCTTCGCCACTTCGGTAAGGATAAAAGAAATATCTAGACATATATAAAAAGAAAGAAAAATAAATTACATTTAGCATTTTTTTTTTAAATGATAAATACTTGGTAACTTATAAAACCTATTTTTATTTCAACGTGTGCACATCTTGCTTGAGTGAAGTCTTTGTACAACTTTGTCAGTTGCTCAAGACATTCTAAAACTGTGACGAGAACATGAAAAAAACAACAAAATTGGTATCAAATGATATCTCATGATGATGATTGATTTAAGAGGTGTGTATGGTGGGGTGATTAATTATCATTTATCAGCTAGAGGTTTACCTGGTGTCTAAGAATCATAGGCTACATCTTACCAGCTTAGCAACATTTGTAATCAATGTTCTTAGTAACACCAATCAAAATATATATATAGATTGTTACCACACTGACTACCTCTGTAAATATATATGTAGTGAGCGGGTTCTTATATGTAATAGTAGGTACGATAACATATATAATATCATAACATTATTAGTGACTTCCTAACATTATTAATGAATTACCTAAACACATTGTGTTTTTCTGCATGAACAAAAACCCACTAAAAAGTCGTGTTTTTCATTTTTTGTATAACCCTCGCTAGAAAAATAATAAAACACTCATTAATTTGGTGTAATTTTTTTAATGTCTTATTTAAAAGTTACTAACGTATAAAAATTGTGAGGGGGATATAAAGAAAAGATAAAGATAGAAATATTAATTAACATATTAGAAATTTTAAAATAATTGTTAACAGTTATCTTTATTTAAAATATAATTAAAAAAGACTTTTGAAGGATAATCAACGGGTGTGAAGGCCTCACATAGTGTAATGTGACATACCCCTTTTCGTTTATTATGGGTATGTTTGGCAAAATTAGCTGGAGGCTAGTAACTGGAAGCTGGTAGCTGTAAGCTGGTAGCTGGAAGCTTTTTAAATATATTTTGGTGTTTGGCAGAGTAGCTAAAACTTTTAATAAAATGTATAAAATGATCAAAATGAGCATAATTAAAAACTTGTAAATAAGGTTTTTATTTTATTTTTAAAATAGAATGGGTATTTGTGTCATTTACTAATTAAAAGCTTGTAGCTGGTAGAGCTTTTTCTTAAAAGTAGGGATGGCAACGGGTCGGGTATGGGTCGGATTTGGCTAACACCATACCCATACCCGGTTATAAAATCTCATACTATACCCGTCCCATTACCCGTCGGGTTTTTGTCGGGTATTACCCGTCGGGTATAGAGCATACCTGCGGGTATCGGGTATACCCGTTGGTATTTGCATGTATATATATATATATATATTCATTTTCTTTTATAGTCTTATGTTTTTAAAAATCTATAATATATGAAATTGTAATAACTCACATATATAGTATCATCACCATAATAATCTTTGAAACATTTAATATGTAAATTTATATCTCTACTACCTTATTAAGGAGGAGAGATGGGTAAGAAGGTAATTTCACCATCATTTTAAGATGGCATACAAAAGGTCTCATGCATAAATCTCTAACTTTTACCATTTTCTTCCATCTATGCCCTTATGTACAAGTCACTAATACAAATCAATTGCACCATTCAATACATTTAATTCATGTATTAACTTTTTGTTACCTAGAACCATTACCAAGTAATAGATAAATTCATGTAACTTTTTTTTAATGGATTAACTTTTTGTTACCAATGGAATTTGAATTATCATCACAAGAAAAGGCTAAGCCTTATTTAACACTTTGTAACCAGTAGGCTAAAGGCTCTTTGGTTCATGTGTGTAACTAAATGTTGCAAATAAAAATCAAGCACGGATCGGATTGGATACATGATAGTATGGTGTATAAAGTTTTGGCAATTTAAAATGTGAATAAAAATACATACCCGCGGCAACGCGCGGGCATTCCACTAGTTATAGTATGAATTTTGAAAACTATTTATATATTTCATAGCATATAAATATAAATAATAATGTTATTAGAATATATATTTTAGACGAAAAGTTTATTTTTCAAATAATCAATCTATTAGAATGAAACATTACTAGAAAATAGTTAAGAAAAGATATATATATATATATAAAACTTAAAAGTCTTCGGGTATATATTTCGGGTAGACGGGTATTTAGTTTCGGGTAATTGGGTCGGGTATCACCTAATACCATACCCGTCCCATACCCGCGAAATATTTTTTTTCAATACCAAACCCGTCCCATACCCGTCGGGTATCGGGTATACCCGTCGGGCTCGGGTTTTTTTGCCATCCCTACTTAAAAGCTAATACTAGTAGCTTTTCACTGTAGAGCTTTTTCTCTAACCTAAAAGCTTCCAGCTCCTTCAACCAAACAATGTTTTTTATTGAGTATGAGCTTTTTCTTAAAACCTTGAAGCTCCTAAAAACTCTTAAAAGCTCCTTGCCAAACATACCCTATATATATATATATATATATATTAAAAAACTGATGGTGTAGGGTACTCAATTGGACCAAGCCCAATAGCCCAAGAAGCCAAAATCATTAAATATAATATTGGGTCAAGCCCAAGCCCAACAAGGAAGCCCATTAGGGTTTTAACCTATCCCACCCTATAAATAGAAGGGCAAACCCTATGATACAACTCAGATTGGTCTGAACACAAGACCTCTCTCACTCTCTCTCTCTCTAAAACTCTCACTAGAGTTACTCTCTAATAATATTTTCAGCAGCAGTAGGCTGAAGCCTTCAAGCCTCCGAGGTGCTGCTATACATTCTTAGCAATCTACAACCATGTTGATTCCACAACCAAGCTGGCTCCAACAGCCACCACATGTGGAATCACGCTCTGTTACTCGCAGGTCTCAGCCTTAATCAGGCTTACGTGGATGGTCCTTAGTTGTAACTTGGGATCAAGAGTTCCTCTCGTCAAGATCATACTCTTTTGTTTAATCTTTTCTTAAGTTAACCAATAATAATAACATTCTGACTTTGGGTTGATCCCAAATCAGAATCATAACAACTAAAATATCAAAACTCTTGAACCTCCCATCTACGTTTACAACGTAGAGGGACACCACGACCTGCGTTTGGTTAACCGAAACCCTTTAACCCTTTTACCCCTTCTGACGAGTTCTTTCATGCTGCTGGTCCAACCCTTTAAGCAGCAGACGAGGTCAGAGGCTTAACAACCTTGGAACGTTCAGACCCTCTTTGTAGTTCGGCTCTGTCGATCTATTTTCTATTTTTTTACGTTTGGAGGGAACGTTTTCAAGAATGTCATTTCTACACCTCCCACATATTTGCATTCACCGGATCTGTTTTCAAAATATGATTCATATACCAATAAAAAGATTTGGATTCTAGAACTAAAGTACACAAGCTCTATCTTATATCCCCCAAGATATTGTTAGAAACCTTACAGCGAAATAGAGACAGCAGCGACTCTGCAAAGAAACAAACAGGAAGGAAAAACTGAACAGATTAGAAAAGGAACCGGGCTTGTGTTTGAAATAATTCCCTTAAACAGATTCGTCGTCTGTTCCCAGGGTACATCGGTTCAACAGTGCGGCTCGGTGCACTGCGGACTATCTCACTTGCCTGAAAACTATCCGGAAATCGATCACCTCTGCTGCAGCAATTCGATGTATGCAAAAGAATGTTTTTGTTTTTGTGTTGTGTGTTCTGCATCATGACAGATAGTCTATTTATAATTGCAGAACCAAAGCTGAAACAGATGGTGTAATTGATGGCGATTAAAATTCGTGATTAATATTCTAATTAATCATTTTGATTATGCCATTAACTACATATAATGACCAGAACTTGAAACAGTCTGAAGACCAAGAGTTCTTCTTCTGGAAGAATCAGTTACGTTATGCAAAAATAAATAGCAAAAACCAGTGTCGCGCGGACTCGGGTTTTTCGAGCTGCATTCGTGTCTGCAGGTCGTGCGGGCGTCGCGTTGGTTCAAGGATTTTTTTTCGAGCCAGAACCCATTTTTGCACCCCCCCCCCCCTGCGCGCGGGTAGGAGCCAGAATATAATGTAACTTAACATTTTGATTCTTCCATTCAAGCTTTACTTTATAAACACCTCCAATTTCCATCTTCCCACCAATGTGGGACACAATCACTCACATTCACCTCTAATATTTCCAACAATCCCCCACATGAATGGGAGTTATTCTCAGAAACAATCTCATTCCGATTAAATTTCAACAGTTGAGTTTTGCATACGATAGGTAGGTGTGACCCTTTGAACCTTCGCTTATGAAACGCACTTAGCCTACTGGCTCTGAGTAGAACGCGATGTCTTTGAACTCGTCTGCCGTTTGTGTAGACGACAATACGCTTCACACAAAACTCTCCTTGACAACGTCAAGTCCTCATTGTTGTGTCCGTTATGGTCATGGACACGTGCCTGGTTCTGCGAGAGCTTTCAAGTATTGTGCCCCAACAATACCCTTCGAAGCGACCCCACTTCTCTCTCACAGAGGTGATCTACTAGGACTTGTTACCTCAGTCAGATCATTAAAAGCTATAAGCTTAACCTCAACCTTGTCACTTTTAGGAATGGACTAGGAAGCTTATTAAATTTATGGTAAGCTCCCTTTTTTCAAAACGTGGGCCAACTCTCCCCCACAGTGACCTTCGCCAGTTCATACAATTAGGTTGTCCTATTGAACTCAGATCTTGGGATCTCCAGTCAACTGAGTTAGGTTTCCTTCGCATAAACCTAGCCTTTAATGGGCTTTAGCCCCATTCCTATTAACGACTTCTGAACTAACTCTCTGCTTAAGCCTTTTGTTAGCGGATCCGCGATGTTATCCTTTGACTTCACGTAGTCAACAGTGATAACTCCTGTAGAGATTAGTTGTCGTACCGTATTATGTCTACGTCTTATATGCCTATTCTTACCGTTATACATTGTGCTACGAGCTCTGCCAATTGCCGATTGGCTATCACAATGTATGCATATGGCCGATGCCGGCTTCGGCCACCTTGGTATATCTTCAACAAATTGACGTAGCCATTTTGCCTCTTCACTTGCTTTATCTAAAGCAATGAATTCTGATTCCATCGTAGATCTAGCAATAACAGTTTGCTTAGATGATTTCCACGATATAGCTGCACCACCAAGTGTGAATACATACCCACTTGTTGCTCTGGAATCTCTCGTGTCAGATATCCAATTTGCATTGCAGTAACCTTCAATAACTGCTGGATATCTATTATAATGCAGCCCGTAATCCCGTGTGTATCTCAAATACCGAAGCACCCGTGTCATGCAACCCCAATGAGTTGAATTTGGGTTGCTCGTGTATCTACTTAGTCTGCTCACAGCATATGCTAAGTCTGGTCTGGTACAACTCATTAGATACATCAGGCTGCCAATAACTCTTGAGTACTCTAATTGGTTTACAGGCTCATCTCGATTTTTAGTTAGATGTTGACTCGTGTCAATGGGAGTTCTAGCCACATTAGAGTCATTTGGATTGAACTTCTCAAGAATTTTGTCCACATAGTGAGACTGACTTATCACAAGTCCATTCTGGGTTCGTGTGATTTGTACTCCCAAAATCACATCCGCTAATCCCATATCTTTCATGTCAAATCTTGCTCTCAGGACGTCCTTTGTAGATTTTATCATTTTCTCATTACTACCAGCAATGAGCATGTCATCCACATACAAACATAGGATGACATATCCATCTGGTGTGTCTTTCACATACACACACTTGTCACATTCGTTGATTTTGAACCCAGAAACAAGCATGACATGATCAAACTTTTGATGCCATTGTTTTGGAGCTTGTTTCAAACCATATAAAGATTTTACAAGCTTGCATACTTTCTTTTCTTGTCCCTTGGCTATGAAGCCCTCAGGTTGTTCCATGTAAATCTCTTCCTCTAGATTTCCATTTAAGAAAGCCGTTTTCACATCCATTTGGTGAATTTCCAAATTTCTAATGGCTGCAATGGCAAGAACCATCCTGATGGATGTTATTCGCGTAACAGGCTAATATGTGTCAAAATAATCCAAGCCTTCTCGCTGTTTATATCCTTTGATCACCAATCTTGCCTTGTATTTATCAATGGTGCCATCTGGCTTCATCTTTTTCTTGAAGATCTATCGATATCCTAGTGGTTTGCATCCCGCAGGAAGATCCACTAATTCCCATGTGTGGTTTTGTAAAATAGAATCTATCTCACATTTTATGGCCTCCTTCCACTGAGGTCCATCCGAGGATTTTACCGCTTGTTGGTAAGTTTGCGGTTCCTCCTCGACCACATAGGTGAGGAAATCTGGACCAAAGGATTTTCCAGTCCTTTGTCGTTTACTCCTTCGGATTTCACTTTCATCTCTTTGAGGTTTATCAATTGCAACCTCTTCTCTTGAAACATCCCTAGTTGAATTTGATGGGCCCGGTTCATCATCTAGAACACTATCATCAAATGGTCTTGGTGAACCCAACTTAGGCCTATCCAAGCATGGGAATATGTGCTCGAACCAAGAAGAATCCTTAGATTCCAATATAGTGCCGTTAGACACTCCAGGATTCTTCGAGTCATGTACAAGAAAACGAAGTGGACCACCCAAACGAGTGTATCCAATGAGCACACAATCTACAGTTTTGGGTCCTATCACAAGACGCTTTGGTGGTGTCACTACCACCTTAGCTAGGCACCCCCACACTCGCAAGTGATTATATGATGGTTTGACTCCTGTCAATAATTCAAATGGTGCTACATCCTTCTTTTTACGGGGAATTAAATTTAGAATAAAATTTGCTGATAACAGCGCTTTTTATATACTCTTAATATATTTTCCCAATATATTTTTATCAGACCTTTTTTTTATATAAAAATGACATTTGCTAGGTCCAACAATTCTGGGAAAGTATATTTACACAAAAGGACATGGGTGCATATAATATATCCATTGGTACATCTCCTATATGAGGATTCTTGTTTTTCGTGCCAACTTTTATTCATATTAACTAGTCATCCTATTATCCGGCTTTTGATTTTCTCAAAGTCTAGTACATATGATGTTTCCATAATCTACAATGGATGACATGCACATCATACTCACAACTTGCAAATAAAAAAGATAATGGATTATGCGTATGGCAGTA
Organism: Ambrosia trifida; assembly: GCA_028751855.1. NCBI lineage: Eukaryota > Viridiplantae > Streptophyta > Magnoliopsida > Asterales > Asteraceae > Ambrosia > Ambrosia trifida. Next base: position 100,937,482 of record CM054126.1, read on the forward strand.
TCCACACAAAAAAGGGGGAAAGCAAAACTACTTTATATATATTTTAATAAAAAGACTTTTTGTTATTTGTGCACTACTTTATAAAAAGTAGATATGACTTTTGTATCCCATGTGCACAAAAGGACAAAATACATGCTTTTACCCAATGGATAAACGTCTGAACCCTTTTTACCTTACTGTGCACAGAGCATCTTTCAGCTTTTCAGACTAGGCTTATAGGTCTACTGTACACGGAAGCTTTTAAGCTTTCAAGATTTGGTTGTCAGATTGTGGTTGTGCCATGTTAGAAAGAGAGACCGAGGATACATACTATGTTGTAGGGGGGGGTACACCTTAACCGTTAACCGAAATTTGGTTGTCGAAGTGTGGTTGTGTGTAGTATTCGACATATGTGGATAATAAGGAAAGGGAAGATCACAACGCAAGTAATAGATGAGATTATAAATAAGTATTTTTATACACGATTCAAGTCATTAGGAACACCCTACGCAATTTCTTCACCATTTTCATTTTTTATTAACGTAAATGAAAAGGATATTGGGTAAAAAGTCAAATGTTCAAGTCTCTATTAGCACGAAGGATTTCAACTGTAAAACAAGTTAACTATAAGATTAAGAAAAGATTGAAAACATTAAGAAACATGTCAATTAAAACAAAATTATATTAAACTAATAATGTACCAGGAAGAAGCTGGTTATAACCATTATGACCAGCATGCAGTCTAGCCAATATTCCAAGAGGAGGTGCAATGTTATATGTAGCAGGCTCAGTCTGCTGATAGTTTTTTCTTTGATAAGCAAAATTGTCGTATGCATCCGGCCCACCAACAATAGCACGGTTAGAAGGATTCGGTCGCTTGCTTTTCAGCTATATCATGTAGCACAAATGAAGGATTAAGTGATTAACCTTAATCAACACAATCGATGAACCTCTATGATGTACTTGTCGCGGGTAGTTTTTCCCATAACCAACCATATAACTTGTTGCTATTGGGTTGTCTCCAAGAATATAGTCCATCTACAAAACATTCATAAACACTACAAAAGTTTAGATGCTGATTATTACATTAATGTTTTCAAATAGCCTAAGCCCATGTTTTGGGTCCCCATGTATCGACTGCCCCGAAATCATCGCATTCCAACACACTGAATTCCTAACCGACATTCTATCAAAAATAACCTGACCAACATCCGGTATCCCACACTTACAATACATATGGATTAAAGCCATGCCAATAATCAAACTCACATTCACCGACATCCGAATCATCGCTCCATGAATAGACCTCCCCTCTTTCAACCTACACGACCTCCCACAAGCTGTAACCACACAAAAAACCATCGTATCATTCCACTCACCACCCATCCCAACCATCCTCCTAAACAACTTCAACACATTCCACAGACTCTTCCCATCCAAATACCCCTTCATCAACACATTCCACGACGCCACATTCCTCTCACTCATCTTATCAAACAACCCATGAGCCAACCCCATATCACCAACCTTCACATACCCATCAACCATCGAGTTCCACGACACCAAATCTCTCAGTTTGGTTTAAGCATTCCATCAAGCAACTGGTGTGCATTTATCAAACCTTAAGCTTTTAAACACTACAACATAGAAATTATACTTATACAGCAACACGATGCACAAAACCTTGTAAAACACCCTAACATGTAGAATTTAAACATGAAGATCCAAAGGAGTTCCAGAGCAATTAAATTTAACTAACATCATCAAAAATCAAACAAAATGGATACCAAATTAGAGGGAGGAAGAAGGGGACCTGATATCTTCATCCAATCGATTCTTGAGGATGTACAATTTGTAGCACAGAGGCTATTTAATTCTTGAGAGTTGAGTCTATATATAAAGAACATATTGTTCAAAGAAAAGAAACCATCAACGTAACCGACAGTGCTTGGTTTTGTTAAATTAATCACCTTTAATTGTCCATTAAATCAGGAATTAAAGCTTTCTGAGTTGTAACAAAAAACTGGCGTCTTAAAGAATCTCTAAAGACGCGTCTTAAGCCTGTTGGAGGGAGGATGCAGTATGTGCTTGTGAACTTAGGTTGGTTCTACCAATTTATCGACTGTCATTTGTTTTAAGAAAACTTTTATCTTAAATAGGTTAAATTCTAATACGCACCAATTTTAAGTAATTAATTTACCTCTTTTTACTTGTATGGATGGGAAGTGATTTAAACATCATCAAAATTATTTTACACTCGTCATATATATATATATATATATATATATATATATATATATATATATAATCTATTAACATCATATAATAATTAAAACAACACATATTGATGGTATCACATACATAACATTTTTGTTTCTTTTTGTGAAGACTAAAACATAAATAAACAAAATATTAGAGCTTGTAACATATATACTATACATTAAAACATAACTGAAGTTATTAATAGAAATTGATTAATTATGTTTTGATATAAATTTGTCTCAAGTTCCGTAAAATGACAAGCTAGTGGGTTTTAAATTGTGGTTTAATGAAATTTATGAAAGGGGTTGCATGTGGGAGAATAAAAAGTGTGTAGTACATATATACAATGGGCATTACATGTTGTATATAAGGGCATAAATGAAAAAAATGATCAAAGATTACACTTTTGTGAAGAGTTTCTTGATATGTCATCTTAAAATGTTTGTGAAATTACCTTCTTGTCCATCTAGGATGCATTATATAATAGTATAGATATAGATATAGATAAGATAATATATATATATATATATATATATATATATTAAATCAAGAACATAAGATTTGTTGGAAAACTAAAGAAAAGAACAGTGGGTGATGCTATTGTATTGTAAAAAGTGTAAGAAAAAAATAAGAGGTTGACACATATTATTACTTAAAAAAGGTATTATTGTCTATCATTATAATTATTGACTTGTTTCATGTTTCACCCTCATTTTTAAAACGGCCATAATTTTTTCATACGACATTATTTTTTTAAATACACCGTAAAAACAAGATTTTTATCCTCTTTCATTTGCATACTCTGTTGCTATATTTAAAAAAAAAAAAAATTTGTTGGGTTGATAAGTTGCATTTTTTTGAGGGTATACTTGCAAGTTATATATGATAAAAGACACACCTTATACCTCTTTAAAAAACGCAAGTTGTATATGATAAGACGCAAGAAATACCTAATAAAAGACGTAGTTATACTTGATAAACACAAATTATACCTGATAAAAGATACAAATTACATCTGATAAAAAACGCAAATTATACATGATAAAACGCAAGTTATCAAACCCCTTATTTTTTTTTCCAACTGAATAGAATTTAAATCGGGTAATACCGAAATAATATATAAACCTAAATAAATAAAAACAATAATAATAAATATATTAATTTTGAATTAATATGACGAGACATACTGGTTTGGTGGTGGCGTGTGCAGTGCAGGTATATCCATCATCATTTCAGTTTTCAAATCAACTTGTTTCAAAATTCAACTTATGCTTCATCCTCTATCTATATCAACAGTTAGTTTAATTATGATTAGAAGCCACAACTAACTATTCTCTTGTTCTTCTCCGATCCATGTGAGCTCTTCTTTTCTGCAATTACCTCAACTTCTTAGGGTTTTTATAATGTTTAAAGTGACGAGTATGCCATAAAAAAATTAATTAAAATCATATCCACCAAAAACGCACGAAATTCAAGTTTGTGCATATTTTGCTCAATTTCTCATATTATTATTTCATAATTTTATGTTACGCTGCTGCTTTACCTTTATACCTATTATTATTACTACAGCTTAATGATTATAACATCATATCATCTTTTGCCCTTATTATTAGGAAAGTGAATATAACATCATATCTTTTGCCCTTACTATTAGGAAAGTGTATATATAAATAATATGCTGCTGTTGTATGTGTGCATATGCACTCACATTTAAATTGCTTTCTGAAAGTTACACTGTCAACAATGCCATCAACTTCAAAATCATTTCCACGGAAAAAAAAGAAATCCAAGTTTGTTCCGACACAGAAGCCGCCGTGGTTGGAGCTTCCATCGGATTTAATGCTTAATATACTCCAAAGACTTAGTGTGGCTGACCGACTCCAAAACGCCCAAAAAGTGTGCACTGCTTGGCGTGAAACATGCAAGGACCCTGTCATGTGGAGGGCCATTTTTATGAACAGCTTTTCAGGACAAAGCGAAAGAGTCTGTCGAGAGATGTGTAAGCGCGCTGTGGATAGAAGCCAAGGCCAATTGGCTCATTTAAGCATTGTTGCCATTTGCAATCATGAGCTTCTTCAGTATGTTGCTGTTAGGTATTAATTAAATTATTAACGAATTGCGCATTTTTTATTGCTTGATGATGGCTGTCTTAGAGGATCAAGAAATTAGATACTACATGTTTAATATTATAACTTGTTTGCATAATTTAGTGACTGAATAATTGTATTTGACAGATCAAGTCAACTTAAACGTCTAGAAATCATAGTGTGTTCTCATGAAATGTGTGGATTATGGAGTGAAGCGTTGAAGAAGTTCTCGTTGGTGGAGGAACTGACCTTTGTAGGAACGTACATTTTGGAAGAAGACATAGAAGCTGTTGGTCGCTATTGTCCCATGCTAAAAACACTCAAAGTGAACCATAAACCATTTAGACTTATGGATGGCAGCGAAGATAATGAGATTGCTTTAGCAATTGGGAAAAACTTACCTGAGTTAACTCACCTTGAACTCGTTAGAAACAGCATGAAAAACATTGGGTTGCAGACGATTCTAGATGGTTGTTGTCACCTTGAGTCACTTGATTTGCGTGGGTGCATGTACCTTGATCTCAACGGGGACTTAGGGAAAAGATGTTCACAACGGATTAAACATCTTAAACTTCCTCATGATTCTCTATAAGATCGTCTACATGATAAGGATACTGTCTGTGGTTGATGTTTCTCTTTTGAAGGTGTAGGCAACATGTGGTTGATGTTTTTGTTTTGAAGGTGTAGGCAACATGTAGTTGATGTTTTTGTTTTGAAGGTGTAGTTGTTCGCAAGAACCATCTTCTTTTTGGGTAAATTGTAGAGGTATGAAATTGGCTGTAGTTGTTGCCTTGCAAGAACAATCCTTTTTTTGGGTAATTACTAGAGAACTTTTGTTTGGTTTATACATAGGATTTGTGTATCATTCACATGGTTTTAGAAAACGGGTGAGGTGTACGCCTCGAGGCGAAACTCTAAGAAAACGAGTCTGAGGCGCACCTCATGAGATTCAGATTGTACATACGCCTCTAAGGGCTGAGGCGCTAAGAAAATGTGCGCCTCAGGTGGCGCCTCGGGTGGTTTAGGGTGTTTCTTATGTGTTTTTTTTTTTTGGTGTTTTAAACTTTTTGGGTTAATTATTTTATTATTTTTTTGTGTGTTTTTGATGTTTTAGACTTTTCTAGGTCAAGTATTTTATTTTTTATACACATAATTTTTATATTTATTTTTTTACTGCGCCTTGAGCTTATGCCTCGATTCGCCTCGAGGCTTACGCCTCATGAAGCGAAGGGAAAATGCCTTGAGGCTCGTTTCCGTTCTTTTAAACTTTGATCATTCATTCCTAAATGTCAAGTTTATAATTTGTTATATCTGAATATGGTTGTACAACAAAATGTGAATCTCGTATTTTCACCTCAACATAAATGTTTACAAAATCAACAATACTTCGTTACTAGCTTCAAAAAACGCTATATTACTTGATAAATTATAAGGATGTGTTCTTTTAACTTTGAGTCGATGTAAGTCTTGTTTTTAGCAGTTATCTCCGCCTTGAAGATAGTCCGTTGGTGTTTTTTTAATGAAGTGAGCCTTTCAAAAAAAAAACTTGACAAACTAAAGCAAACCGACTAGCTTTTGGAGCACACATGATCCAAACACTAGAATATGTAACCAAAACAAGTCAGCAAACCTTGAAAGATCCAACATAGACCATGAAACCTTTGGACGTATCAACAATCACATCCTGAAGACGGTTGACGAGACAAATGAGCAGGTCGAAAGCCTTCCTTGAGGGAAAGAATGCACGCGACCATATGAGAGATTAATTAAGAGGTCTAAAGGTGAAAAACCAATATGAAAGGCAGTGGCGGATCTAGAAACTTTTTTTACTGGGGGCACAAATTGGCTAATTTAAAATAAGGTGGGTCAAAACAAGTCGGGTCAGTGGATCGTGTAAAACCATATAGAAAAAGAAAATTGATTTGTGATATTTGAAAGAGTTGTTTAAAATATAAATTTTTATTATTAATAAATAAATATTTACCATTACTCTTTTATCTAAAAGATACGAAAGAGTGGTATGCATTGATAATAACGATGATAGATCTTTTACTCCATTTCCTTCATCTTTTAACATCTTCTTCATAGCACCATTTCTTTTACAATGCTCTCCAACCAACCAATAAATCTTAAGAAAAATCCAGTACACCTTCTTACATTTTTCTGTTTTTTCTTCCTTGGGTTAGTTGGATTTGTGCTCTCTCTTTATCTCTTTTCACTCACATCCCTTCACATATAGTACAAAGAAAACCCAGAATCCATAACTATTTTTATATAAAATCCAAAAATAATAGGCTACTATAATAGGGTTGTGGGCTGGACCTACGGTGGGCACTAGCCCACCCTCCATAGCCATTGGATCCGCCACTGATGAAAGGTAAAGGTGAAAGAAAGCACACGACCATATGAAAGATGAATTGAAGAGGTCTATAAACTTGTGTTTTTTTTAAAGTTATTTATAAGATTAAAAATACAAGACATGATCCAAAAATGCTATTTTTATAGAAAATGGATGCTTCCTGATGTAAATTAATGAAAATAATTTTCCTATAATTTTTTATGAACTTATTTATATTTAAAACTGATTTAATGAGATTAATTCATCTTTAAATGATTAAAAATGGGAAAAATAATAAAAATGAATGTTTTATGAACTAATAATTTTTATTTCAGTTCTTGATGGTGAAAAATAATTTCCCAAGAAGTCTAAGCTTAAAATCATTAAAAATGAATTTTTAATCAATTAAATACGATTAAAACAAATAAATTCAATAAAAATATGAAATAAGACATTTTCCAGAAAATAAAAGTGTGGTAATTTTCTTTATAGTGTCAAGATGCTACTCTTAAGTTTTTATAATTTTTGGAGAAAAAATGAATTTTCTAGAAATATTTTAAAATTATGACATATATATATATATATATATAATTAATGAAAGTAAAAAAATAACCAAATAAAGCTGAAAAAAATACCAAAATAATTCATGGTTCATGGGGGGATTCGAACCTGGACCTATAGCTATAGCTTGCCAACCCACACACACAACCACTAGGCTAGATGACTTGTTTGTTATGTGTTTTGAAAAGAAATGTTTTAACGAATATTATCATTTCACCATCTTCTTCCCCAATTTCACATAAACCCTAACCCTAACCTAGGTTTTAATAAACCCAATCAGGACACCATAATTGATCTGTAATAGAGGGTTTATGTTCGGAACCTACTAATAAACAAAACGGCATCACAAATATACACTTACAATACATTTTTTTGGCCGCTAACGGAGCTTCAAGTTCCGAACTAAACTTCACGTTTGGAGAGCTTTCTGAGCATGATTGTAGTATTATTTGTGGGTTTACATAGGATAGAAGTGCAGACGTGTTTTGGCATCGAAACTTTATAGGGTTAATGTTTGAAAACGGTCCCTGGATTAAGTTTTAATGTCCGGTCATTAAGCTATTAAAAACGAGTTATAAGTTGATTAATAACGCATCAAGAGTTAATTTTTATTGATGGAATTCGAACCAAACATGAGGAGAAGCGATTTCGTGTCTTTAAATGAGTAAAAGAAGGCGTTACAAACAGAAACGGGACTCGCCGGAATGCTCTTCCGATCGCCGGAAAAGCGGCTGGAATTTGTGGCAAGGGAGGGATGTTCTTTTTGTTTTAAAACTTTCATTACTTGGTAGCAATAGTCCCTATGGTTTAACTTGGTTAATTTCTTTTATGAATTGGTTAAGTTTTTTCTTTTAAAAAGCTAACTAAGTTAACATAACTTAACTTAAAACTTTATAAAACCTGAAATTTTTATAAAATTCTTTTACGAATACATTTTAACATACGCATTTGATTAAAACTTCTACCCGATCCATAATAAATATAAATGATAAATTTTAGTTTGCTCTAAAATTAAATTTGAAAACGACGAACTTTACAAGGGCTATATTGGAAATATTTGAAGGGCTATTATTGTCAATTTGATGAAAGACGAGGGTGACGGATGTCACAAAAACCGACCAAGACCGACAAGACGGTTAGCCCCCAGGACAAGCACGGGCGTGCCACAGGGGATGGCACGGGCGTGCTCAGTAACAACCCGACATCTGCTATACAAAGGACTCTACAACAGTACCCGTTGTCGTGCATGGGCGTGCCAGAACGTTGTCGAGGGCGTGCAAGAGCTGAAATGCCTATAAATAGAGGCCTCCACCCCACATTTTGAAGCATCCCTTTTCACTCGCAATCCAACATTTCTCCACGAAGTTGCTGCCACCTGAGAGGTTTAGAGGTGTCACTTGGAGCCTGGGATCACTCCACAAACACCTTGAGAGAGAGAGAGAGAGAAACACCCCAAAATCATTCAAAACCCTTAGAGATCTCATTATCATTCTCCAACATGTCTTGTACACAAACCCAACCTTGTGAGCTTGTTGTGACAACCATGCTAGGCTAGATTTCTATTGGTGTTGCTAGGGTGAGGATGGATACTTGGTATGAATTAATATAGTTTATCTTTTATTTTAAAGTGGTGTTTTGTGTTCTTAATAATTCTTACTATTCTAACTTTGTTTAATGGTCTAATTAACAAATCACTTAGTCTTTGGTCTTGTGAGTGTCTTGATAAACAATGGGAAGGATTCATGAGTGTACCCATGGTGTGTAAAAACCCATGCACTTGTGAACTTAAAACCCAAAAGTGGGAAGGACTCATGAGTGTACCCATGGCATGTAACAGCCCATGCACTTGTGAGCTTAAAACCCATGAGTTTATCAAGATCTCATTTAGGGTCGGTACGGTCTATATACTTGGTCCTAATGATAAGTTAATCCTTAATCTTACATCTTGGTTTCATGGTCTATGTGAAGTCTTGATGTGGGTTATGGACTAATGAACTCGTGTTGGAATAAAACGGTCTTTATTTTGTTCCATCATTATACTGCCGCACAGTTAATGATAGACCAGTCACTTTTTGATAAGTTAATTAAACCAAGTAGGGGATGCACGTGTGCTGGTAAGTCACGACTCCTCTATGATATTAAGTGGTAACTTGTTCGGTCATGCTGCGGCCACCGACAAGTTATTCGTAAAAATCTAGAGTAGTTTGATGTCTATATCGCAACACCGAGAGGCGGGTAATTCGGGGTTGAGTCGACACAGTCTCGAGTCACTTTATTTTCATTGTTGAGAGGTGAGCTCACCAGGTCGGGAGACCCTCATAATAACATTAAGAACACAGTTGTTTGTACAACTTTGCGATAACAGTCACCTCTAGAAAATGCAATTGCAATTCTAAGTTAAGCATAAGTGCGCGCTCAAACACACCACTATAAAATAAAGATAGCTATTTCATACCGAGATTCCATCCGATCCCGAAGCAACACCATTAATTTGCGATTGATTTTCCTTAAAAGTTTTCATCTCTCATTTTACTTTTCTTCTTATTTTAAAAAGTCTTTTTAAGTAATTTTAGAAAGCTGAGTAGTAAAAATTGTGTCCACGGATTCGATACTCGGTACTTGCACATTTCTATACTATATACGATAGGTGCGCTTGCCTATTGTGTCGTGTTTAGAACGTTGAGCAACTATCGTTTTAAAATATAAATTTAAAACTTGTAAGTGTCTTTTTGTTTTTCTAACTTGCTCGTCTTTTCATTAAAGCTTTTGGCACTTCCCCCGCGACTTTGCCCTTTTTAAAAAGAAGTCTAGTTTAACACTCACACGACACCACTGAAGCTTTTAATAAAATGTATAAAATGACCAAAAATGGGCATAATTAAAAACTTGTAAAGAAAGTTTTTATTTTATTTTTAAAATAGAATGGCTATTTGTGTCATTTACTAAATAAAAGCTTGTAGCTAGTAGAGCTTTTTCTTAAAAGCTAGTACTAGTAGCTTTTCACTATAGATCTTTTTCTCTAACCTAAAAGCTTCCCGCTCCTTCAACCAAACATGACTTTTTATTGAGTAGGAGTTTTTTTTAAAAGCTTGAAGCTTGAAGATCCTAAAAGCTCCTTGCCAAACATACCCTTAAAGGGTTTGAAATGGGTTTTCTTGAAGCAAGACAGGTGAGGAAAGAAAGGGATTTGGTGGGTTTAGTTGGGATATTATTACCGTTGAGGAAGGGATTGGGTTTAAGAGAAGAAAGGAAAAAAGAAGGGTTGGAATGGGTGGACTTATTTAAAGTGATTATTGGTACTTGAATCTGAATGTGTTGATTACTGTTGTGGTGGTGGTGGTGGTGTAAGGTGGAGGAGGTGGTGGTGGTGAAAGGTGGAGGGGATGGTGGGTAGTGATGGTGGTGAAAGGTTGAAGATGGTAGTGGGTCTGATTAGGGAAGAAGACAATTGGGGAAGAAGGTAACTTTGCCCCTGATTTGACAAAAATACCCTTGACTTAATTGAGAAAATTTAACTGGGTTAAGTGGTTGGACATGCATATTGGCCCTGTAACACCCCAACCGATGGCGGAAACATCGAGGTGTCACGTATGAATGAGTATACAGTAGCACATGGTAATCCAAATTTTAATTGAAATAAATTTAAATTGCAATATCCAAAAATAGAAATACATAAGAGTTTAAATGTGGAAATCTAATACATCACACAAGAATCAGGCAAGCATAGACTCCTTATTGTCTTCATAAACACTCTAATCTTCATGCATCATTATTCCCTGTTGAGTTGTAAAAAGGGGGGGGGGGGGTCAACTAGAAGTTGGTGAGAATACATAATCCATGTTAAGCATATAGTTTAAGTATAAAAGTTTAGCAATTCGTATGTCTATCGTAAAATTTAAGTCTACAAGAATAGTATAATGTGTTGACATAATCAAACCTCCGACTAGTTTAGGTCCATCCCGTCATCTACGGTTCACCTTAGTAATATGTTGGAACGATAACAATCACCCACGTTACCTATGTAGGAGGTACACGTATCCGGGTGGGGTTGTCAATCCAATAGATCTATTATTGAGTATCGCCGGCTTGGCCATAGCTAATGATTATGTAATGTTGAAACTCGTTGAAACTCGTTGAAACTGTTGACTAATTCATGAGGCAATAAAGTTTACTACTAGACATGCATGTTGAATTGCTTAAAATGTTGCAAGTATAAAGAATCGCATAAACATGGTTACGTAAACTCACCTTGGTATAGTATTAGGTATTGAGGAATAGTATAAGTGTAGCCCAATAGATTGCCAAGTATTATCCTATGTATAAGGCAACAAATAAGTCTAAGTCTATCTAGTTTATAAGTATATTCTAGGGTTTCGATTTGGGGATATCCAATTGTTGAATTTATAATAAAATGTTAATTAAATAAAGAGAAATTTGATATTAAAACAATTGAAAGTCTTTTTATAAAATTTGAATTTAGGATGTTCACAATAATGTGTTTGAAGTATAAAAATAATTTTTATAAAATTATTTTCTTTAAAATAGATTTTTAAGTCTATTTATTACAAATTGCCAAAATTAAACTTTAATAAAAAAATACTAAAATTAAAGAATTATTATTTTAAAAATCATATTTCTGTTCTAAATATTCAGAAATAAATTGTATAAAATTTTGGTGCAAAAATAATAAAAATTGAATTTATTATGATTTAATTATGATTAAAACTAACAAAAATTGATTAAAAATATAAAATAAATGATTTTTCAGAATTAAAAATCATTTCAGTAAAGTTTATCATTGTACAAACTTAGGATAATTTTTGTAGAAATTTATAAAATTGTTTTGATATTTTAATGGATTTTTATAAATATAATAGCATAAAATTGATTTAATTATTATAAATATTAAATAAATGAATTTCAGAAAACTAAAAATTGTAAATAAAACTTTTACATCAGATTTGATAAAAATAATTTTTTTAGAATTTATAAAAAGGTTTTAATATTTTAAAATGAATTTACAAGTTTAAATGAAATATATATATATATATATATATGTATTATTTGGTTTGTTTTAAAAATGAAAAAAATAGTGGAAAAAGGGTGCCCAAGCCGGGACTCGAACCCGGATGGTTAAGGTTACCAGCATCAGTCACAACCACTTGGCCTCTGTAACACCCCAACCGATGGCGGAAACATCGGGGTGCCACGTATTGATGATTGTTTTCAGTAGCACATGGTATAATATGAATTTTAAATAATTTATTCAAACATAATATCCAAAATGTGAAATAATGTCTAAGAATTCAAATACATAATATCAAATAGCAACTTCAATAACTTCAAATGAACTTCAAGTAAAATCCTCAATGCTAACTCAAGCCTCAGCTTCATTGTTACCTGAAACATGTTAATTTTGAAAGTATTTTGGGTCAACATAAGTTGGTGAGAATTACATAGGTTTTTGATGATTAAAATGAATAAAATGTTGTGCAATTCATGTGTCATGTTAATCTAGCCCATATGTGAGAACATATTAGAAATAAATCGAGTGCATAATCAACCCTGCTGACTGTTATAAAATGATACATACCATACACTTATGGTCCCAATGAATATGTTATGCGATAACAAACACCCACGTAACCTTTGTAGGAGGCACGTATCCGGGTGGGATTGTCAGTCCAATAGATCTATCAATGTATACCGTCGGCTGATCAATGTTAATGATTATGCTAGAATGGTGCTTACTCTAATCATGCTCAAGACATAATGCAACATAGAAAACACATAGACACATTGATGATTGAATTGCAATGATAATGTTATAACATGTTTCACCCCAAAAATGGTGATAAATAAAAGGGGCTATGTAAAACTCACCTTAGCAAATGTTAAACTTGTTGAAAATATGAAATAATTGTGTTGCCCAAAGTGATTCCAAATATTACCCTATAATAAGGTAATGTATAATAAGTCTAAGTCTAATTAACTTACAAGTGTATCCTAGGGTTTCGATTTGGGGATAATCAATTGTTGAATTTTAAATTAAAATGTTAATTAATAAAGGAAAATCTAATAATTAATGGAAGAAAGTCTTTTATAAAATTTGGATTTTTGAATGTGCACATTAAAGTGTTTGAAGCAATAAAATAATTTTTATAAAATTATTTTATTTAAAATAGATTTTTAAATCTATTTATTTATAATTAGCCAATAATTAACTTTAATATTCAAAAATACTAAAATTAAAGAATTCTTATTTTAAAAATCATATTTCTGTTCTAAATGATTAAAAATAATTTGTATAAAATTTTGGTGCAAAAATGATGAAAATTGGATTTAATATGATTTAATTATGATTAAATCTAACAAAAATTGATTAAAAATATAAAATAAATGATTTTACTGAATTAAAAATTATTTCAGTAAAGTTTAACTTTATAAAAAGTTAGGATAATTTTTGGGGAATTTAATAATACTGTTTTGATATATAAATGGATTTTTATAAATATAATAGTATAAAAATGATTTAATTATTATAATTATTAAATAAATGAATTTCTGAAAAATAAAAATTACAAATAAAACTTTTATATCAGATTAAACAATTATAATTTTTTTTAGAATTTATAAAATAGTTTTGGTATTTTAAAAAGAATTTAAAAGATTAAAAGGATTTAATATATATATATATATATATATATATATATTTAATGGTTTGTTTTAAAAAGAAAAGAAAAGAAAGGAACAAAAAGCAAGGTCAGAGCCGGGACTCGAACCCGGGTGACCACTGTGGTGGACCAGTGTCACAACCACTTGGCCTAGGCCGGTGGTTGTGATGTTTCTGGTTTAAATTTAATTAAATACACAGTGCGAAAACAAGTTTATCCCCAAAATACATAAACGAGCCCTAGATTATACAATTGAATGATTCAGACAACTATAGCCCGATTAATGTTAGGGCTATTGTTGTTTGATAGCCGATGAATAAAACCCACAAACTTAATCGTACTCACAGTGATGATTTGATGATAATAGACGGGTCAAAGAGAAAGTCAAACAACGAACTCGAGAACAACAATCAGGGTGAATCAGAGAGAAATAGAGGTTGAGAGAGAGTTGTGAGCGAGTTGTTAAGCTACGGAATGCATCTATTTATACTGAGGATTAGGGTTAGGGTTAATTGGAAGGTTTGACCTCCAATTGAATACGTACGCGTTTAATAGATTAATTGGTCAACAATTGACGTGTAATCGATGTGTAATCGTGTTGTGCAAGGCCGATAATCAACCCAATTTACCAAAGATAGATCATATACGAGTTAATTTGATGAATTGCCCAACAAGGCAACCCACAGTTGACTTTCCTTGTCAACTGTGAGGTTTTAATGTGTGTATTTATATAATACGCGTCCGGGTTATTTCAAAACAGAAGGTCCAGCCCAGTTGGGTTGTGCATATGTGTGTGTTTGGCCCGGCCTTTGGCGCGGGTTCGATTCCCGGCCAAGGCTGTTTTATTTTTTGATATAATTATACAATCACACACATATATATAATATTATATATAGTATTAGGGTTCCACAAATGCGACAAAAATAATAACTGTGACGTATAGAATGAAACTTGACGTTTTTATTAATGTCGATGCGTAACGTACAAGTATTAAATGCGTAATGTTACAGTCTCCCCTACTTTTAGGAACTTCGTCCCGAAGTTGGAGTTTGAGAGTCTGGTGGGAAAAGATGTGGATACTTCGACTTCATCTGGTCTTTACGTTCCCAAGTGAACTCTGGGCCTCGTTTAGATTCCCAACGAACCTTAACGATCGGAATACGACTGCGCTTGAGTTTCTTGACTCCAGTGTCAACAATCTCGACGGGTTTCTCGATAATGTGCATGCTTTCATCGATTTGCACATCCTCAAGAGGAACATGAAGGTTCTCATCTGCTAAGCATTTCTTGAGGTTCGAAACATGGAAGGTCGGATGAACATTGCTTAGCTCAGGTGGAAGATCAAGCTTGTAAGCCACTTTTCCAACTCTGTCAAGAATTTTGAAGGGGCCTACGTAACGAGGAGCTAGTTTTCCCTTTCTACCGAAACGAATAACTCCTTTCCAAGGGGATACCTTAAGTAGCACAAGGTCCCCAACTTGAAATTCCAAGGGTTTACGACGTTTATCAGCATAACTCTTTTGGCGACTCCTAGCCTTGAGAAGATTATCCTGAATAAGCTGGATTTTGTCTGTGGTTTCCTGGATTAGTTCGGGTCCAGTAATACGAGCTTCACCAACCTCAGTCCAACAGACAGGTGAACGACATTTCCGACCATAGAGTGCCTCAAAAGGAGCCATGTTAATGCTGGCGTGATAACTGTTGTTGTATGAAAACTCAACCAAAGGAAGATGAGAATCCTATGCGCCACCAAAATCGATGACACATGCCCTGAGCATGTCCTCAAGTGTCTGGATGGTTCGTTCAGTCTGACCATCCGTCTGAGGGTGATAAGCAGTGCTCAGGTTCAACTTAGTACCCAAAGCATCTTGTAGAGATCCCCAAAAATGAGAGGTGAAACGACCGTCGCGATCAGAAATAATGTCCAAAGGTATACCGTGACGACATACGATTTCACTTACGTACATCTTTGCCAACCTTTCCACAGAATACTTCTCACGGATAGGTAGAAAGTGAGCTGACTTGGTCAAACGATCGACGATTACCCAAATGCTGTCAAAACCTTTGGGTGTACGAGGAAGTTTGGTGATGAAATCCATAGCTATGCTCTCCCATTTCCAGACAGGAATCTCTGGTTGTTCAAGCATACCAGATGGTCGTTGATGTTCAGCCTTAACCTTGGAACAAGTGAGGCATTTTGCAACGAATAGGGCAATGTCTTTCTTCATACCAGGCCACCAATAAGAATAACGAAGATCTTGGTACATCTTGTCAGCTCCAGGATGAATAGAATAACGAGACTTATGAGCCTCGTTCATGAGAAAAGTACGAAGATCATCACGGTCGGGAATCCACAGTCTGTTAAGGAAATAAAGGAGACCATCGGGTTTGGTTTCAAGTTGTGTCTCAGCACCACAAGACATTTCATCGTACATGTTACCTTGGGTGACTGATGTGTGTTGAGCCTGGAGAATGCGATCTTGAAGATCAGTACGAACTCTCGCACATTGGAGTTTGACACGCTCTTTACGACTAAGTGCGTCGGCCACAACATTCGCCTTGCCAGGATGGTAGCGAATTTCGCAATCATAGTCGTTAAGTAATTCAACCCAACGTCGTTGCCTCATGTTAAGATTCTTTTGATCGAAGACATGTTGGAGACTTTTGTGGTCCGTGAACACCACACATTTGGTCCCATAAAGATAATGTCTCCAAATCTTGAGTGCAAAGACAATAGCACCCAATTCAAGATCATGGGTGGTATAATTTTTCTCGTGAGTCTTGAGTTGTCGAGACGCATAAGCAATAACCTTTCCTCGTTGCATGAGAACACAACCAAGACCTTGGTTTGATGCATCACAGTAGACCACGAAATCATCATTACCGTCAGGTAGAGACAAGACAGGAGCTTCACAAAGTTTCAGCTTAAGAGTTTCAAATGCTTCCTCTTGCCTAGGTCCCCACTCATAGGGTTTACCCTTGTGAGTTAAGGTAGTGAGAGGAACAGCGATCTTGGAGAAATTGGCGATGAATCGACGATAATAACCAGCCAACCCAAGAAAAGAACGGACTTCTGTTGGAGTGGTAGGAACACTCCAATTCTTCACAGCTTCGATTTTTGCAGGATCAACATGAATTCCGTTCATATCAATGACATGTCCCAAAAATTGAACTTCCTTAAGCCAAAATTCACATTTGGAGAACTTGGCGTACAGTTGTTCTTTCTTTAGGAGACTCAAGATAGAGTGAAGATGTTGCTCGTGATCGGATTTTGATTTAGAGTAAATCAAAATATCATCGATGAAAACGATCACGAATTTGTCGAGATAGGGTCTACAAACCCGATTCATCAAATCCATAAATACTGCGGGAGCATTGGTCAACCCAAAAGGCATAACCATGAATTCATAGTGACCGTAGCGAGTGCGAAAAGCTGTCTTGGGAATATCTTCATCGTGGACTCTAAGCTGATGATAACCAGAACGGAGATCAATCTTCGAGAAATGCGTTGCTCCTTGAAGTTGATCGAAGAGATCGTCAATCCTAGGAAGCGGATAACGATTCTTGATGGTGAGTTTGTTGAGTTCACGGTAGTCAATACACATCCGAAGAGAACCATCCTTCTTTTTAACGAATAAGACAGGGGCTCCCCATGGAGAAGAACTAGGGCGAATGAACCCTTTATCAGAAAGTTCCTGTAATTGACTAGCAAGTTCTTGCATCTCAGAGGGTGCAAGACGATAAGGAGCTTTAGCAATAGGATTAGCACCAGGAACAAGATCAATACGAAACTCCACTTGTCGAGCAGGAGGCAAACCAGGTAAATCCTCTGGAAAGACTTCAGGATAGTCTCGAATAATAGGAATGTCTTGGATACTCTTGCCTTTGTCCTTCTTCTCTATCACGTTAGCTAAGAAGGCTGTATACCCCTTTCGTAAGTACTTTTGGGCAGTAGTACAAGACATAAGCTTAAGCTCACCACAAGGTTTCTCACCATAAATCTTCAAAATCTCACCAGATTCGAGAAGAATGCGGATGACTTTCTCGAAGCACAGAATTTCGGCACGATGAGTAGACAACCAGTCCATGCCTACTATAACATCAAAACTACCAAGATGCATGGGAATGAGATCGATAGGGAAGGTATGATCATCGAGATTCAACAAGCAGTTACGAATAATAGAGCCGATCGAAATAGACTTCCCGTTAGCTACCTTTACCACGAAAGGGTCTTCTAGATTAGTGTGGGGTAAGTTAAGTAAAGGTTCAAACTTCAGTGACACGAATGACTTATCAGCTCCTGAATCAAATAATATGGATGCATAGTGGTTATTAATGAGAAACGTACCATTCACCACTTCGTTGTTGTCACGGGCCTGATTAGCGTTGAGATTGTAGGCGCGACCTCGAGCACCTTGGTTCTGGTTGCGGTTCTGGTTTTGGTTTTGGTTTTGGTTTTGGTTTTGGTTCTGATTTTGGTTTTGGTTACGGTTACGATTAGGGCAGTTGTTGATGTAGTGATTAGGATTACCACACTCGTAGCATTGACCACGAGTAGGCCTGTTGTTTTGTTGGTTGGGAGCTGGGTTGTGTAACACCCCAACCGATGGCGGAAACATCGGGGTGCCACGAAATGATGATTGTTCAGTAGCTCATGGTGAATATCAGATTTCATTAAATGATTTAATTAATTTACATACAATGATTCTACAAGACTTCATACATCAAATTGAATGAAACTATGCACGTATCTTCAAGCAAATCTTCAAACAAGTAGAACCTGAAACATGTTAAGTTGAAAATATTTTGGGTCAACAATTGTTGGTGAGAATACATAGGTTTGTGAAAATAAATGGTAACGATAGTTTGTACAACATTCAAAGTTGTATGATGATAGAGTATGATACCGACATGTAGCAATGCGTCTTTGTACAACCAAACCTTGTGTCGACTGATGACTAACTCGCAAGTTAGTTAAATGTTATTACTGTTATCGATCATCCCTGAGTCTATGCGGGGGATGGGTTTGTCAGACCTATAGCGCTATAATCTAAACAGGCGGCTTGATCATTGTTAATGATTGTACTGTGTCTTTTTGTTACAGTCAAATGATAGAATGATGATGTACTTGAATCACAAGTAAATATGAGTAAATGATAGTATAAAATGTTTAAACATGTTTCACCCCAAAAATAGTGAAAATAGAGAAAAGGGGCTATGTAAACTCACCTTGGTAAAATGTTATTCCTTGAAAAATAGTGTGTTGCCCAAATATGTCAAATATCACCCTATAATAAGGTAATAAATATGTCTAAGTCTATCAAGTCTACAAATGTATAAGTTATAGGGCTTTGAATTGGGGATAATTGCTTGTTTGATTAATATAAAAAATATTCGCCAATTGGGAGAAATTTAGTAAATAAATAACCAAAAATCTTTTTATGAAATTTAAACTTAAGATGGTTTCAAGAATGTGTTTAAAGTGTAAAAATAATTTTTATAAAATTATTTTCTTTAAAATAGGTTATTAAACCTATTTATAACAAATTGTCAAACCTTAACTTTAATAATTAAAAATATTAAAATTAAAGAATTATTATTTTAAAAATCATATTTCTGTTCTAAATGATCAGAAATAATTTGTATAAAATTTTGGTGCAAAAATGATGAAAATTATGATTAAAACTAACAAAAATTGATTAAAAATACTAAATAAATGATTTTTCAAAAATAAAAATCATTTCTGAAAAGCTTAATGTTATAAAAACTTAAAATAATTTTTGTGGAAATTAATAAGATCGTTTTGATATTTTTATAGATTTTTATAAATAAAATGGAATAAACTTGATTTATTTATTATATATATTAAATAAATAAATTTTTGAAAACTAAAAATTGGGTGTTGAACTTTTTCATCAGAATAAGTTAAAATAATTTTTGTAGGATTTATAACAAGGTTTTAATAATTAAAAATGAATTTACAAGTTTAAATGAAATATATATAATTGATTTGTTTTACAAAAATAAGTGAAAAGTGGGTGCCCAAGCTGGGACTCGAACTCGCGTGGGCCGGCTGAAAGGCAACAGACGTAACCAACTGATCTGTATGATCAGTTGTGTTTATCTCTTGTTTTTTTTGAAATATAAATAACATGAACCAACTAGTGTTCTTCCCCAATTCAATATAATCAAGCCCTAACTTATGCAATAATCAAATCTAGCAAACAATAACCCGATTAATCATAGGGTTATTGTTTGTAGATGATCGATGAACAAAACCCACAAGAAAAGCACGACTTACAAATACGAATTGAACTCGTTTGATCGGTCAACCCAAATAGTCAAAATACGAACGCATATCAAGATTAGAGAGTTTGTGTGAAGAATTGGAGATTGAGAGACGAATTTCAGCGAGTGTAGAAGGTTAGAGGATCTTCAATTTATAGGTAAATGGCTCGGCGTTCGAATGGCAAGGTTTGACCGAGTTTGATAATGTTTGACGCGTTAATTGGTTATAATAGGTAAGAATTGAAGGTTAATTGATGCATATACGACTCGTTCTAGGCCGGACATCACGAATCGTTGCCATATATGAAACAATTACGAATTAATTGAGATAATTAAGTTGGTCAAAAACAAAAAAGAAAAAAAATATAATTACCTGCTGCTGCTGCCCGTAACAGCCAAGGAAGGAGAAAGGGATGCGTTTTAGGAGGTGTTAAATATAAATAGGTTCTGGTATAAACCAAATACGATGTGTAGCTCAGTTGGTGGAGGCGCGCGTGTGTTTGTGGGTTGATCCCGGTTCGAACCCCGGGAGGGACACCCCTTTTTTTTTAACCCGTGAAAGAGAAGGAGGGGGGGGGGAAGTTGGGCTTGAATGTATGGGCCTGATGGTTGTACTGGGCCGCAGGTTTCAAAAGAAGAGGAATTGGGCTCAGGTTTATAAAGGTTTGGGCTGGGAGTTTGGGTAAACAATCACCACTCAATTTCTCTAGTATATGTTAAAATTATTATTGTTTATTATTATTATTATTATTATTATTATTATTATTATTATTATAAATCTTTGTTTATATAAAAAAATATATATATATATATATATATATATAGAAATGCTAAAAACTAGTCGTTTAAATCCGTATAATTATTAAATGCGTAATGTTACAGTCTCCCCTACTTTTAGGAACTTCGTCCCGAAGTTAAGAGAAACACTAGATTTACAATTGGTCAACCACCGGGAACCTTGATAAAATTTCACACTACCTTAACGTACCTGTAAATTCATGATTACGTTCCGGACCGTAATTACCAATTTACCTTACATTAGGGTTTTGCGTCCTTTTATGACTTTACCGATTGTTAAGCAGGTCTGATAGTCTCCGCCAGTCGTTCAGGTGGTAGGGCCTCTCCCGACTGTTGGAATGACATGATGACCTCTACCAATCGTTAAGCTGGTCGTTTGGTAGTTAACTAATTGTTGTACAAGCAAGTATGATTATAGATATAGCAATTAGTTCACATTCAGACAAACATGCACACAGATGTTATGATAATACTTGAATTTTATTACTTGAATCGAATAACGTCAATACATAGGATAAAAGTAACCAATAGTCAAATGGTGAGTCTTGTGGTTAGGTAGCTGGAGGGTCTTGATCTCTGTTCAGTTTAGGGCATCGGTTACGGAAGTGATTTGGGTTTCCACATTCATAGCATTGACCATAGTTGTGATTACCAGGACGATTTGGATTAGTAACCTGAGCTGGGTTAGGGATAATTGCAGCCATTCGGGCATCAACACCTTTGTTGTTTTTTTTTGTTGTTGTTGTGGTTGGTGCTGTGGTTGTTGTTACTTTCCTCTTGGTTTTCACCTCTGTTATTGCGAGTGCTACGACGTGGAGACATGATCCGTAAGGGACACAATGAAGGTTCAATGTGGCATGAAATGAATGAGGTGATATAAGGAATGTAATCATTTATTCATTAATTAAAACGAATAAACGAAAACGTTGACTTATCAAAGATTCCAGATTCTAATAACATATGAAGACATGCTTTAGCCTATAAGTGAACACTCATCCCGAGAATTCCCAGGTAGGCATCCGGGTCCCTCGTCTGATTGGGATATATGCGCAATGCCTGCCTAGACAGAAGACTCAGAATACAGGCGTTCACCCTTCCAGATTGCACGTGTTCGTTATTAAAATCTAGAACTTCGACGAGATCTCAAGGTGGTTCAGGTTAAACCTGAGGATTTTGCCTTATTAGTCTAAGAGTGGATCCAGTGATGGAGAGCAACCTTCTTGTAGGGATGAGATTAGGGATATGAAGTAGGAGGGAGATAGAGAATAGCAAACAAAAGAAGCAAGTACTGGTTAATTCCTATGGTTATAGACTAGATTATTTTTCTAATAACCTAATTCCCTATAACCATGGCTCTGATACCAATCTGTAACACCCCAACCGATGGCGGAAACATCGGGGTGCCACGAAATGATGATTGTTCAGTAGCTCATGGTGAATATCAGATTTCATTAAATGATTTAATTAATTTACATACAATGATTCTACAAGACTTCATACATCAAATTGAATGAAACTATGCACGTATCTTCAAGCAAATCTTCAAACAAGTAGAACCTGAAACATGTTAAGTTGAAAATATTTTGGGTCAACAATTGTTGGTGAGAATACATAGGTTTGTGAAAATAAATGGTAACGATAGTTTGTACAACATTCAAAGTTGTATGATGATAGAGTATGATACCGACATGTAGCAATGCGTCTTTGTACAACCAAACCTTGTGTCGACTGATGACTAACTCGCAAGTTAGTTAAATGTTATTACTGTTATCGATCATCCCTGAGTCTATGCGGGGGATGGGTTTGTCAGACCTATAGCGCTATAATCTAAACAGGCGGCTTGATCATTGTTAATGATTGTACTGTGTCTTTTTGTTACAGTCAAATGATAGAATGATGATGTACTTGAATCACAAGTAAATATGAGTAAATGATAGTATAAAATGTTTAAACATGTTTCACCCCAAAAATAGTGAAAATAGAGAAAAGGGGCTATGTAAACTCACCTTGGTAAAATGTTATTCCTTGAAAAATAGTGTGTTGCCCAAATATGTCAAATATCACCCTATAATAAGGTAATAAATATGTCTAAGTCTATCAAGTCTACAAATGTATAAGTTATAGGGCTTTGAATTGGGGATAATTGCTTGTTTGATTAATATAAAAAATATTCGCCAATTGGGAGAAATTTAGTAAATAAATAACCAAAAATCTTTTTATGAAATTTAAACTTAAGATGGTTTCAAGAATGTGTTTAAAGTGTAAAAATAATTTTTATAAAATTATTTTCTTTAAAATAGGTTATTAAACCTATTTATAACAAATTGTCAAACCTTAACTTTAATAATTAAAAATATTAAAATTAAAGAATTATTATTTTAAAAATCATATTTCTGTTCTAAATGATCAGAAATAATTTGTATAAAATTTTGGTGCAAAAATGATGAAAATTATGATTAAAACTAACAAAAATTGATTAAAAATACTAAATAAATGATTTTTCAAAAATAAAAATCATTTCTGAAAAGCTTAATGTTATAAAAACTTAAAATAATTTTTGTGGAAATTAATAAGATCGTTTTGATATTTTTATAGATTTTTATAAATAAAATGGAATAAACTTGATTTATTTATTATATATATTAAATAAATAAATTTTTGAAAACTAAAAATTGGGTGTTGAACTTTTTCATCAGAATAAGTTAAAATAATTTTTGTAGGATTTATAACAAGGTTTTAATAATTAAAAATGAATTTACAAGTTTAAATGAAATATATATAATTGATTTGTTTTACAAAAATAAGTGAAAAGTGGGTGCCCAAGCTGGGACTCGAACTCGCGTGGGCCGGCTGAAAGGCAACAGACGTAACCAACTGATCTGTATGATCAGTTGTGTTTATCTCTTGTTTTTTTTGAAATATAAATAACATGAACCAACTAGTGTTCTTCCCCAATTCAATATAATCAAGCCCTAACTTATGCAATAATCAAATCTAGCAAACAATAACCCGATTAATCATAGGGTTATTGTTTGTAGATGATCGATGAACAAAACCCACAAGAAAAGCACGACTTACAAATACGAATTGAACTCGTTTGATCGGTCAACCCAAATAGTCAAAATACGAACGCATATCAAGATTAGAGAGTTTGTGTGAAGAATTGGAGATTGAGAGACGAATTTCAGCGAGTGTAGAAGGTTAGAGGATCTTCAATTTATAGGTAAATGGCTCGGCGTTCGAATGGCAAGGTTTGACCGAGTTTGATAATGTTTGACGCGTTAATTGGTTATAATAGGTAAGAATTGAAGGTTAATTGATGCATATACGACTCGTTCTAGGCCGGACATCACGAATCGTTGCCATATATGAAACAATTACGAATTAATTGAGATAATTAAGTTGGTCAAAAACAAAAAAGAAAAAAAATATAATTACCTGCTGCTGCTGCCCGTAACAGCCAAGGAAGGAGAAAGGGATGCGTTTTAGGAGGTGTTAAATATAAATAGGTTCTGGTATAAACCAAATACGATGTGTAGCTCAGTTGGTGGAGGCGCGCGTGTGTTTGTGGGTTGATCCCGGTTCGAACCCCGGGAGGGACACCCCTTTTTTTTTAACCCGTGAAAGAGAAGGAGGGGGGGGGGGAAGTTGGGCTTGAATGTATGGGCCTGATGGTTGTACTGGGCCGCAGGTTTCAAAAGAAGAGGAATTGGGCTCAGGTTTATAAAGGTTTGGGCTGGGAGTTTGGGTAAACAATCACCACTCAATTTCTCTAGTATATGTTAAAATTATTATTGTTTATTATTATTATTATTATTATTATTATTATTATTATAAATCTTTGTTTATATAAAAAAAATATATATATATATATATAGAAATGCTAAAAACTAGTCGTTTAAATCCGTATAATTATTAAATGCGTAATGTTACAGGTTGTTGTTGTCTTGGGCAGCAGGAGATCGACAGACGTTCACCAGGTGACCATATCTTTGACACTTAGTACAAAATCGGCATGGCACCTGTGTGGGATGGTGGTACTTGCAAGTGTTGCACAAAGGGTGAGGTCCGGTGTATGGTTTCTTGGCTGGGTTTTGGGCAGCAGGTGGAGTAGCAGCAACCATATAGTTTCTAGCCTTGCGCTTTTTGTTGCTTGAGGTCTCAGGCTTGACTTCAATTGCAGGCTGTGGAGTATCTTTGGCAACAGTCTTCTTAGTGCCCTTGCGAACGAGAGTACCGTTCTTCACATGATTATCAGTAAGAGTGGCCGCTAGACGTTTGGCCTCCTCCAGAGTTGCAGGATTTCTACCCCAAACAGTGTCCTGGATTTGCATGGGCAGACCACCGATGTACTTCTCGATGGCTACCGGCAGAGGAGTAACCTTGTGAGGCAACAATAAGCTAAGCTCATGAAAGCGGGTGTTGTAGGCAAGGTTTTCCCCACTATCTTGAGCTAAGGTGTGGAACTCATCCTCAAGCTTTTTAACTTCATTGCGAGGACAGAACTCCTCTTTCATGATCTCTTTGACTTGGTCCCATGTCAAAGCAAGAGCAACCTCGGCCCCACGAGTACGCTTTTCTTCATTCCACCATGTGAGTGCTCGTTTATGGAGAACACTCATGGCGTAACGAACCTTGAAGTTGTTGGGGCACTCACTGTTGATGAAGGTATTTTCAATACCCTCAAACCATTGGAGAAGTCCAGTAGCTCCTTCTTCACCGCTGAACTTTGGAGGGTTGCAAGAGTTGAAATGCTTAAGGGTGCAAGCTTGGGGTCCATTTCCATTGCCATTGCCATTCCCGTTCCCATTGTTGTGACCATTCCCGTTGCCGTTCAATTGGATGACCTGAGCAAGTAAATTGGGAACCAGAGTTGCAATTTGCTGCGCCATTTGTTGAGAAATGATCGCAGCCAGTTGAGCATCGACCCCATTGTTGTTGTGGTTAGGAGCTTGGTCATGGTTGTGGTTATGGTTATCACCACCTTCTTCGTGGTTCTCACCATTGTTGTTGCGAGTGCTGCGACGAGGAGGCATGATCTGTAATAGACACAATGAAATGAATGAGAGTTTATATAAGGAATGTAATCATTTATTCATTAATTAAAACGAATAAACGAAAACGTTGACTTATCGAAGATTCTAAATTCTAATAACATATGAAGACATGCTTTAGCCTATAAGTGAACACTCATCCCGATAATTCCCAGGTAGGCATCCGGGTCCCTCGTCTGATTGGGATATATGCGCAATGCCAGCCTAGACAGAAGACTCAGAATACAGGCGTTCACCCTTCCAGATTGCACGTGTTCGTTATTAAAATCTAGAACTTCGACGAGATCTCAAGGGGGTTCAGGTTAAACCTGAGGATTTTGTCCTATAAATCTAATGGTGGATCAGGATTGCAGCAGACAATTAAGAGTAGTCACATGTAGGTTTAGGGTTGTAGGGCATAGGATAAGGATAGGATTAGGGAAGCAATTAGGGTTACAAGTAGGAGAAGCAAGTACTGTTTTAGTCCCTAAGGTTATAGTCTAGATTATTTCTAATAACCTAATTCCCTATAACCAAGGCTCTGATACCAATCTGTAACACCCCAACCGATGGCGGAAACATCGGGGTGCCACGTATTGATGATTGTTTTCAGTAGCACATGGTATAATATGAATTTTAAATAATTTATTCAAACATAATATCCAAAATGTGAAATAATGTCTAAGAATTCAAATACATAATATCAAATAGCAATTTCAATAACTTCAAATGAACTTCAAGTAAAATCCTCAATGCTAACTCAAGCCTCAGCTTCATTGTTACCTGAAACATGTTAATTTTGAAAGTATTTTGGGTCAACATAAGTTGGTGAGAATTACATAGGTTTTTGATGATTAAAATGAATAAAATGTTGTGCAATTCATGTGTCATGTTAATCTAGCCCATATGTGAGAACATATTAGAAATAAATCGAGTGCATAATCAACCCTGCTGACTGTTATAAAATGATACATACCATACACTTATGGTCCCAATGAATATGTTATGCGATAACAAACACCCACGTAACCTTTGTAGGAGGCACGTATCCGGGTGGGATTGTCAGTCCAATAGATCTATCAATGTATACCGTCGGCTGATCAATGTTAATGATTATGCTAGAATGGTGCTTACTCTAATCATGCTCAAGACATAATGCAACATAGAAAACACATAGACACATTGATGATTGAATTGTAATGATAATGTTATAACATGTTTCACCCCAAAAATGGTGATAAATAAAAGGGGCTATGTAAAACTCACCTTAGCAAATGTTAAACTTGTTGAAAATATGAAATAATTGTGTTGCCCAAAGTGATTCCAAATATTACCCTATAATAAGGTAATGTATAATAAGTCTAAGTCTAATTAACTTACAAGTGTATCCTAGGGTTTCGATTTGGGGATAATCAATTGTTGAATTTTAAATTAAAATGTTAATTAATAAAGGAAAATCTAATAATTAATGGAAGAAAGTCTTTTATAAAATTTGGATTTTTGAATGTGCACATTAAAGTGTTTGAAGCAATAAAATAATTTTTATAAAATTATTTTATTTAAAATAGATTTTTAAATCTATTTATTTATAATTAGCCAATAATTAACTTTAATATTCAAAAATACTAAAATTAAAGAATTCTTATTTTAAAAATCATATTTCTGTTCTAAATGATTAAAAATAATTTGTATAAAATTTTGGTGCAAAAATGATGAAAATTGGATTTAATATGATTTAATTATGATTAAATCTAACAAAAATTGATTAAAAATATAAAATAAATGATTTTACTGAATTAAAAATTATTTCAGTAAAGTTTAACTTTATAAAAAGTTAGGATAATTTTTAGGGAATTTAATAATACTGTTTTGATATATAAATGGATTTTTATAAATATAATAGTATAAAAATGATTTAATTATTATAATTATTAAATAAATGAATTTCTGAAAAATAAAAATTACAAATAAAACTTTTATATCAGATTAAACAATTATAATTTTTTTTAGAATTTATAAAATAGTTTTGGTATTTTAAAAAGAATTTAAAAGATTAAAAGGATTTAATATATATATATATATATATATATATATATATATATATATAGGGTCAGGATCCTGTACAAAGTGTTTTTTTTGTGAGAAGTGTGAGAAGGATTAAAAATTGATACTTAGGCATCATTTTTTGAACTTAGTCGTGATGTTTTGGATTGTTTTGCCTATAAAAACATCAAACATAACAATTAAAAACCAAAAACAATGTATTTTAGGCTTAAAACTTAAAACACCATGCTAAGAACATTAGCAGTGTGTTTAAGCGTTAAGTAGTGTGTTTTAGCTGTTTTTTAAATTTAATGACTATAATACATTGTATTGTGTTTTAGATTGTTGTGTTTGGTGTTTTTCAAGTTAAAACAACCTAAAACATCATTCCTAAATCCAAAACATGATGTCTACATGTCAATTCTTAGTCATTCTCACACTTCTCACGAAAAATGTACTTTGTATAGGATCCTAAACCTATATATATATATATATATATATATATATATATATATATATATTTAATGGTTTGTTTTAAAAAGAAAAGAAAAGAAAGGAACAAAAAGCAAGGTCAGAGCCGGGACTCGAACCCGGGTGACCACTGTGGTGGACCAGTGTCACAACCACTTGGCCTAGGCCGGTGGTTGTGATGTTTCTGGTTTAAATTTAATTAAATACACAGTGCGAAAACAAGTTTATCCCCAAAATACATAAACGAGCCCTAGATTATACAATTGAATGATTCAGACAACTATAGCCCGATTAATGTTAGGGCTATTGTTGTTTGATAGCCGATGAATAAAACCCACAAACTTAATCGTACTCACAGTGATGATTTGATGATAATAGACGGGTCAAAGAGAAAGTCAAACAACGAACTCGAGAACAACAATCAGGGTGAATCAGAGAGAAATAGAGGTTGAGAGAGAGTTGTGAGCGAGTTGTTAAGCTACGGAATGCATCTATTTATACTGAGGATTAGGGTTAGGGTTAATTGGAAGGTTTGACCTCCAATTGAATACGTACGCGTTTAATAGATTAATTGGTCAACAATTGACGTGTAATCGATGTGTAATCGTGTTGTGCAAGGCCGATAATCAACCCAATTTACCAAAGATAGATCATATACGAGTTAATTTGATGAATTGCCCAACAAGGCAACCCACAGTTGACTTTCCTTGTCAACTGTGAGGTTTTAATGTGTGTATTTATATAATACGCGTCCGGGTTATTTCAAAACAGAAGGTCCAGCCCAGTTGGTTTGTGCATATGTGTGTGTTTGGCCCGGCCTTTGGCGCGGGTTCGATTCCCGGCCAAGGCTGTTTTATTTTTTGATATAATTATACAATCACACACATATATATAATATTATATATAGTATTAGGGTTCCACACATGCGACAAAAATAATAACTGTGACGTATAGAATGAAACTTGACGTTTTTATTAATGTCGATGCGTAACGTACAAGTATTAAATGCGTAATGTTACAGCCTAGGCCTGTGGTTGTGATTTATCTCTGTTAAAAAAAATATATCCATTACGCGAAAACAGTTTTATCCCCAAATCATCATCCACGAACCCTAGTTTTTCCAATCAAGCGATTCACACATCAATAACCTGATTAATCTTAGGGTTTTTGATGTGTGAATGCCGATGATCAAAACCCACATAAATTATTAGACTTACAGTGTAGTATCGTGTTCGATTGCTCGGTCAAGTTTAAAAGTCAAACAGCGAATCAAGAACAAGAACAGAGTGTTTATTGTGAAGAATTGGAGGTAGAGAAAGGATTATTGGCGAGTTGTGATGCTTCGCAGAGGATCAATTTATAGAATGGAGGCATCAGTGATCAATTCGGCAAGGTTGACCATACATTAAAGTCTATACGCGTATGTGGTTTAATTGATGAACAATTGATTTGTAATCGTCGTGTATAAAAGTCAGACAAGGCCGATAATCAAGTATGTTTGCCAAATTTGGATCAATCACGAGTTAATTTTGATTGATTATGCATACGCGTCCCACAGTTGACTTCACTAGTCAACTGTGAAGGTTTGAAACCAAGTATATAATTAATACGCGTCTAGGTTTAAACAAGTGTGAAGGCCAGCCCAGCTGGTTAACTCGTTGATGTGTTTGGGCCGGGCTTGGGCGCGGGTTCGATTCCCGGCCCAAGCGGTTTGTATTATTTTTTCCTTTTTGTTAATTATCACACACTAAACCACATATATATAATATATATATAGTATTAAGGTTTCAAAAAATGCGACAAAAATAAATGCGAGCATTATCGATAGAACTTGACGTTTTATTTAATATGGTGATGTAACGTACAAGTTTAAATACGAAATGTTACACCCCAAACCTCAGGGACGGTTTTGGTAATTTACTCGTTATAAATAGAAAAATCAGGTATTCAGGTAGTTAAACATTTTGATTTTTGATTCGAGTAGTAAAAACCACCAAAACACAGAGACTCAAATAGTAATTTACTCTAACAAATATTATACTAGTGTTTTTTTAGCACAAGATGACAATCTAGATGGACAATTAAATATATTATGCATACATATTTAAAAAGCTAAAAAAAATTATATCGGGTATCTAATCGAGTAAACGAGTATACTTTATCGGTAATCAAATCGGGTAAACGGGCATATCATCAAATCCCAAACCCGTCCCAAACACACACAAAAAAATAAAACTAATCCATACCCGGACCCATACCTGATTACGCGAGCCCAAACCCGTCCCCAATGTGCCAGGTTTCGGTTTACCCATCGGGTTCAGGTTTGATTGTCATCCCTAAAATCAACAATTTCTTACATAAGGATTGTTTTAATACTAAAAAAATAAAAGCACACTAAACAAGTTACAAGAGAAATAGCTAATTTGGTTGGACCATAAGACGCATAGTACACAAGCATATCAAGGATCATTATGATAAACGACCTTCAAATTTCTGTATGGAAAAAGCAGGTAATGAAAGAGAGAGGAATAAAACATCATTTACAAAAGATGGAATAAAACACTATTTACAAAAGATTTACATGCATTATAGCAATTGATTTCAATTCCAAGACATGATTACTCCAAAAAAACATGTTCAGATTTTGAGGAAATCAACAACTTGTTGAAGAAAGGCCAAAAAGAACCTGTTCTTGCAGTCATGTAACTACACTTTCTAAAAACAAGCATCATCAACCGCAGTAGGCCAAAAAGAAACTGTGTTATAGAATATGTAGACGCCCTTAACGAGAATGATGAGGAAGTTTGAGATGTTTAATCTGCCGCGAACATCTTTTCCCCAAGTCCCCCTTAAGATCAAGGTAACTGCACACACGCAAGTCAAGTGATTCAAGGTGACAACAACCATCTAGGATTGCCTGCAACCCACTGTTTATCATGTTGTTCTGAATGAGTTCAAGGTAAGTTAACCCAGGTAAGTTTTTCCCAATTGTTAAGGCTACCTTATTATCTGCATCACGAGCATCGAATCCAGTCGTATTATGGTTCACTTTCAGTTTTTTTAGCAAGGGACAGTACTTGCCAACAGCTTCAATATCTTCGGGTGAAATATTCGTTCTAAAAAGGCCGAGTTCCTCTAAAATTTATAGCAATCTGATTATAAAAGACGTAAAACATACAGATTGCGGAAAATGCAATACATATCAGCAGCATATTGCAGAAGCTCAGAATCGCAGAAATCAATGACGGTTAAATCAACTAACTGGCCTTGGCTTCTATCCACAACATTCTTACACATCTCCCGACATACGGTTGGCTGTCGATCTGGAAATCTGTCCATATAAACGACCCTCCACATGGCAGGGTCCTTGCAGATTTCATACCAAGCGGTGCACACGATTTGGGCGTTCTCAAGGATGTCAAACACACCAATCCTTTGGAGTATATTTAACACTAAATCTGATGGAAGCTCCAACCAGTTCCTTTTTTGTCGATTTGATTTTGATTTTTTTGGCATTGTCACTTTAACATTCACAAATAAAATTAAATGTAAACAAACACATTTCATATGCATTCATTCATACTCTATATTAATATAATATAATATATTATGATGTTATAATCACTTTCCTATTACGGGCAAAAGATATAAGAGTAGGCAGAAATCAGAAATAAAAAAATAATAAAAGGCAAAACTTACATTACAATGGGGGGCTACATTAAAGGGTAAGAACAGGTTGGTTTGAAATGGTGGTAGACTCAAATACACGCACACAAGGCCGCATCCAATTTGTTGAAAAGGGGGTGTATCAATTTGGGGACATATTTGAAGTGTAAAAGTTATTTTAATAGATTTTGTTGTTAAATAAAAATCTAGAATAACAACACAAAATTACATAAATCAACCTTTATGTATTACCTAAACCATAACATATACTTTTCAGTATGAAATTCACCTAAACCAACCTTTGTTTATATTTTTTGTTGCAGGTTACAACTTTTATGTATTTTTTTTAATTTAAAATGAGACAAAATTATATAAACCAACATTTATTTATTACTAAAGAGTTAATAGCCAAAATCGTCCCTAAGGTTTGGCCAATTTGCTATATCAGTCCAAAATCAACTTTTTACATGTGAGTCCTTCTGTTTTACATTTTGTTGTCAAATTCGTCCCTAACACTAAACCCAGTTAAATATTGTCGTTAACTCTAGGGGTATTTTTGTCTTTTTGGCTGCCCCTTTTTAAAACCCAATTTAAACAGAGTTATTCATACCCCCATAAAAAGACAAAAATACCCCAGAGTTAATGACAATAGTTAACTGGGTTTAGTGGCAGGGACGAATTTGGCAAAAAAAAAAATGTAAAACAGAAGGACCCAGATGTAAAAAGTTTTGATTTTGGACTGAAGTAGCAAAACTGGCCAAACCTTAGGGACGATTTTGGCCATTAACTCTTACCTAAACTACAACATACACTTTTCAGTATGAAACTCACCCAACTTTCGTCTAATGAATCTAGGTAAGCTCTTTTGATGATTGAGGATGATTCCGGACAACATCGGTGACATATTTGCACCGTCAATTTGGGTTAGGTGATGAGGAACCGGTGATGGATGTTAGTGGATATGGTGGTGAAGCTGGGTGGCAGAGGTTGTGACGGTGGTGGTAATGGTGGTGCACATAGGGAGGAGACATGGTAGGGATGGCAGGGATGGTGGGGTTGCCACGGTGGTGGTGAGTTTCATTATTTTCCTCTTTTAAGATTTTATTAACTCATCATCATCATTATCATCATACTCGGTAAATCCCACCAATAGCAAAACCTAAGGTAGGGCCTGAGGAGGGTAAGATGTAGAAAACCTTACCTCTACCTCGTGAGAATAGAGAGATTGCTTCCGGTGAGACCCCCAACTCATTTGTGGTTTTGTATCAAGCCTTAAACAATAAAGGCACATAACACTTAGCAATCGGGACAAACCCGATTGGTGCATGTACCCCATTGTCTTTTGGCTATCAACGTCACCACCTGATGCATGATTAACCGTCCGTCATTTTTTAAGTTATTTTCACGAAATTAGTAAAAAAACATTAAAATTAATGCAACTTTCTGAGGACCACACATACATACATTATATGCACACGGTCGTAAGCGAGGCTATAAGATTTTATTAACTCAAGTTCAATTATATAGATAAAGGGGGGATAAAGGGAAGAAGATGAAAATAAAAATGGGTAGAATGATGAATTTACCCTTGACTTAAGAACACAAATTAACTAGATTTATGTCAAAGGTTGTAACCTGCAATAAAAAAGAAAACATACATAAAGGTTGTTTTTGGGTAAGTTTGATACTAAAATTAAAATGTATAGATTGTAAATTAGGTAAGGTTGACTACGTAAAGGTTGAATTTTTATAAGAAGAATCGAGAGTGTACGTACAACACCATTTCAATTTGAAGCTGCATACTTTTTAGGGCTTATCAGACAGAAGCCACGACGATTGTGCAGTGTAGTGTGAGTTTATAGCTAACACAAATTTGTAATTATTTCCTATCATTTGACTCCTAGGGTTTGGTTTGGTTTATCAACGATTCTTTTGTTCACTGTAGTTAAGATTTTCTTCTTTGACTTTGACTGTTGACTAGTTCTAGGGTTTATGATGCACAATCAGATTCAACATTATTTTTATATTTTAGTATTTCAATTTCGTATTTTAATTATTGGGACTTTAAATACCTAGTGAATTGTTGTTTTCTTTAGTTTAATGTTTTATGAGTATTAGTTTAGTTTATCAATAAACCTTTGATGTTTTTAAGCTTTTGAGTATTGCTGCCCGTTTGATTGCTGCTCGTTTCGCCATCAGTAGCCAACTAGCCATGACGGTTCTCTTGTTCAATGTAATGTGAGTTGTTTTGCTGAATTTTGTATTTTTAAATTACGTAATTTGATTTTGAAAGTTCAGTAGTTCTAGGGTTAGTCGACGATTCTCTTGTTCAGTGTAATTTGAACTTTCGTTTGCTGAATTTATTAAACGAATTAGTATTAGTTAGGGCCGTTCAAATCGCTCGTCGCTCGTGGATCGCTCGCCGCTCGTTCGGAAAATGCTCGAAAAATGCTCGTTCGCTTTCAGCTCGGTTGTAAATGAGCCGCTCAGCTCGGTTCGGTTTGAAAATGAGCCAAGCATGAGCAAAGGTCCGTTCGGTTCGGCTCGGCTCGTGAACAGCCCTAGTATTAGTAGATATTTTTTTAAAATATTTTAATCTCTATTGACGCTTAATTTGATGTAGCTAGGGCCATTGCTGCTTAGTTTTCTGCTTTATTTTTATAACAATAATATGTTTCTGTGTTGCCTGCTAATTGTTAACTTCAGGTCATGAAAAGTATTTGTTACTGCATTTGATTTTATATATATATTTATTCGGAAAGTTGTTATAAACGTTCATTTGCTTTGTGAATGTTGAAGTGACAATGCCCTCAACATCAAAATCAAAATCAAAGTCAAACCGGCGAAAAGGCAAGGTGGTTACGAAACCCAAGCAGGTATGGCGTGTGAAGACTCCAACGAGGAACTGGTTGGAGCTTCCGTCGGATTTAATGGTGAATATACTCCAAAGGATTGGTCTGAAGGACGTAATTGAGAAAGCCCAATTGGTGTGCACTGCGTGGCGTGAAATCTGCAAGGACCCTGCCTTGTGGAGGGTCGTTCATTTGGACAATGCTCTCCACGATCCGTTTGACAAGACTGAATGCCAGGAGATGTTGAAGCTGGCTGTGGATAGAAGCCAAGGCCAGCTGGTTGATTTATCTGTCGTTGATATATTGGAGGATGAGCTTCTTCAATATGTTGCTGCTAGGTATCCGCTATTTTGTGCATTTTTTGTCTATAATAACAGACATATATGCTATTAGTTTTATTGTTTTTTCCAAAAGTTATTTTGATTAAATTTCTTAAAAATCAAAAAGCAAAATGTGGTGAAAGCTATATGTAATGTATAAATCTTTATCTTTTGTTCTGTTCTATACTTCTACCTATTTGTCTACTAGATTGAACTTTTAATATGTTTCGATTTGTTTCTGTTTCTCTTGAGTTAACAGATCAAGTCAGCTTAGGCGTCTAGAAATAATGTATTATTTTGTTGACCATGGAACATGGAGTGAAGCTTTCAAGAATTTCCCGTTATTGGAGGAACTGAGCCTTCTCAGAACAGACGTTTCGCAAGAAGATATCGAAGTCGTTGGGCGTTATTGCCCCTTGCTAAAAACACTCAAAGTGAACCAACAAGCAATGACTGTGCAGAATCCGATAGCCTTAGCGATTGCGAAAAACTTACCTGGGTTGACACACCTTGAACTCATTGGGAGCAGCATTAAAAACACTGAGTTGCAGGCAATTCTGGATGGTTGCTGTCACCTTGAATCACTTGACTTGCGTATGTGCACGCACCTTGATCTAAACGGGGACTTAGGGAAAAGATGTTCACAACAGATTAAACATCTAAAACTTCCTAGCCAATCTGTTGAATGGTCTATACGTTATCTTTTAGAAGATCAAGATGATGAGTATGATGCATACTCTGACTATGATGATGAATATGATACATTTTCTTATTACTCTGACTATTATGATGGACACTTTGAGTACGAGGACTTTATTATTGATGGTTCATATGACATAGAGAGAATGATGGCGATGATGCCTTTCCCAGACATGTTTGATTAATGTTGTCCGCAGAAAGGTGAGTTGTCATATAGATGTTACCTAAACATGTATCAAATATAATCACAGGGATACTAATTGCTGTTGGTGTTCATCTTTTCAAGGTGTAGCCGCAAGAACAATCTTCTTTTTGGCCTTAGCTCAGAAAAGGTAAATTTTGTGAAAAACTGGGTGGGTTTGTTGGGAGTTGTCGTTTGTTGTTGGAACGGGTATCATTACGTTAAAACTGTTGTTTTGTGTATGTGTGGATTTCGGTTACAGTTTTAATATGATGTGTGGTTTCTTATATCTTGGTATGGTATGAGAACACAACCAGATAAGAATCAAATGTTTTGTCCCCTTACTATTATTTGTGTACTCCAAACAGCTTGCGTTTATGACCATCTCGAGGCTGATCTCGGCTTGATGAATTAGGGATGTTTACATTGGAAAGAGTCAAAGTTTGATGTCCTTGACCTGCAATCCTTCTCAAGTGACATGGAATCACGGTTGTACATTTTTATTAAATATTATCAAAATAGACAATTGAAGGGAATGCTTAACCATTAGTTCTTGAAAATGGCAAGTCGCGAATAATGGGCATAGATACCACTTGGTTAACAGAAATTGATGACTGGTGCACATCTTCGGATGTGCCATCGGCAAACCCTTAGGAAGATCACCCACACATGATCTGATGTTCCAATCTAATTAGCTTAGCTCTACTCGTGAGAAAATTTTCAAGCTTGAGCTTGACTCCACTTGGGCTCGAAAATGTACTTTAAGTATTAGTTTAAAGAAAAAAAACTATATATATATATATATATATATATACATAGGGTGTGGATAATATGGAAACCCTATCTTTTGAAAAAACCTTGCAAACTCTATTGTGACCATTGATCAAGTTTGATCAATGGTTTATAATTAATTTGCATATAATATTCAAAAGCAAGTGGGCCACTATAATAAAAAATAGGAATAAGGGCATTAAGGTAATCTTACTTAATGACACTTTTTTTCTAAATCCTAGGTTTAAAAAGGTTGATTTGACACTTGTCAAGTCACCTCTCTCCTACTTTATGGCACTTTTTTCAGCACCAAAATTAACGTACGTTAGTGTTGTGATACAAAATTCTGACCTCATGTGAGACATCACTAACATGTGTTAACAGACATATACTAAAAGAACATAATAAAAGAACACATAAAATGTGTATTTATTTAAGAGAGGATAAAAAAATTATGACCTCGTGTGAGACATCACTAACATGTGTTACCAGGCATATACTAAAAGAACATATTAAAAGAACACATAAAATGTGTATTTATTTAAGAAATGATAAAAACGATCATAACAATCAACACTAAAACATATCAAAAACCGTTTAATACAAACATAATTATTTGTGAATTTTCAAAAAAAAAAAAAACTATCATAACAACATAGAAAAAATCTAGCTATGCTTCGTTCTTGATCCTCATCATCATCTTTAACTCAAAACATCTCTTCACCTACAAAAAAAGTAAACATGTGTTAGCTAGGCTCTACAAAACACATAATGGGATATCAATGACATGTGTTAGTGTATTCTAAAACATATGTTTTACTGAAATAACGTATGTCATACAAACCGTAACACATGTTAGTTGGGTATATACTAACATGTGTTAACATCACTAACATATGAAATGGCGTATACTTACATATGTTTTCTGAAATAATGTATGTCATATGAACCCTAAAAAGAATAAACCCTTTTTCAGTTTTCATAAACATGTGTTAGTTGGGTATATACTAACATGTGTTACATCACTAACATGTGATAGGGCGTATACTAACATATCTTTCCTGAAATAATGTATGCCATATGAACCCTAACACCTGTTAGTTAGACATATACTAGCATGTGTTAGCATCACTAACATGTGTATAAAAAATATCACGTACCACAACCATATCATTTACCATAGCCGCATCACTAACATGTGTATAAAAACACATGTTAGTTGGGATCCTAAAACACATAATCAAAAAAATTTAATCACATGTGATCTATCAACCTCATGTCCCCCATCCAATAACAATCTAACATAAACAAAATAGTAATAAAAAAAATAAAAAAGGTTAACATAAGTTTTTTTTTTCATTCAAGCATTTGATCAAACACTTGGTGTGCAACCAAAAACTATCCCCAAAAAATATTATTATTATTATTCTAGCAAAATCCAAAACTTATTTCACTAAACCCAAAACATAATATTTATTATTATTATTATTATTATTATTAATATTATTATTATTATTTGTCAAAAAAAACACTCCTCACATATTATTTGTTTAATAGCCATGTTAACTTGTTGAACTCAAAATGATAGAACTCGATATCCAAGTTGTCTTAATACATATCTATTAAAGAATAACCTCAGTTCATGTTGTTATCCATGTTCACAAATATTGAATTAAAGAAATGGAATTGTCTTTCACTCAAGGTCATTGGAACTATGACAGGGGTGGTTTTGACCCTGTTGCAAGCAGTAATGCTAAACCTTCTGGAGTTGAATTATGGGCTTTTGCACGCCACTAATAATAATAATAATAATAATAATAATAATAATAATAATAATAATAATAATAACACTTTGACAAAAAGAAAGAACACAATACTTGACCTGTATCCCAAACCATCGTCAATAAGTTAGATGGGTGTTTATGAACAGATTAGAAGGTGTTTGCCGACAACCTGGTGAAGCAAGCGCCGCCGCCATCGCCACCGTGAACCACCACCATCTCCTCCTCTTCTTTTCATCTGTTTTCCCTCTCTCTCTCTCTGCTATGTGTTCTCTTCCTTCTTCCTCTGCTGCTCTTTCTCTCTCTCCGATTCTTGTCTCTCTCTAAGTTAGATGGGTGTTTATGAACAGATTAGAAGGTGGGGTGGGGTATGAGAGTGGTTTGGAGGCTGGACATGAGATGGTGACCAGAGGTGACGATGGTGGTTGTGGCTGGTGGTTGTGGATGGTGGTGGAGGTGGTTCTAGTGAGAGACAGAGAGAGGGCAGGGTAGAGAGAGAGGGCAGAGAAAAAAATCTATATTTGAATTTGAAAACACAAATGAAGAGAGAGAGAGGGGGAAAAGAATATATATAGGGAGAGAGAGAAGGGGGTAGTGGAATTGTCTATTATGCCCCTTTGAATATTATAGAATATTATAACACCATGGGTGATGTGGCACAACTTGGACCAAATAATGGGTTTCTTGAGGTTTTTTCATTTAGAAGGGTTTCTTGTCTATACTTCCACTATATATATATATATATATATAGGGGAGGGTTATCTTGAGAACGTTAAATATCGCGAGAACCGTGAGAACAAGTGAGAAAACTAATCAAAATCATTTTTTTTCAATACAAACCTAATTATAATTAAAATATAACATTAATAAATGAATTTTCTTTCCAAATAATTCATCCTTTCTTGCAAAAACACTTTCAAATTAACTTTTTACACATGTGTAAATGAAACAGTTTACACATGTATAAACAGTAAATTTACACATGTGTAAAAACAAATTATTTTCGTATACGTTTGAATTTTTACGCGTAAATTGTGTTTTTGAGATTGTATTTTAGTAATAAAGACAAGTGTAAAAAGAAATTTTGAATTTGAATGGTTTTAGATGCCGTTCTCACGGTTCGCACGAAATATAGGTGTTCTCAAATTAACTTTCCCCTATATATATATATATATATATATATATATATATATATATATATATATATATATATTTAGATAAAACGTTTAGGCTAGAGAGCAGCAAGCCTAGCAAGACTAAGGCTCGATGCTCATTTAAGCTTTGTTCAATTCGATCTTTTAGTGAGCCAATCTCAAGTAGCTCACAAGTGGTTGGCTCGTTTACACCAGTATACAGTCTTGAAATGTGGATGGACTGTTATTAACTTATCCTTGGGCATTGCCATTCTGATTGAGGCCATTTGACAGGATCACTATCTTCCTTGCTAATTATGATTCGGTGACGTATGAGGGGATTTGCTTTAGCTTAAAGAAAACTTATATGATTTAAATTTAAGTGACTCAATAGACTGCTATAAATGGTAAAGTACTCGTCCTCTGCAATGTATCCACAAATTCAATAACATATTTGGACCTATTTACTTATGAGTGAATAAACGGGCATGGTGGAACCGGCTCGGGTATGGAGGGGGAAGTGATCGGTTTAGTTCCAGTTCCAGTTCCAGGTTTTTGACCAGTTCAGTTTGGGTATTAACCTGGTTTGAACTGGTTTCAGTTCATAGTGTTACAACCCAATATAGCCAACGGCTAGTGGCTAGTGTCGGGTATGGAACGCCCCTCGTTACCTGGTTTCGGGTTTTTTCATCACGTCAATGGTTTTTGTATGCATCTCACCTTCCATGGCTGTATTGCTAGGAATTTTATGGTACTGTCAACTTTGGTTTGCTACTCTTTGGCATTTGCAAGGGCCCTTAGACAAGTGACTTTGTCGATAGTTGTCATCCTTCAAAGGGTATGAGTATTGACTATGCCAAAATTATTTAAAACTAAGGAAGATATTTTAAGGAGAAAAGTAGTCGATCCCGGTCTAATTTTATTGACTTTATATGTCAATTATTTGTACCTAAGAAATTTGGGGGTGTAATCAAGTTGACCCGAGCCCAGACTTGTGACTATCTTTTAATATTAATCAATTATATCATTAATAACTAGGTTATATCCGTAAATAGACAATGTACTATAATATCATAAAACAACTTCAGTCATTTGAATAAGAATGAAAATGTATATTAAAGAGAGAAGGTACGTTTGGATGAGGAGCATAGGCAAAATCAACCATTATAAAGCGTGGTTGCGTCGGTGTTCCTGAAGATGTAGCTTTTTTAGAAACTACTGGTTTTGACGTATTTCGCTATAGATGAAAACATAACTCTCATTTAGTGTAAAAAATTCATTAGAAACTTGTGTATCACACGGCTTATAACATTTTATTTTTGTTTTTTATTTATTGTCGGTTAGAAAATTTAATATACATGATATTGAATTAATAAAATATTAAGTGGTTTTTAATAAGCGAGAATATAAAAAGAATTACTTAAGAAAATAAATATTAAATAAATAAGAGATAACCATGAAATTATGATTTAATAATATTATTTTGCATTAAAGATAATTGAGATAATTATAAGATTTTTATTTATTATATAGTAGAGTAATAATAAAGATACAGATACATGTTATATATTAATAAATAATGGGTTAACTAGGTTATCTATAACCTAAAATATTTGGTAGGAATTCAAGGGTGAGGATGGCCTCATAAAGTGATATGTGTCTCACCTCAATCGTTTTATTATATATAGATATAGATTTTATATATACTTATAATTGTTTTTTGTTTAAATTTATATAATTATATATATTTTTATATTTAACATAGTATATATATATATATTATGTTTATCATAAATTTATATAAAACAAATACATATATTTAATACATTAAATAAAAAAATATAAATAATCTGATCGTTTATACTCACGAGTCTACTCAAGCTCAGTTAGTGTAAC
Organism: Ambrosia trifida; assembly: GCA_028751855.1. Lineage (NCBI taxonomy): Eukaryota > Viridiplantae > Streptophyta > Magnoliopsida > Asterales > Asteraceae > Ambrosia > Ambrosia trifida. Next base: position 100,979,315 of record CM054126.1, read on the forward strand.
TCATACTCGTTTATTAAACAACGTAAAATTTAATCTCAAGGTTATTAAAACATTGAAAGTGATAAAAACACCAAGCCCACAAAAAATGAGTGATTTGGCCATTGTCTAATACTCCCCCCCTCTCTCTCTTTCTCTCATACATCGATCGTGTTCGTTACACGAAATGGAATTGAATTTGGATGGAATTGGAATCTCAAAATCGCTCCCCCCCCTCTCTCATACATAGGTAGTATTTGTTACACAAAATTACAGTAAATTGGATCTGGATGGAATTGGAATTTCAATTTCATTGAGTGTGTTTAGGTTTTTTTTTTTTTTTTTTTTAAAGACTTTGTTCAGTGGAAATCCTTGTACAACCCTAACCTAGCGGTCTCAAGTTCGAATTCCTACCCACACATCGGTGTCCTCTTTGCCAAAGCTCAAACCGTCACAAGGAATTTTTTTTTTGTGGCGTGCATGGATCGAACCTCTGACCTACCCTCAGGATAGGAATCCCTAAAGGAAAACTCACCCTACCTCAAACCAGCTGGGCTGGAAATTATTAGCATTGAGTGTGTTTAGTTAACAAAGGAATTGAAATTAGAATTGGAATTAAAATTAGAATTGGAAATGAATTCATTTTAAATTCTTTTAACTAATCCGTCCAAAATTGAAAATGAATTCCTTCAAAAACATCTCCACTCAACTGTGAACACCAAAATCTGTCACATCATTTCCAGAAAAAAACAACTAAACCCATACCATTGGTAGATAATCTTAATAATCTTGCATCTCCTCCATTAACTTCCCCCTTAAGTTAAGAGACACACTACTTTTAGAGGGTGTTTGGGACTGATTTTTCAAAACAGCTTCTACGTTTTGGAAAAGTAAGGGTAGAGCTGCTTTTAGATTATTGCGTTTTGGTAGTCTAAAAAACTGATTATCTGCGTTTTCAAAACGCAATCCAAACACTAAAGACTGATTATTTGCGTTTTCAAAACGCAATAATTTAAAAATCCATTTCAAAACGCAATCCCAAACACCCTTTTAATCACATAACATCCAAGGACCAAAAATGTAATTTTCAAAACACATTTTATCCATCATATTAAAGGTCAATTGACAACCAAGTACCTTGATACAAATGTCCTCTTGTCTTGTCAGAACACACAACTCTTCAAGATCTCAACTCCAACTCCAACTCCAACTCCAATCCCCCCTACAAACACATCATAAAGCCAACCCAATTTTTTTTTTTTTTTTTTTTTTAAATAAATTATTATTAATAATAATAATAATCCAATCTCAATCCCCACTCCTGACACTCTTCATTTCCTCCAACAAATTCCAAATTACCAGCCAATTTGATTTTCAGATGAAACTTTCATCTCAAACCTGTCCCCATTATCATCAATTTGATTTATCTTTTATTATTATTCATAATAAAAATGCATTCTGGTAATCTGTTAGGATTTGGTTTGGCTGTGTCTTCAAGTGCATTTATTGGATCAAGTTTTATTATTAAAAAGAAAGGTCTTCAACGTGCTGGTGCTTTTGGTACTAGTGCTAGTAAGTTTTCCTATAATTTTGTTTTATTTGGTTAGTTTGTTTAACTTAATTGTTGTTAGTTTTAATTTTGTTTGTTCGGGTTTGCGTGTTATAGGATCGGGTGGCTATGGTTATTTGCTAGAGCCATTGTGGTGGATTGGCATGTTGACTAGTAAGTAACCCTTTTTAATTTTTAATTTTTTTTTTTTTTTGTGTTGCTGAATTTTTGTTTTCATGTGTTTATTGTTGTTAGATTAATTTATTTATTAGTTATGATTGGATAGAATTAGTTATCGTTATTGTACTCGTATAAATACAACAATGACAACGATGACAATCATACCCAGTATAATCCCATACATAGCTAAAAACGATTAGTAGGGATTGGGGAGAGGGTGGATGCGTAGGCACACTTTAAGTGAGACACTTGGCTTCAAAGACGTATCCATATATAAGAGTTATAGAAAACATACATACATATGCACATAATTAGATAATAAATGTCAAAAAATCATATTGTACTAAAACTATTTTTAGTATTGCACAAGCGATAACATGCAAAACAACTAAAAAGAATACCTAAGCTCTTAAGACAATAAACTAGTACAAAAAGGTAACACCCCCTAAAAGTCCTTAACTTTAATCCTACGTCTCTACGACCTCTTATCCTTGAACATGTCCAAGAGAGGTGTTGGTCTAGCAAATCCTTTCTAATTCGCTCCTCCCAAGTTAGTTTTGGCCTACCTCTATTCTTCCCCTCCAGAATGAGACTTTCTACTTTTCTAACCGTGGTTGTCGTTTGTCTCTTCCTGACATGCCCAAATCATCTAAAATCCCCTCCCTTATGTTTTCAAATATACTAGCTACTCCTAACCTCTCCCTAAAAACGTCATTTCTTATCTTATCCAACCTAGTGTGCGGTGTGCCCACCTATAAATAGTTGATAAATAATAAACATTTGCTTACTTAGTACTTACTGAACCTATTTATCTAAAACATATAATAATTTCTTGATATTCACAGTGGTTGTAGGAGAATTTGCAAATTTTATAGCTTACATCTATGCTCCAGCTGTACTTGTGACTCCACTGGGAGCATTGAGTATTATTGTGAGGTGATTGTTTATATATTTTGTTACTGATTAGAGTGACACTGAGTACATTTGGTTGTTCTAACTTTAAACATCTTTAAATTACTCGACAGTGCGGTTCTAGCACATTTCTTACTTAACGAGAAGTTGAGGAGAATGGGCATACTAGGTTGTGTGCTTTGTATAGTGGGGTCCACCGTTATCGTTCTTCATGCTCCTGCTGAACATAGCATAAGTTCAGTGGAAAAAATTTGGGACCTAGCAACACAACCAGGTAATTGTGTAATCTTAGTGTTCGTTTTTTATGTTAGTTATGTTTATCTGTTTATAATAATTCCTCGGGCGTTTTGGTCCAGCTTTTCTTTTGTATACAGCATCAGCAATAGCTGTGGTGCTGGTATTGGTGCTGTTTTGTGAACCACGCTATGGGCATACTAATATGATGGTGTATATTGGCGTATGTTCAATAAATGGCTCATTGACGGTTAGTGTTTTGTACGTACTGTCCATCATTAGTATTCTCAGTTACCTTGTTAGTTTAAAGTTGAATTGACTTAATTTCGTTTTACATCTTCTTGCACAATACGATTTTGCTAGCATTTGATTGCATATTTTATTATAAGTGATACAGACCAAATATATGTCGATTTCTTTTTCTTCTTTTAAATTGTTGTAAGTAGTGATTTGCATTCGTACTCATTGTAGTCATGATGCATGGTGTCAACTTGTTAGATCATCAATATAAGATGTAATCCCAGGAACCATCTATGCCATGTCAGCAACTGATACGTCCGTTAACAGTTGAAGACTAGAAACGTGATGATCTGGATGCTCCGTTTAATGTTTAGTTTGCATATGAACGACCATGAATATCTGCATACAAGTAGATTACTCCAAAGAGCTAACAAATGAAATTTAAGGGATTCTTTTAACTTCTTTCATGTTGTCCGCTTTGTCTTGCAGGTTATGAGTGTGAAAGCAATAGGGATTGCCATAAAACTTACATTGGAGGGTTCAAGCCAGGTGGCACGCTACCAAACATGGATTTTTGTAATGGTAGCTGTTACATGTATAATCACTCAATTAAATTACTTAAACAAGGTTGGCCATCTTCGCTCCCTTTGTTTCTGTTTTTAAGATTTCATTTCACTGACATTAGTTTTAGATATTTCAAACTTTAAAGCCCGAGTTTATGTTTGGTTTGGGACCCAAGCGCTCTTCAAATGGTTATGTTGCTGCATAGTAGTTGTATTTTGACAAATAGACATCCTTTGAAGTTGAATGCTGCTTTTATAGATAGATTTACATGCAGTTTTGAACCTACTTATTGATCTTTGGCTTATTTTCTTATAAATTTACTCCATTGTGAACTTGTTGTATCAGGCGTTGGACACATTTAACACCGCAGTTGTTTCACCAATTTATTATGCCATGTTCACGTCTTTCACAATTCTTGCTAGTGCCATCATGTTTAAGGTATTGTGTGTCTACTGCATGAGATGAAGGCTTTCCCACATCCCTTTTAAACAAATTATTATAACTCGTTTTCTTTTACTGACTGTAGGATTGGTCTGGTCAGAGTGTAAGCACCATCATTTCTGTCCTTTGTGGGTTCATGACCGTGCTTTCGGGTACCATGATTTTACACAGTACAAGAGAACCCGATCCACCACCTGTTTCAGGTAACGAAACAATTGGATACTATTTGTTACATATGTTATTATTGCTTTTTATGGTTTGAAGAAGCACAATGGTTGTGCCTATATAGCCATGCCAGACACAAATCACTCATTTAGTCATGATATACGCGTCTAAGATATGTCACGCACTTATGAAGTCGCGTATGTATTATTATTCATGTATAGAATGATATGCGCGTCTAAGATATGTCACCCAACCAAATATGTGTATCTCAGAGATTTACACCTACAATTGTTCTGACATGACCATAGAGTTAATAGTATTAACTTGCTAGATGTTGAACATATCTTCATGACGCCTTAAATAAAATCCTCGTGTTTAAACTGTGCTACTTCCAATATATTCTCGTGAGAATGTTTGACTGCTTCTGAGCAATAACGAGCATAATATTTAATAAAAAGTAACATTTTATTTTATAAATTTGCAGACATGTATTCATCACTATCTCCGCAAATATCATGGATTGTGCACGCAAACGGAGAAATATGGAAGCACAAGGATAACGACGAATCATGCCATGAAGTTGTTGCGATAATTCAACCAGACCATTTCAGATGACATTATTTTTTTGCAGAATGTATACTCAATATGATGTTAATACCAACAGCCACCAGAGTAAATATTGTTGCTTCCCAGAAAAAAAAAAAAAGAATTCACGTAAAGCAGTTTATATTATTAATTTATTATACGTTACATTTTAGCCCCTAAGTTGTGTTATGCTTTGTAAATGTTTAATATCACAATAAGTCAGATTTTGGTTTAGTTATTCTGCAAACAAAGCTCTGGCTTTACTTGATTGAGTTAGGCTAAGGTTACACACTCAGGTTGGCAACTCGATGAGTGTTCTTGATGCGGCCTCGACTCGAGCTCAGGTCGAGAATATATGCAATGAAACTATGCTTGCTAAAACAGGCTGGGGTTGAAATCTCAAAATAGATAGAAACTATGTAACAAATATATTCAATCAAACAAGAAGAGACTAATGTTTTACCATAAGATGGTTGGCATGGGCTGTGTGGTGCGGCGGTGACACCTAAGTTGTTTATAGGTGGCGGCACGCATTAACCTTATCAAAATGTACAACTCGATTTTATACCGTCAAATGAAAACATTTTATATTTGAGGCGACTCGTTTCCAAAAACAGTTTACATAAGAAACGTAGGTAAATCGGAAACGTTTATATTTGAGCCGATTCATTTCCAAACATAATTCATGTCAGAAATGTAGACCAACCGGAATCGTACGTAAGAATAAGAGTGAAAACATATTATATTTGACCAGACTTGTTTATGAAAAAACCTTATGTCAAAACATAAATTTATGTAGTTTACGTTGAAACATGAATCTATACCAACACGTATGGCAAAACATAGACCAACCAAAAACGTACATAAAAATAAGTACTAAAACACATTATATTTGATCCGACTCGTTTCCGAAAAAATTTACGTCGAAACGTGAATTTATAATGACACATAAACAACAATAATCAGGTGAGAAAACAGTTTTTTTCTTTAACGTAAATAATAAAAATACGGCGGGTATATTTGAAAAGTTAGAACTCAAGATGATGAAAATGACATTTTATAAAGTTTTTAGAAAGTGTAGTAGCATAATGTCAATTTTAAAAGTTAAGAGGCTATTTATGAATTTTTGTCATTTTTATCCTCTTTAGAACTCAAGCTATGTTGATCTGCGTTTTAAAACAACATCCCCCCCCCCATTTTAATTATCAACGTGTTTTTTGTTTGCCGTTAACGAAGCAAGTGCAAATTAGACAAATTACTGCTATAATAATTTGAATTTTTTATAATTATGGCGCCCAAATCATCTCACTAATTGACAGTTATTATGATTTGCTATAATCATGGAAATCACAAACTCAAAACTCTATAAACATCATACTCTGTAAAAAAAAAAAAAAAAAAAAACAGAGCAACCATATCAAACAACATCAGACGACCACAATCACTCGATTAAGGACGAATTATGACTCCAAAACGCAAATCAAATAAGCAGAAGCTCATACTGTTACTTTAATTTTGACCGTCTGTCCGTTTTCATCGTCTATGATGAATAAATGAAAACCCTAAAAGTACGTTTGTATGAAACAAGTGAAGGAAGAGAACGAAGAAGTACCAGTTGTGGTTGAATATTATAGAACATATGTTTTGATCGTGCGTTTAACATAAATTATTAAGGCATTTTATGTATGTCTTTGATTGTAATGATTTCAGATTGTGATGTTGTTAAAACGCATGTATAATATACCAAAACACACCTTTATATCTGTGAGTATTATAATAAAATGCTATGTTGATAAATGCACTTATAATATACTAAAACGCACTAACAATACACTAAAACGCATATTATAAAACTGATAGTAATCAACTGCCATTGTAAAAACATAAAACGCACTTATAAATCACTAAAACGCATGTTATAAAATTGATAGTATTCAATTGCCATTGTAAAAACATAAAACACTTATAATGTTTTTATAAAACGCATCTACTTGCTTTGCAACATGATTTCATGTGAATGTATTTGTTCATTGTTGTTTGTTTAATTTTGAAGATGAAAAACAAGGAATGTTATTAAAAAATGTTTTGATAATGATTTCCAAACATAAAATGCACGTACAATATACTAAAACGCATCTAATGTATTGATATTATTCAAATTACATTGGAAAAACATAAAATGCATTTATATATTCAATAAAAGTAAAACGCATTTGGAAAAACATAAAACCGCACGAACAATATACTAAAACACAGTATCAATGCTCAATATAAGTAAAACGCATTTGTAAAACCATAAAACGCATTTGTATCAATGTGCATCAATAGTTTGCTCATCAGAAGTTAGGCCATCAGTGGTTTAACTCAGCAGTAGTTATTAACTTCTTCTTCAGTAGTTACAAACCTCTCACAACCTTCTTCATCAGCATTATGTGAAACTTCCTGTATTATATCTACAATATAAAAACAGATATCTATTAGCCTCTGGTGAACTGTATTATCGTCGAAAATATATGAAAAACACGAAAATTAACCTTGAAAGTTTAAGTTATCAATATCAACCACAAGATCTTCTCCTCTAATTATAGTTTCTGGTTCGTTATTTACGTCTGATACACAATTAAAGCGCATAATAAGATTACGATTAAATGAAAAAAAAACAGAGCAACATACTGAACATGACGATAAACTCTTCAATTGAATATCAAATTTGAAAAAAATTTGATGGAAAAATAGTGTACTGTGATTAGAGTTTTGAATTAGGTAACAAGTAATGAAGGAAGATTGTGTAATCGGTTATGAAAAATTGAATTCTAATTAACGATAAAACAGGGATTGATATGTCTATCAAAATTAGAGCGTGATTAATGGATGTTGTAAAAGTCTATAATACCCTTTTAATTATTGACAACGACTTCTGAGATTGTAACCGCCAGTTTCCACATGTCAATCTTTAGTGGCTTCCTACATTTTGTAGGTTAAGGTAATTTGTACCAAATACTTTCTCTATAACGTTAATGGCACTTTAGAAAAACTTGTATACAGTTTTATACTCAACTTAAACTTGATAACGTGAATAAAAATTCCTCCATTAAGCTTGATAAAAGTATGATTAGTTTACAAATTACAACCTAGGTTAACTTTGTAGAGACTATTTAAACGTAAAATGTCATAAGTCCATGTGGTCCCTTTTTTAAGAAGCCCCCCTCCCTCCCTCTCAATCCAACTAGTAATTTTATCACAATAGTAATTTTGTGTTTCACTTATCGTTTTATTTAAATTTGTAATACTCAATCTCCTTAGTATGATGTTTATATCAATGGTGTTAACTCAATTTTCCAAACACATTTTTTTTCCATCTCTATTAATCATTAATCAGCTAACTCATTCATCATCTCTTAAAAATGATTTGTTGTACTAGGAGGTTTTACTTATGGTTATCATTCTAAGATTCTAAAACTAAAAAGATATATCACACATCCAAAGCTAGGACTGGGTGTTGACATGGCACGTGAACCGCACAAGAACATAGCACCGTGTGTGAGAGGCAGCATGTGGTGTTTGACGTGAATGAGCTCGCGAGCTTAAGAGATGTAGACATTTTTTTTTTTTTTTTTCATTAGAGTAATTCATTTAACAATTAATTCGATTTTCCTCTAATAACTTATGCTCGTTAGGTTTTTAAAAATAACTGAATATACAATTTTGTTTATTTTTTCCCACAACATTCCACTCTAAATTCTAATGAGATCGAATTGTTTTCAAATTAAAGTATATAATTGACGTCGTAGGCCATTTTTGGCTTTGTTTAACATTTTTTCTTAACATTCCGATACACAGTTTTATTTATTAATCATATGCCTTCTCATGTGTTGTCCAACAAAATCTCCTTCTGAAATTATGTTCAAAACACAACCTATTTACACTTTTTCTACGTGTCTTTGGATGCCAATCGAAGAAACACCAATATAACAAGTATAATAACGAGCACAAAGAAGAGATAATTGTATTAATGATGCCTGGACAACTACAAGTACTCGATTACAATTGTTACATTATTTCAACTATAATCAGACTTTTTCAGTTATCACAGAATTCTCTATGTGTGTATTTATGTGAGTAATAGAATGATCCTTCTCCTCAAGGGGAAGGGGTATTTATAGGCCCATGGGCCGTCCTGTGATTGGCTGATTCATGCATGACAGCTGTCCTGCGCGGGTTTCACGCGTTTGTCAACCATTGGAGCTCAGGCGCTGTCCTCTTCTGATAGGTCCACGTGTCTTGCAATCATCCTTTCTGTCCTTTCTCTGTACCTCGTACCTGCAGGTGATCGTGGGGCAGGGAATAATGGCCTCTGATTGGCTGCATGTCCCTTTCATTGTCGAATCACAGCTGACATGTCATAGGAATCGTGCGCATGCTTCTAGAAGCTTTAGTTAGCGTCCCTGCTGACATGTGTAGAGATATTGTAAGTCCCAAATACAAGATCTTGTTAAGTGCAAGAGATTGGTATCACTTAGAAACACCTATGCATTAGGTGTTTTAAGTGATTAATCTTCTACAAACAAAGAAACTAGATGAATGCTATAAGAACCGACACACAAGATGAATAATAAGATAATTCCATTGATGATTTGTTACTGAAGAACCGTGGAAATGCTACAAGTACGCACCTATTCTTCTTGTGCTACAAAGATAATAACCAAACCCCTAACCCTAGAGCTGCACACAAGCTTTCTTTATATAGGAAGACTGATGGGCCTGCGCACTTAAGCTAAGTGCGCAGGGCCCGTCCATTAAGTGCGCAGCCTAGGGTTTCTAGCATAAACTATGGCATAATTACATAAACAACCCTTCAACTTACAAACTACTCAACAAGCTATCAAAAGTCTATGATCTGGTAACTGTGGTCTCAATATAACCCAACAATACTCCCCCTAGACCACAGCTACCAGTTCTTCATTCTCAATCAATCTCTACATCGCTTGGCTCCCCCTCTTCCTGACCCGGGGGGTCTTGAATGTACATGGCGGCCGGATCTTCTTCAACCACAGTAGGAACTTGAGTAGATTCTGTTGCAGGTCTTTCTGGATTAGTTGCTGTTGCAGGTTCGTGTGTCTGCACCTCTGAAGCAGTATCGGCTTCAGTTTGTGTTACTTCTGCAGCAGCAGCAGCTTGGGCAGCTTTCTCCTTTTCTTCTTTTTCCTTGTCCGCTGCGTTGATCCTGTCTACTATGTCAAGTAATTCCTGTGTCAGCTTCATCGCCCGATCCACTACTCTCCTGAATAGGACAGCTTCTTCAAATAAGACGTTTCCAGCACCTACATTGATCTGATTGGCGAACAGCATATTCAAATCCGATAGATTAAAAGCAAACACATCTACCGGATCCAGAATCCTCATAGCCTCTGAATCATCCTTCAACTTGATAACGGCTTCACCAGTATTGCTGTCATAAAACCACTTCTTGAAGTCTCTTAGCATAACTGGAAGCTCAGGACGTATAGGAACTCGTGTGACGACCTGGGGGGGGGGGGGGTCAATCACATAAGTGATCATTCCTTGTCCTGTGGCAGGATCGATTCGCTTCTTGGAGATCCGTCTCCTCGGCTTTTGCGGCTTGAAGATCTGAAAATCATTCTCACACTCCTTCTCTATGAACCAAGCAAGCATGGAACCCGTGGTGTCATTGGTGTGGTTGATGAAAGGGGCTCTACGAAGTTCCCTGATATCCCATCGAGGGAGAGACTTCAGTTCCTTTTGACCTCTGAAGTACTGTATAACTCCCCCTCGTCTCTTTATAGCAAACAACTTTTTCACCTCGTCATACTTCCATGAAATGATCCTCTCTTGATGAGCTTCTCTCGTATGATGGATGTTCTGATGCAGGGCTGGAATAGTGATAGGCCTTCTAGGAAACCATGTTGATCTTTCTGGGTCCAACTTATGGCCATCTGATGTCTCGTACACTGTTTCTTCTTCCATACCCATCTCCACAAACTTCTCAGGCATCTCATCCTCGCTGATCTCGTCCACATCACTTTCTTCAGCGATTCTTTCTTTCTCTTTCTCCTCCTCAAGAAATTTCCCAAAATCAAATAGCTCATCGAATGTTGTGCTAGGAGCACCAGTCTGCTGTTTTTGCAACTCTTGAATCATATCAAACATCTTCATCTGAACCTGTGTTTGAAACTTGATCAGATATCGTTGATCCTTCACAACTTTCTCCAAATTCCTATTCTTGTGCTTTAGCTTCTTGACCTTTCTTCTGAGCTCCTGATTATTGTGCACATCACTTTTTAGGGTACAAATCTCCCTAGCTGCAGTCTTTCCAACCTCCTTGACCAACTTCTCATACAGTTCCTGGTGCACCGGTTTGCGGCGTGGTGCAGCAGGAGCTGAGGAGGAAGGTTCAGTTGGCCTTTGAGTTGGTGCTTTAGGGGCTGGAGCAGTAGTTGTGGATGGTCCTTGTTGATCTTCTCCCCCAAATATAGACTCCAAAATCACTTCTTGCTCAATATCATCCTCAGTCATTACGCGAGGAACCTCAGACTCTGGTAACTGTTCCCTCCGTTTCTTTCTTCCGGCCCTCTGTAACTCAACAACTTGTTGTAGGGCCGCAGCAGTCTCAAGCTGTTCTGGTGTCAGTGATTCTCTGCCCTCTTGTAACAAGCCAGTTGGCCTTTTCCTCTTGGTGGGCTTTGATGGAGCTGCTTCAGTTGCCACCCTTTTACCCCTTGCCTTTTCTAGAGCGATCTCTTCAGTAGTTGGCTGGGCTGAAGAGGGAGCAGGGTCAGATGATCCAGGTTCAGCGGTGGATTGCTGACGAGCTTCTGTTACATCCTGCTTCCTTTTCTTAATCTTGTTGTAGAGTTCCATGACCATAGGATATCGCTGCGCTGCATACATGTTCTCCAGCATGGGTTCCCAATCAGCCGTATTGCACTCAGTGAAGAATCGTGCACCTTTGGTGAAGTTGTACTGGTCACCAAGGGGCAGATTCTCGTGCTGTGCGTTAATCATCATCTGCACGAATCTGGGGTACATAGCCCATTTGCCGGAGTCAGCCTCAGCATTCTTAACCAGATAATCGAAGATCATACCCGACAGGTTAAAGGATTCATTCTTGCATATCTTTATCATAGCAGTCGACCATTCAGTGCTAAGGGCATTGTAACCTCCTTTCCTGTGACACAGAGACATAATAAACACGTGACTGATGAGTCTCCAGTCCTTGGTCAGCTGACTCTTTTTGATATCCCCTCTCTTGTCAAAATCTCCTTTGTATCCGAAGTTCTTGAACTCTCGGTGAACATCGGCTTTTGATAGAAATCTGACTGTTCCTGGCTGGTCTTGAAGTCTCAGCACGTTTCTAACGGTATCTTCAGTGATGATTACAGCCTTGTTTCTGACTGTAGCGTTGATTCGCTTGACACGACCAACAACTTCTACTCGAGCAGATCTCCAAAAATCTTCAATGTGAGAGCAATAAACTTGTAAACTATGCTCCACAGCGTATCCGATTCTGCTTCGTCTGATCCAAGTAACTACGTCTTTGAACTTTACGTCGTCGGTCTCAAGATTCATCGGCTGATTATGCATTCCTCTTGGATCCCAATCAAGTGCCATCTGTTTAGATCATGTGCACGAAAAACAAGTTAGAGCTCTTGATTGTGAGTGGACGACCAAATGACTGATCTTAGACTTCGACGGATAACGTACTTAGACTGTATTTTATTAATTTTTTTTTAAGTTTTTCATGTGTTGATTGATTTGTTTTATCAGTGTGCAAGGTACATTTGATTTTCTAGTTTATGATCATTAACGTCCATGTTTAAGTGTACGGGTGAACAAGTCTAAATACGCAATCCGATTAATGGTCTTGGAAGTCAAGTTAATGGTCATATTAGGTTCAATGTTCAAGTACGCAGGTCCTGTAAGTGCGCATGCCGAGTCAAAGACTTATGAGCTAAGTACTCAGTCAAGTACTCAGCCAAGTACTCACACACTTGACTGAGCACTTAGGTTAGTACGTAAGGACCTGATCAATGATACACAAGTGCGCAGGTCAATCAAGAGTTGGGCATGGTAACCCCTAGTCAAAACAGGCCAATCTGCGTACTAACCAAGTACGCAGATACTTAAACCTTCGTTTAAGATTTAAATGCGCAGCATAAGTGCGCAAAACTCTAGGGTTTCAATGGCTTGGATATGTATGAAGCAAGTGCGCAGTCTCTATGAGACAAGTGCGCACTGTTTATCATTAAGTGCGCAGTGTTCAAACTCAAACCCATTGTTCAGAACATAAACTTAACAACAAATCTCATTAGTTCGTGCTGATGATCCTGTGATCACACACAATAAAACAATTAGTACAAGTAATCTACCTTATCAGTAGAGAAGATCAACAAAACGAAGAACAATAGAACGGACTAAAGGTGATTAATGAATGATGATGATGATTAGGGGTTAAAAGTTTGAAGATGAACGTTGATGATGAACGATGATGATCTGATGGTAACAGAAATTAGGGTTTGTAAAAAAGATACTGTTAAAAATTTTTTACAAAGTATATATACAATAGCCATATGGGCCTGCGCACTTGAGTTAAGTGCGCAAGGCCCATCAAATTTTTACAAAGTATATATACAATAGCCATATGGGCTTGCCATACCTGCCAGAACCCGTTTCAACTTCCCGTTGGATAGCTGCGGCCTAAGAAAAATTGTCGGTATGCTTGTCCACTTAAATTCATGCCTTTTCTCTTTCAACATGTGTTTGGTGATGATGTTTATCATGTTTTTCGGTAATATTGACGAAAATTTTGTGGACCCCACTTGTGCTAGGTATGAGCCTACCGATCCTCAAGGTTTATCGAAATATAATGATGAGAGCTTCAGGTCTATGTTACCATAAGCAAAGAAGATGATCATTATCTTGATCAGATGATGAGAGCTTCAGGTCTATGTTACCATAAGCAGAGAAGATGGTCATCTGATCGTTTTGGTGATCTATCTAAATTTGTTTGCACGTCACTAACATTGCGTGTCTTTTGCTGCTCAGTTGATTAATTTTCTTAGCCCCGCATTGGTAGCTTGCACACTTAGGTGTCTTTTGATTTACCTATGCACAAAATTTTCTGTGTCTTTTGATTTCTCAACCTGTGTATGACCGGACTCAGCTTGTGCAGACCTATAGCACAGTGGGAATCCAGTTTTCCGTGTAGATCTTTATTGTTAATCACCTATTAGCAGTTTACTTGATTCCAGGCTGAATCTACCGACACATCGTTGCTTGAGGCCACAACATCCTCTGGGTCCTATTCACATGCTGACGAGATATGATTAGTTTCTATCATTTCCTGAATTAATTTTGCATTAGGGATAGACTGGTTTTACTTTCTCCCCCAAAAATCTTGTTTGAATAAAAAAAGATTTTTCTATTATATATTATGCACAAGTAGATTTTTTTTTAATCATTCAAAATTTATCATCTCTAGCCATGTTACCAACTGATGAAAACATGTTTTGTCAAAAGCTTTTATGAAGATATCTGCTTTTTGATCAGCAGTATCTATTGGCAACACCTGTATGTATCCTTTATCATGGGCATCGCGAATAGAATGAATCCGAATTTCAATATGTTTGGTTTTAGAATGATCAATTGGATTCTTCACGATGTCACGACAAGCATCATTATCAATGAAAATAGGTGTATGCATGATATTCAAACCGTAGTCCAAAAGCTGATTTTGGATCCATAACACTTGACAACAACAACTGGATGCAGCTGTGTATTCAGCTTGAGCAGTGGAGATGGACACTGTAGTCTGCTTCTTGCTCTGCCAAGACACCAGCCTATTACCCAGAAATTGACAACCACCAGAGACAGATTTTCTGTCAATCCTGCAACCTGCATGATCACTATCAGAGTAAGCGATTAAATCAAAATTATCACTCTTAGGATACCATAAACCAAGTTTCGGTGTCCCTTTGAGGTAGCGGAAGACTATCTTTACTGCAGTTTCAAGCGATTGCTTGGGATTTGACTGAAAGCGTGCGCAACATCCAACTGTCCACATAATATCTGGTCTGCTGGCTGTAAGATACATCAGTGACCCAATCATTGATCGATAGGTGTGAGGATTCACTGAAAGGCCTTGAAGATCTGGTACAAGTGTTGTTTGGGCCGCAAAAGGAGTGTTGGACGGCTTGCAATCAGTCATGGTTTATTTTGCCAGGATGTCTCTTGTGTACTTGGCTTGATGGATGAGAATTCCGTCTTCTTTCTACTAAACTTCCAGGCCTAAGAAAAATGACAATTCTCCCATCATGCTCATTTCAAACTGAGACTTCATAATGCTTTCGAATTCCCTGCACAAATTTTCATCTATGGAGCCAAAGATAATATCGTCAACATATATTTGAACAAGAATAGAATGTTTGTTGACTTCTTTGGTGAACAGAGTCATGTCGATCTTCCCTCTGGTGTATCCATTTTGCAGCAAATACGAAGATAAGGTCTCATACCAAGCTCGAGGAGCTTGATGAAGTCCATAGAGAGCCTTATCCAATTTGTAGTATTTGTTGGGATGATGAGGGTCTTCAAAGCCCGGCGGTTGACAGACGTAGACTTCTTCCTTGATTTTCCCGTACAAGAATGCACTCTTCACATCCATTTGAAAGACTTTGAAGTTCTTGTATGAGGCGTATGCCAAGAAGATACGGATGGCTTCAAGTCGAGCAACTGGAGCGAATACTTCCTCATAATCAATACCTTCCTGCTGACGAAAGCCCTGAACCACCAGACGAGCCTTGTTCTTGATCACCACACCACGTTCATCCATTTTGTTGCGAAAAACCCATCTTGTTCCGATAGGATACTTCCCTTCAGGTAGATCCACCAGCTCCCAAACCTTGAGCTTTCTAAACTGAGAGAGCTCATCCTGCATGGCTTCAACCCAGCTTGCATCTCTGACTGCATCTTCAATGCTGAAGGGTACCGTCTGAGATAAGAATGCTGAGAGTGCAATGTTGAGCGTATCTGCCTGATTTCTAGTGAGAACACCTTCAAAGATTGGTCCAATGATGTTCTCAACAGGATGATTCTTAGATGATTTAAATCCCATGTTCGGCTCTTCTTGAACTTGGGAAGGCAGATTTGAAAGGTGATCTACAGGGATTGATGAGCTGGATGGATCATCTGCAGACTGTTGTGCTGAAGATGTTTCTTCTGAAATTGGATTACTTTCAGGAGATTGTGTAGTCTCAACAGTCACATCACCATTTGTGGATTGAAGAGGAACAATTGGATCAGCTACTAACGGAGAGAATCGGGTGGTGAAGGGTGCAACATCGTCTTCAGAAGAGTAAAGAGTATCTTCGAGAGGAGAAGGAGCGGCTGCTTGATTGTGAGATGTTTGTTCTTCAAGGATACTGAAATTGTTGAAAACAACATCCACGTCAAAGAACCAGTCAGGACCGGCTCATGTGTTAGTGGAGTTAGATTCCTGCCAATCAACATAGAAAGATTCGAGAACCATCTTGGTGAGTTTGTTGTATACTCTATAAGCCTTTTGACTTAAAGAGTATCCAACAAAGAAGCACTCATCTCCAACTGCATCAAACTTCATTATGTTCTCGTAGTTGTTTAGAAGAGTACACGAGCATCCAAACGGCCTGAAGTAATCAATCAGAGGTTTTCTTTTGAAAAGCAATTCATAACCTGTTTTCCCGCGCGCCTTCATAATTAAGACTCTGTTAAGAACATAACAGGCGCTATTCACAGCTTCAGCCCAGAAGATGATCGGCAACTTGGAGTCGATTAGCATAGTTCTGGCCGCTTCAATAAGTGTACGATTCTTCCTTTCAGCAACTCCATTCTGTTGAGGAGTTCTCGTAGCACTGTACTGAAGATGAATTCCTTTGTTGTTGCAGAAAGCCACGAAGCTTTGATTTTTGAATTCAGTTCCGTGATCGCTTCTGATTGATCTAACTTTTGTCTTCACTATGTTCTCAATGAGAGGAACAAACAACATCAATATCTCGGCAGCTTCACTTTTGTATTCTAAGAAGTACACCTATGTAAAACGAGAAAAGTCATCTGTTATCACCAAACAATAAGATTTTTTAGCTAAGCTTTTAACACTAATAGGACCGAAAAGATCCATATGCAATAGTTGAAGAGGTGAGTCTATAGAGTTCACTGTTTTGGACTTGTGTGATTTCTTGTGTTGTTTTCCTTTGGCACATGCTAAACATTTTTCAGAAAAAGGGAATTCCTTGGAAGGAAGACCTCTGAAAAGATTTAGTTTTGAAAGTTTGTTAATGTTTTAAAGTTTACATGTCCCAATCGCCTGTGCCATAACAGTGACTCTGACTCGGATGCCTTTGAAAGTAAGCATGTCATTTGACATTCTGACTTGGAATCTCTCATATTTATCACATATGTGTTATTCTGTCTAGGAGCTTTTAGCATAATCATATTGGTGGGCAGTATGAATCTAGGCTTCAGAAAGATGCACTCCATGTCATTGAATAACACTGAGATTCCTTTGTCACAGACTTGTGATACGCTCAAAAGGTTGTAGCACAATTCTGGAACATAATTCACATCTTCTAAAGTCAGTGCGTCGGAGACCACATCTCCTATTCCAACTATCTTCCCGCCCTTTTCATTTCCGGCGAAGGCAACGAACTCTCCATCAATAAACCTATAGTTCTTGAGGAGTTCCTTTAGACTTGTTGGGTTATTTTGAGACCACAGTTACCAGAATAGAGACTTTTGAATGACTATTGTAAAGCTTAATAGTTGAAGGACCTTACATGTAATTATAGCATAGTTTAGTATGCAAAACCCTATGCTGCGCACTTAAATGGACGGGCCCTGCGCACTTGTGTTAAGTGCGCAGGCCCAGGTGTTGGCTATATATAGATTGTATGTGCACAGCTAGGCTTTTAGGGTTTTGGAGATTATCTTTGTAGCACACATTGAATAGGTGCGTACTTATTGTGGTATTCCAAGGTTATTCATTATCAAATCAGATATGGAATCATCATGTTATTCATTGTGTGTGTCGGGCCTTTCAATATTCATCTAGTTTTCTTTGTTTCTTGGATTAATCACTTGAAACACCTAACTAATAGGTGTTTCCAAGTGATAACAATCTATTGCATTCAACAAGATCTAGTATTTCGGGACTACAATTTGGTATCAGAGCCTCTGTGCTCTAGATTGTATCTACTTTAAGATACCAAAACCCTCATCTTGTTAGTTTTTATTATCAAGATTATTTTCTTTGTAGACTTTAAAATTTAGGTGTTTTTCTCATATTTTGGCTTCAAATTTTGTGAAAATCGTGTTTCTAAATGTTTAAAGTATGGTATTTTGATCAGAAAATGGTTTGGAAAGGATTCAGGTGAATTTTATGTTTGTTACAGCTCGTTTTTGCGCACTTATTTCATATATCCTGCGCACATATCTCATAAGCTGAGCACTTGTTTCTTAGTTTGAGTACTTGGATTATATTTTGCACACTTGTCATTTTGTACGCATCTAGGGTTTCTGCGCACTTGTTGCCTTTTGAATTTGGTTTCTGCGCACTTCATTTAAGTTGATCTCTGCGCACTTATTCATTTAAGTTGATCTCTGCGCACTTGTTCATTTAAGTTGATCTCTGCGCACTTATTGCATCTCATTGTCTTGAGTACTTATCTAGGGTTTCTGCATACTTAAACAGAAATCTTGGATTTGTGCGCACTTACTGAAGGTGTAGTGTTGAGTACTTGGCTAGGGTTTCTGCGAACTTAAAATCTTAAACGAGAGTTTAAGTGAGTCTGCGCACTTAATTTAGTGCGCAGGCTGATCAGTAAACACTGAGCACTTATAATGCCCAAGTGTTGACTGATCTGCGAACTTATCAAGAAGCATAGCCACACGTATACTTCCGAGCTGCACACTTAACAAAGACTACAACTTGACAAGGCTGTTTATATTCTTACAGGTTGCTGCATACTTATCCAGACTGTTGTGAACTTAAGTGTGAACTTAATTGCGCACTTAGCTGCGAACTTGCTGTGTACTTACGGACTTGGACAATTTGTTTGGACTGATAACTAAAATCTGTTAAACCACGTTTCTAAAATTCATCTATATCATGGCTGGTAACAATAATCAATCAACTGTTAACCCTATCACACAACAAGACCTGGAAACCGGAACTACTACAAGAGTACCTAAGTTAAAAGGTGCTGAAGATTATGGGACTTGGAAAAACAGAATGAGGTCATTCTTTTACGTTACAGACTTCACCCAATGGAACTCTATCCAGTTGGGCCCACACATTCCCATGAGAACCACTGCCACTGGAGAAGAATTCAACCCTGATCCAACCACCTATACCGATGTTGACAAACAATTACTCCAAAGAGATCATAAGGCTTATGGTGCTCTAACCATGGCCCTATCTAACGATGTTTACAACATGTTTGAAGAGTATGGAACGGCACATGATCTGTGGTTTGCATTGAATGAATACTACGAAGGGAATGAAGAGATGCGCCAATATAAGCAAGACATGGTGCAAAAAGAATATGATATGTTTGGTAGTATTCGTGGGGAAAGTCTGAGCTCGCACATTGATAGGTTCATGAGCATGTTGACAAAGATGAAGAAGGCTGGAATTCCTGTGAACAACAGAAATTCTATCAAGAAGCTGCTGGATTCATTGCCAAAAGAATGGAGCATCCAGTGCATGCTAATCAGAAAAGAATATCTTGATGCCCAGTCTACCTTGGCTGATCTCATCAACACATTGAAGTCCTTTGAGATGGACATTACAAAAAGAGAGATGAATCAGACCAATCCAAAGGCAGTTCCCATCACTGCAATGAAGAACTTAGCGTTAATGACTCCAGTGGGCAACATGGGTTCAAGCTCATCTCACGTGTATGCTGATGGAACGATTGGTGGTAGTTCAAGTTCAGGAAAAGCTGTTCCATACTCCCAACCCAGTGTCACTAACCCTCAGCCGTCAACTCTCAATTCCCAACAGACAAAGCTTGCAACTGAACACGTTGAACTTTTCAACGCTTTCATGACCAGCTTTGAAGCATTAAAGACTGGTGATCTAAAAAATGATATGATGAGCCCTGAGGACATGTATCAAGTTGACCCAGACGATATGGAGGAAATGGATTTGAAATGGCAGATGGCCATGATCACTTTGAGGGTGAAGAGGTTTCAAGATAGAACCGGTAGAAGAGTCGGCATGGGGAAAGCGGGGTTTGACAAATCTAAGATCAGGTGTTATAACTGCAAAACTCTCGGACATTTCAAGTATGAATGTCCAACTTTGAATCAAGCTGAGGCCAAACCAGCAAAGAGAGTGGTGGCAATCACAGAAGGAGGAGAAGCCAACCAGCAGAAGGCGCTTGTGGTTCAGGATTTTGATTGGGGAGAGGAAGTCGCTGTGGCAGAAGCTGAAGTTAATAAAGCACTGATGGCAAAGATCTGCACAAAGTCACCTCTTGGTGTGAGCTCTCTGGAGGGGTCATCAGCTGAAATGCCAAAAAGAGAAGAGATGGAGAAGGCTGGTTTAAGAAGCATGTTGAGTGTGAACAAAGGGAAGGAGACTGCTGCTGAGGAAGCTTTTGTAGCTGAAAAGACTTCCACAAGCAAGGACGATCAGCAACCACAGAGCATGCAGAAGAAGGCTGAGGAGAGAGACCTGGTAAGTATCCCGCTCGAAATAAAATCAAAGCTGTGCTCACCAAGGTGTGTTACAGCCGTTGCTTACTGTTTGTCCCACAATAGGAGAATTTTAAGAGAAATGGATGACATACGAAAAATCAATACTGAAATGAAAGAAAATGAGTTAGCCTATCAGCGAAAGTTAAATGCAACAATAGCTGAAATGCACACTCTAAAAGAATTTGTTCTCAGAAAAGATTTTTTAATAAATGACTTAACTGAAAAACTGGAAAAATCTAGAAATGAAACCAATCATCTCCAAATTGTTGTGGACAAATGGAACGTAAGCAAGCATGCTCATACTGATATCCTTGATTGTTCAAGGAAATCTTTCGTCAAAGATGGAATTGGGTATAAGGATAAAAAGGGAATTGTAAAATCTCTATTTTTACCCTTGAGCAAAAGTGAATATATACCATTCCAAAACCACATCCAAAAAATGATCTTTTTGAAAAAGAATGTGTCACATCTGAGTCACACTCTAATATAAGTAAAAGTAGTGCAGATATGACCCAACAGGATCAGGTGGACGATGATGACAGTTGTGGTGGTCAAACAATGGGGTTAGGTCACCCAGGTGCCAATTACTCTACAGTGAATTGGTTCATCTGGAGCTATGATAAGTCAAACATTTCTTTGAATTCGGATGACTGTAATAACTTAACTAATTTGGATGACTGTAATAGTTTATCTAGGATGGATAACTGTAATAGTTTATCTAGGCCGGATGACTGTATTACTTTAACCTCTAAACTTGATTTCAAGGGTGTTGTGGACCCAAATGATAGGATGAATCCTATCAAACGATCGGATGTTTGTGTTGAAAATGTTATGCCTGTTTGTGTTGATCTTAATGATGCATTCTGTGATAATGAAAATGTATATAGACCATCTCCATTTGTTCCAGAACTAAAAAGAAACAGGTTTGGGAAATTTCTTACTGAAGAAATTCCAGAGTTTACACCATCATCAACAGATATGTCATGTTCTGAAGAATCACAAAGTGAAACAGATAACACAATTTCTGAAGAATCACAAAGTGATACAGAAAGTGACATCAGCGAGCCAGAATGCAACACAAATGAAGAATCAAGCAACAACAACAGTGATGAAGCATGTTCAACAGACAGCCTCAATTCAAGCAACGACAAGAGAAGAACATCACAACCATCATCATCCAGATCTTCTTCAAAGATCAAACCTAAACACTCTAAATGTTTTAGATGTGGAAATGAAGGACATGTGGTTAAAAAGTGTCATTTGCAACCCAAACCACAAACTGATACCAATACCCAAAAATCTTTTGCAGTTCAAATTAAAGATCTTCAAGAAACTATAAAAAGTTTTGTTAAGGTCACAAAAAATTGGAAAAGGCAAGAGTTTGTGTCGGGGGAAAATCACGACAGATTAAAACTAAAACAGACCTGGATTCCAAAAGTTACTTAAGATGTGGTCTGAGTCGTGTTTGTACATTGTGTCTCGTATATTTATCTGTATATTTCTCTTGTCTTATGTATTTTTCAGAATAAACTACAAAAGTGGTTGATTGCCCTGATGAGATATCTATGGCATGTTGATAGCGGGGCGTCAAGGCACATGACGGGACTGAAAGAACTCCTGAAAAACTATCGATTCATTGATGGAGAGTTTGTTGCTTTTGCCGGCAACGAGAAGGGCGGAAAGATAGTCGGGATAGGGGACGTGACTTCTGATGCATTGACTTTAGAAGATGTGAACTATGTTCCAGAATTGTGTTACAATCTGCTGAGTGTATCACAAGTCTGCGACAAAGGAATCTCAGTGTTATTTAATGACATGGAGTGCATCTTTCTAAAGCCAGGATTCATTCCTCCTACCAACATGATTATGCTTAAAGCTCCTAGACAAAATAATACTTACGTGATAAATATGAGGGATGCAAAGTCTGAATGTCAAATGACATGCTTACTTTCTAAAGCATCCGAGTCAGAGTCACTGCTTTGGCACAGGCGATTAGGACATGTTAACTTCAAAAATATTAATAAGCTTTCAAAACTAAATCTTGTGAGAGGTCTTCCTTCTAAGGAATTCCCCTTTTCTGAGAAATGTTTAGCATGTGCCAAAGGAAAACAACACAAAAAGTCGCATAAGTCCAAAGCTGTGAACTCTATAGACTCACCTCTTCAATTATTACACATGGATCTGTTTGGTCCTATTAGTGTTAAAAGTCTAGCTAAAAAATCTTATTGTTTGGTGATAACAGATGATTTTTCTCGATTTACATGGGTGTACTTTCTGGAATACAAAAGTGAAGTTGCTGAGATTCTGATGCTGTTTGTTCCTCTCATTGAAAACATAATAAAGACAAAAGTTAGATCAATCCGAAGTGATCACGGAACCGAATTCAAGAATCAAAGTTTCGTGACTTTCTGCAACAACAGAGGAATTCATCTTCAGTACAGTGCTACGAGAACTCCTCAACAGAATGGTGTTGCTGAAAGGAAAAATCGTACACTTATTGAGGCGGCCAGAACCATGCTTATCGACTCCAAACTGCCGATCATTTTCTGGGCTGAAGCTGTGAATACCGCCTGTTATGTTCTTAACAGAGTCTTAATTGTAAAGACGCGCGGGAAAACAGGTTATGAGTTGCTCTTTAAAAGAAAACCTTTGATTGACTACCTCAGGCCTTTTGGATGCTCATGCACGCTGCTTAACAACTTTGAGAACATAATGAAGTTCGATGCAGTTGGAGATGAGTGCTTCTTTGTTGGATACTCCTCAAGTCAAAAAGCTTATAGAGTGTACAACAAACGAACCAAAATGGTTCTCGAGTCTTTTTATGTTGATTGGCAGGAATCTAACTCTACCAATACAGGAGCCGGTCCTGACTGGTTCTTTGACGTGGATGTTGTTTTCAACAATTTCAGCATCATTGATGAACAACCATCTGAAAGTCAAGCAGCCGATTCTTCTCCTCTTGAAGATACTCTTTACTCTTCAGAAGACGATGCAGCACCCTTCACCACCCGCTTTTCTCCACTCGTAGCTGATCCAATTGTTCCTCTTCAGACCACAAATGGTGATGCAACTGTTGAAACTACTCCATCTCCTGAAGGTACTCCAGCTTCAGAAGAAACTTCTTCAGTACAACTGTCTGCAAATGATCCATCCAGTTCGTCAACTCCTACAGATCACCTTTCCAATCTGCCTTCCCAAATTCAAGAAGAACCAAACATGGGATTTAAATCTTTTAAGGATCACCCTGTGGAGAACATCATTGGACCAATCTCTGAGGGTGTTCTTACTAGAAATCAGGCAGACAAACTGAATATTGCACTTTCAGCCTTCCTATCTCAGACGGTACCTTTCAGCATTGAAGACGCTGTCAGAGATGCAAGTTGGGTTGAAGCCATGCAGGATGAGCTGTATCAGTTTAGGAAGCTAAAGGTTTGGGAACTTGTGGACTTACCTGAAGGAAAGTATCCTATTGGAACAAGATGGGTTTTTCACAACAAAATGGATGAACGAGGTGTGGTAATTAAGAACAAGGCTCGTTTAGTTGTTCAGGGATTTCGTCAACAGGAGGGCATTGATTATGAGGAAGTGTTCGCTCCAGTTGCTAGACTTGAAGCCATTCGTATCTTCCTGGCTTACGCCTCATACAAAAACTTCAAAGTCTTTCAAATGGATGTGTAACACCCCGCCCTTCTCATCACCAATATTGTCCGCTTTGCCCATCCAGAGCTCACGGATTTGTTTTTGGTTGCCCAAGTGGAGACTTCCCAGGAGGTCACCCATCCTGAAATTTCTTCCACCTGAGCACGCTTAACTGTGGAGTTCTCCTCTCATCCACTAACATTAAGCCCCAAAACGCGTTGGTGATTTAAGAGGCAAGACATTACTTATGAACCAAGGATCTCTCCTGGCCACGGCCGATGTGGGATTTTCCTGGCGTGTCACATTCACCCCCTGTTAGAGTCTCATCGTCCCTGATGAGGTGTGCACCCACCATCCCGAACGGCACAGGAGTGGCTCTGATACCATCTGTAACACCCCGCCCTTCTCATCACCAATATTGTCCGCTTTGCCCATCCAGAGCTCACGGATTTGTTTTTGGTTGCCCAAGTGGAGACTTCCCAGGAGGTCACCCATCCTGAAATTTCTTCCACCTGAGCACGCTTAACTGTGGAGTTCTCCTCTCATCCACTAACATTAAGCCCCAAAACGCGTTGGTGATTTAAGAGGCAAGACATTACTTATGAACCAAGGATCTCTCCTAGCCACGGCCGATGTGGGATTTTCCTGGCGTGTCACAGGATGTGAAAAGTGCATTTCTGTATGGGAAGATCAAAGAAGAAGTCTGTGTTTGTCAACCCCCAGGTTTTGAAGATCCCCATCATCCCAACAAGTATTACAAACTGGATAAGGCTCTCTACGGACTTCATCAAGCTCCTCGAGCTTGGTATGAGACCTTATCGTCATACTTGCTGCAGAATGGGTACACAAGAGGGAAGATCGACATGACCTTATTCACCAAAGAAGTCAATAAACACTCTATCCTTGTTCAGATTTATGTTGATGATATTATCTTTGGTTCCACTGATGAAAACTTGTGCAGGGAATTTGAAAGCATCATGAAGTCTCAGTTTGAAATGAGCATGATGGGAGAATTATCGTTTTTCTTAGGCTTGGAAGTGCAGCAAAAGGAAGACAGAATTCTCATCCATCAAGCAAAGTATACAAGAGACATTCTGGCAATATTCAACATGACCGACTGCAAGCCGTCCAATACTCCTTTTGCGGCCCAAACAACACTTGTACCAGATCTTCAGGGGCCTTCAGTGAATCCTCATACATATCGATCAATGATTGGATCCCTGATGTATCTTACAGCTAGCAGACCAGATATAATGTGGGCAGTTGGATGCTGCGCGCGTTTTCAGTCCAATCCTAAGCAATCGCATGAGACTGCAGTAAAAAGAGTCTTCCGCTACCTCAAAGGAACACCTAAACTTGGTTTATGGTATCCTAAGAGCGATAACTTTGATCTAATCGCTTACTCTGATAGTGATCATGCAGGTTGTAGGATAGACAGAAAATCTGTCTCTGGTGGCTGTCAATTTCTGGGTAACCGGCTAGTGTCTTGGCAGAGCAAGAAGCAGACCACCGTGTCAATCTCCACTGCTCAGGCCGAATACACAGCTGCTTCCAGTTGTTGCTGTCAGGTGTTATGGATCCAAAATCAGCTTTTGGACTACGGTTTGAATGTCATGCATACACCTATTTTTATTGATAATGATGCATGTCGTGACATCGTGAAGAATCCAATTGATCATTCTAAAACCAAACACATTGAAATTCGGATTCACTCAATTCGCGATGCACACGACAAAGGGTGCATACAGGTGTTGCCTATCGATACCGCTGATCAAAAAGCAGATATCTTTACAAAAGCTTTCGATAAAACCCGGTTTCATCAGTTGGTTTCATGGCTTGAGATGATAAATTTTGAATAAAAAAAAAATTGTGTATATTTTATAGAAAAATCTTATTTTCTTTTAAAACAAGATTTTTGGGGGAGAAAGTAAACCGGTCTATCCTTATTGCAAAATTAATTCAGGAAATGATAGGAACTAATCATATCTCGTCAGCATGTGAATAGGACCCAGAGGATGTTGTGGCCTCAAGCAACGATGTGTCGGTAGATTCAGCCTGGAATCAAGTAAACTGCCACTAGGTGATTAACAATGAAGATCTACACGGAAAGCTGGATTCCCACTGTGCTTTAGGTCTGCACAAGCTGAGTCCGGTCATACATAGGTTGAGAAATTAAAAGACACAGAAAATTTTGTGCATAGGTAAATCAAAAGACACCTAAGAGTGCAAGCTACCAATGCGGGGCTAAGAAAAACAAAATTTTTTTGAAAAACTGAGCAGCAAAAGACACGCAATGTCAGTGACGTGCAAACATATATAGATAGCTCATCAAACGATCAGATGATCATCTTCTCTGCTTATGGGAACATAGACCTGAAGCTCTCATCATCTGATCAAGATAATGATCATCTTCTCTGCTTATGGTAACATAGACCTGAAGCTCTCATCATTATATTTCAATAAACCTTGAGGATCGGTAGGCCAATACCTAGCACACTGTGGGGTCCATAAAATTTTCGTCAATATTATCGAAAAACATGATAAACAGCATCGCCAAAAACATGTTGAAAGAGAAAAGGCATGGATTTAAGTGGACAAGCATACCGACAATTGTTCTTAGGCTGCAGCTATCCAACGGGAAGTTGAAACGGGTTCCGGCAGGTATGGTTGTATGATCTTGAATGCAGAAGGTAAGATTTGGTAAAACCCCCTTTATCTAAAGGATTTGGGCCTTAAATTCACTTTTTGGGCCAAAGTGTTGGCCTCTGCGTACTTATTGGGCCCTGCGCACTTAACTCAAGTGCGCAGGCCCATTAGCTGATGTATATATATACTGGGTCAACAACGGTCAAAAAGTTTTATCATCCCTAACTTCTTTTTACAAACCCTAATCACCACAAATCACCGTTCATAATCATCATCATCACCGTTCATCATCATCATCATCATCATCATCACACAATAATCACACCCTAATCACATCATATCATACCTCGTTGCACTGATTATTGTTTCTCATCTACTGTTTAAGGTAGATCTTGTGTTTCTAATGGTTCTTTGATTGAGATTACAGGTTATGAATGGATGTTTTTGATGCATCTGTTGGATTTCAAGCTGTTATGGGTTCTTTGAATGTTTGAAGATCTGCGCACTTGATATATGAACAAGTGCGCACTTGTCTCATAGAGACTGCGCACTTGTCTCATAATCATATAAGTCCTCAAGAACCCTAATATGCTGCGTACAAAACTGTGGACTTAAAATCTTGAACGAAGGTTCAAGTGTCTGCGTACTTGCTTAGTACGCAGACTTGACTGAGTAGCCTAAGATGTTACCATGCCTGGTTGATTTGAACATGCGCACTTGTCCTTGGTTTGAGTACTAACCAAGTGCTCAGTCAAGTATGTGCGCACTTGACTGAGCACATGACTATGTTGACCTTGATTGGACCTGCGCACTTGATTTGAACTGCGTACTTGATACTCTTGGACACTTGGACTCTAAACAACAACATATCTTTCATATTGACTATTAAGACACTTGAACGGACTGCGAACTTAAAACCGGACCTTAATAATCTAACAACTGAAATTCAAACGTACCATTGACACCGATGACACCGATCCATCAATTCTTAATCCAATGATCGTTAAAAGTTAAAATATATATTAATAAAATCTAGGTCTAAGTTCGTTGTCCGTGTAAGTTTAAGTCTAAAGTCAATTATCCGAGATCTAATTGGTTTTTCGTGCTCTTGGTTAAACAGATGGCACTTGACTGGGATCCTAGGGGCATGCACAACCAACCAATGAATCTCGATACTGAGGATGTCAATTTTAGAGATGTCGTGGCTTGGATAAGACGCAGTAAAGTCGGATTTGCTGTGCAGAACGCTGAACCAATTTACGTCTCCCACATTGAAGACTTTTGGAGATCAGCTAGAGTCGAAACAGTATCAAGGGTCAAGCGTATCAATGCAACTGTCAGAAACAAGCTTGTGATCATTACTGAGGACACAGTTCGAAATGTGCTAAGGCTGCAAGATCAACCTGGAACTTTCAGGTTCATGTCTAAAGCTGATATTCACCAACAATTCAGGATCTTCGGCTACAAGGGTGAATTTGACAAAAGAGGCGATGTAAAGAAGAGTCAGCTTACAAGAGACTGGAGACTTATCAGTCATGTATTCTTAATGTCTCTATGTCACAGAAAGGGAGGATACAATGCACTGAGTGCTGAATGGGCGACAGCTATGATTAAGATCTGCAAGGACGAAGTGTTCAATCTGTCAGGCATGATCTTTGACTATATGGTAAAGAATGCAGATGCTGGTTCAGGGAAGTGGGCTATGTATCCGAGGTTTGTCCAGATGATGATAAACACTCAACATGAGGGTCTGCCTGTCGGTGACGAATACATATTCACCAGAGGAGCGCGATTCTTCACAGAGTGCAACACACCGGACTGGGAACCAATGCTAGAAAACATGTATGTGGCTCAGCGATATCCGGTTGTTATGGAACTGTACAACAAAATCAAGAAGAGAAGATCAGATGCTGAAGGACCCAGACCACAATCCAGAGCTGCCCCTGCACCTGGATCATCTGAACCCACTCCTTCAGCCCAGCCAACGGCTGAAGAGATTGCCCTAGAAAAATCAAGGGGCAAAAGAGTGGCAACTGAACCAGCTCCATCAAGACCCAGCATAAAGAAAAGACCAGCTGGTTTACTGCAAGAAGGGAGAGACACGTTGACACCCGAACAGCTTAAAGCAGCTGAAAATGTACGAGCAGTGGCTGAATTTGAAAGGGCTGCAAGAAAAAGAAGAAGAGATCAGCTGCCTGAATCTGAGATTCCCCGTGTTATGACTCAGGAAGATATTGAGGGAGAAGCAGTCTTAGAACAGATGTTTGGGCCTGAACCACCGAACCAACCAGGACCTTCTACTGCTACCACTTCAGCTCCAGGGCCTTCCACTGCTGCCACTTCAGCCCCCAAAGCTCCAACCCACCGATCAGCTGAACCTTCCTCATCAGCTCCTGCTGCACCTCGTCGGAAACCGGTGCATCAGGAATTATACGAGAAGCTTGTGAAGGAGGTAGGTAAAGTTGCGGCCAGGGAAATCTGCACGCTGAAAAGTGATGTGCACAATAACCAGGAGCTAAGAAAGAAGGTGAAAAAGCTCAAAGGCAAGAACAGGAAAATGGAGAAAGTGATAAAAGATCAAAGATACCTGATTAAGTTTCAACGTCAGGTTCAAGTGGAGATGTTTGACATGTTTCAGGATTTGAGGAAACAGTTAACTGGTGCTCCCAGCGCTACTTTTGATGAGACTTTCGATTTCGGAAAGTTTCTGGAGGCAGAAAAAGAGAAAGAAAAAGCGGCTGAGGAAAGTGAAGTGGACGAGGTTAGCGAAGATGAAATGCCTGACAGGTTTGTGGAGATGGGAACTGATCAAGAAGTCGTTTATGAGACATCCGATGGGCACAAATTGGACCCTGAAAGAGCAGCTTGGTTCCCAAGAAGGCCCATTACCATTCCTGCCTTACATCAGAACATCCATCATACCAAGTCTGCTCACCGGGAAAAGATCATCTCATGGAAGTATGATGCTGAAAAGAGATTGTATGCTGTGAAAAGGAGAGGGGGAGTAATACAGTACTTCAAGGGTCAAAAGGAAATGAAGTCGCTCCCCCGATGGGATATCAGGGAGCTTAGCAGGGCCCCATTCCTTAATCCTTCACTTGACTCTCAGGCTGCCATGGTTGAAAATTTTATCAGAAAAGAGTGTGAGAATGATTTCCAGATCCTTAAGCCGCAAAAGCCCAGAAGGAGAATATCAAAGACAAGAATCGATCCAGCAACGAGAAAAGGGATGATAACTTATGTGATTGACCCTCCTCAGGTCGTCACACGAGTTCCGATCAGATCCGAGCTTCCAGTGATGCTAAGGAACTTCAAAAAATGGTTCTATGACAGCAACACTGGTGAAGCGGTCATCAAGCTGGAAAACGATTCAGAGGCACTGAGGATTTTGGATCCGGTTGATGTGTTTGCACTAAATTTGTCAGATCTGAATATGCTATTTGCAAATCAGATCAATGTTGGTGCCGGAAACACATTGTTTGAAGAAGCCGTGCTGTTTAGAAGGGCAGTGGATAGGGCATTGAAACTGAAGAGTGAGCTGCTGGATATAGTCGACAGGATAAACGCAGCAGACAAAGAAAAGGAGGGCAGGGAAAAGGCTGCGCAAGCTGCTGCTGCTGCTGCTGCTGATGCTGTTACAAGAGCTACTGCTACAGAAACTGCTGCTTCAGAGGTACTTCCAGAAGATCCTGCATCAGTGGCTAATCCTGAAGGAACTACAACAGAATCTACCCAAACTTCTCCAGCAGCTGAAGTAGATCCAGTCGCACTGTACTTACAAGACCCTCCTGCACAGGTTGAGGGGGAGGAAAGCGACGTGGATATAGACTGAAGATTGAAGACTGGTAGCTGTGGTCTAGGGGGAGTATTGTTGGGTTATTTTGAGACCACAGTTACCAGAATAGAGACTTTTGAATGACTATTGTAAAGCTTAATAGTTGAAGGACCTTACATGTAATTATAGCATAGTTTAGTATGCAAAACCCTATGCTGCGCACTTAAATGGACGGGCCCTGCGCACTTGTGTTAAGTGCGTAGGCCCAGGTGTTGGCTATATATAGATTGTATGTGCACAGCTAGGCTTTTAGGGTTTTGGAGATTATCTTTGTAGCACACATTGAATAGGTGCGTACTTATTGTGGTATTCCAAGGTTATTCATTATCAAATCAGATATGGAATCATCATGTTATTCATTGTGTGTGTCGGGCCTTTCAATATTCATCTAGTTTTCTTTGTTTCTTGGATTAATCACTTGAAACACCTAACTAATAGGTGTTTCCAAGTGATAACAATCTATTGCATTCAACAAGATCTAGTATTTCGGGACTACAAGACTAGTCATGTGTCTTGAAGCCCCGCTATGAACATGCCATAGATATCTCATGAGTGCGATTAACCATTTCTGTAACTTATTCTGAAAAACAAAAGAAAACACAAGAAATACACATATAAATACAAGAGACTCTATGTACAATCACGACTCAAACCTTACTTAATTAACTTTGGGAATCCAGGTCTGGTTTAGTTTTGATCTGTCGTGATTTTCACCCAAAATTGACTCTTGTCTTTTCAAAATTTTTGTGGTTTTATCAAAAAATTTTACTGTTTCTTGAAGGTTTTTAATCTGATCAGAAAAACAGTTTAGTGTTTTGACGTCATTAGATTTCAAATGACATTTTTTAACCACATGACCCTCATTTCCACATCTAAAGCATTTTGAGTGCTTTGGCTTGATCTTTGAAGAGGGTCTGGATGATGATGGTTGTTATGCTCTTTTCTTGATGTTGCTTGAGCATGAGCTTTCACTGGAACATGATTCATCAATGTTGTTGTTGCTTGATTCTTCATTTGTGTTGCAGTCCGGCTCGCTGATGTCGCTTTCTGTATCACTCTGTGATTCTTCAGGAATTGAGTTATCTGTTTCACTTTGTGATTCTTCAGAACATGACATATCTGTGGATGATGGAGTAAACTCTGGAATTTCTTCAGTGAGAAATTTCCCAAACCTGTTTCTTTTTAGTTCTGGTACAAACGGAGATGGTCTATATACATTTTCATTATTAGAGAATGCATCATTAAGATCAACACAAACTGGCATAACATTGTCAATACAAATATTTGAGCGTTTGATAGGATTCTTCCTATCATCAGGGGCCACAACGCCCTTTAAGTCAAGTTTAGAAGTTAATGTAGTACAGTCATCTGGCCTAGATAAACTATTACAGTTATCCATCCTAGACAAACTATTACAATCATCCAGCTTAGTTAAGTTATTACATTCATCCGAATTCAAAATAGTTTTAGACTTGTCATTACTCTAGATGAACCAATTCACTGTAGAGTAATTGGCACCTGGGTGACCTAACCCCATCGTTTGTCCACCACAACTCTCATCATCGTCCACCTGATCCTGTTGGGTCACATCTGCACTGCTTATACTTATGTTAGAGTTTGACTCAGATTTGACACATTCTTTTTCAAAAAGATCATTTTTTGGATGAGGTTTTGGAATGGGTATATATTCACTTTTGCTCAAGGGTAAAAACAGAGATTTTACAATTCCCTTTTTATCCTTATACCCAAGTCCATCTTTGATAAATGATTGCCTTGAGCAATCTACGATATCTGTATGAGCATGTTTGCTTACATTCCATTTGTCCACAACAATTTGGAGATGATTTGTTTCATTTCTAGATTTTTCTAATTTTTTTTGTTAAGTCGTTTATTAAAAAATCTTTTCTCAGGACAAATTCTTTTAGAGTTTGCATTTCAGCTATAGTTGCATTTAACTTTCGTTGATATGCCAAATCATTTTCTTTCATTTCAGTGTTGATTTTTCGGATGTCATCCATTTCTCTTAAAACTTGCCTATTGTGGGACAAACAGTAAGCAACAGCTGTAACACACCTTGGTGAGCACAGCTTTGATTTTATTTCAAGAGGAATACTTACCAGATCTCTTTCCTCAACTGTCTTGGGCACGTTCTGCGGCTTCTCATTTGCTTTGCTGGTGGAAGTCTTCTCGGCTACGAGTGCTTCCTCAGACGCGGATTCTTTTCCCTTATCGGCCACCAGCACTCCTTTCAGACCTGCATTCTCCTGCCTTCCACCCTTTGGCATTTCAGCCGACGACCCTTCCAGAGAATTCACCCCGTGTGTGGATTTGGTGCAGATTTTGGCCATCAATGCCTTGCTCACATCAGCTTCAACCACAACAGCCTCCTCTCCCCAATCAAAGTCCTCAACCACCAACGCCTTCTGTTGATTCGCTTCCCTTCCATCAGTTATTGCCACCATTCTTTTTTGCCGGCTTGATCTCTGCTTGACTTAGAGTGGGGCACTCATACTTGAAGTGCCCAAGAGTCTTGCAGTTGTAGCATCTAATCTTAGACTTATCAAAACCCGCTTTTCCCATACCAACTCTTCGACCAGTTCTATCTTGAAATCTCTTCACCCTCAGAGTGATCATAGCCATCTGCCATTTCAGATCCATTTCCTCCATATCATCCGGGTCAACCTGATACATGTCTTCAGGATTCATCATCTCACTCTTAAGGTCACCTGTCTTCAAAGCCTCAAAGCTAGACATGAATGTGTTGAAGAGTTCAACATGTTCGTTTGCAAGCTTTGTGAGCTGTGGGTTGAGTGTCTTTGCAGCTGTGTCAGAGTATGAGACTGTCTTTCCCGAACTTGAACTACCACCACCCATTGCATCCACATATGCATGTGACGAGCTTGAACCCATGTTACCTACGGGAGTCATTAGTGCCAGATTCTTCATAGCAGTGCTGGGAACGACTTTCGGAGCAGTCTGATTCATCTCCCTTTTGGTGATGTCCATTTCGAAAGACTTCAGAGTGTTGATGAGATCAGCCAAGGTAGATTGAGCATCTAGATACTCTTTTCTGATCAACATGCATTGTATGCTCCATTCTTTGGGCAGGGAGTCGAGCAGTTTCTTGATGGAATTTCGGTTGTTGACGGAAATTCCTACCTTCTTCATCTTGGTTAACATACTCATGAATCTTTCGATATGTGAGCTCAAGCTCTCACCACGAATGCTACCGAACATGTCATATTCTTTCTACACCATATCTTGCTTATATTGGCGCATTTCTTCATTCCCTTCATAGTACTCGTTTAATGCAAACCACAGGTCATGTGCAGTGCCATATTCCTCAAACATGTTATAAACATCGTTTGATAAGGCCATGGTAAGAGCACCATAAGCCTTATGGTCTCTCTGAAGTAGCTGTTTGTCGACATCAGTGTAGGTAGATGGATCAGGGTTAAACTCTTCTCCTGTGGCAGTGGTTCTCATTGGAATGTGTGGACCTAGCTGGATAGAAGTCCATTGGGTGAAGTCTGTGACATAGAAGAACGACCTCATTCGATTTTTCCAAGTTCCATAATCTTCTACACCTTTTAACTTAGGAACTCTAGTTGTTGTTCTAGTTTCAAGTTCTTGTTGAGTGATAGGATTTACAGTTGAGTGGTTATCATTACCGGCCATGATTTAAGTTAATTTTAAGAGTTTGGTTTTACAGATTTTATAGTTAACAGTCCAGAAAATTGTCCAATGTCCTTAAGTGCGCAACGAAGTACGCAGTAATCCAGATCAAGTGCGCAGCAGCCTGTAACAATATAAACAACCTTGTCAAGATGTTTGTCTTCTAATAAGTGTGCAGTCTTGCACAGTACACGTGTAGCTGTTGTTTCTTGATAAGTGCGCAGATCAGTCAGCACTTGAGCATGGTAAGTGCTCAGTCTTGACTGATCAGTCTGCGTACTAAACGAAGTATGCAGACACTTAAACTCTCGTTTAAGATTTAAGTGCGCAGAAACCCTAGCCAAGTACTCAAAACTACACCTCTTCAGTAAGTGCGCACAACACCAAAGATCTCTGTTTAAGTGCGCAGAAACCCTAGTTAAGTGCGCGTAGACAGTGAAAACAATAAGTACGCAGAAACTTAGTTGTGTACTAAAACAAACGGATCTAAGTACTCAGATAAGCACAAGTATGCAGTTTATGAGCTAAGTCCTCAAACTAAGAAATAAGTACTCAACGTATGAAATAAGTACTAAACGTATGAAATAAGTTCACAACTCAAGCAACAAGTGCGCAAAACAGGCTGTTGAAAAACACAAAAACTCAGCTGAAATCTATCCAAAACTTTTTCATTCCATTCTGAAATGCTTGGATGAAATTTCTACTTAAAACGAACCACTTTTAACTCTCAGAAACACAATTTCCACGAAATTTTGAAGCAAAAACATAAGAAAAACACCCAAATTTTGATAAACACAAAAGCTTATAAAAATCTTAATAGTAAAAACTAACAAGATGAGGGTTTTGGTATCTTTAAATAGATACAATCTAGAGCACAAAGGCTCTGATACCAAATTGTAAGTCCCAAATACTAGATCTTGTTAAGTGCAAGAGATTGTTAT
The DNA here is from genome assembly GCA_028751855.1 of Ambrosia trifida. Classification (NCBI taxonomy): domain Eukaryota; kingdom Viridiplantae; phylum Streptophyta; class Magnoliopsida; order Asterales; family Asteraceae; genus Ambrosia; species Ambrosia trifida. Next base: position 101,014,647 of record CM054126.1, read on the forward strand.
CACTTAGAAACACCTATGAATTAGGTGTTTTAAGTGATTAATCTTCTACAAACAAAGAAACTAGATGAATGCTATAAGAACCGACACACAAGATGAATAATAAGATAATTCCATTGATGATTTGTTACTGAAGAACCGTGGAAATGCTACAAGTACGCACATATTCTTCTTGTGCTACAAAGATAATAACCAAAACCCTAACCCTAGAGCTGCACACAAGCTTTCTTTATATAGGAACTCAGATGGGCCTGCGCACTTAAGCTAGTGCGCATGGCCCGTCCATTAAGTGCACAGCCTAGGGTTTCTAGCATAAACTATGTCATAATTACATAAACAGCCCTTCAACTTACAAACTACACAACAAGCTATCAAAAGTCTTTGATCTTGTAACTATGGTCTCAATATAACCCAACAGATATGGGGTCTTACGCACGCACATGTACATATCTCTCAACAATGTTTCCCATATCACAAGTTTTAAGATCATTTGGTTAGAATCAATTGAAGACATATCTACTAATCATATTTATTCTATTCAATGGATCTTGTATGCTGGTGATTTCATTGATGAACATTTCTTTTATGAAATGGTTTGTCCTTTAGTGCGAGTCAACAATCATGATGTCAATGTGGTTAGATGCAATTGTCAGTCTCGATCGTCCGTAGAGGTGTTCAACGAATTGAATAACGAATGTTTGAATTATTCGAATCAAATTTTTTGAATTTTTAATATTTTTACCTGAATTCGTATTCGATTCGTATTTTCTTAAAATTCAGTTTATTCGATTCGTATTCGATTCAAATAAGAAACTCGAATTCGAATCGAATTCAAATAAATTCGATTTAGTTTAAATTTACCATAAATAATAAATTGTTTTAAAACTAATACAAACTCATTATTTTTAACATATAAAACACAAATCTACAAAAATGATAAACGACAATATGTCAAATACGGGAATAGTAAAAATAGTAGAGTATAGTTTGTTAGAGTTTTGTGATGTATAAGGTAAATATGTAAAATATGGTTATGGTAAAAGTTGTAGACACTATGGGTTCTTAGAGTTTGACCAAAATTTAGTTCTTTTTTCTATTGTGCATATAATAATGTGTATGTATAGAGGATCCGGTAGGAAAATTGTTTTGTGTAGAAAGTGTAGGAATTGTTTTCAACCGTTGGATCAAATCTGATTAAATCTTTAGATGAAGGGCATTATAGACTTTTTATCCATTTTATTAATTATTCTAAACCCACTAATTTAGCATCTAAAATCTAGATATTTATGAAGTTTAATCATCCTAAAATAACTAATTCTTCCTTATTTTCATAAGAATCATAAGATATTCACATCAAATAATTCGATCAAATACCAAAAAAATGTTTGATTCTTCAAATATATAACCAATCTTTATCAGTTGTTCGATTCTTCAAGTCATGGCAGAAGTTTTACAAGATCCTTCGAATGGTAAGTGTTTTTGCTTTCACTTAATCGTAGTGTTTTATACGATTAAGTAGTGTTTTTTATACGAATAAGTAGTGTTTTATAAGATGTTTTGATAACAGGGTTTAGTAAGCCATGTTAGTGTTTTCTTAAATCAAATATCCAAGAAACACAATGTACCATCATCCAAAACATATCCGAGACATAATCCAAAACACAAAGATAAACAAATATTTTTCCAAATCACAAAAAGTCACGTTTCTTTCCATTGACGGCCCCAATCTCAAACCAATTCGAACAAACGCGGTCTTCTTCAATTCTCTCCTAGTAGCATCTGGTAACCGGCCCCAACCTTTCACCAATTCCTAAAAAAAAAAAACAATATTATTACCCCAAAATCGAAAGTTTCACAAAAAAAAACGAATAAACACCATTATTCCGCAAACTATAGTGTCCGAAGACAAAAACACTATTCGATCTTGTAAAACACTACTTAATCGTATAAAGCACTACTTATTCGTTTAACACCATTAAAATTCATAAAACACCATTAAAAAGTTAAAATTGTCATTTATGGCAAAGTTGTGTGAATCAAAATTGTATCAAGTACGTTGTAAAAGTTAAAATTATTAAATAGGGAGTGGAACTACTTAACAAAAAATGAAAAAAAAAAATCGTAGCGTGATTACCTTCAAACTAAGGATATATGAATAAAATAATCAAATAGGAAGTGGATTGTGGAACAACTGGATTAAATTTAATGGTGACTGTTGAAATGCAAAAACACTAGAAATCCCATTACATAATCAAAAACACCATTACAGAATCAAAAACACCAGTAAACCCAACAACAAGGATATTCCCTAACAACAAAGCATATTCCCCTAACAGTGACTGTTCAAACAAACTCATCCTCAAAATTCATAAAACACCATTAAAAAAATTAATTAATAAAAGAAAATAAACATAAACTGTCGGTCGGTACCAGTCAGGGTAGATGTATGGTGTGGTGGTTTCTGATCTCCCTGCATGTTATTCGGTGGTGGTCGATGGCGTCTGAATTAAAACATCGGGTTGGGGGTTTTTGTTCCTTGTATAGTGTTTATCGGCTCTGATATGTAAAAAAAAGACAAGAAGAATGAGTTTTAGATGAGGAAGCCACCGATTAGTAAGCGGAAGAAGCCGATTTTATCAAGATGAAGAATGTGTATTAATGAAGATGAAAGAAACCTGGTTGTTTCTATGTGAGAGAGAAGAGAGAGGTGGGTGAATATGACAGAGAAACAATTATAATCTATTTTAATTAAAAATTTAGAAGAGAGAGAAAGTGATGTGAATTAAGGGATGTAATCAAATGGTTTTCATATAAAAAAAAACAAAATGACATTTATGCCCTCTTTTAAAACACTTTTCAGACCATTCTACCCTTAATTATTAAATTATAATTAGTATAATAGTAAAACACCTAAACTTTTAATCTAAACCATTCATTTGTAGATCAAACGGTTGAAAACACTTCATACCCTTCCTACAGAAAACTATTTTCCTACAGGAACCCTACCCTATATATGTATTTAAAAAAAATATACATGTACAGTTTTTATTCGAATTTTGAATCGAATCGAATTTAAAATCATAAATTCATATTCGATTCATATTTGATTTACCGGAGTCGAATTCGAATTGAATCAATTCGAATTCTTGTTAATCGAGTCGAATTTTTGGTAATCAAATCGAACTAAGTCGAATTTCAATTTTTTGAATCCGAATCGAGTTCTGAGCACCCCTACTCACCCAGACTAACAGAGCATGCGTAGGGTGCAAACAAGCCGAACTACTCGGAAGCTACGCAAGCTCACAACTAGCCAAGCCTAACCGAGCCCAATCCCAAACGAACCCAATATTATTTTAATTTTAAAATAATCTATTAAACAAACTCGAGCTAGTGGAGCTTGGGCTTGGCTCGTTTGCAGCGCTAGATGTGTGTGAACAATGTATGTTCTGTGTAGCTTGTAAGAAAGAACTGAGCGAGGGAGAGCTTTCTACTATACTTATAGATTGATTAATAAAGTTTTGTAATAGCTTATGATCAATCTATTCTTGTGTAATCTCGTTGTTTACTACTATTTGACTTGATTAGTGTTTTCCAGTGCAGCTATACTCTGTTCGTATGAAACCAATTGTTATTTGAGCTTAATACAATCCCAAAAACATTCATCATAACAAGAGTTGTCTTTCGCATATAGGCTAGCGCTTTACACATTCAAAAGCAACATAACAAACGAATTTTAAGCCATGACCCATCCAACTACGATCAAAGTACATATAATAGCAATTACAGGGTTCTAATTGTATGTATACTCATACTCAAATGTACATTGGAAACCAACCAATCACACAACTGATCACTTCTACACATATTGCACAACATCATGAATGCCTATTCTATCACACCAAAAAACCATGCTCGATATTGTTAGTGTTACTTCCGGAAAACACCTCATGATTGGCTAACATACAGAACAGGGACCAAACCTGCCAATTTACCATCCCTACCCGGCCGCTTTTTCTTCACCTGCGGTAAGGTTTAAATGGTCAAAACAATAATACATCAGAACCCACAAAATCATACGACAAAAGGAAAGAAAAGGAGAAACAAGACTCAACATGACTAAAACTGTGCGTTATACCTTTGATGAACAAAACTAGGGGTGGCAAAATGGGCGGCTTGTGTAACAGATCAAAATTTATCGGGTAGAGTCAACACACAAACACTTTATATTTATTTTAAACGGTTCTACTGATGAATATGATTACAAAACTATGTCTAAACTTTTTTTAATAAATCAATTTACAAGGTTTTATCACTTTATGCATCTGAATACATTTTTAACTTGCTTGAGCCATTTAACCCGCTTGCTATGTAGTTGGATCTTTTTAGCTTAACCAAATTGACCGGTCAAAGATAAAACATACCCAGGTCGCCCATTTATATATAGATAGGTTGAAATTGCCACCCGTAAACATAACATTTGGTATAATGACAAGACGAGAAAAAAACCAAGTAATAATTGTGTACTTACATAGAACCACCCATCGACTTCATACTCGATTTCAACCTCTTCTCCAGCGGTTAAATTCAACTGTAATATAGGAGTTCTTATGAGTCTGGATATATGGTGTAAATTAAAATAAAGGGTGTTGACTATAAGTCAAAGTACCTCATCATCACCACCAGCAGTGAAATCATAGAGAGCTGATCCAGATTGTGCATTCCCTGAAGAAGATCGTTCTTCTTCATGAGAATCAAAGCTGCTTGACCCCTGTCCAGCCAAAGGGTTCTCAAATGACTCGTATCTTTTGTGAACGGGTGATGAATATGGAGGTGGCTCTTCCGTAATCTATATAAAATAATTCGTATATTCAATAAGTTTGGCCAGTTAAGAACACTAACACGTTACAACAAAAAAACAATAAGAAGAAACAAAATAACCACCAACCGGAGAGCCATAAGCCTCATACGAAGATGAACCACCAGATGGCTTTCTGTTTCTGCTCGTACCCGACTTCTCCTGAAATTGTGCACCCAATCAACACATTGTAAAACTGGCCATTGGTTCTGACTCATTTGCTAAGTTTTTTACCAAACAAAAAACAATACTTGTTTGCTCTTACAGGTCAGGCATAGCAGCAAAAAATCTAACATACATTAGAGGTTGTTCGTCAAAACAAGGAATTTGGAACTGTCAAAATTGGCTGGGTTGACTTTTTAACACTTTTTATCCAAAAGTATTAAACTTCTCTAAAGGGTCAAATGGGTGGAAACTAGTGATATTTATGATCTGTTTTTTTAGATCAAACCGTGAAACAAACTGCTAGTAATAACAGTTTTTAAACTCTAAACCAAAACCAAACCATTTCAAAAACTGAAACCTGAATCATATCAAATCATACCGCAGGTTGTGAAGACCCGTAAGTTGATGGCTTTGAACTGAACAATGAAGGATAATTCATTCCTCCAAAGTGAGACGAAATTGATGTCTCAACCGAGCCTACTGAATCTGGAGAAGAAGATCCTGAAGACCTACCATCATCATCCTGCAAAATAAACAAATTAGATCTTACATCATCATATGCATAGCAACAAATTTAGATGTTAAGGAATAACTCTTACATCAGCGTCGGCAGTCTCTAAAAGAGTTTTAGCCCACATGTCATCATAACTCATGGAAGGTCTAGATATGATATTCTCATCATCAACATCAGGTGCATCAGTGCCAGCCCCAGCAAGAAACTCATTAACCTACAAAATACAAAGACATGTATATATTATCAGACTATCAACAATACACCAAACAGACAAAAATTCACATCATGTCATTGGCTCATTACATAGGCGGTAATATCAGCCCGTTTACCTACATATAGGTCCATTTGGTTATGTTCTTGGTTAAAAAAATCGTAAGGCGATGTCCCCGAAGCTGAGGCGTGAGGCAAGAGGCGCACACATCACGTAGGTAAGGAGTAAAGTATATATAATTTTTTTATATATTTGATTGCTGTATAAAAAATAAAATACCCTCTGTCTACGATCTACCACCTACATAGCTAATTTGACATGTGCCTCATGTAAGTGTGTCACCTCAAAGAGTCAGAAGCACGTTCTGTCTGTCTCCTGAGTTCGCCTTGTGCCATGCAACCCTTAGGTGGGCTTTTTAAAACCAAGGTTATATTTAAATTTTAACAGGTCAAATGGATTAAGCTCAATGATATATCAATAAACGGATCAAAAGTGGTGTCTCATAAAGGAAGAGGGAGATCAATGATTATCAGACACGAATACACGACTGATCAAGGCAAGAAAGTGCATAAGTGAGTAACAGATTAGATAACAACTCACCCTATTCATTGCAGGAGCATTGTTCCACAAACCATCATCAGCAAGGCCAGTTGCCCATGCATTTACTAGATCGTCATCAAGATTGTCAGGCTCCACAGGCGCTGGTTTAGTGGCCTCATATATGAGTTCAGATATTCCTGTAGCAACAGCAGGATCTCTCATGCCACTTGTTGCAGTTATATTATGCCGGTTGCGATAAATTTCAATAAGTTTTGCACTGTTGTACATAGGAAACAAGACAATAAGTGAATCAATGAATTGATCAAAAGACCCGGTGAAGGTCAACAGCATATGTCAATGAAGGTCAACAGCATAGGAGGGTTACCTTGTTGGACCAAGAGGTAGATATTTTGATCTTGGAACATAACAGAATAGCGAAACAAGATCTAGAAGCCTTTCATGAGTCTCATAAAGCTTCTTCAGTTCATCATCGGTCCACTCTTTTTGGGCATTATCATGGTTACGCATATCCCTGAAACCTCAAGTACACATATATTAATTACCCAATTAAATAGAATAAAGTTGTAGAAAAAAGAAAAAAAATAACCACTTATGCGCACTTTATGAGATCATCCTGTGCACTATACATGTCATCAAGGACCTTGAGCATTGGACTAAGCAAAGATCCAAGACCAGTACCGCTAGCTCCTTGATCTTCACCATTGCTAATATGCATATCTGAAAACTGCGACTGGACACCCCCTTGTGCTAGGGCATGTAAAAACTCATAGATTTGTATTCTGTAAGGCTCACCCGATCTGATTGCCATGGTGGTAAGAGCTTGGGAAGCAATTATACGAACCTGAAATCAATATATTGATAACATGCACGAATCAGAAAAGACAGCCAAAGGGTAAACTGGTAAATAACCATGATGCCTGGCCCAAAGCTAGGTACAACAAACAACCCAAAACATCCCATAACCAAAGCCCAAAGGAATAGCCTTTACCAACAAATTTATATTTCAAAAAACGTTGGGACCAATTAAAAAAGTCTGATATGTACAGAAAACAACTGAAATAATAAATTCAGTGATCGATGTTTCAGAGATCAATCAGCTCTCGTTCACCTACTTTGATTCACTCTCCAGATTGGTAAATACCAAATCCATTTATCATTAGGCATAATAAAAAGCAACCATTTGTTAACTAAGAGACAAGAATCCAGCCCTAATATAAGATTAAAATTTTTCTTTGTCCAAAACAAACCTACATCTGGAAAATGATAAAACATATCTACTAAATAAGTTAAGATGATATATTTAGGTAATATTAATAAATATAAACCACCATGGCTAATCAACCTCATAGTGTATCTTCTAACAAACATTGTAGGTACATGCATAAATCCCTACTATATTTATATATGTCTGGTTAAGTTTATGGCTAATAATCAAATGAATTATGAATGAAACATTGAGTGGGAAATGCATGATGTACCTCCCAACTGCCAATGAAAGCACATCGCTGGAGTCGAGTGAGAGCATTAGCTAGAGTAGGATTGCGAGAACTAGCAGCTGCAACCATTTTATCTGCATCTAACATCATAAGTGCCGTACCAGGAGGGGTTGCTGATTCCCAAGCATACTCAGATGCAGCATAATTTGCATTTTCACCAAGGAACCACACCTACAAGCATTTAGCAAAAGACATTACAATATATACTCAGTAACAGATCATCATCAGTAGAACACTCATTAAATATGCATTTGACAGGATAGGATGATGGTTTTACCGCTGCTTGGACTAGTCTCTGTAAGGCCAAAGCTGACTTTGGATCAGATGCAGATACCCTATCAATTAATGTGAGGCCAGACATTGAACCAGGTTGTGGAGGTGGCAGATCAAGAACTAATGTCACTGCCTCAAGTGCTGTATGTTTCCCATCTGGGCCAGCTCCAACCAAGCATGTCTGTAAAAGAATAAAATATATATACATCATGGGGTGTAATAAAGAATGAAGAAAACCACAAATTCTAACATAAAAATTTGGATTACACCCAGTGTTAACAATAATTCCAGTTAGGACCACTTAAGCAGCTAATTGTTGAATTTTAGGACCACTGTCATACTAAATGCAGAAAACAGTAATGTATTGTCAGGACTCAGGAGGGACATAAAAAACCAACCTTCCATAGTAGTTGCAGCACATCAGCATCAATTTTTCCAGGGACTTTGGTAGCAAATACTCTTGCAATTTCAAGTAGTGTAACTGCCATATCTGGAGTTGCCTATAACAGAACGACAAAAAAAGAACACAATCAGATTACAAAATGAGAAAGAAAAGAAAATAACAGGTAGTACAATCAGGTCGTTGACTCTTAACATATTTTTTTCTTGAAGACATCCACCAAAATTCTCATGTGGGCGATGCAGTACATAAAGAGCCTAGTATGGCCAACCAGGATATTTAAAATATACGGAAATAACTAAAGTAAAGATTAAAGAAAGTCAACATGTTATCACATCAGAACACTAAATTCCAAAAGGCATATCTAAAACATTAATACCAGAAAAGAGTAATCAGTTACAAGTAACCAAGTACCTTGAAACGAGCATGCAAAGTGAGCAAAATATCATTTAATAAAGCTGCTGACCAAGCAGGATCAGAGAGCTCCGATGCAATCATTGATTCTAATTCAGCAAATGTTTCTTGTGGGCTTTGCATCCATATAAGTGCTTTAATCACCATTGCACGAACATAAACACATTCGCATGCCACAGTTGTACGCACCACTTCCATTAACGAAGCCAGTAGACTTGCCACTGTATCTTTATTGCCTGCTCCATTTCACATTAAAAGGAAGTTCAAAATAAGCAAAAAAAAAAAAAGCCCACTAACATGGATGATGCTAAACTAAACCATCAGGTTACACTCAGCATGAAAATGCATCTATCCAACTAGTATAATGTTTTTGGAACTCAGTTAGTTGCAAAATTAACCAGAATATACATAGCATGACCAATACAGAGCATTAGGGCATCATCCTAATACGGTAATACCCTTCACTTGTCATATGTTTACCCCCAAAATCTAGTGAAAACTGGGTTAGAACTTAGAAGTCAATCGCAAATATGACTTGAAACAGATTCTTTGGACTTTAGTTATCAACATTGTAATTTGTACAGGAAAACATGAAATATACATACATACATACACACACACACACACACACACACACACATATATATATAAAGCTTCTATGTTTGTCCAGAGGTAGGTAAACATGGGCCTGGGTTTTTAAGCATGTGTTAAAATAGGTCAAGTTGTGTTGGGCTGACCCATCAACCATAGTTATCGATAGCGAATAGCGGTAAATAGCGACGGGCTACCGATATGCTACGTAGCGATAGCGATGAAATAGCGCCCGCTATTTTGTAAATAGCGATAAGGTAGTAGAAAATTTTAAATAAAAAAATAGCTATTTATAATTTATAATATATATTATATAATGTTAATTTATATTTTTTTATGTATGGATTTATGAGTTTAAGATCCAAATGTAAACTAGAGGGGGTTAAATGTGTAAATATACAAACTTATTTTAAACCTTTTATGTAAAATTTTACAAGTTTTAGAAAATAAATGGAAAATAGTGAAAGATAGGGGTTAAATATTGAAATTCCTAAAACTTTTTAAACCTTAAAAGTCCCTTTACGCAGCCATCACTTTCTCCTCCTTCTTTCTTTCTTCCTCCCCCTGGTTTCAGGCAGTTTTGCAGCTCCGGTGCCAGAATTCATCGCCGGAACTCACGAATCCGGCGCTATTTCGTCGCTTTCAGGCCGTTAAGCACCCTATAGTGGCATATGGTCGCCACGCTACGCTATTGACAACTATGCCATCAACCCAATTTTTGTCCAGCAATATTTCTAATTTAACAATTTAATATGGTGTATACAACAATAAAAACTATTGCTAAAATAATGATCTACTATATTCAGATAAAACAATTTATTAGGTTGTGATTATTTGAATATTCTTAGCATTCGGTAGGTTTGACCCGTTTGACTTATTTCCTATACAAGCTACAGCTAGGTTCAACTATTTAACCAACTTGACCCATTATCACCATAATCCTACCAGAAGGGACCTGTTTCGCATGAACAGGTTCCACTTGCAACCTCTAGTCAAATATATAAGAACCACGGTACACATATCACAAATACTTGAGATTTGAATCACATCCATTTACCTTCATGTTGAGATTTTCCATCTTCCTGGTCATTACTTACAGCAAAAGTATTAACATCTCCTCCTTCATCAATTTCTTGTACACCCAAAGAAAAAGCAGCAGCACGACTTTTCCCCATCTCCTGTACAACTCTGGCAGCTGCATGAAGTACAGGGCGGGAGAAACTACGGAAAGAACTCTCTAATCTGCAACACATTAGAAGGAAAATGATGAAGTTCTACATGTATAATTACAAAAAAAAAATACATCACTATGTTTTTACGAATTACAACTTGACAGTACATGTAGTTAATAGGAATGTTCGCCTGCAAGTTTAATGCCTAAAATACCCTTCAACAATGAGGTGTATAGGAAACCCCCCACACACCAAAATCAATACCATCATACCATGTATATTTAATTATATGAGAATGGGCTAATAGGCAAGCGTAGCATGAAAACTTTTCACTAGAACAACTTGCAGAGGTGGCAAATTCAGCCAATGCAATACTATATTTAATTATATGAGAATGGTCATTGAGGGTTATGTTTTCTCTTTAATGGGTGGTCAAACAAGTAAAATGAAAAAGATAGCCTAAAATAAAACTTCAAACTAGTCAAAAGTCACCCAAAGTGTATTTTAAAAGCATAAAACCTCCTAAATCAATCTATTGAAAAAATAGCTTTTTACTGAAATATGTTGTGATCATATTTGACACATAATTTATGCAGAAATCAAAAGGTGTTTCAGGTAAACCTGTCCCATACCAAAATAGCCTTTTCCAACCCGTTACCATCCCCGCCTCTAGGAATTTGAAAAGATGTATAATTATATTATATAAGCACTATGACCTTCTCATGACAAGTTTGATAAGGAGCTGTGGACGTCTCGCCTTTGAAGATTTATCCTTGTCCTTCACAGAAGGTGCTTCAGGGGCCTTAAGAACTTCTCTCGTTAGTTTATACCACCCAAGAGCTCGTTCTTCAGTCCTGTTGTTAGCAAAATATTAGCAAAAACATGGCAACAAAGCATGCTTACATTACATAATAGTTCTCCACATCAACCAGAAACATGGCAACCACCTTAATATACTGTGAAATTATATTAGTTGAATAGTAATCTAACTTTTCTAAAAAGCATGAAATATTAATGCAATAAAAATCCACTTAAGCGATATTATATTTGATTGACTTGTATCCTTTTATGCTATTTTCCCCAATAGCACCCACTAAAAACATAAAACAACCTGAATGATCGAAACGGACACCTACACAATGCATGGACAAAGTACCTGTCAGCAGAGTCGGATTTCCCCAGTACACAGAGGATAGCTTCGAAACAAACTCTGTCACTGGGGTCAAGCAGGAGTTGATACAGCAAGGAGGTAAACTGGTTTTTAATGTCTGGCCTTTCTGTAAAAGAAATTGAAAAAAAAATATATATATAAACATTTCAGATCTGGGTAACAGTTACTTTTCAAATGTAAGCAAAGAATTTAACAATATCAACACACATACCATCCAGTGACTTAGCTCTAGATATTGCATGGCACAATCTGGCCAGAGCAACTCTAGCAAGCACGTCATGTAAATGCAGAACATCCTGCAGAGCTCCTGATTCATATAAGGTCTAAATATTTAGTGGTGATTACAAAAATAATATTGAAAATTTGTAATGACATTAATGACAGATGAGCAGAGTATCCAAATTACCACCAGGCTGGGCGAGCTTCCCTGCGATAAAAAAAGAGGAGATTAGAAACTTGATTAAAACAAAACTTCATCATACAACATTGTATGTATGATGATGGAATTCAATTAGGTACATGAATCTTAATTAAATTAGGCTTTAAGTTGCTTTCTTGTGGTGACTTTAGGACTTATTCTTATAGGCAACTTCATATAGAAAATAAATCTAGCATAGCAAGTAAAATTCAAGTATAAGAATGATATGTTTAAACATCATCTTAATATTGATGAGAATATAAATAAATAATATTATGAACATGCTTTTCCGCCAAATACAAAAACATAAAGCATGCATAGGAAAAGCATGATCACTTAGATGTCTCATTTCTTAATACAGAATTTTTTTTAAGGAAAGAAAAATGAGAGACGCCGAGATAATCAAACTTCATGGTTTAAACTTAAGATATATTAAAATTACCTAAAGCCATTGCGACCGCGTAAGGATCTTTTGTAGCTAGCTCAGAAATAATCTCCAAAGAATGTCTAACAGCCACCGGATCGGAAAATGAAACTCTGCAGTAATTATGAGATTTATTTAGAGTAAAATCATTTTAGTAACTTTATTACAAAGATACAAGCACAATATGAGATTTACTTATTACAAACTCTGCAGTAAAATAACTCTACAGTAAATATAAGATTTATTTAGAGTAAAATCATCTTAATGAGGTAATAGAACAACAATGCCATCTTCTGTGAAAAAAAAAACATAATCAGTGATTCAGTATATTCACCAAAATATAAGGGTCCTGCTTATATCGCTTAAAATCACATTATTAGTCACAGACTCACAGCCTAATCAAAGATAGAATCCATCTATGACTAATCAATGATAAAAATCTACAAGAAATTACACATTTTCCGCGCAGTATTACAGTTGAATTCAGGTGTAAGTGTATACAGATGAGTTAATTTCCTAACATACCAAGAAACTTTAATGTTATAATTATTTTAGCCAAGGAACCTTCAAAAACCATAACTAAAGTCAAGAACTTTCAAACTGTTTATAATAACCATTTCAACACATGTTATTCAGGTCAACTCATAGTAAGTGTTGAGGTTGCATTGGCACTTACAAAGTTTTCCTTCATTGTGCATTTGATCATAAGTAAACCGAGATTTACTTACAGAAAGGCTACTAAAAAACGAAAACAATCCCTGAAAATTGCTCAAAAGATGTAGAGTCTAGAATCTTTCAAATCTTTTAACATGGACAAAATAACCTCTAAACTTTAACACTTGCAAAATGCCACCCTGACCTTCCATAAAATTACATTAAAACATCTGTCATTAAAAGTATCACAAAAATGAAAGACCTCACCAATAGCTCTAGAGATAAGATTTAGAATGTGGCAAATATCAAATTAATTAAGGAAATCAAACAAAGTAAAAGGGGCCACGATAATAAATTGTTACAAAAATTGCAAGCTACTGTCGCCAATGAAAAGAGCACGAGGCTTAGATTTTGCACGAGGTGCCACACAAGCAAAAATAAGAAGATAAAGAAATTGCTTTGTTGCCTGCTAGGTATCACCATCCACGCAACCAAGTGGTGGCAGGTGGTGTAATGGCTTATTTTGGTGGGAATAACATTTGGGCCATAAAATTACCATTTAAAAAAGAACTACTAACATTATAGCGGATTATAATTAACAAAATAAAGCATGGCATTGTTTCTTCAAGTGATTAAAAAATAAATAAATCACCAACTTATCATAAGAATCACCAAGACAATGATAACTGAAGCATAAAAACCTAAGGTAATTACCGGCAAAACCAAATTTTAAAAGAAAACAAACTAACCCCTGTACAGCACGATGGAGAAATATAGAATTTCCTGGATCCAAGGGAAGTCTTCGTAATGCACTTATTGCGCCGTATTGGAGATTACTTCGAATTATAGACTGATTATCCACATTAATGTTAATAAGCATAAGATAAAGAGAACTCTCAATCAAATATACAAATGAATGAACACATTATGTCATATATCGCATGTGTAATTTTACTGTAGAAAGGAAAGACCATGGACGCTAAATCATTACACCAAAAGAACAAACGGCTTTAAAACTAGATATGTATCGATTATTACACTGAAACAATTATTCACTTGCTTCCGATTATTAAACGAAATGCCTCAAAGGAATAAAAAACAACATGAGTAGAAAATTAAGCTAATTTGGATTCTCAAGGATTAATACGAGAAGAACAAGGGAAAAACAACCTTCTAACTTCTGTAATACATAAGATAGATGAATGGATGGAGCCAACTAAAACAATTATTCACTTGCTTCCGATTATTACACTATATAACAAAGAATAGTCTGGAGACCAACTACTCTCTAGTCTAGATTGCATTTTGTTTCCTATTTTCAATCCCTTTCGTCAGGACAGAGAAGGAGTGGTAAGCACACCCCCTCCTTTTTTTTTTATTTGAGAAGTATGCCGATCAGGTGCATATTACTACAAGAATCTCCTGGTATTTTGTTTGCTATGGCAATCAGGATACTAACTGCGGAGTAATGTTTGGAATCCTTGTAGAAGAGCTTATTTAGATAATGGTATTAATGGCATCTTATGCTTTGACGTAATGAAAAAAAGGCATTAAGGTATTAAATGCTGAAGCAATAGAAATTACAATTATTCAAATTTACCTCTTTGTCACCGCCTTTTGCACCAAATATGCCTTTCTTACGCTTATCAGGCGTATCAGCAACCTGATCAACAACATAAAGAAGCAATGACATATATTTCACAATCTATGCTAGTCCCTATGAGATAAAGACAAACAGGAGCAATATCTAAACTCAAAGAAATCAAGAATAACGCATCAATGTTTATATGAGCAAACCTTATCAAGAATACCGAATACAATTTCGTATAACTTTTGCAAAATCTCAGGAGTGTTGGAAGCATATGTAAGAGCCTTCAGTGCTTGAAGCCTTCGCGCATGAACTTCAAAAGAGAGAAAAAAACATCAATTAAATAATATCATATCATCATTAAAAGAAAGCCCATAATTTCTGAAAAGTAAATTGCACAACCATCACTTAAAGAGATAATGATCTCTTGTGCTTGTAAAATTATGACTCAACTAAAGAAAAACCCTAGTTGCCCCCATGGACATTACGCACTATGAACAAACCACGTAAAATCTCTCATGTTCTTTACTTCTTTTGATTGTCCGTGTATGTGCAGCGATCCTAACAGTTTTACAGCACAGAACTGAATACGTCTGCAATTGTAACTTTATATCACACTCAATTCCTAAGTTTAGAAAATAACCACACCAACTATATAACTGGTTAGACATTGAGCGTAATTGATGCTAAAAAACATTTGAACAAATTAATATTAAAGAAACACCATAATCCATATTAATAATGAAATGTCAGACTGTTAATCATGCCAACACTTGAGGTTCGTATCCTAGGGTACCAAATTTTTATAGTGTTTAGCAACTAATATAATCATTGACAACCGAAAACTTTAGTCCAACAAAAAATAGCGATCGATTACACAAAATAATTAGAAAAAGGAACACTAAGCGTGATAGCATTCACAGTTCATAAGGTAAAAATTAGCAGCAAGTAGATGTCAACAGCATGTCTATTAACACAATCAGAGTGACAAACAACTTCGCATGAAGACTAAAACATGCTATAAAATGCTTATAGCATAGAGATGTGTTCCTTATAATTTACAAAGAGCAAAAAGATTAGATGATAGACTAACTGCAACATACCGGCATAAAGACTGACCTCTATGTAGCTATTAACCTTATAAATTCAAATAAAACTTTTGTTTCTAGATTAAGACTTTCAATCTCAGCAAATGTTTTGCTTAACTTCATGCAATCAACTCATTTTCCTGTCAACACACATGCTACTTTTGGTCTGCAATTACCCATTGCAGTGTAAAATGATCATGAATTTCCATACAATTAGGGCATTCATCTTTCCAAATTTGACTCTCGAGTCTTGGAAAAGTCTTATTTCTATTCAAGAGGAAATCCATGTTGATGAAATGGGCCCACAATGATAATTGACCACTTAGAACAATCGATCCATTTACCAATCAGTCTTGTGAAATCCTTCCATCAAGATCATTCATCGTTTCTACTTAAATTTATATTGTAATCTTCCAGTCATGTCTAAATTTGAGATTGCAATTAGTATCTTCTTGTGAAGAATCATGTATCTAGCATAGTTAGAAATATCATAAGTGGCAAGTGCTCAATATTCCTTTGACACAGAAATCAGATCAGACCCTAGTTGTTCTTAGTTTACAGAGTCAGATAATGGACATCACAAACAGACTCATCAAAATCCATAGTGAGAACATAATCAAACTCATCAAATTCCTCAAAGATAGTCTTCTTAACTTAAATTTATAGCCACAAATATGTAACTAATAGATGGATATGTCTAATATCAATTCGTTAATGGTAAAACCATGATGCAATTAAAATAACACTTACATTCAGGATCAGCATTTACAGCCTCTGTAGAAAGTCGATCAAGTATTCGAGGTACAACATCCGCTCGAGTGACCCCGCCAACAGCATCAATGTCAGCTAAAGCGTCCCAATTTGGTGTAGGAATCCCACCTCCAGGAGTTAAACCTTGCGCTCCGGTATCAGGCAATATTCTTGCTAGGTAATAATAAACATATCGTAAAATAGTCCTATCCTCACATTGCTGACCAAGCTACAAAATGAAACACAAAAGAAGACAAAATAGAATAACTGTACTTGCATTTTTACTAATGAGCAACAAAACCCAACATGAAATTTCTTTAAAAACATGCAAATGTCAGGGGAACTTCTTAGATCTCAAGTCCAAGCAAATAAATACTAAAAATCAGAAAAGATAGATATGTCCAATAAAATTACTATAGAGCATACACAACTAGATCATGAACTTATGATAGACACCAGCAGAAACTCAAATCCTCTTGAAAATCACAGGTGATTTTGTTAGACAATTCAGATGCAAGATATGCCCCTGATCTAAAACAGACAATACTAAAGGACTTCAAATATATACAATCAAACCTACTTAAATTGATTATGCTAAAGCAACACGGCACCTAAAACCGCATCAAGGCTTAAGACTTAGCTCATAATCACAATTGTAATTTGTAACTCATCGACAATACAAATGAGTGTATTTCAAAAGAGGCAAGCATGTGCAAGTAAGTTCATACCATAAGAAGAGAAGGTGCAAGAGATGGATCAACAGAGTTGTACACAGCTAGTTTCGGGAACACATGATGCACCAACTGTCTCTGGGACTTTTTCTGCAAACGCGATACAAAAACCACCATTTAGTGGCCACCAAATGTAAATATGTAATACACAATTTCAATAGTTATTCAAGTTTAGGCTAGGAACTCATACTTGGTCGGATGAAGCAGCTAATTCATGGATACTCCTTGCAAGTTGCGCATAAGAAACCGGCTATATAGAGAAACATAAAAATAATCAGCCAGCATGAAATAAATCAGTTCAAAGTTCAAACTTCAAACACTAATTCTAAACCAGATATTGAACTGTTCACAAGCCAGAAAATCAAAGTTAATCAAGGACACTCTAAGTTGAGGCATAGAAAGTGCGATGACCCTCCATTTCTAATCTAATACAGAATGAACCAGATCCAACTCAAATCAGCCCAATTGGCTTAATATTCTTCCAAATTATTAGTTATGTTACTTGAAAATTGCAACAACTTAAAGTTGGCATTTTGTAGCTTGGTCAGCTATTTTTTAGATTATCTAAAAAATTGCAGAATAATCTCATAGTTATCAAAGGCGCTAGGCGCACTCAAGGCACATAGGCCTTGCCTGGGGGCCTAGGCGCAAAAAAAAGCGAGGGCCTGAGATAAAAAAAAAAAAAAAAGCGAACAAGAAAATAAAGTAAAAATATATTTAAATAATACTATTTTTCATCTAGTTAGTATCGAAAGTTTTAAAATATTGATCTATTAGTGTATATAAGTAGTTTTTTCCTTGGATAAAAGTAGAAATTTGGCTGAAATCTAGCCATAATTTAACGAATTTGGCTGGAAACTTTTCTGAATTTGGGAATCTAACTGAAATCTGCGCCTAAACCATCACTTGGAGAATTAAAGCGCAATTTCCTCAACTCAAAGTGCAAATGCATCGCCTTGCCTAAAAAACGGTCCTGGGCCCGAGAGGCGATGACTTTTAACAAATATGATAATCTATATTATCTTATTAAGGAGGAGTGATGGCTAAGATAGTCATTTTCATTTCCGTACAACTTAACAAACAAGATGTACAATATATTTAAGCAAAAAAATTAAGGGTATTATTGGCATACTTGTGACTATTAAGACACCTAGGAGGGTAGATTAGTAAATTTAACATAATCCAATGCCTCACATCCTAAAATCTTATCCCAATTATGCCCTTATGTTCAACTTTTAAAACACAAAATACAACCTAACCTATGATGAATCTTAAATGTGAGACCTTTCAACCCCTCATCTATATTATTATATATACTTCATTATAATCAATTTCTTGAATGCTAATAGTCTTTTCATAACCCCAAACCAAGGTTGTAGAAGTAGAACTCGCTAGGCGCTAATCGGCCGGTGGGGTGGGGACTAGCGATTAATCGGGATTAATCAGGATTAATCGGTTCAGAATTTTTATGTATAATTTTATAAATTTATAGATATATAACATTAATTTTATGTTTTTCTTGTATAGATGTATAAGTTAGAGGACTAAATATACCCTAGTAAAGATGTAGAGGGTTAATTTGTATATATATAACATTAATTTTATGCTTATTATGTATAAATATATAAGTTAAAGGACCAAATATAAACCTAGTAAAGATTTAAAGGGTTAAATTTAAAAATGTCCAAACTTAATAAACCCTACTTCTCACCACTTTCATTACACGCCTCCATATCTATCTCTTTCACGCAAAGACTGACAACTCCTCCTGCTCTAGATGGGTCGATGGAAACAGAAAGGTTTGCCGGAAACAGAAAGGTTCGCCGGATTCTGAAGCATCTATGGATGTAGGTAAGGTTTTTACTTTGGTTTTTGGGATGAAATCATGTTTTTGAGCCAACTTCAAACGGAATTCTTTGGCGACTAGCTCCGACTTCGGCCGACTTTGGCCGGCTTGGACCGGCTTGGGCCGATTCCGAATAATTGAGTGATTAATGGAAAATTAATCAGTATACCTCCGATCAGCGATTAATCGGGGACTAATCATGTATTTGGTATATAAATAATGTGGTGACTCTTCACATACATAACTTACACGTCTTTCAATGTTTATAGTAAATAAATTACATCATATATTATGTATTTATATCTTCTTTTTAAATTTATGTGGTTGCAGGATGGTATGATGTGACACTTCTGCACACAAATGAATATGTAGGCTTGAAGTTTGCCAACACACCCAGCCCATGACATGTTTCAACCCATTAAAGTGAGCGATATATGTAGGCTTGATGTTTATACAAGCAGATATGGTAGAGATACTTCATGAGCAATGTCATCGTCTTCCTCGATGGTTTTTTGTTTTCTCTGCTACTATAAGCTTCTAGGAATAGAATTTAAGTTGCTGATCTTACGAAATCACCAATTGTTTACATATCCAAAAGAAGACAAGTTCTTATCAAACGATTTGGTGGTTTTAACTATATTGATTACTAATTTGTTTGGTCCAATATATTTGTTACGGCGCTTGTCTAACTAACATAAAACGAGAGTATCTATGCAAATCATTGACTCTGCTGCATCTCGCGGGTGCCCTAAAATAATAGAAATATGTTGCACACAACAAACTGCATTTTAGTAATCACAGTTGTTAAAAGCGAGCGCCTAGGGCACCTAGGCGATGAATTTCCTAGAAGCGACCCTAGGCCGCTTTTCTCTCCTAGATAAATAAAGCAATGATGTTTTTTTTTAAAGTTTTATCCTTTACCATTTTATAACCGATTTTTTAAAACTAGTAATATCTAATCATATCTTTTATTTTTTAAACAGGTTATGCATTGTAATCTATATAAACAACCTCTAACCCTATGCCCTATATACGATCAAAGTCTCAAACACAGCAGAGAAACATTCTCAATCGCAGGTATGTTCAAAAAAAAAATCAGTTTTTTGATCCTATGATGCTTCAGTATTGACAGTCATGTTTTCTGTTAGTGATAGTCATGAATCTGAAACATTATTTACAGTTTTTTAAATCTGTTTCATGATCCTATTATTATGCTTCAGTATTGACAGTCATGTTTCGTGTTAGTGACGGCCATGAATCTGGAACATTATGTTCAATTTTTAATCTGTTTTTTGATCCTATAAATAATAATGCTTCAGTATTGATCTTTATTGCTGATAGTTGTTATTTTTTAGTGATTTTGGTGATTTTCCCCCTTTTTTTTATTTGGGCTTTTTTTTTCTCAGGCCCACGCTTTTTTTTGTGCTTCTCGCCTAGGCCACAGGCGGTACCAAAGCGCCTTGAGTGCGCTTTACGCCTTTGACAACTATGTTAGTAATTACATCACTTCCACTACAATCTTATGGTCATTAAGAGATACAACGCCAGTTCACTACGCTAAGCACCGCTCTACGATGACATACTTATCTGCCTTCGAGATACATCAAAAGGGACCCACCGAAGGACGTGGGCCAATCTAAGGGTGTTGCAAGGAATAGTACGGAACAATGTACCCATTTAAAATTTTCAGAAGATATACTTATGAGTTTCAGTTTTCAATAACATATATTTTATACATCGTTGTTTTCTACTTCATCATAACGAATAGCCAACAAACCCGCTGCAACGCGCGGGCATTCATACTAGTCTCCATAATAATTGAATTAAAACCAAGGAACCAACTCAAATCAGCTCAATTGGCTTAAAATTCTGCCTAATTAATCACATTTCCAAATGATTAGTTATTTTCATGAACATTGCAACAATTTAAAGCTGGCATCATCCATGCACTAGCCTATACAAAAAGTAAACTACATAATAATCTCCATACTAATCGAATTATAACCAAGGAACCAGCTCAATTGACTTTAAATTCAACCTAATTAAACGTATTTCAAAATTCTTAAATGATTAGTTATGTTTCATGAATGGATACTCCTTGCAAGTTGTGCATAAGAAACTGGATATATACAAGTACATAAAAAGAATCAGCCCGTATAACCTAAGTCAACTCAAACGTTTATTCTAAATTAGATCTTGAACTGCTAACAAGCCAGAATATCAAAGTTAAATTAGGGAGCACCGAAAACAATCAAGGACACCCTAAATTGAGACATAAAAAGTATATGACTAGTGGCATCAACCAGTAGTCAGAACTCAAAACCAACTCAAATCAGCTCAATTGACTAAAAGTTCCGCTTAATCAAACATATTTCCAAATAATTAGCTATGACTTATACACATTGCAAGTTTGCAACTCTTGTTTCATTTGCAAAATCTAAAGCTGGCATCATGCATTCACTCTTATATCTAAAAATTACATAACAATCTCCATACTGATCGAATTAAACAACTTCATATCCATCAACATCCAACTATAAAGTACCAATTCAACATTAATAAATACTCTAAGTTGAGGCATAGAAAGTAAATCACTAGCGACATAGGACTCCTCAATTCCAAATCTAATACAGATTGAACCAAAACCAACTCAAATCAGCTCAATCAGCTTCAAATTCCACCCAATTAATCATAATTCCAGCTAACTAGTCATGTTTCATGAACATTGCAACAATTTAAAGCTGCCATCACCAATTCACTATATCTAAAAATTACATAATAATCTCCATACTAATCAAATTAAAACCAAGGAACCAACTCAAATCAGCTCAATTAACTTAAATCTCCTCCTAACTAATCATCACTCCAAAGTCATGTTTCATAAACATTGCAACAACTTATATAGCTGCCATCAGCAATTGATTATCATAGATACTCCTTACAAGTCGTGCATAAGAAACTGGCAATATAACATAAATCAGTTCAAACGTAATTCTAAATTAGATCTTGAACTGATCACTGGTGCTATGAACCAGAACCAACTTAAATCAGCTCAACTGGCTAAACGATAAAAATTCAGCCTAATTAATCGCATTTCCAAATAATTAGCTATGTCTTATAAACATTACAACAATTTTCGTGCTGCCATACCTCACATCACTAGCAATTCCTATTTCATTCGCAAAATTCAAAGCCGCCATCAATAATTCACTATCATATCCAAAAATCACATAACATTCTCCATACTAATCAAACTAAACAACTTAATATCCATCAACATCCAACTCTAAAGTACCAATTCGACATTAAAAAACAAAATAATATTATCACACCTTTTTCTTATGACTTTTATGCGGTATCCGAACCGCAGCTCTAGCAGCAGAAACCGCATCACTTTGGATCTGCATCAAAGTCGACCTCTTAGACTTCTTATCAGTATTATTATTACTGCTTGTAACCGACGTAACCGCTGTAACCGCTTTACTAAACGGACTAGCAGCACGCTGATGCGACGTCGTTTTAGCAGTTGAAGCAGCCTGTGCTGGCGTGGAAGAAGACGGAGGAGCAGGCGCCGATGTAGGATCTGAACTTATGAGATCCATCAACGTCGTTCCGGAAGAGTCCTGTAGATCACATATTATTATTATTGTTACGTATAATGAATGATGATTAATATTTATAGATCATGAGTTGAAGGTTTTGTTAGGGGTTTGGAGGCTTACCGCCATGAATTGAGAGATGTGTTTTGGTTGATCCGATTGATTTGTTAGAGGAGGATGAAGAACAGGATGGTTGATTCAGTGGTCGTCTTCTCGGAATCTGATGATCGAGTTTCTGTGTGTTCTGGTGATGATATGGGCTCAAAAGACTGTCACTATGTCAGCCTAATTTTGTTGGGCCGGAGGAACTTATTTATCAAAGTTGAAAATAGTAGGTGTCAGCTAGAAGCAAGAGGTGTAAACGAGTCGAGCCGAGCCTGAGTTTGATTGGGCTTGAGCTCAAACCCGGCTCGAAAGTGAAACCCAATGGCTTGAGCACGGCTGAACTCGGCTCGAAATGATTATAGAACAATTTAAAAAGAGCTAAAAGCTCGGCTCGAGCTCGCTTTGATAGCTTAAACGAGCCAAATCTCGGCTCGAGCTCGGCTCGCCAATGTTAAAAAGTAGGTATACTATATATAAAGTAATAATAATACAAAATTTGTTTGGGCTCGTTTAGTTTTGCAAGTCTAAACGGTCTTTGTATAAAAAGCTCGAGCCTGGGCTCGATAACTAAACGAGTCATGTTTCAAGCTCGAGCTCGGGCTCGAGCGCGTTAAGGCTCAGCTCGTTTGAGCTTTATACCAATCCGATCCCGAGTAGCTCTCGAGCCTTTGCGCATCATTTACACCCCTAGTGTCAGCTAGGTTAATCTATTTTATTAATCATTTGGTTTTTGGGTAATCGGTTTGTTTTATTCAGTTAGTTTGTTGGTTTTTGATTAAAAACTAATACCAAATTTTTTTTTATCTATATAACTATTAATAAAAGAATTGAACTTAGAGGATGTGTTATTCAATGGTGGTCTCAACCCTACTTTGAATGTGCCACGTGGCATAATGAGGTGAAAGTGTTTAAATTTTTTTTATTTTTTTTATTATTAAAATCTAATAATAAAATTAATTAAAACCCTATACAAGATATACATATCTTAAAATTTAAAATAAAAGATTTACTTATTGAGATATTTTAGGGAAAAAAAATTAAAACAAAATTAGATTTTTCTTTCTCATGTTTCCTTCCATAATCTTTAAACGTTGATATATTTTATATACGGGATTTTTTAAAGAAAAAAATTACACCAAATTAACGATCGTTTTATTATCTTTCCAACGAGTACCATAGTGATATATAAAAACGGGGAAAAACGACCAAATTAACGAGTGTTTTATTATTTTTTTCAACGAGTCCATATGCTATATAAAAAACGGAGAAATTATTAAGCATATTCACTTGCATATTTGGTAATAGCTGCAAGAAATCAAAAGACTAAATTACCACTTCTATCCATCCAAATAAACTTTCTAAGAAAATAGGGATTACAATACAAACAAACTTTTAGTCATTATCTGTAAGTAGTTAGCAGCACAATCCAAAGTATCTAGAAAACTTAAAAGAATCTAAACTTGACTACAACCTAAGTGCAACCATTAACGCTTAAACCATTCAATATGTTTAGAATTAAGTCATTACTCATTATTCATTACGTAATTTACCCGGTCACTTGACCCCGTTGTGGCTAAGGGTGAGCACATGAACGACCAAAGCTCATTTTCTCCCGTTAATGCACGCGACCACCATCGCTTGTGCTCGCGCCGCGGCTGTTCACGTGGGGCTGTTGTGGCTGGGGTGAACACCAGGCTCGCTCGCGCCTGCTCGCTCACGACCGACAACGGATAGTCTTAAGTTAGGTTCCAAACACAACTGTTTTTGAATATTTTTGTTCCAAGTGATTAGGGAACCAATATAATTAAGATGGTAGCATCTTAGGCGGTTAGGGGATATGGTAACAGTTGAAATGGTTTATATTTTTTGTTCTGTTTGTAGACAATTGGTGTTATAGTTTTGATGACAATTCGTGATTTAAGTTTTCTTCTTTTATCATTTTTTATTAAGTCATGTTAAAATTTTCAACCCCGGGACCTTCCCGGGGTAATCAGCTAGTTAGAAATATATGAAATAGATGTATAATACATGAAAAGGATATATAAATACATGAAATAGAGGTATAAACATGAAAAGGAGGCATAAATACATGAAATAGGATATCAAACATGACCAGAAACTAGGTAGACTATTTGTCACTGGGAATCCTGAATAGAAAACATAAGAATAAAATCATGCCATACTAATCACCATGATCTTCTTTACTAGAGCATTCGCAAATTTTTCAGAGAACAATAGAATAATAATGCTTAAATATTCCACAAAAGTAATTTTTATCTCCCCCCTTTTCTCTGCAAAAATTCACTAAAATCTTCTGGTAAAAACTGATACTTTCAATCAAAGCCATGTGGAAAACACTAAACTCTAACCCTAAAGTGTCACCCGAAGATTTAAAACGTGTTCACTTTTGGTTTCTGCCTTTCACAACTTAGTTACTCATCCAAACGGGTCTGTAAAACACACTGGAATACCTGATCCACAGTTGTTCACACATAAGGCCTGGAGATAAAGGTGGAACTCCTTGCCAGAACAACTCCTCTATCATGATAATTCTCCGATAAATGCTGCGAACCGGTGAAATTTTTTGGAAAATTATTATCACCAATCTTTTCCTCCAAGAACATCTCCTTATTCTAATCATCCAGAAAAAATTTCATGCAAGAAATTTTTTTACGTATTCCAGACTTTTTTTTGGTCCTTGGAGTTAGACGAACTCATCTGTGCAGACCAATATGACCAGTTCACATCCGATAATCTCCTATGATCCAAAATAGATTTACTGGGCGAATATACTTAATGAGCGAAGATGCCCAAAAACGAACATGCCCCCAATAATTAAGATAGCTAACTTCGTTAATAACTTAACTTCGTTTTTCTTGTAAATTCGTTTTTCTGTCTGATACGAACCCTAATCGAATTTTTTAGCCGGAATCAACAGAAAACCTTCAGATTTGATCGAAAATCATGTAGAAAGCTATATAGGAACTTCTGATCAAACATAAACAGCATCAGATCCAATCGATTTTAACGTCCCCAATGAGTTTTAGCGGAATTAAAACCCAAAATCAAGAGCAATCAAGAATCGAGAGGCGGTTAGACCTTCCGATTCATAACCATGCTCAAATACCAATTGTAAATACATGCTTGACCGATACTACGATAACTCTTGATTATATATATGAGACGTTAAACATATACAGTATGGAGGTAATAATCGAATCTTTCTTTATTGATTGATAAAACAAATCGGCACAGATTCTTTATACATACACATATACATACGTTGTTGAATAGTACGCCGGCCTGAGGTGAGCTCAACTTCAGGCCGACTAGACTAGACCACACACAACAGTTTTCTCTTAAGAGCCTGTTGCAACTATCTCTACAAAAACCCTAAGTCTAACACATATGTATATAAGACATGACCCAACACAAGTTCATGGGCTTGAACATAAAACAAACTTAAACTAAAAAACGAACTTAGCCAACAAACGAAGTTACATGCAACTTCATTTGTTGCTATCTTCCTTTTCTCTCTAAATCCGTTTATCAACCTATGTTCGGCTATATACTGAATTGTATAGCAATGGTCAGAAACTTGCACTAACAAGTTGAATACCCATAAAAACACACATTAATGTTTGAAATTCCAGTAAATCCACTTAAAAGAATGTATCAAAAGGTACGTGCCCAAACGGTTCTCAAGTTCCATGGAGTGCAAATCAAGTACCTGAAAAACATAAAGCCCGTGAGTTCACAGGTTTGAATATATGTAAAGTAAAGTTAGTGAAATTCGTGTGTGACCAATCAAAGCCTAGCTAAGACTATGATTACTGTGCCAACATGAGTTGTCACACCTTGGCAAGGCGGAAACGCGAGATGTAACTTCGAAAGGTTTTCAAGCACACGAGCATCAAATTCATAATATAGGAGATAAATTAAAAGACGATAGGGTTTAACACAAATAAACAAAACATTGTCTTAAAACCATTGTTTCAAATGTCATGTCTAAAACCATTCCCAAAATAAGGTTCACAAAATCCCCGAGATGCTCGTGCGCGACTCCAAGTTCCATGCTGCTCAACTAATTGCCTAAAAACATGCAATTTAAATATGTCAACAATTAAGTTGGTGAGGTCATGGGTTTTGAGTTCTATGTAAACCATGGGTGACTGGATCATTGTCTAGCTAGGACAATAATCATTATGTGACTGTCATGAGCCCGTAACCAAACTTTGACGAATGTTGTGCCTCACCCATTGTACACTAAAGACAATGAATGTAAAGTGAAATACAAGCACTCTTTTTATATCTGTCATCCAGTTAGAGCGACTAACCAAGAATGGGGGTGTCAACCCAATAGATCTATTCCAGTGTTTCATGGCTAAGTCCATAGCTAATGGTTATAGTAAAATGTATGACACGGGGGCTTATGAGTACTTTGAACCTTTATGTCTCATGATCACATAATAGTAAAAAACGTAAATGAATTTGTACACATGTTCCCCTCCCCCCCCCCCCCCAAAGTATGAAAACAGTAAAAATAGGGTCGTGAGAACTCACCTAATGTCTGAGTGCTAACTACTGACTGAATCTGATGTGTACTGTCAGAACAAAAGTGCCCTAGATTCACACAAGGATAACTTAAGTCTATGTATTGTACTGTTTACCATGCAATTGCTCACCCGACTTATACTTTTATGGACTATGTGCCTTTGCAAGGCTGTCCATTTGTGTCACACACTTTGTGGTTGGAAAAGCTTGTTTTTGTCGTTATTTGGTGGGTTTAGTTCAAAATGCCACAAAATCATCAACCAAAATGACCCATTTAGAAAATTAGGATTTTGAGTTGACTTTGATCACACATACGACTTGCCTTCTCAATCATGTGCACTGTTCACACAATTAGTGTCCTAGTTGTATGTTTATCAAGCGATTAGCCTGCTAATCGCGTGCAATTCAGCCGACTGTTGCATATATTTTGGGCATCTTTTGTCGATTTTGTCCATTTTTGTGTCATTGGTCACCTCTAATGTTCATTTTGAATGTATAGTATCATGGACTGGCCGATCTCTAGCTTTAACAACGTATGTGCCTTTCTCGGACTGATATACAAAGACAAGAATAAGGGCTTTGAAGGCATCTTGGAGTTTTTGCGCAGATTGAGGATCGCTTCTGCCATCTCAAAGCAGCATATACCATACAAGGATCATCTTCGTCAATTCTATCATAATGCTATGATTGATTGCGAAATGGTTCCCTCAATTATCCGAAGCAAGATCAACAATCGGGAAGTGATTATGTCTGAGCAACTAATACGAGAGGAACTTCGATTCAACGACTCCGACTGACCCGATTACTTTTGATTATATTTTGATTCGTGGATGTTTTCTGAGGATGAAGTACAACAAGCCGGTCATTGATAAGATATTGCATAAGGCGAACGTGTGCGCAGACTTCAAGTATCTTATTCACGTCGTCGTGCAGAGTTTGGGTCCTAGAAGAACAGCTTTTGATGATCTCAGAGACACTTTCGCATCAGCAGTCATGGCTTTAGTACTCAACAATTCATTTAACTTGTCAAATATGATCATGCATCATTTGAAGGAAATGATTACAAAGGGGAAGGACGAGAAGTTGTATCTTATGTATCCTCGATTTCTACAGATGATCATTGACCGTCAGCTGCCAGACTTGCCAAAGAATGAAATGGAAAGCTTCAAGCTTAATCATATGAGAAATTGATGGAAAGGATGTTCCAATTCCGAGGCCAACTGAAGAATCAATGGCCGAAGACTAGAAGACTGTTTGGAAATGTGAGTAATTCTAATTATGAGCTCCAATAGGGAATAAGTGGAGACACAAGAACAGTGAATCTGAAGAGGATGTGGAAGTTATGAGACAAACATTTAGAGATGGGGATGATATTGGGCGAGAAACCGTAAAATTGGGATCCAATGAGCCTGGTAGTACATTAGCAACTGCTACTCATAATGATCTATTAGATACGAACGTTCTGCTATCTCCACTTACACAGGAAAATGTCGGTGAACATAGCTTATCTGCAACTAGCAAGGGAAAATCCAAAGTCTCAGCGGTTGAAGAACAAGATGTGAATATCGAATATGTTTCTGATTAGTCTAATTCAGAGGACGACACTCCTGAGACTCAGGCGTGTAAAGTGGAAAAGGAAAAGGCAGATTTGTTGGAAAAGGACATTGAGTAACTAATTCTTTGTTTAACTAAATAAACAACAAGTTAATTATATGTTTTATCTATACATCTAATAAACGAAAGTCCATGAGGACACTTGGCACTCCCACATTCATCCTCAATTGTGTAGCCAATCATATTGTGCCAAGTGTCTCATTGTGGGAATTTATAAAATTTTCGTTTTTTCTAAAAATCAAAATTCATTAATTATATTAAATTAGGTAATTATATTAAATTAGGTAATTCATTATGATTTGGTCAAAGCTTCTCATTGAATAATTAACTTCCCTAAAACAATTTAAACTCAAAATTAATTTCCCTGCCCATTATTTTCCTTTCAACAACACACACATACACATAAAACTAGAGAGAGAAAGATATGGTGAGAGGAACTCGGTGGGCTTCTGCCACCGTTGCCGGCTGAGGAGCTCCGGCTACCTCCTTCTTTCCTGATAAAACACACACACATAATCGGACCTTTAAAGGGAAAAGCAGAGATGAAGAACAGGGACTGAATGGATGACCTCTGGCCACCACCGTACTCGACGGCTCCGGCGAAACCCACCAACATGCTCCCAACGACCTGAGTCACCTGACCACCCCACACCCACTCTAAACCTTCTATTATACATGTACACAAATCTGTTAGAGAGAGAGAGAGAATCAGAAAGAGGAAGGAGATCAGAGGATGATCGGCGGCCATGGTCTCCGACCAGCCGTCGTGACGGACGACGCAGGTGTCGATGGTGATGATAATGGCAGTTGCGGTACGGTGGTGCTCAGGAGGTTCTGGATGGTGAGGGTCACTGTGGTGGTGGTGAGCGGCGGTGCTGGTGGTTCGATGATGATAGCTGGTAAGAGGTTAAGGGTTATGGTGGGATGGTTCGATTAGTTACAGAAGAGGCTGCAATGTTTGGTACACAATTGCATGGAAGGCACCACCGTACCTAGAGAAAACTAATTAATTGCTTGTACCGCAACTTTTGTATATTAAACTAAATCCCCTCCATCAAAGTGGTACAATATACAAAATTAATTTTGTATATTAATTCATATAATTCACATATTAGACTACTAGCTTATACCCCGGGAGCGTCCCGGGTTGAGAATACTAAGGTATTGTGTATTCTTTCTGTTTGGAGTTCATCATCTTCTCAAATTCAAACCAATCTTTCACGTCGTTTGGCTGTGACAGGTGACGGTAATAGCAGTGGTGACCATGGTGCGGTGGTTAAGAGCCATGCCTTTATGAGTTTATTCTAATTAATTAAGCTTTGTATTTTATAATATTATATGTTATGGTGCAGGCACAATCAAATAAACTACAAAAGGATGTATAAGTTTGAGTCATTCTACTGGTTCGTTCATCTCCCAATTTATTTTTATTTTTGTAAATTCGAATGTGTATGTATAATTTACAGTATGCTCATTGAGTTCGAGTGTGTATGATTTCGTAATTTCATTTGATTTTCAGGTTAATGTTCTATGGCATGGATAGGTGGCTCGATATTGATAACATATCATACGAGGTAACAATACAAAAATTGTCTCCTTTTAATCAAAATTATTTTTATATCACATTAATAACTTTCTTCTTTCATAATATTAGTCAATCTTCGACAAGTATTTAGGCATCCCCTTTCATTTTAAAAATAGAATAGTCATTAAATGTTTTTTATTTTAAAAAAATTAAAAATCTGGATTATAGTGTTTAGGAAAGTTATTAAACACTTTGACCGAAACATTAATGAATGATTTTTGATATTAAAAAATATTTATTTTTATAAAAACATTAATGACTCTTTTTTGACTTTTAAAAATAGAATACTCATTAAATGTTTTTTATTTTAAAAAAAGTAAAAATTTGGATTATAGTGTTTAGGAAAGTTATTAAACACGTTGACCGAAACATTAATGAATGATTTTCGATTTTTAAAAAATAAATTCTTTTATAAAAACATTAATAACTCTTTTTTGAATTTTAAAAATAGAATAGTTATTAAATGTTTTTTATTTTAAAAAAACAAAAAATGTGGATTATATTGTTTAGGAAAGTTATTAAACACGTTGACCGAAACATTAATGAATGATTTTCGATTTTTAAAAAATAAATTCTTTTATAAAAACATGACTCTTTTTTGAATTTTAAAACTAGAATAGTCATTAAATGTTTTTTATTTAAAAAAAATAAAAATCTTGATTATAGTGTTTAGGAAAGTTATTAAACACTTTGACCGAAACATTAATGAATAATTTTCGATTATTAAAAAATAAAAAATTTTATAAAAACATTCATGACTCTTTTTTGAATTTTAAAAATAGAATAGTCATTAAATGTTTTTTATTTTAAGAAAATTAAAAATATGGATTACAGTGTTTAGGAAAGTTATTAAACACGTTGACCCAAACATTAATGAATGATTTCGATTTTTAAAAAATAAATTTTTTTATAAAAACATTAATAACTCTTTTTTGAATTTTAAAAATAGAATAGTTATTAAATGTTTTTTATTTTAAAAAAACAAAAAATGTGGATTATATTGTTTAGGAAAGTTATTAAACACGTTGACCGAAACATTAATGAATGATTTTCGATTTTTAAAAAATAAATTCTTTTATAAAAACATGACTCTTTTTTGAATTTTAAAAATAGAATAGTCATTAAATGTTTTTTATTTAAAAAAATTAAAAATCTGGATTATAGTGTTTAGGAAAGTTATTAAACACTTTGACCGAAACATTAATGAATAATTTTCGTTGATGTAAAATAAAAAATTTTATAAAAACATTAATGACTCTTTTTTTAATTTTAAAAATAGAATAGTCATTAAATTTTTTTTATTTTAAGAAAATTAAAAATCTAGATTACAGTGTTTAGGAAAGTTATTAAACACGTTGACCCAAACATTAATGAATGATTTCGATTTTTAAAAAATAAAAAACATTTATAAAAACATTAATGACTTTTTTTTGAATTTTAAAAATAGAATAGTTATTAAATGTTTTTATTTTAAAAAAAATTAAAAATTATGGATTATAGTGTTTAGGAAAGTTATTAAACACCCGGCTGTGGAGTAGTCCGGGAAGCAAAATGTGGAAGAAGATTTACACAATGTGGGGTTAGCAACGATTTCGCAGATATGGAGCGTATAATTAGCATTTATCGTTAGTTACACAATATTGGAAACATCTAATGTTAATAATTATGATTACCATTTAATTAATAATCTTTAAACATAAAATTATTAATCATATATAAATACATTTATAAATTTATTTTTAAACATTCAAACTCAAAATTTAAAAAAAAAATCCAGTTTTTAAAATTAATGACATTTAAACACAAAATAAATGCTGAATTATTTGATTTGTCACATTACTATTTTAGCGTATAAATAGCATCTATAAGGTAATAGTCGGTTAAAATTATTGAGTAATGCTCCTTGATATGATACATGGGTCACTTTAGATAATGTTCCTTCCTATAAACGGGTCAAATAAGGTAATAGTCGGTTAAAATGTTGTTTTAGTGGTGTAGGTTCATGTTTGTTTACTTATAAATCGGTCGATTTGGGTAATGTTCAACTTTTCCAATGGGTCAAATAGGGTAAAAGTCGCCAACAGTGTGTTTATGGTGTTTTGATTAGATTGATGTTCCTTTTAGTTATACATAGGCCATAGGTGAATTGGGGCAATCTTCCCTTTTCTTAACGGGTCGATTTGGGTAATGTTTGCCTTTTCAAATGTGTCAAATAGAATAAAATATGCTCGAAGCTTTTTTAGCGGGTCGATATGGGTAATGCTCATCTTCTCAGACGTGTCAAATTAAATTGTGAAATTTAGGTGTTAGTTAGTTTCTTATTTTCATTTTTATTACTTTCTTATTTTTGAATATGCCATAAGTCTATTTTTAACGCATACCATTTAAGTCGCCTTATTCAGGTTGGATTGTATTTAAGAAACCCTGTATTCTCACATGGCCAGCTTTCTGTCGCATTGTCAAGAGTTAAAAGCAGGGCAGGCGTGAAGTTACTTATACTTGATGCTGGTGGGAAAGTGATGACTAAAACAAAAAATGTGGTTTATAAGGAAATTTTCAGCGATATTTGAATAGATGTGTATTCGTTGCTTTTAAATTTTAATAAAATGTTTCTACTTTATTTTTCTTATACGTTATACTACTCCAAATAATCGTACGTTGTTGAACTGCGTGTCAACGCGGGCAAATATCTAGTTATCTAATAATAAAACCCGACATTGTTTAACTCTTTAAACGATAAATTCAATATATATATATATATATATATATATATATATATATATATATATTATCCAATAGTAAATCATCCATATTCGTTTAACGCTTTAAACGAATAACTCTTAATTATTTCAAATAATTAATCCATAATTCCTTAATCATTTCTCTAAAGAAATAACCATGATTTTTCCAAATAATCAATAAATAAATATTTCTCTAAATATTTATCACCGATATAAATATGCCTTTTGTGATATAATAGTTAATCAATAAATATTATTTCTTCTTCGCACTCCAAGGTGTAACTCTTTGGGTTGTACCTTGATAGTTACATTAAATAATCGATAATTGGACACTATTTCCAATAATTCGGAACTTTGTTCATCAGCAGACGATTCGCTTTCTTCACCTGAACTCACTTCATCAGTCATTAAGCTTAAACTTGAGCTCTGATTTTCCTCATTTGAGTTCTCTTCTTCTGTACTGCTTCATTCTTCTGAACTCTAAACAGTGTATGAGGATTCTTCTTCTTCTCCCTTTTTTCGTGCTTGAGCGAAACACGCTATCCCATTTTGACCATCTTCCCAAGCTCTTGTACTCAAGTCACACCCTTTATCAGCATGTTCAACTGAGGCTTTTACTACAACCGTATTGTCGGAGCAGCTTGATTTGCTGAAACTAGAAAAATTGTCACAACCGGTTGCTAAAAAGGTTGACTGGTTTGACTGTACGGGCACCAAGAAATGGTTGCATTGATAATTGGTTGTGGTTACAATCGAGTATATATGCGTCAAATAGTTACACCCGCTAAAATAATCCATTTTAGAGGTCTAGCCAAAAAGTCAACCCTGGTCATCGAAAGTCAAACTTCGGTCGTCTCGAATTTTCGATATTAATTGAAAAGTCAACCTTTGTCAATGAAGGTCAAAATTAGTCAACAAAAGTCAAACTTAGTCAATAAAAGTCAAATTCCATAAAAAGTCAACTTGGTCAATGAAAATCA
Source organism: Ambrosia trifida (assembly GCA_028751855.1). Classification (NCBI taxonomy): domain Eukaryota; kingdom Viridiplantae; phylum Streptophyta; class Magnoliopsida; order Asterales; family Asteraceae; genus Ambrosia; species Ambrosia trifida. The sequence continues at coordinate 101,049,144 of CM054126.1, forward strand.
ACCTTGGTCAAAGCTAGTCAACTTTGGTCAAAGACAGTCAACTATGGTAAAATAAAAGTCAACTTGGAGTAAGAAGATAAGGTGTATGAAAAATAGGGCTGGCAAATCGTGTATACCTGACCTGTTAAGACACGAACCTGTTAAGACACGATACACGAAACCTGATTACCTGTATACGACACGAAAATTTTTCGTGTCTATTTTTTCATACACGAACCTGTTAATTTTTTTTAACAGGTATACACGAAAAGTACCTGTTAATACCTGTTTGTGACCATTATACTAATCGCATGTTTACGAACCTATTTAGTGAGACAAAATTTCCAAAAGTTCACCAAAGACCTAGATAATACCTGTTTGCGTACCTGTTAATACCTGTTTGCGTACCTGTCAATACATGTTTGCTTACCTGTTTGCGAACATTATACTTAGGGCTAGCAAATCATATATATCTGACCTGTTTATACACGAACCTGTTAAGACACGATACACGAAACCTGACTACCTATACACGACATGAAAATTAACAGGTAAATTCGTGTCTACCTGTTTAGGACACGAAATCTGTTAAAGCCATACCTGTACCTGTTAAGATCGTTCAGGTTCGTGTCAGGTAATCGTGTTCGTATACAAAATTGCCGGCCCTAATGAAAAATTTCACAATTATGAGTTTATACACCTGATACCTAAAGAAAACCTATCTTACTCCAGAACACTTGAAACTTACTTTTTTACCTAAAAACCTGAAAATATCTCTTATGCCTCAAATATTCTCACATGCCTGATAAGATGCTCATACGCCTCATAAGATGTCATATGCTTGAATTGCGGTTCTTCCTTGTTTTTGAAGAAAGAACATGTTTTTTCAACAAGGAATTGTTTTTATCAATAAAATGACCCGTTTTTGTGCGAGATTGAGTTCTGAACACGTCTACGCTACCATAAACCACATCAAAACACAAATAGTAATTTAAATCAATCAAAAACGCTAAAGAACAAACTTATGTGTTTTCACCAAAAATCTAGATCTATCCCAAAAAAGTTTATAAACAAGTTTATGCAATCACATTAACAATCAACACATCCACCAAAAAGCATATTTAAAGCTTGAAATGGGTCAAAATGGGTTTCAATAAAAAAAAACATGAACAATTGCACTAAAAACTCAGATCTGATGCTAAGTCTAACATTAACAACACATGTAGAATCGAGCCATGGCTCTGATACCTCTTGTCGGATCATCAGATCTCGAATAAGAAGATTTAGAAATGATGCACGTGACCGAATCAAAGGCAGAGGCAATGAATCATATGTTTCTAGCAGTGTAATACTTAGAATGATAAGAAAATAATAAACACAAGATCACACGACAAACATGCATCAATTTGACATGTATTCAGATTGTGCTAAAGTTTAGGTGCAAGAGTTACAAATGAAGGAGACTAAGGGCTATATTTAGAGTCTCAACTCCTTATGCCTCGAACCCTCCGGGCGTAAGAGCCCTTACGCCTGATGTGCGACATATGAACCCTTCATACGCCTGATAACCCAAAACCTCTAAAATGTTATATAATTTACCTCGAATGCTACTAAAACATATTCTAATCTCTATAAACATAATTTAAACCTACCTACGACTAATATAGACTTATAACTAGTTTATGGCATACATGAAGTGCACTAACAAGTGTCACATGTAACTTTGTTTAACATATAACATACATGGAGTTGAAATTACTTATACATGATGGAATTGTACTTTGATAAATGGACTCATGGTTGATTACCTATATCACCCCGAAAGTTAAAGATATCAAAACGGGCTGTGAATCCACTTGAATTGTGATGATGAGCTTTGAAAGAAATCAACAAGAATAAACAAATTAAAGGTGAAGCTGACTAAATTAGGGATGATGATTTAGTGTCTTTTTATGTTTAATTATTTTTATAATATTAGATTGATTGCATGTTGATTAGAAAGTTAAAAAGTTAATTTTTATAAAGCATACACAAGAAGCCTCAAAAGAAATTACCAAAACACCCTGATCACAATTTTTTTTCTTCCAAAATGCCCTCATTTAGTGTTCATTGGCATGCCCTGTTATTAGTATAATGATATGATATTGCTATATGAATAGTCGGGTCGAAGGTGGAAGGAAATAGGGTAGGTTCCACCCCAAGAAGCTTGGTTCGACCCTTTTTGGGTTCCTTCGACCCCAAGGTAAGTTCATGCAACCTAAAACAAGTTCATTCGACCTTAACACATGTTCATTCGACCTTAACGTGTGTTAATTTGACCTAAAACAAGCATGTTCGACCAAATCAGTTCAGGTTCGACCACCAGACTACTAGGTTCGACCCTGGGGGTCCACCTTCGACCCCACGACTGGTCGAAGGTGCCCAGGTTCGACCCTGGCAGATGAGTTTTCCCAAAAACGCTTCAAAAATGTCCGAAAACATCACGAAACATCATGAAACACAGCAGTCAAGTATGAATAACATATCCCCACAAAACCCTACTAATTTTACTCCCTAATCAGTCTGTTTTAAAGTTTACCCAAAATGGCAATATTATGGAGATGTCACATCATGCATGGAAACCTTACCCAATTAGGAAACTTTTGTGAAATCATTTAATAAACAAATTATCATACTCAGATTATCATGTAGATCAAAACCCCCAATCATATCATTCCTAATAACATCATGCATAAATCCCTAAATCTATCAAAATCCCCAAATTAGACGTAACATCACCATACAATAGTTTATGACCTAAGATAATCATTACTGATCAGTTATAACCTTCCTATAACACCTCTATATCATTCACATACCATACAACATCAAACAATCACATAACATAATCATGAGGAATCATTAACATATGTTAACACATAAGAAAACTCATGTTTTATGGTGAGGTTTTGTTTAGAAAGGTTTTAGAAAGGTTATTATTCATAAAAGTCATCTTAGATCGATCTGGAACTTTAGGGTTTTATAAAAATGAATTAAAATTGCTTAAAAAGGATTTAGAAAGAAGAACACACCTTAGATCTTCACTTGTAATGATTTAGAGAGTTGGATTATGAAAAACAAGCTCAAAAACTCCTTCCCCAATGATAAAAGTCGAAAGAGAGTGTTTGGAGGCGTTTAGGGTTTGTGAAATAATGAAAAATGACTAAGGATGGTATTTATAGTATGTCCAGGTTTGACCCTTTCATGAGGGCGAACGTGGGATAAAATGGTCGAATGTAGTTTCCCCTTAAACAGATAGCTAGGTTCGACCCTTTACATGGGTCGAATGAGGTTTATTTTGGCCGAAGGGGACTTAACATATGGATGGCCAGGTTCGACCCTTCGAAAGGTCGAACCAGGAAATGCCTTTTTCCAGATTTTCCAGTTTGTCGTGTTTAACGCATTTTAACACATCCCAACACATGAACATGTAATCCTAGTCTATGTTTAACATATATAAGCATGGATAATCATCTAAACATCGTTTAAACATGTATTTGCATATAATCCACCACATAAGAATCAATCTACGCATAACACTTAATTTAGTTTATGTAATTCACCAACAATGGAACTCAAGACTCGTGTGTACGTAAAAGACACCAATGATCCTCCAGATCATTGAACCCGGGACAATACGTTAGAAAATCCTGACTCAACTAACCCAGTTAAGTACGTAAGTAAAACGTTTCCCGCTAAGGTAGACTTATAAGTTTAAATATGTCAAGTCAAATATGTCGGGTGTCACATCCGTATTGAGACCAGAAGTTGAAACATATTTGTAGTACAATGCACCCAGAGTGGCTCTTCCACGAGGCTCCATGCATTTAAAAGGCTCAGGCGAACTTCACGACATTGGAAGATATGCGGATTGATGGCATGAAAATCGGCAGAGCAAAAGTGCACAAGCTTAAAGTAAAGAAAAAAGTAGGTGAAAAGACAAATAAATAGAGACCATCATCGAATATACGTGTAGATTAAAAATAGGGGGTACAGGAACATACAGGGGGCTCAAGAGGATATATAGAAATAACACATCAAAGAAGAAGAGACCATCGTGATACAATGATACGTTAGGGATGATAAAATGATGCAAAACTTCGAGGATTTTGTAGTTGGCCATTTTCGTAGTCATGTGTTCGACATCATAATTGTGTGTAAAGCTTACATGGAAGGCATGCAAGTCAGGTGTGCTGTTAGTTATGTGGGAAACAAGGAGAGTTGTTGCTCACTTCACTTCCGGAGTGATGTTGCTTTTTGGACTATGGTCCTTAAATGCTGTTTCGATAAAATGGGAGCAACAGCAGCTAACAAGTTCAAACTTCCAGGGCTGATACACGATGTGAGTCTTCATTTGTGTTAAAAGGAGTTATTCGCCCCTATCGTGATCTAATATATTTATTTGTGATAATTACAATAACCTTGACTAAGGACACAAATTAAAACCGTGTGACCCTTTATTTTAATGGCCTAAAGTTGGTATGGCAAAACAGGTTTGACAGATTGATCTTATAGATTTTTATATTATTTATTTAATCATTCTAGTTTTCTAGTTTTAAAATGTTAAGACAAGCCTACAAAACAAAACATGTTTGTTTCCATATCGCACCAAGAATGCGTGACGCATATTTGTATTTGTTTTTTTAATCTTGTTTCCTTGTATTGGTTTTTGTTATGTGTCGTCAGGAGGATTAAATAACACTAAGACTATAATACTAGTCATACAAATATCTTTGTCATCTTGTTATCTTATATTTTGTAACTATATAAATTGTTGCCTCAATCAGTCATTACTTTTTTATTTTGATGGAAATTGACCTAACAATAATCCTTTACTTTCTGTGAAATTGACGCAGAAATCTGTTGCACCTCACCCACTTTTCAAAGAAGAGTTTCCGTTTTTGCCTGCTTCGGTGTCCACTGTAATCCCTCTCTCCTTATCTATTTTTATGCAATGTGGCTTAGTTGTATATTTGGTATTTAGATAAGTTGTTTGATGATGTGTGTGTATATATTCTATATGGCTAATTATCGTGTATGGCTGATTATCGTCTTGTCTTTGTTTTGGAATTTTAGAAGATACAGCTGAGTCGACCTGCCACTTCTTCGATGCACGTCCTGTGCACTTTAATGCTTTGTTTCCTTGAATAGAGTTTGTATATGGTTTCTGCTTTCGTATTATATGCATGGGTAAATTCCATTTTGGTTTTAGATCTCAAATCGTCTGATCACAGGACCCTCAGAAATCCATGTAATTGCTCACCTTGTAAATATATTTACTCGTGTGAACATTGATTTCCAGGAAAATCGTGTTTTTGGAGAGTGGTTCAGCTTGTGTGGATACCACGACCTAGAGCTTAATTTGGTAGCCATGAGCAAAGGAAAGGAGGTAGCCATGTGCCTATGTTTCTAACAAAGTCCACCCCATTCATTTAATAGTATCATTGAGCCTCTAGGATCAAGCGAGCGTGTGTGCCATACACCAGTTCAAGAAACAACACAGAAGTCTATTATGAACGAACCGAATGGTGGCAAAAAACCTTGTAAGTGGGAAAACTTTGATCCAAAAGTTTGCATGTAGAATTATTGCATTATTATTCTATTCTATTTTAATAATTCAGGTTTGTATTAAACTAGTGGGTTTATCGCGCTTCGCGACGGTTTTTTAGCCAACATCGGTTCGTTTCAGTTCATTACAATACCCGTACAATACGGGCATTCGGTATAGTAGCCGAAAGCGAGAAAAATGAATAGATGTGTGAATACAACTTCCTTTTCAACTAAATTTGTACCGGTTAATAATAGTAATAGCCAAAAATATTTTTACCGATAAAGGTACTCATGTTATTCGGTTGGAATAGGTTGCAGGTATACTTAAACAATACCAAGACACATAACAAAGCTCCAACGGCTCTATTGACTGGTTCTAAGTCAAATGAAATGAAGATAACATCCTTCACAAGTCTTTTACGAGTGAGTCAAATGTAACCGATGAACATTATTAATAGGCGAATATCTCGGAGAAGAGGTTATGTAACGGCTGGAACTCATTCAACCACATGAATGTTGGGCTGAAACACTCCATGCATAGCGGATTTTATGGGATCTTTATTTTATTAATTGTAACTATATATATAGGAGTGTGATGAACGAAATAAGACACTTAGACACTTGCTTACTTATTATCAAACACTTGCAAAACTAAACTCAGACTTTCCTTAGTCTCACACACACTACATTGAATTGTAATCTTAGAACTTCGTTCATCCCACTTTTAAAGTTGTAATCTTGCTACTATATTAATATTAACAAACAAGGCAGGGGCCTAGACTCCTCCCGAGGTTTTGTGTCGGGGATCATTATTGATCAAGGGCTTTCCTCGTATATTGAGTGTTGTTCTTTGTTGCATTTTACTTATATTGATTATATACATCTTCGACATTTTACAGTTACATCCTCAGGATAAAACTTTATCCTTTGTCATCCTGAACATAGTTGTCAATAACGTTTTCTTTGATATCTTTAACTGTCATCCTAAAGATACAACTAATTTTCATACATTATGTAAATCAACAACTAAAGAGGGAATCGGACTACGAGCAGTCATGATTACTATCATGCCCGTCCAACCTCTCATATCGATATCCAGAGCTTTCGAATGAAAAATAAACCATTTCTTCCCCAAATCCATCGCGTATTCGGCCCCGGGATCAATTTCGTACCTTTCAGCCCAACATGGAATGATTGACACTGTAGGAGTGTTACGTATTGGCATTGTAACAACGTCTCCGATTCGTATTGCACCTAATTGTAGTAGAGCCATAGTATAATCATAAACATAGTTTATCTCTTTAATAGTCGAATATTCAGTATGTTGTGGATGATAAAATGATGGAAAACTTCGAGGATTTTGTAGTTGGCCATTTTCGCAGTCATGTGTTCGACATCCTAATTGCGTGTAAAGCTTATGTGGAAGGCGTGCAAGTCGGGTGTGCTGTTAGTTGTGTGGGAAACAAGGAGAGTTGTTGCTCACTTCACTTCCGGAGTGATGTTGCTTTTTGGACCATGGTCCTTAAATGTTGTTTCGACAAAATGGGAGCAACCGCAGCTACCAAGTTTTAACTTCTAGGGCTGATACGCGATGTGAGTCTTCATTTGTGTTAAAAGAAGTTATTCGCCCCTATCGTGATCTAATATATTTATTTGTGATAATTACAATAACCTTGACTAAGGACACAAGTTAAAACCGTGTGACCCTTTATTTTAATGGCCTAAAGCTGGTATGGCAAAACAGATTTGACAGATTGAACTTATAGATTTTTATTTTATTTATTTAATCATTCTAGTTTTAAAAGTTAAGACAAGCCTACAAAACAGAACATGTTTGTTTTTATATCGCACCAAGAATCTGTGACGCATATTTGTATTTGTTTTTTTAATCTTGTTTCCTTGTATTGGTTTTTGTTATGTGTTGTCTTTCATCATTTGGAGGATTAAATAAGACTTAGACTACAATACTGGTCATACAAATATCTTTGTCGTCTTGTTATCTTATATATTGTAACTATATAAATTGTTGCCTCAATTAGTCATTACTTTTTATTTTGATGGAAATTGATCTAACAATAATCCTTTACTTTCTGTGAAATTGACGCAGAAATCTGTTGCACCTCACCCACTTTTCAAAGAAGAGTTTCCGTTTTTGCCTGCTTTAGTGTCCACTGTAATCCCTCTCTGCTTATCTATTTTTATGCAATGCGGCTTAGTTGTATACTTGGTATTTAGATAAGTTGTTTGATGATGATGTGTGTGTGTGTGTGTGTGTATTCTATATGGGTGATTATCGGGTATGGATGCTTATCGTCTTGTCTTTATTTTGGAATTTTAGATGACACAGTTGGGTCGACCTGTCACTTCTTCAATGAAAGTCCTGAGCACTTTAATGCTTTGTTTCCTTAAATATAGTTTGTATATGGTTTCTGCTTTCGTATTATATGCATGGGTAAATTCCATTTTGGTTTTAGATCTCAAATCGTCTAATCACACGACCCTCAGAAATCCATGTAATTGCCCACCTTGTCAATATATTTACTCGTGTTAACATGGATTTCCAGGAAAATCGTGTTTTTGGAGAGCGGTTCAGCTTGTGTGGATACCACGACCTGGAGCTTGAATTTGGTAGCCAGGAGCAAAGGAAAGGAGGTATGTAAATCTTCTTAACAACTATTCGGCCTTCATATGTCGCTTGTTTTTTATTTGATCGTTTGATTTATAGAAATGACATTTTTAAGATTATAGACATCTAACAAAGTTTCTCTATGTTATGTGCCTATCTTTCTATCAAAGTCCACCCCATTCATTTAACAGTATCATTGAGCCACTAGGATCAAGCGAGCGTGTGTGCCATACACCAGTTCAAGAAACAACACAGAAGTCTATTATGAACGAACCCAATGGTCGCAAAAAACCTTGTAAGTGGAAAAACTTTGATCCAAAAGCTTGCATGTAGAATTATTGCTTATTATTCTATTCTATTTTAATAATTCAGGTTTGTATTAAACTAGTGGGTTTCTCGCGCTTCACGGCGGTTTTTTAGCCAACATCGGTTCGTTTCAGTTCAGTTCATTACAGTACCCGTACGATACGGGCATTATGTATAGTAGCTGAAAGCGAGAAAATTGAATAAATGTACGAATACAACTTCATTTTCAACTAAATTTGTACCGGTTAATAATAGTAATAGCCAAAAATATTTTTACCGATAAAGGTACTCATGTTATTCAGTTGGAATAGGTTGCAGGTATACTTAAACAATACCAAGACACATAACAAAGCTCCAACGGCTCTATTGACTGGTTCTAAGTCAAATGAAATGACGATGACATCCTTCGCAAGTCTTTTACGAAGGAGTCAAATGTAACCGACGAACATTATTAATAGGCGAATATCTCGGAGAAGAGGTTATGTAACGGCTGGAACTCATTCAACCACATGAACGTTGGGCTGAAACAGTCCATGCATAGCGAATTTTATGGGATCTTTATTTCATTAATTGTAACTATATATATAGGGGTGTGATGAACGAAATAGGACACTTAGACACTTGCTTACTTATTATCAAACACTTGCAAAACCTAAACTCAGACTTTCCTTAGTCTCACACACACTACATTGAATTGTAATCTTAGAACTTCGTTCATCCCACTTCTAAAGTTGTAATCTTTTTACTATATTAATATTAACAAACAAGGCAGGGGCCTAGACTCCTCCCGAGGTTTTGTGCCGGCGATCATTACTGATCAAGGGCTTTCCTCGTATATTGAGTGTTGTTCTTTGTTGCATTTTACTTATATTGATTATATACATCTTCGGCATTTTACAGTTACATCCTCAGGATATAACTTTATCCTTTGTCATCCTGAACATAGTTGTCAATAACGTTTTCTTTGATATCTTTAACTGTCATCCTAAAGATACAACTAATTTTCATACATTAAGTAAATCAACAACTAAAGAGGGAATCGGATGACGAGCAGTCATGATTACTATCACGCCCGTCCAACCTCTCATATCGATATCCAGAGCTTTCGAATGAAAAATAAACCATTTCTTCCCCAAATCTATTGCGTATTCGGCCCCGGGATCAATTTCGTACCTTTCAGCCCAACATGGAATGATTGACACTGTAGGAGTGTTACGTATTGGCATTGTAACAACGTCTCCGATTCGTATTGCACCTAATTGTAGTAGAGCCATAGTATAATCATAAACATAGTTTAACTCTTCAACAGTCGAATCTTCAGTATGTTGTGGATGATAAAATTCAAATGTTGGAGGGTTGGAAGCTGCGGGTTTGTAGATGATGGGGTTTTAGGTGGTGGGTTTGTAGTCGGTGGGTTTGTAGTCGGTTTGTTTATTGGCGGTGGGTTTGTAGTAGGTTTGTTTATTCGCGGTGGGTTTGTAGTTGGGTTTGTAGGTAGACGGTTTGCACGGAGACGGGATGATCATCGACAGTATGTTCATCTCGTTGGTTCAAGCGGAAACACATTACCACCACCCATTTAAGAAAAAAAATGTAGAGAAATTAAATGAAATGGTAAAAAATGATTTCAATAAAAGATGGTGTTGTTTGAAAAAAGAGGGTAAAATGGTTTATACAGAGAATTAAATTGGTAAAAAAAACTTTTACTTTTCCAAAAGTAACCGTTAAAGGGGCGGGGGAATTAAAATTGAACCAAGTAACGTAACACCCCAACCGATGGCGGAAACATCAGGGTGTCACGTAATGACGATTGTTCATAAGATAATGGCACAATTAAAGTTGGAATATTTATAAATATTGAATTAAAGTTTCATACAATATTGTCAAACAAGAATACAATTGAAATCAAACAATACATGAATTTGATTTAATTAACTAAGTCCAAAGCCTTATGTGATCATTAACATGCATGGAAATAATTTTGTCAACAAAAATGTTGTTGAGCATTACTTGGGTTTGCAAATATAGTATAAGTAAAAAAATGTACAATTCATGTGTCATGTGATATCAATGTGTTATGTAAACATGTAAGTAACAAATAATAATTCAAGAATATAGTTCACAAAAGTATATCGAGCACCTTAATACGTGTAAAGTCTAATAGAGCACTGTAACCGAAGTCACGTATGATAGAGCTCCATAACCGAAGTTATGTTTGATAGAGCACCCTAACCGAAATTATGTCTCATAGAGCACCTTAACCGAAATTATGTCTGAGTTTAAGTATAAGCACGTAAGTTACGTTCACATTCAAACACAAGCATGAAGATAAACAACACACGTATATGAATTGTAATTGATCAAAAGTATGTGTATGTGAACGTGCAAGTTTAAATAAGTGTGCATGAATCACTTCAAAAGTGTAAAAATTAAAAAGGAGATAAGTAATACTCACCTTGATTGTTTGATGAGTTCGTGCGTGTTCTTGAACGTGTAAATGACTAAAGATAATGACCTAAAGTAATAAGGAGAGTTTTTTAGGGTCATATGTTGGTCTAGGAGATGTTAAATGGTTAAGATGATCGAGTGGATGAAAAATAGAGTATCGATTTAGTTAGTTTCGTTGAAATTCCGTTTTGGACAAATTGCAGCTACTATTTTAAATTACGTTTTAAAAATATCAAAAGACTACCAAAAATTCTAAAGATTTACATCAAACTAAATCAAAGTATTTTGAATAACTTTTGTTTAGAAATTTTTTTTGTTTGAGCCCTAAAAATAGATCAAAAACGTGAAACAAAACAACTCGTCTAGATTTGAACCCCTGTTTTGTTTGGGTTTGGGCTCGTTAGGGGTCAAAATAGATGAGTTTTTCAACATATAATATACCATTGAAACCGGAATTTGATGAGTTTGACTGTGGCATCTCAGTTTACTTCAAAAAGTGTTAAAAAAATTAAGTTATGGTGGTTTTTATTTCAGTTTTGCATGCTGTCTAAATCAAAGGTTACACTTATGTGCACCTTTGAATATTTTTAAAATTGTTTTTAGTTAAAATATAATAGAATCTATACATATAATATTTAGGAGCAATATGGGACACTTGGCAATCATTTAGGCTCCTAGCATTTAATGGTCATCCCTCATGGCACAATGTGGTAATTTATAAAATTTTCTTTTTTTTTAATCAAAAATCGAGTAAAAATATATATACTCTTTTAAAACATATACAGACATTACGTAACCCCAATTTCATCGTCGCCTCCACTTTGATACCGAAACCCTAATCAGGGCGATTGAAGTTAATCGTTCATCTACAATCCAAGGTAATCTCAACTTGATTCTTATTTCAATTAATCCACGTTCATCTATCTTTATTCAGTCTTTTCATTCACTGATTCTCCATAACTGTTTTTAAAGTTTCGATTAAGGTTAATTTTTTTTTCTCTGTGTTCTGTTTTACTGTTTTGTTCTTGAGTTTATGTTTATTATTGTTGAGTGTTATTAATTGTTTTGATTTTGTATAGATTTTTTAGGGTTTATGTTTTAGGTTTAGATTTAGGGATTTTTAAGGTTCAATTGATGTTTTAAAGGTTTCACTTATTGTTCTTTATTTTTCGTTTATTATTGTTCCGACTTATTAATATTTAGTTTTAGGGTTCATGTTTTAGGGTTCGTCTTTTAGGGTTGATGATGGGTTACGGATCTGTGATTAGAGTAATAATAGGGGTTTTGATTACCGGGTATTTTATAGGGGTTTTGATTACTGGGTAAATCACATTGGGTTTTTTTAATCTTTTTCAATTAGGTATTTTATTGCTTCATATCCTATAAAGATTGTTATTCGTAGTAATATGTTTTAGGTTTGCATTTAGTAAAAATAGTTCAATTGATTTTGTCTTCAATTTATGTTATAAGGAACATAGGAATGGATTGTTATCATACATGGTCTCGATTAGGTTTGCATTTAGTAAAAATTGTTCAATTTATGTAGTCTTCAATTTAGTGTTCAATTTATATTCTTTATTTATGTTATACTCATATAAACATTACTTTGCTGATATGTATTTGCGATTATGTTTTGCTGTTGCTACAGGTGCATACACGTTTGGAATACAATGGTTTATGGATTTTGGATTGAGTCGGAGGGTAACAACCGTGTTTGTATTGTAAGATATCTGTTACAGGCTAAAATGTATATAGTACATTATGTTTATACTTTTCCTAATAATATTTTAATGTTTGTAATTCTTATCAGGCGTTACCAAAACTCTATCAAAAGTGGATCGAAGATTATGGTTATCCTACCGGTAACACCAAAATCCGTACCTTGGACTCTAAAGTCTATGATATTAAAGTGTTGAATATTGCTGGCAAGTGGTTCTTCTACAATGGTTGGAGAACAATGATTACTGAATTGAAGTACCCATCTGGGTGTAACTTTCTATTTCAGTAGGAGGAAAATCTTCGCTCTTTCAGGATGATAACTTTCCATCAAGATGCAGTGTATGCAGCTGGTAACTTTTTTTACTGCAGATTGTCCGATCCTTATACGAGTGAGAAGTGTCTGGTATGTGTTTTTTTAATCAAATAACATCATTATATTTTATTATACAATTTTTTGATAAAAAAACTTATTTTAACCCCTGTCAACATTTTTGGTGTTTTTTCCAACATGTTAGTTGTTACGTTGTTCATGGTTTAATGAACAGACAACTCCCGTTGGACCCAATTGCAGTTAGAGCTCCTCCACGTAAAAAGTTTAAGATACAGCTAGCAGTTGATGATGGTTTCTTTTATGTCACTAAAGGATGGCTTTTCATTAAGGAAACTTTTTCAATCACACCTGATCATCTCATTGTCTTCGAAATCATTGATGAGGTCTTCTCTGTTTTCTTAAATATAAATTCTAAATCTTTAGCTTTATATTTTTTGCTCGCTGTATATGTCATAAGGCTGATAAAATGTATATACTTCTTTTTGGTTTAACAGAGCACATACAATATGTCGGTTTTTGAGAAAAACAAGCTTACTCTTCCTCCTGAACTTAAATGGGAAGCTGAAGTTAAGGAGGAGGATGATGATGAAGATTACTCTGATGAAGATATCATTGTCGTTTCTATTGATGATAGTGAGGAGGTTGTCGTTTCTGATGATTTCAGCGAGGAGGATGAAGAGGACACTGATATGGAGGAAGAGGATGATGATTCTGAGGAAGAGGACGATGTAGGTGTGCCAGTGGTGTTCGTTGTTGACAGGCACTATGTAAGTAATAATATTTATTTTTTAAATGTATTAACTTAGATGTATTTTAGTCCTGTTTACATACTACACTGATTTTAATTAATCGATTGTTTTAGGGTTTTGATTTAGGATTATGATTTAGGTTTTAATTAATTCTGTTTACATACTGATGATTATTATGGAAAATATGTTTTTGGTCTCTATTTAGCTTTCATGTTTTAGGTTTATGATCCGATTGATGTTTTATAGAAACCTTAGAATGGATTGTTATGATTTAGTATTTGATTAGTGGTTTATGTTTTAGGTATACATTTATGGTTTAAGAAATACTTTATTGGTTTGTTACTATTTAAGCGTTCAACTTAGAATGATTATGCATTTATGTTATAGGTTTGTATTAAGCTTGAATGTTTTAGGTTTGCATTTAGTAAAAATGGTTTAATTGATTTAGTCTTCAATTTATGTTATAAGGAACCTAGGAATGTTTCAGGTTTTGATTTAGTCTTCAATTTATGTTATTGGTTTGTAGTATGTCCGAAAATGGTTCAATTGATTTAGATGTATTTTAGTCCATCAGGTTTATTATAAGTCTTTATATGTTAGTGCAGCCATATTAGTGGTTTATAAGTTGACGACCTCCTAATATGTGTCAACTGTTGTTACTTATTATTATTATGTAGATCTTAGATGTTAGGCTTATAACAGATATGGGTCAACTGTTGTTGGTTATTAAGATGTTAAAAATGGGTGAAGTGGTCTAAATGTTAGATTTTACTTTATGGACAAATTAACCACACCTGTTGTTACTTATGTAGACTTCTCAAACAAATATCGGTCAACTGATTTATTTGTTAGATGTCAAGTGATTTAGATTCATTTTAGTTTCAGCTACACACATAGGTCAAATCTGGTCAAATCATCAGATTACACAAATTGGTTACCAGTTGGTATAAAATATATATTTGATTCAAATGGGTCATCTGTGGTCATCGTTCTCAACTGCACCAATTTAGTTGTTTATTTAGACTTTGTTGACCTTATGAGGTCAAACTGCACTCAAATGGTCTTTACTTGTCATATGGGTCAAATGGCATTTACTATGTAAGTGCAATCATTTATTTTTTAAATCTATTAACTTAAATGCATGTTAGTCGAACAGTTTTATTATACGCCTTTAGATGTTATTGCAGCCATAGTAGTGGTTTATAAGTTGATGACCTCCTAATATGGGTCAAGTGTTGTTACTTAGACTTATTTAGATGTTAAATGTTAGTCTGTTGTCAATTATGGAAAAACTGTTGTTGCTTATTTAGATGTCCACTTATGTTATATCCAAATGAGATGACAAGCTATATTTATATATTATTATTGTATAACTTTCTATTATTTGTTATTTGCGTAGCGTATGAAGACCCCTTGGGCAAGGGAAAACGGGTTGTGCAAGAAGAGGGCTTTAACCATTCGTGATGGTGAGGGTTTTAGTTGGGGAGTGTCTGTTGGGAGGGAAGGTGAACCTGGAAAGTACCGTTACAACATAAGAGGTATGACAACTTTCGTAGGTGATAAGAACTTTCAGCTTGGTGATCAAATGCATTTCCAGTTTTTCCAAAAGCAAGGTGTGTTCGAGTTCTCTAATGTTGTTAGCGGTAATGGTAGTTAGTTTGGTTAGTGGTGGTTGTTATGTGGTTTGAAGACAATACTTTTTGGTGGGTAACTTTTTTAAGTTAGAACATGATCTATCGTTGGTAGTCACAAACATTTCCACGTTTACTGCTCATGTGGTAAGTCGTGGTTTTTGGGTTTATATATATGTTGATAAACAATAAATTAGTAGGTTATGTATATTGTAATGTTTTTGGGTTGTTTAGCCAGTAAGTTAGCAATGTTTGGATAAGTTAGTAAATCTATTACCTAAGAATCTAAAATAACTGAATTTTCATCTTAAAATTTTACATTTTGATACAAAAAACTATATTTTGTAACATTGGTTGTCCAACTCTTTTTAAGAAAAAGGTTTTTTTGAACATTAATTTTGTAAACTTTTGGTAGGTTTAGTTGTCATGTATGATTGTGCATATGATGTTTGGTTTGTCGTGATATATGTTTATGCTAATCCTATTTTGTTGTTTATTGAGTAATTATGAATTGTGTACTGTTTAGGTAGTAGTATTACAATTACAATCATATGGATTTTTATACAAAAAAAAAGTCATCATACATTTTTATATCAGAAAATTTTTTTAACAATCATGTGACATTTTATATTTTTTAAATTTGATAATTTTTTTTAAAAGTCAAATTTTAGCAACATTGACTTTTCCAAGTCAATCATATTAATGACAGTTTTCCTAAAATATTTTAATTTATTAATTGTAAATAAATATAAATTCCGTTTATATTAAGAAGTTTAACTTATCTCAATCATTGTTAACAAAATAAATTTAAGATTATTACAATTAACTAACAATCAATATAATTGTATCATCAAAATATTTTTGGTACATTTCAATTATTTAAAACATAAGTTGAATGACTTTGTTTTAAAAAAATTTAAAACCAACCCTTTATAAACTAAAACCAGTTTTGTAACATAAGAGGTATTTAAATTCAATGTTTGGCTATTTTAATTAAATTGTATTACAGTTTTACAATTCTTTTAAATCGCTTAGTTTAAAAAACGAATAATAAACAATTTTTTTCCAAAAAATAAATTCTTGATGAATAAACGAACTTTACCTATAAAAATTGGACAAAGTTAAATGTAAATTACTTTTCTTTTATAAAGCCGTTAGTTAAAAAAATTTATAACAAACAATTTTATTAAAAATATAAAATGAATTATACAAAGTTTAAAATGTACCATACCAAAACGAAATTTAACTTAATAATGGAAACAGTTAAATGTAAATTAATTTTCTGGTCAACTGTTATATTAATGTTGTCATAATTTAGGAATCTTTAGTCAAAAAGTCATCATACATTCTATGACTAACTTTGAAACATTTTTATATTACCAAACCTTTTTTAACAATAATTTACATTTTATATTTCTTAAATGTGTTATTGTTTATTTTTAAAGTAAACTTTTAGTAACGTTGACTTTTCCAACTGAATTATATTAATCACAATTTTCCAAAAATATTTTAAATTATGATCCTTAACTAAATAATGTAAACATGTAACAATGGTAATTATGATTTTCTTTTTTTAATCAATAAACGAAATTTAACTTAATAATGGAAAAACTTAAATGTAAATTGATTTTCATTTCTAACTGTTACTTTTAAAAAAAATTTCACAAACAATTTTATTAAAAATTAAATTTTAATTATACACAGTTTCAAATGTACCATACCAAAAATCGTATGTATGTAAACAAAATTTAACAATATTAACTTTTAAGTTAATAATGTAAACATATAACAATGCTAATTATATTTTTATTATATAATTAACTTTAAACGAAATTTAACTTAATAATGGAAACACTTAAATGTAAATCAATTTCTGGTCAATTGTTATATTTATGTAGACATAATTTAGTAATGTTTACTAAAAATAAAAAACTTTACATTTTTATTACATTTTTATGTTAAACCTCTATAAATACATATTAGATTGATTGTACCTAATACTTAGATACCATAGAGTTGTAGCATTATGGATCCAAACAACATTACTTTTTTGAATGACATCACTTGGCGCATGACTAAATATACCATCAAAGTTAGGGTGCTTAGGCTTTGGAAGCGAGAAAATCGAAAGAAACCGGGAGAAATTCTTTCTCTTGATATGGTTCTTATGGATGAACAGGTTATGTTTTTAACATATTTTTTTTTAATTTGTTTTTTTCTACACATTTGTTTGTTGCGAAAATTGGTTGTTAATAATTTTTTTTTTCTTTTAAAACAGGGGTCGAAAATGCAAGCTATTGTATGGAGTAGATATATGAAGAAGCATGAAAAATTCTTACATGAAAATGAAACCTATTATATTTATAACTCACAACTTGCTGAAAACAAATCTACTAAACATTTTTCTAAAGAAGATATGCTCTCATTTACTTTTGAAACTAATATTTCAAAGTGTAGTAAGTTTGATGGAAGCGAATACGGTTTTAATTTTTCATCTTTTGAGTCAATTAAAGGTGAAAATCTGTCTACAGAACAAAGAATTGGTTTGTTTTTATTATACTAGCGAAATGTATTTTAATCCTTTTCTATATTGATTATGTATTCGTATAAAACTGTTTTAACTTTTTTTTAAGATTTCATTGGCTATGTTGAAGAATGGACTCCACCAGAACCAACAGAAACTAAAGCTGGTTTGAAAAGCAAGATGAACCTTGTCTTGATCGATCTAGAGTATGTATTTCATATCTGCTACGAATATGTTGGTATAAAACCCTTTATAATTTTCCTTTTAACATACATTCTGTTTATATGTAGTGGCATGAAAATGACCTGTTCTTTGTGGGAAGATTATAGTCATGAGATGTTTGAATACATCAAGCAGAATGAAGATGAAGTTCATGTAGTCCTTATTGTTCAATTTGGAAGCTTTAGCAATTATAAAGGTATGTTATATATTACTTTTTTTAGAAATTCCGATTAGATATTTTTATATACCAGTATTTGTTTTACCTGTTTTAATATTTTTTTTTCAAAGGCAATGTAAGTGTTCAAAATGCTTTCTTTATCACTCGCCTTTTTATTAATGAAGACATTGAAGACATTCGTTCTTTCAAGAAAAGGTAGAATAGTTATATTTTTTTGTGTTTTATTTATATGTTTTCAGTTGTTTAAAGATATATAAATATATTTTTTTTAATTACAGTTATATTGAAAAGTTTATCTCCAGCGAATCATGTTCTGCTCAACGATCCCTGGGATCGTCTGGTAGTATGAATATGTCTGATGAATTTTTGAATAAAACAACTTTTAGCAGTATTCGTGAGCTTCCATTGATAACAGAGGTTCGTATAAAATTAATTTTTTTTCCTAATAACTTTCTTTCCAAATACATTTCAAGGTTATTCGTGACATTTTTAATTTTGGTTTTGTAGGTTAACAAACAAGTAATTGTTGTTGGAACAATCAAGGGGGTGGATCCTAACGAAGATTGGTATTACCTTGGTTGCGAGTTCTGCAACCACAAGGTTGAGCCAACTTTGAGTTTACCAGATGATGAAGAGGTGAAGGACGTAACTTCATTTAAACAAGTTTTGATTTGCACGAATAAAGGTTGTCCCAAACAGATTGTCTCTGGTGATCCAGTGTAAGAATTCTATTTTCTATACATAAGTTATAATTGTATGATATTATTTATTTATTTTTTATGTTTTAGTATTCATGTTTACGTTTAGTAATTTTTTTACATATAGATCTGATTTTTTAGTTTTGGTGTTTTAGGTATAGGATTCCAATACGGGTACAGGATTGTACTGGAATTACATCCCTTACATTGTTTGATCGAGAAGCAAAAAAAATGTTGGGCATGTCAGCGATGCAGCTTCTTGAGAAAAGCAAACAGGTAACCTATTTTTTTGAGCCTTAAACAATATATGTAATTCTACTTTGTATTACTTATATGATGTATGATCTAGGTTTCTATTGAAGAGAAAGTAATTCCTGTTGAGTTTTATGAAATTGAAGAGAAGAAATTTGCTTTCAAAATTAAAGTAGGGCAATTTAATATTGATAAGCATGTTGATGGTTATGGTATACGGAAGCTTACAAATGATTCGGAAATTGTAGCTTCTCTTGAAGAACGGTTCCTTGACATTCAGGTTATGATTATCATTTAAATATTTTCGTTATAATTACTGTTATGAATCGTTATTATTTTTGTTGTTATTTAGTTATTGTTTAAACCCTTTTTACTTTAATCGGTTCTTTATTACATTTTTTTTAGATCGAACAACCTCTGCTTGAAAATATCGATGTAGGTGACTCTTCAACACAGAATACAGTGTCTTTGAAGGTTAGTAGTTTACTTGGTCAATCATGTGTTCAGATTACATTTTAATGTAGTTTATTCTAACAATTTATACATGGCTTTTAATATTGTAGGATTCTGTTGGAGATAACACTACTCTAGAATCATCTTCTAGAGTTAGTTTGATTCGTGATGAAGCTGAGGTAAAGCGTAGCTTGGACAAAGTTTACGAAATGGAAGATGATGCAAGTCAGTCAACAACTAAAGTCCTCAAGTCTGAAAAGTTGATTTCCCGTAACAAATCACCTGAGAACACGGTCTTGATTCCTAAGGTTGAAAAATAGGATCAATTACCCGTTTTTTTGAACAATGGTTTATTGTCAGGATTTTTATTTCCTGTGTGTTGACATTTTGTTTTCATTTGTGTTTGCTTTGATTTTGAGACAATTTTTATCTACATAAATTGCGTGTTTACATTTGATGTTTGTTTATTATATTGGTAAAAATTCTACATGGTTGAATTGTTTTTTAGGATTTAACATTATTGTTGATAGTTTATAAGAGACCCTGTACTCTTATATGGCTAGCTTTATGGTGCTTTATCAAGAGTAAAAATCAGGACTGGCGTGAAGTTACTTATACTTGACGCGGATGACAAGGTGAAGAATAAAACAAAAATGTTTTGTATAAAGAAATATTTTAATGATATTTGATTAGAATATGTATCATTTTCTTTTACATTTTAATAAAATATTTCATCTTATAATAAGATTACAGTCAACTTCCAAAGGGAACAATTCCAAATAAGCGTATGTTTCTCAAAGACCATCAATAAAATCCAAGGACAGTCTTTATCGAAGGTTGTATTATATTTAAGAGACCCAGTATTGTCACATGGTCAACTTTATGTCGCATTGTCAACAGTTAAAAGCAAGGCAGACGTCAAGTTACTTATACTTGATGCTGATGGAAAAGTCAAGACTAAAACAAAAAAAATCTTGTGTATTAAAATTTTTTTTGTGATATTTGAATAGAATGTGTATTTATTTGTTTTAAATCTTAATAAAATATTTCTGCTACATTTTTTTATATGTTTTACCCCTCAAAATAATTGTACGTTGGTGAGCCGCGTGTAACGCGGGCAAAGATCTAGTAAGTTTATAAGCATCGTATGCAAGTTGTAAAAGCATGATATGATAAAGTTAGTTTAAAAAAAATGAATAATAAAACATTAAGGGAAACAATAATGGGTAAATTAAATTACTTAATTGAAAGTTTGATTTTTAAACTAGGAGAGGTGATGTGGTTGAAAACTTATTTTTTGTTTATGGGAGGGAGAAAAGTATTTCCAATGAGAAGATAAAAAGAATTAATGGTGTAAGCTAGGGTATTTATAGGTTATAAATTAGAGTTGTAAATGGGTTTTTTTATAACTCTTCGGGAAAAGGTTCTCTCTAACTTTCACCTGCTACAAAATGGTCAAAAAACTTTGGTTTTCTTGATGTTAAGTTGAAGATCCAAGGATGCCCCATTTGAACTAGAGGTGCACAAAACCGGGTTTTTTGAATACCCGGGTTCGGGTACGTACTCAGGTTTGGGTAATGATCGGATAGGGTACAACCGGGTCGGGTTCGGGTAGGGTATTTTTTTGAAATACCATACCCTATATACCCGGGTTCAAGCCGGGTTCGGGTTCAAGTTTTCAATACCCGGTTTTTAGGTATACTCGGTTTCGAGTATTAAATACCCTGTTTTCGGGTACAAAAAACCGTATCCATATGATTTTTTTCTTTTCTTTTATGTAGTTTTTTGTGTTTAATTCTTTTTTTTTGTTCCTAATACAAACTTCTTAAATATTAGTAAATAACATAAAAATACACTTTAATATTAAATTCCTAGAAAACATTACAAGTTACATTAAGTAGTACTGCTTACATCTTTTTTTTATGTAATATCTAAAAGTCTAGAACTAGTACTTAGGAAAACATAAACATGCATACAATATACATAAATAATTCTCATATATCTGCCTATAATTTCTCATTAATGATAAAAAAACAAGTTAATTAAGCTAATACTAGTGTTATTCAACACGATGACAACTACATTTAAAATTTAGATTACTTATAAAATTAACTATTTTAAATAATTGTTAAACTTCACAAATGAACCGGGTATTCTAAAGAACCGGGTACAGGTATTATAATAACCGGTTTCGGGTTTAAACCGGGTTGAAAAAAACCCGAGTTCGGATTTTAGGTGAGCTGGGTATACCCTGACCATACCCTACGGGTAGGGTAGGGTACGGGTTCGGGTATGAAATACCTAGGTTTTAAAAGACCCGGGTTCTGGTATTTTCTTTGGGTTCGGGTATTTTGTGCACTACTAATCTAAACTAATAATGTCCAGAGCCTTAGCAACCTCAATGGCATCATTCGCAATTGTCCCATCATTCAAGTATCATGCATGAAATGGGAGGTTACATTTTTCTTGTACCTGGAAAACCAAAGGGTGTAATGCAAGGGTGTAACGCAAGGGCGAACAGCAGGGGTTCCAAAGGGTCTCCCTCTGAAACCCTAGTGGTAGCCCCTATACAGTCATCACCAACATACAACCTAGTTGGCTAGGCATAAAGCAACTGGGCCAGAGATAGATAGACGGGCAATGTTGATTAACCTCCCATAGAAGAGCAGTGCGGTCAACCAAGTTGAAGGCATTGGAGAAATCTATTGTGAGCATAGCCAAAGAACCGTCCTCATGATAGGTGTTAAGAAACATGTTCGCGTTGTGGAGCACTGCCTTAGCCCCATTAAAAAAAAATATTGATTGAAAAACAAAAAGAAATTTAAAAGAAATAAACAAAATATATAAATTCAAGATCATCCATGTATAGAATCATGTAACAGTGAATCATAACTTTTCTGTATAAATATAAAGGCCATCAAAGTCTACTGATTCCAAACGAGACAACGGTCTATACATACAACACTAGTCGACTCATGTGCAAAATGAAATCTCTAAACAACAAAAATCTAGCCAACAACCAACATCAACTCATATTCAACACTACCTCGACCCGAAACCCGTCAAACGACGCTCTTTATATCATCTATAACATCCATAGCCGTCATCATATCGATATCAAAGTTAATAATCGGAACAGATGACGGTCTCTTGATGGGAAACGGGTCCCGCTTAATTTCGCGGGTCGGGGAATGACTACTGCTTTTAGTTAGCCTATATTGCTCGCTTAACCTGTTTCGGGCGACAAATTCTTGACTTCTGCTGATTACTGGGGTCGGTTTTCTTTTGCACACATCCTGAAGCATTTCTTGGTCTTCGGTTGTGAGTGCAGGCAAGGGAGAATCAGGCCGGTTTGCTGTGAGTTGAATTAGTTTTCGATTTGGAGAGCGAATTGGAGATTTTGCGGGTGATTTTATTCCACTGTTTATAGCCTTCGATTGGCAGACGAGATGATGAAGCCAAATGACTAGTTTAAGAATACATTCTTCGGTTTTTTCCTTATCGGCATGGAAGAGAGTCTCTATTCTTAATGAGTCAACTGTGCAAGATAGTTTTTGGTTTGCCTCAGATCTACAGGAAATTAATAGCTGTTAAAATGAAACCGGATCTGGATGCAAAAACAAAAACACATAGTGGTGGCGACTTCAACCCATTTGATTATGAATGGATCAAGCTTCAAGTTATGTGTTGACCCCATTTACTTACGAATGAGTCAAACTTCAGGTTACGTGTTATCTCTAACAGGTTAACGAGGTTAAGTAAAAGAAGCTAAAGAAAAATCCAACGTCACCCAAGGGTACATATTCCTAATCATTTTACTAAAAAAAAAAAAATATTTAATTAACCTTTAATTAATATAACTATTGTGATCATATTAGTTAACCTAATCTGACCAATACCAAAAACTTCAGATTGACATATTGATCTAACCCACCCATTTTGCCACTTTCAGAAAAACGCAACAGAAAGAGAACTTACCCGGTATTTGCCCATTCTCCAACCCAGCCAAAACCATGATGAGCTCTGTATTGACCCGGTTTGGTGTTCCGCATGATGCAAGATTAGCAGTTAATAAATAAATAATAATAAATGTATTAAACTAAAACTTCAAATAGTTTTTCTTATATCTGGAATGTTCTAAAGCCAAAGGGCCATTTGGACGTGTATTGAGTTGATGAAAAGCGACTAGTTTGAATGTCTGTGATTATCCGATTAACTCATTCTCTGGATTTGATTCTGAAGTAGCAATTATCACTATGAAATTGTGACTAAGAGTCGCAATAATCACTTTGAAAATACACATCCAAACAAACCCAAATGCGCCTCACTTTAAACTCCATACAAATTTTAATATTGCGTTATAAAAGACCAGGAACATATGAAACAAGTAGTCATAAATGTAAAGAATTACTTGGTTGTGTTTGTTGCAACTGGAACAAGCCATTCGAGAGTTTTCTCCATTTCTTCTTTAATTTCAGGAATTGTAAGCTGCAAAAGAAAACAAAAACAATTTATTACACATGTAAAAAAATTGATAATACATGTTTAAAAAACAATGGAAAATTTTGTTGTTCAAACGGTTAAAAAATTACTCCCACAAAACTCGAGTACAACTTTTTATGTGAAATTAGTATTTACCAGTATAGAATATCATAATGTATTTTCTTTTATATTTTTAGCAACAATTACTTTACTAGCTACCTAGAACACATTTCTTGATTGATTCCATGTATTTCCCCAAAAGTTTTAATTAATGAGTTTTAAACCGCAAATTTATAGTTTGGGCACTAAGGTCATAGTTTCACAACCAACAAATAATACATGGAGTAGTATCTCAATAATATTTTTCCGCAAAAATAATGTTTTTTTGGTAATCATGAGAACCCCTTGGGGAAAACTCATGGAAGGACAAGACACATTAAAATTGACTTGTCACTTTGTTTGGGAGAAGTTCACCATTGTGTCTCAGTTTGTTAAGACTAATGATCAAGAGCGGACATGTTCACAAAATCCCTCAAGAGGTTAACCAGCTTGGATCATTTGATATATATATTTTACTTTGTAACATATTCAGCCCAAGGACCACTAAAAGTTTTGTAAACTTGAAGCTGGTTGATCATTGGACTCTACAAAGTGACTCACAATGATCCCAGAAGTAAGCTTTTCTCTGACGAAGACACGAAGTGCGATCAATTTCACAGCCACCATATAAAAGAACATTTTCTTCTACCAATATATTTTGTTTAGTACTTTAGTAACGAAGAGAGGTCTTATTTTACGCAAATGACAAAAATCATTATCAATACACGTGAACGGACCAAATGCTCTTAACCCTACATAATCTACAAAATGCAACTGAAAAACTGCAAAACAAATTAAAGACATGTACCTCTTCCTTTGGGTGAAACGAATGTAATTTTGAGCGCATTGCTAACTTAATATTAGGCGGTAGTCCTTGGTACAAAGAATCCCTAGTACTTGGAGGAACAAAACCTGAGCGAGTGACCTGATGTGTATCATTAAATACTTCATCACTAATATTTATTACAATTTATATTATTACTATATTTCCTTATCAAACAAAATATTTATCGTTATCCATGCTTATGTAGAAAGAACAAACATTATAAATGTATTATCATGCAGCTAATAATATCTGAAAAAACAGAAACTCACAAGTGTATCTATCTGAATTATAATATTAGCATAATGTAGAGCAAGACCAGCTGCTCCCAACTTCTCTCGATTGCTTTTTACTGGTGTTTGGGTATCTGAAATAACATTCAGATGGTAAAATACGAAATTATATACTGCTCATAGGCATTAATGATATACTATTGAAAATCAGATTAATTGACATGCAAGGGTAGACAGTTGACTTGGCACATAGTTTAATAGATGGATTGACTAATGATCACACATATATATCACTTAAAAAGACAAAATTGAATAAATTTGTGGACCACGATCAACTAGTGAATCCATGAGGCAGGATAAACTTAAAACTAAAATCAAAATTCAACGAGTTGCTCATTTCGGACACCTACCAGCTGTTCCAAAAGCATTATGAATCTCCATGTGTAAGAAATGCACAATGTCTACGAGTTGCTCCATCACCTTAAATAAAATAAAAAAAAAGAACTTAGTGAAATATTAAACCCCTTGCAACTTATTTCCAAGAGTAACCCTTATACCTTAAACAGAAAAACCGTTGCACCTAAAGTAATGAAAAAATAATAATAATAATAAGCATACTATAGAGGATACAGTTGTATTCTACTCTATAGTCTATACAAAGAAATACAGTTGTAGTTTGTTACCTCTTCCAAAGCCTTGGACCAAAGTGACTTTTTTTGCAAACTTCTCACGAGCTTCTTTTGACTCTTCAATTCTGCCCTCAAGATAGCAAGGCTGTCCCCTTTATACAATAATAATTAAATGAACATTAAATTACATGTACATTAGGTACTTCAAGCCAAAACTTGAAAATCAAATATTCATGCACACAACTCATCTCCACATATGAAAAAGAAATTGAATAAATAACAAAAATAATGATAACATCATGATATGGACTATGGTCATAGCAAAGGTAACTGAATATCACCTCCACATTTTTTTGGGGATAATGGTTATACCTCTTGGAGGAGGATTGGCGTTTCCGTCTTCTATTTGCTTACGTCTAAAATCTTGTTCAAACCGGTCCAACGCATGCAACTCATGGTATAATTCCTGCATGCAAAACACTTTACATTAATTTCCAACACTACACACACAATAACATATATCGAGGCATTCAATACATATTTAATTTGAAGTAGAGAAACGCAATAAACACGTGTATGTAGCCCCGATTAGATGTAGTAAGTGAGCAAAAAATATACAGTTATGCGGTTACATAACGACCACGTGCATCACAATTAAAGCAAAGCAATGGGTATACGTGTTTCTTTTCTGGATAAACTTTGGAGTTATTGCTTCAAATTGATGTTTCAGACATTCTTCGGTAAAGAACTTCATTATGCACATCATAGTAATATTAACTAATATTATCCTTTATATATCCTTTTTCTGTAGGTTTAAATATGCAAAGAAATTAGAACAGAGATGATATAAAGAGAAGCAAATGCTCACTCCAGTGTACTGAACCAAATTCTTCAAATGCTCCATAGTGGTTTCTGCTTCTTCTTCTAGTTGTTTCTGGGGAATTAATTCTGATCCCAATCTAAACAATACTACAAACAAATTAGCATCATCTGTAAACCGAATTTGGCCAAACAGATTTATGTTAAAGGTGGCAAAACGGGTGGTTTGGTTAATGGGTCAAATGACTCACAAAACAGGTGGTTTGGCTAAGGCTGAATGACTTTTGTCCAAAAAAATTACTTATTGTATTTAATTAGTGTCAAATAAGATTTCAGTGATAAACGTTATTTGGATGATACATAATTATTTAAACCAAAATGGCTCATGAGGTTGACTGGTTCCTTTTTAAGAATTTTTCTTTCAACCTTTCGGCCTGTTACCAAAGTGACGCATTCATAATCAAACGGGTCGAAATTGCCACCTCCAATTTATGTCAACAGAAATTACTTCTCAAAATAACGGTCCAGGTTGTGCCATTGAGGATCTTTGCATCGATTTCCAAAACGAATCACTTCTCCAGTAAAGATTTTTAATTCTTCCCTATAAACATCATAAAAGCAAGATTTTTAGAATACACCAAATTAGTAAGAGAAAAAAAATGATATTATCATTAGTTAGTTTCATGGTGCCCACCGTTTATCTAATGCAGCAATTCTGAGGAGCTCATTCATGTCTTTTGATATTAGAAGTTGCACACCTTCTGAAGACAACACTACCTCTTTTAAGTGCTTTATGTTATCCTTTGAAAGTGATTGCATTAATGTGGCACCTTTAACGATTGTGTTTGCAACTTCAAATGATAATATTGCTATTTTATTTCCTTTTGTTGCCACTCCAGACACAAAACCACTGCCGGTGTGTAAGCCTGACACACTGCTGCCAAGTGTATCCAGCACTTCTACTGCCTTTCCAAGACCGGCGGTCCCTGCTTTACCCAAAAGTGAACTCATTTCAGAAACCTGCATTATCCGATTTCAAAAAAGAAATTAGCAGGTTAGGAAATGGTTCGAAACGGTTAACTTTTTCATAAAGACCAGTTCAGATTAGCATCGCACCTCTTTTTAAAAGATTATAACTATTTGGTGTATCTTAAATCTTAATAAAACTGAGAAGTAATAACTCAAGTCTTTTGATAAAGCGATGTAGGTGGCTTTAAGCGTTTGTGAAACTTAGGGTGTTTCCTTTATAGCTAAGTTTCAAATTTTTACCAATTGCGTCCATTAAAAATAAAGCAAAAACAATATGAATCGACACAATTATGATTTTAAGATACGGAATTCCTCCGCGGAATACATATCTAAGAACTCAATACGCATACAGCTATATTGTAGTTATCGCACAAAATTAGGTATTACGTTTTGTTTATGGTGCATTTGGAACATACACTGCAGCAGAATAGGGTTTCTATATGAACCTAGTTCTAAGACATACAGCATTACTTAAAATGTATCATAAATGTGACAACTGCAGTCCTAGAAATTTAGTGACTGACTTCTGCATTGTTGTGAGAACTTAAGAAAATTGCCAAGAATGTTAAGGTCTATCTCAGTATTATTCTCAAATGAACATAAAATTAGCTAATTACATTTCCTAGGGTAAAATCCCTCAAATAGAATACAGAAATACCGCCCAAACTAGAACAAACCCTTGTTAATGTAACTACGCACAAATAGCAGCATAATAAATAGGGTGATGAGGTGATCCATATAGCACAAACAAGCTGTAGGTGCCTTCTTTTCTCTTTTTCCTTCTTTGACATGCATGTGTATTTATTTTTAATACTGAAACTCTACTAGGGTCTAGCGTTACTAGTTTAACTGTTTAACTTATAACTTAAAACATTCATGACTCCCATATAGTATATACAGTATGAGAAGACTATTTGTGTCCATAATCGTATTGATTTAGGGCATAAATTTTATCTACATAGATTGAAGTGAAGTTCAAAAATTTGAATTATAAGTAACCAACAAAGGAAATTGCCATCAGCTCATAATGTTAGGCGCTTATATATGACCAATATTAGCGTTTCTCTCATCATTTATACTAATTCTTCCATGTGTTAAATTGACAAATGATAGCATTAATGTTTAGAAACCATATGATATAGTAGATGATTATATTAGTTAGTTGCTTATCTCAAATACATCTAGTGCTTCCTTCCCTAATACGAATATATTTGTCATATAGAATGGGAAACATTTTTAGAGGTATTCATTTTTTACGCACAAACGATATCTTATGTCCGTCTTTTTATTCAACGTTACTTCATCCCTACATTCATTCTTTTACACATAAAACACTCATTTCATCATCTTTATGACAAATCTTCCTAAAACTTCTATACCAAAGTAGACGCATACGATCTTCATGCTCAAGTTAAGACATTAAGACATATCAACTAAAATCCGGAAATTCCTAAAAAAAAGCTAATATTTTGAGAAATTAAAAAAAAAAAAAAAAAAAAAAAAAACCGCGAATTTACAATCAAAATACACAATTGTCAATAAATTATGATCAAAATGTCATCAAACTCCATTTACCAAACCATGTATTCAGGACACTAACCTTAGTTGACTTAGTTGACCTCGACTTCTCCTTATCCGAATGAACCCGAGCCAACCCTGGAATCCCATCATTATCATCCATGGCATACGAAAACGGTTCTTTTAAACCATTCTTATCATTATCACCACCATCAACCCTTTCCCCAACAACCGAAGGCGCAGATTCGACACTCATTCGCTGCGCAGGAGGCAATCCTCTAGACTGATAAATAACCCCAGACCCAAAACTCAACCCACTAACACTAGGAAAGCTTCCATTATCAAAACTATCTTCACTTGATCTCCTTGAACAAATCCCACCCATCTTTTTAACAAATCAACAGTTCAAATTCATACATAAACACTAATTATTCAACAAATTCGTTACACCAGACAGCAAAACAAAGTAAACTGATATCGAATTTGACAGAATATTAAGAAAAGGTTGTATGAAGCTGAAGCAAGTTAAGTTAACCTATGAATTGGATTGGAGATTGATTTGGTGGTGTGTTGAGGAAGAGAAGGTATAGATGGAAGTGAAAGACGCCATTGAATGATTGTTGTTGTGGGTCAAACACTGGAGGCGAACTTATTATTTAAAGGGTGGACAGTAATGGTGTGGAGGTCGTCATCTTGAAGGACGTTTGACTCGTTCTTGAGGGGGGACAGATTGGATTTTTCTTTTCACATTTGCAAATTCATACTTTTTCAAGTTTTGTAATGAATGTAATGTGATGTAATTTAATTATGTCTCTTTTTAAACTTGTTAAGTTTTGTAATGAATGAATGTAATGTGATGTAATCTAATTACCTTTCTAATGAATGTAATGTGATACATCAATAATCATCAATAATCTATACTTACTATAATAGGAGGGTCGTGAGTGACATAAGAAAACTGAATTGTCAAACATAGAGATAGGTTAACAATGCATGTATGATGCGTATAATAATGTCATTAATCAGATTAAAATATTCAGAAAAATATGTGGGTCATTCATTAATGTAACACTGTTGAGGTCAGCAACATCTGTTTGTTGATCTCAGTTAACGAACAGATGTTCAGACCAATAATTGAGCTTCCCTATTAACAATCATATGTTATACACACCTGTTGACAGTTGTTAAGCCGCCTAAGTTTTGAACTTTTAAGAGAGAAAGTTGTAAATTAACATAAGGAAGCGTGGTTCATTAATTATACTGCAGGTGTATTGATGCGTATGGTTTTAGCAAAATAAAAGGATGTCAATTTCACCGGTGCCAAAAACTTGATGTGTCAATCCCAAAGCATTGGTTTGGAGGAAACGACTGATTTATACTAAACCTTTTTACAAAGTTTTAAATTTATAAAGTAAACGATAATTACTTTAGAAACTAAAACCAACACATAGGCATAGAACCTGACGTGTATAGTTTGACACCTAGAAAACTTTTTGGAATTTTCTCTCATTTGACACTCACTTGACGCCAACTTTACTGTTTACTTACTAAATTTCGTGTAACGCCCGTAAATTCCCGATTTTTGAGTTTTGCTTAGTAGAGTTGTGTTTACCTTAAAAACCTTATTTTGGTTTTGTTAAGGGGGCTCTTTGGCACTTTCTAAACTCACATGGGATAACTTTGGGACCAAGTTACCAATTGAGGGAATCTAAGAGGTGGTCTTATGTAAAATTTTCAAAGACCACACCCTTATATATAATACACCTCAACAACCCTATAAATTCTTCTTCTCCTTATTGGCTACAGAACAATACCAATTGAGGGAAGCGTGGTGGGCCCATAACCCACAGGTCCCAGGATCGAAACCTGGCTCTGATACCATTTGTAACGGCCCACTCCCGTACCGCGATATTGTCCGGGCATGTCCCGATTTTACATTGGTCATAGGCAATTCCCACGCCAAAACGCGTCGCGATAGGGAAGGTATCCCACCTCTTATAAAGAAGTGTTAGTTCTCCTTCCCAACCGATGTGGGATTGTTACAATCCACCCCCCTTAAGGAGCCCAGCGTCCTCGCTGGCACAACGGCCCGGCCCTGGCTCTGATACCAATTTGTAAGACCCTCAAAACCGACGGGTCAAACAGTTGGCATTCAAAGGCCAAAACCATAAATTAATACTCAAGAAGTCTTATTTATTATCAGAAAACACACAGCGGAAAAGTAAATAGTTAAGTCATCCAAACATGAAAGTTCCCATGACGGGTTAAAGCATATTTGTAGAACAAAACAATAAGTTTAGAAAAATAGTCTTCAAATAAATATAGTAGACTCTTTATTTCGAAATGTCAACCGCCTATGAGTAGTCCTGCAGCAAGCCAAGGCATCCCTGTATTGTTCAACAAACCTTAAATCAAACTAATATGCACGTAAAGTCAGACGAGCTGAGTGAATTCAAGTTTTAAAGATTTTGAGTAAATAGTCAAAATATGGTTTAACCAAAATAGTATATCCTCATGACTTTACTCACCAAATATATAACAAGCGCATTCCGCTTAATCACCACAGAATACAATCCAGTACACTTAGGCCCAACCAAAGTTACAGATTAAAGTAGGCATATCCCACTTCTATCATAACTCGGGTTATAAAAATAAACACATAATAATAATTCAAACCGAAGCTAGAGAGCAAAGTAGGCATATCCCACCTCTGTCATAGCTCAGTTTATAATAATAAATATAATATGAACTATGTAACAATTCTGACTCAAACCAAGACCAGAGATCAGAGCAGGCCTATCCCACGTCTGTCATAGCCTAGTTTGACATGTCAAGTAACTCTCTACATAGTCTATTATATATAATAACAAGTATAACATAACTAAGCAACAACCATGACACAAAACCAATACCATATATCAGTGCATGCATATCCCACGTCTGACATGGCTCGGTTTATAAGGTCAGGTAGTCGCCAAACATAGTTGATATATATATATATATATACACATAGAAATTTATGTATTCTATATAAACAAAATAACAGTCAAGACCAAATCTGATCAAACAAGTATGGACTCAATTACGTGTTTAAGACATCAAGCGCATTCCGCCTATCAAATAAGACTTAAACCACAACTTAATCCAATCCAGAACTTGATTATCAAATAAAGCATTCAGTATTGTTATTTAGCATGCATATTAGCCCAAAAGGTTTTAAAACAATAAAAAGGGCACATGAATTCACCTTATCGTAATGATCGAATCTCAAGGAGTTGTGGACCGTATGGACAAACGAACCCTAGAACGATCAAGTACCTGTACACGTGTATATGTATATATTATTCATGGATCTACCCACTAAATATTCCATAACAAAACCATGATAAAATTGGTCAGAGGATCATGGTGTGTATTAGCTAGTTTAATTAAATTGTGGTGTATGTATGCTTCCCACCTCTGTTATCACATCGATGCTACTTTATTTTATACATCATTTAAATGATGTCCATGCACACATGCACGTTAAGAACTTCATGTTACCATTATATGCATCACTTTGAGCCACGTAAACAATTTATCTAGGTAACAGTCGTGGCTCATCACCATAATCCAATACTTATACGGTTCTTCATGAAGCATATTTCACAAAAAAAAACATGGGAAAGATCCCTCACGACGCATTGCATTCGACTATCTCCAAAACCCGTCGATAAGTTAAATCAATTCCAAACCACCATTGGAACCCAAACCCATGCTAAGAAGGAACAAGGGAGGATACCTTGGGTCACAGGAGTGGAAAGATAATCAGATTTAAAGCCCGGTTGCCTAGACTAAGGCCGCTTCACCCGGATCGCCCCGTCACAAGCGTGGTGACAACCACGAACCAAGACCGAACAAGCCGGGACTTGCGGAGACCGGTTATTTGTTCCACGAACCACCGATAGATCCCTTACCGCAACCTAAACAAACCCAGTCTGTTATAGTCGAAGACGACAATAACCAAATCAGCAAAATAAGGGAAGGAACAATAATGATCGAACCTAAAGTATGCTCGGCTAGAATGTTTCTCTCCTTCTTATCGTAGAAAAAAAAAATTACTGATGTGACCTGCTTCTTGTTGTTGCAATCAATGGAAGAAGAAAGGAAAAAAAAATATAAGTTGGTTGTAGGTTTTTTTTTTTTCTTTTTGCAAGGAAGAAGCATAGAAGAGACAAAGGTTTTGTAAAAAGAAAATACCTTCACATATATGGACAAGTTCCTATCTTTTGTCTTCTTGTTGTTGACGGATCACAAGAACAAAAGAAAAAAATAACTAAAGCGGCGATAGGGTTTTAGTTATTGTTCTGTAGCCAATAAGGAGAAGAAGAATTTATAGGGTTGTTGAGGTGTATTATATATAAGGGTGTGGTCTTTGAAAATTTTACATAAGACCACCTCTTAGATTCCCTCAATTGGTAACTTGGTCCCAAAGTTATCCCATGTGAGTTTAGAAAGTGCCAAAGAGCCCCCTTAACAAAACCAAAATAAGGTTTTTAAGGTAAACACAACTCTACTAAGCGAAACTCAAAAATCGGGAATTTACGGGCGTTACATTTCGGGACGGAATTCTTTTCAACTTGGGGATGATGTGATACCCCGCAATTTCAGGTTCTTACTTTAACTAAACTCTAGTTACATTCCTTGCATTCTACTTAACTAGGGTTAGCTAGATAGGTCACACGTTGCACAGTTATAGGTTATTAAATGCATGAAGTGGTAATTCGGGGAAGTACCAGACTGTATACATGAGTAGTAAACCTCGGACGTTGGCGAACAATGAAATTAAATAATTTTGAATTAATTGATTGAGATTGATTGCAATTATGTGCTGCTAGGAAACTCTGTGAAACTATGTGCAAACTATATGTGGTTACGTGAACTTAAACCGAATACGTTAATAAAAATCATAATAGGTGGACCATTAGGATGGTTGGGGTCTTGACACATGCGGTTACACTTATTATGGTCCAATATAGCGAAAACATCGATAAAAACACGTTGTACGACGAAGCAGACCACTAAACACGGGCCGGGGAGCTGTGAGCGGCCGCTCACAGGCTCCGAGCGGCCGTGCGCGGGTGTTAGCTATCACCAAACCGACTTAAACTAGTATTTAACCAACCTTAAGCCTCTTGTATCCCCAAAACTAAAACCCTAATCGCCCCCTACTGCCCTTTTACGAAAATATCAACCCCTAACACCTGCTAAGGCACAAGAACATCGATCAGGAAGCTTGGAGAGCATTCGGTTGATTGTTTCGAAGAGCTTGCGGTATAACATTCAATCTCTTATGTTTTAATCTTCCTTAATATGTTATAAAACCTTATAACTAAGTTTTTCCAGGTCTGAAACGTTTTCACAAAGATTAAAACTTGAGGTTTATAAAGATTGAATGGGTTAAACATAATCTTATGCGATTAGAAATTGATAGGTTGCATGTTGCGCATGTTTATGATGTTTATGATGTTTATGATCTTTAGGGTTTATGGTTTTGCATGTGTTATGAAAGGATCTCATCATGTTAGGTCTTATGAATGTTTTATGATGGTTTTTGATTATTATTGATTGATAATATGCAACTAGGGTTTGATATAATTGAAGATATTGCATGATTAAAATCTGAACAGAATCTGAATATCGACTTGTAGGGTCTATTACGTGGCTTGCAAATACGTGTTTTGATCGATTCTTTACAGGAATGGATTGTACATGTAGCTTTTTAAAATGGGCAAAATCATTTGATTTGGATGTCGTTTGATATGTTTTTGGAATTTTCTTTGATTAAAGGTCATATCAGATTTTTGGATTAACAAACTGAGTCAACTTTAAACAATCATAACTCGAGTTTTACAAGGAATTAAGTTATGAAATTTGGATAGTAGATTAACATTGGAATAAATTGGGTTTTCCAAGTGGATTCATCCCGTTTGGATGAATACACGATTTTTGGTAATTTTTCTACTAATCTGATCTGTTGTGTGTATTTTCTGAACATAGTTGTGTTGCGTGATTTTTCATAATTTTTGTATAAGGTTTTATCAAAACTAAAAATATGTATTTGTCCAGTAGACTCCCTATAATATTTAGTAAACTTTGGGAGTCTAACTCACTGGATAAGTATTTGTAATCAATTAGTTTTCACGGCGCATAATCTGTCGTAAAAACGCAGATTGTGTAATGTATGTTTATGTGACTATTTGGAGTCTTATGTGGTATGTATTTGACATGAACTTGAATGGAAACTTATATGAGATGCATATGAAGTGGAAAACTGATGATAATCAACATATTCACCAACGGTGAGTTTCACTACTTTTTCTCAAAAGCATGCGTCTAAGGTGACAACTTACTTAATCTTTCTAGTCCAGGTTTGGGACTACTGTTTTCATCCTGGGTTTTGGGATGGGTTGATTACTGGGAGGAATTGGGTTTTTGCTTATTCTATCTCGGGTTGAGATACACTAATTCCTGGGAGGAATCGCATTTTGCTAGTTTTCACACTCTGTGTCCTTGATGAACTAAACTACACTCTATCATGGAAGTCCTTCACTATTTACCGAATGAGTTGTCGGGTGGCAAGCGGGTTACTAGTTGATAGCGCTATTAGGTTTGACAAACCTCACACCGTGCTAGGAGCCGGGCGTGAACTACGACCTTAAATTTTATCATTATTGATAGGCAATGATGGGAGGCAAAAACCAGCTCGCAGGGCGAGTGCAACGTTTGAGTTGCAATTCGGTATATCATTGTTTAGTTATCATGAATGGGTTAGCTATCCTTGGCATGTGAATTAGTTGTTATGAGGTCTTAGAGGCCTACGCTTTTACTTGTTTTTACGAGGTCTTGGGGGCCTACGCTTGTACTTTCGGGTTTGGGAAACCTACACTTTTACTTACCTTACTTTGTGAACTCACCGACTTTATGTTGACACACGCTAGCATGCTTTTGCAGGTCTCTAGGTTCGGAGCACGTTAGGACATGCATCATTGTGTCATGGGTTGTTAACATTACTTAACTTATACTGTGCTTTACATTAAATGGTTTTATTTTGGGCGCGTTGTTTTGCGCATGAACTTAAACGATTATGTTTGATTTACGCTTCCGCAACTTAACTAAACTTTTTGGTAAACGTTAAACTTGATTTTCAATAACGAATTAAATGGGTTGGGCATTTGTAACACCCCAAAACGATTCGTTCGCCTAACTACGCCATTAGGCGTGATTAGCAAAATATTAACACGAGATTTAGAGAATAGAAGATGGGGTTACACTTATTATGGTCCAATATAGCGAAAACATCGATAAAAACACGTTGTACGACGAAGCAGGCCACCCAACACGGGCCGGGGAGCTGTGAGTATCCCCAAAACTCAAACCCTAATCGCCCCCTACTGCCCTTTTACGAAAATATCAACCCCTAACACCTGCTAAGGCACAAGAACATCGATCGGGAAGCTTGGAGAGCATTCGGTTGATTGTTTCAAAGAGCTTGCGGTATAACATTCAATCTCTTGTGCTTTAATCTTCTTTAATATGTTATAAAACCTTATAACTAAGTTTTTCCAGGTCTGAAACGTTTTCACAAAGATTAAAACTTGAGGTTTATAAAGATTGAATGGGTTAAACATAATCTTATGCGATTAGAAATTGATAGGTTGCATGTTGCACATGTTTATGATGTTTATGATGTTTATGATCTTTAGGGTTTATGGTTTTGCATGTGTTATGAAAGGATCTCATCATGTAAGGTCTTATGAATGTTTTATGATGGTTTTTGATTATTATTGATTGATAATATTCACCTAGGGTTTGATATAA
The DNA here is from genome assembly GCA_028751855.1 of Ambrosia trifida. Lineage (NCBI taxonomy): Eukaryota > Viridiplantae > Streptophyta > Magnoliopsida > Asterales > Asteraceae > Ambrosia > Ambrosia trifida. The sequence continues at coordinate 101,086,341 of CM054126.1, forward strand.
TTGAAGATATTGCATGATTAAAATCTGAACAGAATCTGAATGTCAACTTGTAGGGTCTATTACGTGGCTTGCAAATACTTGTTTTGATCGATTCTTTACATGAATGGATTGTACATGGTCTTAGCTTTTTATAATGGGAAAAATCATCTGATTTGGATGTCGTTTGATATGTTTTTGGAATTTTCTTTGATTAAAGGTCATATCAGATTTTTGAATTAACATACTGAGTCAACTTTAAACAATCATAACTCGAGTTTTACAAGGAATTAAGTTATGAAATTTGGATACTAGATTAACATTGGAATAAATTGGGTTTTCCAAGTGGATTCATCCTGTTTGGATGAATACACGATTTTTGGTAATTTTTCTACTAATCTGATATGTTGTGTGTATTTTTTGAACATAGTTGTGTTGCGTGATTTTTCATAATTTTTGTATAAGGTTTATCACAAACTAAAAATACACATTTGTCCAGTAGACCCCCTATAATATTTAGTAAAGTTTTTGGAGTCTAACTCACTGGATAAGTATTTGTAATCAATTAGTTTTCACGGCGCATAATCTGTCGTAAAAACGCAAATTGTGTAATGTATGTTTATGTGACTATTTGGAGTCTTATGTGGTATGTATTTGACATGAACTTGAATGGAAACTTATATGAGATGCATATGAAGTGTAAAACTGATGATAATCAACAAATTCACCAACGGGTCCATAGGGTTTACTTATGCAAGTAGAATCGTTTGGTGTCACTTACACGGTTTTGAACTTTTAAACGTTTTGGACAAACGGGTTATATGGTGTAATGATATTACACATATACTCACTTAGTAACAAATGTAATAGGAAGTCGGTAGCACACCCTACTTTGGAAGTTGGATTTTTTTTTTCTTGCATTCTAAGGTGAGTTTCACTACTTTTTCTCAAAAGCATGCGTCTTGGAGAGACAACTTACTTAATCTTTCTAGTCCAGGTTTGGGACTACTGTTTTCATCCTGGGTTTTGGGATGGGTTGATTCCTGGGAGGAATTGGGTTTTTGCTTATTCTATCTCGGGTTGAGATACACTAATTCCTGGGAGGAATCGCATTTTGCTGGTTTCACACTATGTGTCCTTGATGAACTAAACTACACTCTATCATGGAAGTCCTTCATTATTTACCGAATGAGTTGCCGGGTGGCAAGCGGGTTACTAGTTGATAGCGCTATTAGGTTTGACAAACCTCACACCGTGCTGGGAGCCGGGCGTGAACTACGACCTTAGATTTTATCATTGTTGATAGGCAAAGATGGGAGGCAAAAACCAGCTCGCAGGGCGAGTGTAACGTTTGAGTTGCAATTCGGTATATCATTGTTTAGTTATCATGAATGGGTTAGCTACCCTTGGCATGTAAATTAGCTGTTACGAGGTCTTGGAGGCCTACGTTATTACTTGTTGTTACGAGGTCTTGGGGGCCTACGCTTGTACTTTCGGGTTGAGAAACCTAGACTTTTACTTACCTTACTTTGTGAACTCACCGACTTTATGTTGACACACGCTAGCATGCTTTTGCAGGTCTCTAGCTTCGGAGCACGATAGGACATGCATCATTGTGTCATGGGTTGTAAACATTACTGAAGTTATACTTTGCTTTACATTAAATGGTTTTATTTTGGGCGCGTTGTTTTGCGCATGAACTTAAACGATTATGTTTGATTTACGTTTCCGCAACTTAACTAAACTTTTTGGTAAATGCTAAACTTGATTTTCAATAACGAACTAAATGGGTTGGGCATTTAGGGTCGTTCTTATGACTTATGGCTATGGGATCCTCGTATGTCATGCGCCTCGCGGTATAAACCCCGCAGTGGAAATTTGAGGGTGTGACATATAGTATAGCTTGCTAGGGTAAATACCGAGTATTGTATTCCAAGAGAACACACTTTCCCCTACTTAATCTTTAATCATATAACTGATCGGGTTTTTAAAAAGAAAATAAAATGGAGTGGTTCTTAAAAGAAAATAGTTTAAAAAAGGTTTTGGTTTTTATAATATAAAAGATAAAATAGTAGAGTAGACTAATATGCACATCTCGGGCCCTCCGTATAAATAGTTTAGTTTATTATTAAAATTAATAATTTAAATTAATAAAATGTGAGGAAGACGAGAGTGATCTTGAAGTGTTGACTCCTTTATTGAGAAGCGGGGCCACTACTGAGTAGAATGCACAACCTCCCGATGCGCGTCCACATGAAGGTACTCCGCCAGGTCCTCGCATATAGCGGGCTCCTCAAACCGCGGTCAAGTCTCTGGTCCTCAGATTTATCTTCTTCTTGAATTGGAGGCTTAACTTCCGACCTAGAACACCGTACATCTCCCTTAGCTCTCGCGTTCCATACCGAAGGATCTCTCCTTAGGGTCAATCCTGGCAACCTCGTATCTCCTAAGTAGGTTAACGATCATGAAGACCGAATGATCTCTCTTACAGTCGACTCAGGTGAATCGTATCCCAATTTGTTAACGGCTTTGTACTAACGAGACCTAGAAATAGAATTCTTGTTTTGTTTATCTTTATAACACTTTAATATTTATAGGCCTTAATAAATATAAAGTTAGTTTAATGATAAATAATTCAATAGACCCAACCCATAACCTCCCAAGCTGAATGAAACCCTTGATAAAGGTGGAACATAATCCTAAAGGTGTGCAATCCGAAGATCACTGGTGCACCTGTAGGGAATCTGCCCTTTACGAAGAATATCATTCAGTCATCTGGTAAGTACCAGAAATGTGTCACTCAGATCTTGTCCACTTTAGAAGCTATTGCTTAGAACCTGGTTTGGATGTTAGAAGCCCGAAGGATCTGTCTCACTACCGGTTTCCTCGCCTTGGATCTAGCTCGGGACTACCAGATGTTGATTAAACCTCTAGTCAATTAGTTAAGTTTAAGTTATTAAGTTAATCATCATTCGAACCTGTCATAAGATAAACAAACAAGGATTAGAAGAAGATAACACGAGTAACTAAAAATAAAATACTACTACTACTAATAATAAAACTCTACAAATCGAAGTGGGTTGGGGAATAATAGAAAGATACAACCATAACAAATGATCAACACGTGAACATGGCTGCTGATAGAGAAGCTCTCTATCTCCAAGTGATATGTATCAAGCATGATCCTCACTGCCCTCGATGTTTAATTGTATAACTACTCTACGATCCCGTGCTTGGCCAAGTTGATCAAGGTAGGTCGAGGCTTAACCATTGAGGGATGATAGGAGGGCCCTAAGGCCTCCCAAATGACCCCCAGATCTCTGGAAGACTCTTGGTAGTCGGCCAAATAAAGCACTAGAATGGATGATCAAATGGTGGGGGTTAGCTTTCTACTTATAGAGCTCCACGGACAGCACGGGTGTGCCATGGGTTGGCAGGGACGTACATTCTGTTGCTGTAGTTCTGCATTGTCTGTATTGTTTGTGTGACATCCGTCACCCTCATATTTTTGTTAAGTTGTCATTTATAGTCCTCATACTTTTGATCATTGTCAAATTTAATAAAAGTTGAGTTTCATTCGATCCTTATATTTTTCTTTAAAGGATATACATCTTAATTGAATACGTATATGTTAATGTATTAAACGTGTCATAAATCTACAATCATATGCTATGGTAAAAGTTTTTGTTTATTTATTTATAGTTTTGTTGGTTTGAAAAGTTAAAAAAAAAATTAATCTTTATTTTTATATTTTGTAAACATTTATGAGTTATAAAGGATGTTAAAGTTTATAAAGCTAAAAACAATTTTAAGTTCTAAAAAGTTTTGGATTAATTAAAGTTAAAGGTAACTTAAGTTGGTTAAGTTTTAAAAAAGAAAAAAAATAACTTAGTTATAATACTAGCCTAGTTAAAACATGAGGGGTCTTTTCTGCCAATTGTCCAAAGTTCAAACTCAAACCTTCCCCCCTCTCCTGGTGGCCATGCTTTTTCGGTGATGAGGTCCGGCCACCAGATTTTTTTCCGGCCAAACCCCAAAATCCAACTATTATAACACTTTTTTTTTCGTTTAAATGTTTCTAGACCGTTTCTCCTTCGTGACCAAACAAATTTCAATCACTAAATAGAGTTGTAACGCATGTTTAAGGGAATTTAAGGCGGGCCAGGCGAGTGTAGCCGCCGGAATTCAACTAGGTGGATTAAACCGTTTTTTTAACAATTGTATAAATTGATAGAACTAAATGATTTCTGCACTCCATCTCGTCCTAAACCCACAAAAATAAGTAGCTTAATCACGTCCAAGCAGCCATATAATTGAACCAAAGTTTTCGGCCTGTTAATGCTCGTGTTCGGATCTAAAACGTGATTGTAAGTCGAATTTCTTTTGCAGTTTTGTTCTTCTAGTAATTCTCTTCGAAACCCCCTTATTACATACCACTAATTATGTCTTGTTATGATTATTGAAATTGGCTATAGGGTTAGGGCTCTTAGAGTGATTTTGGAGAAGAAGATGGTTATGGATTAATAGTTAAATAAATTTAAATTTCAAATAAATCCATAAAAGTCTTGGTAGACTAGTGGTTGTGATGGTGTTATTCAATAGAGGGTACCCGGGTTCGAGTCCCCTTAGACGCAAATCTGCCGTTTTTTTGGGGTATTTCATATTTCCTTTTTAATTTTCATTTTCTTATTTTCTCTCTCTCTATATATATATATATATATATATATATATATATATATATATATATATAGGGTGAGGTTCGTGTAGAAAGTGGTGTTTTTCTAAGAAGTATAGGAAGTGTTTTGGGCCCTTGGATTAAATTATTAATGGTCTAGATTAAATGAGTGGTATTATTGTAATTAGTGTTTTATAATTATTATTTTATTAGCACTTGGAGGGGTATAATAGTAAATGCTCATGTTTTAAAGAGAAAAAAAAACAAACAATAAAAGGAAAATCAGAGACTTCCCAAGAATCATGGTGAAAAAGATAAACAATTTATGAAACCTACAAATGTAATATATTCATAAACCCTTACGTTCTTCATTCATCTAAAAAAGGTTGTGGTGTTTTATTCTGATTTGAAGGTAAAAAGATGAAGGGTCATTCAAGTAAATGGCCGATTGAAGTCGTGTCAACCGGAAAAGTTAAACAGCCTTTAATGGTGTCCAGTAGAAGAGGTAAATAGCCATGTGGTGTTTTTAGTCCAAGTTTTATTTTTACGATTTGTATAAAAATTGAGTAAACGTGATGGTGTCTTGTAAAATGGTCGATTAGGTTGTTATAGTTCCGATTGGGTTTGTTGTAAGATGGTTTGTAGTGTTTTGGGTTTATATTATAGTGTTTGTGTTTTGGGGGTTGTTTGCAGGTTACTGGATGTTCTTGTTGGTGTGTTTTAAGTTCATGGACATTCAAACAATAGTGTTTTAAGTTTATGTGATATTTCGATAAAACACTGCGAATATGAATATGAATATGGATTTGGACGTTCGAACAATAGTGTTTTAATTCTGGACGTTCAAACAATAGTGTTTCAAGTTCATGTGATATTTTGATAAAACACTCGAATATGAATCTGGATCTGGACGTGAATGGAGTGAATTAATCGTGAGAAAGGAAGACAAATATATGAATATTGTTGGAAAGTTAATTATGGATGTGTTATTAAATCCATAATATTAGGCAAAATTGGTAACTAACCATAACTATGTAATTAATAACCATAACTATGTAATTAATATTGTAAACTTGTTTTATGTTAAAAAATAAAACACAATTTCTTATTTACCAAGATACCCTTTTCTATTAAAATTATTAATGTCACGTGTCATTATTGTGTGGCTTCTTACACTTCTTAGACAAATCTCACTTTCTACACAACTCTTAACCTATATATATATATATATATATATATAGAGAGAGACTTTGAAATATTCATAATAAATGCATTTTTTACCCAAAAATTATGAAAATTTAGGTGTAGCTTGTTGACACCTCATAGAAAATTATCATATTTTTATTTTCTGAAATTTGAATTGTTTTTGTGTTTTTATTGATTTAAATTGTTTTAATCATAATTGATTGATTAAAAATTCATTTTTGATGATTTTAATCCCAAACTTTTTGGGAAATTATGTCTAATCATCATGAACTGCAATAAAAATTATTGGTTCAGAAAACATTTATTTTTATTGATTTTCCTATTTTTAATCATTTAAACATGATTTAATTTCATTTAATAAATTTTAAATATAAATAAGTTTATAAAAATTATGGGAAAATTATTTTCATTGATTTACATCAAAAATCATCCATTTTCTATGAAAATAACATTTTTGGATCATGTCTTGTATTTTTAATCTTATTTATGTTTAATTAGACATAATTAAACGTTTATTTATTTATACTATTTCAACATCTATTTTATAAATACTTTTCTTATAAAATAGAAATATTTCTTATGTTGGAAAGCCTTAGTTATTATTTGTTGGATCATTGTGTAACTCATAATTATTTATTTATACATTTATGATTATTGTATTTATTTTAATTTAGTTAAAGTAATTAATTAAATTTCTTTGTCTTGATTATTCAAACATATTTTTATCCAAATATTCAATTAATAATAATTATATTACCTAAACCATATTTACAAACTTTGGTATATTATTTTTTAATATACAACTTTTATATTAATTTAACTTATCATAAAAACTCTAATTCCTCAAATCGACTTAGCAAACCCTAATACCTTAGACCCCAGATACTTTAGACTCTTAGACTTTTCTTTATTAGTATTCATATACATTATAGGTTGAATTCCTCAGAATTCTCATTACTTAGCTCACGACCGCTAAAGTTGGATTATGATCGCTTTCGCAAACTGTGAGTATATCTTTCCCCCTTTTTTACTGTTTTACTATTTTGGGGTGACTCATGTACCTACTATCAAGTTTCGATTTCCTTTTACTAAAATAGCAATTCTTATGTGTGTTTGCTTGTGTCATTTCGTGTATCTATGACTTGTCAAATCATTAATCGTTACGGCCTATCATTTCAATGAATAGATCTATGGTATATACCCTTGTGACTCTGTTGGGATTTTTACCAAGAGCATGGAATGCAATTCATTTGAAATATTACCACGTATAAGATTACATGTGACTGATATCTCTAGAAGAGAAACCATGGTTCGGATTACTGATGGGATGAAGGTGAAGGATGACAGAGATGAATCATCTCCATATGTAAGTATTCTTAACCTATTTCGATCGTTTATTTTAACTAAAATAGTCCATTTTGAGAATTTTGCAGTATCATCCTGAAGATGGAACATTTTGAAGACTAGAGGGTTGGCCACCCTCTCCTCCGTTAAGGTGTCCGACACCTTCCTAAGGTTTAAAGGTTTTCACCTTTCTCATTGGGTTAGCAACCGCGCCTGGTGCGCACGTTGTTCATGTATATTTTCAAGATGGTGGGACCAGTCCATGTAAAAGTGGCTGACAATTTCATCATTTTTGAGATATATATTGAACTCTTAAGGTTTAGACATTTTCCAATGTCTCTTACGTACTTGGCCTAGTCGCCAGGGCCTTGTCGCCAGGTATTCCTAAGATATTACAATGGGCCTTGTCGCCAGATATTCTCAAGATGCTACATGTTGGTTTTTCACCAAGTCATTCTAAATGGGCTTGGCCCCAGTTCACTTAAAGGCCTAGTCGCCAGTACAATAACAATGTTTACCTTTATACAGGTTATTGTTAAAATTTCCTTGAAAAAGGAAAAAATCTCAAAAGTCTATCTTGAAGATATTATACTAGGGACATCCTCAAGATAGTATCATCCTGAGGATGACAAAGAAGAATGAAGGACATTTTCAAGATAAGAAGATTGTTTTCAGAAAATGGAGGTATCATTTATATCATTTCTTTATACCTAAAATTTGCTAATATTTGCAGAATATCAAAAGAAAAGAACAAAAGGATGTAGCGTCAAAAAGTTGTTGTCATATTATTTATGCATCATATTCAAAAACTGATGTCAACCCCTAGCTTCATCCAAAACCAGGACCCATCCACCAGGGGTCAACATCTAAGGTCCAGGTCAATAATAGATTTGGGGCTTCGTCTTGAAACCAAGATCCCTCCACCCTAAGCCTTATAATATCCTAAGTTATTACATACCAAATAGAAATTGTTTGAAATTATTCAACCATAGACTACCATTTTCACTACCACAAAAAGATTTAAAAAGTGGGCTCCAGCCTAGTCTTCATATCCATCATCGCCCACTTAAAGATCTTTCACCACCACTGCTACCTTAGCTTTTGCTTCCTTTACCCCAGCATCCTCAGGATCTTTTGGTGCATCTTCAGGACCAGCAACAGGAACAGGCTTGAAATCTACATCCTTTCCACCTAGGCTCTTGACTTTCTCCCTCCAAGCATCGACATCCCAGTCCTCTTGCTTGAAACCAGGATTCCTAGACTAGAAAGCCATCTTTAATCTAGCCTGTAAAACAGAGATGCTAGCAGATTTCATTAGTTCATTCCTGTACTCTTCCATCTCCTTCTCCTGATCCAACATTGCCTAAGCATGCTCCTCTTTCACCCGCTTCAATTCAGCCTCCGTCTCTGCCAACTTGGTCTCAAGATACTTGCCTTTATCGTGAGCAATCTTCTGAACATCCTCAAGTTTAGTTTGAGCATCATGAAGATCTTTGGCAAGAGCATCCACAGATTTCAACAAATACTCATGACCCTTACAGAGGAGAAAAGAAGAGTAAGTAATTCACATTAAAAATTATTTTTATCATTAACATTTCAATGTCATCCTCAGGATAAGACCGTACCTGGAGAGTGAACTGGGAAATCTTCTCCAATACAACATTAAAGTTCAACCGTTCAAAAGGGGTGATTTCCTGGGCAATGGTAGTAGCATCACTAACCTTCCTCTTCTTCAAGGCACCAGCAACCCTGGATTTAGGAAGGTTGGAAGGATGACTGGCCATCTTAGAACTAGATGGAGATGCTGAAGTAACCTTGACTACCTTGACTCTAAGCTGTCAATGTCATCCAAATCAAAGGAAGCAGGCTTTTTTGCTGAGAAATGGCAAAAGACAGGGTAAATTATTAGAAAAAATAAAAAATATCCTTAGGATGCAATGTAAAGATATTTACCAGACATCTCAGAAGTTTGGCTAGCAGTATTACTTCCTTCCACTTCAAAAGTTTTTGCTGACACAGGTAAGTCGTAAACAGCCTTACACCTCAGAAAAGCTTCGTTCAAGGGAGTAGCAAACTTGGAAAAGGAAGTACCTGTTAAACAAAAATTTTCAGAATGTTAACATCCTCAGTGTTGGTGGTCAAAATCCCCAGGATGATTTTACCCTACATCCCTAAAGTACCATCCTCAGGATGCTAAAGGACTCAACTAACTTCAGGATGTATCAGTACTTTGGCATGTGCACATCCTGAGAATGAACTAACGAATTAGCTTTCTTATGCATGATTGCAGGTACAACTAAGTTATAATATGGGTTTACATGCTCGGAAAAGTCTATGTTATAACTCCTCAATTGAAGAAGTCAAGGATAGAAGTAAAACTCGTGGTCCAAGATGGAAGATGGAGTCAAAGTTGTAACCGATATACATTTAATATCAGCGACAAATGAGGAAACAGCTGAAACATTAAACTAGCCAAGGAGAAACCATTGCTACAATGTTTACCTAAGTTGAAACAACCACAACGATCATATGAAGACTTCAAAGAGCTTAACTACTTAGCGGATATCTCGGGATTCTTTGTTTACTTCATGTACTATATAAATGGGAGTATTGGATGAGTATAGGACACATTGCTTCCACTATAGCTACACACATACACTTAGCTGATTAGAAACACTCACACAATCATTGTAATCTTAGTACACTCGTCCATTTTCTCATCCAAAGTTGTATCTTTTTACCAAAATTAATATTAACAAACAAGGCAGGGGCCTAGTCTCCTCCTGAGGTTTTATGCCGGCGATCTACAACTGATGAGGGCTTTGCTCGTAGATCGAGTGTTGTTCTTTGTGTTTACTACTTTATTCATTCATTACACACAGTTCCATCCCGAGGATATAACTGTCCATCCCAAAGCTAACCTAAGCCATCCCGAGCATAGTTGTCATATTTTTACTTCTTTAGCATCCTGATACACCATTTTCATAATATACTTGACTCTTTAATATATTTTCACACATTTAGCACTCTACCTCACTTTTACTAATTTGGAATACAAAATTATTTCTACTAGGTAATTTTTGACCAAAACAATTTGGCGCCCACCGTGGGGCAAGTGGTGCTATTTTAACAAAAAACTTTGTTAAAACTTTACCTCATTTAATTCTTTTTTACAAAATTTGACAACTATGTCTTATTCACAAAAATCTGTTTCCTCATCCATTCCATCTACAACCTCTGCCAAGAATACTGCCTTACCACCTCCACCTGCACTTCCAAGAAGTTGTACTTCCCAAATCCCACCTAGACCATCTGGAACTACTCCTCCTGTTTTTGTATCGAATGATGAATTACTTTCCATGTTTGCACTAATGAAAGATTTGATACATCAACAACAGGATACAAACCGGATGTTGATAAGAGAGATACAAGCTCTTAAATCATCCTCGAGAAGGCCAAGTGAAGACATGGGGACACCATTGCAGCCCACGGCGTTAGATTTTAATTCTAGCATCTCTGGAGGGGTACATCAAGGAGATTTTATCCCCATGAGTACTGGGTTCTCTGCTCCAGAAACAACAACTACTCCCAGGGTGGCAACCACCAGGGATACAGGATACACACCTGTGCCATCCTAAGGATATAACAATAACGGTAACAATTTAAGTTCTAGTACTTTTACTGCTAATGATGTTGCTTCTTTGCAGGATACAAGAATAAGCCCTCAGCTAGCAAGGGAGCTTTAAAAGATTAAGGATATAGTGTCGAGTGTGCCAGGGATAGTGCAACCCATCCCTGAGGTATCCTCAGCATGCCATATGGTGTCAAGATTTGCACCCCCCATATGTGATGCAGAGATTCCAAAACGGTTTCAAACTCCAAGTATGAAGCTTTATGATAGATCTACAGATCCTGAGGAGCATGTGACTCAATATAGGGAAAGGATGAAAATAAATCCAATCCCTGCCAATCTGAAAGAAGCGTGTTTATGCAAGGGATTTGGTTTAACTCTCACCAGTCCAGCCCTGAAATGGCTCCTAAGTGTTCCACCCTATTCTATTACTTCTTTTGCACATTTAATTAACATGTTTAATAATCAGTTTTCTTATAGTCAAATGTTCGAACGTTTGACAAGTGATCTATACAGGGTGACTCAACCACATGGGGAATCACTAAGAGAATTCATTACTAGGTTTGGAAAGGAAGCACTTGACATCCCGAACCTGGATGTCACAACGGCAGTACAGGCATTCAAGATGGGGCTGCAGAGAGATTCACCATTCTATCAAGAATTGGTGATGAATCCATGCAGGAACTTGGATGAATTCAGGAACAGAGATTTAAGATTCAACCGACTTGAGGATGATAAGAAAATTCAAGAAAGGATAGAGTCATCCTCAAAATATAACCATCCCAATCGGAAGTCCACTCCCACATACGAACCATATAAGCATAAGCCATATGCTAGGCCTGATAATAAGAAGGTCAATGTGGTAGAGGACGACAATGAGGACGACTGCCCTAAATTATCATATTACTGTTTTTCTGTGGATGTAACAAGACTGATGTATGCCATGAAGGATCTAGGGGACAAAGCAAGATGGCCAAGGAAAGAGAATAAGGCAGGATGGAAGGACAAGTCTAAATGGTGTGCCTTTCACGAAGATTTCGGCCATATCACTGAAGATTGCATCGCCTTAAGAAAAGAGATAGCCTATCTCTTGAGTAAAGGTCACCTTAAGATCTCCTGGGTAAAAATAAATCTAGAGCTCAGGATGGCACCAACATCCCAGAAAGAGCAGCATCCCCACCTAAGGATGCTGGTATTATCAACTTCATTTCAGGAGGATCAGACATTTGTGGAACCTCCTATTCAGCTGCTAAAAGACACGCGAGGGAAACAAAGACCGAAAAAAGAGAAAGACTAACGAAGACGACCATCCTGACGACCTCTAAAGTGATCAGCTTCGAGGAGGAAGACCGAGATAACATTCTTGATCCTCATCATGACGGTTTGGTTATTACTTTATATATTGCTAACCACTTTGTTCGCAGGATCCTCGTAGATAGAGGAAGTTCAGTGAATATCATCCAGCTTGAAGCTTTCAAAAGAATGAACATCCCGGAATCAGAAATAGTTTCCAGATCATCAGTTTTGGTGGGCTTCAGTGGGGAAACTAAAAGTACAGTAGGAGACATCAAGCTACCAGTATATGTAGAAGGAGTGAACTCTATCCAGAGATTCTGTGTGATAGATTCCCTATCCTGCTACAATGTCATCCTGGGGAGACCCTGGATACATGACATGAAGGCAGTCCCTTCAACATATCACCAGTGTATAAAGTTACCCACACCTTGGGGAGTCGGCAAAGTCAATAGTGATCAACAAGAAGCCAAGGACTGTTATACAACATCTATGAAGGCTTCATCACATCAAGCATAACAATTACAGAAGGATGCACAGTGCCATTCTCAAGATGTCAAGGCACATCCTGAGCAGGATGTAAAGGCTGTTTGCCTTGATAACAATAATAAGGATATCACTGTGCTAATTAGTAAGAATATCCCTCATGGCATTGAACAATCACTAATCTCACTTCTTAAATGCAGGATTTCTACTTTCGCGTGGAAGCATGAAGATATGACTGGCATCTCTAAGGATGTCATTACTCACAAACTCGGGATTGATAAGAATTTTAAGCCCATTCAGCAAAAAAGAAGGAAGTTTGCTCTAGAACGAAATGTCATCATACAAGAAGAAGTGGATAGACTCCTTAAATCCAAGATGATTAGGGAAGTAAAATTTCCAAGATGGCTTGCCAACGTGGTGGTGGTTCAAAAAAAGATTGGGAAGTGGAGAGTGTGTGTAGACTATACATACCTCAATAAAGCTTGTCCTAAGGACCCATTCCCATTACCACATATAGATTCAATGGTGGATGCTACAGCAGGCCACGAAATGCTGACATTCATGGATGCATCCTCAGGATTCCAACAAATTCAAATGGAACCAGACGATCAAGAGGACACAGCATTCATGACCCCATCAGGTATATATTGTTATATAGCTATGCCATTTGGATTAAAAAATGCAGGTGCAACCTACCAAAGGCTAGTTAATATGCTGTTTAAAGAAAAGATTGGGGACACGATGGAGGTGTACATTGATGACATGGTGGTTAAGTCCAAAAAGGCATAGAATCATCTTCAAGATCTTAAGGAGGCATTTGACATCCTGGACGCCTATAATATGAAGTTGAACCCATCTAAATGTCATTTTGGAGTCGATGCTGGAAAATTTCTGGGATATCTAGTTACTAAAAGAGGGATAGTGATGACCTGTCGTTAGGGTCATGCAAAACCTAAATAACCTAGGTAGCTAGGGTAAGTAGGGTATCAATCCAAGGAGCGTGTGGTTAGTGAATATTATTTAGTTGATTAAACAGCGGTGCTTATGAAGATGCTAGGTGACTTATGAAGATTGCACTTTGCTCATTTAAGGTTTTTGATTTAAAGTTGTTGTTTATAATACTAAGAATTAATTGAAATTATAAATAAAAATGATGTTGTAAACAATCGGATTAAAAAGACTACACTAAGGATTCGGCAATTGAATACTAGGGCTTTAACAATTGGGTAAACAATAATAATGTAATTGGCACTAACGGAGTGATTGTTCAATAGGCTTAGTTATCAAGTTTTATCAATATCAAGATATATTAAACTATACTTCATTACCTAGAACATACAATCCTATGTTTGTGTTAACGTAAGGAATCATGTTTATCTCACGAGAAATTGGCACAAGATCAATTAACTACAATGAGTTTAGCATAAGATTAATCACCAATTAACACGGTTAATTCAAGCACACAATAAAATAAACAAAAGTTTAAGAACAATACCCAATGTGTTCAAACCCTAGATATCAAAAGCTTACATCCCTAGTGTAATACAAAGGGATTAGCCACTCATAGCCATGAAACTAGCTTCTTTAAAAAATAATGGATCTTGGCTCTTCTTGTCTCCTTGCGTCCTCTGCATGACCTTCTTTGCAAAACTGTCCTCTTTTTGATTCAAGAATAATTTTCCTCCTTGAAGACTAATGTCGCCGTCCCAAAAAAAAATAAAATAAAAAGATCAAAACCTACAAGCCTCTTTTTCTTTTGCTTGGGCTCCTTGGGCTCGTGACCTTGTGTCACATTATCAAAGTTTCCTTTTATTATTATTATTAGAGTCATTAGGTGTCACTACACGGTTTTGAACTTTTAAAAGTCTTGGATAAACTTTTAAAAGTTTATTATTATTATTATTATTATTATTATTATTATTATTATTATAAATGGTATTATGATCCCGTGCTCTCGACTCGGGTGTTCGGATCTCGAATATAATTTGTACTGTTTTAGCCCCGCTCCATGCGACCACCTACCAAAAATATAAAGTAAATAAATTAATAGTAAAAACAACCAAAAAGTAATAAAATATATACAATAATAAAATAATAGTGTACAGACCTAAAACTAATAAAAATATTATCTAAACGACTCAAAAATATACAAAACTGGCAAATAAACATGATGCTTGCAACCTCGCATCACACTCCCACACTTATCTTTTTTCGTCTCGAAAAAATTATATACACTCTGCTCAAGACATTATCACAGACTAGCACCCCAGTCGCCCTATCATACCTTAGCTGAGGTCCAAAGTCATACCCCATTTACAGATCAGCATTAGATGTGTTAATTCAGCAAGTCAAATTGATTTCCATTTAAAAACAGAATTTACTCGACTAAATCTAACATGCTTCCGGTTTTTATTTTCATGCAACACACCCCTCACAATTTTTCACTCCACTCGGTTTAATATCTAGACTAGCATGTAATGCGCTAGTATTAATCACTCAAAAACCAAGTATGCAACTCTGTTATCATAGGCTTGTATGACAATCACACCTAAACTATAGGTAATGCACATATCTAAAGGACTTACGGGTTTTGGGCTTAGGGTAAAGGTAGGGAACATTTGGCTAACAAGTGGCTAAAACGAAGACACGTACCGACCCATGACAATCCTTTATTCATACTAAACACAATAACTAAAACAGCGGGTTATTTTCAACCCGTATTACATAATACTCACAATTTTTTTTCTTTTTCTTTTTTTTTTCAGCCGCCCACTTTGGTATATCTGCCTCATGAATTGACTGCTTTTTTTTTTCTTTTTTTTTTCAGCGTATAAATACCAAACATCATAATAAATATACTTAGATTGTCAAGTAACATTGATGACACAAAGGTTGGTTCAAGAAACTGATTTGGGTTTAATAAACGAATAGGTAAAGGCTCAACATGGATACTAGGGGTAATATTGTTGGTAAACAGGTTAATCACGTAAACAAATACGTGGGTATCAAACGAAAAAGAGAATCCTAACTTGCCTTTATCATCTATGTGCATATCTAGTCTACAACCTCGGCATGTATCAAATCACACAAGTTCTGCAACAGAGAAACATCTGGCCTACTCTCACAAATGAAAATATATAATTCAATCTATCAACTAGTAGGCTCAAGATCTCACAAAAGTGGGGAAATGGGTTACCGATGTGTGCATGCATTTATTACCAATAGCTTGTTAAATCTAGTCAGACAATTCTAAACTTTTTTCTTAAAAACACCTGCTGAAAACGGTTCATACTACTTTTCCACAAATTAGACCATGACTAAGGATCTACTGCCAAAACAATCAAGAAAAAACTGGTATGTACTGAAAAAGCTGCTTTTATGTCTGATTCGAATGCTTTTTTTAGGAACAATTTTCAAGACATTTTCAAATTTTTTTTAGACACCAAATTTTTTAAGACACAAAAATAAATAAAAACGAAATTTTCCCACCCCCACACTTGAACGACACATTGTCCTCAATGTGAGCTAGGAATAAAATAAAGCAGAAATAAAAATAAAATACAACAGTAAAAGGAACAGACTCCCCTGGATATAGGCAGTGCACGTATGAGTCTCTGGAGTTCCTCCCAATCGAACCGTATAGCATTTCATTCGCGGCCGATAGACAAATCTGAAACTAAGACTCAAAGAAAAATAAAAACGTAAAATTCTGGGATACCTGATACACCGATGGTGTACAGATTTACCTTGCCTGAATGGAGATTGAGTACAGGCAAGTAATCTGATTGCAAGTTAAACTCCAAGCATTCCCATAAATCAAAAGAGACTCAAAATACTAACTAAAAATAAAAAGAAAAATAAAATGAAATAAATAAATATACAAAATGTACAAGAATCGTACCTGATGTTCATTCATGGTGGTCTCAAAGAACATTTGCCTACCGAGTTTCCAATGTATGCTCGGTAGTTTACCTTCCATGCCCCAATCTGTTCATTCTCTTTCACCTTGTCCATCGAGTCCAAGCATAAAGGTTTTATCCCACATTTTCCTACCGAGTTTCCAACGTACACCCGGTAGTCTACATGCCAAATCCACAATCGATTCCCAATTGGCATGAGAATTGGGTGATGTTTGTTGCGGGGCCATTTTACAATAAATTGCCCAATATCCTCCCAACTCACCTTCCTCCTCTTCATCTTTGAACCTTCATCCTCCACTTTGTTGGGTGCTATAATCAACACGGGATGAGATTCGTGGGGAACTTTCACCTCAGCCACCAGATCTTCATGAGATACTAAGTCTTCAGTTGGGGTTAACCATTCAGAAAGACTTGCAGTATCTTCATCTATATCAGCATAAACCACTACACCACTAGCCAACTCATCATGCTCACATTTAAGTTGGGAGAATTCCTCAGCTAGTTGGCGAACCTGCATAACCAAAGCTTCATGAGCTTTGTCTCTCACTTCATTTCCCTTCTTCGCCTCTTTTATTATATCTATGATAGCATCAAACTTGGAATCTCGTGAGTTTTGAGGTTCTTCATATGCCGGTTGAGGATATTCATTGTGGTTCATATTGTATTCTTCTTGGTAACTTGAAAATGGCTTCTCTTCGAATTCATAACCTTCATAGCCCCAATTTGAATTATAATTGTGGTTGGCTTTTGGTTGGTAATTTTCTTGATGTGGCTTTGCCCTATAACCAGCCCTCAATTTTTCTTTCCAATACTTTGTATTACTCCAAAATACTAGGAAATCTTCCCCTATGTGAATTTTCCCGCAACAAAAACAAGAATGATCTTCCGGTGGTGGAGGCGGTTTAGAGTGTGGATGGCATAATGTGTATTGTACGGGCCGTTGGTTGGGATATTGGTTGTTATTGGAGTTTTGAGGTGGGTTGTAATAATGGCCATGTTGTTGTGGGTATTGTCGGTTTTGGTTTTGTGGATGTGGTGGAGTGTTGGCACAGTTTCGGTTAATGGGAGTTGGTGGAAAGGGTGGTCCTCGGTTGTTACCTTCTCTATAAATTGTTTTTGTTTTGCATGATGGTGGTTTTGGCCGATTGATAATTGGTTGCAGGTAGCCCTCACGTTTCTTGTATGCTTGCATTCTCTCACGTGCCACTGGATGATCTCGCCACAAATGATATGGGCTCCCACAACAAGGACAAGCATTATCATCATCTTCCCAATACATTGTGATGATGACGATCAAGTCTTGCTAATTTCCCAATCTTCAGATTTTACACAAATGGCATGCATGCATTATCTGTCACCTGCACACTTAACACACCACGCGTAAAAACGAACAAAAATAAGTAACAAAGACAAATTAAACAGTTAATCACAATAATCAACTAATAACTAAACACTAAGCGCACTAGCTCCCCGGCAACGACGCCATTTGATGACCCGTCGTTAGGGTCATGCAAAACCTAAATAACCTAGGTAGCTAGGGTAAGTAGGGTATCAATCCAAGGAGCGTGTGGTTAGTGAATATTATTTAGTTGATTAAACAGCGGTGCTTATGAAGATGCTAGGTGACTTATGAAGATTGCACTTTGTTCATTTAAGGTTTTTGATTTAAAGTTGTTGTTTATAATACTAAGAATTAATTGAAATTATAAATAAAAATGATGTTGTAAACAATCGGATTAAAAAGATTACACTAAGGATTCGGCAATTGAATACTAGGGCTTTAACAATTGGGTAAACAATAATAATGTAATTGGCACTAACGGAGTGATTGTTCAATAGGCTTAGGTATCAAGTTTTATCAATATCAAGATAGATTAAACTATACTTCATTACCTAGAACATACAATCCTATGTTTGTGTTAACGTAAGGAATCATTTTTATCTCACGAGAAATTGGCACAAGATCAATTAACTACAATGAGTTAGCATAAGATTAATCACCAATTAACACGGTTAATTCAAGCACACAATAACATAGACAAAAGTTTAAGAACAATACCCAATGTGTTCAAACCCTAGATATCAAAAGCTTACATCCCTAGTGTAATACAAAGGGATTAGCCACTCATAGCCATGAAACTAGCTTCTTCAAAAAATAATGGATCTTGGCTCTTCTTGTCTCCTTGCGTCCTCTGCATGACCTTCTTTGCAAAACTGTCCTCTTTTTGATTCAAGAATAATCCTCCTCCTTGAAGACTAATGTCGCCGTCCCAAAAAAAAAAAAAAAAAGATCAAAACCTACAAGCCTCTTTTTCTTTTGCTTGGGCTCCTTGGGCTCGTGACCTTGTGTCACATTATCAAAGTTTCCTTTATTATTATTATTATTATTATTATTATTATTATTATTATTATTATTATTATTATTATTATTATTATTATTATTATTATAAATGGTATTATGGTCCCGTGCTCTCGACTCGGGTGTTCGGATCTCGAATATAATTTGTACTGTTTTAGCCCCGCTCCATGCGATCAGCTACCAAAAATATAAAATAAATAAATTAATAGTAAAAAAAACCAAAAAGTAATAAAATATATACAATAATAAAATAATAGAGTACAGACCTAAAACTAATAAAAATATTATCTAAACGACTCAAAAATATACAAAACTGGCAAATAAACATGATGCTTGCAACCGCGCATCAGATAGAAGCCAGCCCTGAACAAATAAAGGCCATCCTTGATCTCAAATCCCCAAAAAATATCAAGGATGTACAAAGGCTGACAGGCAGGATAGCAGCCTTAAACAGATTCATCTCGAAATCCTCGGATAAATGTAAAGAATTCTATGATATCCTGAGGAAAAATAGTAAATTCGACTAGGGACAGAAACACGAGGAAGCATTGAAGAAGCTGAAAGAGTATTTAGCAGTTTCTCCATTCCTAATGAAGCCTGAGGATGGAGAACCACTAAAGCTAAATCTTGCAGTTTCTGTGAATGCTATAAGTGCGGTATTGGTAAGAGATTTCGAGGGGAAACAGCATCCTGTCTACTATGTAAGTAAAACTCTACTAGATGCTGAGACCAGGTATTCTCATCTCGAAAAACTTGTTTTAGCTTTGATAATGGCATCTACTAAGTTAAGGCATTACTTTGAAACACATAGGATACACGTACAAACTAACTATCCCATTAAAAATGTACTTAGAAAACCAGAAATGTCAAGTAGAATGGCTAAGTGGTCAGTAAAATTAAGTGCCTTTGACTTAGTATACGAGCCTAGAAATGCAATCAAATCTCAGGCTCTAGCAGATTTTGTGGCTGATTTCAGTAGTGACATCCTGAGTTAAGTAGAATCTAAAGTACAACAATTAAACAAAAACTTAGGAAAATGGATTTTGTATACTAATGGTGCTTCAAATACAAAAGGAACAGGTCTAGGTATACTAGTAAAATCGCCACAAGGGGACAGAATACCCCATGCTATTAGATGTGCATTTCAGACAACCAATAATGAGGCAGAATATGAAGCTCTCATTGCTGGTTTGCAACTTGCTAAAGACATGCATATTATTAATATAGAAGTATTTGTT
Source organism: Ambrosia trifida (assembly GCA_028751855.1). Taxonomy (NCBI): domain Eukaryota; kingdom Viridiplantae; phylum Streptophyta; class Magnoliopsida; order Asterales; family Asteraceae; genus Ambrosia; species Ambrosia trifida. Next base: position 101,106,469 of record CM054126.1, read on the forward strand.
GATTCTTTGTTGATTGCTAATCATTTTAATGGATCTTATGCAGTAAAGGGTCAAAAATTAGCTCTTTATCTCGAAAAAGTTAAAAATTTATCAACTTCTTTTGTAGAATTTTCACTAACACAGGTACCTAGGGAAGAAAATGCTGAAACTGATGCCTTAGCAAACCTGGGGTCCTCCCTTAATCTACCAGAAGGGTCCAAGATTCCCATCATCCGCATTCTGAAACCAGCAATTGAAGAGTGGCATCCTAAGGATAGCCAGGTACATCCTGAGGATAGCCAGGTACATCCTGAGGATAAAACAGTTCATCCTGAGGATATCATTGTTTTAGCCACTCAGGCACAAGAGGATTCATCATGGGTGACTCCCATAATAAGATATTTACAAGAAGATGTCATTCCTGATGAAGAAAACCCAAAGGCTTTTAGGACGAAGGTATCTAAATTTACAATTATAGACAATATTTTGTATAGAAAATCTCTTGCAGATCCATATTTAAGGTGCCTCAACAAGGATGAAGCAAACGAGGTGCTCAAAGACATCCACGAAGGAGACTGTGGAAATCATACAGGAGGAAGATCTCTCTACTCAAAGACTTTGAGGACGGGATACTATTGGCCTACTATGAAGAAGGATGCCATGCTATATTCCCAGAAGTGTGATCCATGCCAAAGACATAGCAACATCCTTCACCAGCCTACTGAACCACTACATCCTATTATTTCACCATGGCCCTTCATGAAATGGGGAGTGGACATAGTAGGAAAGCTACCCAAAGCTCCTGGAGGAAAGGTATTCATGCTAGTAATGATAGACTACTTTTCAAAATGGATTGAAGCTGAGGCATTTGTACAAGTTAGAGATAAATAGGTGGTCTCATTCATCAAAAGAAACATCCTAACAAGATTTGGAGTACCATCTGAGATTATTTGTGACAATGGCTCTCAGTTCATTAGCAAAAGAACAACTGACTTTTGTGAAAGTTGGGGAATCAAGATGGTGACTTCAACACCAGTCCATCCTCAAGCTAATGGACAAGCAGAATCTTCAAACAAGATCATCGTCAATAACTTGAAGAAGAATCTTGGGGAAAAGAAAGGGAAATGGGCAGAAGAGCTTCCATTTGTACTCTGGGCTGATAGAACCAATTCTAAGAATGCTACTGGTCAGACACCTTTCTCCTTGGTCTTTGGAACAGAAGCAATGCTGCCAACAGAGATGATCATGCCTACAGCAAGGAAACATCTTCAGGATGCAACTACCGATTCCGAAGCATTACTACAGGATCTGGAAACTGTGGATGAACTCAGGGATGCTGCTAAAGTAAGAATGGCAACATACCAACAAAGAATTGCTAAAGCTTACAACAAGAATACCAGGATAAGAAGATTTCAATAAGGATACTTGGTATTAAGAAAAGCCTTCCAAAACACAAAAAAACCAAGCGATGGTAAGCTAGCTCCCAAGTGGGAAGGTCCATACTTGATCGATTCTGAAGCTGGTAAAGGAGCATATTGGTTTTCAACAATGGAAGGAGAGATTCCACCAAGGGCTTGGAATGCAATTCACTTGAAATACTACCATGCCTAGGGATACATGTGACTGGTCTCTCTGGAAGAGAAATCATGGTCTGAATCACAGGTGGGATGAAGGTGAAGGCTGATAGAGATGAATCATCTCCATATGTAAGTACTTATCCTTTATATATTTCGATCGATTATATTTACTAAACATGGTCTGGAAATAGTCCATCCTGAGAATTTTGCAGTACCATCCTGAAGATGGAATGCTTAGAAGACTAGGGGGTTGGCCACCCTCTCCTCCGTTAAGGTGTATGACACATTCCTAAGGTTTAAATGTTTTCACCTTTCACATTGGGTTAGCAACCCTCGCCTGTAGCGCACGACGCGCATGTATATTCTCGGGATGGTGGGACCAGTCCATGTAAAAGTGGCAGACAATTTCATTATCTTTGAGATATTCGGTGGAGCTCTTAAGGTTTAGACATTTTTCAATGTCTCTTTCTCATATTTGGTCTAGTCACCAGGGCCTTGTCGCCAGTTATTCCTAAAGGGCCTTGTTGCCAGTTATTTCTAAGGGCCTTGTCGCCAGTTATTCACAAGATGTTACATATTGGTCTTGTCACCATGATTATTTCAAAAGGGTTTTAATCCCAGTTAAAACAAAGGCCTAAGTCACCAGTATAATAACAAACTTTTCCTTTACAGGATCTTATTAAGATTCAATTCTTTCTTACAAAGGATTGTAGACTTAAAGTGTATACTGAAGATATTACACTGGGGACATCCTTAGGATGCAAGACTATCCCAAGGATGAAGAACAAACTTGGGACATCCTCAGGATAATGAAGGCCATCCTGACGATAAGAAGGACTTATGAAGAATGTGGCAAGATCAGGAGAACTACTCAACAAAGGAGATACAAAAGGTATTATTTTTTGGTCATTTCTTTATACCCTAAGTGTGTAAGTGCATTATTCATGTATGTCCCCAGCTAGTGATCCAGTACTGAATGTCGAAGGTTCAGATAATTAGAAAAACGACCAAGACTTTAGCATGAAGATACATTCGACCAGTCAAGAGGTCGAATGTAGTTTACCTTTGGTCGAATGTAGAATTAATGTTGAAGAAGGTTACACCTTCGACCACATGAAAGGGTCGAATGTGGAAAAGTTCCACATTCGACCATACAAAAGGGGCGAAGGTGGAAGTATATATAAAGGGAAAAGTTTGTTATTTTTAGAGGGAGTTATGATTTGAGCCTTTTCCCTAGAGTGTGTATGTGTGTTTTTCTCTGTATTAGGCCAAAGATTTCATTTGTAAACATCTTGATTTGATCTAATACAAAGATTAAAGTTATGGAAATTGCTCGGTGATTCGTTATCTGTTTTCATCACGATCTTTATCATTTTGCACGATCGTTGGTGATTCCGCACCCTACGGTTGATATTTGTGAGATCACGTTTCTTGATTACGATCCTAAAACGATTTCTCAAGTAATATACTTATTTTTAGATTTTTAGGGGGGGGGGGGGGAATTTCAGAAAATCAAAATTAAAAAAAATAGAAAATCAAAAATGAGTTTTCCTGAAGAAAAAGAGGAGATGATAGTACATCAATGGATTGTCAGACTACTCTGAAAAACAAAATGTATGAACAAACATTGAGTAGCCACTACAATTATATATTGGTAGGCTTGAAATCAAAGTTTAAAGTTCAGCATGGTGATATAAACCTAAAAACATTAACTGATAATCATGTGGATCAACGTCTCGTTGACATATGGTCTTAGTACCGAAATTTCGTTTGATATATTGCCAAAATCGGAGGTTTCGGGTCGTTATATTGAATGTTATCTAGGGATAGCCTAACTGATCTTTTGTCGTATTGATTTACGGACCTAGATCAGTCAGGGTATCTTAACAAAAGATCTTTAATGACAAATCCTTAAGTTACCGAATGAGGAACTTAATATGTGTGATGATAATCAAAGATTATCTAATGCGTCGTATCAATGCTATGATGAAAGTCATGTATGATATTAGTCCTCACCCTGGTTGAGTGCATAAGTCGCTTTGAAGCATTTATTTGCTAACCTGTCACCGATGTGCCTCATACCTTGTAACTAACGGATAACTACAATATAATCATGCGTTACGATGAAACTTTGTGCAATTCTTGATACGGGAATGTGTCGCGTGTGCGGGGACCATAGATTTCTCAGTATCTAAGATGACCATAACGTATCTGTTAGGATCTGAGTTTGTTTGTTTTGATTGTTTAACTAAAAGATGGTAATAATGAATTGAAAATAGAATGAAAGTGCAGCGGAATAATAAACTGTAAATCAAAACAAGAGAGTAAATGTTTTTAGATCGAATGCTTTCATTAATTCAAAGATTACAATCGTACAAGTTACTCCCCCTCAGCCTGATCACACAGTGTTTGTCAGAGAGAATGTTTTGTGTGTGATGCAATAGAACAGTACAAGCACTGTTCTATTTATAGACTGACTCAAACCACTGATGACCTAGGCTGACGTCACCTAAGACAGTGACCTCTAACAGAATAACAAACTTGAAACATCTGCTATACAAACTACTGTTACATTGAAAGCACTGATATTAAACAGCTGTTGAAGATAAACTCTGATGGGTCTTGTATCCACTGCTGGAGCCTAAGTGCTGTTGGTTCCAGCAGTGCTTTGGTCTTCAGTACTTGTATCAGCAGTTGCTCTTCATCAGACCTTTGGTCAGCAGTTGTTCTTCATCAGTTGTTTCCTCAGCAGTTCTTTATATCAGCAGTTGTTGAGCAGTTGTTTGGATAGAACAGTAGTTAGGGTCAGCAGTCTTTTGGGAGAAGCAAGTTGTAAAGACTGTTTATTTAAGGATCAAATAGATAGCATATTTTGGCTTTCTAATCATCTGTTCTTCTCCAGGTCAGCAGACCCAACAATCTCCCCCTAGAACAGATGATGCCAAAACTCAGCTTTATTTATTGATCTTTATTCCTCATCAGACTTTCTCTGATTTGACCTTTGAATTGTAGTTCAAAGTTCAGAGCAAATAAGTCTTCTTCATATCTTTCTAGATCCAGATTTAGCAATGCTTGGTGATCTTCTGCACATAGGCTGTAAGCATCATCCATGCTGATCTTCTGAACCTTTCCATCTGACCTGAGCAATGTCAATTCGTGGTTGTCTTTGTTGACCTTCCACTTTAGAATTTTTGAGTCAGTGGATTTGCTGAGATGAACCTTTATTCTTGATGAGTTGGGTGAAGGAGGTCTTCCAATAAGTTCTCTGAGTTTCTCTGTTGTAGGATCAGAGAAATAATGTATTTGATTGAAGAGCCCTTCCTTAATAAATGTATCAGCATACTTTCTTTGATCTTCCTCTGACATCTCCTTCTGCTTTTTGAACTGTCTACTTGCAGCAGCTGTGAGATCAGAGGTTTCAAGTAAGCTGTCCAGATTAAAAGTCTGTTGGGGTCTCTTCATCATTGGCTCATCAGTGTAAATTGGTTTTCTTGGAAGACTGGGATCCTTCTTTCTATTTTCTTCCAGACTTTTGTAGGTTTCAACCAACCTTAGCTCTGACCATCTGGAAACAGACCTCATCTCCCCATAGTTGGCAGCTACAATCTCCTGCCTCATCCTTTTGAACTTCAAGGCTCTGACTGGGTCTCTGCCTTTGCCAAAATTAGGAGTGGAGACTTTAGCTTTGGGGTCTTTGGCCATTTCTTCAATTCTGATCAGTTCTTCTCTCAAAGCATGAGTAGTCCAGCCATTGAACTGCTTTTTGTTTGCTTTGTAAGGCTTGGTTGCCATTATCTGTTCAAGAAGGGATTCCCTTACCTCCTTTTCCAAATCTACACTGAGAGGCATGGTGGACATGGAATTGCTCAGGGTCTTAGCAAAGTCTTCAATCCTTCTGAGTTTGCTAAGCTCTGCTGAATGGATGCCCTGAGCAGTCCTGTCATCCTTCCCTTTGCATTTCTCCCTGATGATGGCATCCACCTGCTCACCCTTGTATTTCAGATAAGTATCAATATTGAGGGGAACAGGGAAGTTTGGGAGAGATGGGAAGGATCTTTCAGATGGTTGTTCAGTATTGTAGAAGGATTGTAATTCCCCCTTGAGTAGATCAAGTTCAAGGGGATACTGAACAACCAATGGTGTAATGGTTGGTGGTGGTCTATGGGTTTTGAATTTGGATGTATGTGGTGAGAATGATGTGAGTGGAATGGCTGTGATGGGAGGAGTGGATTGGGCAGTTGAAATGGTGGTTGGTGATGTGTGTATGTTTTCATCATGCACAACAAAGGTTGATTTTCTCTTCCTTGTGTACATGATTTTTGGTGAAGGTGATTTGGTAGCAGTGGTTGGATTAACATCTGTTGGCCTTTTAGAAGAACCAGCAGATGTTGGGGTTTTGGCTGGTGATGTAGGTTTGGTGGTTGTTTGTTTAGGTGTGTGTGTGTTGGTATAGTGGTTTCAGTGTTTTGGGTGGCAGTGGTTTCAGTAGCAGTGGTTTTATCAACAGAGGTTTTCAACTTAGATGGTGGTTTTCTAACATGCTTGGCAGGTCTTTTCATCCTTTTAGAGGATCCCACATCTTCAGTTTCCCTTTGTTGTTTCTTTTTGAGTTCAACTAATGACTCTGCTTTTACTTCCAAAGTGTCAGCTCTTTTCTGTTTCTCTTGAGCAGCCTTTTCAGCTTCTAAGTTTGCAGAGTCATCTACTGCTTTATTCTTCTCAGTGGTTTGTTGTGGTGGTGCTGTTGGTGTTGCTTGTTGTTGTTGTTGTGGAGCTTGTTGTTGTGAAGCTGATTTGGTAGACTCTGGTTTCTTGGCAGACTTGGCTTGACCTTTTTGAGAAGGAGGACAACCAAAAGGATCTAGTTTTGGTAGCCTATCTCTGCCACTCTCCCCCTTTTTGGCATCATCAGCCGTGAAAGCATCATCATTTTCATCCCTGAGAATGGTGGTAGGGGCAGAGCCAGTAGTCTTCAGCAGGTGATCCTTGATGGCTTTGATATCAGCATGGGTATCTTTGTACCTTGCATCTACCATATTCCTGATCTCAGCCATGTAGGTTTCATGTGTCTGATCAGCCAATTTTCTGTGAGCTATGATGATGGGGGAAACTGATTTCCATAACTCATTGGCTATATCAGCTGTGGATGGTTGACTCTTGGAGAGATCTGCAATTGAGCTCAGTAGTAACTTGACATCAGATTTGATGTCAGCAACAGAGGTTTCAATGACAGAAACTCTGTCCGTCAATTCTTGGTATTTTGACCCATCTCCTAAATTAATAGGATCATCTGAGTCCCTACCAGTGGTAGTTTTACTTGATTCAGGCCTAATAGGTGAATCAGATGCCCCTTTGTCTTGGTACTGGGGACTTCCAACTGTTTTTGGAGACACTATAGTGGCTTCAACAGTTGTTGCCTTCAAGGGAGTCTTAGCTATGTAATCACTGTCCTGATGTGAGACAGTGGTCTCTACATCAGTAGTGGCTGCTCCACTTGAAAACTCACCTAGAGTTTCATTGAACCCAGGTGGTGTAACCTCCTCTTCTGTTTGTGGGATAGCAGATTGAATATTCTCAGGGCCAGTCACTTGTTGGAGTATACTCTCAGTGACAGGTGGAAGAGAGGAACTGGGATCTTCCTGAGATTTTTCAATTGCTTCAAACAGAGGTTGCATTGTTTGTGGGACATGTGATGGTGAGAGTGGTGGAGTAAGAAGAGAATTAGCCCTGGGATAGGGGCTTGTGAACATATGGTCAAGTGACTCAAATGCATCATGATGTGTGTCCCCTTGGCTTACAACATGATCCTTTTGAGAGGATTCATGAGGAGTTTGGTCAGGTGGAGGTATGTCCAACTGTTGTGAGGAAGTAACAACAGTGGTTTCAGGTTGCTTTTGTTGTGCAACAGAGGTTTCTTCTGGTACCTCAACATCCAGAAGCCTCATTTGTGGTTGAGTGGTGGTTTTTGTGGATGGATGTTTCCTTTTGGAAGTGGCTGGTGTGGGTTTCACAGCACTGGATGTAGTGCCATGATCACCAGGAGCAGTGGGCTCAACAACAGAGGTTTTGACAACAGTTGTTGCCTTTGTCCTCTTTGTTTGTGTTTTAGAAACCTTTGACACTTTAGACACTTTTTCTTGGGTGCTTCCACCCAGCATTCTTGTGAAAGTTTCATCTGTTAAGCTTTTCATTTGCATAGCAGCACCCTTTTTGAAAACTTTTTCTGGTAAGACTTTTTGTAAGATTACACTAAGTATTCTTGGGTAAATAAGAAAAGCATTGTTTGACCCAGACTTGACTGCTTTCACATTTGATACCAAGTCCATGAACAATCCCTGGGAAAGATTGAAGTCAGAGTTTGACAACATAGCATAACCCAGATATTGCATCCTCAATGGAATTTCATTAAAGGATGTGGACTTAGCAGAGACACAAAGAAGAAGAGTATGGAAGAAAAATTTCATGACTGGAGGGAAAAACTTTTTGAAAAGAGTTGATCCAGTCATCTGACCATCATACCCTCTTTCTTGGAACTCAGTGTGAAGCTCTGTTTTAGTAAAGGAATCCTTACCTGCCAGGTCATTCAGTGTGAAGGTTGTGGATATGATATCAGGGGTAATGACGATACTGGTTTCTCCAATTTTGGAAATAATGGAGGTAGGCTTTTTGGCTTGTAGTAAAAACTCAGCATTCAACCAAAATTCTTGGAGTGTATCCAGATAAATGGGGGCGTTGGCGGTGAGGATGGGTAAGTATTTGGAGTTAAGGAAAATGTCGATGGTGGAATGAAATGGAGTGTTGTCATCTGTTTTAATCAGATAGGGGAGACAATTGTGTGTAGCTTTGGCTTGAAGATCCATTGTAATGGATTTCGAAGGTGAAAATGATTGAAGATTGATGAAGGGTTTGAGAGTGAAGAAGGCGGTTTACAGTATTTTGAATACAATGAGACAGTGTAACATCTGTTATGGTAAAACAGGGTTTTTATAGGCTCAATGAAACCGCTGATGTGGCCAAACCTCTGCTTATATGAGCAGACGTGGCAATCATCTGATGGATGTAACATCTGGTGGAGAACAGCTGTTTTGGTAAACAACTGATACAAACAGCTGATGGATCCAACCGTTGGGTTTTTTTTTTTTTTTTTTTTTTTTTTTTTTTTTTTTTTTTTAATATAGTATATATATATATATAGGCGGACAGTTGTTTTATCTGAACAGATGTTCTGAAACAGATTTTTCAACCAAACAGCTATTAAAAAAAAATTGAATTTCTGAACCATTTTATTATATTGTTTTAAAAAAAATTTATTTGTTTAATCCATGTTTAACATACCAATTCTGGAAATCAGATTTGTAAAGGTAGATGTGTCTAAAGCTTTTGTTAACACATCTGCCAACTGATCCTCTGTTGGAACATGGTGTAAAGAAATCAAACCTTTTTCATAGCTGTCTCTGACAAAATGATGTCTTATGTCAATGTGCTTGGTAGTGGAATGAGAGACTGGATTCTTGATGATATTTTCAGCAGCTTGGCTGTCCAACATGAGTGGAGTCCTAAGTGCAGTTATCCCAAAATCCAGTAGTTGATTTTGGAGCCACATGAGTTGGGCTGTACAGCTTGCAGCAGCAATGTATTCAGCTTCAGCTGTTGAAGTTGAAACAGCTGCCTGCTTTTTGCTTTGCCATGAAACTAAGGCATTCCCTAGAAATTGGCACCCTCCTGAAGTGGATTTTCTTGTGGTGTGACAGCCAGCAAAGTCACTATCTGAATAACCTGAAAGCTCAATGTTTCCATTAGCAGGATACCAGATACCAAGTGTGGGAGCACCTTTGAGGTATCTGAATATCCTTTTCACAGCAATAAGGTTTGACTTTCTGGGTGAAGCCTGGGATCTGGCACAGACACAGGTAGCAAACATAATGTCTGGCCTAGATGCAGTTAGGTACAGTAAAGACCCAATCATACATCTATAATGTGTTTGATCAACCAGTTCATCCTTGTCATCAATAGTGAGCAGCTTGACTGTACTCATAGGTGTGCTACATGGCTTACAATCATTCATCTCAAATCTGGTTAATAAGTTCTTTACATATTTGTTTTGGTGAATGAATGTGCCATTTTGCAGTTGTTTCACTTGAAGACCAAGGAAACACTGAAGCTCACCCATGGCACTCATCTCAAACTCTGCTGTCATGAGTTTTCTGAACTCTTCACACATTTGGTTACATGTGGATCCAAAAATGATGTCATCCACATATATTTGAACAATCATTAAGTGTTTCCCTTTCCATTTAAGAAATAAAGTTTTGTCAATTTTACCTCTTGTGAAGCCAATGGATAAGAGAAATGTGGAAAGAGTTTCATACCAGGCCCTTGGTGCTTGTTTGAGTCCATACAAATCTTTGTTGAGCTTGTAGACATAGTCAGGATGGAATGTGTCTTCAAAACCAGGTGGCTGACATACATAGACCTCCTCCTGAATTTTGCCATAAAGGAAAGCACATTTGATGTCCATCTGATACACCTTTATGTTGTGGTTGACAGCAAAGGCTAAAAAGAGTCTGATGGCCTCTAGTCTAGCTACAGGAGCAAAGGTCTCATCATAATCTATTCCTTCTTCTTGTCTGAAGCCTTGAACCACAAGCCTGGCTTTATTCTTGACAACAATACCCCTTTCATCAGTCTTGTTTTTGAAGACCCACTTTGTTCCTATAGGACAAACATCCTTAGGAAGTGGTACAAGCTCCCATACTTGTTGTCTTTTGAATTGAAGGAGTTCTTCTTGCATGGCTTCTACCCAACTGTTGTCTTTCAGTGCCTCTTGGTACTTGACAGGTTGTGTGAGGGATAAGAAGCCTGCAAAAAGACAGATATTTGAGGATTGGCTTCTTGTGAGCACACCCTCTCTGATGTTGCCAATGATCTGGTCTGGTGGATGAGCTCTTAAGTAAATAAGATCTCCTTGATATGGAACAATGGCATTTTAAGGTGATGGACAGAGGTTTGGTGACTCTGTTGGTGTAACATCTGTTGGTACTTCTGTAGTGCCATCAGATGTTTGAAATGGTAATGGAGGAATGGGTCCAAGTGGTGTGAAACTTGACTGACTTTTGTCAACAGATGATTGACTTTTGTCAACAGATGATAGGTCAGTGGTTGTGAGGGGTGAGGCAGAGGTTTGAGGATAGGACTGGCCAACAGTGGTTGACACAGCTGTGGCAGAGTTTTGACAATTGTTTTGAACAGCTGCTTCCTCTGATGCAGAATAGACTTTGTAGTGACTGGGGATCACAACATCTGTTCTGTAATCTTGCTGTGGAGACTGTGGAATACCTGCATTGTTAGTTTTAACAGTGATATCTTCAAATTTGAATTTATCTAAATCAAATAATTCAGCAGGGTTTGCAGGGATTTTTAGAGATGAAAGTTCATTGAACTTAACATTCAAAGTTTCTTCTATTGTCTTAGTCCTTGTGTTAAACACTTTGTAGGCCTTAGCAGTAGAAGAATATCCCAGAAAATAACCACAGTCTACTTTGGCTGCAAATTTTGAAATGGAATCTTTGAGATTTAAAATGAAACATGGGCAGCCAAAGATTTTGAAAAATGAGATTAATGGTTTGATTTTGAACAAAATTTCATAAGCAGTTTTTTGATGTCTGGGGTTGATCAAAACTCTGTTTTGAACATAGCAAGCAGTGTTTACAGCTTCTGCCCAAAAGGACAGTGGCAAACCAGAATCTGCTAGCATGGTTCTTGCAGCTTCTATAAGAGTTCTATTTTTCCTCTCAACTACCCCATTTTGTTCTGGTGTTCTTGGGATGCTGAACTGCCTCACAATCCCTTTTGACACACAGAAGTCATCCAACTCCTTATTTTTAAACTCTGTTCCATTGTCACTCCTGAAGACTTTTACTGGCAAGTCATATTGCTTTTCAACCTTGGTGACAAAGTCCTTCAATATACCTGCAGTCTCATCCTTAGAGTGTAAAAAGTAAGTCCATGTAAACCTAGAAAAATCATCAACTATGACAAGACAAAATCTCTTTCTTCTTAGACTCATGATTTTAACAGGGCCAAACAAGTCCATGTGCAACAGTTGTAAACACTGACTAGTTTTGGACTCATCAATGGATTTGTAAGAGCTTTTATGTTGTTTCCCTTTTAAGCAAGAAACACAATGCTCATCACATTTAAATTCTTTTGATGGTAAACCTCTGACAAGGCTTTGTTTTGAGAGTGTGTTGATAGTATTAAGGTTGGTGTGACCCAATCTTCTATGCCACAATTCTGTCTCCTTAGTGGAGGCAGCAGAAAACAGACAGACATTTGCCATAGGATTGTCCTTTAACATATCAACAACATACACATTGCCACTTCTATGAGCAACAAGCTGTGCTTTGCTCTCAGCAATAATGGTATCAATCTTTTTCACCACTTCTGGCCCAATAATCTTACAAGTTTTCTTTGTGAAAAATGAGCCATAACCTTTGTCACTCATTTGTGAAACACTCAGAAGATTAAACTTGAGATTATCAATAAGATTGACATTTTCAAACTTGAGTTTTCCAGCCTGTACAGTCCCTGAACCCAACACCTTACCTTTAGAATCATTACCAAAGGATATATCACCCCCTCCATGAGCCAAGAAGTCCAGAAGTAGGGCTCTACATCCTGTCATGTGCCTGGAACCTCCACTATCTACATACCAAAGACTATCTAAACAAGCAGAAGCTCCCTGCACATCAGTAAATGATTAGTTTTGGTGAGTGTCCAAAGCCAAATTGGCTTTGGATGGGTCCTCAGACCTTTCAGACTCAAGCTTTGGAAGGTGATCAGTGGTTTGGACCAATTTCTGAATTAAGGTCAACAACTGCTGCTGACCATTTGCCAGTGCTTGGATGTCAACACTTGGGGCAGCAGTTGTTTGATCACTTCCTGACAGATGATAATACCCATATGGATTTCTGTTCACTCTTGGTTTAGAGGGTCTTTTTGGCTCCTCATAAACATGTGGCAGACTGTGACATGGAGGTTGACCATAACCTCTTGGGTATTTGCTTGTGGGTGGAGCATCTATTACTTGGACATCTCTAGAAGCAGATGTTTCAAGCCTTTTTGTAACAGATGTTTGGACAGGGGTGAAGGTCTGTTTGGGCTTTCCTTTTGGAGTACTAACCACAGGGTTTGCAAGAGTTTTTGCTTTGTATTCTTGTATTTTTACATCAAAATTTTTGAGATACAAGCACTCTTTAGTCTTGTGATTCTTTTTCCCACATATTGAGCATGTGGCTTTGGAATCACATTCACTTGTTCCTTTGTTGATATCATATGCTTTTAGAAGAAAACAGTTTTTGGTGACATGGTTCTTCTTTTCACAGAAATCACAAAACAAGTTAACAGTCTTTTCTTTCTTCTTCCCCTTTTCAGTCTTCTTTTCAGCAGATGTTTGAGCATCTGCTGGAGAATCTTTCAGGGGAATGACTTTTGCCAAGGGAATGACCCTTGCCTGAGGAGCTGTCTTTCCCTCAGGAGTTTTAAAATCAACAGGTTTATAATTCTCAAGAGTATCACACTCATCAGACCAAGTAGGTTTAAATTCATACTTTTCAAGTTCAGCAAAAGATGAGGAACCTTCTGGTTTTTCAAGAACAATTTTCTTACCATTTGGTTCAGTGATTTTAATCTCTTGACCCTGCAGGTTTGTTGGTACTATCTCAACAGACTTTTGACTCTTTGTGTCAGTGTTTTCAAAAGCTGGAGCAGTGATTGCAAAACCAAAGCCAAACTTCACATGACTTTTGGTTTGTTTGTTGAGTAGCATCTCAAAACCTCTACATGATTCCACCCATTTTTTACATTCAACTTGGGTGGACTCAAGCTCACTTTTACAACTTTGATATTTTGTTATCATAGTTTGGAGCTGGTCTTTGGTTATAGTTGCTTCATGTTTTAAACTGCTAATTTCAGACTCTTTTGCAGTTAAACTTGTTTTCAAATCTTTTGTGAGTTTTTCAAATTTAACTTCATCATCCAAAATTTTCTTTCTAAGGTTTTCATTCACCTCTTTGATGTTAGCAAATGCTATTACACATTTGTCAGAACACAACTCTTTAAGAATTTGAGGAGATACCTTAGCAGCAGCCATCAAAGCACAATCACACTTGCACTCACAGTCATCAGATGCACCCCAGGGATCTGAGAGATTCACAACCTCTTCTTCAGGTTTTTCACCTGCAACAGCTTCACTAACAATATCATCAGTCACAACATCAGATTCAGTTACCACTTCCTCAGATTCAATCTCATCTACCATAGCCATGAAACAAAAATTTTCTGGTTCATTTTCAGCTTTGGCAACTAGTGCAAAATTCTCATCTGTTAGCTCATCAGGTAGACTGCTCCAATCAACAAAGCCTTGTGTAAAGAAGCTCTGTTGACTGGTCTCTGCAGGAGCAGAGGATGGAGCAACAGTCGTTTGCATAGGTGTTTGAGCAACAGGTGTTTGCACATAATGAATCTGAGGAACAGTGGTTTGGACATACTGGACAGGAACAGTGTTTGAGGACTGTGCAAAATGAGCAGTGTTTTGCACATTTGGTCCAGGGGTATTATAGGAATTCTGATAAGTGTTGGTCTGTGGTCTTTGATTTGGATAGGTTATCATAGGTGTACCATGTTGACCCCTACATTCCCTAGCAAAATGACTAAACCTATGACATTTATAACACTTGATCTTTGATTTATCCAACCCAACCTTAGATCTGCCAGTCAACCCTGGAAACCTTCTCCCAGTTTTCTTGTAAAAATTATTAGTTCCTACACTGAGAAGGGCCAATTGGTGCATAATGTCCATTTCTTCCAAATCATCAGGGTCAAAGTATTTCAGGTCATCATACTCAAAGGATATATTGTCAGATGCCTGTATATCACCACCACTTGCTGTGAAAGCATAGTTTGGTGAATAAGAATCAGAGTTAAAACCTGAGTTAAAACCTGAAGTTATGTCAATAAAATGATCATAACTCTGATCCTTTGTGTTTCCAGGCACCTCATCATGACCCAAAAGTGCTGTATTCCCAAACACATAGTCATCAGACACTTTTCCAGAGTCCTGGAGCTTCTTTTTCTGGTTAAGCTCCCTTTCATAGGTCAAGAGCTTACCATGAAGCTGGGTCAGTGATAGGTCTTTAAATCCTATTGAGTTTCTCATTACAATAGCAATAGTGTCCCATTTGTCTGGTAATGATCTTAAAAACCTATGGTTCAAAGTTGAATGAGGGTAAGTAAGACCAACCAATTTTAGTTCACTAATTAAGCAATTAAATCTCTCAAACTGTTGAGTTAATGACTCTCCTTTGACATGACTGAATGTTTCATATTGTTGGTTAAGTATTTCACGGTTGTTTTCAATAACCTCCTCAGTCCCACCAAACTGCTCTTTCAGTGCATCCCACAACTCCTTTGCACTGTTACAGTGTAACAACCCAGCATATATATCATTGGGTAGAGCCATGGCCACAATACTGAAGGCCTTAGCATCTAGCTCAATTTTCTGAAAATCCTGGTCGGAGTAGTTTTCAAGTTTCTTTGGCTCAAACACTTTGGGATCTTCAGTACTCGGCACAGTCGGAACATGTGGTCCGAAGATAACCGACTTCCAACACCCAGTGTTTTGTTGAGCTAGAACATGGCTCATCCGACGTTGCCAGATATTGTATTCAGATCTGACAAGCATCGGTGGCTTGTTGTTCGTGCCAGTGTTATGTGGATCGTGATTGATAGAAGCCATTCTCTGATTTATCAAAAAACAAAGTCTGTTTAACAACGGTTGAAACGAAATTAAACTATTACTCTGTTTTCAATCAAACTGACAAACGATATCAATAATTGTGAGCTGATTATTAAATTGATTTGTTAGATCGAATTTAATTGACCAAGCTCTGATACCAATTGTTAGGATCTGAGTTTGTTTGTTTTGATTGTTTAACTAAAAGATGGTAATAATGAATTGAAAATAGAATGAAAGTGCAGCGGAATAATAAACTGTAAATCAAAACAAGAGAGTAAATGTTTTTAGATCGAATGCTTTCATTAATTCAAAGATTACAATCGTACAAGTTACTCCCCCTCAGCCTGATCACACAGTGTTTGTCAGAGAGAATGTTTTGTGTGTGATGCAATAGAACAGTACAAGCACTGTTCTATTTATAGACTGACTCAAACCACTGATGACCTAGGCTGACGTCACCTAAGACAGTGACTTCTAACAGAATAACAAACTTGAAACATCTGCTATACAAACTACTGTTACATTGAAAGCACTGATATTAAACAGCTGTTGAAGATAAACTCTGATGGGTCTTGTATCCACTGCTGGAGCCTAAGTGCTGTTGGTTCCAGCAGTGCTTTGGTCTTCAGTACTTGTATCAGCAGTTGCTCTTCATCAGACCTTTGGTCAGCAGTTGTTCTTCATCAGTTGTTTCCTCAGCAGTTCTTTATATCAGCAGTTGTTGAGCAGTTGTTTGGATAGAACAGTAGTTAGGGTCAGCAGTCTTTTGGGAGAAGCAAGTTGTAAAGACTGTTTATTTAAGGATCAAATAGATAGCATATTTTGGCTTTCTAATCATCTGTTCTTCTCCAGGTCAGCAGACCCAACAGTATCTGAAGTGCTGAACAATGAAGGATGATTTTTGGTTTAAGTGGACAAACATACTGGTAATGGTTGTAGGATACTCATTGTTAAAAAGCAGAAAATTGATCAAAAAGAGTTTTGACTGACTGTTTCAATACTGATATGATCCTCTTACCGGAAGATTCACAAAAATATGTTCAGTTTACTTGTATGCAATTCCATTTGAAAATTCAAAAAGATTTTTGGTGTGTTTTAGCATAAAATTTGAAAAATCAAAATATTTTGTTTCTACTTTATTTCGATAACCGATGATGGGATACATAATATGAATGCTCAGATACTTAAAAGTTGAAAAAGATTGCAAATTTTTAAGTTTCTGGTGCATATTGAAATATGTTTAATAGTTCAGGGGGAGAACTATTGAGGGTCAAAAGGAATGTGAAGAGTACTTCCGAGATTTTTGTCGTGTCTAACGTTGGTTGTAGTTTGTGCAGTTTTTAGTAAATTTTTCTGCAGAATCAAACACAACAGGTGCACTGCTAAAGATTCATCGACAAAGTGTGTAACTGGACAAGACCCAAACCTGAACATCAAGATCACCAGAACAACAAAAACTAGTCAGAGGTTGTTAAAGAAAAGACTGAAGATCGAAGAATTCAAGATTTGATGTATGTCTTCATCTCTGGACCAACAAAAGACAAAGCCAAGATTTCTTGAGTCTGTCAAATATTTTGAAGCTTATTGCAGAGATAGACAAGAATCTCGACACAAACGTGCATGAAGATGGAAAGTTTTCAAGTCGTTCAAGACGATGAGATCAAGATTTGAAGAATTGTTAACTTTCTGATTTGGTACATCACTAGCTAGGTCCAAGGGGGAGATTGTAAGTGCATTATTCATGTATGTCCCTAGCTAGTGATCCAGTACTGAATGTCGAAGGTTCAAATAATTAGAAAAATGACCAAGACTTTACCATGAAGATACATTCGACCAGTCAAGAGGTCGAATGTAGTTTACCTTTGGTCGAATGTAGAATTAATGTTGAAGAAGGTTACACCTTCGACCACATGAAAGGGTCGAATGTGGAAAAGTTCCACATTCGACCATACAAAAGGGGCGAAGGTGGAAGTATATATAAAGGGAAAAGTTTGTTATTTTTAGAGGGAGTTATGATTTGAGCCTTTTCCTTAGAGTGTGTATGTGTGTTTTTCTCTGTATTAGGCCAAAGATTTCATTTGTAAACATCTTGATTTGATCTAATACAAAGAATAAAGTTATGGAAATTGCTCGGTGATTCGTTATCTGTTTTCATCACGATCTTTATCGTTTATTTCTTAATCATTTTGCATGATCGTTGGGGATTCCGCACCCTACGGTTGATATTCGTGAGATCACGTTTCTTGATTACGATCCTAAAACGATTTCACAAGTGGTATCAGAGCATGGGCTCGATTTCACGATTGCAAATTGATCTGAATTGATGAAAACAGATTAGAATTCTGATTTAAAGATCAAAACACAAGAAAATTTGAAGCTTTTCATAAAAACATGGTTTTTGATTAAATTGGAGTTGAATTTGATGTTGTTTTCAAAAATCCTTTCACAAATGTTTGTCTAAATTCAAATCCGCATAAAACCTATCAAATTTCATTACATTTGGTGAAAATTTTGTCAAAAACAGATCAGATTCGTGTTCTTGAGGTTGAAGTTGATGAACAGACCTGAAACGGTCGAATGTGAGAATTGAGGGTCGAACGTAGCCTTATTTGGTCGAACATGGAGTGTTAGTTGGTCAAACCTAGAAAGTATTAGTGTGATTTTGTTCATTTGACCTTATTGGGTATATTCGACCAATCGAGTGGTCGAACGTGGGTTTAAACGGTCGAAAGTGAACTGAGTTTGTTATTTTCTACATTCGAACTTTATCAAACGGTCGAACGTGGACTAATTTTCACATTCGACCACACGACATTTGAAAAGGGTCGAATGTAGAATTTGATTTTCAAAGATTTTCATTTTTGAGGTCGAACCAAGACAGAGGTACATTCGCTTCTTGTGAAAGGTCGAATAAGACTGGTTACTTCCACATTCGAACCCACGAATATTCGGATAATATTTTTCAAATTTTAAGGTGTAAAAAATTTCGAAAAGTCTGATTTTAGAAAATTTTTGAAATATTTTTTGTTGAAAATGATAAATTACTTGGCCATATCAAGAACTGATGATCAGATAAAAGCTGCAATGCAACAAAAGCTAACCCGGGAACAAGTTGTTGCATCTAAGATTCAACAATCTGTTACACAACCAGCTGTGCAACCAACTGATAAAATGGTTAATGTGAATGAGTGTGTTAACAAAGAAAGTGTTAAAAGTAATGTTGTGTGTCTTGCTAAACAAATGGGGAATGATGACTCAAGTGAATTGTCAATGAGTAATTCGAGTTCTGATACGAGTTCAGAACAGAGTGAATCAAGAGAAAGTGATACATCAAATGTTGATGTAAATTCTAAGAATGGATCTGAAAATGGTAATAATGCAGATGATGAGGTAAAATTTAATGCTGAATGTGCTAATTGTTCTGATTGTGTCAAATTGAAAAATGAAGTGCTGAAACTTCTTGAGGACAAACAGAACTTAACAAACAAACTTGAAAGATTTCAAATTGAAAATAAAATTTTGACAAATAATGAAAAGCATTTTATGAAGCAAATTGAATCTTTTAAGAAAGAGATCTCAGAACTTCATAACACTATTTCAAAGAATAATTCCACATCAGAGTTAGAAATCACAACACCTTGTGTTGTTGATCCTGATTCTGAGGTGAAATCTGTGTTTGAAGAGAAAACTGAAAATGTGGTAGAAGCTTCAGAACCTAAATCTGAAGAGAAACCCATATTCAAGTTTCCTGAAGGAGTTGAAGGATCCTATATGTTGGTAGGACAGGACAAATTGATTTTCAATAAAGATTTTCCAATTGATAATATCGAACAATCATTACTTAAATGTATCTTTGTCGATAATAATGATTTGATAAATCAATTTAGAAATCAATATGATCATTTACATTTTGAATTCAGTCCTAACCAACATGAGAATAAAAAGGATCAGCCTGGGAACAAAAAGAAAAATACTAGGGCAAAAGGACCAAAACCAAACAAATCGAAAGGCAATGATCAGATGAAAAACTCTTATCATAAGAATTCAAAAAGTTCTTCATCTAGAACACATGACTTTTATGATTCTCAAAGTCACTCTCGATTTGATGGTTATTGGAGAAACAACTCACCACAGTATTTTCATGGTTATGTTGAATGGAGAAGTTGTTTTGAATGTGGTGAAGTTGGTCATATTGCTGCTCATTGTCCCTACTGGTATTGGGATGAAGGGTATGCATGTGATTTTGAGGAATATAGGTCTTGTTTTAACTGCGGAGAGTGTGGGCATTTGGTTGTTGCATGTCCGTATGTTAAACAGAAAAGGACCGAAGTGAATGTTGCTAAAACTTCAGGCAATGTCAAAAAGTCTGTATCCCCAAAATCAATCAAGAAACAAAAGGGGAAACAGATTGTGTATGAAAATCGTAATAAGATTGCCTTGAACAAAAATGTAGATAGTGAACGGCTTGCTAAGGTAAGGGGGAGTTCTAAGGCTAAGCCTAAGAATAACTCTAAACCTGGGTCTTTGTCAGTTAAGTCTGAGAAGATTCCAAACAAAGTTCAGAAGCAGGTTTTAGATAAGAAATCTGAAAAGTCAAAAATCAAAACGATTTCAACAAAGTCTAAAATAAACTCTGAACGTGTTTGGAAACCCAAATCACTTTCTAAATCAATAGCAATTTCTACTTCAAATCAATCCATTGAAAAACCAATTGATTTTTCAAAAGGAGAATGGATTAATGTTCCGAGGATTGATGACTTTGGACGACCCATCATTGTGAAGGGATGGATGCCTATCTTGTGCTAATTGTTTAAAAGTGTGCAGGTTGTTCCAGACAGACCTATTAGTTATCTTTTGATAGTTGATAGTGGAACATTTGTATACAAGCTATTTATTGGAGAGGTGAAGGTCAAAAGGATGGAATAGTGAAACAGGAAAGCATGATTTCAACAAAGAGGAGAGTATTTGTTGTATGTTTTCTACCTGTGAAGTTGGAAAAAGTTGCAATCTCTTGCAATTGCTCTCAAGTGATGGATTTCTACAACAGATGCAACATTACGGTTTATTCTAAACTCTCTTATTTTTGTCAATGGTTGACAAATTGAAAGAACAAAGTGAGTCAAGTAATCTGAGTGGGAAAATGGTTTTTGAAACTCAATGAGTAAACCTCATCGGATATCATTTTATTTTATTTTTCTTCAAAAGTTGAAAAATCCAAAAATATACTTATTTTTAAATTTTTAGGGGGAGAAAATTTCAGAAAATCAAAATTAAAAAAAAATAGAAAATCAAAAATGAGTTTTCCTGGAGAAAAAGAGGAGATGATAGTACATCAGTGGATTGTCAGACTACTCTGAAAAACAAAATGTATGAACAAACATTGAGTAGCCACTACAATTATATATTGGTAGGCTTGAAATCAAAGTTTAAAGTTCAGCATGGTGATATAAACCTAAAAACATTAACTGATAATCATGTGGATCAACGTCTCGTTGACATATGGCCTTAGTACTGAAATTTCGTTTGATAGATTGCCAAAATCGGAGGTTTCGGGTCGTTATATTGAATGTTATCTGGGGATAGCCTAATTGGTCTTTTGTTGTATTGATTTACAGACCTAGATTAGGTAGGGTATCTTAACAAAAGATCTTTAATGACAAATCCTTAAGTTACCGAATGAGGAACTTAATATGTGTGATGATAATCAAAGATTATCTAATGCATCGTATCAATGCTATGATGAAAGTCATGTATGATATTAGTCCTCACCCTGGTTGAGTGTATAAGTCGCTTTGAAGCATTTATTTGCTAACCTGTCACCGCTGTGCCTCATACCTTGTAACTAACGGATAACTACAATATAATCACGCGTTACGATGAAACTTTGTGAAATTCTTGATACGGGAATGTGTCGCGTGTGTGGGGACCATAGATTTTTCAGTATCTAATATGACCATAACGTATCTGAAGTGCTGAACAATGAAGGATGATTTTAGGTTTAAGTGGAACAAACATACTGGTAATGGTTGTAGGATGCTCATTGTTAAAAAGCAGAAAATTGATCAAAAAGAGTTTTGACTGACTGTTTCAATACTGATATGATCCTCTTACCGGAAGATTCACAAAAATATGTTCAGTTTACTTTTATGCAATTTCATTTGAAAATTCAAAAAGATTTTTGGTGTGTTTTAGCATAAAATTTGAAAAATCAAAATATTTTGTTTCTACTTTATTTCGATAACCGATGATGGGATACATAATATGAATGCTCAGATACTTAAAAGTTGAAAAAGATTGCAAATTTTCAAGTTTCTGGTGCATATTGAAATATGTTTAATAGTTCAGGGGGAGAACTATTGAGGGTCAAAAGGAATGTGAAGAGTACTTCCGAGATTTTTGTCGTGTCTAACGCTGGTTGTAGTTTGTGCAGTTTTTAGTAAATTTTTCTGCAGAATCAAACACAACAGGTGCACTGCTCAAGATTCATCGACAAAGTGTGTAACTGGACAAGACCCAAACCTGAACATCAAGATCACCAGAACAACAGAAACTAGTAAGAGGTTGTTAAAGACAAGACTGAAGATCGAAGAATTCAAGATTTGATGTATGTCTTCATCTCTGGACCAACAAAAGACAAAGCCAAGATTTCTTGAGTCTGTCAAAGATTTTGAAGCTTACTGCAGAGATAGACAAGAATCTCGACACAAACGTGCATGAAGATGGAAAGTTTTCAAGTCGTTCAAGACGATGAGATCAAGATTTGAAGAATTGTTAACTTTCTGATTTGGTACATCACTAGCTAGGTCCAAGGGGGAGATTGTAAGTGCATTATTCATGTATGTCCCCAGCTAGTGATCCAGTATTGAATGTCGAAGGTTTAGATAATTAGAAAAACGACCAAGACTTTAGCATGAAGATACATTCGACCAGTCAAGAGGTCGAATGTAATTTACCTTTGGTCGAATGTAGAATTAATGTTGAAGAAGGTTACACCTTCGACCACATGAAAGGGTCGAATGTGGAAAAGTTCCACATTCGACCATACAAAAGGGGCGAAGGTGGAAGTATATATAAAGGGAAAAGTTTGTTATTTTTAGAGGGAGTTATGATTTGAGCCTTTTCCCTAGAGTGTGTATGTGTGTTTTTCTCTGTATTAGGCCAAAGATTTCATTTGTAAACATCTTGATTTGATCTAATACAAAGATTAAAGTTATGGAAATTGCTCGGTGATTCGTTATCTGTTTTCATCACGATCTTTATCGTTTATTTCTGAATCATTTTGCACGATCGTTGGGGATTCCGCACCCTACGGTTGATATTCGTGAGATCACGTTTCTTGATTACGATCCTAAAACGATTTCACAAAGTGTTTGCTGATGCTTGCAGAGTGTCAAAGAAAATAAAGAACACAAAGAAGATAGCGTCAAAAGATTGTTACCATATATTATTAATATGTCATAGTCAAAACTTGATGTCAACCCCTGGCTTCATCCAAAAACCTGACCCATCCACCAGGGATCAACATCTATGGTCCGAGTCAAATAAAAGATTTGGGGATTCGTCTTGAAACCAAGATCCCTTCACCCCAAACCCTATAATATCCTAAATTATTAAATACCAAAATAAATTAAAATCATTTCTTTATCAAGATGAAATGAAATTCTATCTAGCCATTGGGTAAATGGACTGTATAATTGACAAAATTTATTTCCTATGAGAATATCTATTCCTGTTTCTTATTGGTAAATAGTAGGAATAGGGAATGGTTCTCCCGAGAAATAAACTATAAGGTTTCTATGAACCTTGTCTAAATTAATAGTATCTTGGTTGGCAACTGTTAGCGTGATTTCTTTAGGAGTGTTTTCCCATAGTTCTTTAGGGATAACATGTTTGCTTGCAAGACAAAGGCTTGCACCTGTATTTACGTAACAGTGTAGAGTTATTGTTTTATATCTAGAAAAGAATATCTTTCTTTTGATATAAATAGAATTTGGATTAGTTATATTTGAATAAACTAATTCGTTATCCTTTTTTATTAAATTGTAACATACTAAATTGGTAGTATGATCGAAACTTGTTTTATTCATTCTGAAGAGCTTTCGGAAGAGATATCAGAAGTTAGGGGTGCGCAAATGTCGGTTTGGTTCGGTTTTACATATAACCAAAACCGTTCGGTTACGTCGGTTCAGTTAATATGTCGGTTATCGGTTCGGTTTTGGTTATGTTCGGTTAATATCCAAACATAAAACTTGTGCAAAATTATAAAATTAAAATAGTTAGTAAATTGTTTGGATCTTTTTAAAGAATACAAATATATAAGAAAACGCAAGAAAAATACATGAAATTCCGAGGAAACAAATAAAAAAATGCTTCAATTATATGGATATACATGAAAAATACATGAGTTACATAAAAAATATATTTCAAATGCATAGATATACATGAAAGATACATGAAATATACTGAAAATACATGAAATTATGTTCCAAATACATAGATATATGTATGAAAAATACTTAAGTATTAACTATCGGTTCGGTTTTGGTTATTTCGGTTATGAAAGAAGGGAAAACCAAAACCGTAACCGAATGGTTCGGTTTTGGCCATATATTAACCGTAATTGATCGGTTAATTCGGTTTCGGTTATTTTCGGTTCGGTTATCGGTTTTCGTATGCTCACCCCTATCAGAAGTTGATGGGTCTTCTTTTATTTCTAATGAATAAACTTGTTTGTAATTATTAAAAATGTTTTCTGAAGGAAAATATCCTTCATTTTCTGCCATTAAGATGAGTTTTACCTTTTCAGGAAAAAAATTCCTATTTGGACATTTGTTGGCATAGTGCCCTTTTTCAGAGCATATCCAGCAACGACATTTCTTTTTTCCTTGAGGACAAACCTTAGGTTTTTCTTTAGAAAAGTATTTTCCCCGTGTTTTTATGCTACTACAGTTTTTCAACAAATTGTAACACTTTGCGCAAAACTAGTAGCGCGTCATCGCATTCTAACATGAAGTTAATTAACTCTTCATGTCAGACACTACCTTGACTTCTAAACATGAAGTTAATCAAATCTTCATGTCAGACGCTATATTACCTTCCAACATGAAGTTAATTAACTCTTCATGTCAGATGCAACATTGCCTTCTAAACATGAAGTTAATCTAACTCTTCATCTTAGACGCCTAATTACCTATCAGCCTCAAGACAGTCAAAGGGCATATACATAGATATTTCAAAACAAAATTTCATTCATTCACAAAGGTAGGTACTTACAAACCTTCAAAAAATAAAAACATTACAGTTCAAGACCTATTGGGGGCTCATGTGCCGTCCCCGAACTACCCAACCCCGCCAGCTTCGCAGTGTCTTCGGCGGCCTTGTCTGCAGCCGCCTTCGTTGCACGCTCTCGACCAATCCGGTGGACTCACGCATCCAGTCCTTG
Source organism: Ambrosia trifida (assembly GCA_028751855.1). Taxonomy (NCBI): domain Eukaryota; kingdom Viridiplantae; phylum Streptophyta; class Magnoliopsida; order Asterales; family Asteraceae; genus Ambrosia; species Ambrosia trifida. The sequence continues at coordinate 101,131,262 of CM054126.1, forward strand.
AAACAGCCAAGCACCGGAAACTGCATTTTATCAAGCTTCTACAGCTAGTCAACGATCTCCGTCTCCGTATCGACATCTTGGAACGGTTCATCTTCAACCGGAGCACCGTCCTTCGCTGCAAGAAACCCTTCCAACCATCCAGCACGCAAGCCAGCAAGGCGCGCTGCGTCCACAATCTCCACCACCTGCTCCCCCATCTTGGTTTCGTTCCGGATGCGGCTGAAGATCTACAAAAACAAATACACACACATAAGGCAAAGTAATGCAAAAGAAGGAGAAACACAAGTATGAAAGTAAACTTACCCCAACAACACCGTCTGACATCATCCAGATGGCGTTCTCGTCAAACACCTTCTTCGCCTCTAACAGAGCAACCTTCTCCGCCATCCAATCTTCCTTCTCCTTCGCAAGGACGCCAACCTCCCTCTCTAACTCAAAAATACGAGTGGTCGCCCTAACCACATCCTCGTCCTTGCTTTTCAGATCAGCAAGGACGTTGGCATATTTGGAGGTCAGCTCCTCCAACTCCTTCCCCTTCACAGCTTCAATCTTCTTTTGAGTGGCGAGGTTCGACTCAGCTTTCTGCACCACCAGACGACGGCGCTCAAGCTCCTTGTTAACATTAGCAGAAGACTCCACCCAAGCCTTCTGCTTTTCAGTGGCATCAACATCCTTCTGTCAGACCTCCCCCTCCAGCTTCCTGATCTTCTCGACAAGACGCATGCACGCAGCCTAGCAGTCTCAAATACACCCTTCTCACGGGCCAGGCGCTCCGCCTCATGCGCCACCATATAGATTGCCCAATGCAAGCAGGTTTGAGCACAGTTCCGAACGCAATGTGCCTCGGTCCTGGCTACGTTGGTGATGGCGCTCCGCTGGCAGCAGCGCAAAATCAACAAATTTCTCAGCCATAAAGGGACTGAGGAATCGGTAACTCTCGGTGATACGCCATTTCGGGGCGTACACCGGAGCATCAAGCCTAAAGGTGGAGCCACTAGAAGACGCCCCACCTCCTTCAACTTTTTTCACATGTGGCCCTTCAACGCCACCACCACCTCCCATAACCAGTGGAGCTTCCAACCCCTGAAAAAACCATGACTAAAGTCCCCCCTCCGTTTGACGTCAGCGGGTTAGCTTGCATCCGTCAGACGGTGGACAGACGGCCTACCGCCCGTTTTACGTCAGCAGGTTAGCTTGCGTCCATCAAACAGCGGACGCACGGCCTACCGCCCGTTTTACGTCAGCAGAGTAGCATACGTCCATCACACAAATGGACGGACCGTCTGCCGCCCGTTTTACGTCAGAGGCCCAGACGCACTATGAAGCTTCTTCAACAAGATAAACAAGACTTCGTCAACACAATGGAAAGATACCTTTCAGGGCAGCATCGAGACACACACCCTATGTGTACTTTTCGACAAGATGGTAACATCCCCCATTTCTCCTCTTTTTTTTTTTATCAAAACCCACTTGCACAAATTGGGTATGAGGACTTGGACCCGAAATCTAGAGACACCTCTACCTGGGCCGGGCCCCACAAAGGGTAGAGGATGGGCTGAGGAAGTCGAACGTCGAAATACTATAAAAGGAGGAGTCCCTTCTCCTTTTATTGGCATTCGATATTCACTTAGACTTCCATCAAAAACACTACGAGCTCCTCGTACCTTTTTCAACCCCTTGTTTTTTATACCAACGTTTAGAGGCTCGGCTCTTCTCATCTGTAGTCTCTCAAACTCTTTGGTCTTGTCCTCAGACCTACACATTTTTATAAACACACACCTTTATAAAAACCCCGTAGAATCACTACCGAGATCAGCGTCAATCCGGTGATCTAGGATTCGTGTTTCTTTAATTTCATTCTATGTTTTTAATATAATGTTCTAAATATGATCATTAAAATGTCAATATTATTACAAACATTTTCTACTTTTAAAATAAAAGTATTTAAATGTGTCTCAAAGAGTAGATATACTGTTTCAAAGTCTATAAATTAACGTTATTAAGCGTAATTGACAAATCGTAAAGTCGGTTTCCACATTCGAGTTGCTTTGGGTGAACACGGGATGAACATTGTTTACCAAAACTATTAACTGAACATAAATCAAGGAACAATATCCTTGATTTATTCCTCATATCAATTGTAATTATGTGTCTTTATTGTAGTTATTGTATTTCCTTTTATTAACTCATGTAATTATCTATATATTGTAATCTCTCTGTAATGAAAAGCATCTTGGCAAAATAATACCTCTCACAAAAACTCTTTTATTTCAATGGTTATAAAACTTCTGTTAAATACTAGAACTGATTGTTTCTTTTGTAGATAAAAAAATTGGGCAAACAATCAGAGGTGAACTTTGTGGTTTTTTTGTTCTTTGTGCAGTTATATTAAGGACGACAACAAGATTGAGAGGGTCGTCAAGGGCATCCAATAAAGGAGCAGATTCAATACCATGTTAATCCATACCTTTACTCTGTAATTCTATATATATTAAATGATTTGAACAGCAAAAGGGTAACGTCATCATTTCCTTTTCTCTAAAAGGGTATTCTGGTCATTTTTCGTGTCGTCCAACCACTTGCTTCCTCTTTCACCTCCACACTTCCTCTCCGCCTGTTCTACCTCTCCTTTCATCCATCACCTCCTCACCTGACTTGCCCCTAACGCTGACTCCCTTTTCTCCCTCTTTCTTCCTGGGTTTCTCACCATGTCTGCCGATAACCTCTGTCGATGACGGCGGATCCGTTCTCATTAAGGCCCGATTTACATGACTTTGCTTTAAGATGGCAGAACGTTTTTGAGGATGACAATGTTCAGTCTGTCTTTCTAAACCCTAACTTTTATGCCATTGATATGAACACTAATAAGTGGCTTTTTCATTGATTTGGATTTTTTTTCTTTATTTAAAACATCATTGGCGTTAGATCCGGTGGTGACGATGACATAGAACTCCTCACCGCCTCCACCGTAAGTTACCGTCAGTGACCGGCGGTAATTTATGCGAGTGAATATGGTTGATGTTTGAAGCATCTTATAATAGGTCGTATGCCATTCAAGTCGGCTCATGGATGAACTTTTTTTAAAGGTGCATAATATATATTTTTTGTGTAGTTATTATGTCTTCTTATTATCATGTTATCTTTAATTTGTAAGTGAGATTTGGTGAATTGTTATGGAAGGCTTTTGTGCTTTGTGTTTCTTTGATCAAAAGGTCCAACCGTCCTGGTTCTTATTTATGTATTTTCTTGAAACTCTTTTCTTTCTTTCTTTCTTATGGTATTGGTTGGATGGTTGTACTAGATACATGTGCACTTTGATTGCGTTTATACAAGATTACTGCCGTTTCTAGCCGAGAGTCTAAAATTTTAGCCGGTAACCGTACCATTGCCCAGGCACCTCTCTTTCTACTTCTTATAAAACATCTACACTAATGCACTTACTTAAAATATGTTATTGGAATTGCCAGCACAGTGAGCTGGATTAGTTATGGTTGTTTTTGTGATACAAATGCTAAAAGTGCCGCATCTCTTCAAATGGAATTGGCTGTTTTATTAATGATTGTGTTAGTGTTGTGTTTTGATGAAAAATCTATAGGCATCGCGTGTGTCTTTGAATGGTCGCGTTTACTGCTGTAAAATGGGGTTATTCGGCAGGTTTAAAACATGCAAACTACACATTTAGAAGTGTAGAATTTTAGGGTTTCAAACACACAACAACTGAGCCAACATAAACTCAAACAGAAAGATAAAGAACACAAGATGTAGGCGACAAAACGGTGACCAAGATCTATTTAACCCAAACCAAAAAAGTACCCCCCTGTTACCCAAATATGATCTCAGTAAACACTGAGATCTAATAAACGTACAATACACTTAGATCTGCTGATTGTCAAGATCAGCAGATCAAAGATGATGAAATACAGGGAAATAAAGTACAAGACTTACAGAGAAAAACTAGAAACCCTAATACAGAAAGTGAAAGAGAAACAAAGAAATGAACGAGCTAAACTTGTAATTCGTGCATCTGCCCCTTTATATAGCAAGCTCATCAATCAAGGCAAGTGGACAATCAACGGTTGTAAACAATCTGATCCAACGGTATACACACATCCAGCTCACCAATCTGTGTGAGAAAACACAATACACAATAATACGTATGAACCAGTTCAAGATAAATGAACCCTTTATGTCTGATAGTTCAAGCCCAAATTATATTCAAGCCCAAGTCATAGTGGACTATCATTACAAGCCCATCACCAGTCCAACAAGCTACGTAAGCCCAGAAATAAGTTAGCCCAGGAATTGAATTACTAAGAGAATCAACACATTTTAACACCCCCCCCTTAATTCAATTCCCAAACAAATCTGTCATACTAAGTTTTGAACATAAAAACTCATGTTGACCACTAAACAAACCTTTAGTAAAGATATCAGCAACTTGCTGATCTGACTTAACTTTAACAGCCTTAATAAACCCAGAACTAATTTTTTCTCTTAAAAAATGCCAATCAAGTTCAAAATGTTTAGTTCTATCATGAAATACAGGATTCTCAGCTATTGATATAGCTGACTTACTATCACAAAATAAATCAATAGGCAGCTTACTATGAACACCTAATTCTTTTAAGAGATTAGATATCCAAATCAGCTCACAAGAGGCAGAACACATAGCTCTATACTCAGCTTCAGCTGATGATCGAGCAACTGTGTTTTGCTTCTTGGATTTCCAGGAAACAAGATTATTTCCAATAAAAACACAAAACCCAGTAACAGATCGCCTAGTGATCAAACACTTAGCCCAGTCAGCATCTGAATAAGCTGACAAGGTAAGATCACTGCCTTTTTTAAACCATAAACCTTTCCCAGGAGATAGCTTCAAGTACCTGAGTAACCTTAAAGCTATCTGCTGAGATTTTTTAGTTGGTTTATGCATGAATTGACTCAAAAACTGTACAGCATAACTAATATCTGGTCGAGTTAATGACAAGTATATTAGTTTTCCAATAAGCTTTTGATAACCAGTTATATCATCTAGACACTTATCATCCTTATCATTTTTAATCGCTGCATTATAGTTTTGTTCAATAGGAACACAAACTGGTTTGCAGCCAAGGTATCCATATTCTTTCAATAAATCAAGACAATATTTCCTCTGATTAAGGCAAATACCTTGATCAGAGTACAAGACCTCTATACCAAGAAAATATTTCAATTTACCTAGATCTTTGATTTGAAAACTTTGTTTTAACAAGCTTTTAACACTTATTATTTCTTGTTCACAGTTTCCTGTGATCACTATATCATCTACATATACAAGTAGAACAACAAACAGCTTATCACTAGACTTAACAAACATGGAATGATCACAAATACTTTGAACAAATCCTATGGATTTCAACACATCCACAAGTTTTTCATTCCATTTCCTAGGGGCTTGCTTTAACCCATATAATGACTTAACTAACTTGCAGACTTTAGAACCATTATCAGAAGTGTAGCCTTCTGGCATATTCATATAGACATCTTCAGTTATAGTGCCATATAAGAAGGCATTATTGATGTCAAGTTGGAACAATGTCCAACCATTCTGAACAGCCAAAGTTATAACAGTCCTAATTGTTACCATCTTGACAACAGGAGAAAAGGTTTCTCCAAAGTCAATTCCCTCTCTTTGATTATACCCCTTAGCTACAAGTCTAGCTTTATACCTATCTATCTCACCACTAGACTTATATTTAACTTTATAGACCCATTTACAACCAATTGCCTTTCTACCAGGAGGTAGGTCTGTGACAATCCAGGTATTATTTCTATATAGAGCCTGCATCTCATCATTCATAGCCTCTATCCAATTAGGATCTTTAGAGGCCTGAATATAAGACGTAGGTTCTAAGACCTTATTAACACTAGAAATAAAACACATATTCTCAACAGACATGTTAGAGTAATTAACAACCTTTTCAACAGGGTATTTCACTTTACTTTCAATCACATAATCACCAAATTTCTTTGGTAAAACAGACTCCCTAGTGGACTGCCTAACTGGTCTACTTCCCTCAGGAGTCCTAGTCTCATCACCTGATCCCTCTAACCCTGAACAGTTATTCCCTCCTCCTAAGGAATCACTAGGTTGCTGTTCACAGTCTAAACCATGATCTACATCACTAGTATTCCTAGTTGAGTCATCTAACTGTTCACTCAATGAGTGATCATGAGTACTAAAGAGTTCCCCTTCATCATTGGGAAGGTTTTGAAAACTGTTGTCACTTTCAGAATTTTTATTTTCAATTAAGTCAAAAAAGTTTAAATGGTTTAGTTTATCATAAACAAGTTGTTTGTGTTCATTTTTGAAAGGGTAAATATTTTCATAAAATTTGACATCCCTAGAGAAGTCAATCTTTTTTGTTTCTAAATCAAACAACTTATATCCTTTTTTAACAGATGAATAACCAACAAAAACACTTTTATTGGCCCTACTACAAAGTTTGTCAGGGCCATCTAAGACTGTATTAAAGCAAAGACATCCAAAATTCCTTAAGTGACTAAGTGTGGGGGGGAACCCATGTACTAATTCATAGGGACTCTTTCCATTAAGAACTGAAGAAGGTATCCTGTTAATTAAATAGGCTGCAGTAAGTACACATTCAGACCAGAAATTTAAAGGTACACTGCTTTGAAACAAGAGAGCTCTAGCTGTATTTAGAAGATGTCTGTGCTTTCTCTCCACAACACCATTCTGTTGTGGAGTGTAAGCACATGAAGTTTGATGTAATATTCCTCTTTTATTACAAAAATCATTTACTTGTTTATTTACAAACTCAGTGCCATTGTCACTCCTGAAAATCTTAACCAGTTTAGAAAACTGAGTCTTAACTAACTCATAGAAACAAACTAGATTTTCAAAAACTTCTGTTTTAGACTTTAACAAATACACCCATACAGACCTAGAAAAGTCATCCACAATGGTAAGAAAATACTTGTAGCCTTCCCTGCTAGTGACCTTATAGGGTCCCCATACATCAAGGTGTACAAGGTCTCCTACTGCCTTAGACTTATGATCACTAAGAGGGAAAGGAACCCTGACCTGTTTAGCCTTGTGACATATCTCACAAGGTGAGTCATCAGGGTTTCCTATAGTTAGACTTTCTTTTAAAACAGCTAGAACTTGGCTAGATGGGTGACCCAGCCTACTATGCCAAAGACTGTGTTCAGATACACTATTAAAACATACATTACTAAAACTCACATCTTTTCCAACAAAATATAGACCATCTTGTTGTTTACCAGTCACCAGGACTTTCCTTGACTTGGAATCCTAGACAAAACACTCATTCTCATTAAACAGGACATCTAATTTATTGTCTTTGGCAAGTTTGTGTATTGACACTAAGTTTACACAATAATCTGGTATATAAAACACATCAGTCAGGATCACCCCATCAGCTAACACTATGTCACCAATCTTTGTGACTTTAGCATTTGTACCATTGGGGTGTCTAACCTCTAAGTTATACTTAGAAACATCAACACAGTTGATCATGTGTTTATCACTTCCAACCATGTGTTGGTTTGCACCTGAGTCCATGATCCACCCATAGAACAGAGCAAACTTGACAAGGTTGGAACAACCAGAAAAGTTTTTAAACAACTTAGCTAACTTGGACAAAACAGACATACTAGAAAAACCACTAACAACAACTGACTCACCTCCAACATTGGAGCTCTGAGGATCTCCTCCTGATTTTTCACTTATCAGACTCATTAACCTAGAGATCTGCTCAGGAGTAAACGGTGAGCCAGAAGTAACATTACTACACACATTGTTACTAGTATTGGGCACATTATTTTTCCAGTTACCCTGGGTTCTATTAGGATTATTATTGTTATTTGACCAATTACCAACCCTTTTTTGAACTCCATTAGGGTATCCAACAATTTCAAAACACCTTTCTTTAGTATGCCCAATTCTGTTACAATGTGTGCATTTTAGATTAGGATTAGGACCTCTGGTGGGTCCTTTCCTATTATCAGAACTCTGATTAGACTTAGCCACAAATGAAACATTAGTTAACTTTGATCCACTACTAGAACCTCTATGAGATTCTTCTCTGGATACCACAGCAAAAGCAGTTTTTACTGAGGGCAATGGATCACTAGTCAACAATGTTGTCCTAACAGGCTGATATACATCATCAAGACCCATCAAGAACTGCATGAGTTTAATTAAGGTATTAAACTCATTGTAATCCTTTGAGGCTTGACATGTGCAAGTAGGTAATTGAACCATGGAATCAAACTGTTTCCACATAGTGTTCAATTTATTGTAATACTCAGAAACAGAACTACCACTCTGAGTTATACTATTAATTTTCTGATGAAGATTAAACATAACACACCCATCAATTCTATCATAGGTTTCCCTAAGATCTAACCAAACATCCCTAGCATTTTCAGAAAAGACTTGCCCTAGATATAACTCCTCACAGACAGAATTGATTAACCATGAGAGTACAACTGAGTTGCATCTATCCCATTGATTAGCCAATACTTCATTATCAACAGATTTGACACAAGTACCATCTATGAATCCTAACTTGTTTTTACCTTGTAAAGCAAGTTTCGTAGATTTAGACCAAACAGAGTAATTTTCTGTTCCTTTTAATTTTATTCCTATTATAGACAAACTAGAAGTGTCACTAGGATGTAAAAACAATGGATCACTTATATCCAACTTACTAACCAGAGTACCCTCAGTGGGTGCAGGGTTACCACCACCACCAGGGTTAACAACATCACCCATGACAGATAATCAAACAAGACCACAACACAAATAAGAACAGATTGAAGAAACCAATCAATATCAGAATTACAACCCTAAGAGATCGAAGCTGTGTCAGGGGTCAGATAGTGGGTTCATCACTCATAGGTGCCCACCCAGATCTTAACACAGGAGATCTTTTAATATCTATATATATATAGTATGAATCAAAACAGATACAGCAAGAGAAATCAAGTAAACAATCAAGACACCACGTAGTTGGCACAATACCGGTCCACCTAACCCGGTCAGTTGCCCTAGACACAACAAAACAAGAATAAGAATAGAAAGGAACAATCTCACAGAGAGGGGGAACCCAAGTTAGGGTTTCGCCAACCCTACAATCAACACCTTCACTTAGGGTGTTGAATTGTAGGAGCAATTGAAGCTATTTTTATCCAATCCAAGAGTCCAAAAGCTCCAAGAATCCTTTTGCCAACAATCGTTGACCACAATAACCTGAACAAGAAGATATCCAACAAGACACAAAAAATAATAGACCAGATCTATTGTAATAAGATCAGATCTACTACTTTATATGACACCAAAGACCAGATCTATAACCAGATCAGATCCTTTCCCAGATGACACAACTAACAACAGCGGAAGACTAAGAATGACCAAGATCAAGAGCCTATGGCTCTGATACCATGTAGAATTTTAGGGTTTCAAACACACAACAACTGAGCCAACATAAACTCAAACAGAAAGATAAAGAACACAAGATGTAGGCGACAAAACGGTGACCAAGATCTATTTAACCCAAACCAAAAAAGTACCCCCCTGTTACCCAAATATGATCTCAGTAAACACTGAGATCTAATAAACGTACAATACACTTAGATCTGCTGATTGTCAAGATCAGCAGATCAAAGATGATGAAATACAGGGAAATAAAGTACAAGACTTACAGAGAAAAACTAGAAACCCTAATACAGAAAGTGAAAGAGAAACAAAGAAATGAACGAGCTAAACTTGTAATTCGTGCATCTGCCCCTTTATATAGCAAGCTCATCAATCAAGGCAAGTGGACAATCAACGGTTGTAAACAATCTGATCCAACGGTATACACACATCCAGCTCACCAATCTGTGTGAGAAAACACAATACACAATAATACGTATGAACCAGTTCAAGATAAATGAACCCTTTATGTCTGATAGTTCAAGCCCAAATTATATTCAAGCCCAAGTCATAGTGGACTATCATTACAAGCCCATCACCAGTCCAACAAGCTACGTAAGCCCAGAAATAAGTTAGCCCAGGAATTGAATTACTAAGAGAATCAACACATTTTAACAAGAAGGCTGTAAGATGGGATCGTTTGGTAGTGTTTAAAAGATGGAAAGTAAAAAGATACATGGTTGTGGACAGGACTGCGATGCAGTGGTTTTAAATTGTATACTTTTGATACAAACTCAAGCAACTTAGAACCTGGTTAACAGAATTGAAATGGAGTGAAACAGTTGCTGGCGACGAATAATTGACCGTGTCTTTGATTGGTCGAGTACCAAAGTTGTCGAGAATGCAAGTTTTGTTACTGATATAGAATGAGGTTGTTATGTAGCGTTTAAACATGGAAACTACACAATTAGAAGGTTGTAAGCTGGGATCATAGGGTAGTCTTTAAAATATGGAAAGTAGAAAAGAACCTGGTTGTGGACAGGAATGTTATGCAGTGGTTCTAAATTCTATGTAGCGCTCACGCACGTCTTCGCGCTGCACATGTCAAATTGCCAACAATCACTATCTGTGTCATTGTATAATTAAGGTAATGCTAGCTGATTTAACTAACGTAAATTTATTAGCATAATTTAACTAATGTAATTTATTTTGAAGTTTTTTAGGCCTTAGGGTATACTTTAACCCTTCTTAACTCCACTTAGATGCCACATCATCCATTTATTCTCATTTGACTCCACTTCACCCTAAGGAAATGGCTTAAACTCATCAATTTCACTTAATCATATATTTTTAGTAGTTTTAGGTTCATAAAAGGAAAAAAATTAATGTAGACTTTTAACACCATTTTAACATGTTAACACATAACCTTTTTAACACCCTTTAACACAAGGAGGGAGTGGTGTACAATGCAAGTTAACATGCCGTGTCACCTTTAACATCACTGTTGCTACAACAAGAATAAGGCATGGAGATGGTATGGATGTCTCTTCGGGTTGGACCTAGCACCTTCCGAGCATGTACCTGCACCACGAACAACTCGTTAGAAGGGGTCCAGAGACCGGGGTCTCTGGACCACCCTCCGACGCTCAACATTAGTGATTTATCCCAAGAAATGTACATAAAAGTAAAGATAAAGGAGTAAATGAGGGATACGAAGTATGAGAGGAGGTGATGGTTGAAACCCGGCAGTTAGCTAGCAGCCGAGGCGATTTCGGGCTGCTTAACTCGATGGCTGAAAGTTGGTTATTAGAATCATGGATATGTAGACTGCAGATATGGCAGCTCCAGGGCTCCGACAGGGGAGCTCGTGAGTTCAACAGGGGAGCTTAACAGCTTTATTGTGTGTAATTATGGAGAGTTCATGAGCTGCTGATGTGATACTTTAGCAGCTCGTAGGCTCCTCTATGGGAGCTAGGCAGATTAGTTAGTGAGAGAATGTTTCTAGAGAGAGAGAGAGAAAGTGAGTGAGATGTCTTGAGTGGAGACCAAGACAAAAATGGGATGGCCTTGAGTGAAGGTGTAACCCCTCTATTTATAGAGGGTGAAACCCCAAACCCTAATGGGCTTTGTAGTAATGGGCTGGGCTGGCCCATAAGTGTTGGACCCACCTTTATTATTGACCTCCTGTAAGGCAGGTCCTGTGCTAGGGAGCTGAGGAGCCGATGCAGGTAGCTTCTCTACACTAGCTTCTGGCTTTTCGACTTCCTGACCCGAGCCTAATAGCTTCTTAAATATGTTTAGACGTGGGGGTTTGGGTACCCACGTCATCAGCCCCCCAGTCATAAGTAGTCATGACGTAGTCATGGGTGCTTGTGACTTAGTAATCTTATCTCCTTTTTTCCTACTTCTAGAAATTCATAAACTTTGGTGTAAGGTGTTTGCGCCTTATTTGTTTATGAATTTCTTATTTCGGACTCCATAATTTCTGCCTTTTCTTGTAGCTTCTACGTTTCCGGTGTTTCTTGAGAAGCTTAGAAAAGCTTATTGGACGTCTTGGAAGTCCTTAGAGCTTCTAGTATCAAAGCTTATTTTGTAGCTTATGAGCTTTGAAACATTGTTTTTTGAAGCTTCCAAGCTTCCGGTTTTCGCTTAGCTTTCTTTTGCTTGAATTTGACTTGTCGTGATTGGACGACCGAGCAAGGGAGCTCCAAGAGACTAGGGACAGCTTGTTGGGTGGTTACAATCTCACCCTTAGAGGAGACGACAAGCATTTCTTGCTCATTTATAGAAGAAGTTTTTATCTCATGGGGATCGTGCATGTTACATTGACATGTTGCAAAATTTCTTGGTGATAAGCTTGTTGGTGTGAAGAACTAGGAGATGTTCATCAAGGTGGTTGGGAGACTCTACCTTCCTTATTGGAGAAGGTCCAAAAGTCCATGAATGAATGGAATCATCTTGTTGATGGGCTTATCATAGACAAGCAGTGGTTGTGAACATATGTGGTGGCATGCTAGTACACGCCTTTTTACCTTGTAGAGTTCTTAGCCTTGAGGTTCATGGTAAGCTATATCACCGTAAACATCTTAGTCACGTGTCCCAAATGGGTAAGAGCTCACAGATATTTGTTTGTCAAATGGCGTAGCTTACTTTCCCAAAGTCTTTAGGTTTTTGAAGCATTTGATAAACTTTTTCTATGATAGGATTGATGAATTCAACCAAGTAGAAGCCAACGATGTAAAAGAATGAGCTTATCTTGTGTGTATGGCACACCGTGTTGGTGATCTTGCAATAGACAAGTAGTGGCTTTGATCTTCGTATTTATCGTGTCACTACGTGTCTCTTTTTCTTATACATGTATACTAGGCTTATAATCACCTTGCCAAGGTTTGCGGTAAGTTATACCAACGCGAGCGTCATATGTGCTCTCCTGGATATTCTTTGGTGCCTGATGGTAGCTAATAGCTTCATTCCATGAGCTCATCGCTTCCATCCATTAGACGTAGCAGCTTACCAGCTTGAGACTTTGAGCTTCTCTAAGTGTTGTGGTAAGCTCGTTTTATAATAGATGTGATGGAGCAAGGCAGATATGAGCAAATATGGCAAAAGAAGGAGCCTTTTGCATACCTTATGTTGTATATTGATAAAACTTTTTCCGTAACAAAGTGGGCTTATTTGATGCGGAAGTGAGTTTCTCATACTTGTAGGTTATCCTATTACGTGATTTTTGGTATATGACGCTGAACTTCTTTGGTATGAACACGAACGCATATGTTGGTGAGTTTTTCATGCTAACAAGTGAGCTTCTTTTGTATAAAGGCGAGTTTATAGGTGTACGCTATTGAGCTTCCTTTGTATGGATGTGAGCTTGTAGCGCAATTTAGTGAACTTCCTTTACACAAAGATGAGCTTCTTGCGAAAGCTATTTTCTTCCTATATCCATGTAAGAGGCATCTCTTTATCAAAATGTGAGACTAAGCCTCTTTTTATATTTCTTTTTCAACTGTATGGTACTTCTAAATGTGTAGACAGTCTTGTTGTCTTAGAAGCTTATTCCCAGTTGTAGTTGCGTATCATAAGAAGGTTGAACCTTGTTTGAGCAAGGTATTGCTCGTTGAACTTGTCCATGCCTTAATGACGCCATTGTTGGTAAGGATGCTTCTCTACTATTATAGTTGAGAGCACTCCTAAGCCGATATAGCAGGCTAATTTTGATGATGAATTTGTTGCTCTTCTAGTGAGCTAATGCATTATGATTTCTAAAGACCTTGTCATGTAAGCTTATGTAAGCTATGCATGAGTCTTGCTATGCAAATGCCTTTATAATCTTGTTATGGTTTGATGCTTTTCTTTCCGACTATATGACCTAGGAACTTCCCTTCCCTTCCTCAATGGGAATGCTCCCCCTCTAGGGGTGATGCTTTATTTAAGTTTAATGTTTGGTTGTCTTAGATCTGTTACTTGTCGTTTATAGTGTTTGCAATGTCTTTAACCTTTTGCCATGAGGTGGATGCTGCAGTCACCCATCCCAGGCTACTAAGCTAGAGAACCGATGCAATGCTTATCCTATCAGCTTGTTGGTAACCTTTCTCAATGGTTACCTATATGAAATGTTCGTTTTGATCCCAGGCTACTAGGCTAGAGAACCGATGCAATGCTTATCATATCAGCTTGCTTGTAACCTGTTATGAACATGTATGAGCTGTCTTGGTGTGAGGAGCTCACCCTCTTTCATGGGTTTAGGTATTCCATCTAAAGGACTTGTCCCATGGAGTTGTGGATTGTATTAGGAACTCACCCTGTATACAGGAAGGTCATTATCCTTGTTACCTGTTGAGCAGTTGTGGCCTAGGAGCTCATCCCCGTTTCATGGGTAGGTATAGCGCCGGATCCCATGGAGCCTTGTTAGGAGGGGCTCACCCTTTGATAAGATAAGTGACAAGTGGTTGTGGTTGCACGAAAGAGTTTCCTTTGTTCCGTTAGCTTGCAGCTTAGAAACTACATTGTCTAGACAACGCTTTTGGATTTATTGATAGAATATCAAGATGTTATAGTAACCGAGGTTGCCTTAGGGTAGGCTATATCATGGATTTCGTATGCATGTTGTGGTATTTGACCAACTTTCATGGATCAATGTCTTGTGGAGTACGTCTTTGAAGAGCATATCCTTGTTAGTTTTTTCCATGAGTTGGGGTAATGTAATAATACATGCATATTAATACTATGCACTTAAAATAATATGGATTTTTTATATGATAAGCTTCCCTCTAAAGTTCCTCTCTTTGTGTTCACCATATGTCAAAGAGACGAAATGTCATGAGGAAATGTTAGGGAGATTCTTTTGTAGTTCCATAAGTCTTTTTATGTAAGAATAATAGCCTCTTGAGTAAGAAGGTTTTCTTCTTGCGTAAGAAGGGCAGCTTCTTTACGTAAGAATGGCAGCTTCTTGTGTAAGAAGGGCAGCTTCTTAGGTAAGAATAGCAGCTTCTTATGTAAAAATGTTAACTTCCTATGTAAGAATGGAAGCTACTTAGTTAAGAATGGATAGCTCCTTGTATGAGAAGCTTAGCTTCCTTATGGAAGCTTTTTATGTAAGGATATTAGCTTGTCATGTAAGAAGGTAGTCTTCTTTGTTGACGATAGTAAGCTTCGTATGTGCTAAGACAATTGCCTTCTAGGATATGATGGTTAGTTTTCTTGGTTTTAGATGATACTTGAAGAGCTTCATGCAAGGTCAGGGAACTTTACACTTGAACCCGTGATCAACTTTTGAAGGAGACAAAGATATCTCATAACATTTTGGACGATGTTTATGTGTAAGTTTGGTGACATTCGAGATACTCTTACGCCTTCAACCCCATTGTTTAGAATAGAGTATATGGTGATCTTTGATTGACCTTTCGTATGAGTTGATTCAATAGAGAAGGTAGTAAAAATAAGCTTTTCCATAATTTAGTAAAATTCTCTTAATCATTGGACACCTTAAAGCGCATGAGGTAGAGGTTGAGCTTGTTCAATGGCCTGGTGCATCAGCGTGGTGTTTGGTTGAAGGAGAGTTAGTAAGTAAAAGTTCAAGGATAGATGTTCACCTACCTCATAGGTGGTGAAGTCTCATGGCTTCGAGTGTTGAGGTTTTGGGACTCCTTGAACAATTCTTTAGCAAGGTGCTACCATGTGGCAAAAATATCTCCTAACCAACGCTTTTTGATGTTATGGCAAGCTACCTCTTTCATGTTGCTTCCTTGCTATAGTGAACGATTTTTGGAAGGCTACCGTCATGCTTCCTATTGGCAACTTCTATATTCTTATGAGCAGCTTCTATGCTCCTGACAGCTGGTTGCTGCCGTAGGGCAGGTGCTAATAAGGATTCACCCAACTCTATTATTTTGTGGTAATTTGTCGCGTACATGATTACTAGAAGTTGTTTGCCACGATCCTTGGTGTCACCAAGTTGCATCGTTGCATTGGCAATTTGCTTGCGTGCTTCTTAGGTAGGCACGAGTAGCAATGCTCCCTTGTTTGGTCATTTGTTGTGTTGCCCTAACCATTGCTTGAAGCTTCTTTGCTTGTTTTAGTAAGCCATTTGTTGTTCCACAAGTAGCTTTAATACTTCTTGTGGGTTATTATGTTTCTAAGCCTCATAGGCTTTGCGAGTATTAACCATCTATCGGAGATTGCACGCTTGATAGGATTAGTTTAGGCATATGGGCTCGTCTTTTATAGAACCTTCTTTTTATAAGGTTCCCTTAACGAGGTGTTTAAACTTTTCCATACATCGGCTAAGTGTTATTCTCTTGCAGTGTCGACAAAATGTATGGAGGTTTTAGCAGGTTGCTTCGATGATTGAGCAAGCTGCTTTAGTTAACCTTGATCTTGCCGATTTTGTTTATGCCTGGTTCTTTGTAGATAATCATGTGCAAGGTAAGTATTGTTATATCTTTTACATAAGCGGAGTCACCTGGACAGGAGCAATTGAAAGGACGATGTGTTGTTCTTTAGCTTGCTTGATAGGTTTTTTGTTGCTTAGCTGCAATAAACAACGTTCCTCCAACAGAGTAGCATGTGCCTTATTCAGACCATGATTTTGTTCGATGCTTCTTTATTCCTACCGATGATGTCACATGTGTAGCAATGTGCTTGTGACCATTTTAGCTTTTAGGGCAGGAGCCTTGACATGTGTAGCTAATCGGCATCTCTTACTTTTTAGTTCCTCGCCTTTTCGGTTTCTAAACTTCTTAATTTGTTCAAAATTAGGTACCCGTACCATCAGCCCCCAGTCATGAGTAGTCATGACGTAGTCATGGGTGCTTATGACTTGGTATCTAACCATTCGATTTTGAACTTCTCACTTATGAGCTTCCTAAGCCTCTAGACATGTCAAGCTTTCGGGATTCAAAGATCCGTATATATGAAGCTTTAAACTAGGTATCTTATTTCAAGTAGGCTATTGCTTTGGAACCGAATAAATGTTTCTTTGAACAAGTGACATTTGTCTATTGTTCGACATTGGATGCTTTTGCGAACATGTTTAGGCGGTTAACTTCTTTATGTGCCATGTCATTTGCGAACATCTTTGTTTTTTGTGTGCAAGCTAAAGTTTTTTATCCTATGAGAGAGATAAAACAAAGGGCCAAGCTCGTGTAATTGAGATAGCTCGTTTAGATTATGATGGCTTTGGGCCGATGGTCCTTATTGTGAGATATAATTTTGTACGGTTACCTTACTTATGCCACATGTTATCATGGGCACGGTACCTGATAAGGTTAGATAAGTTTGGATTTTGTGAAGACCTTGGAACCGTGCTTCTTGGCTTTGCGAGTTGCCACATTTTCTAATTGGTGTGTTATGGAGGTCATAAAAACTTTTTAATGATGCATTTGTGAGCTTCTCTAGTCACCATAGGTGAGGTCATGCAAAGCTCATTTTGTTCCCATAGGGTGGCTTCCCTTTCTATCTAGGAGACCAACTCATCTTTGCAAAGCATTGAATTGGTGTTAAGCGAAGCAAGTATACGAGGTTATGTTTTATGCTTTCCATAGTGAGTGGGTCAAGCCTTCATAATATTTAGCGGCCTCTTTAATATGAGGAGGCGTCTTTCTTCTTTTCCAAGTTGTTAGTCTTTTTAAGGAAGGTATTGAGCCTGCCCTAAGCAATGTGCTCGTTTCCTTAAATGACTTTGGTGTATGGAAAAGATGTTAATTTTCTAGGGATGATTTGACCTAGCATTCGTCAATACTTATAAAACCTCGGATTGATTCATATGGTGAAGTATAGCTGAGCTGCCAAGCTATTAGCTTCTTTACCTCAGCCGGAGGCTATGTAGCGTATGACATATGAGTTAATTTTCGTAGCTTTTGACATGTTTGTTTTTTTGTGTCTTCCAATATGTCATATATAACTGTTTAAAGACAAGTGTGGCCTTAGGAAGCAAATATCTTAGAGGTACTCACGGCACCCTATTTATATGTGTTCTCTTCCCAAGGGTTACTTGGGTGTATGTATTATGTTGTTTGCTTTAGGCTACCTACTTATAGCTTGTGTATATCTGACTTTTGTCTTTTCGATGTAAAAGCTAAAGTATATTATATGACATAGGTGCGAGTTTGTAGTTGCGAGCTTCTAGCTTGTGGCCATGAGCTTGCAGCTTCTAGCCTTGGGCTTCGAGCTTCAAATTTCTAACTTCGAGCTTTAGGCTTCGATCTATGGGATCCAAGCTTTAGGTTTGTAGCATGCGAGCTGCAGCTTATAAGCTTGTAGCTCTCGGGCTGTAGCTCATGAGTTTACTTATAGAGTTGTCTGCAGCTGCCATATGGCAGCTGGTATGAGTAGTGTACTTTTTCTGATAGGCTGAATAGGTGTCTATAGCTGTCATATAGCAGCTGACGCACTGACATGCGTAGTTGTCTACAGCTGTCCTGTAGCAGCTGACCTACTGACATGAATAGTTATCCACAGCTGTCCTGTAGCAGCTGATGTACTCTCTGACATGAATAGTTGTTTAGGCTGATAAAGCTGAATGGTGGTCTGTAGCTGTCATATAGCAGCTGACGCACTGACATGCGTAGTTGTCTACAGCTGTCCTGTAGCAGCTGACCTACTGACATGAATAGTTATCCACAGCTGTCCTGTAGCAGCTGATGTACTCTCTGACGTGAATAGTTGTTTAGGCTGATAAAGCTGAATGGTGGTCTGTAGCTGCCCTACGGGAGCCAGCCTGCTTTACCGGACCTGACTAGCTGATAAAGTGTGTTTTTATTGTTTTTATTTATTTATTATTATTTTATAAGTGAAGTTAATGGTTAGCTTACAAGTGCATGGGTTTTTTACACGCCATGGTTACACTCATAAGTCCGTTCACTTTTACTAAGAATTTTGGGTCAAATATAGGTTAGGCTAAAAGTTGAAACGAGATGTAATGTTAGTATTATTCAAGACTTTGTTTAACAACATTTAGAACAATTGATTATTTCTTGAGAAGCTCGTTTCAGCGATATGAGAAGTAAAATATTTTTACACTTTACCTTGCTTAAGCTAGTAGGAGTTTTTTGGAGCTTGTGCCTAATGTTAGTGTCGAGAGAGCGACCATGTGCTTGTATCGCATGTGCACATGAAGTGAAGTGAAGAGCTATAAATGAATGTTGAGTACACAAAGATGTAAAGTGAGCTTACATAGAGGAAGATTTCTAGCCCAGAGAGCTTCCCTAGGGGAGCATGACCCCGTTTAGTATATTAAGATGTAACATGAGCTCACGCAGGGGAGGACTTCTAGTTCAGGGAGCTTCCATGGGGGAGCTTGCCTTCCATACCTGCTAAGCGTTGACCCTCTTTTTGTGCACGTTTAGTACATTAAGATGTAACAGAGGCTGCCATAAGGGAAGGCTTCCCGCTTATGGTGCTTCCTTATGGGAGCAATTGCTTCCTACTGGGAGCAGGTGCTTCCTTATGGGAGCGAGTGCTGACCCCCCTTTCTATATGTCAGCACGTGTTTTTGCCATTTTGGTGAAAGATACCACTTTTTATGCTTTTGAGGTCTGATTTGCTTTTGACTAAGCACCTTTGTGGATTAGTGTGTAAGAAAGTCTGACTTTTGACTTTTCTTACTTTTTTACTGTTCATCACTGTAGCAGGGCTGCTATATGGCAGCCTGGAGCTTCCTGGCTGCCCTATTTGTAGTTTAGATAGGCTGCCCAGCTCCGATTTATGTGATCTTCTTCTTTTTTTTTTTTTTTTTTTTACTCGTAGATCAGTTGTGGGATTCTTGCATCCACGTCGTGAATTATAGTGTTGATGATATCACTTACAATGGAGCTGCGGTATGGCAGCCTGCAACATGAGTTGTACAAGATGCAATATTCGTTGTACTAGAGACTTTAATGTTGGATAAAGTTGTTTCCTGCCTCTATCCTCTTTTGTGCTTTATTGTCACACACTTTTATGTGTGCTAAAAGACAAAAATAAGATAGTCAAACCTTGAGACAAGTGTACACGTCTTTTTATGCAATTATTCTTTTGAGAAAATACTTTAAAAAATTGTCTTTGTTTTCTCAGATGCATTATGACAATATTATATCATAATATAATATTCCTTTTAATGGCTTTTTGAATGACACCATATAAAGTGGGTGTGGATGTGTACAAAAAGTCTTCCCGTTCTTTTTTTTTTTATTATTATTCTTAACCATATTTGCACAAGATGTATACTTGTGTTCAAAAGGTTTTATGGTTTTTCCTCAAGAATATGCATAGATCTTCAGATTTAACATTTTATAGCAAAGAAGTTACATGTAGCAACCGAGTTACAAGTGTATGGAACCCGGTCACCGGCGTTTTGAACGTGAAGCAAAAAACGCAAACATGCGTAGGAGGTGTAGGATTGATTTTTCCGGTAAGAACATCCTCTCCATCCTTAAAAATAAAGAACTTAGGAACATTTGGGGCTAAACCACAAAGAGTTTTATGTTCTAAGCGCGATAACCCCACGGTGGGCGCCACTTGTTGCTACAACAAGAATAAGGCATGGAGATGGTATGGATGTCTCTTCGGGTTGGACCTAGCACCTTCCGAGCATGTACCTGCACCACGAACAACTCGTTAGAAGGGGTCCAGAGACCGGGGTCTCTGGACCACCCTCCGACGCTCAACATTAGTGATTTATCCCAAGAAATGTACATAAAAGTAAAGATAAAGGAGTAAATGAGGGATACGAAGTATGAGAGGAGGTGATGGTTGAAACCCGGCGGTTAGCTAGCAGCCGAGGCGATTTCGGGCTGCTTAACTCGATGGCTGAAAGTTGGTTATTAGAATCATGGATATGTAGACTGCAGATATGGCAGCTCCAGGGCTCCGACAGGGGAGCTCGTGAGTTCAACAGGGGAGCTTAACAGCTTTATTGTGTGTAATTATGGAGAGTTCATGAGCTGCTGATGTGATACTTTAGCAGCTCGTAGGCTCCTCTATGGGAGCTAGGCAGATTAGTTAGTGAGAGAATGTTTCTAGAGAGAGAGAGAGAAAGTGAGTGAGATGTCTTGAGTGGAGACCAAGACAAAAATGGGATGGCCTTGAGTGAAGGTGTAACCCCTCTATTTATAGAGGGTGAAACCCCAAACCCTAATGGGCTTTGTAGTAATGGGCTGGGCTGGCCCATAAGTGTTGGACCCACCTTTATTATTGACCTCCTGTAAGGCAGGTCCTGTGCTAGGGAGCTGAGGAGCCGATGCAGGTAGCTTCTCTACACTAGCTTCTGGCTTTTCGACTTCCTGACCCGAGCCTAATAGCTTCTTAAATATGTTTAGACGTGGGGGTTTGGGTACCCACGTCATCAATCACATATGTTAGAGTATACCCCATGGCCTTATTTTGTAAATGGGGATTAGTTAGTTATTTATTATACAACAGTAGTTAGTAAGGTGCCAACAACAATCTTCCTCATTAAATATTATAAATTCAAGCTTTCTAAAAAAAGTTTAAAATTCTAATACCATCCTAGAAGTCGTTCCATTATCAGACACAATGTATTGATCCTAAATCTTCGAGGAAGTTATTAAGTCAGGTAAGAGGCAAATAGTCAAAACACATAAATATGGTACGTAATACAGGCCTACCTTCTTTTTTCAACCCTGTTCGGACATATGGTTCCCTAGGAAGATTAGCTGATAAGTCGTATGATGGGAAACCTTCCGCACGGTTTGGAGTCAAGGTGCGACGGTCAGCTAAGTAATAGCGGAAGTGGTTAGGCAAGGTTATCGTCAGACAATGTAGTGCAAGCGACGGGTGGCACTTGCCATATGAAGAAGGCGACTACAATGGGAGATGAAGAATGTACATCCTGCCTAGCACTTCTACTAAGCGAATCATTTACATAACTAGCGGGTTTATCATTTTACAAATTACATTTGGGGGGTATTGGGGGAAAAAATCAAATTTGGTGATGTAAGGAACCCATTTGGCGGCATCTAACAAAATAAAGTTGATGCCGCCGAACCATTCATCTACATTGATGCCGCCATTTCATTCTTATACATTGATGCCGCCAATTGAGTTCTAGGCTTCATTTCTTATATAAGCCCCCTGCCCATTCTCTCCAAACCATTTAGACTACAAACCACAATAAACCCCCCCAATATATGATACGGATTTTTATTGATATTGGGTCGATGTTACATTCACATGGAGTTTTAACTGTTTTCGGCGGGGATGAGTCATGCTTAACAGCATCGTCTGCCGTTTCATCCCCCGCTTGGCATCGCTTTTCTGGGGTCCAAAAAAGCGGTGTCTTTGGATCGGTGTTACATCCACATTAAACTACACCTCTCAATACATCTACACGTGGTATAACACGTGTAGAATGCAACATTGAGGGTTTAGTTTAAAATATTAGAGAGTTATGGATCGTTGGGGGGTATTGGGCCTCTAGTCTACCAACGCTGGACATTCCAACGGGCTCTTTAGGCGGGTCTACTTTCCAGGCAAACCCACGCCATCCGGTGTTGATGAATCACATCACGTCATTAGCGACTTGTCCGGCAACGGATGATGCGATTCTTCACCGTACTACTTTCGTATGGCAGGCTGGTTTGAACATTGGGTACCTGTAGATTTGGTACACATATTCAACGGGTAGAACCATGTTCTCCTGGATCAAATTCAGATGGGTTTGAATCTGAATGCGGTCCTGAGTTCCCGCTGACTGGAAAAGACAAGTTTCTGGGTGCGAAACAGAAACTTAATGAACTATGCAACAAAAACGGTGGTAGAATATTGGAATAGGTGATCTCGGAAAATATATTGTCTTGTAAATCCGTAGATTGTATAGTTTGAGTGACTAGTTTTGAAAAACAGTTGTTAAATAAATTTGTAATATTTGTTTTAAATAAATCTATCATATTTGTATTATTTGTTTGAGACATTCCAAAAATGGAAAGTCTGTGTGTTATTTGATTTAAATAAATCTATCCCTCCGAGCCGTTTTCGGGCCACCGGGATCAGGCCCCGGAGACCCGAAAACCGCCCGGACTTCGTGCGACGCCCGTGTGTTACCCAAGGGCAACGCGTCCGTCAGTCAGGTTACCTGTTCGGCAGGCCCAGCCAGGCTGCACAGAGGCCCAAAGAGGGCAGCCTGGCCCGTTTTCAACATAGTGTGGGTTTTGAGAAAAACACCTCCGAGCCGTTTTCGGGCCACCGATAAATGATTACGTAATCTTGTTTTAGTGTTTAACGCTTTTATTTGGATTTTAATTTTATAAAGCAAATCAATGTTCGAATCACAGGTGGCTAAACGATTGATATGTTCATATATTTATAAGGCAAAACAATAATTAATGTTATAAAAAAATGTTACAACAGGTAATTATGAACAGACTTGAATTCGACAATGTTACTAGTTAAACCAGTCCAGATCGTTCGAGGGTCCCTGATTCTGAAGACGTTCAGATTGCCTCCTGGGTGGTTGGTTGGCGGGTGGGGCTCCTTCATTACCGTACTCGTTGTCAGGAAAGAGGTTTAAATTCAGCGTGGTAGATGGTCCTGGCCGGCTTGAAGGTCCTTCATCACACGAATTATGCGGGGCATGGTAATGAAAATCACTAAAAAGGTCGTGATCAAACCGTGGCAACCCCTGTCCAACAGGCGTCACGTAACCCGGTGATGAAGGAAACGCCCAACTATCTCCGATGCTAATTCCGCCTGCACGAAAGTTAGCTAGCGGACCCATCTCCCCCGGTTGACTGCCACCGGACCCACCAACATGACCAGTTCCCTGTACGATTGATCCACCCAATCCAAATGGAGTTCCCATCTGGTCCAATCCACTGTCCATGAATTGCGGGACATATCCCCCGGTCTGGTTCTGATTGTTGCTGGCCGCAACAGATGCACGAAACCCAGCGTCAGAGTGACTTCCACCAGCTTGGTCTTCATTTTCCGGAACGTTTTCTGGCACCTGACGAGGAGCGCGTCGCCGGCGCACCCTTTGAGGCCGTGCAGGTGCCGACAAGTCAACGGCGTCCATGGTAAGATGCGTCGGATTTTGTAAGTGTCCGGCGTTGTGTGACATCATCATACTGTGAAACGCCGTGTTTTGTATGCGCTCAAGCTGCGTGGCGAATGCCTGAGGATTATTAAAGGCCTCCTGAGATGACCGGTAAATATCACCCATGGCATCCCTCTGCATCAAACAAAATTTTTAGTTAGAAACACCAAATTGCGAAAATAATTAATGTATGAATTAGGCACGTAAAAATGCTTTACCATCAACTAGATTCTAGCACCGTCGTCTTGGAAACCGCCAGCTGGGGCCGGTGCTACACCCGGATTTCCAATAAATGCAACGGTACGCCCCATATACCATTGCATATAACCGGGCTGGGTTGAAGCTGTCCTTATGAGTTCAGAGCGGATAACCGTGTTACGACGGTTATTCCATGCATTGACGTAGGCTTCATGCCTACTCATCCAGTCCGCCCCGTTGTGTCCTTGCCGCCCCAAGGCATGCAGTGTTTCAAGCCGAGCCGTGGGTACGGCTAAGGTTATCTGGGGAGGTATGTACTGGACCATGCCGAATTGCCTCAAAACCCGTTGAGGGTAATGATGCTCAACGATCTCGAAGCATATAAGGGGACAGCAACTCCTCCAGCTTTCCATCCCGTTTGTGCACATTGCCGGTAGTCGGTCCAAAACCGAGTTGTAGGGGGTCCAGTTGAACTAAAAACAAACACTTAAGTCAGTAACAAAACACAATAAATGCATGATTAATACATACAAAAAACTAAAAATAATTACTAACATACCATCTCCTCGTTCAACGATTGTAGCTGTGAACGGTATGCCTTGAGGCAGTGTTGGGCCACCTCCGTGAACTTTAACCGCCGGTCTCGCCACCTACAAAATTAACATGTAAAAAAACGTGTTCAGAAAAAAAAATACAAAGGGATGCCATGCAGGCAAGTATAATCAAACTGGGATTTGCGATATATACCGAGCCGCTATCGGGCAAGTATAATCAAACCGGTTTGAGGGTGGTCGTGGCGCGAGACACCGGATCCTCTCCCATGCCCATACTTGAAGGAGCATCATGGGTCCGGTCACGGCTTTCCTATCCGGCTGGGTGGCATCACAAAGTCGCCTGTATAAACAAGCCAGAACCGCACTGCCCCAGCTATAAGATGCTGTACGGTTCAGGTCTCGTAAAAATCTCAAGTAAAAAACATTTATTCTATTATTATTATTATCAGGGAGTAAGGTGGAACCGATCAAAAAGAAAAGGATTAAACGAGCACGAAAAATGCACTCTTCATCCGTAGCCTCTGCTTCAACAAAGTCCTGCTTTAGTTTATCAAGAATAACAGTACCAAAAACGGACTTGCCGGACATTTGGGCCTCTGTAGGCGTAACACCTAAGAATCGTCGGCACAAGGCTATTGCGTCGGCAGTAGACAAATTATCATCTACCCCAGACACAACAGCTCCCTCAATAGGCAACCCCCACAAGACGTTAACATCTTGTAAGGTGACAGTAGCTTCACCAAATGGAAGGTGGAACGTGTGAGTTTCGGGCCTCCATCGTTCCACCAAAGCTGTTGTCAAGGATTGGTCAACGTATCGATAACCACAATCTATGAGGCCACCAAACCCTGCAGCATCGATAAGGTGACGAACCCGTCCTACAACAGGGTGGTCACGAAGTAACCTCCATATTCCTCTATCGCTACGCTTCACCATCATGGCGGCATTGAAGTTTTCCTCGTCTGTGAAAACGTGAAAGGCACGATGTCGATCACGCAGATACAACACATCGTCGTTTAGGGGACCAGGGTGTAAGTTCATGTTTTGATTCATGGTGGGAGGAATTTGGTGGGTATGATTTTTTATAAATTTCAAAGGTTTCAGATGGAGTTTGTAGTGTTGATGGTGTGTTCTTGGATGTGGGTGGTGCTCCTTCTTCACCTCAACCTCCATTTTATAACCTTCAAAGCCTGAATTCTTACACTCCCAAGAATACTATTTGCCTATCAAATCATCTGCAACTTACAAGACCATTGCATGCAATGCTAGAGACCTTGTGAGTGTGTCTTATAGGCTGCATGCTTTGCAGGTGAAGACTGATTTTCATTTGCTGGTTTTAATGCATGAAAATGGATTGGCGGGATCATGACGGCAACATTGAAGAACACACCAACTCAATTGGCGGTATCAATGACACCTTCAAATGGATTGGCGGCATCTAGAGGTGATCCCTCTATATGGATTGGCGGCATTACACACTGACAAAAGCTTAAGTGATACCGCCAACCCATTTGGCGGCATCATCTTTTTTTTTTTTTGATACCGCTAAACCACTTCCTTACATCACCATTTTCAGTTTTTTCCCCCAATACCCCCCAAATGTAATTTGTAAAATGATAAACCCGCTAGTTATGTAAATGATTCTCTACTAAGCCATAAACTCCGCTTGCAATACCATAACAAAATTGGTTACAGTCGCGCAGCGCGCGACGCGTATAACACCCAGTTCTGTTTATTTATGAACAAATGAGCGTTGTGGTAATTTTATATTCTCTTTATTTTCTTAATAGCAGAGTAAAATGATCATTTTAATAATTTAACGTCTAAAACTAACATACATCCATGTTAGGGACGAAAACGTGCCTACTTAGGAACAATATCCGTAATTTTTGACACCTACTTAGGAACAATACATGAAAGAAGGATGAAATATGTGTACAATTTAACATATCACCGATATACTACCTATGCTTGATTCTTAATAATGTATTAAATTATATTTAAAAGAAATTTTTCTTTGGCATAAAATACACCAAATGACCGAAACAAAGAAAGAAAGACAAATTCGTGTAAATCATAAAAAAAAAAAAAAGTAATCAATTTACAATCAACAAGATTAAACTTGCTCATTAGGGCATTCTCTCGCAAAATGTCCTTCCTCCCCACATCGGTAACATGTTCCACTCGGGCCACCGCGACCACCACCACGGCCTCGACTATGACCACGACCTCGTCTTGTGTCATAGCCTTGATCACCACCATAATCATTATCGCGGTAACAATTTCTTGCAAAATGACCAAAACGCCCACAGTTATAACACTGTGGGCCATTGACTTCAACTTCATCATCACCACCACTACCACGGCCACCACGGCCACCCCGGCCAAACCTCCCATCTCTAATGCCATCACCTTCACCACCATAACCACCCCTTCTCCCAGGACCACGTCCACGACCCCTACCCCTTTGTCCCGATTGATATCCTCTAGTCCTACCAAGACCCACCACATCCACCGCCTTCTTCCGCCCATCCTCACTAGAATCCACTGAAAACTCTACCCTTTGTCCATCTCTAAGGAACCGAAAACCCTCAGCCTTGATCTCGGATTGGTGAACGAAGAGATCATTGCCGCTATCATCTTCGGGATCAATGAACCCAAAACCCTTTTGTCCATTGAACCACTTAACGGTGCCTTCATATCTCTTCATTTCTGCCATGAAACTTGTTGTAGACTTGTTATGAGTGCATGCACAAAGTGGTGTGTATAAAATTTAGACCATATTATCTGTTTGGGATATTATTTTTGAATTTTGATTGGCTAGTTTTGGTGTTTGGTCGCGGTCGATTATGGCCTTTAAAATATGGGCTAGAATGAATGGACGAGAAGTATTAATAGGATTGGGTTGGTTTGAATGTGGCAAAATGTGTCAGCCGAATACAACTTTATGTTTTGTGAGGTAAGGTGATAGAAGTAATCTACAAATATGTTTTATATGCTACAAGTTAAAAGTTTGTTATGTAAAAAAACAATTGTAATTTTTTTACACTAGCCGCAAATGAAATCTAACACGAAATTAATTGGTTTGAGTTTAGTATAAACTAATAGACTTTATATTTAGAATGTTATAATTGTATTTATTTTGTAATTATCATTTACCAAAGATAGGTCCCCTCATTGTATTATTTATAGTTATAAGATTAATGAGAATAATCAAGGGAGTAATTCTATCATGGTATCATTGACCAGGTTCTAACCCTAACCTCCCTTCATCTTCTTCCTCCCACTCGCAACCCTACCTTCGCCGTCGCCTATGTTCACGCGACCGGCAATTCTTCTTCTTCGAACCTTAGCCTCTTGGTTCTATTTCTCCTTCTCCTACCATAATGACTACCGAACCGAACCAAACCAAACCTCCACCATCATGCCCGCCATCACCGTAGAAACCAAACTCCACCCCGCCACCACTGTCTCAAACATTAAGAACTTTGTCCCCATCACCCTTGAAATCGAATCCTCCCAGTATTCGTCATGGGCCACTCTCTTCAAACTACACTGTAGGGCCTTCATGGTTGATGACCACCTTAAACCTAGACCCCCACCACCCGATCCTTCCACACCCGAATCTTCCACAAAACCCACTGATGATTGGGATCGTATTGATGACATTGTTTTACAATGGATATACAGTACGATCTCCAATGATCTTCTTCACACCATAATTAACAGCATCTCAAACGCCCATGAAGCATGGGTTGCCATTGAAGACTTGTTCCACGACAACAAAAGTGCTCGTGCTATTCACCTTATGAACAAGTTTTCCAATACACGGCAAGACGGTTTTCCCAATATGACCGCCTATTGCCAAGCCTTAATTTAACCCGTTTGGTTTTCTTGTGAATGATTACAAGACCAAGGCACCCCTCCTGCGATGCAACAACACCGGTGATCTCTATCCCTTGGTGCTCGGGTCCTCATCCACCCAACATTCTGCTTTTGCCGCTATCTCCTCAAAAGTCTGGCATCACCGTCTTGGCCACCCAGGACGTGACTCTTTGAATAAATTAAAAACTTCTCATGTTTTAGATTTTGATTTTATTTCCAATAATGTTTGCCAATCTTGTATTTATGGTAAAAGTATTCGTTTATCTTTCTTTAATTCTTTAAATTCAACTTTGCAACCATTTGACATTATTCATAGTGACGTGTGGACATCACCCATAATTAGCTCATCCGGCCATAAATATTATGTATTATTTCTAGATGATTATACTAATTTTTTATGGACCTACCCCCTCACCCACAAATCACAAGTTTACCAATCATTCACTCAATTTGCCACAATAATAAAAACACAATTCAACCAAACCGTTAAAACTTTCCAATGTGATAATGGACGCGAGTACATTAACACAGCATTCCAAAACTTCTTCACAACCAACGGTATACTTTACCGTCTTTCTTGCCCCTATACCTCCTCCCAAAATGGTAAGGCCGAGCGAAAAATAAGAACAATAAATAATATGCTTCGCACCCTTATGGCCTATGCCTCCCTCCCCACCCATCTATGGCATTTTGCACTAGAAACCACCACTTACCTACTCAACATCCTCCCATCCGAAACCACTCGCAACAAAACCCCCCATTGAACTTTTATATATGTCCACACCCACATATGATCACTTACGTGTTTTTGGTTGCCTTTGCTATCCCCTTACCCCCCCCCCCCCCCCCAAACATTCACAAACTTGATAACCGCTCTCACCCATGTGTCTTTCTTGGTTACCACCCACTCATAGAGGGTACCGCTGTCTTGACCTATCCACCAAAGACATATTCATCTCTCGTCACGTTGCGTTTGATGAAACCACTTTCCCATTTGCTCAAACTATCGGCCCATCCTCAACTTATGAAGCCTTTGCCGACCCATTTCCACATCACCTATGCCCACATCTTTCCACTACCCGGACCACATCACATCACCCTGCCACTCCACAGCCAGGCCCAAACATCCCACCCACAAACCCCAATACGAGCCCACCCCCCACCTCGTCCATAACCACGCCTACCACTAACCAAATAAATGCCCCAAGCCCAATACCCCATCCATCATCTACACGGCCCACCCCTGCTCCCTCGCAAAACCCATCCCAGCCCACTACTGTCGTTACTTAGCCCGCCTCCACCACACATCATGACCAGCCCGTACCTCCACCAACCCGCACTATACATACACGCTCAATGAGCGGCATCTTTAAACCCAAACAACCCTTTACCCTTAACGCTTCCGTCACCCACTCTATCGAGCCCATTCCTAAAACACCCACCGATGCCTTGAACAACCCGGTATGGTACTCGGCCATGACTACCGAGTATAATGCTTTAATTAGAAATGGCACATGGGAGTTAGTTCCTCATGATTCATCTATGAATATGATTTGTTCCATGTTGTTGTATAAACATAAATACAGGTCAGACGGGACTTTGGAAAGATATAAGGCCAGGCTAGTTTGTGATGGTCGCTCCCAACAGGTGGGTATTGATTGCGGTGAGACTTTCAGCCCGGTCGTTAAACCGGCCACCATTCGTACGGTACTTTCACTCGCACTCGCTAAAAGATGGGCAGTTCATCAACTGGATGTAACAAATGCCTTCTTACATGGGAATTTAAATGAGACGGTTTACATGCATCAACCAATGGGGTTTCGGGATAAGAAATTTCCTGACCATGTCTGTTTACTTCGCAAATCGTTATATGGTCTAAAGCAGGCTCCCAGGGCATGGTACCAACGCTTCACTGACTATGTTCTCTCCATGGGGTTTATTAACAGTCGTTGTGAAGCATCTTTATTCACGTTCCATCAGGGCCGTGATACTGCGTACCTTCTTCTCTATGTGGATGAGATCCTTCTTATTACGTCCTCTGACAGTCTTCGTCAACATCTTCTGACCAGTCATGCAAATGAATTCGCCATGAAAGACCTTGGTCCCTTGAGCTACTTTCTGGGCATTTCTGTCACCAGACACGGTGACACCATGTTTCTTTCACAACAGTCGTATGCGACTGATATCATTGCTCGAGCTGGAATGCAATCATGCAACCTTGTTGCCACACCAGTTGATACAAATGCAAAACTAAGTTCCTCATCGGGTTATCTTTTTCATGACCCTACTGTCACACCCTCAAAATCCACTTGCGGAGTTTTACCGCGAGGCGCATGACAAACCAGGATCCAAACCAACGATCACAATAAACAAGTCTAAATGAATATAAATGCAATTTCAAAACATAGTTTAAAAATCCCGTTTACAGCGGAAGCTTATTCAAAAACAGTATCTCAATAATGAAACAATAGTTCAACGTTCAAATGACCATGCAACCCTAGTTAGACGCCGTGCAGACGCGTGCGCCCTAGTCCAGTCGTGCTACCTTAGCGACCTGAGAAAACATGTAAAAGTTTACGTCAGCACAAAAATGCTGGTGAGTTTACAGGTTTTGTATCCAAGTACCAAGTCCACCTGTCCATACTATAATAATCGAAAACCAGTATACGCTAGCTAGGCGTACGTTTTGTTACTACCACGATTGGAAAACCATTACTAACGCGAATACCAAAAGTATGCCCGATGTAGTTCCTGTTGTTCCTGTTTGAGACAATATGCACCCGCCGACCCTCCAAGTCGACGAGCGGGGTTGGTCACTCCCAATAGCGCTATTCACATTTCCCCGTTGTGCAAACCCGCACATTCATGGTTCCCCCTGGGACTTCCAAAGATCGTGTAGTACACAATAGAAACCCATAGTATGACAGTAGTTACCAAATAATCGTTTTAACACATGTTTTCTCCCCCGAAACTATAAAACCAGTTTAAAAGAGGGGCCGTAAACTCACCTTAAGTTGCGTTACTCCTTAACCCGAGTAAACCCAGCTGCTATGCTAGTCCCGTAAGCGGCGACCTAACATACGACAGTTACAAGTACTTAGACTAATAACCCGCAGGCTAATTAGTCCCTAGGTGTCCAGACCATAACCAAGTTCGTTTGAAAACACCGTGACTGTTTAACTGACCCAAAGTACAAGACTCGACATCCCATTGGTGACCCGAGACTCCCCGTGTTATGTTTACGCTCCAAAACATACAATAACGCAAGTACACTTAACATACGTTAACGCACAACAAGTTATAGCACATAGTTCACGTATCACCGAAATACATCCAAATATATGTTACCAAGTTATTAGACATGTTACGGGGTTCCTAGCATGTTACTACATGTTAAATCGGGTCTCGGAATGCTAATTTACACTTACAGCAGCAGTACACGCGATTAGGAAAAGTCAACTAGCAATTAGGTTGGTCAACTAGCAATTAGAAACCCTACTCGCCTCTATTATAGGCGATTAGGAGCTACTCCCCTGAACTTACTAGCAATTAGGGCTACTCCCCTGAACTTATAGGCAATTAGGGCTATTCACATGAACTTATAGGCAATTAGGGCTAATCACCTGATCTTACACAAGAGTAGACCTCTACTCGCCTGTATTATGGGCGATTAGCACCCTACTCGCCTATAACATAGGCGATTAGGAATGCTACTCGCCTGTAACCTTGCTGTTCCGGTTTTTCGCGCGTTTAACGCTCCAAATCAGATCCAGAACGTGTGTAACCACCCAATATCATCCCAAACACTATCCTAAACATGTTTAACCCAAAATCCTTCGTTTAACCTCGTATAATCAGTCCTGCATGCAACCAAGTAATCCAAACACCAATTCACATAGCATGCAACATCATACTAACACGCGTAATCATAACCCTAATATCCAATTACTGAGATTCCTATCATCATAATATCAATATCAATACTGATCTATCATAATAACATATCAAATCATAATCATGAATCATAAAAACCCTAGCTTTCTAATCATACACACCCATAATGCATGCATATTAGTTATAATCCGATTAACAATCCTTATTGACGATTTTCAGAAAGCTTTTTCGTTTAAGAACAGGTCTGGACCATTAGGGATTGATTAAAAACGTTTATAAAGAGTTATGTATGAAAATCAAACCTTAGGATTATGAAAATATGATGATTCAAGCTTGAAACCTTGAGTTTTGATCAAAAATCGCCTTCCAGAGGTTGTTTACGTGTTGGGGCGGGTTATGGGACGACTAGGGTTGGTATAATGAAGTTTAGGAGGTTAAGTATGGTATTTATAGTCGTTTTTAGTCGTCCAGCACGTAACTAGCGAGTATGCAGCAGTTTCAGGCGATTAGGGCTTCTAATCGCCTGAATGTTCATGTGATTGGGCCTACTCACCCTTAACTACACACGAGTAGGACCCTACTCGCCCTTAGGGTCCCCTACTCGCCTCCCCTATAGGTGAGTAGACCTCCTACTCGCCTATAGGGGTTGGTTTTGTGCGTTTTGCGCGTTAAACCCCGTTTTAACATATGTTAATGCATATTCACGTACCGACAAGTCACATAATGATTGTAAACACATAACACAAGTAAATACACATATTTACACTCGTTCACCAATTCCCGGGACTCGAGACTCGTACGTTCCGTATGCCCTGACGATCCTACAAATCGTCACCGTTTGTACACTTGGTTAAGGACTGACATCTAACGAACCTCTAGACCAACATCCAATGATCTTCTAGACTAGTCAATAGTTCCCGAACCATAACCCGACTTAACTAACCCAGTTAAGTACAATATACGCGTGACTCGCTAAGGTAGACTTTCATCTAGACAACGTTGTTAACCAGAATTTGCCGGGTGTCACATCATCCCCACGTTAAAAGAATTTTCGTCCCGAAAATTGCTCAAGTACCAAAAGAACAAAAGAAATAACGAAGGAACAAACAAAAGATAGAAACCAAAAGAGAGAGATTTACCCGAGTTGTCACATCATCCCCACGTTAAAAGAAATCTCGACCCGAGATTCATTCAGCTGCCGAAGAGACATGTCTCGACTCAAACGCTTCCTTAGGAAAAAGATGAGGATACTTAGACTTCATCTGATCCTCCCGTTCCCATGTATATTCCGGTCCCCGGTTCGAGTTCCACCGAACCTTAACGATACGAATCTTGCTGTGACGCAGGCTACGAATCTTGTAATCAAGGATCTCTACAGGTTCTTCCACAATCCGAAGACGATTATCAACCTTGATCTCTTCTAGTGGAACGATGAGAGACTCGTCAGCCAGACACTTCTTCAAGTTTGACACGTGAAAGACGTTATGTACGTTACCGAGCTCCGTCGGTAGATCAAGTCGATATGCCACCGGTCCAATCCGTTCCAGGATCGTAAATGGGCCGACATACCGCGGGTTGAGTTTGCCACGCTTCCCAAAGCGTATGACGCCCTTCCACGGCGAGACTTTTAGAAGTACCTTGTCATTGACTTGGAATTCCAGTGGTTTGCGACGCTGATCAGCATAACTCTTTTGCCGGTCCCGTGCCGCCGCCAACCGATTACGAATCTGTACGATCTTTTCCGAAGTTTCGTACACTAGTTCAGGCCCAGTGAGTTGACTCTCACCCACTTCAGCCCAACAAAGAGGAGAACGGCATTTCCGTCCGTACAGTGCTTCGAACGGAGCAGCCTTGATGCTCGTGTGATAACTGTTGTTGTACGAGAATTCTACTAACGGCAGATGAGCTTCCCAACCCTTTCCAAAATCGATCACACATGCCCGCAGCATGTCTTCTAAAGTTTGAATCGTTCGCTCACTCTGACCGTCAGTCTGTGGATGATAAGCCGTACTCATGTCCAGTTGGGTACCCAAAGCCTTGTGCAAAGACTTCCAGAAGTGAGAAGTAAAATGGGAGTCACGATCCGAGATAATAGAAACTGGTACCCCGTGCTTAGAAACAACTTCTTTCAAGTAAAGACGAGCCAAACGATCCATGGTGTCGGTCTCCTTAATAGCAAGAAAATGAGCTGATTTCGTCAACCGATCGACAATCACCCATATCTTGTCGTTCCCGCTTGGTGACTTAGGAAGTTGTGTGACAAAATCCATAGTAATCCGTTCCCATTTCCATTCCAGAATTTCAGGTTGTTGCAGGAGACCCAACGGTTTCTGGTATTCCACCTTGACCTTAGCACAGGTCAAGCATTTGCTCACGTATGAGGCTATGTCCGACCTCATGTTTGGCCACCAGTAAAGCACCTTCAGATCTTGGTACATCTTATCCGAACCAGGATGAATAGAATATCGGGACTTATGAGCCTCATCACGGACAAGCTCCCGTAGTCCCCCGAATAAAGGAACCCATATGCGTTCTGCGAAATAGTGCAGGCCATCATGCCTTCGCTCTAGGTGCTTGTCGGCACCGTGCATAGTTTCAGCTTTAAGGTTTTCCTCCTTCAAAGCTTCTAACTGGGCAGAACGGAGTTGATCAGGTAACGACGAATGGATGGTGAGCTGCAATGCACGAACGCGACGAGGTTTAGTTGATTCCTTCCTGCTCAAGGCGTCTGCTACAACATTCGCCTTGCCAGGATGGTACTTAATAGCACAATCATAGTCGTTCAAAAGTTCGATCCAGCGACGCTGCCGTATGTTCAAGTGTTGTTGGTCGAAAATGTGTTGGAGACTCTTGTGATCGGTGTAGATGGTGCATTTGGTACCGTACAAGTAATGTCTCCAAATTTTCAACGCGAATACCACGGCACCCAACTCCAAGTCGTGAGTTGTGTAGTTCTTCTCGTGCACTTTGAGTTGGCGAGAAGCATACGCAATCACTTTCTCGCGTTGCATCAACACGCAACCGAGTCCATGAATGGAGGCATCACAGTAAACAACAAAATCATCAGGACCCTCAGGTAAAGACAAAATAGGAGCAGAACACAGTTTAGACTTTAGTTCTTCAAACGCTGACCCTTGTGGTTCACCCCAGTCGAATTTCCTATCCTTCTGAGTGAGAGTGGTGAGGGGTTGAGCAATCTTCGAGAACCCCTGAATGAAACGACGATAATAGCCCGCAAGGCCTAGGAATTGCCGCACCTCAGTTGGCGTCTTTGGTGCTCCCCAGTCCTTGATCGCTTCGATTTTAGCTGGATCGACATGAATCCCTAGTTCATTAACCACATGTCCTAGGAATTGAACTTCGCGTAACCAAAAGTCACACTTTGAGAACTTGGCGTAAAGTTGTTCCCGTCGCAAGAGTTCCAAAACTAACCGCAGATGTTCCTCATGTTCGGTCTTGTTCTTAGAGTAGATCAGAATGTCATCAATAAACACAATGACAAACTTGTCCAGATATGGTTTACAGACGCGGTTCATCAAGTCCATGAAAACCGCCGGTGCGTTCGTGAGACCGAAAGGCATGACCAAGAATTCGAAATGGCCATAACGTGTTCGAAAAGCAGTCTTTGCAATGTCAGCCTCCCTGACGCGCAGCTGGTGATAACCGGACCTCAAGTCGATCTTGGAATAATAACTAGAACCCTGAAGCTGGTCGAATAGATCATCAATACGTGGAAGAGGATAACGGTTCTTGACGGTCAATTTGTTCAGTTCTCTGTAGTCTACGCACAATCGGAAATTCCCATCCTTCTTCTTAACAAATAAAATCGGGGCTCCCCAAGGGGAAGAACTTGGCCGGATGAAACCCTTGTCCAAGAGTTCCTGTAACTGACTAGACAACTCCTGCATCTCGGGAGGTGCAAGACGGTAGGGGGCCCGAGCAATAGGAGCAGCCCCTGGTACAAGATCAATACCGAATTCGACTTGACGATGAGGAGGAAGACCAGATAAATCATCGGGAAAAACATCGGGAAACTCGCGTACCACCGGAATGTCGTCGATCTTCTTCTCATCAACAGAGGAAACAGATAAAAGCGCCAAAACAGCTGGATAACCCTTTCGAAGACACTTAAGGGCTTTCATGCTAGAGATGATGTTTAGCGGAACACCACCCTTGATACCGTACACAGAAAGGAATTCTCCATCAGGGAGAGGAATCCGAATAACCTTATCGTAACAGACAATCTCCGCGCGATACAAAGATAACCAATCCATTCCTACTACAACGTCAAAACTACCCAAAGGTACCGGCATAAGGTCGATGGGGAACGATAAACCCGACAACTCTAATTGACACTCCCGAATGACACTAGTAGCTTCAATCGTTTTACCGTCAGCTAACTCAATAATATACTTGGTCTCTAATGGTACGGGTACTACATCTAGCAGTCGACTAATATCCATGGATACAAAACTCTTGTCGGCACCAGAATCAAATAACACGCTAACAGAACGATTATTGAGAAGAAACGTACCGGTGACTGTGTCAGGGTCCTGTCTAGCCTCAGCAGCTCCAATGACGAAGGCTCGTGCGTTTCTGCCGCCGCCCCCGTTGTTCCCATTCCCGTTGTTTCCACCCTGCTTCAGTTTTGGGCAATCCTTCTTGTAATGCCCAGTGTCACCACAGTTGTAGCATCCTTGTTTCCCTGTAGTCCCCTGAGTAGTCGGAGCTGAGCTGTTAGTCGATGGAAGTGTAGCCCGACAATCCTTAGCATAATGCCCTGTTCGCTGGCAGCGGTGACAACGGTTACTGTCGCAGTTCCCTTGGTGATGGCGTCCACACTTGTTACATTTGGGCAGTTTTCCCGCATAACCACCCTGCTTGTTACCCGAAGAAGATGAACCCCCATTATCAAACCTTTTACCCTGCTGTGCAGACCCAGATCCTTTCCCGTCATTTTCCCACTTGCGTTTGTTGTTCTCTGGAGCCTTAACAGTCGAACCTTTCGCAGGCAAAATCCCCTCATTCACCTTTAAGTTGGTCATCCTATGGGCCGATCGAACTACCTCTGCATACGTAGGATGATTTCCAGCAGCCACTAACCCTGCAATTTCCGGTACTAACCCTGAGACATAGTGTTCAATCCTACGATATTCTGGCACGTGCAGATCGGGACACAGCACTGCCAACTCATTCCGCCTCACAGTATACTTCTCAATTTCCGACCCAGTCATCTTGAGGTTCCACACCTCATGCTCCAGCTTCTGTACCTCTTCCCTCGGACAATACTCACGCTTCAGCAACTGCACAAAATTCTCCCATGGCATAGCATATGCCTCCCCAATACCCATGTTCTGGGTGATACCATTCCACCAAGTCAATGCCACGTCCTGAAATAACGCAGCAGAATACTTTACCCGATCTTCTGGGAGACAGTTA
Source organism: Ambrosia trifida (assembly GCA_028751855.1). Lineage (NCBI taxonomy): Eukaryota > Viridiplantae > Streptophyta > Magnoliopsida > Asterales > Asteraceae > Ambrosia > Ambrosia trifida. The sequence continues at coordinate 101,169,201 of CM054126.1, forward strand.
CACATCAGAAATACCGACTCCACTTTCTCCAACCACCTAAGCAAGCTCACCGCACCCTCAGTGCCAGAGAATTCCTGGGGCTTACAGTCCCGGAACATCTTGTAGGTGCACATGGGTGGGGGTGGGTCAACAGGACCACCTGAAATGAAACGTATGAGAAACCACGAATAACGTAAACAAGGTTCACCAATGAGGCAAAGAAAACGGATAAAACAACTTACCACCACCGTTGTGCCCTAACTGAAAAGCAGCTTGGAGCAAGTTGTTCAGATCAGCCTGTGATAGGTTAATACCTCCACCACGACCACCAGCACCACCGCGACCACCACCACGTCCACCATTTCGACCACCTCCACGTCCTCCACGCACTCCAGACATGATTCTGGCAGAAAGAACGAGAAAAATTCAGTTTCGCAGTTAAAGATAACCGCTAATGTTCACAAGATCAAAGCTAGATCCAATCCAGGACTATCCCCTCAAACCCAGAGCTCACTAGGGCTTCCATGCATTTCGTTTTATGATTTTGTGTGCACCCAAAATGATAAAACGCTCTACATGGTCCTCCAAGTGTTCTCCTAGTTCAAAGTTCAAATCACCGAACATAGACTCTTAGCTACACACCGTAATACCACGGTAGTTTATGACAAGTGTTTCTATTGGAGTGCGAAAGGGAGATGTCCGAGCCTTGGACAAATCTCAAGAGCACACGAGTTACCCCAATAGACTACACTGCCTAGGAAACAAGTAACCCAGCCTAAGATAGAACGGATGATGTAACGTAGAAAGACCAATGATTTAGAGACACCCCGACAAGACCATACGTAAACCACTATAACGTTTAGTACCATGTGATCGTCTAGTGTGTGCGACTCGGCTATAGACTAGACTCTACATGCAGTCCTAGTTCACTATAACCATTGGCTCTGATACCAATCTGTCACACCCTCAAAATCCACTTGCGGAGTTTTACCGCGAGGCGCATGACAAACCAGGATCCAAACCAACGATCACAATAAACAAGTCTAAATGAATATAAATGCAATTTCAAAACATAGTTTAAAAATCCCGTTTACAGCGGAAGCTTATTCAAAAACAGTATCTCAATAATGAAACAATAGTTCAACGTTCAAATGACCATGCAACCCTAGTTAGACGCCGTGCAGACGCGTGCGCCCTAGTCCAGTCGTGCTACCTTAGCGACCTGAGAAAACATGTAAAAGTTTACGTCAGCACAAAAATGCTGGTGAGTTTACAGGTTTTGTATCCAAGTACCAAGTCCACCTGTCCATACTATAATAATCGAAAACCAGTATACGCTAGCTAGGCGTACGTTTTGTTACTACCACGATTGGAAAACCATTACTAACGCGAATACCAAAAGTATGCCCGATGTAGTTCCTGTTGTTCCTGTTGTTCCTGTTTGAGACAATATGCACCCGCCGACCCTCCAAGTCGACGAGCGGGGTTGGTCACTCCCAATAGCGCTATTCACATTTCCCCGTTGTGCAAACCCGCACATTCATGGTTCCCCCCGGGACTTCCAAAGATCGTGTAGTACACAATAGAAACCCATAGTATGACAGTAGTTACCAAATAATCGTTTTAACACATGTTTTCTCCCCCGAAAGTATAAAACCAGTTTAAAAGAGGGGCCGTAAACTCACCTTAAGTTGCGTTACTCCTTAACCCAAGTAAACCCAGCTGCTATGCTAGTCCCGTAAGCGGCGACCTAACATACGACAGTTACAAGTACTTAGACTAATAACCCGCAGGCTAATTAGTCCCTAGGTGTCCAGACCATAACCAAGTTCGTTTGAAAACACCGTGACTGTTTAACTGACCCAAAGTACAAGACTCGACATCCCATTGGTGACCCGAGACTCCCCGTGTTATGTTTACGCTCCAAAACATACAATAACGCAAGTACACTTAACATACGTTAACGCACAACAAGTTATAGCACATAGTTCACGTATCACCGAAATACATCCAAATATATGTTACCAAGTTATTAGACATGTTACGGGGTTCCTAGCATGTTACTACATGTTAAATCGGGTCTCGGAATGCTAATTTACACTTACAGCAGCAGTACACGCGATTAGGAAAAGTCAACTAGCAATTAGGTTGGTCAACTAGCAATTAGAAACCCTACTCGCCTCTATTATAGGCGATTAGGAGCTACTCCCCTGAACTTACTAGCAATTAGGGCTACTCCCCTGAACTTATAGGCAATTAGGGCTATTCACATGAACTTATAGGCAATTAGGGCTAATCACCTGATCTTACACAAGAGTAGACCTCTACTCGCCTGTATTATGGGCGATTAGCACCCTACTCGCCTATAACATAGGCGATTAGGAATGCTACTCGCCTGTAACCTTGCTGTTCCGGTTTTTCGCGCGTTTAACGCTCCAAATCAGATCCAGAACGTGTGTAACCACCCAATATCATCCCAAACACTATCCTAAACATGTTTAACCCAAAATCCTTCGTTTAACCTCGTATAATCAGTCCTGCATGCAACCAAGTAATCCAAACACCAATTCACATAGCATGCAACATCATACTAACACGCGTAATCATAACCCTAATATCCAATTACTGAGATTCCTATCATCATAATATCAATATCAATACTGATCTATCATAATAACATATCAAATCATCTTCATGAATCATAAAAACCCTAGCTTTCTAATCATACACACCCATAATGCATGCATATTAGTTATAATCCGATTAACAATCCTTATTGACGATTTTCAGAAAGCTTTTTCGTTTAAGAACAGGTCTGGACCATTAGGGATTGATTAAAAACGTTTATAAAGAGTTATGGATGAAAATCAAACCTTAGGATTATGAAAATATGATGATTCAAGCTTGAAACCTTGAGTTTTGATCAAAAATCGCCTTCCAGAGGTTGTTTATGTGTTGGGGCGGGTTATGGGACGACTAGGGTTGGTATAATGAAGTTTAGGAGGTTAAGTATGGTATTTATAGTAGTTTTAGTCGTCCAGCACGTAACTAGCGAGTATGCAGCAGTTTCAGGCGATTAGGGCTTCTAATCGCCTGAATGTTCATGTGATTGGGCCTACTCGCCCTTAACTACACACGAGTAGGACCCTACTCGCCCTTAGGGTCCCCTACTCGCCTCCCCTATAGGTGAGTAGACCTCCTACTCGCCTATAGGGGTTGGTTTTGTGCATTTTGCGCGTTAAACCCCGTTTTAACATATGTTAATGCATATTCACGTACCGACAAGTCACATAATGATTGTAAACACATAACACAAGTAAATACACATATTTACACTCGTTCACCAATTCCCGGGACTCGAGACTCGTACGTTCCGTATGCCCTGACGATCCTACAAATCGTCACCGTTTGTACACTTGGTTAAGGACTGACATCTAACGAACCTCTAGACCAACATCCAATGATCTTCTAGACTAATCAATAGTTCCCGAACCATAACCCGACTTAACTAACCCAGTTAAGTACAATATACGCGTGACTCGCTAAGGTAGACTTTCATCTAGACAACGTTGTTAACCAGAATTTGCCGGGTGTCACACCTACGTTATACAGAAGCCTTGCAGGGGCTTTGCAATATCTCACATTCACCCGCCCTGACATCACCTACGCGGTTCAGCAAGTGTGCATGCACATGCACGCCCCACACATGGATCATTGGAATGCTCTGAAACAAATAATATGTTACATCCAAGGCACGGCTCATTTCGGTTTATTATTAGGCCCTTCGGCATCATCAAATTTGATTGCTTACACAGATGCCGATTGGGCCGGTTGTCCTGACACGAGACGTTCCACAAGCGGTTACTATATTTATTTTGGTGATAATTTGATCTCGTGGTCTTCTAAACGACAACCAACGGTGTCACGTTCTAGTGCAGAAGCAGAGTACAGGGGTGTTGCTAATGTTGTCGCAGAAATTTGTTGGAACACAATTTACTTCTAGAGCTTCATGTGCCAGTTACTCGCGCCACAATGGTGTACTGTGACAACGTCAGTGCAATTTATCTTACAGGAAATCCAGTACAACATCAGCGTACCAAACACATTGAGCTAGATATTCACTTCGTCAGGGAACAGGTTCAGCAAGGCCATGTTCGCATTCTACATGTTCCATCCAGGTATCAAATTGCAGACATCTTCACTAAAGGTCTCCCGCGGATTCTCTTTGAAGATTTCAGATCCAGTCTCAGCATCCGTTCACCTCCCGCTTCGACTGTGGGGGTGTAATAGACTTTATATTTAGAATGTTATAATTGTATTTATTTTATAATTATCATTTACCAAAGATTGGTCCCCTCATTGTATTATTTATAGTTATGAGATTAATGAGAATAATCAAGGGAGTAATTCTATCATAGACGATAGGGTTGAACTCGCAAGCATGCTTTGGGTTTGGGTCAATATGTCTAGAGACGTACTCGTTGTTTATATTACATTTCCTAAATACGTGTTTTTTTGTAACTTCAACCAAATTAGGTGATTTATGACAAAACTAAAATTTAAGGGAAAATATCATAAAAAACACTGAACTTTTTGTTTTTTTTTTTCACTAAAGTCACTCAATAATTTTTTGTATATAAAAAACACTACACTTTCATTTTTTTTTCTTACAAAACTCAGTCAACAATTCTTTGTACCTAAAAAACACCATACATTCTGTTTTTCTCATAAAATTAACAAAACAATTTTTTTCGCATAAAACCCCTCAAAATGTCAATTTCGGACAAAATTTTGCTTTTCTTTTGTTTTAAATAACTCGGAACCGAAACTCCCAATTGTGTTTGCTTACGTGTTGCATAGGTGACCAATATATTTTTTATCCTTAAAAAATCAAAATGGTGAAGTTGATCAAGAAAGTTAAGTACTTCAAGCGTCGTACATCGATTATAAAACAATGCTTATTTGTTATATAATTTTTTTCGGTACTTAAGAATTATATGACTAATTAAATTAGCAAAACTAATATTACTTTGAGTGCAACAAGAGATTTTTTGTCATATAATTTGTTACCAAAATAAATATATAATTACAAAATATCTTAAGAACTACGAAAAGAATAAAACAATAACCACATCACAAAAAAAAAAAAAAAAAAAAAAAAAAAATTGTTGGGTGACTTTTACAAGAAAAAACAGAAATTATATTGTTTCTTAAGTACAAAGAAATGTTGAGTGACTTTTATAAGAAAAAAACTGGGAGTATAGTGTTTTTTATGTGTAAAAAAATGTTGAGTGACTAGAGTAAGAAAAAACAAAAAGTTTAGTGTTTTTTTATGATATTTTCCTAAAAATTAAACAAGAAACTAGTATTAGGACCTCAACTTCTTTGTGGGGCGCAAAACAGTTAAAAATCAAATGTGAAGGGATGTTGACAAAATATGTAATTTTATATAACAAAAACTAAACAAAACATAACGTCATTAGCTAATTGAATGAATTTACAATTTTTAGGCATAAAAAACGTTAAACTACACACGTCTATTGCAATTTGTTAACTTACAAAATTTAGACCGAAATGTAATACATTATCATAAGAAAAAAATAACTATGTCGAGACTTATTTAAATGGGTTTGAATAATAATAATAATAATAATAATAATAATAGTTAAATTATTTTTATAAACTGCAGGGTTTAAGAAAATTTAAAGTAAATCATAAGGGAAGCATAGTAAACCTAGTAATAGTATAATGAAAGAAAATTAAAATAACATAGTACAAATGAGATAGCATGTTGATAAAATAATTACAAAGAAAGAAATTGAATAGTAATTTGTATGTCAAAGTTTTTACCGATATATAATATCGGGCTAATATTTCATATACTTCTAAGTAAGTGACACATTTTGTTAAAATTTGATTTTGATTATTAACAAAAATAACCGTACTGAAATAAAACGAACCATACACGCCCTTTGTCTCTCAGCACATCACACAAGGTAGTATTCAATAAAATCTAACTCCACTACATCCCTCTACTATTTATTAACTTTGGTTATTAATATATAGACATGAAAATGGGGACATAATAGATATGTGAGTGGACATATATTATGTATAATCTATAACTCATAATAAAAGAATTGAGTTTGTATGATGTGGCATTTAATGGAGGCTTCAATCCCCTATTGAATGTGTCATGTGAAGCTTTCTTTTAAATTTATTTATTTTGTACTAGCTTATACCCCGGGAGCGTTTTGCGTTGAGAAATCTAAGTAAAGTGAATAAAATTAGAAGTATTTAAACTATAAAAATGACATCTATATAGCAATTACCTGTTGGAGAGCGCCTCGGGTTGAAATATCTAATATGACAACATAATTAATGACTTGCCAATATATGATTAATTAATATTATTATTATTATTTTAAACAAATCTCTGCCATAAGTTATCATATTCTAATATAAAAAAAAAAGGTAATTGGGTCGGGTATCAATTAATCCCAGGCCCGACCCAAACACACAATTTTTTTAAAACTAATTCAAAACCTGACACAATACCTGTCGGGTTACAAAAAATAGTCGTTTTTTTTCTCTGTTTTTTATATAACACTATGGTATTCGTTGGAATGATAATAAAACGCTCGTTAATTTGGTGTAATTTTTTCTTTAAAAAATCTCGTATATATAAAAGATATTAACGTTTAAAAGTTATGAGATAACACATGAGAGAGAAAATAATAAAGTTTTAATATTTACATTTAGTAGATTAGGTATTTAATACATTATGTTAAATCATATTTAAACCATATTTATTCCTTTTATTTAATTGGTCTAAAGTTGTCACATCACATTCTATGTGTCATCTCTCAAAAGAGAGATTGCATAATATTATGACATGTCATAAAAAATGCTTTGGTTTATTATATATATAGATATAGATATAGATATAGATATAGATTTTTAAATAAAATCTATATCTATATTATCTTAAAATTTCAAATATGTTAATTAATATCTTTTTCTTATTTTCCTCTCACATTTTTTAAATGTTAGTGAACTATTAATTATTTTAAAATTTCAAATATGTTAATTAATATTTTTATCTTTATTTTTTTCTTATTTTCCGCTCACAATTTTTAAACGTTAGTAATTTTTATGTATGACATTTTTTTGAAAAAAAAAATTACACCAAATTAACGATCGTTTTATTATTTTTCCAACGAGCACCATATATAGTGCTATACAAAAACGAAAAAAATGTTTTTTTAGTAAGTTTTGTTCATGCAGAAAAAAACACAATGTATTTAGGTAATTTCTTAATCATATATAGGCAAGTCACTAATCATGTTATGATAGTATATATGTTTTTGAACCTACTATTACATATATGAATTGCCCATGTTCATGTGCTATAACGATATGTTTAGTATTAAAAGAGGTTGAGTTTTTTAATCTGCTGGGAACGCAGCATGAGAGCCCCTTTTGATAGTATAAACATTAGAACAACTTTCTTTAACATTAAAAGAGGTTGAGACTGTTTACTTCTTTTATCCTTTTTTTATTAAGTAATATTATATTTTTCAACCCCAAAACAATCCCGGGGTAATCAGTATATATATATATATAAGAATATTATGTATTTACTTCGAATTTATTCACAAGCTTAATAGTTATGTTACGTTTATTCAATCGTTTTCATAATTGCTTTTTATTTTAAATCCACAATTATTTCAAAATCCCTAATCTTTTCAATTAAATTTAGAAAACCCTAAGTGCCTTGATCCTGGAAACCATAGATTTTAAGTCCATCCATTCATAAACTTTATTTATAATTTAGGTTGAATTCCTAAGGATTCTCCTTGTCTACAATTCACAACCGCTTGAGGAGATTTTATACTTTACAAACTCTGAGTATACTTATATCTCTTTCATTTTACACTTTTGGGATGATTCGTGTACATAAATACACGTACACATTTTCAAATACAATTCAAATACTTATCTTTCTTTCATTAATCTATAATTATTGCTTTTAACTTTTTTTTTGGAAGGCAAATTTCATTAACACCAACAAGGGCTATCTCCAAAATAGAGATAGCCTCAAAACAAAAAATTACATCAGGTCAAACGAAAAATTACACCAACTATTCCAATCTACCCTACCATCTTTATGACAACTCTTATACCATAAGAATCCCAACGACTTAATGTCTGACACAATTTTTGTAACATTCGGCTCCACATTAGAGAATACCTTTTCGTTCCTCACTTTTCAAATCCTCCAACAAGCTAAGATTAAAATCCCGTATACCGTATCCTTCTTAATCTTCGAAAGGTGCATATGCTCCACACTACTAAGTAGATCAGAAGTCGAAAAAGCATATACAGGAGGTATCATACACCACAAACCAATACCATTCCAAACCCCAACCGCCACTCCACAACCCGTAAATACATGATCCGTAGTTTCATCATACTCACCACAAAAAGCACATCGCCCATCTCCATGAATTATATTTCTACGTTTAAGAGCATCTCTAGTTGGGATCATATCCATCAAAGTTCTCCACATGAAAATATTACACTTACTCGGTATCCATTTACACCAAGAAAACATATTGTCTCTCCCAAGCTGTTGCGACCCTTCCAACCATCTACGAGCCTCCTTAACCGAATAATCATCATTCTTACCATTATTTCATACCCATGAGTCATTCTTCTCATTAATAGAAACATCCACAATAGTCCTATAACAATCAATTAATTGTTGGGCCTCTTCATTTGAACCAGGATACTTCTTCCAGGCCCAACTAACAGGCCCATTACCTTGATTAACAAGGAGCCGATCAGCCACTGTACACTTTTTGCTCAACTCAAGTTGATACAATGCTGTGTATATATCTTTTAGAGGTTGACTAGAAATCCAAGGATCCAACCAAAATTTAATATCCTTACCATTGCCCACCACGCCTCTAATCATGTTCCCAAAGCTAATGCCATTAATCTTTAACCGATTACCGAACTTAACAATCTTATTCCACGTACCCAGAATACTATTGTTACAAGGAAAAGACTGCCATCATCTAACTCCTCCATGTATCGCGTCCACCACCTTTCTCCATAAAGCATCCGGTTCAATCCTATACCTCCATAACCATTTTAATAAAAGGGCACTATTATTAACCTCTAACTTATTGAGACCTAAACCCCCTTCACTCTTTGTCTTCGTAACAATCTCCCAAGCCACCCAATGTACTTTGTGAACCTCAACATTTCCTCCCCAAAGAAAACGTTTAATAATAATCTCAAGCTTGTTCACCACCGCCACCGGAGCTTTATATAAAGAAAAATAGTATGTTGGAAGATTTTATAGCACCGATTTTATGAGAACCACTCTCCCCCCCCCCCCCCCCCTAATAGATAAAACTTTAGCCTTCCAAGACGTAAGCCGCTTCTTGAACACCTCAATCACCGTATCCCAATTACTAATACGATTCATGTTGGCTTCCACTTTAATCCCCAGGTATTTAAACGGGAGATCCCCCGCTTTACAACCCAAACCTGTCGCCATACCTGTCACCTCCTCTAAAGATTTCCCCACACCATATAAAGTAGATTTATTAATGTTTATACGGAAGCCCGAGCATAAGTGAAAAATACGTAATAACCTTCTCAAAGCATCAAAGTTGAATAACGACCACTCACCCATGACCATAGCATCATCCGTGTAAAGAAGATGAGATAATATCGGCCCATCCTTAGGAAGTCTCACCCCCTCAAAAGAACCACTATCACACGCTTTATGAACCATACCTGAGAAAGCCTCCATAACCACAATGAAAAGAAAGGGGGATAAAGGGTCTCCTTGACGAATACCTTTCTCACAGGCAAACTCAAAAGTAGGAGACCCATTTACAAGAACCGAAGATCTTGCTGATGATAAAATACCATTCACCCACCTACACCAAATTTCCGGAAACTTCATTTGACGAAGCACCGAAATCAAGAACCCCCAGTTGACATTGTCGTGTGCTTTTTCGAAATCTATCTTGAACAAGAATAACTCTTTCTTCGTTTTTCTGCTCCATGAAAGAATCTCACTAATAATTAAAGGACCATCCAAAATATATCTCCCCGTTAAAAAGGCAGATTGCGTCTCATGAGTGATACTGCCCATCACTTTCTTCATCCGGTTAGCTAGCACCTTGGAAATCACCTTGCTAACAACCCCAAGATTATAGTTATTATTTGCCACTCCACAATCTTAATCTTTAACTGAGATTTCATTACAAATAGTTTTTGCCTGAACATTTGGTCAGATTTTTCTAAAAGTCTTTTGAGATAAAATAACCATCTGTTTGACCAAAGTCTTGCAGTGTTCAAAGGTATCCTGAGTTCATTGTATACTCTGTTACCAATATCTGTTAACTTGTCAATAAATTTGTCAAACAACTGTTATAGCATTCAAACTTATTATTTCAATTACATAATTTCACTGAAATATCCGAGTTAACAAACTATATACAAAATGGAAGGCTTCTAAAAGAGCAAATCGAAATATCTCTAAAAAATCGCATTAATGCCAAGTAACACATTTACAATATCCGAGTTAACAAACTACATACAAAATAAAAGCAAACATAAAAGAAGTATTCTAACAAACAAACCCTAGAGAATGATCTTCGTTGTTATTCCTTGAAAGATCGAGGTGCTGAGGAAACTCGTGAAGACCCGAATGTGGTTACCGGTATGTTCCTTGTTAACAACCATTTTGCATCTGTATTTTTCGATACATGCGCCGATTTAAGTTTTGTGTAAACCAATTTCAAACAATCCCTTGGATTAGAAACCAGTAGGTTGCACACGCCCTATACAATAGAATTGACCAATGATAAGCCGGTCTCATCCAAGGAAGTTGTACGCGACTGTACCTTGTGTAACATCGCGAATTTCCCCTAATTTTTTTTTTGATAAAAAGAATGTATTGTTTTAAATACCTTAAACTAATAATTATTTGTATCTCGACACTTTTGTACGTTTTAAAAATATTTCGAGTCACTTTCGGGCTTATATAATCATATTATGAATTTAGAATAATATAGTTTTAGGGAAATAATTGCCAAAAAAAGATTTGTGTGGACCGGGACTCGAACCCGCGTCCACAGCCAACCAACACACAGTGACAACCAACTGAGCCAACTATCATCTTGTGTAGTATTTCAGAAGAAAATAAACTTAACACATTCCTTAAATTGATTAGTCAAAGTCTTAGTCAAACAGTCAAAGTCTTAGTCAAACAGTCAAAGTCTTAGTCAAATAGTCGATTCATCATAAAACCTTACTTTATGGTGTTGACCAATTTTAATGGCTAATTGACTCTAAAACTAGTATAAAAACCCACCTATGACCCATTATCCTTTGCACCTCTAAATCGATTGTTTCAATCCGATTAAACTTTCCCTCATACCTTTCTTCTATAGTCTATTACTTCTACAATTGAAGCTTTGATTATAAGCTCTTGTAATTGGCGAATTGGAAGCTTGATATTCTTTCTTTTTCGTTTTCTTCAATTTGGACTAGCTACGTTGTTGAGTCTTTGGGATTCGCCTCACATACATTCACAACACATTATTCTATTTTTTTTCACGAGACAAAACATTTTGCTAAGGTGAGTTTTACATAGCCCCTTTTCTATTTATCACTATTTTTGGGGTGAAACATGTTACAACATTCTATATGCAATTCAATCATAAAGTGTCTATGTGTTTTTCTATGTTGCATTATGTCTTAAACATGACTAGGGTAAGCACAATATTCTAGCATAATCATTAACATTGATCAGCCGACGATATACAATGATAGATCTATTGGACTGACAATCCCACCCGGATACGTGCCTCCTACAAAGGTAGCGTGGGTGATTGTTATCGCATAACATAATCGAGTGAACCATGAGCGTATGGGATGTACCACAATATAACAGTCACAAGGGTTGATTATGCACTCGATTTACTTCTAGTATGTTTTCACATATGGACTAGACTTGCCATGACACTTGAATTGTACAAGTTTTATTCGATTATCAAAACCTATGTAATTCTCACCAACTTTTGTTGACCCAAAATATTTTCAAACTTAACATGTTTCAGGTTATAGCTTGCTTGAAGATTAGAGTTATTGCTTGAAGATGCGTAGCTAGTATTTTTCATTTTGATGTACAAAATTTTTAGAACAATTGTATGTAATTTATTTAAATCATTTATTGAAATTTATTATTTACCATGAGCTACTGAACAATCATCAATACGTGACATCCCGATGTTTCCGCCATCGGTTGGGGTGTTACACCTTGAATCTTGGCGATCATGCGTTTCACATCAATTTCCTGCTGATCCAGCTAGGTAGTTTCGATATCATAGTTGGCATGGACTGGTTGTCCAAGAACCAAGCTGATATTGTTTGTTGTGAGAAGATGGTTCGAATCCCCTTGTCCAATGGCGGGACCCTTTCGGTTAGAGGCGATTGCAGTGGATCTACGTGTCGGATTATTTCAAGCATGAAGGCGCAGAAGTGCTTGAGAAATGGTTGTGTTGTGTTCCTAGCACACATCGTCGAGAAGAAGACTAAGGATCGAAAACTCGAAGACATACCAGTAGTGCGGGACTATCCAAAAATTTTTCCCAAAGACTTACCAGGATTGTCGCCGCCACGTCAGGTTGAGTTTCGCATTGACTTAGTTCCATGAGCTGCCCCTATAGCTTGTACCACGTATCGTCTTGCACCTTCCGAGATGCAGGAGTTGTCTAATCAGTTGCAGGAACTGTTAGTGTGATACCCCGCATTTTCAGGTTAACACTTTTACTGAACTCTAGTTATCTTACATATTCATACGTGGTTAAATACTTAACTAGGGTTAGTTAAGGAGGCCTAACATATGTTAGAGGATATTAACATATGTTATAATTAGGAGAATCCTTGTTTTGACACACACACACGAGTCCTGTATCCCGAACGTTGGTGATTTGTCTGGCATATATAATAATGTATACAATTGAATTATGATGAACGTGAAGATACATGTTTATGTGGATTACATGTTTATGTGAATTACCGCTTAACTAAAAGTTAATATGTAAACCATGCAAACTCCGTGCACCTTATGATTAATATGTTATGAGATGATAAAAACAATGGTTTTTATGCAAGATAAGGTGGCTAATATTATCGGGTCCGGTATTGGGCTAAAACATGATTAGCGGGTCCAGTTAGTGGACTACAAGGGGCCCTAATACCTAATTATTTGGGCCCCAAGCCAATTCCTATTATAAATATAGATAAAAAAAAAAAGATAACCCTAACCCTACTACTCCTTTGCGCCGCAAACAAACCCCCCACCCCTCTCTCTCTCTCTCAATTTTCAACAAACATCAATCTTATTCATCTCTTCAAGCTAGTTGGGTGTAATCTCTAGACTTTTAGGACTCTTGCATTGAAAGGTATAATTTTTACATGTTTTATGATGATTAATAATGCTTGAAAAGTTTAAAAATCATAGAGCATGCATACATATAGAATCGCATAACATATGTTAGTAGGAGTTCTTGAATGTTCATTGTGATTTGATGATGATGATTGTTGTTAGTAAATCATAACTAGGGTTTTTGCATGATAATATGTGTGTTTGATTATGATAATATGGATTATGCACGTGTTAGAGATTTTTATGCATAATTAGGGTTTATGAATAACTTGGGGTGCAAGTTTTAGTTTTTTTTACAGATTCGTTAGGGTGTTTTGTAGGGTCTGTATTGTGATGATAAATTGATTGTTTTGATCGATTCTTTGAATGAATGGATTGTACATGGTCTTAGTTTTTTAGAATGGGCAAAATCATCTGATTTGGATGTCGTTTGATATGTTTTTGGAATTTTATTTGATTAGAGGTCATATAAGATTTTCGGAGTTATAAATTGGGTCAACTTTAAACGGTCATAACTTGAGTTTTACAAAGGGTTAAGTTATGAAATTTGGAAAGTAGGTCAACATTGGAAAGACTTGGCTTTTCCAAGTGGATTCACCTCGTTTGGGTGAATACACAAGGTTTGGGAATTTTTCTACTAAACTGACCTACTGTGAAAATTTTCTGGACATAGCTGTGTGGTACGAATTTTAATAATTTTTGTGTTTGGTTTTGAAACAAAAACAAAAATTGGGTTATCAAATGAATCCCAATGAATATTCAGGAAAACTTTGGGAGTTTAATTCGTTCGTTAAGTATTTTAAATAATTCGTTTTTCACAGCGCACAATCTGCCCTAAAAACGCAGATTGTGTAAGGGATGTTTACGTGACTATTTGGAGTCTTATATGGTGTGTATTTGACATGAACTTGTATGGATACTTATATGAGATGTGTATGAGGTATAAAACTGATAATAATCAATATGATCACCAACGGGATACGTAGGACTTACTTGTTCATGTAGAGTCATTAGGTGTCACTACACGGTTTAAACTTTAAAAGTCTTGGACAAACACTACTACAAAAATAACCTTCCTTGACACTTTTTTTTTATGACATACCATGTTTAATGACATGCAAAAGTGCATGTCATAAAAAATGTCATCTTTGGAAAAAAAAAGATAATTTCTTGACGTTTTTTTATGTGTGTCAATAATTTTCCGTTATAAAATAAAAAACATGATGGTTTTGAAATAAGCGTGTCATGGTTTTGTGTCACCTAAAATTTCAAATCCTTTTCCCTGTGCGTTTCCCCATAAATCTGAATGGTTGATATCTTCCCATGTGTTTGCTTCTCGTGTTCTGATCTCCTCCACCTCCATTTAGAGAAACCCTAATATTTTCACCTCTACAGCCTTCTTCATTTCTCTTTCAACACACCACCTCACTCTCATCTACACACTCTTTCCCTGTCAATATCCCACCCTGACGACGATTATGGAAACAAGCCTATAAGGTTTAGCAGCCACTATAATAGCTAACCAAATGATACGGTGGTGACCGTTGTCGTACCGCCACCAACAACCAATCAATCAACACCGCTAGGGGTGAGCATTTCATGGTTCGGACCCACAGAACCTTGGACCCGACCCATGAGAACCTTGGACCCGAACCTTTTTAAATATATGGGTCGGTTTCCGGTTCTAGATTTATATGAATTATCGGTTCCGGGTCGGGTCGGTTCCAAACCCACGATTCTACTATAAGAACCACAAGAACCGTTTGTATTTTAATTAAAAAATAATATTTTTAGTCTTTTCACTATTCGTTTTTACGTTTTATTGTAATCGATTTCATGTAATGTTAATACAATATTAAAAATGTTATTTATAATAATAACAATGTATTTTTCTTGAAATTTTTTTCGGCTTAATGGATATGCATAGATGTGATATATTATATAATATATATTATATCCAATTTTGAAGTAAATATTTATATATATCGCTCTGATGTGTGTGTGTGTGTGTATTTATTATGTATACATAACAGATTCACATAATGTTTCTATTGACGAAAATGACAAAATTGTTACGAAAACATAAGTCGAGAAACGAAAAATGACTTAAAAAAACTCATGGGCTATTGTTAGACTGTCCATTGTGGAAGCGCGAGTAGCACGACACGAACGAGGTTTCAGCGCCCGTGCTCACCCCCAGTCACAACAGCCCCACGCGAACAGTCTCGACGCGAGCACAAGCGCTGGTGGTCGCGTGGGTTAACGGGAAAAGTGACCTTTGGTCGCGGCGTTGCTCACCTCCGGCCACAACGGGGTCAAGTGACCGGATTACTTGATAGTCACGTCGGTGGCTTGCGCACGTTCGCTCGCGCGTCCACAACGGACGACCTTAGAACCACATGGAGGAATTCTTTTTCGAGCTTGGTGAAAGAATAGGAATATGTAAATCCTCTAAAAGTGGCTATTGCATTAAAAGGTTCTAAAGGGTCGGACCCTTTTACCCGACCCATTAGAACCTTTAGGACCCGGAACCACATAGCCTTTTAAGGTTCGGTTTGTGGTTCCTAATTTCAACAATAAAAGGGTATATGGTTCTGGTGGGTCCGGGTCGGGTCGGGTCGGGTCGATTCCTGACCCTTTGCACAGCCCTAAGCACCGCTACAGGACATGGAACTTGAAACCATAGATTCAACTGCAGACACGACGGTGAACGGTGGAAAACGAGGAAGAGATGAAGATGTAATAACAGAGTCACCTGAAAACACAAAAGAAGCTAAAAAAACTGAAGAGCGATGAAGCCGAGAAGTCTGTGGAAGAACAGACACTCGAAAAACAAGAAGAAGCAAAGACTGGTCCGATGTCTGTTGGCTATAAGACTTTGAGACGTCTATGGAAATGTGTGATTATTATTTCAAATTTTTGCGCAACTGGCCTCCTAATTTGAATGTTAATAAGGTATAATGATTTATCTATGATTTTTTATTTCTTGAAATGTTATTGTTTAAGTATGCTGAATGAAGAATTGACATCTTCAGTTAGGGGAGTCCTGTTCGGCTATGCTGGTTTTGGCGAAAATTTTGGCAGCTGCCATAACCCTCGGTCACGACGATAGTGTTTCAAGGAAGTAGGAAAGTGTAATCATTTTACTATGTTTTAATATTTGGTTCATTAATTGATTTGTTCTTTGGTTCACTTAGTGTGTTAAGATTTGGTTCCCTAAGGGTGATAATCGCTTTGTTTATTTTGTAGAACTTCTTGATTACCTATCATGGTAACATGTTTATTCAATTAGTTATGTGTAATATGCGAATTTTACCCTTTGTTGGTATTACTAGGCAATCGAATGTGTTTTTTGTCAGTTTGTTCCTGAGACTATTATGTTTCTGATGGTGTAGTGTTTTTAGTTATCACTGTGATGCTTATTTCCTCCACAATCTGCCGCATTTCTCTCATAGTGTTGTTAGATCTTATATGTTTCTGTTTTGTGATTGAATTGGTGTTTGGATGAACTTCGTGTGATTTTGTTGAATTCACTTCATATTTATATGCTTGTTTTTTAGTAATTTATGGACGTAAAGCTAGTAGTATCTGCATTTTGTGTTGATTTGTAGTCCTATCTATGCAGGAGTAGATAATGGTGCAGTAGCATGAAACGAGTTGGTGTTATGTTTATGAGTTGAGGTTTGTCTTTCTTGTCCCTGCCTGAAGGTGTTATGTTGATGGATGAAATCCATGTATTATTTGTGGTTGCTTCTTTTCCGCCTTCGGCTAGTATGGGTATTACATGATTGCTAGATAATGTTTTAGTTTCTTGAGCTGGTTAAACTTAATGTTCCATTGTCTTTTTTTTTTTTAAGTCGGAAATGCATAATTTATTAGAAAGATCTAGCAACATGGTAGAGCAAATGTTACAAATTACATACAGACGTTGGAAAGTTAAAAGAGCACCAATCTTTCCAAACAAGATATTGTAATTTCGCTCCATTATTGATCCATGAAAAAGAATTTGCTTTTATGATGTTAACGATTGCTTCCACAGTTATCCATCATCTTTCTTTGATGTTAAGATTTCTGGAAGTAATATTTGATCCAACTTCCCATCTTACATGAAAATATTAAAAACTTTGTATTATCAGTTATGCCAATTTAAGGAGGAGACTACTAATCAATTCTTCCATTTCGAAAGATGAAAGCAATTTTCGAGATCTTGTTACGGACAATCCACTCTCACAAAACCCAGGTATATTTCTTACCTGATATGTATATCATCCACATTGCATTTACATGCTCTTTAAGTTAAGAATGCATCACTTGTAAGCACAAAGTGAAATATCATGTAATAATAACAACACAGATAGCATGTGGGGCCGATTATATCATAAAGCTGAGTTAGAGAGACGAGTTTTGTTGCTTTGGTGCATTATATATCCAAACTACGGTTATAGGCAAGGTAATGCATTATTTTGAAAATATATAATATATTCTAATTTACCCTTTTTTAGGGATGCATGAACTTTTGGCTCCACTTCTATATGTTCTCCAGGCTAATTTAGAACGACTTTATGAAGTGCGAAAACTATACCAATTGTTGCAGCGTTGTACATTGGGTATGCTTTATCAGATTTCTAATTTTGCTTTGTACTTTCAGGAGAGGAGCAATTGTCTCAATAATGGGAGGGCAGCTACTTTTTGGCGGTATTTTTATAGAAATGTACTTCGTCTTCACATCCTTTTGGAATTACAAGGTATATAGTTTCTATTAATTCTATAATTTAGCTAACCTTCTCTCATCTTAGATTCTTAGTAAGTAGTAATGATAGAAGTAGATTTACTTTCGGACAAAGAATTCACTAATTTGCTTATAGTTATAACATAGAGGTAGTCGACTAGTCGTTGCTTCTCAAATAAGTTTATGACTTTGGTATAAGCAGTAGATGTTTGCGTTTTCCTGAGACAGAATGTGACCTATGTGTGGTGGCAGTTTTGACCCATTTAACCAAGAGTTAGTTAATTTGGGTTATGCTTTCTCTCATATTTATCACACTAAAGGAATTAGCTAAGAAAGAAACAGATACCTAGGTCAATTGGTCAAATGGATCCAAAGTCACCTATGTGTATCTTTTAAAGCATTAACTTTGTAGTTGTTTATATATGTGATTATCTTTAACTATATAGTTTTCATAGTTAAAAAGAAAAAGATAATATATGCTTGTTTTGACACTGCCCATGCAAAAAGAAAAAAATAATACTTCTAGATAAATGTATTAAGGAAATATTTAAGTATAGTGAATCATGTCCAATATTTTGCTTCTTAGATCACATTAGCGACGCGTTATGATTTATGTAAAAAAATTGGCCGGCCTAGACTAATGCATTAATTTTATTGTTGTCTTAGGTTGGGGGAGGAGCGGATTATTACGGGGATGAGGACATGGATGTCGTTCGCAAAGAATGGTCAAGCTATGCCGCGACATTTATCTTCAAATGATTGAAACTTGTTTGAATTAAATGTATTGTCGATACAATATTTTTGTAAACGTTGTCTCGAATTAGTTTGTAATTTGATAAATATGTATTATATAATGAAATGATGTTTTTGTTATTAGTTTGCTAATTATTTTGTATATAATAAAATGAGTATAAATCCAGGAGGGTAAATCTATAATTTTACCGGAATTTTTTTTAAATTAATAAATTATGACACGCAAAAGAACGTCATAAAATTCTGTCATAATATGTGTCGAAAAAATGTCAACAAAAACTGCCATAAAAATGTGTGTCATTAAAAAGTGTCATAACGTGTGTCAGTAAATGCTTTCATAAATGTGTGTCATAAACAGATGACACGCGAAAATATGTCATCTTAAATTTATGACACCGCCATCCTTGACGTTTTTTTCTTGTCATCAGACCCTTTTCTTGAAAAGTCCTTGCACATTATTGGGTTAATCGTTGGAGGCGAGCGGGGTATTAGTTGATAGCGCTATTAGGTTGTGCAGCAACCTCATGCCTGAGGTGCTTGGGTCACGGGCATGAACTTCTGACCACATTTGAGAACTAGTGTTGATAGACACTAGTTATTGAGGCAAATTATTATATTACTAAAGGTGTCCCAATAATATTGTTTAGTTGCAATGAGTGGGTTAGCTACCCCTGACATGATTAAACTGATAACACTTGAACATTTTGGTCTGGAGGACCTACGCTTTTACTTCGTTACGTGGTTTTGGAAACCAGCACATTTACTTACTCACTTTCTTTACTTTGTAAACTCACCAACATTGTTTGTTGACCCACGATATACATGCTTTTGCAGGTAGTTAGCTTTTGGTGCCACGATTAGAAAGCACTGCACACTTCACTGCATTTGAGTCTTGGGCATACACCTAAATTACGTATCATGCTTTTACGTTTTCTTTCATATGGTTTTAATTTGGGCGCGTTGTTTTGCGCATGGTTTTAAAAGGTTTAAATTTGGTTTACGCTTCCGCAGCTTAACTAAACTTGATTTTTCAAAATGAACTAAATGGTTTGGGCATTTGGAGTTTCGTTCATATGACTTATGGCTATGGGATCCTGGTATACATGCGCCTCGCGGTATAAACTCCGCAGTGGCGCATGTACACAGGAAGCTGCACGATGCGCATGACGTGGTACCATTAAACCGAATCAAATTAGAAGAAAGTCAAATACTGAGACTTATCCTTTTTCATTGAGTAATGAGACAATTAGTTTCTGTTCCTTGTTAGTTGACCTTTCTTACTCTCATTTGAAACACAGACAAGTCTGGGTTACTCATATAGAATTTTATCCTTACTCTAGTACATTTATGCCCAGTACGAGCGAGCGATTGTATGGCATTCATATCCCTGTTTCTCATGAGTATATAGTAGATTCATGGGAACACATTAGATCGGGGCTTGTTACACACACTCTTGGGGAGTTATCTATAGCCTACGACGTAGTGCAACATCTCAAGGGAAGACGAAACCTACTAATGGCTGATAACCACGATTGGAGGAACGAGTGGTGCAGCTGACCACTAAACTGGCTTACATATGACTGGAGAAGGAGACTGTATGTGATAAGATCCATATAACACTGACACCGCGAAAGAGGAGGAAGAAGGGATGGAAGGAGAACCTGAGCAGGATGAACACGCGAAAGTGAGGATGAAGGCTCTACTATCTAGACGGAGCGTGGCGACGATTGGCTCTTACCTTTTTCTTACCTGTCTTTTCTTTTCTTTTCCCTTGTTAACTTCCACGATAGGGTGGTTGATGCCCTCGCATCTTTCCAAGCTAGTAATGATCCTTTTTGCTAAATCATTCGTTTCCCCTAACTTCCACGTTTGAACTTTCTTATACCTTGAACGTACATGCCACAACAACAACCTGCCATCGTATTTTCAAGGCTTTTATTGGTTGTAAACCTCAATAACTCCAATGGAACTGAAGGAGACCGTCTGATTTCTTTGATAGTATAAGTCCTTGCCATGTGCATTTGCCTGAGGCGGGATGGGGTAATGTATGTTACATGCACACTCGATGAGTTACAGATACTTGGGTGGAGAATGTAACCCCCTGTGACGAAATTTAGAAATTTGTTATTTAAAGACGGTTGGGTCTGAGATCGACGCCTACACTACCAAGCTCCAGGAGTTAGCTACTATATGCTCAAATCTATTTAGCCTACCTTAGAAACGGATCGAGCTTCATACCAAAAGGGTGTGTCTCTCATATTCGTGGCATGGCCACTGCAGCTCACCTACCAAGAATCTAACAAATCTTTCACCTGGCTTGCAAACTCACTAACGAGGCTGTTGAGCATGGTACTTTTCCGAAGCATGGTGCTTCATCTTCTACTTTTGGTGATAGCAAGAGAACGTGGGATAGTATGAGGTATAAGTCCTTCAACAACAACAACAGCAACAACAATAAGGGGGCTCATGGAAGATCATTTGTGATTGGCTCTGGGGAAGCTAGGACTGATAACAATGTCGTGACGGGTACGTGCTCCTTGAACGACACTCTTGCTTCTATTTTATATGATACTGGTGCGGACTATAGTTTTGTGTCATCGAAACTTAGAAAACAATTAGGGATGGTTCCTACTCTTCTTGATACCCCATACTCTATAGAGTTAGCTGATGGGAAGTCTGTCGAGGTAACCCATATTCATCGTGACTGTAAGCTTGAGCTAGATGGGCAATTGTTTGCCATCGACCTTCTACCTATCACCCTAGGAATTTTTTATCTCGTGGTTGACATGGACTGGTTGTCCTAGCAACACGCTGAGATTCTCTGTCAGGAGAAGATTGTTCGTATCCCCCTCCCAAGTGGAGAACTTTTATCTATACAGGGTGATCGTGGTGGTGCCATGGTGGGCATCATCTCCTTTTTGAAAGCCCAGAAGTGTATTCGTAAGGGTTGTCTAACTATTTTGGCTAATATATCTGACATTCGAGCTGAAACTGAAACTAAGATTGAGGACATCCCAGTAGTCCAAGATTTCCCAGATGTTTTCCCAAAGGACTTACCTGGACTTCCACCTGTTCATCAAGTGGAGTTCCAAATTGATCTTGTACTTGGAGCAGCTCCAGTTGCACGCGCACCATACCGCCTAGCACCAGGCGAACTTCAAGAACTATCTACCCAACTCCAAGAGCTATTGGATAGGGGTTTTATTAGACCTAGTTCTTCACCATGGGGAGCTCCAGTTTTGTTTGTTAAGAAGAAAGATGGGAGTTTCCGCATGTGTATTGATTATCGGGCGTTGAACAAAGTGACGGTTAAGAACCGCTACCCTTTGCCTCGTATTGATGACTTGTTCGACCAGCTACAAGGGTCGAGTTACTACTCTAAGATTGACTAGAGGTCAGGATACCATCAACTGAGAGTCCGAGAGGAGGATGTGGCGAAGACAGCCTTTAGAACTCGGTATGGACATTATGAGTTTTTGGTGATGCCATTTGGGCTAACCAATGCACTGGTTGTGTTCATGGATCTGATGAACCATGTGTGTAAGCCCTATTTGGACAAATTTGTCATAGTGTTCATAGACGACATACTGATTTATTCTAAGAGCAGGGAAGAGCACGAGCAACACCTGCAGCTGATCTTGGAACTCTTGAGAAATGAGCAGTTGTATGCGAAATTCTCTAAATGTGACTTTTGGATTCGAGAAGTCCAATTTCTTGGACAAGTGGTTAACGAGGCAGGAATACATGTTGTTCCCGCCAAGATTGATGCTATAAAAAAGTGGGAGGCTCCTAAGACTCCTACAGAGGTGTGCCAGTTTCTTGGTCTTGCGGGATACTATTGCATATTCATTGAGGGATTTTCTAAGATCGCTCAACCCCTCACTACTCTAACACAGAAGGGTATTACTTACAAGTGGGGAGATGCCCAAGAATCTGCTTTTCAATTGTTGAAGGCAAAGCTTTGCAGTGCACCCATACTATCATTACCTGAGGGTATAGAGGACTTTGTGGTGTACTGTGATGCGTCTATCCAAGGGTTAGGGTGTGTGCTGATGCAGCCCGATAAGGTGATCGCGTATGCCTCACGTCAATTAAAGGTTCATGAGAAGAATTACACCACCCATGACTTGGAACTGGGAGTAGTGGTTTTTGCTCTAAAGATCCAGAGGCATTATCTCTATGGGACGAAGTGTACGATCTTCACTGACCACAAGAGCCTCCAACACATATTAGATCAAAAGGAGCTAAACATGCGATAGCGTCGATGGGTCGAGCTTCTGAATGATTATGAATGTGCCATCAAATATCATCCATGGAAAGCTAATGTAGTAGCTGATGCCCTTAGTTGTAAGGAAACGAAACCCAAACGGGTGCGAGCTTTACAACTTACCATACATTCTAATCTTCCTGAAAAGATACGTGAAGCCTAGGGCAAGGCTTTGAAAGAAGAAAATATCGGGCTTGAAACCTTACATGGTGCTGATAAGCACTTGGAACTAAAGACTGATGGCCTTCAAAATTTTATGAATCTTGTCTGGATACCACATTTTGGGGATCTCAGACAACTGGTGTTTGATGAAGCTCACACCTCTCGATATTCGGTACATCCTGGTTCGGAAAAGATGTACCAATATCTCAAAACTCTTTACTGGTGGCCAAACATGAAAGCTGAGATAGCCACTTATGTTAGTAAGTGCTTGACTTATGCGAAGGTTATGATTGAATATCAGAAACCTTCAGGCCTACTCCAGCAACCAGAAATCCCTATTTGGAAATGGGACGGAATTTCTATGGATTTCATCACAAAGCTTCCTAGGATGCCAACTGGCCATAACACGATTTGGGTTATCGTGGATCGTTTAATCAAATCGGCACATTTTCTGGCAATAAAGGAAACCGACTCGCTGGAGAAATTAGCCAATCTCTACATTAAGGAGGTAGTCTCTAGGCATGGGGTGCCTACTTCTATCATATCTGATCGCGATGCGCGATTCACTTCTCATTTTTGGACTACCCTCCAAAACGCTTTGGGGACTCGCTTAGATATGAGCACAGCCTATCACCCACAGACGGATGGACAGAGTGAACGTACCATCCAAACATTGGAAGATCTACTACGGGCGTGTGTGGTGGATTTTGGCAACAGTTGGGATAAGCACTTGCCTTTGATTAAATTCTCATATAACAACAGTTACCACACTTCGATACAGTGTGCGCCTTTTGAGGCACTTCATGGACGCAAGTGTAGGTCTCCCATCTGCTGGACTGAAGTTGGGGATAGCCAGCTAACAGGTCCCGAACTCGTGCACGAAACTTCTGAGAAGATAGTGCAAATCAGAAACCGGATGGCTACTGCTCGTGATCGACAGAAAAGTTACGCTGATAAGCGTAAGAAACCTTTGGAGTTCCAGGTTGGGGATAAGGTTCTGTTGAAGGTGTCACCTTGGAAGAGGATGATACACTTTGGAAAACGGGGAAAATTGAACCCACGAAACTATGCATAAACCAAACACTAAACGTAAAGAAGCTCTCTCAAAGTGAATTTCGGGGCGAAATTCCTTTCAACTTGGGGATGATGTGACATCCGGGAACCAAGCACACATTTTTCTAGCTGGCTTTATTGTTTACTAGCTGAATTTCGGGACAAAATAGTTTTCAACTTGGGGATGATGCGATACCCCGCATTTTCAGGTTAACACTTTTACTAAACTCTAGTTATCTTACATATTAATACGTGGTTAAATACTTAACTAGGGTTAGTTAAGGAGGCCTAACATATGTTAGAGGATATTAACATATGTTATAATTAGGAGAATCCTTGTTTTGACACACACACGAGTCCTGTATCCCGAACGTTGGTGATTTGTCTGGCATATATAATAATGTGTACAATTGAATTATGATGAACGTGAAGTTACATGTTTATGTGGATTACATGTTTATGTGAATTACCGCTTGACTGAAAGTTAATATGTAAATCATGCAAACTACGTGCACCTTATGATTAATATGTTATGAGATGATAAAAACAATGGTTTTTATGCAAGATAGGGTGGTTAATATTGTTGGGTCTGCTGACCTGGAGAAGAACAGATGATTGGAAAGCCAAAATATACTACTCAGTTGATCCTTAGAAATAAACAGCCTTTACAAGATACTTCTCCCAAAAGACTGTTGATCCTAACATCTGTTGTACTCAACAACTGTTGGAAACAACTGCTGCTACAAAGGACTGCTAGATAAACAACTACTAGAGAACAACTACTGACTAAAGGTCTGATGAAGAACAACTGCTGACTAAAGTGCTGTAGACTAAAGGTCTGTTGGAGCCAACAGCACTTAGACTCCAACAGATGATACAAGACCATCAGAGGTTTCCCCAACAGCAGTTTACCTTACAGTGTTTACAATGTAACAGTAGTTTGTATTTAACAGATGTTTTATGTTGTTATTCTGTTAGAGGTCATTGTCTTAGGTGACGTCAGCTTAGATCATCAATGGTTTAGATTTGTCTATAAATAGAATAGTGCTTGTACTATTCTATTCATCACTCGAAACATTCTCTCAGACAAATAATCACAGAGTGATCAGGCTGAGGGGGAGTACTTGTAATATTGTAATCTTTCAATTAATGAAAGCATTCAATTAAAAACAATTATTCTCTTGTTTTGATTTATAGTTTATCATTCCGCTGCACTTTCCATTTATAGTTCACTTCATTCTTCTCATCTTTACTTAAACAAATCAAAACAATCAAACTCAGATGCTAACAATTGGTATCAGAGCTTGGTTAATTAAATTAGATCTAACCAATCAATTTAATATAAACAGATCAGCTCACTATTATTGATATCGTTTGTTTGTCGGATTGAAAACAGAGTAATAGTTTATTTTCGATTCAACCGTTTGTAAGCAGACTTTGTTTTTTGAAAAATCAGAGAATGGCTTCAATCAATCACGATCCACATAACACTGGCACAAACAATAAGCCACTGATGCTTGTCAGATCTGAATACAATATCTGGCAACGTCGGATGAGCCATGTTCTAGCTCAACAGAACACTGGGTGTTGGAAGTCGGTTATCTTCGGACCACATGTTCCGATGGTGCCGAGTACTGAAGATCCCAAGGTTCAGGAGCCTAAGAAACTTGAATACTACTCCCACCAGGATTTCCAAACAATTGAGTTAGATGCTAAAGACTCTGGAAAAGAAGCTCCAGAACTCTGGAAAAGTGTCTTGACCTATGACTAAAGTGTTGTTGACCAAGGTTCATAGTAAGCTCTTGACCTATGAGAGAGAGCTTAACCAGAAAAAGAAGCTCCAGGACTCTGGAAAAGTGTCTGATGACTATGTATTTGGTAATACAGCACTTTTGGGTCATGATGAGGTGCCTGGTAATAGTAAGGATCAGAGTTATGATCATTTCATTGATATAACTTCAGGTTTTAACTGAGGTTTTAACTCTGATTCTTATTCACCAAACTATGCATTTACAGCAAGTGGTGGTGATATCCAGGCATCTGACAACATATCCTTTGAGTATGATGACTTAAAATACTTTGACCCTGATGATTTGGAAGAAATGGACATTATGCACCAATTGGCCCTTCTCAGTGTAAGAACTAACAATTTTTACAAGAAAACTGGGAGAAGGTTTCCAGGGTTAACTGGCAAGTCAAAAGTGGGGTTGGATAAATCAAAGATTAAGTGTTATAAATGTCAAAGACTTTGTCATTTTGCTAGGGAGTGTAGGAGTCAACATGGTACACCTATGATTACCTATCCAAATCAGAGGCCACAGACCAACACTTATCAAGTTTCCCATAATACCCTTGGACCAAATGTGCAAAATACTTCTCATTTTGCACAGTCCTCAAACACTGTTCCTGTCCAGTATGTCCAAACCACTGTTCCTCAGATCCACTATGTGCAAACACCTGTTGCTCAGGCACAAGTGCCAATGACTGCTGCTCCACCCTCTGCCCATGCAGAGACCAGTCAACAGAGTTTCTTCACACAAGGCTTTGTTGATTGGAGTAGTCTACCAGATGAGTTGACAGATGAAAATTTTGCACTAGTTGCCAAAGCTGAAAATGAACCAGAAAATTTTTGTTTCATGGCTATGGGGGAAGAAGTTGAATCTGAGGAGGTGGTAGCTGAATCTGTAGTTGTGACTGATGATATTGTTGATGAGGTAGTTGCAGGTGAAAGATCTGAAGAAGAGGTTGTGAGTCTCTCAGATCCCAGGGGGTGCATCTGATGATTGTGAGTGCAAGTATGATTGTGCATTGATGGCTGCTGCTAAGGTATCTCCTCAAATCCTTAAAGATTTGTGTTCTGACAAATGTGTAATAGCATTTGCTAACATCAAAGAGGTGAATGAAAACCTTAGAAAGAAAATTTTAGATGATGAAGTTCAATTTGAGAAACTTTCAAAAGAGTTAAAATCAAAATTGGCTGAAAAAGAATCTGAAATAGGCAGTTTAAAACATGAAGCAACTATAACCAAAGACCAGCTCCAAACTGTGATAACTAAATATCATAGTTGCAAAAGTGAGCTAGAGACCACCCAAGTTGAATGTCAGAAATGGGTGGAATCATGTAAAGGTTTTGAGATGCTCCTCAACAAACAAACCAAAAGTCATGTGAAGTTTGGTTTTGGTTTTGAAACCACTGCTCCAGCTTCTGAAAACACTGACAAAAGGGATCAAAAGTTTGTTGAGGTAGTACCAACAAATTTGAAGGGTCAAGAGATAAAAATCACTGAACCTAATGGCAAGAAAATTGTTCTTGAAAAACCAGAACGTTCCTGTTCATTCACTGAACTTGAAAAATATGAATTTAAACCTACTTGGTCTAATGAGTGTGGTACTCTTGAGAACTTCAAACTAGTTGAATTTAGAACCCCTGATGGTAAGAAAGCACCACAGGCAAAGGTCATTCCTTTGATAGATATTCCAGCAGATGATCAAACATTTGTTGAAAAGAAGACTAAAAAAGGGAAAAAGAAAGAAAAGTCTGTTCACTTGTTCTGTGATTTCTGTGAAAAGAAGAATCATGTTACTAAAAACTGTTTTCTTCTAAAAGCATATGATATCAACAAAGGAACAAGTGTGTGTGATTCTAAGACCACAGGCTCAATATGTGGTAAGAAGAATAAAAAAAACCAAAGAGTGCCTGTATCTCAAAAATTTTGATGTCAAAATACAAGAGTACAAGGCTAAAACTCTTGCAAACCAAGTGATGAGTACTTCAAAAGGAAAACCCAAATAGACTTTTACTCCAGTTCAAACATCTGTTACCAAAAACTTGGAAACATCTGCTTCCAGGGATGTTCAAGTAACAGATGCTCCACCCATCAACAAGTACCCAAGGGGATATGAACAACCACCTTGTCATAATCTGTCACATGTTTATGAAGAACCCAAAAGGCCTTCTAAACCAAGAGTGAACAGAAATCCCTATGGATCTATAATCTGTCAGGAAGTGATCAAACATCTGTTGCACCAAGTGTTGACATCCAAGCACTGGCAAATGGTCAACAACAGTTGTTGAACTTGATTCAAAAACTAGTTCAAACCACTGATCACTTTCCTAAGCTTGAGGCTGAAAAGTCTGTGGACCCATCCAAAGCCAACTTGGCTTTGGACACTCACCAAAACTGATCCATTGGGCCAGAAGTGGTGAAAAAGATTGATACCATCATTGCTGAGAGCAAAGCACAACTTGTTGCTCACAGGAGTGGCAATGTGTATGTGGTTGATATGTTGATGGACAATCCTATGGCAAATGTCTGTCTGTTTTCTACTGCCTCCACAAAAGAGACAGAATTGTGGCATAGGAGACTGGGTCACACCAACCTTCAAACTATCAACTCACTCTCCCAACAAAGCCTTGTCAGAGGTTTACCATCAAAAGAATTCAAATGTGATAAGCATTGTGTTTCCTGCTTAAAAGGAAAACAACATAAAAGCTCTTACAAATCCATTGATGAGTCCAAAACAAGTCAATGTCTACAATTGTTGCACATGGATTTGTTTGGCCCAGTTAAAATAATGAGTTTAAGAAGAAAGAGATTTTGTCTTGTCATAGTTGATCATTTTTCTAAGTTTACATGGACTTACTTTTTTACACTCTAAGGATGAGACTGCAGGTATCTTGAAGGACTTTGTCACCAAAGTTGAAAAACAATATGACTTGCCAGTAAAATTCTTTAGAAGTGACAATGGAACAGAGTTTAAAAATAAGGAGTTGGATGATTTTTGTGTGTCAAAAGGGATTGTGAGGCAGTACAGCATCCCAAGAACACCAGAGCAAAATGGGGTGGTTGAAAGGAAAAATAGAACTCTCATTGAAGCTGCAAGAACCATGCTAGCAGATTCTAGTTTGCCACTGTCCTTTTGGGCAGAAGCTGTAAACACTGCTTGCTATGTTCAAAACAGAGTTTTAATCAACCGAAGACATCAAAAGACTGCTTATGAAATTTTGTTCAAAATCTAACCATTAATCTCATTTTTCAAAATCTTTGGTTGCCCATGTTTCATTTTAAATCTTAAAGATTCCATTTCAAAATTTGCAGCCAAAGTAGATTGTGGATATTTTCTGGGATATTCTTCTACTGCCAAGGCCTATAAAGTGTTTAACACAAGGACCAAGACAATAGAAGAAACTCTAAATGTAAAGTTCAATGAACTTTCATCCCTAAAAATCCGAGCAAATCCGGCTGAGTTGTTTGATTTAGATAAATTCAAATTTGAAGATATTACTGTCAAAACTAACAGTGCAGGTATTTCACAATCTCCACAACAAGATTACAGAACAGATGTTGTGATTCCAAGTCACTATAAAGTCTATTCTGCACCAGAGGAAGCAGCTGTTCAAAACACTTGTCAAAACTCTGTCACAGCTGAGTCAGCCACTGTTGGCCAGTCTTACCCTCAAACCACTGCTTCACCATTTACATCCACTGCTCAATCATCTGTTGACAAAAGTCAGTCCAGTTTTACACCACTTGGGCCCATTCCCCCACCTCCATTTCAAACATCCGTTGGCACTACAGAAGTGCAAACAGATGTTACATCAACAGAGTCACCAAACCTCTATCCTTCACCTCAAAATGCCATCATACCATATCAGGGAGATCTAATCTACCTAAGAGCTCATCCACTAGATCAAATCATTGGCAACATCAGAGAGGGTGTGCTCACAAGAAGCCAATCCTCAAATATCTATCTTTTTGCAGGCTTTCTATCTCTCACACAACCTGTCAAGTACCAAGAGGCACTAAAAGACAACAGTTGGGTAGAAGCCATGCAGGAAGAGCTCCTTCAGTTTAAAAGACAACAAGTATGGGAACTTGTACCACTGCCTAAGGATGTTTGTCCAATTGGCACAAAGTGGGTCTTCAAAAACAAAACTGATGAAAGGGGTATAGTTGTCAAGAATAAAGCCATGCTTGTGGTTCAAGGCTTCAGACAAGAAGAAGGGATAGACTATGATGAAACCTTTGCTCCTGTAGCTAGGTTAGATGCTATCAGACTCTTCCTAGCCTTTGCTGTCAATCATAACATCAAGGTGTATTAGATGGACATCAAATGTGCATTCCTATATGGCAAAATTCAGGAGGAGGTCTATGTATGTCAACCACCTGGTTTTGAAGACACATTCCATCCTAATTATGTCTACAAGCTTAACAAAGCCTTGTCTGGACTCAAGCAAGCACCTAGGGCCTGGTATGAAACTCTTTCCACCTTTCTCTTATCAATTGGTTTCACAAGAGGTAAAATTGATAAAACCTTATTTTTAAAAGGGAGGGGGAAAGACTTAATGATTATTCAAATATATGTGGATGACATCATTTTTGGATTGTTGGATCAGTATTGCTCTTTTGTATGAACTTGTTAGTGAACACTTAGGTGTTTAGCAAGTTCTTGATCAGTGTTAGCACAGCGGAATATTATGAGTTTAAAGCTACACTTATCAACAGGAGTTATGACTCCCCCTGGATTGAAAAACTAATAAATGATAAGTATTTATTGAGAATCTAAGTATGAATGAGAATGAAACACTTAGACAGATTCTCAATAAATATGAAATGGAAATAACAATAATATGTGTTGAAGGATTTCTGTATTAAAATCAATGTCTAAAACAGAGGGATGAACCCTTATATTTATAGACTTTACAAATACATGAACCTTGCCAAAAAGCAAGTTCAGAAACAAGTTGCAGTCTTGGAACTTGTACATAAAGTAAAAGTAATACTAAAGTAATAAACTATTGATGCAAAAAGGCGGTGGAAAAGATCTTCACATAAGTACTGATGAATGACAAACTACTGATGAGTAGTTTGTCTTCAGTAGTTCTTCAGTAGAAGTGTCTGGTTTGAACTTCAGAACTTCTGATGACTTCTCTTCTTCAGCACTTGTGGAATCTCTTCTTCAGCAGTTTGATCTTCCTTCTTCAGCAGTTCTATACTTAGAATATTTTGACAGAAGTGAATTAGACTAAGGTTTACAAAAGTGGTTTCACCAATCCTTTTTGTCCTAACATGGATCCACATGTAACAAAATGTGTGAAGAGTTTAGGGAACTCATGACAGCAAAGTTTGAAATGAGTGTTGTAGGTGAACTTCAGTGCTTCCTTGGTCTCCAAGTGAAGCAGCTGCAAAATGGCACATTCATTCATCAAAACAAATATGTGAAACATTTGTTAACTAGATTTGAGATGAATGACTGTAAGCCATGTAGTACACCCATGAGTACAGTCAAGCTACTCACTATTGATGACAAGGATGAACTGGTTGACCAGACACATTACAGATGCATGATTGGGTCTTTATTGTACTTAACTGCATCTAGGCCAGACATTATGTTTGCCACTTGTGTTTGTGCTAGATCCCAGGCTTCACCCAGAAAGTCAAACCTTATTGCTGTGAAAAGGATATTTAGATACCTAAAAGGTGCTCCCACAGTTGGTATCTGGTATCCTGCTAATGGAAACATTGAGCTTTCAGGTTATTCAGATAGTGATTTTGCTGGCTGCCACACCACAAGGAAGTCTACATCGGGAGGGTGCTAGTTTCTAAGGAATCTCTTAGTCTCATGGCAAAGCAAAAAGCAAGCAGCTGTTTCAACTTCAACAGCTGAGGCTGAATACATTGCTGTTGCAAGCTGTACAACCCAACTCATGTGGCTTCAAAATCAACTGCTGGATTTTGGGATAATTACACTAAGAACTCCACTCATGTTGGACACTCAAGCTGCTGAAAATGTCACACCCTCAAATTTCCACCTGCGGAGTTCTACCGCGAGGCGTGTGACACACCAGGATCCAAGTCAACGGTCACAATAAACGACGTCTAAATGTAAAAACGTACGTAAACAAAACCATGCATAAGTTTAAAACCAACATTCAACAGTGCGGAAGCATTTAAAGTTTACAAAAGTCATGCATAAGTAAACATAAGTTCAAAAGTTCATAATTCCAAAACGTGCGAATGAGACCCTAGACGCGAGACGACTCCAGTGCGACCTCGTGCGCCTATCCGACAGCTGCTACCTTAGCGACCTGAGAAAACATGCTAAAAGAGTCAACATATAATGCTGGTGAGTTCACAGGTTTTAAATTAAACGTTTAAAGTGTCCCTTCGAAAACCGTTACCATCACAATTACTACTATGCTTATGAGAACGCCAAACCAGGCGCAGAATGAGATACTCATACGGGTGAAACCATTACTGACTGAGCCGTGTGTTACCCTTAGTTCCTATGGGCTACCGTCATCGCCGGTAGACCTTGTTTTGTTAGAGACAATATGCACCCGCCCGGTCCGACCGTCGAGTGGGGTTTGTCAGTTCCCAATAGCGCTATCCATATTTCCCCGCCATATACCCATGTTAGTGGTTTCAAGGGATTTTCGATGAACCGTATAGTAAGATAAGTGAGCCATAGTATAACGTGATAAAGAGTCATGAGCCATAAGAATTTAACAAGTCATAAGTCATAAAAGAGTTTGTAAGCATGTTTCTCACCCCGAAAGCAAAAACTGTAAAATGTGGGGCCGTGAACTCACCTTAGGTTGCGTATTCCGTTTAAGAGTAAACCGTATGCGTGATATGAGTAAACCGTCTGTGAGATATGATAGCCCCAACTATTGGCGACCTATCATAAGATATGTGTCAAGTTAGACTAATAACCCATCGGGTTCATTAGTCCCTAAGTCCAGTCCATGACCATTATGTGTCCGAAAAGCATGTTTAACCGACAACCAGACAACGTAAGACAAGACTCGACATCCCATTGGTGACCCGACATTCCACGTGTTAGAGAAATACAAGACAACATGCCACATATGCAATTAAACACTTAATACGCGCAACAGTTCACCTAGTCTAGCATAATGTCCGTTTAACGCATAAACAGGTCCGAACACGTGTCACTAAGTCATTGGGTGTATCCCGGGGTTCCTATCATGTTCCTAGGCGTCAAATCATGTTCCGGGATGTTAAAATATACATACAGCAGCATTATACGCGATTAGGAATCAAACTAGCATTTAGGATTGTAATTGCTTAAGTATAGGCAATTAGGATTGTAATTGCTAGTAGTATAGGGGAATAGGATTGTAATTGCTAGTAGTATAGGGGAATAGGATTGTAATTGCTAGTAGTATAGGGGAATAGGATTGTAATTGCTAGTAGTATAGGGGAATAGGCCTCTACTCGCCTATACTGTTCTGTAGTGCAATTTCGCGCGCCGAACACTCCAAATCAGATCTGAAACATGTAGGAACATCCAATAATCATCCTAACACATTAACAAACATATTTCAAGCAAAACCCCTAAGTTTTCATCGTTCTAACAGTTCCGAATGCGAGCGTTTTCCCAAAATAGCAACTTAGCATGTAAACATCACATCAACATGCAAGAACTTGCCCTAAATAGCAATTATTCAGATTAAATCACATAACCACGTTATCCGATAGCATCCTACTGTTCTAGCATCATCCTAGAGCAAACCCTAACATCATACAATCAACAACACACCTCATATCATCCTTAATCATTCAAAATCCTTCAAATGGGTCAAAACATCAAGTATTAACAATACACAACCAAAACCATTCAAACTCCTAGGACATCATCATACTAACTTGTAATAGCCATAAATATCATAATAACACAAAAACAATCATGATTCAATCCTAAAAATTCTATCTTTAATCACATATAACACATACAACACATGTAAAGGTGTGGGTTTGTTTAAAAACGGTTTTAAATGGATTTTCAAAGACAAAAACATTTATAAGTCAGGTCTGGACTTTTAGGGAGTAAAACATAATCATTTAAAGGTTTGGGTTTGAAGAACACACCTTGTATTCAAGAGGAAATGATGGAATAAGCTTGAAAATGGTGGTTTTGATGCAAAAACGAGTTCCAGAGGGTGTTTGTGTGTTGGGTTATGTTATGGGACGGCTAGGGTTGCACAAATGATGTTTTGGAGGTCAAGGGTGGTATTTATAGGCGTTTCTAGTCGTTCGGGGCAATTCAGGCGAGTACGCAGCAGTATACGCGATTAGGACTGCTACTCGCATGAACCTTCATGCGAGTAGCATCCTACTCGCTTAAAGAATCCCCTACTCGCCTCAAATACTGGCGATTAGGCTATACCATATGGCCTAATCGCCTATAGTCTGTGTGTCCGGGTTTTTGGCGCGTTAAACCCTATTTTAACATATGTAATCACGTTTCCACATACCGATAAGTCACATAATGATTACCAACATATAATGCATGATAAATAACACGTTCCCGCCCGATCACCAATTCCCGGGACCCGAGACTTGCGTATGTTAAAACCCTAATGATGTGCGATTCGACTCGACCGACCTTGTTATGTGTAACGTATGCGCGACTCGCTAAGGTAGACTTACTAAGTTTTCAAAAATTAGTTACCGGAAGTTGCCGGGTGTCACATCATCCCCCTGTTGAAAGAATTTTCGTCCCGAAAATTTCCCGAAGTCGAGGAGAGAAAACAAATAAGAAGAAAAATTTTCCGGGTCGTCACATCATCCCCCTGTTGAAAGGAATCTCGTCCCGAGATTCTTTCGGCTTCAACAGTGATGTGTGTCGACCTCTGTGCCCAAGTAACGTTTCCCCAAAATACAACAAGTGAAGGTCATAAACCAAACGTGCCAGTAATAACCGGGAAACCACTTTCCCAAATATTAGTATGGGACAAGAGACCCCCGATGAAAGCCTACTGGAGCCTACTATGATCGGTATAACTAATCCACCGGTACCGTCCAAGTAGCATCCCCAAAGGACCCTCATCGACCCAAAGAATGAGAAACAGAGACCAACCACAAAGAAAACACCCGAAACACGAACGCACAACAATGCGGATGAAAGTAAAACCGAAGCGTAACAAGAGATAAGAGAGGATACGTACGGGTAACAGTGTCTGGGTCCACCTGGTTCTCCCTAGCACCGATCACATAAGCATGAGCACGAGTCCACCGGCCACCGCCTTCCTTGTCCCCATCCTTCCCTGCAGTCTCTGTGCCCCCTTGATTCAACTTGGGACAGCTTCGCTTGAAGTGCCCCGCTTCCCCACAATGAAAGCAACCCTGGTTCCCCTGTGGAGCAGGGGTAGTAATAGCAGTAGTCTGAGTCGTCCTGGAAAGGTTGACCCTGCAATCCTTGGCATGATGCCCCGGTTTCTGACAACGCTCACAGCGAAAACTCTCACAAGTACCATAGTGATGAAACCCACAACGTCCACACTTAGGGCTTTTCCCAGCATAGCCCCCTTGTTTCTGGTCCGATGCTGACCCAGAAGCTTCAGTCTTCTTCGCTGCCGGTTGTCGCTGAGTCCCCGATGAACCCTTATCCACGCTTTCCCACTTCCTCTTGTTCTCAGCCGACGCCTTCACAGATGAGCCCCTAGGAGGCAAGACACCCTCAGAAATCTTCAAGTTGGTCATCTTAGTAGCTGACCGCACAGCCTCTGACATAGTAGTAGGATCCCTAGCAGACACCAATCCCGCAATCTCTGGCACCAAACCCGCAAGATACTGCTCTATCCTCCTATACTCTGGTGTAGACAAACCTGGACACATCACTGCTAGCTCGTTGTGCCTGATCGTGTACTCCTCAACCTCAGAACCCACCATCTTAAGATTCCCATATTCCTGTTCCAACCTCTTAATCTCCTCACGCGGGCAATACTCGTCCTTCAACCTACGCACAAAATCCGCCCAAGGCATGGCGTTGGCCTCCCCAAGACCAAGTGTCTGTGTGACGCAGTTCCACCACGTCAAGGCGGCTCCTACAAAAGTCCCCGAAGCAAACTTCACCCAGTCCACCGCTGGAGTCTCACATAAGGCAAACACCGACTCCGTCTTCTCCAACCACCTGAGTAACTCCACAGCTCCCTCCGTACCCTGGAAGCTGAGAGGCTGACAATCCTTAAACCGCTTATAGGCAACACCTGCCTGAACCGGAGGAGCAGCAGCACCCATGAAAGTCTGCTGGGCTGCCTGAAAAGCAGCTAGTGCAACGCCCAACTGTTGCTGCATCATCTCGTTGAGTTCCTCATGCGTCATAGTGATGTTACCACCACCTCTACCCCCACCACGGCGTCCACCTCCGCCACCACGGCGTCCACCTGCACGTCCACCAGCGCGACCAGACATGTTCTGCCAAAACATGAGACGAGACACTCAGTACCACAAACAAACCAAGCTACAAGTGACCAGACAAACTCAGGATACGGTTCCAGCATGACCGTTAGTCCGAACACAAAGTCCACCAAGATTTTCATGCATTTCGATTTATGATTTCGTGTGCACCCGAAATAACAAATCGCTCTACATGGTCCTCTAGGCGTGCTCCGAGCTAGAACTTCAAGTCACCCGATAACCACATCTCAGAATAATACAACTAACTCAAAAGATCGATAAGGAAGTCCCCTCGGCTGTAACCCAGAGAAGGAAATAAAGTGAAGCTAGAAATAACCAAGGATAAGGTAGGTAATGTGACACTGTGTGGTAAGGAGACCGACACCCCGACAAGGTTAATATGTTTGCCCAAAAGACACGACTCAAATGTATGTGACCGTCTAGTGTGTGTGACTCGGCTATAGTCTAGACTCTACATGCAGTCCTAGTTCACTATAACCTGTGGCTCTGATACCAATCTGTCACACCCTCAAATTTCCACCTGCGGAGTTCTACCGCGAGGCGTGTGACACACCAGGATCCAAGTCAACGGTCACAATAAACGACGTCTAAATGTAAAAACGTACGTAAACAAAACCATGCATAAGTTTAAAACCAACATTCAACAGTGCGGAAGCATTTAAAGTTTACAAAAGTCATGCATAAGTAAACATAAGTTCAAAAGTTCATAATTCCAAAACGTGCGAATGAGACCCTAGACGCGAGACGACTCCAGTGCGACCTCGTGCGCCTATCCGACAGCTACTACCTTAGCGACCTGAGAAAACATGCTAAAAGAGTCAACATATAATGCTGGTGAGTTCACAGGTTTTAAATTAAACGTTTAAAGTGTCCCTTCGAAAACCGTTACCATCACAATTACTACTATGCTTATGAGAACGCCAAACCAGGCGCAGAATGAGATACTCATACGGGTGAAACCATTACTGACTGAGCCGTGTGTTACCCTTAGTTCCTATGGGCTACCGTCATCGCCGGTAGACCTTGTTTTGTTAGAGACAATATGCACCCGCCCGGTCCGACCGTCGAGTGGGGTTTGTCAGTTCCTAATAGCGCTATCCATATTTCCCCGCCATATACCCATGTTAGTGGTTTCAAGGGATTTTCGATGAACCGTATAGTAAGATAAGTGAGCCATAGTATAACGTGATAAAGAGTCATGAGCCATAAGAATTTAACAAGTCATAAGTCATAAAAGAGATTGTAAGCATGTTTCTCACCCCGAAAGCAAAAACTGTAAAATGTGGGGCCGTGAACTCACCTTAGGTTGCGTATTCCGTTTAAGAGTAAACCGTATGCGTGATATGAGTAAACCGTCTGTGAGATATGATAGCCCCAACTATTGGCGACCTATCATAAGATATGTGTCAAGTTAGACTAATAACCCATCGGGTTCATTAGTCCCTAAGTCCAGTCCATGACCATTATGTGTCCGAAAAGCATGTTTAACCGACAACCAGACAACGTAAGACAAGACTCGACATCCCATTGGTGACCCGACATTCCACGTGTTAGAGAAATACAAGACAACATGCCACATATGCAATTAAACACTTAATACGCGCAACAGTTCACCTAGTCTAGCATAATGTCCGTTTAACGCATAAACAGGTCCGAACACGTGTCACTAAGTCATTGGGTGTATCCCGGGGTTCCTATCATGTTCCTAGGCGTCAAATCATGTTCCGGGATGTTAAAATATACATACAGCAGCATTATACGCGATTAGGAATCAAACTAGCATTTAGGATTGTAATTGCTTAAGTATAGGCAATTAGGATTGTAATTGCTAGTAGTATAGGGGAATAGGATTGTAATTGCTAGTAGTATAGGGGAATAGGATTGTAATTGCTAGTAGTATAGGGGAATAGGATTGTAATTGCTAGTAGTATAGGGGAATAGGCCTCTACTCGCCTATACTGTTCTGTAGTGCAATTTCGCGCGCCGAACACTCCAAATCAGATCTGAAACATGTAGGTGTAACATTTCGCAATTAATACTTGTACGTTACGCATGACATTAATAAAACGTCAAGTTTCATATTTACCCTCGCATTTATTTATTTTGTCGCGTTTATGAACCCTAATATGATATATATATATATATTATATATATGTGTGTGAGTGTATAATTAAATCAAAAAAATATTTTGCCTTGGCCGGGGTTCGAACCCGCGCCAA
Organism: Ambrosia trifida; assembly: GCA_028751855.1. NCBI lineage: Eukaryota > Viridiplantae > Streptophyta > Magnoliopsida > Asterales > Asteraceae > Ambrosia > Ambrosia trifida. The sequence goes on from CM054126.1 coordinate 101,208,070, forward strand.
AGGCCGGTCTGATCCAACACAAGAGCACAAACCAGCTGGGCTGGCCACTTCCTTGGTATAAACCCAGTTTCATTATAAATATATACACACATTGAAACTCCCACAGTTGACAAGGAAAGTCAACTGTGGGTTGTCTTGGTGATCAATCCAACATTTAAACGCGTAATTGTTATATTTTTGGCAAATTTGTGCTATAACCGGCCCAATCCAACGCGATTACACACCAATAACACGTCAATCGTTGCCCTAATAATCAATTGGACGCGTATACATTCTATGGAAAGTCAACCATCTAATTAACCCTAACCCTAATCCTCTAGTATATATAGATGGTCTGCGAGCCTTGTAAAATCGCTCACAACTCTCTCTCAATCTCAATATCTCTCTAATTCACTCTGTAATTGATTTAATTGCTCGTGGTTTGACTTTCCCTTTGACCCGACCATCAACATCAATCGTACACTGTGAGTCTAATATTTTTGGTGGGATATATTCATCGGCATTCAGGCAACCAAAGCCCTAACATTAATCGGGCTATAGTTGCCTGAATCGTCCAATTGTAAAATCTAGGGTTCGTCGTTATTCAATTGGGGATAATACTGAACTCGCGTAGTGTTTATAATTAATTCGAAATCAGAACCATCACAACCACCGGCCTAGGCCAAGTGGTTGTGACGCTGGTCCTCTACAGGGGTCACCCGGGTTCGAGTCCGGCTCTGACCGGTTTTTGTTCATTCTTTTCTTTTCTTCTTTTTTTAACACAAACAATTAAAAATATATATATATTAAATCCTTTAATCTTTTAAATTCTTTTTAAAATACCTAAACTATTTTATAAATTCTAAAAAAATTATAATTGTTTAATCTGTAATAAAAGTTTTATTTGTAATTTTTATTTTCCAGAAAATCATTTATTTAATAATTATAATAATTAAATCATTTTTATACTATCATATTTATAAAAATCCATTATTATATCAAAACAGTCTTATTAAATTTCCCAAAATTTATCCTGACTTTTTATAAAGTCAACCTTTACTGAAATAAATTTTAATTCAGTAAAATCATTTATTTTATATTTTTTATCAATTTTTGTTAAATTTAATCATAATTAATTCATAATAAATCCAATTTTCATCATTTTTGCACCAAAATTTTATACAAATTATTTTTAATCATTTAGAACAGAAATATGATTTTTAAAATAAGATTTCTTTAATTTTAGTATTTTTGAATATTAAAGTTAATAATTGACTATTTATAAATAAATAGATTTAAAAATCTATTTTAAATGAAATAATTTTATAAAAATTATTTTATTGCTTCAAACACTTTAATGTGCTCATTAAAAATTCAAACTTTATAAAAAGACTATTTTTCATTAATTATCCAATTTTCTTTATCTAATTAACATTTTTTTTAAATTAAATTTAACAATTGATTATCCCCAAATCGAAACCCTAGGATACACATATTAGTTATAGACTTAGACTTATTATATATTACCTCATTATAGGGTAATATTTGGAATCACTTTGGGCAACACAATTATCATATCTTTTCAACAAGTTAACATTTGCTAAGGTGAGTTTACATAGCCCCTTTTATCACCATTTTTGGGGTGAAACATGTTATAACACTTTTCATTGCAATTCAATCATCAATGTGTTTATGTGTTTTCTACGTTGCATATTGTCTTGAGCATGATTAGAGTAAGCACCATTCTAGCATAATCATTAACATTGATCAGCCGACGGTATACATTGATAGATCTATTGGACTGACAATCCCACCCGGATACGTGCCTCCTACAAAGGTTACGTGGGTGTTTGTTATCGCATAACATATTCATTGGGACCATAAGTGTATGGTATGTATCATTTTATAACAGTCAGCAGGGTTGATTATGCACTCGATTTATTTCTAATATGTTCTCACATATGGGCTAGATTAACATGACACATGAATTGCATAACATTTTATTCATTTATCATCAAAAACCTATGTAATTCTCACCAACTTATGTTGACCCAAAATACTTTCAAAATTAACATGTTTCAGGTAACAATGAAGCTGAGGCTTGAGTTAGCATGAGGATTTATCTTGAAGTTTATTTTGAAGTTTTTTTTGAAGTTATTATTTGATGTTATGTATTTGAATTCTTAGACATTATTTCACATTTTGGATATTATGTTTGAATAAATTATTTAAAATTTATATTATACCATGTGCTACTGAAAACAATCATCAATACGTGGCACCCCGATGTTTCCGCCATCGGTTGGGGTGTTACAGATTGGTATCAGAGCCTTGGTTATAGGGAATTAGGTTATTAGAAATAATCTAGACTATAACCTTAGGGACTAAAACAGTACTTGCTTCTCCTACTTGAAACCCTAATTGCTTCCCTAATCCTATCCTTATCCTATACCCTAAACCTACATGTGACTACTCTTAATTGTCTGCTGCAATCCTGATCCACCATTAGATTAATAGGACAAAATCCTCAGGTTTAACCTGAACCCCCTTGAGATCTCGTCGAAGTTCTAGATTTTAATAACGAACACGTGCAATCTGGAAGGGTGAACGCCTGTATTCTGAGTCTTCTGTCTAGGCTGGCATTGCGCATATATCCCAATCAGACGAGGGACCCGGATGCCTACCTGGGAATTCTCGGGATGAGTGTTCACTTATAGGCTAAAGCATGTCTTCATATGTTATTAGAATTTAGAATCTTTGATAAGTCAACGTTTTCGTTTATTCGTTTTAATTAATGAATAAATGATTACATTCCTTATATAAACTCTCATTCATTTCATTGTGTCTATTACAGATCATGCCTCCTCGTCGCAGCACTCGCAACAACAATGGTGAGAACCACGAAGAAGGTGGTGATAACCATAACCACAACCATGACCAAGGTCCTGGTCACAACAACAATGGGGTCGATGCTCAACTGGCTGCGATCATTTCTCAACAAATGGCGCAGCAAATCGCAACTCTGGTTCCCAACTTGCTTGCTCAGGTCATCCAATTGAATGGGAATGGTCACAACAACGGGAACGGGAATGGCAATGGCAATGGCAATGGCAATGGACCCCAAGCTTGCACCCTCAAACATTTCAACTCTTGTAACCCTCCAAAGTTCAGCGGTGAAGAAGGAGCTACTGGACTTCTCCAATGGTTTGAGGGTATTGAAAATACCTTCATCAACAGTGAGTGCCCCAACAATTTCATGGTTCGTTACGCCATGAGTGTTCTCCATAAACGAGCACTCACTTGGTGGAATGAAGAAAAGCGTACTCGTGGGGCCGAGGTTGCTCTTGCTATGACTTGGGACCAGGTCAAAGATATCATGAAAGAGGAGTTCTGTCCTCGCAATGAAGTCAAAAAGCTTGAGGATGAGTTCCACACCTTGGCTCAAGATAGTGGGGAAAATCTTGCCTACAACACCCGCTTTCATGAGCTTAGCTTATTGTTGCCACTCAAGGTTACTCCTCTGCCGGTAGCCATCGAGAAGTACATCGGTGGTCTGCCCATGCAAATCCAGGACACTGTTTGGGGTAGAAATCCTGCAACTCTGGAAGAGGCCAAACGTCTAGCGGCCACTCTTACTGATAATCATGTGAAGAACGGTACTCTCGTTCGCAAGGGCACTAAGAAGACGGTTGCCAAAGACACTCCACAGCCTGCAATTGAAGTCAAGCCTGAGACCTCAAGCAACAAGAAGCGCAAGGCTAGAAACTATATGGTTGCTGCTACTCCACCTGCTGCCCAAAACCCAGCCAAGAAACCATACACCGGACCTCACCCTTTGTGCAACACTTGCAAGTACCACCATCCCACACAGGTGCCATGTCGATTTTGTACTAAGTGTCAAAGATATGGTCACCTGGTGAACGTCTGTCGATCTCCTGCTGCCCAAGACAACAACAACCCAGCTCCCAACCAACAAAACAACAGACCTACTCGTGGTCAATGCTACGAGTGTGGTAACCCTAATCACTACATCAACAACTGCCCTAACCGTAACCGTAACCGTAACCAAAACCAAAACCAAAACCAGAACCAAAACCAAAACCAGAACCGCAACCAGAACCAAGGTGCTCGAGGTCGCGCCTACAATCTCAACACTAATCAGGCCCGTGACAACAATGAAGTGGTGAATGGTACGTTTCTCATTAATAATCACTATGCATCCATATTATTTGATTCAGGAGCTGATAAGTCATTCGTGTCACTGAAGTTTGAACCTTTACTTAACTTACCCCACACTAATCTAGAAGATCCTTTCGTGGTAGAGGTAGCTAACGGGAAGTCTATTTCGATCGGTTCTATTATTCGTAACTGCTTGTTGAATCTCGATGATCATACCTTCCCTATCGATCTTATTCCCATGCATCTTGGTAGTTTTGATGTTATAGTAGGCATGGACTGGTTGTCAACTCATCGTGCCGAAATTCTGTGCTTCGAGAAAGTCATACGCATTCCTCTCGAATCTGGTGAGATTTTGAAGATTTATGGTGAGAAACCCTGTGGTGAGCTTAAGCTTATGTCTTGTACTACTGCCCAAAAGTACTTACGAAAGGGGTATACAGCCTTCTTAGCTAACGTGATAGAGAAGAAGGACAAAGGCAAAAGTATCCAAGACATTCCTATTATCCGAGACTATCCTGAAGTCTTTCCAGAGGATTTACCTGGTTTGCCTCCTGCTCGACAAGTGGAGTTTCGTATTGATCTTGTTCCTGGTGCTAATCCTATTGCTAAAGCTCCTTATCGTCTTGCACCCTCTGAGATGCAAGAACTTGCTAGTCAGTTACAGGAACTTTCTGATAAAGGGTTCATTCGCCCTAGTTCTTCTCCATGGGGAGCCCCTGTCTTATTCGTTAAAAAGAAGGATGGTTCTCTTCGGATGTGTATTGACTACCGTGAACTCAACAAACTCACCATCAAGAATCGTTATCCGCTTCCTAGGATTGACGATCTCTTCGATCAACTTCAAGGAGCAACGCATTTCTCGAAGATTGATCTCCGTTCTGGTTATCATCAGCTTAGAGTCCACGATGAAGATATTCCCAAGACAGCTTTTCGCACTCGCTACGGTCACTATGAATTCATGGTTATGCCTTTCGGTTTGACCAATGCTCCCGCGGTATTTATGGATCTGATGAATCGGGTTTGTAGACCCTATCTCGACAAATTCGTGATCGTTTTCATTGATGATATTTTGATTTACTCTAAATCAAAATCCGATCACGAGCAACATCTTCACTCTATCTTGAGTCTCCTAAAGAAAGAACAACTGTACGCCAAGTTCTCCAAATGTGAATTTTGGCTTAAGGAAGTTCAATTTTTGGGACATGTCATTGATATGAACGGAATTCATGTTGATCCTGCAAAAATCGAAGCTGTGAAGAATTGGAGTGTTCCTACCACTCCCACAGAAGTCCGTTCTTTTCTTGGGTTGGCTGGTTATTATCGTCGATTCATCGCCAATTTCTCCAAGATCGCTGTTCCTCTCACTACCTTAACTCACAAGGGTAAACCCTATGAGTGGGGACCTAAGCAAGAGGAAGCATTTGAAACTCTTAAGCTGAAACTCTGTGAAGCTCCTGTCTTATCTCTACCTGATGGTAATGATGATTTCGTGGTCTACTGTGATGCATCGAACCAAGGACTTGGTTGTGTTCTCATGCAACGAGGAAAGGTTATTGCTTATGCGTCTCGACAACTCAAGATTCACGAGAAAAATTATACCACCCATGATCTTGAATTGGGCGCTGTTGTCTTCGCACTCAAGATTTGGAGACATTATCTCTATGGGACCAAATGTGTGGTGTTCACGGACCACAAAAGTCTCCAACATGTCTTCGACCAAAAGAATCTTAACATGAGGCAACGACGTTGGGTTGAATTACTTAACGACTATGATTGCGAAATTCGCTACCATCCTGGCAAAGCGAATGTTGTGGCTGACGCACTTAGTCGTAAAGAGCGTGTCAAACTCCAATGTGCGAGAGTTTGTACTGATCTTCAAGATCGCATTCTCCAGGCTCAACACACCTCAGTCACCCAAGGTAACATGTACGATGAAATGTCTTGTGGTGCTGAGACTCAACTTGAAACCAAACCCGATGGTCTCCTTTATTTTCTTAATCGACTGTGGATTCCCGACCGTGATGATCTTCGTACTTTTCTCATGAACGAGGCTCATAAGTCTCGTTATTCTATTCATCCTGGAGCTGACAAGATGTACCAAGATCTTCGTTATTCTTATTGGTGGCCTGGTATGAAGAAAGACATTGCTCTATTCGTCGCAAAATGCCTCACTTGTTCCAAGGTTAAGGCTGAACATCAACGACCATCTGGTATGCTTGAACAACCAGAGATTCCTGTCTGGAAATGGGAAAGCATAGCTATGGATTTCATCACCAAACTCCCTCGCACACCCAAAGGTTTTGACAGTATTTGGGTAATCGTCGATCGTTTGACCAAGTCAGCTCACTTTCTACCTATTCGTGAGAAGTATTCTGTGGAAAGGTTGGCACAGATGTACGTAAGTGAAATCGTATGTCGTCACGGTATACCTTTGGACATTATTTCTGATCGCGATGGTCGTTTCACCTCTCACTTTTGGGGATCTCTACAAGATGCTTTGGGTACCAAGTTGAACCTGAGCACTGCTTATCACCCTCAAACGGATGGTCAGACTGAACGAACCATCCAGACACTTGAGGACATGCTCAGGGCATGTGTCATCGATTTTGGTGGCGCATGGGATTCTCATCTTCCTTTGGTTGAGTTTTCATACAACAACAGTTATCACGCCAGCATTAACATGGCTCCTTTTGAGGCACTCTATGGTCGGAAATGTCGTTCTCCTGTCTGTTGGACCGAGGTTGGTGAAGCTCGTATTACTGGACCCGAACTAATCCAGGAAACCACAGACAAAATCCAGCTTATTCAGGATAATCTTCTCAAGGCTCGAAGTCGCCAAAAGAGTTATGCTGATAAACGTCGTAAACCCTTGGAATTTCAAGTTGGGGACCTTGTGCTACTTAAGGTATCCCCTTGGAAAGGAGTTATTCGTTTCGGTAGAAAGGGAAAGCTAGCTCCTCGATACGTAGGCCCCTTCAAGATTCTTGACAGAGTTGGGAAAGTGGCTTACAGACTTGAGCTTCCACCTGAGCTAAGCAATGTTCATCCGACCTTCCATGTTTCGAATCTCAAGAAATGCTTAGCAGATGAGAACCTTCATGTTCCTCTTGAGGATGTGCAAATCGATGAAAGCATGCACATTATCGAGAAACCCGTCGAGATTGTTGACACTGGAGTCAAGAAACTCAAGCGCAGTCGTATTCCGATCGTTAAGGTTCGTTGGGAATCTAAACGAGGCCCAGAGTTCACTTGGGAGCGTAAAGACCAGATGAAGTCGAAGTATCCGCATCTTTTTCCACCAGACTCTCCAACTCCAACTTCGGGACGAAGTTCCTAAAAGTAGGGGAGACTGTAACATTTCGCAATTAATACTTGTACGTTACGCATGACATTAATAAAACGTCAAGTTTCATATTTACCCTCGCATTTATTTATTTTGTCGCGTTTATGAACCCTAATATGATATATATATATATTATATATATGTGTGTGAGTGTATAATTAAATCAAAAAAATATTTTGCCTTGGCCGGGGTTCGAACCCGCGCCAAAGGCCGGTCTGATCCAACACAAGAGCACAAACCAGCTGGGCTGGCCACTTCCTTGGTATAAACCCAGTTTCATTATAAATATATACACACATTGAAACTCCCACAGTTGACAAGGAAAGTCAACTGTGGGTTGTCTTGGTGATCAATCCAACATTTAAACGCGTAATTGTTATATTTTTGGCAAATTTGTGCTATAACCGGCCCAATCCAACGCGATTACACACCAATAACACGTCAATCGTTGCCCTAATAATCAATTGGACGCGTATACATTCTATGGAAAGTCAACCATCTAATTAACCCTAACCCTAATCCTCTAGTATATATAGATGGTCTGCGAGCCTTGTAAAATCGCTCACAACTCTCTCTCAATCTCAATATCTCTCTAATTCACTCTGTAATTGATTTAATTGCTCGTGGTTTGACTTTCCCTTTGACCCGACCATCAACATCAATCGTACACTGTGAGTCTAATATTTTTGGTGGGATATATTCATCGGCATTCAGGCAACCAAAGCCCTAACATTAATCGGGCTATAGTTGCCTGAATCGTCCAATTGTAAAATCTAGGGTTCGTCGTTATTCAATTGGGGATAATACTGAACTCGCGTAGTGTTTATAATTAATTCGAAATCAGAACCATCACAACCACCGGCCTAGGCCAAGTGGTTGTGACGCTGGTCCTCTACAGGGGTCACCCGGGTTCGAGTCCGGCTCTGACCGGTTTTTGTTCATTCTTTTCTTTTCTTCTTTTTTTAACACAAACAATTAAAAATATATATATATTAAATCCTTTAATCTTTTAAATTCTTTTTAAAATACCTAAACTATTTTATAAATTCTAAAAAAATTATAATTGTTTAATCTGTAATAAAAGTTTTATTTGTAATTTTTATTTTCCAGAAAATCATTTATTTAATAATTATAATAATTAAATCATTTTTATACTATCATATTTATAAAAATCCATTATTATATCAAAACAGTCTTATTAAATTTCCCAAAATTTATCCTGACTTTTTATAAAGTCAACCTTTACTGAAATAAATTTTAATTCAGTAAAATCATTTATTTTATATTTTTTATCAATTTTTGTTAAATTTAATCATAATTAATTCATAATAAATCCAATTTTCATCATTTTTGCACCAAAATTTTATACAAATTATTTTTAATCATTTAGAACAGAAATATGATTTTTAAAATAAGATTTCTTTAATTTTAGTATTTTTGAATATTAAAGTTAATAATTGACTATTTATAAATAAATAGATTTAAAAATCTATTTTAAATGAAATAATTTTATAAAAATTATTTTATTGCTTCAAACACTTTAATGTGCTCATTAAAAATTCAAACTTTATAAAAAGACTATTTTTCATTAATTATCCAATTTTCTTTATCTAATTAACATTTTTTTTAAATTAAATTTAACAATTGATTATCCCCAAATCGAAACCCTAGGATACACATATTAGTTATAGACTTAGACTTATTATATATTACCTCATTATAGGGTAATATTTGGAATCACTTTGGGCAACACAATTATCATATCTTTTCAACAAGTTAACATTTGCTAAGGTGAGTTTACATAGCCCTTTTTATCACCATTTTTGGGGTGAAACATGTTATAACACTTTTCATTGCAATTCAATCATCAATGTGTTTATGTGTTTTCTACGTTGCATATTGTCTTGAGCATGATTAGAGTAAGCACCATTCTAGCATAATCATTAACATTGATCAGCCGACGGTATACATTGATAGATCTATTGGACTGACAATCCCACCCGGATACGTGCCTCCTACAAAGGTTACGTGGGTGTTTGTTATCGCATAACATATTCATTGGGACCATAAGTGTATGGTATGTATCATTTTATAACAGTCAGCAGGGTTGATTATGCACTCGATTTATTTCTAATATGTTCTCACATATGGGCTAGATTAACATGACACATGAATTGCATAACATTTTATTCATTTATCATCAAAAACCTATGTAATTCTCACCAACTTATGTTGACCCAAAATACTTTCAAAATTAACATGTTTCAGGTAACAATGAAGCTGAGGCTTGAGTTAGCATGAGGATTTATCTTGAAGTTTATTTTGAAGTTTTTTTTGAAGTTATTATTTGATGTTATGTATTTGAATTCTTAGACATTATTTCACATTTTGGATATTATGTTTGAATAAATTATTTAAAATTTATATTATACCATGTGCTACTGAAAACAATCATCAATACGTGGCACCCCGATGTTTCCGCCATCGGTTGGGGTGTTACAGATTGGTATCAGAGCCTTGGTTATAGGGAATTAGGTTATTAGAAATAATCTAGACTATAACCTTAGGGACTAAAACAGTACTTGCTTCTCCTACTTGAAACCCTAATTGCTTCCCTAATCCTATCCTTATCCTATACCCTAAACCTACATGTGACTACTCTTAATTGTCTGCTGCAATCCTGATCCACCATTAGATTAATAGGACAAAATCCTCAGGTTTAACCTGAACCCCCTTGAGATCTCGTCGAAGTTCTAGATTTTAATAACGAACACGTGCAATCTGGAAGGGTGAACGCCTGTATTCTGAGTCTTCTGTCTAGGCTGGCATTGCGCATATATCCCAATCAGACGAGGGACCCGGATGCCTACCTGGGAATTCTCGGGATGAGTGTTCACTTATAGGCTAAAGCATGTCTTCATATGTTATTAGAATTTAGAATCTTTGATAAGTCAACGTTTTCGTTTATTCGTTTTAATTAATGAATAAATGATTACATTCCTTATATAAACTCTCATTCATTTCATTGTGTCTATTACAGATCATGCCTCCTCGTCGCAGCACTCGCAACAACAATGGTGAGAACCACGAAGAAGGTGGTGATAACCATAACCACAACCATGACCAAGGTCCTGGTCACAACAACAATGGGGTCGATGCTCAACTGGCTGCGATCATTTCTCAACAAATGGCGCAGCAAATCGCAACTCTGGTTCCCAACTTGCTTGCTCAGGTCATCCAATTGAATGGGAATGGTCACAACAACGGGAACGGGAATGGCAATGGCAATGGCAATGGCAATGGACCCCAAGCTTGCACCCTCAAACATTTCAACTCTTGTAACCCTCCAAAGTTCAGCGGTGAAGAAGGAGCTACTGGACTTCTCCAATGGTTTGAGGGTATTGAAAATACCTTCATCAACAGTGAGTGCCCCAACAATTTCAAGGTTCGTTACGCCATGAGTGTTCTCCATAAACGAGCACTCACTTGGTGGAATGAAGAAAAGCGTACTCGTGGGGCCGAGGTTGCTCTTGCTATGACTTGGGACCAGGTCAAAGATATCATGAAAGAGGAGTTCTGTCCTCGCAATGAAGTCAAAAAGCTTGAGGATGAGTTCCACACCTTGGCTCAAGATAGTGGGGAAAATCTTGCCTACAACACCCGCTTTCATGAGCTTAGCTTATTGTTGCCACACAAGGTTACTCCTCTGCCGGTAGCCATCGAGAAGTACATCGGTGGTCTGCCCATGCAAATCCAGGACACTGTTTGGGGTAGAAATCCTGCAACTCTGGAAGAGGCCAAACGTCTAGCGGCCACTCTTACTGATAATCATGTGAAGAACGGTACTCTCGTTCGCAAGGGCACTAAGAAGACGGTTGCCAAAGACACTCCACAGCCTGCAATTGAAGTCAAGCCTGAGACCTCAAGCAACAAGAAGCGCAAGGCTAGAAACTATATGGTTGCTGCTACTCCACCTGCTGCCCAAAACCCAGCCAAGAAACCATACACCGGACCTCACCCTTTGTGCAACACTTGCAAGTACCACCATCCCACACAGGTGCCATGTCGATTTTGTACTAAGTGTCAAAGATATGGTCACCTGGTGAACGTCTGTCGATCTCCTGCTGCCCAAGACAACAACAACCCAGCTCCCAACCAACAAAACAACAGACCTACTCGTGGTCAATGCTACGAGTGTGGTAACCCTAATCACTACATCAACAACTGCCCTAACCGTAACCGTAACCGTAACCAAAACCAAAACCAAAACCAGAACCAAAACCAAAACCAGAACCGCAACCAGAACCAAGGTGCTCGAGGTCGCGCCTACAATCTCAACACTAATCAGGCCCGTGACAACAATGAAGTGGTGAATGGTACGTTTCTCATTAATAATCACTATGCATCCATATTATTTGATTCAGGAGCTGATAAGTCATTCGTGTCACTGAAGTTTGAACCTTTACTTAACTTACCCCACACTAATCTAGAAGATCCTTTCGTGGTAGAGGTAGCTAACGGGAAGTCTATTTCGATCGGTTCTATTATTCGTAACTGCTTGTTGAATCTCGATGATCATACCTTCCCTATCGATCTTATTCCCATGCATCTTGGTAGTTTTGATGTTATAGTAGGCATGGACTGGTTGTCAACTCATCGTGCCGAAATTCTGTGCTTCGAGAAAGTCATACGCATTCCTCTCGAATCTGGTGAGATTTTGAAGATTTATGGTGAGAAACCCTGTGGTGAGCTTAAGCTTATGTCTTGTACTACTGCCCAAAAGTACTTACGAAAGGGGTATACAGCCTTCTTAGCTAACGTGATAGAGAAGAAGGACAAAGGCAAAAGTATCCAAGACATTCCTATTATCCGAGACTATCCTGAAGTCTTTCCAGAGGATTTACCTGGTTTGCCTCCTGCTCGACAAGTGGAGTTTCGTATTGATCTTGTTCCTGGTGCTAATCCTATTGCTAAAGCTCCTTATCGTCTTGCACCCTCTGAGATGCAAGAACTTGCTAGTCAGTTACAGGAACTTTCTGATAAAGGGTTCATTCGCCCTAGTTCTTCTCCATGGGGAGCCCCTGTCTTATTCGTTAAAAAGAAGGATGGTTCTCTTCGGATGTGTATTGACTACCGTGAACTCAACAAACTCACCATCAAGAATCGTTATCCGCTTCCTAGGATTGACGATCTCTTCGATCAACTTCAAGGAGCAACGCATTTCTCGAAGATTGATCTCCGTTCTGGTTATCATCAGCTTAGAGTCCACGATGAAGATATTCCCAAGACAGCTTTTCGCACTCGCTACGGTCACTATGAATTCATGGTTATGCCTTTCGGTTTGACCAATGCTCCCGCGGTATTTATGGATCTGATGAATCGGGTTTGTAGACCCTATCTCGACAAATTCGTGATCGTTTTCATTGATGATATTTTGATTTACTCTAAATCAAAATCCGATCACGAGCAACATCTTCACTCTATCTTGAGTCTCCTAAAGAAAGAACAACTGTACGCCAAGTTCTCCAAATGTGAATTTTGGCTTAAGGAAGTTCAATTTTTGGGACATGTCATTGATATGAACGGAATTCATGTTGATCCTGCAAAAATCGAAGCTGTGAAGAATTGGAGTGTTCCTACCACTCCCACAGAAGTCCGTTCTTTTCTTGGGTTGGCTGGTTATTATCGTCGATTCATCGCCAATTTCTCCAAGATCGCTGTTCCTCTCACTACCTTAACTCACAAGGGTAAACCCTATGAGTGGGGACCTAAGCAAGAGGAAGCATTTGAAACTCTTAAGCTGAAACTCTGTGAAGCTCCTGTCTTATCTCTACCTGATGGTAATGATGATTTCGTGGTCTACTGTGATGCATCGAACCAAGGACTTGGTTGTGTTCTCATGCAACGAGGAAAGGTTATTGCTTATGCGTCTCGACAACTCAAGATTCACGAGAAAAATTATACCACCCATGATCTTGAATTGGGCGCTGTTGTCTTCGCACTCAAGATTTGGAGACATTATCTCTATGGGACCAAATGTGTGGTGTTCACGGACCACAAAAGTCTCCAACATGTCTTCGACCAAAAGAATCTTAACATGAGGCAACGACGTTGGGTTGAATTACTTAACGACTATGATTGCGAAATTCGCTACCATCCTGGCAAAGCGAATGTTGTGGCTGACGCACTTAGTCGTAAAGAGCGTGTCAAACTCCAATGTGCGAGAGTTTGTACTGATCTTCAAGATCGCATTCTCCAGGCTCAACACACCTCAGTCACCCAAGGTAACATGTACGATGAAATGTCTTGTGGTGCTGAGACTCAACTTGAAACCAAACCCGATGGTCTCCTTTATTTTCTTAATCGACTGTGGATTCCCGACCGTGATGATCTTCGTACTTTTCTCATGAACGAGGCTCATAAGTCTCGTTATTCTATTCATCCTGGAGCTGACAAGATGTACCAAGATCTTCGTTATTCTTATTGGTGGCCTGGTATGAAGAAAGACATTGCTCTATTCGTCGCAAAATGCCTCACTTGTTCCAAGGTTAAGGCTGAACATCAACGACCATCTGGTATGCTTGAACAACCAGAGATTCCTGTCTGGAAATGGGAAAGCATAGCTATGGATTTCATCACCAAACTCCCTCGCACACCCAAAGGTTTTGACAGTATTTGGGTAATCGTCGATCGTTTGACCAAGTCAGCTCACTTTCTACCTATTCGTGAGAAGTATTCTGTGGAAAGGTTGGCACAGATGTACGTAAGTGAAATCGTATGTCGTCACGGTATACCTTTGGACATTATTTCTGATCGCGATGGTCGTTTCACCTCTCACTTTTGGGGATCTCTACAAGATGCTTTGGGTACCAAGTTGAACCTGAGCACTGCTTATCACCCTCAAACGGATGGTCAGACTGAACGAACCATCCAGACACTTGAGGACATGCTCAGGGCATGTGTCATCGATTTTGGTGGCGCATGGGATTCTCATCTTCCTTTGGTTGAGTTTTCATACAACAACAGTTATCACGCCAGCATTAACATGGCTCCTTTTGAGGCACTCTATGGTCGGAAATGTCGTTCTCCTGTCTGTTGGACCGAGGTTGGTGAAGCTCGTATTACTGGACCCGAACTAATCCAGGAAACCACAGACAAAATCCAGCTTATTCAGGATAATCTTCTCAAGGCTCGAAGTCGCCAAAAGAGTTATGCTGATAAACGTCGTAAACCCTTGGAATTTCAAGTTGGGGACCTTGTGCTACTTAAGGTATCCCCTTGGAAAGGAGTTATTCGTTTCGGTAGAAAGGGAAAGCTAGCTCCTCGATACGTAGGCCCCTTCAAGATTCTTGACAGAGTTGGGAAAGTGGCTTACAGACTTGAGCTTCCACCTGAGCTAAGCAATGTTCATCCGACCTTCCATGTTTCGAATCTCAAGAAATGCTTAGCAGATGAGAACCTTCATGTTCCTCTTGAGGATGTGCAAATCGATGAAAGCATGCACATTATCGAGAAACCCGTCGAGATTGTTGACACTGGAGTCAAGAAACTCAAGCGCAGTCGTATTCCGATCGTTAAGGTTCGTTGGGAATCTAAACGAGGCCCAGAGTTCACTTGGGAGCGTAAAGACCAGATGAAGTCGAAGTATCCGCATCTTTTTCCACCAGACTCTCCAACTCCAACTTCGGGACGAAGTTCCTAAAAGTAGGGGAGACTGTAACATTTCGCAATTAATACTTGTACGTTACGCATGACATTAATAAAACGTCAAGTTTCATATTTACCCTCGCATTTATTTATTTTGTCGCGTTTATGAACCCTAATATGATATATATATATATTATATATATGTGTGTGAGTGTATAATTAAATCAAAAAAATATTTTGCCTTGGCCGGGGTTCGAACCCGCGCCAAAGGCCGGTCTGATCCAACACAAGAGCACAAACCAGCTGGGCTGGCCACTTCCTTGGTATAAACCCAGTTTCATTATAAATATATACACACATTGAAACTCCCACAGTTGACAAGGAAAGTCAACTGTGGGTTGTCTTGGTGATCAATCCAACATTTAAACGCGTAATTGTTATATTTTTGGCAAATTTGTGCTATAACCGGCCCAATCCAACGCGATTACACACCAATAACACGTCAATCGTTGCCCTAATAATCAATTGGACGCGTATACATTCTATGGAAAGTCAACCATCTAATTAACCCTAACCCTAATCCTCTAGTATATATAGATGGTCTGCGAGCCTTGTAAAATCGCTCACAACTCTCTCTCAATCTCAATATCTCTCTAATTCACTCTGTAATTGATTTAATTGCTCGTGGTTTGACTTTCCCTTTGACCCGACCATCAACATCAATCGTACACTGTGAGTCTAATATTTTTGGTGGGATATATTCATCGGCATTCAGGCAACCAAAGCCCTAACATTAATCGGGCTATAGTTGCCTGAATCGTCCAATTGTAAAATCTAGGGTTCGTCGTTATTCAATTGGGGATAATACTGAACTCGCGTAGTGTTTATAATTAATTCGAAATCAGAACCATCACAACCACCGGCCTAGGCCAAGTGGTTGTGACGCTGGTCCTCTACAGGGGTCACCCGGGTTCGAGTCCGGCTCTGACCGGTTTTTGTTCATTCTTTTCTTTTCTTCTTTTTTTAACACAAACAATTAAAAATATATATATATTAAATCCTTTAATCTTTTAAATTCTTTTTAAAATACCTAAACTATTTTATAAATTCTAAAAAAATTATAATTGTTTAATCTGTAATAAAAGTTTTATTTGTAATTTTTATTTTCCAGAAAATCATTTATTTAATAATTATAATAATTAAATCATTTTTATACTATCATATTTATAAAAATCCATTATTATATCAAAACAGTCTTATTAAATTTCCCAAAATTTATCCTGACTTTTTATAAAGTCAACCTTTACTGAAATAAATTTTAATTCAGTAAAATCATTTATTTTATATT
This sequence comes from Ambrosia trifida, assembly GCA_028751855.1. Taxonomy (NCBI): domain Eukaryota; kingdom Viridiplantae; phylum Streptophyta; class Magnoliopsida; order Asterales; family Asteraceae; genus Ambrosia; species Ambrosia trifida. The sequence continues at coordinate 101,224,566 of CM054126.1, forward strand.
TTTTATCAATTTTTGTTAAATTTAATCATAATTAATTCATAATAAATCCAATTTTCATCATTTTTGCACCAAAATTTTATACAAATTATTTTTAATCATTTAGAACAGAAATATGATTTTTAAAATAAGATTTCTTTAATTTTAGTATTTTTGAATATTAAAGTTAATAATTGACTATTTATAAATAAATAGATTTAAAAATCTATTTTAAATGAAATAATTTTATAAAAATTATTTTATTGCTTCAAACACTTTAATGTGCTCATTAAAAATTCAAACTTTATAAAAAGACTATTTTTCATTAATTATCCAATTTTCTTTATCTAATTAACATTTTTTTTAAATTAAATTTAACAATTGATTATCCCCAAATCGAAACCCTAGGATACACATATTAGTTATAGACTTAGACTTATTATATATTACCTCATTATAGGGTAATATTTGGAATCACTTTGGGCAACACAATTATCATATCTTTTCAACAAGTTAACATTTGCTAAGGTGAGTTTACATAGCCCTTTTTATCACCATTTTTGGGGTGAAACATGTTATAACACTTTTCATTGCAATTCAATCATCAATGTGTTTATGTGTTTTCTACGTTGCATATTGTCTTGAGCATGATTAGAGTAAGCACCATTCTAGCATAATCATTAACATTGATCAGCCGACGGTATACATTGATAGATCTATTGGACTGACAATCCCACCCGGATACGTGCCTCCTACAAAGGTTACGTGGGTGTTTGTTATCGCATAACATATTCATTGGGACCATAAGTGTATGGTATGTATCATTTTATAACAGTCAGCAGGGTTGATTATGCACTCGATTTATTTCTAATATGTTCTCACATATGGGCTAGATTAACATGACACATGAATTGCATAACATTTTATTCATTTATCATCAAAAACCTATGTAATTCTCACCAACTTATGTTGACCCAAAATACTTTCAAAATTAACATGTTTCAGGTAACAATGAAGCTGAGGCTTGAGTTAGCATGAGGATTTATCTTGAAGTTTATTTTGAAGTTTTTTTTGAAGTTATTATTTGATGTTATGTATTTGAATTCTTAGACATTATTTCACATTTTGGATATTATGTTTGAATAAATTATTTAAAATTTATATTATACCATGTGCTACTGAAAACAATCATCAATACGTGGCACCCCGATGTTTCCGCCATCGGTTGGGGTGTTACAGATTGGTATCAGAGCCTTGGTTATAGGGAATTAGGTTATTAGAAATAATCTAGACTATAACCTTAGGGACTAAAACAGTACTTGCTTCTCCTACTTGAAACCCTAATTGCTTCCCTAATCCTATCCTTATCCTATACCCTAAACCTACATGTGACTACTCTTAATTGTCTGCTGCAATCCTGATCCACCATTAGATTAATAGGACAAAATCCTCAGGTTTAACCTGAACCCCCTTGAGATCTCGTCGAAGTTCTAGATTTTAATAACGAACACGTGCAATCTGGAAGGGTGAACGCCTGTATTCTGAGTCTTCTGTCTAGGCTGGCATTGCGCATATATCCCAATCAGACGAGGGACCCGGATGCCTACCTGGGAATTCTCGGGATGAGTGTTCACTTATAGGCTAAAGCATGTCTTCATATGTTATTAGAATTTAGAATCTTTGATAAGTCAACGTTTTCGTTTATTCGTTTTAATTAATGAATAAATGATTACATTCCTTATATAAACTCTCATTCATTTCATTGTGTCTATTACAGATCATGCCTCCTCGTCGCAGCACTCGCAACAACAATGGTGAGAACCACGAAGAAGGTGGTGATAACCATAACCACAACCATGACCAAGGTCCTGGTCACAACAACAATGGGGTCGATGCTCAACTGGCTGCGATCATTTCTCAACAAATGGCGCAGCAAATCGCAACTCTGGTTCCCAACTTGCTTGCTCAGGTCATCCAATTGAATGGGAATGGTCACAACAACGGGAACGGGAATGGCAATGGCAATGGCAATGGCAATGGACCCCAAGCTTGCACCCTCAAACATTTCAACTCTTGTAACCCTCCAAAGTTCAGCGGTGAAGAAGGAGCTACTGGACTTCTCCAATGGTTTGAGGGTATTGAAAATACCTTCATCAACAGTGAGTGCCCCAACAATTTCAAGGTTCGTTACGCCATGAGTGTTCTCCATAAACGAGCACTCACTTGGTGGAATGAAGAAAAGCGTACTCGTGGGGCCGAGGTTGCTCTTGCTATGACTTGGGACCAGGTCAAAGATATCATGAAAGAGGAGTTCTGTCCTCGCAATGAAGTCAAAAAGCTTGAGGATGAGTTCCACACCTTGGCTCAAGATAGTGGGGAAAATCTTGCCTACAACACCCGCTTTCATGAGCTTAGCTTATTGTTGCCACACAAGGTTACTCCTCTGCCGGTAGCCATCGAGAAGTACATCGGTGGTCTGCCCATGCAAATCCAGGACACTGTTTGGGGTAGAAATCCTGCAACTCTGGAAGAGGCCAAACGTCTAGCGGCCACTCTTACTGATAATCATGTGAAGAACGGTACTCTCGTTCGCAAGGGCACTAAGAAGACGGTTGCCAAAGACACTCCACAGCCTGCAATTGAAGTCAAGCCTGAGACCTCAAGCAACAAGAAGCGCAAGGCTAGAAACTATATGGTTGCTGCTACTCCACCTGCTGCCCAAAACCCAGCCAAGAAACCATACACCGGACCTCACCCTTTGTGCAACACTTGCAAGTACCACCATCCCACACAGGTGCCATGTCGATTTTGTACTAAGTGTCAAAGATATGGTCACCTGGTGAACGTCTGTCGATCTCCTGCTGCCCAAGACAACAACAACCCAGCTCCCAACCAACAAAACAACAGACCTACTCGTGGTCAATGCTACGAGTGTGGTAACCCTAATCACTACATCAACAACTGCCCTAACCGTAACCGTAACCGTAACCAAAACCAAAACCAAAACCAGAACCAAAACCAAAACCAGAACCGCAACCAGAACCAAGGTGCTCGAGGTCGCGCCTACAATCTCAACACTAATCAGGCCCGTGACAACAATGAAGTGGTGAATGGTACGTTTCTCATTAATAATCACTATGCATCCATATTATTTGATTCAGGAGCTGATAAGTCATTCGTGTCACTGAAGTTTGAACCTTTACTTAACTTACCCCACACTAATCTAGAAGATCCTTTCGTGGTAGAGGTAGCTAACGGGAAGTCTATTTCGATCGGTTCTATTATTCGTAACTGCTTGTTGAATCTCGATGATCATACCTTCCCTATCGATCTTATTCCCATGCATCTTGGTAGTTTTGATGTTATAGTAGGCATGGACTGGTTGTCAACTCATCGTGCCGAAATTCTGTGCTTCGAGAAAGTCATACGCATTCCTCTCGAATCTGGTGAGATTTTGAAGATTTATGGTGAGAAACCCTGTGGTGAGCTTAAGCTTATGTCTTGTACTACTGCCCAAAAGTACTTACGAAAGGGGTATACAGCCTTCTTAGCTAACGTGATAGAGAAGAAGGACAAAGGCAAAAGTATCCAAGACATTCCTATTATCCGAGACTATCCTGAAGTCTTTCCAGAGGATTTACCTGGTTTGCCTCCTGCTCGACAAGTGGAGTTTCGTATTGATCTTGTTCCTGGTGCTAATCCTATTGCTAAAGCTCCTTATCGTCTTGCACCCTCTGAGATGCAAGAACTTGCTAGTCAGTTACAGGAACTTTCTGATAAAGGGTTCATTCGCCCTAGTTCTTCTCCATGGGGAGCCCCTGTCTTATTCGTTAAAAAGAAGGATGGTTCTCTTCGGATGTGTATTGACTACCGTGAACTCAACAAACTCACCATCAAGAATCGTTATCCGCTTCCTAGGATTGACGATCTCTTCGATCAACTTCAAGGAGCAACGCATTTCTCGAAGATTGATCTCCGTTCTGGTTATCATCAGCTTAGAGTCCACGATGAAGATATTCCCAAGACAGCTTTTCGCACTCGCTACGGTCACTATGAATTCATGGTTATGCCTTTCGGTTTGACCAATGCTCCCGCGGTATTTATGGATCTGATGAATCGGGTTTGTAGACCCTATCTCGACAAATTCGTGATCGTTTTCATTGATGATATTTTGATTTACTCTAAATCAAAATCCGATCACGAGCAACATCTTCACTCTATCTTGAGTCTCCTAAAGAAAGAACAACTGTACGCCAAGTTCTCCAAATGTGAATTTTGGCTTAAGGAAGTTCAATTTTTGGGACATGTCATTGATATGAACGGAATTCATGTTGATCCTGCAAAAATCGAAGCTGTGAAGAATTGGAGTGTTCCTACCACTCCCACAGAAGTCCGTTCTTTTCTTGGGTTGGCTGGTTATTATCGTCGATTCATCGCCAATTTCTCCAAGATCGCTGTTCCTCTCACTACCTTAACTCACAAGGGTAAACCCTATGAGTGGGGACCTAAGCAAGAGGAAGCATTTGAAACTCTTAAGCTGAAACTCTGTGAAGCTCCTGTCTTATCTCTACCTGATGGTAATGATGATTTCGTGGTCTACTGTGATGCATCGAACCAAGGACTTGGTTGTGTTCTCATGCAACGAGGAAAGGTTATTGCTTATGCGTCTCGACAACTCAAGATTCACGAGAAAAATTATACCACCCATGATCTTGAATTGGGCGCTGTTGTCTTCGCACTCAAGATTTGGAGACATTATCTCTATGGGACCAAATGTGTGGTGTTCACGGACCACAAAAGTCTCCAACATGTCTTCGACCAAAAGAATCTTAACATGAGGCAACGACGTTGGGTTGAATTACTTAACGACTATGATTGCGAAATTCGCTACCATCCTGGCAAAGCGAATGTTGTGGCTGACGCACTTAGTCGTAAAGAGCGTGTCAAACTCCAATGTGCGAGAGTTTGTACTGATCTTCAAGATCGCATTCTCCAGGCTCAACACACCTCAGTCACCCAAGGTAACATGTACGATGAAATGTCTTGTGGTGCTGAGACTCAACTTGAAACCAAACCCGATGGTCTCCTTTATTTTCTTAATCGACTGTGGATTCCCGACCGTGATGATCTTCGTACTTTTCTCATGAACGAGGCTCATAAGTCTCGTTATTCTATTCATCCTGGAGCTGACAAGATGTACCAAGATCTTCGTTATTCTTATTGGTGGCCTGGTATGAAGAAAGACATTGCTCTATTCGTCGCAAAATGCCTCACTTGTTCCAAGGTTAAGGCTGAACATCAACGACCATCTGGTATGCTTGAACAACCAGAGATTCCTGTCTGGAAATGGGAAAGCATAGCTATGGATTTCATCACCAAACTCCCTCGCACACCCAAAGGTTTTGACAGTATTTGGGTAATCGTCGATCGTTTGACCAAGTCAGCTCACTTTCTACCTATTCGTGAGAAGTATTCTGTGGAAAGGTTGGCACAGATGTACGTAAGTGAAATCGTATGTCGTCACGGTATACCTTTGGACATTATTTCTGATCGCGATGGTCGTTTCACCTCTCACTTTTGGGGATCTCTACAAGATGCTTTGGGTACCAAGTTGAACCTGAGCACTGCTTATCACCCTCAAACGGATGGTCAGACTGAACGAACCATCCAGACACTTGAGGACATGCTCAGGGCATGTGTCATCGATTTTGGTGGCGCATGGGATTCTCATCTTCCTTTGGTTGAGTTTTCATACAACAACAGTTATCACGCCAGCATTAACATGGCTCCTTTTGAGGCACTCTATGGTCGGAAATGTCGTTCTCCTGTCTGTTGGACCGAGGTTGGTGAAGCTCGTATTACTGGACCCGAACTAATCCAGGAAACCACAGACAAAATCCAGCTTATTCAGGATAATCTTCTCAAGGCTCGAAGTCGCCAAAAGAGTTATGCTGATAAACGTCGTAAACCCTTGGAATTTCAAGTTGGGGACCTTGTGCTACTTAAGGTATCCCCTTGGAAAGGAGTTATTCGTTTCGGTAGAAAGGGAAAGCTAGCTCCTCGATACGTAGGCCCCTTCAAGATTCTTGACAGAGTTGGGAAAGTGGCTTACAGACTTGAGCTTCCACCTGAGCTAAGCAATGTTCATCCGACCTTCCATGTTTCGAATCTCAAGAAATGCTTAGCAGATGAGAACCTTCATGTTCCTCTTGAGGATGTGCAAATCGATGAAAGCATGCACATTATCGAGAAACCCGTCGAGATTGTTGACACTGGAGTCAAGAAACTCAAGCGCAGTCGTATTCCGATCGTTAAGGTTCGTTGGGAATCTAAACGAGGCCCAGAGTTCACTTGGGAGCGTAAAGACCAGATGAAGTCGAAGTATCCGCATCTTTTTCCACCAGACTCTCCAACTCCAACTTCGGGACGAAGTTCCTAAAAGTAGGGGAGACTGTAACATTTCGCAATTAATACTTGTACGTTACGCATGACATTAATAAAACGTCAAGTTTCATATTTACCCTCGCATTTATTTATTTTGTCGCGTTTATGAACCCTAATATGATATATATATATATATATTATATATATGTGTGTGAGTGTATAATTAAATCAAAAAAATATTTTGCCTTGGCCGGGGTTCGAACCCGCGCCAAAGGCCGGTCTGATCCAACACAAGAGCACAAACCAGCTGGGCTGGCCACTTCCTTGGTATAAACCCAGTTTCATTATAAATATATACACACATTGAAACTCCCACAGTTGACAAGGAAAGTCAACTGTGGGTTGTCTTGGTGATCAATCCAACATTTAAACGCGTAATTGTTATATTTTTGGCAAATTTGTGCTATAACCGGCCCAATCCAACGCGATTACACACCAATAACACGTCAATCGTTGCCCTAATAATCAATTGGACGCGTATACATTCTATGGAAAGTCAACCATCTAATTAACCCTAACCCTAATCCTCTAGTATATATAGATGGTCTGCGAGCCTTGTAAAATCGCTCACAACTCTCTCTCAATCTCAATATCTCTCTAATTCACTCTGTAATTGATTTAATTGCTCGTGGTTTGACTTTCCCTTTGACCCGACCATCAACATCAATCGTACACTGTGAGTCTAATATTTTTGGTGGGATATATTCATCGGCATTCAGGCAACCAAAGCCCTAACATTAATCGGGCTATAGTTGCCTGAATCGTCCAATTGTAAAATCTAGGGTTCGTCGTTATTCAATTGGGGATAATACTGAACTCGCGTAGTGTTTATAATTAATTCGAAATCAGAACCATCACAACCACCGGCCTAGGCCAAGTGGTTGTGACGCTGGTCCTCTACAGGGGTCACCCGGGTTCGAGTCCGGCTCTGACCGGTTTTTGTTCATTCTTTTCTTTTCTTCTTTTTTTAACACAAACAATTAAAAATATATATATATTAAATCCTTTAATCTTTTAAATTCTTTTTAAAATACCTAAACTATTTTATAAATTCTAAAAAAATTATAATTGTTTAATCTGTAATAAAAGTTTTATTTGTAATTTTTATTTTCCAGAAAATCATTTATTTAATAATTATAATAATTAAATCATTTTTATACTATCATATTTATAAAAATCCATTATTATATCAAAACAGTCTTATTAAATTTCCCAAAATTTATCCTGACTTTTTATAAAGTCAACCTTTACTGAAATAAATTTTAATTCAGTAAAATCATTTATTTTATATTTTTTATCAATTTTTGTTAAATTTAATCATAATTAATTCATAATAAATCCAATTTTCATCATTTTTGCACCAAAATTTTATACAAATTATTTTTAATCATTTAGAACAGAAATATGATTTTTAAAATAAGATTTCTTTAATTTTAGTATTTTTGAATATTAAAGTTAATAATTGACTATTTATAAATAAATAGATTTAAAAATCTATTTTAAATGAAATAATTTTATAAAAATTATTTTATTGCTTCAAACACTTTAATGTGCTCATTCAAAATTCAAACTTTATAAAAAGACTATTTTTCATTAATTATCCAATTTTCTTTATCTAATTAACATTTTTTTTAAATTAAATTTAACAATTGATTATCCCCAAATCGAAACCCTAAGATACACATATTAGTTATAGACTTAGACTTATTATATATTACCTCATTATAGGGTAATATTTGGAATCACTTTGGGCAACACAATTATCATATCTTTTCAACAAGTTAACATTTGCTAAGGTGAGTTTACATAGCCCCTTTTATCACCATTTTTGGGGTGAAACATGTTATAACACTTTTCATTGCAATTCAATCATCAATGTGTTTATGTGTTTTCTACGTTGCATATTGTCTTGAGCATGATTAGAGTAAGCACCATTCTAGCATAATCATTAACATTGATCAGCCGACGGTATACATTGATAGATCTATTGGACTGACAATCCCACCCGGATACGTGCCTCCTACAAAGGTTACGTGGGTGTTTGTTATCGCATAACATATTCATTGGGACCATAAGTGTATGGTATGTATCATTTTATAACAGTCAGCAGGGTTGATTATGCACTCGATTTATTTCTAATATGTTCTCACATATGGGCTAGATTAACATGACACATGAATTGCATAACATTTTATTCATTTATCATCAAAAACCTATGTAATTCTCACCAACTTATGTTGACCCAAAATACTTTCAAAATTAACACGTTTCAGGTAACAATGAAGCTGAGGCTTGAGTTAGCATGAGGATTTATCTTGAAGTTTATTTTGAAGTTTTTTTTTGAAGTTATTATTTGATGTTATGTATTTGAATTCTTAGACATTATTTCACATTTTGGATATTATGTTTGAATAAATTATTTAAAATTTATATTATACCATGTGCTACTGAAAACAATCATCAATACGTGGCACCCCGATGTTTCCGCCATCGGTTGGGGTGTTACAGTAGGAACATCCAATAATCATCCTAACACATTAACAAACATATTTCAAGCAAAACCCCTAAGTTTTCATCGTTCTAACAGTTCCGAATGCGAGCGTTTTCCCAAAATAGCAACTTAGCATGTAAACATCACATCAACATGCAAGAACTTGCCCTAAATAGCAATTATTCAGATTAAATCACATAACCACGTTATCCGATAGCATCCTACTGTTCTAGCATCATCCTAGAGCAAACCCTAACATCATACAATCAACAACACACCTCATATCATCCTTAATCATTCAAAATCCTTCAAATGGGTCAAAACATCAAGTATTAACAATACACAACCAAAACCATTCAAACTCCTAGGACATCATCATACTAACTTGTAATAGCCATAAATATCATAATAACACAAAAACAATCATGATTCAATCCTAAAAATTCTATCTTTAATCACATATAACACATACAACACATGTAAAGGTGTGGGTTTGTTTAAAAACGGTTTTAAATGGATTTTCAAAGACAAAAACATTTATAAGTCAGGTCTGGACTTTTAGGGAGTAAAACATAATCATTTAAAGGTTTGGGTTTGAAGAACACACCTTGTATTCAAGAGGAAATGATGGAATAAGCTTGAAAATGGTGGTTTTGATGCAAAAACGAGTTCCAGAGGGTGTTTGTGTGTTGGGTTATGTTATGGGACGGCTAGGGTTGCACAAATGATGTTTTGGAGGTCAAGGGTGGTATTTATAGGCGTTTCTAGTCGTTCGGGGCAATTCAGGCGAGTACGCAGCAGTATACGCGATTAGGACTGCTACTCGCATGAACCTTCATGCGAGTAGCATCCTACTCGCTTAAAGAATCCCCTACTCGCCTCAAATACTGGCGATTAGGCTATACCATATGGCCTAATCGCCTATAGTCTGTGTGTCCGGGTTTTTGGCGCGTTAAACCCTATTTTAACATATGTAATCACGTTTCCACATACCGATAAGTCACATAATGATTACCAACATATAATGCATGATAAATAACACGTTCCCGCCCGATCACCAATTCCCGGGACCCGAGACTTGCGTATGTTAAAACCCTAATGATGTGCGATTCGACTCGACCGACCTTGTTATGTGTAACGTATGCGCGACTCGCTAAGGTAGACTTACTAAGTTTTCAAAAATTAGTTACCGGAAGTTGCCGGGTGTCACAGAAAATATCATCAAAAATCCAGTATCTCACTCAACAACAAAGCACATAGACATCAGACATCATTTTGTCAAAGATAGCTATGAAAAAGGTTTGATTTCTCTGCACCATGTTCCAACAGAGGATCAGTTGGCAGATGTGTTGACAAAAGCTTTAGACACATCTACCTTCACAAATCTGATTTCTAGAATTGGTATGCTAAACATGGACTAAACAACAAAGATGTTTTAAATAAAAACATTAAAATGTTTCAGAAAAATCAAAATTCATCCTTAAAAATAGCATTTTGGTTGAAAAATCTGTTAAGGATAAAACAACCACTGTTTCATCCACTCTATCCACTGTTAGTTGAAAAATCTGTTTCAAACATCTGATCAGATAAAACAACCACTGTTTGGTTGAAAAATCTGTTTCAAACCTCTGATCAGATAAAACAATTGTTTCATTATATATATATATATATATATACATATATCTATCTATAATAATAAAAAAAACCAAGTGCTGTTAGCATCAGCACTTTGGTAAGACAACAGCTGTTTGCATCAGACCTTTGGCAACAGCTGTATGCCACCAGATGTTTGGCCATCAGATGTTTGCCACGTCTGCTCCCAAAAGCAGAGTTTTGGCCACATTAGCGGTTTCACCAGAGCCTATAAAAACCCTGTTTTACCACAACAGTCGTTACACTGTCTCATTGTATTCAAAATACTGAAACCACCTTCTTCAACCTCATACCCTTACTCAAATTCCTCTCACTCTCACACTCGGAATCCATTACAATGGATCTTCAAGAAAAAGCCACCCACAATTATCTCCCATATCTGGTGAAAACAGATGAAAACGTTCCATTCCATTCCACCATCGACATCATCCTAAACTCAAAATACCTGACAATCCTAACCGCTGATGCTCCCATATATCTCGACACACTCCAAGAATTTCGGTTAAACGTTGAGTTTCTTCTTAAAGACAAAAAACCTACAACCATAATCTCAAAAATTGGAGACACAAATGTCGCCATTACCCCTGAACTGATATCCACAACCTTCTCACTCAATGACTTGTTAGGTAACGACTCTTTCCCTAAGGCTGAGCTTCACACGGAGTTTCAGGAAAGAGGTTATGATGCACAAATGACTGGATCAACTTTGTTTAAAAAGTTTTTCCCACCAGTCATGAAATTTTTCTTTCATACCCTCCTTCTCTGTGTCTCTGCTAAGTCTACTTCCTTCAATTAAATCCCATTGAGGATTCAGTACTTGGGATATGCTATGTTGTCAGACTCTGACTTCAATTTATCCCAGGGCCTGTTTATGGACTTAGTATCAAATGTGAAGGCCATAAAGTCTGGGTCAAATAATGCTTTTCTACTTTACCCAAGAATTTTGAGTGTAATCCTACAAAAGGTTTTACCAGAAAAAGATTTTAAAAAGGGTGAGTTTGTTCAAATGAAAAGTCTAACTGATGAAACTTTCACAAGAATGCTAGGTTCAACTACCCAAGAAAAAGTGTCAAAAGTTTCCAAAACACAAACAAAGAGGACTAAGACAACAACTGTTGTCCATCTCTATTATTAAGCCCACTGCTCCTGGTTATCATGGCACTACATCCAGTGCTGTGAAACCCACACCAGCCACCTCCAAAAGAAGACGTCCATCCACAAAAACCACCACTAAAACCAAAAAGGGGCCTCTGGAAGATGAGATACCAGAGGAAAACCCTGTTGCAACACAAAGGCAACAAGAAACCGCTGTTGTTACTTCCTCACAACAGATGGATATATCTTAACCTGAACAAACTCCTCATGAATCCTCACAAAAGGATCATGTTGTAAGCCAAAGGGAACCACATCATGAAACATATGAGTCACTTGACCATATGTTCACAAGCCCCTCTCCCAGGGCTAATTCTCTTTTCATTCCTCCACCTTCACCAAAACATGTCCCTCCAACCATGCAACCTCTGTTTGAGGCTATTGATAAAACTCAGGACAATCCCAATTCCTCTCCTTCACCCATCAATGAGAGTATACCTCCACAAGTGACTGGGACTGAGGAAAATCAATCAGCCATCCCACAAGCAGAAAAGGAGGTTACACCCCTAGAGTTCAATGAAACTCTAGGTGAGTTTTCAAGTGAAGCAGCTACTACTGATGTAGAGACCATTGTCTCACAACAGGACAGTGGTTACATAGCTAAGACTTCCTTGAAGGAAACAACTGATGAGGCCACTATAGTGTCCCCAAAATCAGTTGGAAGTCCCCATAACCAAGAAAAAGGGGCATCTGGTTCTCATTTTTTGGACTCGCTATGGACATTACGAGTTCCCGGTTATGCCTTTTGGTCTGACCAATGCATCGGCTGTGTTTATGGATTTGATGAATCGCGTCTGCAAGCCCTATTTGGACAAATTTGTGATCGTTTTCTTTGACGACATCTTGATATACTCGCGAACAAAGGAAAAGCACAAACATCATCTCAAGTTGATACTAGAATTGCTCAAGAACGAGAAATTGTTTGCCAAGTTCTTGAAGTGCGAGTTTTGGATACGAGAGGTTCACTTCCTTGGTCATGTTGTGAACGAGAAGGGCATACAGGTCGACCCATCTAAGATAGATGCGATCAAAGATTGGGAAGTGCCTACTACTACAACAGCAGCACGCCAATTTCTGAGTTTAGCCGGTTATTACCGTCGATTCATTGAGAACTTTTCAAAGCTTGCTCAACCCCTTACCATTTTGACTCAGAAGGACTAGAAGTTTGATTGGGGAATCAAGTAAGAGGAGGCATTTCAGAACCTGAAGCACAAGCTCTGTAGCCCACTGATTCTTTCGCTCCCAGAAGGTATGGATGATTTTGTGGTTTATTGCGACGCTTCAAACCAAGGAATTGGGTGTGTACTTATGCAGAGGAATAAGGTTATCGCCTATGCTTCATGTCAACTCAAGGTTCATGAGAAGAACCACACGACTTGGAGCTAGGTGTAGTGATCTTTGCCCTCAAGATTTGGAGACATTATCTGTATGGTACTAAGTGCATTATTTTCATATATCACAAGAGCCTACAGCACTTCTTCAACCATAAGGATCTGAACATGAGGCAGCACAGATAGGTGGAATTGCTAAACGATTACGACTATGAAATCAAGTATCATCCGGGTACGAAAATAGTGAAAGTCAGATGGAATTCAAAACGCGGACCTGAATTCACTTGGGAACGTGAAGACCAAATGAGGCGCAAGTACCCAGCTCTCTTTCCCGAAGCATCTGCAGCCAAGGACTCAACTCAATTTCGCATACGAAATTCCAAAAAAAACAATGGGATAATGTGACACCTGGCAGATTTCTAGGTTAAGATCCGTACACACTCTCACCATTTTGACAATTTCAATTATGCATTAAACATTTTATCACAATACATATGTCACCCCGAGTCTAGCAAGACCTATGATAACTCAAGAATCCATTCCAATGACCCGTATACCCATGCAAACCCGAACATTCATGAAGACATTTTGTGAATACTCATCACATGAAATCATGAAATTTCACCATTCATTGATTTAACTCTCAAGATATAAATACCATGAGTTAACAAAACAAATCAACACATGTTTAGAAGTGAATTAACACATGACATAATGTGAGGATAACACAATGTCAATAACATTTCACTAAGCCCCACACGTGAAATCTAAGCCGAAACACAAGGACATTCACACATGGACATATACCAATCGATCTTAACAAGTTTGTTAATTAAATGAGTCTCGAATATATGTGTATATATGGACTCATATACAATCGACCTATACATGAATACACTTGACAATATAGGGTTAACCCACTAGGTGAACACCATGTACATATAACTCTATGTCCTATACAATATCAATACAAGTGATAACATCACAAACAAAACAATTAAACACATGTATATACAATATATATATATATATATGAGTGTATGTGAAGGGATAAAACAAAACTAACATAGGATACCTACATTTATGTATACATACATGGCTATATATTGTATAAGAACATGAGTACATATACAAGACACACCACGAACATCCATACACATACACGACTCATGCCTACACACACACACTTTCACATCACAAAATTCTATGTATGTTGGCTATCCAAAACCCACAAATCCCTTCCCCATAATCGGCCCTAGGCCGACCTAGACAAACAAACACACCAACACCTTCCCATAATCACAAAAACCTGTGTGTTTCACTAATAATGCACTTGGTGTGTGCGAAACGCATATATAAATATGTACGCACAACTTGGGTTTTAAATTTATAAAAATGATTTTAATCTTAACATTAGAACACACATTAAAGGGCAAGCGCACCCTGTCACATATGTAGTAAAGCATAGATAAGAACCAAGTATCGATCCATGGACACGCGCAGAGTGATTGTACTGAACCGTTGTCACTGATTTACCGGTAAGAAAAGATATTGAATGTTTGTTTTAACTAATTTAACCTAATACATAGTCAATATATATATATATATATATATATATAAGACTTCAAATAGAAAAAATATATATAAACTATAATAACAACCTAAACATGTCATCTATAAAACATATGAAATAAAGGTGCGAGATCAACATTCCCATTTTCAGATAATTAGTATCCCTTTCGGGAATCCTAACATGACAACTATACGGAAAGCTAACACGATAACACACGTTAACCACCTCAAATTGTTCACTAGCGAGCAACTGATATAATCTCATGCAAATCTTCTAAAGATAAGTTAGTCATCCGTTAAGAGTTTTCTAACCTCACTAATCAAGGAAAGCAATACCAAATACACAATACAACCACTGAGACTAGCATAAAGTAGAGCATATCACAAACTATTCCATTTTACAGACTTTGAACACAAATATACTAAGATCGCCATTTCAACCAAAACAACTAACAAAGATAATCAATCGAGTCAAAGATCTGTAACAACACCAGTAGGTTGTTTAAACCCTTTTACGTGCCGATAAGCATTCCTAATCATTATTTGCATGACTTCATCATATCGAGGTTCAACTTGTTGGTTGCGAACCGTGAAGAGTAGCTTCTCAACCTTATCTTGTATTCACTTCATTTTCAGCCAAATAACAATGTCATGAAACAGGTTTTGTAGATCTTGAAGTTGTTGTTCCAAGGATCTAATTTCATAGCCGTCATTTTTTTTTGAAACCGGATAGAATTAATATAAAAGAAATATGAGTTAAAACGAATCGCTTTGGCTCTGATACCAAATGATAGGAATATAAACCCCGAATCACCGGTTTAAATCAAACGGAAAAGTAACAGGTAGTTCTAAGGTTGTTTGGGATAGAGATTCACCACCAAAACAAACAGTAGAAAAAAGGATAGATCTAAAGCTCATTTGTGATACAGAAATCACCACACAAACAAGCAATAGGGTAAGAACACCACCCAACGCGTCACGATTGTGCTAGCATAGACAAATTAATTTTAACTCATAATCCAATAACAGAAAATTAACACAAAACTTTTCATTCTAAAACTCAATGCCTTTTTTTTCCATCGACTAAAAATCCAATACATATAGATAAAAACATGGCACTACATCACGTCCTAAATTAGAGAGAAACCGAATTATAAGGTACTACCTAGAAAGCTAGAGTTACAACTACGAAAACATGGGAAATAAATTGTAGGAAATTAAAAAGGATAAACTGACACAACATGAGGTCATGCACAAACATACACAACAATTAACTGAAGAAAAACGTGGAGCCATGCTGATGGGTCGGATCATGGCGGGTCTTCGGGTTCGGGTAAATATGTGACCCAATTAATTCATTTGATGAACCGGATCTGATGTATATCACACCACTACACCCCTTATTAATTTCAAGTTTTTCAAGCCATATTATGTTTTTTTTTTTTGAACAATAACTTTCATTAACAAAAACAAAGGCAAGCTCTCAAAACGGGGACCGCCTATTACATACAAACATACACCGGGAATTTAGCCCAATCTTTCCAAACCAAATCTTTAAATTTTGATCTATACTTGAGCCATAAAAACGCTCTAGATTTAACTTCAGCCACCACTTCCTTCGCATGTCTCGAGGTGTCTTGTATTTAAATTTTCATTTCGTGTTTTTCAAGCCTTCCCATACGGAACTTTTTAAAAAATGACCTAGTTAAAAAGCTCCAAATTTAACCCCACTGTATCATTGTCCACAACAATCCACCGTAACACAATATAACCAATCTCTGTCACCCTATCCAACCCAGAATCTCATTAGATATTTCAATCAAAGAAAGCCCCACCAACCCTCCTTCCCTTTCCCTTTCTAATGTACAAATCTTAACCACAGACCTCTCTGCAAATAATAATATTCCGCCAATATATAAAACACAACTTTCTCCTTAAATCATTTAATTAAATCTCAGTTATATTCATTGTGCAACATTTTGTTTCCTTCAGACTTGTTGTTTACGTCTTGTCGGTGAGTCAATTTGTTGTGTTTTGTTTCGTAATGCAGTTGAATGTTTTAATCAATTTTATTAGCTTTATTTTGAAATAAATGTCTCTTTTTATTTTATTTTATTTTATTTTATTTCTGGTTGTTGTTATGTTTATTTGCTTGGATTGTTGATTGAAGAGTTTCCTATTAGGAACATTTTAGGTGCTGTAAAATGAGTTCATGCATTGAATGTTGTGACCGAAAAAGATTAACCAACAGTTTTAGTTTTTTTAATGAATAATTAAATAGATGCTAATCGTTGAAGGCGCTAGGCGCATTCAGGGTGGAAAGGGTGAGCCTTGGGCCTAGGCGTAAGCCGTAAAGTGCGCTTAAAACGAGAGGTTTTGTGTATTTGTATTTGTATTTGTAAGCAAGGCGAATGATATAAATAGACCATTTTCGGATTTTTAAGACATTTTCAGGGTGGTTGTAGGCCATTTAAGCCTAAGTGCACCAATCTCATCGCGCCACGTCATTTCAACATTTTTAGGGTGGTTGTAGGCCATTTAGAGGGGAAGGGGCACCTTAGGCTTCAGGCCGATTGGGCTATGAAGCCGATTGAGGCTAGCCAAGCCTGCCCAGTCCTCTCCTATGAATGTTTCACACCAGTTTTAGTTGGCCAGAGCACCTTGATGTCAGCAAGGCATTTTGGCTGCGCCTTGGGGTGTCTTCTACTACTATGCTAAGAAGTCTTAAAATTTGTAGTTTTGACATGAAATCATGTTTCTGTTTCCTTGGAATCCTGCTCTTAATACAGCAGTACATCTTGATATTAAAAACTTTGCTAAATTAATGATTAATCTTATCTTTGCATAAAGTACGCCGTACTTTATCATCATTGTTTTAATAATGTGAAATCTTTGCAGGCTTCCTTGTCTTGGGGTTGCTGGTTCATCGTTTTATTGGTTTACAGAGATTGATTGAAGTCCCTAAAACATGATGTGGACCTGCTAGGCTGCTAATTGTTACAGATTTTATGTGTTCTTGATTAATGTATTGCACAAGATTAATGTTCAGCATAGTTGTACTCAATCCAATATTCCAATAGCTGATCTTCTATAATTGTTAATGCTTCATTGAAACAGTTGTGCCATAGAACAGATGTTTCTGGTTAGATGGAGGGCAGTATTACTTTTTCTATCACTTATTTTGACTTTAGCAGAGTCCTCGAGTGGACCGTGGTCAATTTGGTCAAGCAACATTGGTGCTGAAAGTTCATCGCTGTTCACCTGGACAATATTCAGCGCAAGCATTTGTGTACTTGTTGCTCTTTTTCTTTCCACATATCTTATCTTTGAGCATTTAGCTGCTTACAATCAACCTGAGGTTTGATATTGCATATATTTTCACAAATTTTGTGTTTTTTCGTTTACATTGCTAGTTTTTGCTTTGTCTAAAAATTATGATATCTTGCAACCCCTTACATCCAGTAAAAATTATTTTATAATGCTAGTCACGTTAAAATGATATTGCTTCTTGTTATCATCTTTAGCTCATGGCAGTGAGAATTTTAATTTGTTTTCAGGAACAGAAGTTCTTAATTGGGCTTGTTCTGATGGTTCCTGTTTTTTCTTTGGAATCGGTAAGGGGACGTCATGCTGTATTGCTTGTTTTAATTGCAGTGCTTGTGTAAATGAATATAATTTTTATATTAATATTCGGTGGCATATGCTGTTTGTTTTTATTTACAGAAGTTATAAATAAACATTAAAATTTAGAAAGTTATATCCTGCTTGTGATATTTATGGTCAATTGGTCACTAATAAAGCAGTGGATGGGACTGGTCATTATCTTTCCGAAACCTGCCTTCCGCTATTGAGTAATATGAAAAATTATCTATGATTGTGCTAATGATTTCTATTTGAT
Source organism: Ambrosia trifida (assembly GCA_028751855.1). NCBI lineage: Eukaryota > Viridiplantae > Streptophyta > Magnoliopsida > Asterales > Asteraceae > Ambrosia > Ambrosia trifida. The sequence continues at coordinate 101,243,083 of CM054126.1, forward strand.
TGGAATTCATGTGATTGATTTTATTCTATTACATTTTTCTATATTTTGGTCGGTGAGAGGTTGAGGAATTTTTTTGGAATGAATTATGTAAGATGATCCTATACGATTAACTTAAAGAGAAAATGGTCTTCTTTCAATGTATTAAAAGGCCTGTTATCATAGCGTTCAGTGCAGCATATTGTATGAATCAATGACCTCTCTGAGGACATGGTGGTGGATAGGAGGTTTTTATTTTTATTTATTTATTTTTCGTATTTTTTTTTTCCTTTTTAATTTGGCTATGCGTGTTATCGCTTGCATGTGGGTCTCACTAGAAGCAACTTCTCTATCCCTTGGGATAGAGGTAAGGCTTATCTGGCTTATTTATGTTGTTATTTGACTCTTATGTCTAGATATGGTTTTGGAGCTGTGGGTCTCACTAGAAGCAGCCTCTGCCTCTCTATCCCTTGGGATAGAGGTAAGGCTTGCTTACATCCCACCCTCCCCAGTCCCCAGACCCCACCAATAGTCTCGCTATAGGTGGGATTATACTGGCTACATTGTTGTTATTGTTGAATTAGTTTGCAACTGATTTTGTATTTAATCAGTCATATGCAATGATCACGCGTTCATGCCTAACTTTCACTTATCCTGCAGTTTTTGTCTCTACTTGATGCTGATGCTGCATTCAACTATGAAATAATCAGGGACTGGTATGAAGCTTTTGCCTTATATTGCTTTGGGAGATATCTTATAGCCTGCCTAGGTATGTTCCTTAAGGATCCTCACGAGGATGTTGGTGTTTTAAATATGATAATTGGTAATGTTTTAGCTTTCTGTTTAGGATTAAAAAGATTATCAAAAGTGAAAGTTATATTATTACTTATGTACGCATATGTTAAACTAGTTCCAATATGTATGACTTTATTATATTTAAACATATTTGCTACAAAAGTCATATGGACCACTCAAACTTTCTTGTTGTGCATGGTAGGAAAGTAGTTAAATAAATGCAGCTACTTATTTTCTGTTCATGTCAGATGTGAACAGAAAACACTCAACATATAGCCTAGCCTGTACATGTTGGGCTCTACATAGAGTTTATGCTCGATTGTCTAACCACCCTGCCTGCCATTCTAGATGCATTTGTGCTGTTAGCCTGTTAGTTATGAATGCCTTGATTTGGCTTGTTTTATCTTTAGCAAGTCAATCTGGTAAAACATCTGATAGGTAACTAAAAAGGAAACGAGTTGAAGGTCTCCAAAACTGTCTATTTAATGCATAAAGCCTCCTAAATCTTTTAATTTCTTGTATCAGATTGTTTTTGCAAATTTTGATAACTTGAACTTTTTAATCATATTTAAAACACCAGTTCTTTACAAAAAAGTTGAAATGTTAGGACATAAAAGTGTTTCGGGCCAACCCAACCTGACCTGCACAAAAACATGTTTTGACCCGTTACCCAGGCCAGCCTGTTGTGCCTCCTCTGCATATATGTATTCCTCTGTTGCATTTCTGTTTATTACTCTCTTTTCTGGATTTTCTGGTTACATGATTTTGACCAAGTATATGGTTATTGAAGGTGGAGAGGATAGTACTATTGAGTTCATGGAAAGTAATAGTCTTATTAGCCACAGCATACCTCTTATAGAAGAATCATACACTTATGGAATTGTGGAACACCCTTTCCCACTGAGTTGCTTCCTTAGGGAATGGTATCTTGGCCCTGAATTTTATCAGGCGGTAAAGATTGGCATTGTGCAATATGTATGACCACTTATATATGTTAATAATATGTTTCCTCATTGACCCATATCTCAATCTGATCAAAACTGCTTGATTTCAGATGATACTGAAGCTGGTCTGTGCACCGTTGGCAATGATTTTCCAATTTCTTGGTGTTTATGGGGAAGGGAAGTTTGAATGGGGATATGCGTAAGATACTTCTATAGTACCTGAAGTTTCTGGCATTCCGTTAACTCTGATCAGATTTGTCCACTCATAACCTCTGTTATTAAAACTGATGATGTGATCCTGTATTCCTGTTTACAGAATAAATACACATCCAAAACACTCCCTAACCTAATTACAGCAACTTTTCTTTAGAAAAATTCATATTATGTGCCATGTAGGCCAAATGGCTAAAAGATCATGTTTGCAATGCTAAGGGTGTGTGTAGTTGTATCTATGTGCAAGGGTCACTTAAGATGGAACCAATTTCAAGTTGAGAACTGTGAGAACCGCATAAACGTTTTACATATTGCTTTAACTCATTATACATAAGGTGGCTATGTACCCACTAGCCACATAAGTGCCCCTCCCCCCCCCCCCCCCCCCCCCCCCCCCCCCCAACCCCAACCCCAACCCCACACACACACACTTTATCTTTAAAGCATTAGGGATGTTCTCACTGTTTCTACTTAAAATTGACTATGTAGTGAACACACCCCGTATATATGTGTGGAGAGATGTTCAATACATAACCAAATTTTTAGTAGAAAACCATGACCACCGCAAGAGCACTTGTACCTGTTGCTTTAACTATGATATATAAGACGGTTATGTAACCGCACAACCACCCCACTATCTCTCTCCCAGTTTGTCTAACCAACACAACATACAAGTGCTTAAGCGGTCCTCGCAGTTCGTTACTTAAAATTGATTATGTATTGAACACATGTATGTGTGTGTGTGTCCATACTCTATATACATATTTGATATTTGGTGTTTTCTATTATCATTTTTTCGCATCTGGTATAGCATAAGGCTTGGTTACTCTCAGTAATTAGATGCACGTGACTTGTATGCAGGTACCCATACTTGGCAGTTGTTCTTAACTTCAGCCAGACGTGGGCTTTGTATTGCCTGGTGCAGTTTTATTCGGTAACCAAGGATAAGCTAGCACCAATCAAACCTTTAGCCAAGTTCTTAACTTTTAAGTCAATTGTATTCCTGACTTGGTGGCAAGGTGTTGCTGTAGCCTTCCTTCTCTCTATGGGAGCACTTAAAGGATCTTTGGCCCAGGAGCTAAAAACCCGCATACAAGATTATATTATTTGTATCGAGGTGCGTTTTGTTTGCTTAAAGTCTACGGTCTGTTGCATAATTTTTAAAAATCTTGAAAGGTCTGTTAGCAACAATCTAAAAGTTGATTAGTTGTTTGAGCTTAGAATTTTAAAGTGTAGTGAACTTGTTGTCAAGCAGATGAGTGTGGCTGCTGTGGTTCACCTTTATGTTTTTCCAGCAGTACCTTACAAACGTGGAGAACGATGTGTACGTGATGTTTCTGTTATGACCGACTATGCATCATTAGGAGCTCCACCTGATATAGAAGAGGTTCGAGACTGTGAGAAAACACCAAGACTAAATCTTGCTCGACATGATGACAGACCACACCGTCCCAGGCTACATCAGAGTGTTCGTGATGTCGTCTTTGGAAGTGGTGAAATTGTCAGTTCTTGATTCATTACTAGTAATATGAGAACCCGAGTCGTCCCATTAATTAATAATTACTTGTGATATGACATGCTTGATACAGATCGTGGACGACATGAAGTTCACAGTTTCTCATGTCGTAGAGCCCGTAGAAAGGGGACTAGCGAAGATAAACAGAACTTTTCATGACATATCAGAAAATGTAAAACGACACGAGGGTAGAAGAAGAGGCCCGAAAGACGACAGTCATCTCATTCCTTTAAATTCCTGGACCAATGACTTTCCTCAAGTTGATGATGTGGAAATAGGCAGTTCCAGTGACAGCAAGCTGACTAATGGTAGGCGACAACGGCAACAATCAAAGTCACCTTTTTGTCAATTATGTGAGACATCAAACATTACTGATGATAATATAAAGATGGCAGCATAATGGGTTGGGTAACGGGTCAAATTTGTACGAGTCTAAATGGGTCGGGCTTGGTTGACTCAAAACACTTTTTGTTTATGTTTTCTTTTCACTATAAATAATCCATATGTCAAATTATGATTATTAAGTTATTTCGACAATAAATGAAAAACATTATTTACGCTTTCGACATGTTGCGACTGTTTCATAATATAACTTCTAATGACACTTTCATCTGCTTTACAGGGTGATTAATTCAAAGGCACTGTACAAGTAGGTAGCAGCATATTTATAAAGATTAACAAGCGTAGGATATACGGTTGCAGCTGATAATAGAGGTACTAGTAACTAACTAATGATTGATTGTATATATTTCATAGCAATAACTTAGATTGGTCATGTGTATGAGGTTATTTTTCTATAGAATTTAACCCAAAGGTCTTCTTCAGTTCTTCATATGAAACTTCAACATTGTGATATCAAGTCAAAAGTTATTGGTTTTTTGTTTGCATCATGATTGGTTTTCGGGTCATCAGATGGTTATAATTTGTGATAGTGTTATTGGAAAACTCATGAGACCCGTCAATACCGTCCTAACCAATAGGATCTGAACATATGGGCTTCAAGAGGTTATGTTAAGTTGAAGCAAGATTCGAACTTGAGACCACTGACTACGTAAAGGTTGTAAATCTGATCTCTGAACATCCAAACTTTTGTTAGACCATACGTAGTGATCCGCGAATTGGGCGTGAAATGGGGCAATTGGCGCCCCTTTCACCTAGCTACACCGCCCCCTTGTGGGTTAAAGAGGCGTGAAAGGCCTCCAGGCGAAATATTTGGCTCACGTGAAATGTTGTCCCATCCAATGAAATGCTGCCATGTGGCAGATATAAAAAAAAAAAAAAACTAATGTTCGATTTTATATCCGTTGAGGTATTTTTTTTTTAAATTATTGCACCCCACTATATAAACCAAACCATCACAACCAAACCATATTAACCTTCACAACCTACATTTTTCATATTCCACTTCAAATTTAAATACCTTATCCCTGTTATTTAACACACTAGGTTGGATTAATGGCACCGTGGACTAACAACGAGCAGATCCAGTTGATGACGGCCTGGATCAATGTCAACGCGAATCCGTTAAGCAACGCGAATCCGTCAAGCAGTAGGTCGGGTTTTTGGCGCAATGTGTTGGATGAATATAATCGACTTAGCCAAACAAACAATCGCAACATTGATGAGATCGCCCATAGGTGGTCTCTCATACGCAATAACTGTAGGAGATGGAACACCCTCTATGAAGCCACGATTGAGACGAACCCTGGCATCAGCCCACAAATGGGAATTCAGGTCACAAACGACATTTATCAGGAGCAGTTCGGAACCGACTTCGCCATCGCCAATGTTCAATCATTGCAAATGATTCGTCGTTTTATTGTTTAATTATTAATGTTTAGTGTTATGTTTCGTATTTTTTTCATGTTTCGTATTTTTTTCATGCTTCGTTTACATTTTATGTTTCGTATTTTTTTTTTAATTTTAGGTAATTTAGTGAATTAATGTAATTTTTTTAATGTTTATTTTAGTTAAATATTTAAATTATATAGTAGTTTTCTTATTTAAATTAAAAAAATAATATAAATTGGCATGTGGCCCACATGCCACATGTCAAAAAATGCCACACACTAAATTTCACCCACCATTAGGCTGATGGGTATGCAGACGCCCCCCCCCCCTGCCTCGTCCCCCACGTCCCTCTGAGAACGAAAAGGACTGACCAATCAGATTTTTTCTTTTTTTTCTTTTTTTTTTAAATCCAACGGCTAGTTTGAGGTAACGGCTATTTTTTTTTATAATTTTTTTAAACCAAAACCAAATATATAAACCCCACCATCCAAATAAACCCACATAAATCAACCAAAACCAACATAAAACTCTTCTACTTTCTTTAAAAAAAATACCCAACAATGTCATACCTACCAATGATTGATTCCTCATCTTCGTCGAGCAAAGAAAACCTGGTTTTTGTGAACGCGGTTTGGGAATCGGCACAACTAATCGTGGCGGAGGAAGATGCCGTGGAAGACGAAGGCCGAGCTATTTGTGAGTTCGATGAAAATGCCGTGGAGGAGAATACTATTCCGAATGACGAAGCGCAACAAGAGTTAAACGATTTCGCGTTACGTAACGAACACATCCATCATTATTGTAACACCCCAACCGATGGCGGAAACATCGGGATGTCACGTATTGATGATTGTTCAGTAGCTCATGGTAAATAATAAATTTCATTATATGATTTAAATAAATTACATACAATTGTTCTACAAGAATTCGTACATCAAATTGAATAAAACTATGCACACATCTTCAAGCATTAATTCAAATCTTCAAGCAAGTAGAACCTGAAACATGTTAAGTTGAAAATATTTTGGGTCAACAAAAGTTGGTGAGAATTACATAGGTTTTGATAATCGAATAAAATTGTTGTGCAATTCATGTGTCATGGCAATCTAGTCCATATGCAAAAACATACTAGAAGTAAATCGAGTGCATAATCAACCTTGTGACTGTTGTATTGTGGTACATCCCATACGCTCATGGTTCACTCGTTTATATTGCAGTAACAAACACCCACGTAACCTTTGTAGGAGGCACGTATCCGGGTGGGATTGTCAGTCCAATAGATCTATCAATGTATACCGTTTGGCTGATGAATGTTTATGCTAGAATTGTGCTTACCCTAGTCATGTTCAAGACATAATGCAACATAGAAATACACATAGACACATTGATGATTGAATTGCATAAATAATGTTGTAACATGTTTCACCCCAAAAATGGTGATAAATAGAAAAGGGGCTATGTAAAACTCACTTTAGCAAAATGTTATGTCTCGTAAAAAAATAGAATAATGTGTTGTGAATGTATGCGAGGCGAATCCCAAAGACTCAACAACGTAGCTAGTCCAAATTGAAGAAAACGAAAAAGAAAGAATATCAAGCTTCCAATTCGCCAATTACAAGAGCTTATAATCAAAGCTTCAATTGTAGAAGTAATAGACTATAGAAGAAAGGTATGAGGGAAAGTTTAATCGGATTGAAACAATCGATTTAGAGGTGCAAAGTATAATGGGTCATAGGTGGGTTTTTATACTAGTTTTGGAGTCAATTAGCCATTAAAATTGGTCAACACCATAAAGTAAGGTTTTATGAAGAATTGACTATTTGACTAAGACTTTGACTGTTTGACTAAGACTTTGACTAGGACTTTGACTATTTGACTCAAGGCTTTATTTAAAAAAAAAATCTTGTATGTGAAAAAAAAAAAAAAAGAATTTAGAATCATATTATTATTATTATTTATATATATATATATATATTTATGTATGTATATAAATTGTGAGTTAGGATAAATAAAGACTTAGGCACATTTGTATAATATTAATGATAAAGGTGTAATAAAATATATATATATATATATATAAGGGCTTTTTATGTATTAAAATTTTGTGGAAAATTTTGCGATGTTACAATTATCTACAAGCCGACTTGATCGAATATATATGGAACAACGGAATCGACGATTAGTATTCTGCTACTTAATTTTTAGGATGGTTTGTTATTTTTTTTTTATTTTTAGGATGATTTGTATTTTTTTTAATTTTTAGGATGGTTTGTAATTTTTATTTTAAATCTACTATTTATTTGAATTTTATTTTGTTTATTTGTTAGTTTTATAAAACTAGTTAAAATTAATATTCATAAAAAAATAATAATAATAAATGCTTGAGACATGGGTTTCTCATGTCTCCACACCCAACCCATGTCTCAAGCATAGTGAGACATCACCTTGCCTAGGTGGCATCCTAGGTGGCATGGAGACATGACATTTCTCATGTCTCCACACCCTAGCCTTAGGCTTATGGGTATGGAGACGCCCGCCCCACCCCCGTCCCTGCTTTTTGCCCCGTCTTAGCCCAGCACACCGCCCCCTGCCCCGTCACAGCCCCCGCCCGGTCCCTACCGTTCTTCTGAGGACGCCCCCGACTGGCCAATCAGCGTTTTTTATTTTATTTTATTTTATTTTTTTTTTTGAAAAACAAACGTTGGGCAACGGTCAAAATAGCCAAACGGCTTTTTTTTAAAAAAATTATATTTTCAATGTTTACTTTTTTAATATAAATACCCCAAATCAACCAAAATCAACCACATATCTCTACATTTTATACCACATATCTCTACATTTTATAAACTAACCACATTTTTATAAAAAAATCTCTATGGATCCCTTCCAACAATTCAACCAAAACCCAAATGAAAACCCCACTCACCCTTTCTCGACACCGGGTTACACGCCGGTAGTCGATCCACCCATCTCACAAACCGTTACACCGATTCCGGCGGTAGCCCAAATGCTTCAAAACCCGGTCGCCTTTGCACAGTTAAACCCGATCGCATATATGCAAATGCAAAGCTATATGCAACAAATTCAAAACTTCCAAAATACCCAACAATTTTCTATACCACCACAACCCATGACACCTTTTGGAACATCCCAACCCACTACACCTCTTGGGACATCCCAACCCGCTACACCTCTTGGACCATCTCAACCCGTAGAATCGGAGAATGAAACCGATGATGAGATAATTCCCGAAACCTAACCTACGCCACGAACCAAAGGCAAACGCAAAGGAAAACAAAGAGAACCGGGACCGGGACGTGGTAAACCACTAGAGGGAGCCCCTAGACCATGGTCCGATGTCGAAGAGGAAGCCTTAGCTAAGGCGTATGTCTTTGCTTCAACACGTGCCAACATCGGTAAATTATTTAAATTTATAGATGTTTATGTTTTATTTTTTTCGAAATATATATGTGTTTATTTTTTTTCGAAATATATATGTTTATGTTTTATATTGTTGATGTTATTACTTAATTAAAGGTACCGACCAATCGATATCCCAATTATGGGATGCGGCGAACGAATACTTTCACAAGTTGATGCAAAGCCGCCCGTATCGAAAAAACGACGCTCTTAGCTCGAAGTGGCGAAAGGTAAATGCGGATTGTGGTAAATTCAATGGAATTTACAACCGTATTAAGTCAAATCCGCCTAGTGGTTGGAACGAGCAAAACATTTTTGAGGCGGCGTTGAAGAAATATAAAGATGAGACAAATAGATCGTTCTCTATGATACGTGCTTGGCAGGTATTGAAAGATAAACAAAAATGGGGGGGGGGGGGGGTCGGAACGAGGTTGAACGGGCGAAAAGAAAAACTAAAGCTAAACAGGGAGGTCCGTCTGTTCCAATCGACATTGACATCAACGACGAGCCCGAGTTCGATGAACCAGAATTCATGGAGGAGCCACGCCCCATAGGTTTATAAATTTATAGTTATTTTTATATATAATTCGTTGCGTTTTCGTTAAATTAATAAAAATATTTTAATGTTTATTATGTAGGTCGGGACAAAGCTTGAAAAGAGGTGGCGGCCGGGAAGAAAGCGGCAACGGGTAGCTCGAGCGGGAGCGCTTCCAGGCTTGAAACATTAAGCGCGCAAATGGAAGCATTCAACCAAGCTAACGAAAGAAAAATAAAAATCAAGGAAGATAAGATTAGGTTGATTGACGAATCGAAGGCGGTGGAAGAGTGGAAGATTATGTCCGCCGATATCTCGAGTTATCCCGAAGAGAAACGCGCCGCGTTGAAAAATTTGCAAGACAAGTTGTTTAACAAGTGGAAATAGTTTTATATATTTTAGGATATCGTATCTTTTTTTTTCGGTGTGTTCGTTTTTATTTTTAAAATTTATCATGTCTTGTACTTTTTATTTATAATATTTAGTTTTAATTTAATATTATTTTATTTATTTGTTAGTTTTATAAAAGTTGTTAAAATTAATTTTTATAAAAAAATAATAGTATTTAATGCTTGAGACATGGGATTCTCATGTCTCCACACCCCACCCATGTCTCAAGCATATGGAGACATGACCAAGCCTAGGTGGCATCCTATGTGACATGGAGACATGACCTTTCTCATGTCTCCACACCCCATAGCCTTACACCCCTTGCCCCTTTAATGCCCCTTTCACCACCAAGTAACCCCACATTGCCACATGTCAAAAAATGCCCCTTTAACCCACAAATTTCACCCACCATTACACATGACCTTATTGACCCCTGTTACGGATTTCAAATTAAAATATCCGAAACAGTAAATTTTGTTCTCGTTAGTTGGCAAGTCATAAGTAATTAGCCAAGTTATGCTTTTGTATTTTTTTTTTCTTCAGAATGGCAACTTTTTTACACCTAAGGTTGTGTTCCCCAAGTTCACTTAACAAGAGAAAAGAAGAAAAGAAAGTATTTTGAAGAAAATGAAAATTTTCTTGTGTTTTTGAGTTTCATTTAAAAAAGGAAAAGAAAATAAATGGAAGGAAAACTAGACCAAATCCTTTAGTTTAGTTTTCCTTCATTTAGTTTTCTTAATTTAGTTTTCCTTCCGATTTGAAAGGAAACGGTTTCCTTTCATTTCCTTCGGTTCTTTTCTTTTTTTCCCCTCCTCAAGTAAACTTCAGAACGAAGCGTAGAGGGAAGTAGCTGGTTTGTTGAGGCAGACTAGTCGTTTTCCCATAGAGATGAGAATATGCTTAAATCTTGAAAATGCACAAACACAAAAGAAAATATTTTATCGGACCATCTAAAATAGTTTCACATTTGTATTGGCAAATTCTAATGCCTCATAGCTCACACTTTCATGACTTTGTTTGGGACAACATTATCACATGACAATATTTGATTGGCCTAAACAAACAAGATCCTCACACGCTTCTCATGCAAGCAAGTAAACATCACTATCGTCTAGAAGGTGGATGATGCATGAGAAATTTCGCCTTCAAAATAGTATTTAATGTAGTTGCGACGCTTGTTTTGATGATGCAAATCCTCTTTAACCCGCTAAGAGCATGCAGAATAGGTTCTCCATCACTCTCACTATAATTTAACCAAAATACACTTTTTTCCTAAACTTTATTTATATGTAACATCCTTTCACATTAGATTCTCTATTTTTATTTTTATCTAACTTACAACCACTTATATTATTGCTTTTTCTTGGCTTCATACTCATAAAACTATGTTAAGAAATAAAATGCGAGTCTCAATACTTAAATAACTATTCTAGGTTTTCTAAGTCTAAAACCTCATCTATAAGTGAAAGTAAAGCTTATATATATTTTTTTCTATAATGTAAAAAAAAAAAGTAACTATACAAAGAACATGATCTGAATGCCTTGTTAGTTTCTGATCCATTACGCATCAATGAAGTTCCTCATCGCCATCAAATATGCGTCATCAATAGCCTTTTTGTTTTCATTAAGAAACGCGCGCGATATATAATGTGTTAACATTTACGATAGTATAAACTAGCAATATAAGATTTGAGGTTTTAAAGCTAGTAATAACAATTTATCAATTTCATTTTCACATTTCCATCTTATTCTTTTTCCTTAACAGCGAACTTTTTTTTTTTTTTTTTTTTTTGAAGATCCACTATGATAATGAGAAAAATTTCTATATATACGGCCAAAACGCTCAATGATATTAGAATCTGATAAATCGGCCCAAATCGCCTTATCAATAGGATGCCCCAATGCGTTACAAAATTTTGATTTAGCCAATGATCCAACCAGAGGCATAATTGGAACAATACTATCAAACTTCTTAATAGCATTATCGATTAAAAAGGTATTTTCTAGCATTTGACCGCGTACCATTGAAGGTTTTAGCCGCACACTTGAACGATAACCTAGAAGGTCAAGGGAATGATTGGACAATTGGTTTATATAAATCCTTCATGGGTAAGACCACAACTAAAAATAATATTTCCACAAATTGACAAAGTAATATTTTCATTTATTCATCAAAAGAAACGTTACTTTTGAAGCAAGAATTGATTTTCCTTGATACCTAACATAATGCATGAACCAATGGGCTTATAGCCTAGTGGTACCTACTACCAATGATAAGTGTTGGGCATGAGAGGAGACAAGTTTGAATCTTTTGGGCAGCACAGGCAAAGGTCATTCCCTTGACAGACCTTCCAGCAGATGATCAAACATCTGTTGAAAAAAAGGCTGATAAAGGGAAAAAGAAAGAAAAGTCTGTCCACTTGTTTTGTGATTTCTGTGAAAAGAAGAATTATGTTACTAAAAACTGTTTTCTTCTAAAAGCATATGATATCAACAAAGGAACAAGTGTGTGTGATTCTAAGACCACATGCTCAATATGTGGTAAAAAGAATCACAAAACCAAAGAGTGTCTGTATCTCAAAAATTTTGATGTCAAAATACAAGAGTACAAGGCTAAAACTCTTGCAAGTCAGGTGGTGAGTACTTCAAAAGGAAAACCCAAACAGACTTATGTACTAGCCCAAACATCTGTTACCAAAAGTCTAGAAACATCTGCTTCCAGGGATGTTCAAGTAATAGATGCTCCACCCACCAACAAGTACCCAAGAGGATATGGACAACCACCTTGTCATAATCTGTCATATGTTTATGAAGAACCCAAGAGGCCTTCTAAACCAAGAGTGAACAGAAATCCCTATGGTTACTATCATCTATCAGGAAGTGATCAAACATCTGTTGCACCAAGTGTTGACATCCAAGCATTGGCAAATGGTCAGCAACAACTGGTGAACTTGATCCAAAAACTAGTTCAAACCACTCATCATCTTCCTAAGCTTGAGGTTGAAAAGTCTGTGGACCCATCCAAAGCCAACTTGGCTTTGGACACTCACCAAAATTGATCCATTACTGATGTGCAGGGAGCTTCTGCTTGCTTAGATAGCCTTTGGTATGTAGATAGTGGAGGCTCCAGGCATATGACAGGATGTAGAGCCCTTCTTCTGGACTTCTTAGCTCATGGAGGGGGTGATATATCCTTTGGTAATTGTTAGGATCTGAGTTTGTTTGTTTTGATTGTTTAACTAAATATGGTAATAATGAATTGAAAATAGAATGAAAGTGCAGCGGAATAATAAACTGTTAATCAAAACAAGAGAGTAAATGTTTTCAGATCGAAAGCTTTCATTAATCCAAAAGATTACAATCGTACAATTACTCCCCCTCAGCCTGATCACACAGTGATTGTTTGTCTGAGAGAATGTTTGTGTGTGTGATGCAATAGAACAGTACAAGCACTGTTCTATTTATAGACAGACTCAAAGCACTGATGACCTAGGCTGACGTCACCTAAGACAGTGACCTCTAACAGAATAACAAACATAAACATCTGCCTATTACAAACTACTGTTACATTGAAAGCACTGATATTAAACAGCTGTTGAAGATAAACTCTGATGGTCTTGTATCCACTGCTGGAGCCTAAGTGCTGTTGGTTCCAGCAGTGCTTTGGTCTTCAGTACTTGTATCAGCAGTTGTTCTTCATCAGACCTTTGGTCAGCAGTTGTTCTTCATCAGTTGTTTACTCAGCAGTTCTTTGTATCAGCAGTTGTTGAGCAGTTGTTTGGATAGAACAGTAGTTAGGGTCAGCAGTCTTTTGGGAGAAGTAAGTTGTAAAGACTGTTTATTCAAGGATCAAACTGATAGCATGTTTTGGCTTTCTAATCATCTGTTCTTCTCCAGGTCAGCAGACCCAACAGTAATGACTCAAAAGGTAAGGTGTTGGGTTCAGGGACTGTTCAGGCTGGGAAACTCAAGTTTGAAAATGTCAATCTTATTGATAGTCTTAAATTTAATCTTCTTAGTGTATCACAAATGAGTGACAAAGGTTACGGCTCATTCTTCATTAAGAAAACTTGTAAGATTATTGAGCAAGAAGTGGTGAAAAAGATTGATACCATTATTGCTGAGAGCAAAGCACAACTTGTTGCTCATTGGAGTGGCAATGTTTATGTAGTTGATATGTTGAAGGACAATCCTATGGCAAATGTCTGTCTGTTTTCTGCTGCATCCACTAAAGAGACAGAATTGTGGCATAGGAGACTGGGTAACACCAACCTTCAAACTATCAACTCACTCTCCAAACAAAGTCTTGTAAGAGGTTTACCATCTAAAGAATTCAAATGTGATGAGCATTGTGTTTCCTGCCTAAAAGGGAAACAACATAAAAGCTCTTATAAATCCATTGATAAGTCCAAAACAAGTCAATGTCTATAATTGTTGCACATGGACTTGTTTGGCCCAGTTAAAATCACAAGTCTAAGAAGAAAAAGATTTTGTCTTGTCATAGTTAATGATTTTTCTAGGTTTACATGGACTTACTTTTTACACTCTAAGGATAAGACTGCAGGTATCTTGAAGGACTTTGTCACCAAAGTTGAAAAACAATATGACTTGCCAGTAAAAGTCTTTAGAAGTGACAATGGAACAGATTTTAAAAATAAGGAGTTGGATGACTTCTGTGTGTCAAAAGGAATTGTGAGGCAGTACGACATTCCAAGAACACCAGAAAAAAATGGGGTGATTGAGAGGAAAAATAGAACTCTCATTGAGGCTGCAAGAACTATGCTAGCAGATTCTGGTTTGCCACTATCCTTCTGGGCAGAAGCTGTAAACATTGCTTGCTGTGTTCAAAACAGAGTTTTAATCAACCCAAGACATCAAAAGACTGCTTATGAAATTCTGTTCAAAATCAAACCACTAATCTCATTTTTCAAAATCTTTGGCTGCCCATGTTTCATTTTAAATCTTAAAGATTCCATTTCTAAATTTGCAGCCAAAGTAGATTGTGGATATTTTCTGGGATATTCTTCTACTGCCAAGGCCTACAAAGTGTTTATCACAAGGACCAGGACAATAGAAGAAACTCTGAATGTAAAGTTCAATGAACTTTCATCCTTAAAAATCCCAGCAAATCCTGCTAAATTGTTTGATTTAGATAAATTCAAATTTGAAGATATTACTGTCAAAACTAACAGTGCAGGTATTCCACAATCTCCACAACAAGACTACAGAACGGATGTTGTGATTCCAAGTCACTATAAAGTCTATTCTGTATCAGGGAAAGCAGCTGTTCAAAACACCTGTCAAAACTCTGCCATAGCTGAGTCAGCCACTGTTGGCCAGTCTTACCCTCAAACCACTGCTTCACCAACCTTATCCACTACTCAATCATCTGTTGACAAAATTCCAACCTCTGTTGACAAAAGTCAGTCCAATTTCACACCACTTGGACCCATTCCCCCACCTCTATTTCAAACATCTGTTGGTACTACAGAAGTGGAAACAGATGTTACATCAACAGAGTCACCAAACCACTGTCCTTCACCTCAAAATGCCATCATACCATATTAGGGAGATTTAATCTACCTAAGAGCTCATCCATCAGACCAAATCATTGGCAACATCAGAGAGGGTGTGCTCTCAAGAAGCCAATCCTCAAACATCTGTCTTTTTGCAGGCTTTCTATCTCTCACACAACCTGTCAAGTACCAAGAGGCACTAAAAGACAACAAGTATGGGAACTTGTACCACTGCCAAAGGATGTTTGTCCAATTGGCACAAAGTGGGTCTTCAAAAACAAAACTGATGAAAGGGGTATAGTTTTCAAGAATAAAGCCAGGCTTGTGGTTCAAGGCTTCAGACAAGAAGAGGGGATAGACTATGATGAAACCTTTGCTCCTGTAGCTAGGCTAGAAGCTATCAGACTCCTCCTAGCCTTTGCTGTCAACCACAACATTAAGGTGTATCAGATGGACATTAAATGTGCATTCCTATATGGCAAAATTCAAGAGGAGGTCTATGTATGTCAACCACCTGGTTTTGAAGACACATTCCATCCTGATTATGTATACAAGCTCAACAAAGCTTTGTATGGACTCAAACAAGCACCTAGGGCCTAGTATGAAACTCTTTCCACCTTTCTCTTATCTATTGGTTTCACAAGAGGTAAAATTGATAAAACTTTATTTCTAAAATGGAAAGGGAAAGATTTAATGATTGTTCAAATATATGTGGATGACATCGTTTTTGGGTCCACATGTAACAAAATGTGTGAAAAGTTTAGGGAACTCATGACAGCAGAGTTTGAGATGAGTGCTATGGGTGAACTTCAGTGCTTCCTTGGTCTCCAAGTGAAGTAGCTGCAAAATGGCACATTCATTCATCAAAACAAATATGTGAAAAATTTGTTAACCAGATTTGAGATGAATGATTGTAAACCATGTAGTACACCCATGAGCACAGCCAAGCCACTCACTATTGATGACAAGGATGAACTGGTTGACCAGACACATTACAAATGCATGATTGGGTCTTTATTGTACTTAACTGCATCTAGGCCAGACATTATGTTTGCCACATGTGTTTGTGCAAGATCCCAGGCTTCACCTAGAAAGTCAAACCTTATTGATGTGAAAAGGATATTCAGATACCTAAAAGGTGCTCCCACACTTGGTATCTGGTATCCTGCTAATGGAAACATTGAGGTTTCAGGTTATTCAGATAGTGATTTTGCTGGCTGCCACACCACAAGGAAGTCTACATCAGGAGGGTGTCAGTTTCTAAGGAATGCCTTAGTCTCATGGCAAAGCAAAAAGTAAGCAGCTGTTTCAACTTGAACAGCAGAGGCTGAATACATTGCCACTGCAAGCTGTACAACCCAACTCATGTGGCTTCAAAATCAACTGCTGGATTTTGGTATAACTGCACTAAGGACTCTACTCATGCTGGACAGACAAGCTGCTGAAAATATCATCAAAAATCCAGCCTCTCACTCAACCACAAAGCATATTGACATCAGACATCACTTTGTCAGAGATAGCTATGAAAAAGGTTTGATTTCTCTGCACCATGTTCCAACTGAGGATCAGTTGGCAGATGTGTTGAAAAAAGCTTTAAACACATCTACCTTTGAAAATCTGATTTCTAGGATTGGTATGCTAAACATGGACTAAATAATAAAAATGTTTTTAAATAAAAACATTATAATGTTTCAGAAAATCAATATTTCATCCTTAAAAATAGCATTTTGGTAGAAAAATCTGCTAAGGATAAAACAACCACTGTTTCATCCATTCTATCCACTGTTAGTTGAAAAATCTGTTTCAAACATCTGATCAGATAAAACAACCACTGTTTGGTTGAAAAATCTACTTTCAAACGTCTGATTAGATAAAACAACTGTTTCCATTCTATATATATATATAATAATAATAATAATAATAATAAAAAAAACCAAGTGCTATTAGCATCAGCACTTTGGTAGAACAACAACTGTTTGCATCAGTCCTTTGGCAACAGCTGTATGCCACCAGATGTTTGCCACGTCTGCTCTCAAAAGCAGAGTTTTGCCAACATCAGCGGTTTCACCAGAGGCTATAAAAACCCTGTTTTACCACAACAGTTGTTACACTGTCTCATTGTATTCAAAATATTGAAACCTCCTTCTTCAACCTCAAACCCTCACTCTAATTCCTCTCATCCTCACACTCGAAATCCATTACAATGGATCTTCAGGCTAAAGCCACTCACAATTACCTTCCCTATCTGGTCAAAACAGATGAAAACGTTCCGTTCCATACCACCATCGACATCATTCTTAAATCCAAATACCTGACAATCCTAACCGCTGATGCTCCCATCTACATCGATACTCTGCAAGAATTTTGGTTAAATGCTGAGGTTCTTCTTCAAGACAAAAAGCCCACAACCATTATCTCAAAAATTGGAGAGACAAATATCGTCATTACCCCCCAACTGATATCCACAACCTTCTCATTGAATGACCTGTCAGGTAACGACTCTTTCCCTAAGGCTGAACTTCCCACTGAGTTTTAGGAAAGGGGTTATGATTCACAAATGACTGGGTCAACTCTTTTCAAAAAGTTTTTCCCACTAGTCATGAAAATTTTCTTTCATACACTCCTTCTCTGTGTCTCTGCTAAATCCACTTCCTTCAATGAAATCCCATCGAGAATTCAGTACTTGGGATATGCTATGTTGTTGGAATCTGACTTCAATCTATCCCAAGGCCTGTTCTTGGATTTAGTATCAAATGTGAAGGCAATAAATTCTGGGTCCAATAATGCTTTTCTGATATACCCAAGAATTTTAAGTGTAATCCTTCAAAAGGTTTTGCCTGAAAAAGATTTTAAACAGGGTAAATCATTTCAAATGAAGAGTCTAACTGATGAAACTTTTACAAGAATGCTGGGTTCAAACACCCAAGAAAAAGTGTCAAAATTTAAAGTTTCAAAAACATAAACAAAGAGGACTAAGACAACAACTGTTGCCCAAACCTCTGTTGTTGAGCCCACTGCTCCTGGTGATTATGGCACTATATCCAGTGCTGTGAAACCCACACCAGCCACCTCCAAAAGAAAACGTCCATCCACAAAAACCACAACAAAACCTAAAAAAAGGCCTATGGAAGATGAGATACCAGAGGAAAACCCTGTTGCAACACAAAAGCAACAAGGAACCACTGTTGTTACTTCCTCACAACAGTTGGATATATCTCAACCTGAATAAACTCCTCATGAATCCTCACAAAAGGATCATGTTGTAAACCAAAGGGAACCACATCATGAGGCATATGAGTCACTTGACCATATGATCATAAGCCCTTCTCCCAGGGCTACTTCTCTTTTTACCCCTCCACCTTCACCATCACATGTCCTTCCAACAATGCAACCATTGTTCGAAGCTATTGATAAAACTCAGGACATTTCCAGTTCCTCTCCTTCACCCATCAATGAGAGTATACACCAACAAGTGACTGGGACTGAGGAAAATCAATCAGCTAACCCACGAACAGAGGAGGTTACACCCCTGGAGTTAAATGAAACTCTAGGTGAGTTTTCAAGTGAAGCAGTCACTACTGATGTAGAGACCATTGTCTCACAACAGGACAGTGGTTACATAGCTAAGACTTCCTTGAAGGCAACAACTGATGAGGCCACTATAGTGACCCCAAAATAAGTTGGAAGTCCCCAGAACCAAGACGAAGGGGCATCTGGTTCTCTTTCGATGGACTCACCTCCTAGCTTTGAACCAGATACAACTACCACTGCTGATGCTGAAGCAGTCAATGCAGGCAAAGCAAAAGAAATTGACCAAACTGCTAATGTCATTGCTGAAAAGGCTGCTGAAGAGAAGCAAAAGAGGCTTGACACAATGGAATGCAAAGCAGAGGCGCTAGTGCAAAGAAAGATAGAGCAACAACAGGAAGTTGAGGATGTTGGTTCCTCTAAAAGGAAGAAAATGCCTGCAAAACACATCAGACAATCACCATCCAAAACTGCTGCTAAAACAACTGCTACTAGAACCACTGCTGCCACCAAAACCACTGATGCCACCAAACCAACAACTAAACCCACTACCACAACTACCAATACACCACATACAACCACTTCACCACCCAAATCCCAAACATCTGTTGGTCCTACACAAGTGCCAACAGATGTTAAAACAACCACTGCTGCAACACCACCATCAACACTCATCTTGTACAAAAGGAAGAGAAAATCAACTTGTGTAGTACAAGATGAAAACATACAAACATCACCACCTACCACTTCAACCACCAGATCTACACCTATATCAGCCATCCCACTTTCATCATACTCACCACACACCTCTCAATTCACATCTCACAGACCACCATCCATTACACCATTGGTTGTTCAGTATCCTCTTGAACTTGATCTACTCAAGGGGGAAATGCAATCCTTCTACAATACTTAACATCCATCTGAAAGATCTTTCCTATCTCTTCCAAATTTTCCTGCTCCTCAAAACATAGATCAATATCTTAAACTCAAGACTGAACAGGCAGATTTAATCATCAAGGAGAGATGTAAAGGGAAAGATGACAGGACTGCTCAGGGCATCCATTCAGCAAAGCTTAGCAAACTGAGAAGGATTGAAGATTTTGCTAAGACCCTGAGCAACTCCATGTCCACCATGCCTCTCAGCAGTGATTTGGAAATGGTGGTTAGGGAATCTCTTCTTAAATAAATCTTGGCAACCATGCCCTACAAAGCAAACAAGAAACAGTTTGCAGGCTGGACCACTCATGCTCTTTAAGAAGAACTTATCAGAATTGAAGAAATGGCTAAAAATCCCCCAGCAAAAGTCTCTGCCCCTGATTTTAGGAAAGGCAGAGATCCAGCCAGAGCTTTGAAGTTCAAAAGAATGAGAGAAGAAATTGTGGCTGCCAAATATGGGGAGATGAAGTCAGTTGCAAGATGGGTTGAGCTAAGGCTGGTTGAAACATACAAGAAGTTGGAAGAGAATAGAAAGAAAGATCCTACACTGCCTAGAAAACCAATTTACTCTGATGCTCCCATGGTGAAGAGAGCTCAACAGGCCTTTACACTTGACAGCTTGCTTGATACTTTTGACCTATCTGTTGCTGCAAAGAGACAGTTCAAGAAACAGAAGGAAATGTCTGAAGAAAACCAGAAGAAGTTTGCTGATACATTTGTAAAAGAGGGTCTCTTCAACCAAATACACTATTTCTCTGATCCCACAACTGAAGAACTCAGGAAACTCATTGGGAGACCTCCATCACCTAACTCATCAAAAATAAATTTGCAGCTCAACAGATCCTCTGGTTCAAAAATTCTAAAATGGAAGGTCAACAAAGACAACCATGAATTGACTCTGCTTAGATCAGATGGAGAAGCCCAAAAGTTGAGTATGGATGATGCACATGGCCTATATGCAGATGATCTCCAAACATTGCTGAACTTGGAGCTTGAAAGAGATGCAGAAGACTTCTTCTCATTGAGCTTTGAACTACAGTTCAAAGGGCAAATCAGAGAAAGTCTGATGAGAAATAAAGATCAACATAAAGCTTAGTTTTGGCATCATCTGTTCAAGGGGGAGATTGTTGGGTCTACTGACCTGGAGAAGAACAAATGTTTGGAAAGCCAAAATATACTACACAATTGATCCTTAATAATAACAACATTTACAAGTTGCTTATCCCAAAAGACTGTTGACCATAACATCTGTTGTACCCTAACAACTACTGAAACAACTGCTGTTACAAAGGTCTGATAGATAGCAACTGTTAGAGAACAAATGCTGATCAAAGGTCTGATGAAGAACAACTGCTGATCAAAGTACTGAAGACTAAAGGTCTGTTGGAGCCAACAGCACTTAGGCTCTAACAGATGATTCAAGACCATAAGAGTTTTCCTATCAGTTGGTTACCTTTCAGAGTTTTCAATGTAACAGTTATTTTTATCATCAGATGTTTTATATTGTTATTCTGTTAGAGGTCACTGTCTTAGGTGACGTCAGCCTAGGTCATCAAAGGTTTAGATTGTCTATAAATAGAACAGTGCTTGTACTGTTATATTTATCACTCAAAACATTCTCTTAGACAAACAATCACAGAGTGATCAGGCTGAGGGGGAGTACTTGTGCAATCGTTGTAATCATTTGATATATGAAAGCATTCGATTGAAAAACATTTATTCTCTTGTTTTGATTTATAGTTTATCATTCTGCTGCACTTTCCATTTATAATTCACTTATTTCATTACTCTTTTACTTAAACAATCAAAACTATCAAACTCAGATCCTAACATTCATAAAAAAATTTTATCGTCTAGATGTCATTTACTATCTATTATTTGATTGACTAATCCTTTATATTGAAATGGTTGAAAAGTCAAATGGTTTACCAATGCCTCATGAGGGGATGAATCGAGAGAATTTTGAATTAGAGCTCTAGATTTTTGTTCATCCATCTCACAATAGTATCTCAAGGTTTGCATCGATAACTTGGTATATCTACCATACAACCATTGACTAATATATGTCTAGGGTTAACTAATTGGTGAGCTCTCGGAATAGTCGGAGCCATACCCAACTTAAAAAGGATGTTATCGAGGCACATTTCAAGTAATTGGTGACCTGTGGGCTTGTATGGTCTTGGCATATGGGTGTCCAATCCTTATCAGCTAACAAAAAAAAGTACAATATGTAAATCCATTGTGGGGTGTTGAGGGTTTTGATCCTTTTGTTCGGAAGGAATAACATATCATCATATTTTGACAAGGACTTAGGGCTTATTAGATCTATTCAATCTTAGCGTCTCCCCAATGTCTATACAAAGAATTGCGTACAAGCAATATTGAAACTGTCATTTCCAATGGTGTTGCTGTTTTTTTGTTTTGTTTTGTTTTTTTGTTTTTTGTTCTTTTTTGCAGCTTTTGTTGTTGTCAGAACTATGTGGTATGGTTCAGCAACGACCCCCATTAAATTATTTGGGCCTACTCGTTATCAATGGGATCAGAGATACTTTCAACAAGAAATATATAGAAGAGTTAGTGGTAGGTTAGCTGAAATAAAAGTTTATCATAAGTTTGGTCTAAATTTCTTGAAAAATCAGCGTTTTTATGATTACATCGGAAATAATCCGGCAAAAGGGGTAGCCAAACTTTCAAGGGGATCGAGATTTTGCCTACAAGTTTGTGTCGTCACTGTAAATTATATATAACCTCTGATGACGTGGGTCCTAAAACGACCACGTCTAAAACCCTTGTCAAGAAAATAAAGCAAAGTAAAAAAGGTATTAAGGTTTGTAGAACTTCCTGGAGCTGAAACGCTAACATAAGGCAGCACGGCTGCCCTATGGCAGCTGTGCAGCAGAAAGTGAACAGTAGAAAATGTTGGAAATGTAAAAAGGTGCTTCAGCTTTTGACTATTGGCATAAAACAAAACATCACACAGCTCCATGTCCACCTAGGAAATAGAAAAAGCTGAATATGCACCAAAAGGGTAAAGTCTCACTGCAGGCAGCTGAAAGAGAGTCAACCATGGCCAGGTATAGTAAGTATGCTACCCTAAGGGAGCTCCTGGGCAGATTTCTGTTGCCTATATAAGGAGACCCTTGGGTTTGCATTCCAGACACTACACACTTCTCCTCTTACTCTCATACTCTCTACATTATTAACTCCAAAAGAATACATACTTATTCTCACGCCAGAGTCCAAACGCAGGAGACCCCCTCCTGCGTTAAGGCTAACGGTGTTTGCTTCCTTGTGCAGGTCCATTCTAGGAGCCAGAGGATCCCGTTAACCATAACTTAAACCTAATATTCCATCAACCCTTTAACCTAAACATCTCGCAACCTAATCCCGATCATTTTCCTTGTTGTAGCAACAAGTGGCGCCCACCGTGGGGCTGTCGCTACTTTGAACAAAGCTGTTGAAAGTCCTTCAGTCCCATTTGTTCCTAAGTAACCTCTTTTTGTGATGACCGGCGGAGATAACCGCCAAGACGGGGGTCCTTAAGAAACTCCGGCTAGCAGCCACACCTCCGGTGACGCTGCTGGCCTCGGAACACCTGGAACGGACGGACCATGCGTCGAACCGTCTCTAGGAGATATGCTAAACTATCAAACTCCACCAGCCTCGAGGGCTGCTTATGCATCTCCTAGAGATGACGTGTTATTACCCGTTGAACGGATGGATATCACCCCGGAGGGAGTACGAAGAAACTTCTTGCAACTCCGAGACCTCTTAAACGGTTATGTACGGGAAGAAAGGTCCAGAGGTGTAAAGGTCAGGCTGTCCTATGATGAAGAACCTACAGTTACCCTCTCACCTTCCCCTCCGTTGTGGGGAACCACTACCTCCCCTACAACTCAACGTATTGAAACAAGCCCTCACCCTTACTTAAACAGTCAAGGAGGTCTTCTTTCAGGGGAAGGTCCCAGCAGAACCGTATTCTCTCCCGGGGTCCAAGAGTACACAGCAGAACAGGTGATGGAAGCCACTCAAGTATCCCTGCCATCCTCAACACCCCTATCCTTTGCAGAAGCTCTAAGGTCCCTACCTTTAGCTAGTAGTGCTGTGGCTGCCTCCTTGGCAGGAGCCGGAGGCTATGTTGGAGGGCTGGCTGCATCTTCAGCGGCGATGTACCTCAATTACTCCCAGCCTCAGCCCGCACCTTATATGCCACCATGTTTTCCCACATGGCCCGGGGGATACCCGTGGCAGTATCCTCTTCCTCTAAACCAAATACCGGCAACGGCTCTCCAGGGGGGTCAAGGTGGAGGCATACCCCAGCCTCAAATCCAAGCCTCCACAGTTGACACCCGAACCGGGGCTATACCCTCCGAGCCATACCGTCCCAAGTCACTAGAATGCTTCGCCGAGCACATAGCACATTTTGACTTTCCTAACAAGATAAAAATGCTGGCCAATGTAAAAACGTACGACGGAACCGAGGATCCTGACGACCATCTAAATGTCTTTTCCGGAGCAGCCACTGTAGAAAAGTGGAATAATGCCGAGTGTTGCCACATGTTTATGCAAACGTTGGTAGGTCCTGCCCGCTTGTGGTTTTGTGGTCTCCCTGCTCGCAGCATCTCATCCTTTGATGACCTCCGAAGGAGCTTCACCTCCAACTTTAATCCCTTAAGAAAGTGCACCAAAGACGCTGCCATACTGTACCAAATTCAGCAGGGGGAGCATGAGGACCTCCGAAGCTTCATAGAAAGATACAAGAGAGAAGGTTTGCAATATAGCGGAGCCACCGAAAAGATTCGAGTCTCGGGATTCATGGGGGCCATCCGCCCTAAAAAGCTATTGAGAAGGTTCCATGAAGATGTTCCTCAGACCATGGAAGAAGCTTTCGAGAGAGCCGAAGCCTTCCTTCGGGGGGAGGAGGCTCTCACTCGGCAGGATAACCGAAAACGGGATCGTGGAAGTTGGAGAGACAGCTCCACAAGCTCCCGAAGAACTAACTTCCAACCCTACAACGAGAGGCGATCTGGAAGGCCTTTCGAACCAAGAAGAAATGAAGAAAGGAGACGGTCTCCCAGACCTGGAAGGCATCAAGAGAAAGAAAGGCACGTGTTCACCGTCCTGACCAAGACCCCTCAGGAAATACTCTCCACCGAAGAAGTCAAATACACATTCCGACCTCCCCGACCTCTATCTAAACCGGCTAGCAAGAGAGATACCAGCAAGCATTGTGCTTTCCACAACGACACTGGACACCACACGAATGATTGCTATCAACTAAAAAAGAGAATAGAAGAGGCAGTCAAGTCCGGGGAATTGGCCCACCTGATTAAGGACATCAAGGGAAGGAAAGATGAGGGGAGGAAGGACAAGGAGGTCAACATGGTTAGGCACGAGGGACCTCAGCAGATCAAGAGAGCTCGAACTGAGCCTTGGAACAAGCAACAACCTCCAACTACTTTACATCATTTCAAAGTAATACAATCTTAGAAATTATGAAACAAAATGAAAAATATAATTAATTTTCTTAGGCCCAAGGAAGGGAACCTGTATATAGTGAAGTCTTGCAGTATCTAAACAAACCTTCAATTTCAGGACAGCCACTAGAGTAAGGTATTGACCTGTGGAAAGGATCACGACCGATCTTTTTGCGACACAGTGAGCCTAAGCATGCATACGGATCATGTTCAAATTGAGTTCTCACTAATGCCTCCCCTTTTAGTGCTGCTTCTCTTGATGATGTGGCAGCTGGGGTGCCCAGATTGAAGAACTACGACTCAGGGAACCGAATTGCTGACCAGTGCAAATTAACAAATCGTTCTTTCTTGAAATCATAACCCACAACCTGTCTTTAACCAATTACTACTTCATAAATAATAAATTCAACCATTTAAATATGTTATAGAGGTAGTGCTTTTGACCCGTACTTATAAACGGGTCCAAAGTATATTGTAACCATACAATCTTCTAAATCATAAACGGCCTTCAGTTCCTAACAAGCTAAGCACCTACCCAGGGAACTACGAACTACTAGTTTAGCCTATCTGGCCTAACTAGCAAATTTGTTTCTATATCATAATCTATGCATTGGTTATTTAAAGACTAATGATTGAAGAAAAAGGTGTTTGTAGGCAAACCGACCCATTTGACCCGTTACTTTACCCATAGACCCGCCTGTCTTTCCACTTTCGATGATGTAGTTCTTTTACTGATACACAAACTTACAGTTATATTTTGTGGATAAGAAGCGGTAAGTTCCCTGAATCGGCATACACTAAAGAGAAGATTTTCGAAGTTGTCCCTTGCGTGTTCTTCAGTGAGTGCTTTCCATCTCACCTTCTCTTGGTTGCCTGTATCCATAATAACAGAGTAAGTACAATCGAATGAATCATGTAACACTATAACTGACAGATGTTACAGTTGAATGGCCTCTTAATAATCACAGTTTTACAAAAAAGTCCATGTAAAGAACATTTGTTTGTCCCGTTCAACAATTTATTAATGCATAAAAGCCGGCCAAAGTCATAACAGGTTTATATATGCATGTAGATTACAATTGTATTTTTAAGTTCCTAACTGCGTTTGATATTGGTTAGAAGGATTGTGTATGATACTATTAAGAATGTGCACTTATTGCAAATTTGCAGGCTAAGCCTATCATAAAAAAAACCCTATAATATCATGGTGTGTGTTATGATCATTGCACCTAGGACAGTGCATGACTGGAGACCAGACGAGACCAGAAATAAAAGGAACAGATCTTAATCGGAAAACTGGACAGATGGACCGGAAGCACTGGTCAGTATGCCAGGCCTAATTCTAACTTTGGTCAAATCCAAATCCCAGTCTCTCAGTTACACCTTACATGAGGATGCTTGCTAAAGTTTTCAAGGGGTTGACTCTTAAAGAGTTAAAGCCGGTTAATTACCGGGTTTCATTGGTTTTAACCGATTAGAACCGGATCAGACCGAAAATCAGATTTTTGAGAGACACAAACCAAAGACCAGACCAAAATAAACAAGTCCGGGCAGTTTCGGTCTGGATCCGGTACAGGCTGCTGGTGACCTGTATAATTGCAGCAAACTATGACATTTCGGTGACACTTTCTGATACATAGATGACAAGCTGGAAGGTCAAATATGAATGCAGCAAAACTCTTAACCTTCATTGTTCAATTAATGTTCATACATTGGTTCACAGTTACCAAATGCCTCTTCCCTAACACATGCTACTAATCAACTTCATAGTTAACATAATACAGCTTTCAAGGGATCAGCTATGATTATTTTCAGGGCATCTGCACTGGCAACCAAAGGACCATCTATAGCATTACACTGAACTTGCGTGTGTGTATTTGATGAATATGAAAAAAAGCTAGGGGACAAAACCGACAAAATCAATTACTGGTACCCTGCTAAAAGACCTATGAGCATAACGCATAATAATGTTAAACGTTTAGAGGCCAATAGATATAGTGCGAAGAAACAAAAGCATTCAAGCTTTCATCTCCAATGCAAGAGCAAGTCCAAACGCCGCCTAAGCACGCCACATCATTCCAAACATCAACCTTTAGGAATTTACTTTTTCAAAATTTAAACCGAAATAAATTCAAAATTCAAACTTCATAGTTCATACCCTAAATCTCTGTTGTCAAGGCTCACCCAGGCATACGCCTAGGCCCACTTTTCAGGCCCACCATAGCCTTCTCACTTCGCTTCCAAAGCCCCACTTTCAGGCCAATCATCGTTTGAACAAGTCTGAAACAATTATACTAACTGTAAGCAAGTCTAGAATCAACCTAAAACACTCTAAATTAACCTAGAGAAGCCAAAAAGATGTCTAAAACCCCTAAAAATGTATTTTTATACTGTATTGCTCGCTTAAAAAAGCTCACACTTTTTAAGCGCCTTTGCGCCTTGAGTGCGCCTTGCACCTTTAATAGCTATGCTCTAAACTACTTGATTATCATTATTGCAATTCAAATTTCCAATCACTTATCATCAACAAGCCACATTAAACATAAAAATCAGACAAAACACAACAAAAAACCACATAACAACTCACCAAACCATCCTTTTGCATCTGCAACCATCCAATAACTCTGCGCCTCACTTAGCGGACCAGCATCTTTCCTTGTCTCACCACCACTAAACAACAACAAAGCCTCCTCATCTCCAGCAGCAGCCTCAACCCCTTCCTTAATATGCGCCACAAACGTCGCAGCCTGCCCCCGATTCCTCTGATACGGTTCAAGCAACCACGAACCCTCCTCATCAACCTTCCCACAACCACTAGTCGTATACACCGAATGCCCAGCCACCATCACAAGGTTCCTCATCTTCCCAAACAGATATAACCCACTATCAAATTTACTACAATTATACATTCTGTTATTAACATTGTTAGTGGAGATTGACATAAATATAATAGTGGCAATACCAAATGATAAAAAGATTAATAAAATTAATAAAGGGTGAATGGAAATGAATTTATGTGAAATGTGCATAATTTTATTTCCTAAAGATTTGATCATTATGATAATAACAGAGTGTTTAATTTTTCTGGGTTTTCTAATTGGGCTTGATTCTAGATCAATGTCAGATTTTGGGTAGGCATTGAAGGATTTGGGAGGGTCAGGGGTAAATGGGTAATTATTTATCATTATTATTGAATGGGATTATATAAGAACGTGCCTAATTGAGTAATTAGGTTGAAATTGAGTTTACAGTTGAGAATTATGGGACGGAATTGATGTTCGGAAATCTGTGGGATTTCTTGTACAGTGAGATTTGGATTATGGGGATGAGTGGATTCAGAACCCATAAAAAAATGTGAGTTCATCACGGTAGTTTAAAAAGTGATTTTCATAGCTTGTGAATGAGGGATAAAGAAAATGTTATTCTTCATCATTAAATTTTTTTAATTTTGAAGAAGGGAAAAATATTATGTTCATGTGTATATTTGAAAAGCTATTGTTCACTATTAATTTTTTCTTTTACATTTTTTAAAGTGGTTGTGAACGAAGAACAAGAACAGAGAAAATGCAATGATAAATGTATAAAAACTATTATTTAATTAAAAAAGAGAGAGAACATGTAGTTGTTTTTAGTTTAATTTGATGGAAAAGAATGAAAAAAATAGGATGTGAATGCTCTAAATACATGTAATGGTGGATGGGATTTTAGATCCTACTTATGTTTTGGAGCTTGAAACAGGGTAGTCAAAATATATATATATATATAACTAGTAAAAAACCGCGCGATGTAGCAGTGACAACAAATTACAACACGTACTTATTTTCTGTTAGTTTATCAATTATCTAGTGATATATTGCATAGTTTGTCAGTTTTCTTATGTGTAGCGTTATTGTGGTTTATCTTTCTCATAGACTCAATTCAATTATGCCACACACTAAACCAAAACGAACCATAGTATTTGGTTAATAGGTTATGACTTAACCGAACCATCGATTGATTGGTTCTATATAAAGATTAAACTCATGAATTTGTTTAAATAGGTTGGTCTTTAATAAAAGGGGGATACATACACATCTTGATCTACTAACTTTAATAAAAAAAGATTTAAAGTGGTAGGTTATGTCAAATTACTAAACACATTTGGTATTTGAAAGTGTACGGTCTTTGCCCTCTCTCCATTACATTCTCTAAAAATAATACAAAGTCGGTTCCTCTAAATAAGGATACAGATAATTACAATTAATGAATATTAACACACAATAATATAGTCTAAATATATATCGGCTATTACACCCCACAGTTGAAGCGGGAGGTGACCGAATGCTGAGACTGGAGCGAAAATCTTCGAATAACACCCGAGGGAGGCCCTTTGTGAAAATATATGCAATCTGAAAACGTGAGGGCATGTGAAGTATGCTAACCCGATCCCGTTGCACCTGTTCTCTGACGAAATGGATATCCAACTCAATGTGTTTTGTGCGCTGGTGTTGAACTGGATTACCCGACAAATAAATTGCACTGACATTATCACAATAGACTAACGTGGCACGAGACAATGGAACCGATAACTCTAGTAAAAGATTTCGTAGCAAACATATTTCTACTACGACATTTGCAACCCCGCGGTATTCCGCTACGACACTGGAGCGAGAGACGGCGCTTTGGCGCTAAGAGGACCAAGATATGAGATTGTCTCCAAACTTAATACAGTAGCCACTGGTGGACCGTCTTGTGTTTGGGCAGCCTGCCCAATCAGTATCAATGTATGAAACAAGGGATGGTTGGGTCTAGGCGCATAACGTTAAGCCGATTGAAGCGGTGCCTTTTATATATCTTATGATGCATTTCAAGGCGTTCCAGTGATCATTCCGGGGTGAGTGCATGTGCATACAAATGGACGCACGCATATGTATATACACGCACACATATGTATGTATGTACACAAATGGACTTTGTTTTCACTACTAAAGTAAAGTAACATGATAACTTAAGTTCTTATACATCTATACTATATTAATATGTATATAGGAAGGGTAATCTTGGTCTTTTTACCCATTTTTAAAAATGTACCCTTTTTTAAGCATCATGTACAATACCTTTAACCACCTAATTCTAAGAGTTTTAAAATGTACATGTATTTATGCATACGATACAACCACACCATGCACATCAATTTTTAGGCGGCCAAGCTTGCAATTCAAATTTTAAAATGCCCGCTCAACCCCAGTTCCCCATAAACCCCTTTCTTCTTTTAATTTTCATTTTCAGTGAGAGGAGAGTGCAAAAGAAATAAAGAGAAAGAAAGAAAGAGACGAACAAAGAGAGAAAGAGAAGAACTGGAAACGACTTATGGATGGAGATCAGAGTGCCTTATGCTCAGTTATGTTTACTGACAACGAGATCAGATATAGCAGTGGCTTAGGATCCATGATTTTTGTTTCAGTTTTCAAAGTGTACCCCTCAAATCCATGGTGGTTTGTTTTTTTTCCCTTCATTTTGTTAGAGAATATTGGGCTTACACTTCAATGTTTAGAGTTTTGTCTAATTATCTGTGTTTCATAAAGAATTGAAGCCTGGAAGGTTAGTTTGAACTCAAGAGTGAAGCCTTGATTCTTGAATTGTTTACTTGAACTCAAGAGGCATGTGATTTAAGGTTAGACTGTTTTTCTTATCAATCACATAGTAGGTTTCTGTGTTATTATATTTCAAAATCTTAGCAATAACATTCACTTTCTGCTTCTTCTATTCATGATTTCTTGCAGCGAAGGTTAGTGAAAATTGTATACAACATCCATCAGAGTCACAACTACCAGTGACCACAACCATCATAGCAGGTAAATAAAAAAATTATTTTATAATATTCTGATTCATCTTGTATATTAATTTGCTTAAGTTCCACCGGTAGTTTTCTAGAAAACAATATATTTGATCACCTGCGGATACCCGTCAGGAAACTGCTTTGTTTACCCCCAACGAAGACAACCAACCACCCGCGGATACCCTTCAAGACACTGGTTTGTTTTCTTCCTCATTTTCTTGGATATATAGTTGTCCTGTAACATTACATGTGATTAACATGTTTTTGCGGAAATACCCATCAAGATATATTACAAATTGAAGTTACTAGACAAAAAACATGTGTTTAAGTTTTGATAATTACTGAGCTTTTCATGGGAACTGATTTTTAAAAGAAATCATATTAACGGTTAACAACTCGATATTAATGTTGGTTAAGTTGTTTTTAGAAAGAGGCCGTAGTAAGGCCTGCTAGAAACTTTGTTCCATGACACAAGGGGAATGTTATGTGGACTTTATGTAATTTGATCATATTATTTCCAATCTTGTAGTTCAGTAATTCTAAAAGTTGCAAATATATGTAATTCAATTGACGGTTAATTTTGATTTAAGATGATTTGAAGGAAATCTGTAACTATCTAGAGAAGTCTTCTATACACTCATTATCCTTAATATCTTGTGTTACTTTTGTAGCATGGAATCTAGCGTCCACTTCATCGAATAGTGTGAAAGATGCCCAGAAGGAATTTGTGGAAGGGTGTAGTTGTAAGCAGAAAGTGCGGGGTGAGATGATGACACTTGAGGATTTGTTGGCCAAGGCAGGGGCGGTTGAAGAGATGCTAAAATTTTACCTCCATGTTTACCAAGTTGAGTGATTTTATGTTATGATAATCATCACCTAAATCTCAATGTGGATTGGTTTGGTATTGGAGCGATAGACGTAGGAGGGAGAGTGAAAAGAAGAGCAATCGTGGAGACTTTAAATAAGGCTGCTCAAAAGAAGCAAAGAAAATGATTCAGAATCGAGAGTCGGCTGCAAGGCCCAGAGAACGCAAACAGGTATCTAATTCTCTTTGTTCTAAATAGGGTGTCAACTTTATATGATTCTTATGGGTGCTTGTGCAAGCATACCAAGCTGAACTGGAATCTTTGGCATCAAAATTGGATGAAGAGAATGAGACATTGGTGAAAGTAAAGAAGAGTAATCTTGAAGACTTCAAGTGTTTACTGATGCAGGTAACTATTTAATATGATATGGGAATGTTACTGCTAATGAAAGGATATCAGAACTTTGTAGGAAGGCAAATCTCATTCTTTTGATATATGTTTATGAATAAACCATGAATCATCTCTAATGATAGCTAAAATGGGAAATACTGAGTTGGCATGACCCAAATCACCTTATAAATGACCCGTTTGACATGTTCTTATAGTTTTTTTTTTATTTCACCTGTGTGTAAATAACCTGAAGCGCTTTGATGCTGGTTAAACAAGAAAACATCTTTTCAAGCTATTGTTTCATTTTCTATTGGTGATTTCTGAACTCCAATTGTTTTTTTATTGTAAGTGTGTTACCGACTAATTCATCAAGTGTGTTGCTGCAGATTCAACTGTTTTTTTTTTTTTAATTTTACATGTATGATCTAAATAATTTGGTGATCCACTTGTGTTCTTTTCAATATTTGTATGGGTTGATATATTTGGGCGTATTTATAAGCACTTGGACTAAATTTTGATTTATTTGGGAATATCTTTGTTGCTAGTATTAGTTTGATGGGTTTTTGATATAAAGTTATAAGAGTTGAATAGATGTTATGTTTGAACAAAACTCTTTTACCAGCATGTTTTTTCTGGAGTTACTCATTAACTCATATAGATGCTAATGTAGTCCTGCAACTTTGTTGCTTGCTGTTTCAAATTTGATAATTATAATGAAACTTTAATTACGCCAACTTTCATTTGCAAACAACCAATGTTGAACGTAAACATCAAAATTCAAATATAAATTTCAAAGAAAATGCACTGGACTCCAAAATTTATGGTCATATTTTGAATTTTATTAATACACATCAAGAAAGACCTCTTTTTTATTAATTTATTTCTTTGTCTTCCTCAACAACAATTTGTCTTTCTATTTCTTTATCGACACATTTGAAACTAAATTACGCTTTGGTCACACTTTATTGTGCACTACCTTGAAACTAAATTATGCATGCCCTTAACAATTACGCATGCACTCACGTTTTGTTTTATATACTACACACAACATCAAAGCAATTACGCATGCACTCTCCCGTTTGGTTTACATATTACGCACAACATTTTTAATAAAATACGCATGCTTCATATACTTACGCTTAAAATTTTTATAAAATGCATGCTTCGATTGTTGGGAGGCGATGGAGAGAGGTAGGTGGTGGTTGATTTTGATTCTCAGATTGCTGGTCGGCGGTGAAGGAGGTTGAAGATGGTTGTTGATTCCGATTGTTGGGTTGCAGGTGTTGGTTGATCTTCAATGGTGAAAGGTTTCGGGTGGTGAAACAGCAAATACCCCAAAAAATCATGGATCTTCGATTACATACGTTAATTACATGTCGTTGATGTGTTGGTGGTGAATGGTGGTGTGATGACGGTGGAGGGAGGTTGAATGTGGTGGTTGTCATTCACCTACGTAATTCGACTAATTTAGAATTCACTGCGAGATTTGAACGAGATTACATGGATTAGGAAAATGTCTAATTTACCCTTGACAGAAATTAGGAACGTCATTACCAAAAAAACTGACAAATCCATGTGACGCTCTAAGGTGCCTTCCTACACTTTGTAGGTTAAGGATCCTTTGCACGCAATACTTTATCTAGGATTAAGTATCGAGCTATCATTAATGAAGTTGTCTAATGAAAAATAAAATAAAATAAGGAATACTGAGTTGTTTATTGAAACCATGTTTAAACGAAGAGAATATTAAATCGTAACTAGGTGTATAAACATACGCGCATTGCGCGTTCTTCGTATTTGTTAAAAAAAAACCAATGTTTCAAACCTGAGATCTCAAACCACACAAATGCACCACTCCACCACCAAGTCATTTTGTTAATTATTATAGAATCATATGTATTTATAAATAAATAAATAAGTGTTGGGAAAAAATAAAAATGCCATGTTTGAAACAGGTTTCAAACACAAGATCTCAAAGAACACACATATACCATAAACCACTACACTACTACCCCATTTTGTTAATTCTTATTGAATTATATGTATTTATATATAAATAAGTGTTGTAAAAAAAAGACTCAAATGGGTTTTGAACCCAAGACCTCAAAAACACATATACACCACAAACCACTCCACCACTACCCCACCTTGTTATTTCTTATTGAACCATACGTATTTAAGATAACAAAATGAATAAAATAATAATAAAAACACTATTCAAATCCAGTTGCTTATTAATATATTATAATAGCTAGGTCATAATAAATTAACAATACACAAAGTTAAGATATATCATATGATACGAACAAAAATAATTAATCTACTTACTGATTCATAAATTTGATTCGCACAAATATAATCATGAGATGATTGATAAACTAACAAAAAGCGAATATCACGTTTTAAATTTCCGCCGCCGCCGCATCGCGCGGGTTTCCTGCTAGTCTATACATACACATATACACTCGCGCATATATATATGTATGTCACGCATACATACATGCATATGCATATCCACGCACACACATATATCACACATGCATACATACATACATACATACATACATTGCCATCTATGGTGATGTTTTATTGTAAATGATTAACTAGGGACTAAGGTGAACCATTTGATAATTGACTTATGGGCTCCTGGATGAACCGAATATCTTGACTTATGGGCCTCATCGAGTACCAATTCCCTTAATCCACCAAACAATGGAACCCAAATCCTATTAGCGAAGTACAACGTTCCATCGGCCCTTGGTTCCAATAGTCTAACCATGGCGTGCAACGACTCCTCCTTGATGTTGGCCTCCTTGAGAGCCTCTTGCTGAGCTTCACGAATGCGGTTTGTGAGATTCGAATGGATCATCAATCCTAGTGCGCGAGCACGTAGGGGTTTGATGCGCTCCTTTCGACTTAAGGCATCTGCTATGACGTTTGCCTTTCCCAGGTGATACTTGATCTCACAGTCGTAATCGTTCAGCAATTCAACCCATCTTCTCTATCTCATGTTCAAATCCTTCTGGCCGAAGATGTGTTGCAAGCTCTTGTGGTCTGTGAAGACAGTACACTTGGTTCCATACAAGTAATGTCTCCAAATCTTGAGTGCAAAAACTCAGCTCCTAACTCCAAGTCATGCGTAGTGTAATTCTTCTCGTGAACCTTGAGTTGACGAGAGGCATACGCAATCACTTTGTCTCTTTGCATCAGCATACACCCTAGGCCCTGATGTGAAGCATCGTAAAATACCACAAAGTCATCCGTTCCTTCGGGCAAAGATAAAATAGGAGCGCTGTACAACCTTTGTTTCAACAGCTGGAAGGCAGATTCTTGCTTCTCACCCCATTCAAACTTCTTATCCTTCTGAGTTAGAATGGTTAGAGATTGAGCTATCTTAGAGAAGTTCTCAATAAACCGTCGATAATCTCCAGCGAGTCCTAAGAATTGTTGCACTTCCGTTGGTGACTTGGGCGCTTCCCAATTCTTAATTGCCTCAATCTTGGCTGGATCAACATGAATACCTTTCTCGTTCACTACATGTCCAAGAAAGTGAACTTTGTGAATCCAAAATTCGCACTTGGAGAACTTAGTATACAACTTCTCATTCTTTAATAGCTCAAGGATCAACTTCAAATGTTGCTCATGCTCCTCTTGAGTTCGTGAGTATATCAATATATCGTCAATAAAGACAATCACGAACTTGTCCAAATACGGCATGCACACTTTATTCATCCAGTCCATGAATACTACTAGTGTGTTGGTCAATCCAAAAGGCATCACCAAAAACTCATAATGACCATAACGCGTCCTAAAAGCCGTTTTAGGTATGCTTTCCTCTTGCACACGAAGTTGATGATATCCAGACCTTAAATCAATCTTAGAGTAGTAGCTAGAGCCTTGCAGCTGATCAAACAGATCATCAATCATGGGGAGAGGGTAGCGAATCTTGATAGTAAGCTTGTTCAGTTCACGGTAGTCTATGCACATCCGGAAGGATCCATCCTTCTTCTTGACGAACAACACAGGTGCGCCCCACAGGGAGAAACTCGGGGGAATGAAACCCTTGTCCAACAACTCCTGCAATTGGCTCGAAAGCTCCTGCATCTCTGACGGCGCTAGGCGATTGGGAGAACGAGCAATAGGAGCAAATCCAGGTGCGAAGTCAATACGGAATTCTATTTGCCTCGGAGGCGGCAGTCCAGGCAACTCTTCCGGAAAGACTTCAGGAAAATCCCTCACGACAGGGATGTCTTCGATCTTCAACTCCTTCGACTTCTTCTCCGTCACATGTGCTAGAAACGCATAATAGACCTTGCAAAGGCACTTCTTGGCTTTCATGCAAGATATAATCCGTACCGTGGCTCGACTGTTCTCTCCTTTGACCGAGAGAACTTCACCACTGGGAAGGGGAATACAGAAGATCTTTTCTCGGCACACAATCTCCACATGGTTCTTCGACAACCAATCCATGCCAACTACCAGATTGAAACTACCCAACTCGATTAGTAGTAAGTCGATGGGAAACTCGTGATCTCCTAAGTTTAGGGTACATCCTTCAACGACTTCTTCCGACTCAATAACCTTACCGTTGGCTAATTCTATAGAGTAACGTGTGCCCAACTTACTAGATCCTATCCCAAGGGTCTTTCTAAAGTTGGTCGACACAAAACTTAAATCGGCACCGGTATCGAAAAGTATGGAAGCATAAGTGTTGTTAATGAGGAACGTACTGGTAACAACATTGGGATCCTCACGAGCTTCACCAGCGGTTCCTTTCTTCTCAACCTCCTTCTTAATCAATGCGCCCATACGCACTGCGTCATCCACAAGACTATGCGCGAGGGTGACAACTCCTTGAATGGTGGCGGGTTTAGCAGCAGTTACCATACTACAAATCTTAGGGGAGAGACCCCATATGTACCTTTCAACCCGTTTGTACTCCGGAGCAACCATGTGGGGTACTAGATGCGACAGCTCATGAAAACGAGTAGTGTAGGCGGCGACCTCCGCTCCAGACATAGTCAGATTCCAGAACTCTGACTCAAGTTTCTGTAGCTCACTACGGGGGCAGTACTTCTCCATCAACATGGACTTCAAGTCGCTCCATGAGAGACCATACGCGGCATCTCTACTGAGAGTCTGGACTTGCAGATTCCACCAAGTCAACGCCTCATCCTGGAAGGTGCAGGTAGAGTACTTGACTCTCTGGTTCTCAGCGCAACTGCTGATATCCAGAATTGATTCCATTTTCTCGATCCAACAAAAAATTCCGATCGCTCCTTCCGTCCCATGGAAACTCCATGGTTTATGTCACACCCTCAAATTTCCACTGCGGGGTTTATACCGAGAGGCGCGTAACATACCAGGATCCCATAGCCATAAGTCATAAGAACTACT
Source organism: Ambrosia trifida (assembly GCA_028751855.1). Classification (NCBI taxonomy): domain Eukaryota; kingdom Viridiplantae; phylum Streptophyta; class Magnoliopsida; order Asterales; family Asteraceae; genus Ambrosia; species Ambrosia trifida. The sequence continues at coordinate 101,280,534 of CM054126.1, forward strand.
CTAAATGCCCAAACCATTTAGTTCGTTATTGAAAATCAAGTTTAGCGTTTACCAAAAAGTTTTGTTAAGTTGCGGAAGCGTAAATCAAACATAATCGTTTAAGTTCATGCGCAAAACAACACGCCCAAAATAAAACCGTTAAATGTAAAGCAACGTATAAGTTAAGTAATGATGACAACCCATGACACAATGATGCATGTCCTATTGTGCTCTGAACCTAGAGACCTGCAAAAGCATGCTAGCGTGTGTCAACATAAAGTTGGTGAGTTCACAAAGTAAGGTAAGTAAAAGTGTAGGTTTCCCAAACCCGAAAGTAAAAGCGTAGGCCCCCAAGACCTCGTAACAACAAGTAAACGCGTAGGCCTCCAAGACCTCGTAACAGCTAATTCACATGCCAAGGGTAGCTGACCCATTCATGATAACTAAACAATGATATACCGAATTGCTACTCAAACGTTGCACTCGCCCCGCGAGCTGGTTTTTGCCTCCCATCATTGGCTATCAACACTGATAAAAATCTAAGGTCGTAGTTCACGCCCGGCTCCCAGCACGGTGTGAGGTTTGTCAAACCTAATGCGCTATCAACTAGTAACCCATTCATGATAACTAAACAATGATATACCGAATTGCTACTCAAACGTTGCACTCGCCCCGCGAGCTGGTTTTTGCCTCCCATCATTGCCTATCAACAATGATAAAAATATAAGGTCGTAGTTCACGCCCGGCTCCCAGCACGGTGTGAGGTTTTTCAAACCTAATAGCGCTATCAACTAGTAACCCGCTTGCCACCCGACAACTCATTCGGTAAATAGTGAAGGACTTCCGTGATAGAGTGTGAAACTAGCAAAACCTGATTCCTCCCAGGAATTAACCCATCCCAAAACTTGGGATAAAAATAGTAGTCCCAAACCTGGACTAGTACAATAAGTAAGTTGTCTCCTCGAGACGCATGCTTTTGAGAAAAAGAGTAGTGAAACTCACCTTAGTATGCAAGCAAGTAAATCCAAATTCCAAAGTAGGGTGTGCTACCGACTCCCTATTACATGTGTCACTAAGTGAGTATATGTGTAATATCATTACACCATATAACCCGTTTGTCCAAGATGTTTAAATGTTCAAAACCGTGTAAGTGACACCTAGCGATTCTACATGCATAAGTAAACCCTACGGACCCGTTGGTGAATATGTTGGTTATCATCAGTTTTACACTTCATATGCATCTCATATAAGTGTCCATTCAAGTTCATGTCAATTACATACCACATAAGACTGCAAATAGTCACATAAACACAAAATACACAATCTATGTTTTTAGGACAGATTATGCGCCATGAAAACTAGTTTATTAAAAATACTTATCCAGTGAGTTAGACTCCCAAACTTTTACTAAATATTCTAGGGGATCTACTGGACAAATGCATTTTTTTAGTTTGTGATAAAACCTTGTACAAAAATTATGAAAAATCACACAACACAGCTATGTCCAGAAAATACACACAACAGATCAGTTTAGTATAAAAATTCCCAAAAATCGCGTATTCATCCAAACGGGATGAATCCACTTGGAAAAGCCAATTTATTCCAATGTTAAACTACTGTCCAAATTTCATAACTTAATTCCTTGTAAAACTCGAGTTATGATTGTTTCAAGTTGACTCAGTTCGTTAATCCGAAAATCTGATATGACCTTTAATCAAAGAAAATTCCAAAAACTATTCAAACGACGTCCAAATCAGACGATTTTGCCCGTTATGAAAAGCTAAGACCATTATAATATGACCATGCAAAGAAATCATCAAAACCAACATGTTTAAGTCATATAACAGACCCTACAAGTCGACTCAAACCTTCTGTCCAGATTTTATTCATGCATAAACTCTTATTTAAACTACTCACGTATGCATATAATCGAGTAACGATAATCAAAAACCATCATAAAACATTCATAAGACTTAACATGATCAGAACCTATCATAAAACATGCAAAACCATAAACCCTAAAGATCTAAACATCATAAACATTCGCAACATGCAACCTATCAATTACTAATCGCATAAGATTATGTTTAACCCATAAAATCTTTATAAACCTCAAGTTTTAATCTTTATGAAAACGTTTTAGACCTGGACAAACTTAGTTATAAGGTTTTATAACATATTAAGGAAGATTAAAACACAAGAGATTGAATGTTATGCCGCAAACTCTTCAAAACAATCAACTGAATGCTCTCCAAGCTTCCTGATCGATGTTCTTGCGCCTTAGCAGGTGTTTGGGTTTAATATTTTCGTAAAAGGGCAGTAGGGGCGATTAGGGTTTGAGTTTAGGGGATACAAGAGGCTTAAGGTTGCTTAAATAGTGTTTTAAGTCGGTTTGGTGGAGTCTGTCACCCGCGCGCGGCCGCTCGGAGGGAGTGAGCGGCCGCTCACTCCTCTTCGGCCCGCACCGGGTGGCCTACTTCGTTGTATAGCGTGTTTTCTTCAATGTTTTCGCTATTTTGGACCATAATAAGTGTAACCTCATGTGTTAAGACCCCGACCAACCTAATGGTCCACCTAATATGATTTTTATTAACGTATTCGGTTTAAGTTCACGTAATCACATACAGTTTGCAAATAGTTTCGCAGAGTTTCATAGAAGCACATAATTGCAATCAATCTCAATCAATTAATTCACAATCATTTAATTTCATTGTTCACCAACGTCCGAGGTTCACTACTCATGTATACAGTCTGGTAATTCCCCGAATTACCACTTGCAGTTATTATCCTATAACTGTACGACGTGTGATTTAACTAGCTAACCCTAGTTAAGTAGAATGCATAGAATGTAACTAGAGTTCAGTTAAAGTGAGAACATGAAATTGCAGGGTATCACAGTTTACAAGCCATGAAAGTCTTGTAGGAACAACCATGAACCATGTTCTCACCGTTAGTGTCATAGATAATGAAACATCATCGACAGCAGTAGTGATTACAAGGCCATAGGGAGCATAGCGAATCAATATTTTACTAGTGTCATTGTCGTTTGTCCTTCGCCTGCCATTACCGCCAGATCCACCACTAGAGTCTGTGCGTTTAGCATCGTGCTGCGCAATGGCTTACGCAATCACGCGGGCTAGCTCTTCGGACGTGGTTGGGAACGTGTTGTCCTCGGTATTTCGGGTGTTCTTTCGTGGCGGCATGACTTCTTTCTATTGCATCAGGAATAAAAAGAATGAGACACATATTTATCGAAAATATTGTCAATCATGTGTGCTCGAATGAACAACCATGGACATCACGATTCCTGTGACAAGAGTTTTCACCCAACCGGTGAATATAATAGCGGCAATGCATACACATATAATCATATATCAAGAATAATTAACTAAACCATGGAATAAACAAATAATAGTAAAGAGACATAAATAAAACATAACATCGTCATTTCATTAATTCTTTTCGTTTTTAGTACATCGATTTGTGATAATGATACAAAATATGTAGGATACTACAACCCAAACCATACAATGAAATGACCCAAAAGATACTACCATAGATTAGGTTAGGTATCAAAAGCTACAACTATCACAGCTAACACCTAACTACTGGGGAAGTGGAGGGAAAATAGCAACTAAGGCAGCTAGAGCAGCCCTCATCCCAAGGTCCAACTCACCCATCCTCAAGTCGAGGATGTCCAAACGTCTCCATGCATCCGCACGCCCACGCTCAGCCTCCGCACGTCCGCGCTCAGCCTCCTCCAATCGAGCTCGAAAAAGTAGTGAGGTGATCGATGATTTTAGCCTTCGCATAACCCTCAGCCTGTGCATCGGTCTCCATCTCATCCGTACGATCCCAAAGATCACGGATCAGATCGTCATGGGTACCAATCATGCCACGCACCGAGTAGAGGGTGCGACGCAAGGGTGTGGTACCAAGAGGACCGGGGACAGGAGGGTCAGCCGAGGGCTGGGAGGACTTGAAACCATGAGCAGTAATAAAGATGTCGTCGTCGGAATCCTCTTCGCTATGGGCCAAGTAGCCTGCTACAGTAGGTAGGAACTTGGGCAGTGCATCGAGATGAAAACATTTTTCATGCAAGGAAAACTTTTCGTTCGAAAATCGTTGTAGTTATAGTTTAGTTTTTAGAGAAAACTAGTTTACTATAACCTTGAGCTCTGATACCAATCTGTCACATCCCACCTAGGCGGAAACACGAGGTGTAACCACGAAAGGTTTTCAAGCACAAGATATGAGCAAACATTCATATTTATTTATTTATAAAAGTACCAAACGTGTTCAATGACAACATGTTTCACAAGATACAGCTTAAAACCCTTAGCGGGGTCAACAGTTTTAATGACACGATGTGTGGTAGTTGTGAATGATTGCCCAATCATAAACCAAGTTCAGCCCATGCTTTAGTTACCTGAAAAACATGCATAAAAACTTTGTCAACAAAATGTTAGTGAGTTCACGGGTTTTGTAAACCAATGTAAAGTTTTATGAAATCCTTGAATGACCCATCGTTGTTTGATCAAGAACAACGATGATAAACCATCATGAGTCCATATCCAAACCTTGACGAGTGGTGCCTCGCACATTGCACATCCATGCAATGAATCGTCATATAAGAATTGCAAGCACTCTCATATATCATAAACCGGTTAGAGCGACTAACCGAGAGTGGGGGTGTCAACCCAATAGATCTATTCAAGCGTTTCTAGGCTATATCCATAGCTAATAGTTATGTTAAACAAATATACGGGTCGAGTTATTTTTTTTTTAAATATGGGTCGAGTTAGTTTAGGCCGCCCCTTAAACTGTGTATACATTATTATAATGTTGTATTACAACCCATTTGTGAATCCCGCTGTAACGTGCGGGTAAACCCACTAGTGTGTATATATATATATATATGTGGGTGTCGTGTACTCATGTACACATGTGTATAGGTATGCTAGTTGAATAAACACTAGACTTTATTCATAAAATCCATGATGTTTCCCATTGTATTGTAAAATAAATGGGCATCTATACATGATTTTGGAAAATCTCTTGTAAACATATAGACTTGTGTCACCAAGATTCGTTGATACGGGTGAGATTATACTCGTTCGGGTATTGCTAGACTATTTTGGGGGACTTATGCATATAAAATGTCATGAATAATGCATGGAAAACTAAACGTTGACTAAAGAGAGTACAGATTTTGAACTGGCTAAGTGGCGGGTGTCAGATCTGCGGCCTTGCATTACAATGAATAGTACTATGGTAGATACCCCTTGTGACTCTGTTGAGAGACCTTGGTCATTGCCTTGTGATTCATTATACTAAAAATGGTTTTCATGTGGTAGTCTCATTCTATTAGGGTTGATTTTGACTGATACTACTTATTACATAATTGCAAACGGTATACAAGACATGAATTGCTAAACACTTTTTCTACTATATGTATTCAAAACAGGGTATGCTCACCAATACATATTATATTGACATATACTATTTTCGTACATGTTTCAGGTTATTTATGAGATGATTTTTAAGCTTTTGGAATTTATACTTAGATTTCGAATTAATTGTATTTCAGTTTAGATTGTTAGTTTGAATCATTGTATCTTTATATCACATTTCAATGTAATAAATTATTTAATCAATGTATCAATATTACACTTTTAGTCCGTGAGCTATTGAACAATCGTCACTACGTGGCACCTCGATGATTCCGCTATCGGTCGGGGTGTTACAAAAGAGTTGTAGCACAAGTCAATCATTGTCAACGGGTGCATCAACATTGGCCAATTGGTCGGCTAGGGTTTTGAGTTCGTGACAATACACATAGACGTTAGGGAAACCGTCTAGGCGTGTGTTAGAGAACTTCTGCATAAGATGGATGGCACGGGCATATTTGTTGTCTTGAAAAAGATCCTCAATAGCAACCTAGGCTTCGTGGGCGCTTGAGGTTTTGTTGATGATGGTATGTAAAAGGTCGTTAGAGATGGTGCTATAGAGCCATTGAAGGACAATGGCGTCCAAGCGTTCCCTTTCTGCGACCGCAGAAGAAGAGGATGTTTCGGGTTTGGAAGAGAGGTGATCATGGACAAGGAAGGCTTTGCAGTGAATGGTAAAAAGAGTCGCCCAGGAGCTATATTGCGCCGAGTCGATCTCAAGGAGGATGGGTATGTAGTTTTTGATATTGGAGACGGTGGTGGCAGGGTGGATTTTGGATTCAAGGGTAATAGAAGGAGTAGTGGGCGCGGGGTCAGTTTGATCAGCCATGGTCAGAAGGTAACAAAAAGGAATAGATGGTCAGCAAAAAGAAGGAGGTGATTGGCGACAGAGATAGGGGTCGGCCGATTAGGGTTTAGGAGGAGGAGGTATCCCTGGACATTGATACCATGAAAGTGTAGGATCCTTGCCCTCTCTCCATTATCATTCTCTATAAATAATTCAAAGTCGGTTCCTCTAAATAAGGATATAGATAATTACAATAATAACACAATAATATAGTCTAAATGTATATCGGCTATTAGTATTAAACTTCAAAAATTAAATCTATAGGAGAAATAACACATCAAATTTTGTTTCATGAAAATCAAGTAACATACATGTTATATATATTCAGGTTCATGTAAGGACTTGTGTCAAGACTAACACACTAATCTTTAACATGATTAGTTTATCATCCCTTATCTTAAAAATTAAAGTTTAGAAAAAGATGAAAGTTATCATGAAATAAATCTCTAATAGTAAATTTTGAAGGTGTACAACCTTCTAAAGGACACGTTGTTCATGCATGTATAAATTTATGTCATAAACTGAGTTATCAATTATTTAATTGAATTTAATATACTGTCAATTTATTACTATAATTTATGCTATTAGAATATAATTTTATACAAAATTACACGGATGGTACTTATGGTTTTCAAGAAATAACGTCTTTGGGTACTAAGCAATTATTTTAGCTTGTTTAGGTCTTGTGGTTTTGATTTTGTAACAAAAATGGGTATTAAGCCTAACGGTTCTTAAAATTTAACGGAAAACACCATCACATGCCCCTCACGTGAGGTTATATACTTTTATCCGTTTCACCCTCTTCTTCTCCATCTACAACTCCAACTCCAACACAGTCAATTCATCCACAACTTTTGAAGCTCCAATAACCATATACTCATCAACCAAACACTACATCTCTATCTCCTTCAAAACCCCTCTTCAACTCACCAACCTCGTACTTGATCTGGGCACTAAGTTGAGCTGGATTGATTGCACTCCTCATTCCTACACCTCCACAGCTCACGAGTACATCCTGTGTCGAACAAATTTATGTATTTCACTGGAGTCACTCGCTTGCTCTAATTGCCCCCGGCAATCGGGTCCCAGTTGCCCTAACTATTCGTGTGCTATGTTCCCCAAGTACCAGGGTTATTCGGAACTATGTTCTGGCTTAGATGTTGGTTGACTTGCTTGCATTGACAGTAACTGATGGTCGGGACCTTGACTTGTTGGGCTTGGTTCCGAATCTTATGGGTTCGTGCTTAGATAAGTCGTTGCTTAGATAAGTCGTTGCTTAGTGGGTTACCTGATGGGGTTTCTAGATTGTAGTTTGGGTCCGTATGCTCTAAATTCAAAGCACAAGGATGGAAAAGACAAAAATACCCTCACGCGAGGAGCATGTGAGGGTGTTTTCCGTTAGATTTTAAAAACCGTTAGGCTTAATACCCATTCTTGTTACAAAATCCAAACCACAAGACCTAAACAAGTTAAAAAAAATTCTTAGTACCCAAAGGCGTTATTTCATGAAAACCACAAAGACCATCCTCGTAATTTTGTCATATTTTTATTGTTTTTATCAACGGCTAATATATTTAATTCATGGCTTCTATGTTATTGGTAGGTTTGGACACAAAATTAACATGCAATTTATGAATTTGAATTTAGTCTAAACGAGTGTAGGTAAAAAGTTTATGGATCAAGAGGAAACAGATAAAAAGCCAAACCAGATCAAATGAATTTAGTCTAAATGGGTTAGTTGAAATCATTTCACTTCGCCTCTCTCGATCCTTTTCACCCGTTTCTATTTCCACGTAAATCTAAGCGCCTCCACTGATAGAAGCCATGGCAATTGTGTTAATTGATGTAAAAATTCTATCCCAAATGAAACCGTAAATATATTACATCTTTCCTTTTATTATTATGACTTTAAAAATTACCAACATATATTTCATCCTCACTTTAAAAGACACCAAAAGATAATTCTATTACACTTTTAATGGCTAATTGTTTGTTTGAAACTATAGACCGGCCAAATTTCTTAATAAATTAATTGGAGGACTTTCCAATGTCATTCTCGTCGATGAATTCATAGCTTAACCAAAAGCATATTTCCACTTGACCCATAAAACACCTAATCTAAACACTAAACACAAATAAAACATCAAACCTAAACCCTCCAATGGACACCAACGAAACCAACACCATACTCTACATCCACTCAATCTCTCCGGCCGGCCGCCTTCTCCCATCGGCGAGCCGATGGAACTCAATAGAGCTCGACTATAACCTCTTCCCTCAATCTCGAAACGATTTGGGATACAATTCCCTCCCTTCGCGATTCTCTAAATCCGTTGATTTCAAACTAACCGTCACAAATAGAAGAAACTTCAAACGATTCGTTTACGCAATGTCCACTGTTGTATTGCTAATTGTGGCTCTATGTTTGTTGTTACATTTCTTGCCAAACAAGCAACGTCACCATGGGGAAGCAAAAGACCTTACTCTAGCTCTTAAACAGGCTCTCATTTTCTTCGATGCACAGAAATGTAAGCAAAAGAAACTTTTAATGGAATAGGGACCAAAATTCAGTCACTTGAGGATACGCTTGGGTGATGCTATACACACCACCTGTGTACACTAGCTTGTTTGTCACATTATACGGCTTGTACTTTGGCCGTATGATAGTCATTTTTAATACTCAAACACATCATACAAGTTATTTGACAAGCAGAAAGTTGGTTAAACTAGCTGAATGATCGACTTTGCGAGTGGTCGCATCAATCATTTATTTTTTTGAACGGCTAATTTCCTTCCCAATTTTAACATCAATCATTTATTTGTCAGTTAAACACATCATCAGGGTGATTTGCCCCTCATATGACCATTAATTTTGTGCGCATGCTATCAAATGATCATACGGCTCATATGACTATACGGCCCGTATGACAGCTGGATAGTGTGTCCGTGGTACTTGTTTAGCATTCACCATAAGCTTTCATGACATTTAGTGACTATTAATGTTTGGTTTGTTTTGGCAGCTGGAGTGTTACCAAAAGATAATACAGTTAAGTTTCGAGGTGACTCTGGATTAGACGATGGGAACAAAACTCTTGTTGGCGGATTTTACGACTCGGGAAACAACATCAAGTTTAGCTTTCCAACCGCGTATACGATCACGTTGTTGAGTTGGTCGGTGATTGAATATCATCCGAAATATGAAGGGATAGGAGAACTTGATCATATCAAGAGTATAATCAGATGGGGAAGTGACTATTTGCTCAAGCTTTTCATTAGTTCAAATGAAACTTCTACTAGTTCGGCTACTTTGTTTTCACAGGTACACTAAAAACTCACAATATTTGCGACATATATGTCTTAGCGACAAAGTTGATCTCTTTAACAATCATGATGTTGTCGCTAAAGATACACATTATTACTACTTTACAGTTTGCACTTCTAACCATTTGAATCCATATAAAATACCACATCACCTTAAATACCAAATAACCTTACTATTACTAGATATATTAATTATAAAGATATTGATGGAATGAGGTCTAAAATTTATCTTTTTTTTTTTTTTTTTTTAAGGTAAACTTTTATTAAACGACTACCGGCACAGCCCTAAGTCTCCAAGGAAGAGACAAAGGCCCGGCACCAAAAACAATTACGTCAAATGGAATTTACACCAAGAATCCCAATCTATTGAATACTTTTTATATCTACATCTAAACCAAAGAAAACTTATAGTTTTAATCTCCGCCATCACCTCTAGCACTTTCAATTTCTTATCCATGAAGATACGTTCGTTTCTTGTTTTCCAAATGCTCCATAAGGCCGTATACATAATGCCTTGAAATGCGTCTTTCTTGGCACTTTTGAATCCAATCGAAAGATGCATATTAACAATGCCTCGAACGAAGAAAGCGGAGAAATAAGGCATGCCACACCATCAAGCAAGAGATGACCAAATACCGGTAGAGAAAATACAACCCGTAAACAAATGATCCGTTGTCTACAGAAAATGATCACAAAACACACAACCTTTATTCGTAACATGAATGTTCCGTCTCTCCAAGGCTGCCGTTGTAGCTATTCTATCCATCTCCGCTCGCCAAACAAATATATTAATCTTGACCGGAAGCCACTTACACCATTCCAAAACGAAAGAAGAACTTCGTTGGTTCTCCTTTTGAAGCCACTTTTTTGCCGATTGAACTGAAAACAAACCGGAGTTATCCGCCCTCCATGCCCATGTATCCGGCTGATTTGTGCATACCACGTCTTCCAACAAACTGAAACAAACCTCTTTTTCATTGAAAATTAGAGGCAAACCTTCGCCATCATTTAACCACCTACAACAACCTTCATTAAACGACCCAAGACGCTCCGCAACCGTAACCAACTTGTTCTTTTCAAGCTTAAACGTATTGGGAATCTATCTTTGAGCACTACTTCCCCACACCAATTGCCGATCCAAAACCTAATGCTTGTCCTATCCCCCAACTTACTTTGCAACAAGTTATTTATCGTTTTGCCTTCCACTTTGGTATTATGTCCGTGCTTCACAATATTTTTCCAAGGCCCTGTCAACCGACTATTAATGGGTAAAGCTCCCCATTTCCTTTTTGAAAAGTGAACCGAATCAATAATTCTTTTCCATAATGCGTTAGGTTCCACTCTATATCTCCAAAACCACTTAAGTAGAAGTGCACTATTACTAATATCCAACCGCTTCAATCCTAAACCTCCATTCTTTTTATCACACGTAATCCTATCCTAACGGACCCAATGAAGCTTGCGAATTTCGAGATTCCCACCCAAAGAAACTTTTTAATCATCGCCTCCAAATCGTTAATTACCTTCACCGTCGCCTTAAAAATAGAAAAATAATAAATTGGTAAGCTCTCCAACACTGATTTAATCAACGTGACCCTCACACCAATAAATAATAGCTGTGCTTTGCATTTAGATAGTCGGGCTCGGAACACATCTTTCACTGGTTCCCAATTGAGTATACGGTTCATGTTAGCCCCCACCTTCACTCCCAAATATGTAAATGGTAAAATTCCATATTTGCAATTCAATCTACTCGCCTGATCCTTCACAGCATCAAGACTAACACCACTTCCATATATATGCGATTTGTTTATATTGATTCTAAGACCGGAACATAAATGGAAAACTCGCAAAATCCACATAACACTTTTAAAATTATCATCCGTCCACCCACCCATAACCAAAACATCGTCTGCATAAAGAAGGTGAGTTAACAACGGACCCTCATTCGGAAGACGGACCCCTTTCCAACAAGCCCACGTTCGTTGCTTTCCATAATATACTCGAAAGAGCTTCCATCACAATGATAAATAAAAATGGAGAAAGCGGGTCGCCTTGCCTGATACCTTTCGTACATTCGAACTCAAATGTCGGAGATCCGTTAACTAAAACCGACGAGCGAGCTGACGCCAGAATATCATTAATCCACGTACACCACTTATCCGGAAAACCCATCTGTTGCATTATGCTCAAAAAAATTCCCAATTAACATTATCATACGCCTTTTCAAAATCGATTTTGAAAAGGAATAAGCTCTTACCTGACACCCGCGACCAAGATAATATTTCATTAATACTTAGCGGACCATCTAAAATGAAACGACCAGAAATAAAAGCCGACCGTGCCTCAGAAATGACACTATTAATAACCAAACATAATCTGTTAGCCAAAAGCTTCTAGAGTACCTAAGTAATCATCCCGATCAAGTTAATCGGTCTATAATCGCCTAGGCCCGTAGGATCCAACACTTTAGGAATCAACGTAATGAATGAAGAACCGACTCCTCGATTTATCTTACCATATTCAGCAAAGTACTCAACCAAATCCTCAAAATCTCGAGCAAATAACTGCCAATATCTCTTTATAAACTTAAAATTAAAACCACCCGGTCCTGGCGCCTTATCATCGCCACACGAGAAGACCACACGTTTAATTTCTTCCTCTGAGAAAGCCGAAGATAAAAAGGTCAAATCCTCCACCGAAAGTTGCTTCAATTGATAACAAGCCAATTTTGTCCTTGTTACGAAGTCATGAGTGAACTTTTTATAAAAGAAACCATGGACCTCCTTCTTGATGGCTTTTGGTTTTGTAATCCAAACCTCACGAACCAACAGACCTTGTATCGTATTCGAAGCTGTTCTCTTATTAATCAAACCGTGAAAATACCGCGTATTATCATCGCCGAATGTTGCCCAATTGTTTCTTGCTTTTGCTTTAGATCATTAAATTTATACTCTTCCATTTCGAAAATCTGCTTCTTAACCTCCTCCCACACCCATTGTTCAGACTCGACTAAGTCCCTTTCACCTATAATATCCTCCAGCGAAGAAAGCTCCGCATGCAGCCCCGTAAGTTCTTCATGTTACAACTGAAAAGTCTTATCTTTCCACTCATTAATCCAAGTCCGCAAAAACTTGAATTTCAACATTAGCCTCACATCAAGAGGTCCTGTATCTATGAATTCCTCATTAGCCGTCTTCACCACCTTGTCAAAATCCAATCTTCCAAGTCATGAATTAAAAAAGCGAAAAGGCTTCGGACCGAAGTTCCTTGATTCCGTTTTAAGAATCAAAGGACAATGATCCGAGTGTAATCTAGTAAGTGCTCTATACTCTGTTTTGGGCCATTTGTTAAAAAAAACTCCAAGATACGAGAATCCGATCAATTCTACTCATCTTTGAACCTGAAAAAAAAGTAAAACGATTACCTTTAAGACAAAATTCGTGGAGAACAATGTCATCCACGAACTCCATAAAATCTCTCGCACTTGACGCTTCAAATGCCGAGTTTCTCCTTTCCTCTTTCATCGTAACCAAATTAAAATCCCCCGCCACCACCCAAAAACCATTCGAATTGCCCAGAATAGTCTTCAAATCATTCCACAATACCCTCTTTTCACTACTTCCTTGTGGAGCATAGACGTTAAGAAGAGTAACCATTTCACCGCTACCTTTAATCTCTCCCTCAACCCTTAAAAAGTGTCGACTTTTATCCACCTTAACCAACTTAAAAAAACTCGGATCCCACATAGTTAATAAACCACCTGACCTACCAATAGATTCCACATAATCATGCATAAAACTTCCTTTACCCCAATAACCCGCGAGATTAACTTTATCTAGTGAAGAGTGTTGTGTTTCCTGGAGCAAAACGAACGACGCCTCATGTTCCTTCCGTAATTCCCTAACCCATTTTGGTTTACCTTTAACCCCCAAACCTCGAATATTCAATGAAATAACATTCATTGTTTCACCCCTTGAAAGCCTTCATTGACCACAATGTTTTTAACATGTTCATGAAAATGTTCTAAATTATCTACTCCCAATTTCATGCTTACCGTAATAGTAGCAACAGTTTCCTCTACAATTGGTGAATTCCTATGAATCCAATAATAAACCATCACCAACATTGGATTCTGTAAAGGCACCAACCTCATAACCACTGTCCACAATCAGTTCCTCCTAAGAGGACAAAACTTCCTCCCTATGATCATCCTCCTTTGTGATCGATTCATTTCTTGACACATTAAGATCAGTCGTAATGAATTCCTTTGCATTAGAATCCGAACATGAGTTTTCATCCTTACTAACAAAAGTAAAAGAAAGGAAATTATTTCTTCTATTGTCTTCCTCTTGAGCTGCCTCAACACAATAATTTTTTTCCATATTAACGTTCCTTTCCAAAGTCGATTCCACAACCGTTTCCTTGGTACAAGGATTCCTTCAACAACATTGTCGGACCTCTGACTCTCCAGCTCCTCCTCTACAAACTGCTCCTGCCGATTATCGTCCATCTCAACATCCTCCAACGATTGAACCGACTCATCCTCTAACGACTCCACCAAGCAATCCGGTACCCAATATCTTTGCTCTTCCTCTACCCAAACCTAAAATAACTTGTTTTGCCCTCATAGTGTAACTGTTTCGTTAATTCTTTTACCAGCTTGACAAAGAACACCAAGGCAAGCATACGAAAGATCAGCATCTTCCTTTGACACATTTGCCGACTCAACAACCTTGCCAAACTTGCCACCAATCACGTTAAAACCGCCGTAAGAGACAAGTTTAAGGGAACCCCATAAACTTTCAACCACGCTACGCGTTCATATGGAAGTCCTTGTCCCTTCCAAATCTCAATTTTATGGAACCAACTCTCCCAAACCGACTTCTCCATCACAAAATTATTTGCATCATTATGATTACCAAACTCTAAAAGAGCAAAGAAAACCCCCACATGCTTGATCTCCACATATTTGAAACCCGCATCATTAAGAATCTTATGTAACTCAATCAATTGCACGAACTCTCTTACCTTTGCAATGTTCACCACATCGAACCATGCAGAAAAAGCACATACATTAGGGGCAATATCAATGATCGCTGCAACCTTTTGGGCTGGTTATTCAACAACCGAAATCTGAACTGCGTATCCGTCGGCCGATAAACATCATCAGATCCATCTTCAGAAGGCTTCTCATCCGATGTCCCTTGTTTCACACCCGATTGTTTTCTTTGACCCACATAATTCCCATCAACGAACTTAGAGATGGTAATAAATAGCTTAAAATCACCCATCTTCACATTCTTCAAATTGTTTTCGAGTTCTTGACTGTCTTTTACGTTCAAAAAATTGACAAATCCAAACCTTTGTCCAAACTTGTTTAGTTTCCGAGCCACATAAACCTTCTCAATCATGCCATAATCCCCAAGACATCTTTTTCACATCCTCCACCGAGCATCTATCCGGGAGATTTGCCACAAAGAACATAGTGAGAAACTCGTTCTTCCTTTGACTGTTTTAAGCAATCGGATCTCTTTGCTTTCGTACCGGAACATCTTGCCATTATTGGCCGCCTTGCCTAATCCTAGAGAGCGTTAGGGTTTACGATTAAGTTTTCTTTTTAGTAAAAATTAATAAAACAAATTTGAACTAAATTAGGTACGCTTATATCTTTAACCGCTAACTCACAAATTCACTAAATTTACTCCTAAATCTACATAAATGTTTATCATGTTTTAGAATTTAGAACCCTCAACCACATAAAGAGGAACATATTTAGTACATTCGTTATTAACGCTAGGTTACAAGTAATTTGGTGTTAGATTTGTTTACTAATAAATAATAATTACTTCTCATCTAGCTAATAAGGCATACATATAGACTTGTAATACAAGAAGGTTAGAAGTGTAGGAATTGGTTTTAATCATTGACCGCGAACAAATAAAGGTTAAGATTGATCGATCTAGTATTAAAACTGTGATGAATAAGTTAAAGTTTTAATTAGTATTTATTTGACTGCATATAAGAATTTGAATCGAAAAATATAGACTCCATCAATAATTTTAGTTTTAAACATCTATATGTATGTTAACAATTAACATAACATTGTAATGTGATATATACAACACAAAACACACGAATTATTTATGAAAACTTTTAATACAAAATGATATTGACAACTAAAAGATTTGTTGTGTAGGTAGGGAGCATGAAGAACAACAAAACATCGACTGAGGACGATGACAATTGTTGGCAAAGACCGGAGGACATGCGATACAAAAGGCTAGTTTTTAGTTGCGACGAGACCGCCTCTGATTTAGCAGGAGAGATTATTGCAGCACTTTCAGCAGCATCATTGGTTTTCAAGGATGACAAGCAATACTCGACTGATTTAACCAAAACTGCCATGGAGTTATTTGACATCATGGCGAAAGAAGACCCCAGTTTTGTTCAAGGTATGTATACAACGAAAGATGAGTGTGGAGGACAAGCTAGAGAATTCTATAACTCAACCGGGTACAAAGATGAGTTAGTTTGGGGAGGGACTTGGTTATTTTTCGCGACAGGCAATACGAGCTATCTTAGCTACGCTACAGAAAATCTTGTTTTGGCTGAAGAAGAAGAAAATTTATCCGAAGATAAAGGCATATTCTATTGGAATAACAAGTTCACTGCTAACACGGTATGTATTCTTGTCAATCGTGGCACTACTACAAAATGACTATTTGTGACCGCCAAAACAGTTGCACAACCACAACTGCAAATGACCTTTTGTGGCGGTCGCTCAAAACCTAGTGGCTAATACTTTTGTGACCACTTTTTGCCACCTAAATATTGTTTTCATACCTTTTCTTGGAACGGATTTTACCACTTAACTGTAAGCCACTATAATTGCGACCGGACGCTTATGCCACCAGGGCACCAAACCTTTATCCAACCAAACTGTTATCGACCGAATTGTTAGTTTTCATAGGTAATATGTTTCCAATATTAGGGATGATTACAAAGATAATATGGAAACAATATTATACACAATTATATCTACAAATACATTATCCATTAGTTTCTTAATGGTTTTTATACATTTTGCATGTAAGATTTAAAGTGTATGTAATGAAACTTATACATATATAATACATATATGGTTAATGATTTTGATGCAAGAGTTATCCTTTTAAATAAAACCAATGTTGCATTTGGGATCTAGTATAAAAGTCTAAACTTCAGTTAAACTTCTTGGTACATAATTTTACTTTTTATCAATAGGTTTTGTTAACAAGGCTCAGATTCTTCATTGATCTTGGATATCCATATGAAAAAGCCTTCATATCATCAACGAACAACGTAGACTCACTCATGTGTTCGTATTTGTCTCCTACTATGCAAAAAACACAAGGTACTTGTGTATGATATATTTAGAATTATATATACATTCTAATGAAGCCACTAGTACATACAAGTTCTTTTAAAGTGTTCCAAAATTATATTTAAAATGGTTTTAGTTAAAACCACCACAAAGAGTAAAAACCGCTCCAAATAATACTTGTCTCGCGCCTTTTCTCTTGATACAAAATGTGTGATTCACTGATTCTCTTACCTTTTTCTCTTGATACAAATAGGTGGATTGATATTCCTAAAACGAGATCAGTATGCGTCCCTTGAGTATGCGGCCACTGCATCCTTTCTTGGCACATTGTATAGCGACTATCTTGCTCTTATAGACAAGTCTAGTAGTGGCTGCACGGATGGTAGTAGTTATTCAGTTGACACTTTGAAGGATTTCTCTATGTCTCAGGCAAGTGCTAGATAACATAATTCAAATAATTGAAAAATTCTGTTCGATAGTAATAAAAAAGTACAGAAACTAATTATTTTGATACTACTTTTTAGGGTTAGTTATTAATACCAACAAATTACCAACGACAACTTGTGATAGCCTTTTGTTTAATAGTGAGAAACATGTTAAAGTGGGGCACAACATATCATTTCTTGATTATGTTTATGGCCTTCTTAATATAAACACATAATACGCTAGGAATTAACTTCTGGTTCTTTTACTATCTTTGTTTTAGGTCAATTACATACTTGGAGACAATCCCATGAAAATGAGCTATGTGGTAGGATTTAGTAACAATTACCCACAACATGTTCACCATAGGGGGGCATCAATCCCTTGGGATAATCAGTGGCATTCTTGTGTAGAAGGTAATACATGGTTGAACTCAGAAGCACCAAATCCCAATCAACTTATGGGAGCTATGGTACGTGGACCCGACATGAACGACATGTTCTTAGATGAAAGGGATAAACCATGGTTCACTGAACCAACCATTTCCAGTAATGCCGGTCTAGTTGCAGCGCTCGTAGCCCTCCATGACCCTCCTCATTCAGCTTCAAGGAAGAATGGTGCAAGTCTATTAGGTATAGATAGTTCAGGAATCTTTCATAACATTCATTCAAATTGATAACACAACCACATTGATAACCATTTTCATTATAACACTAAAGTGTTTGGAATATTTGCTAGCATTTGAATATCTTAGCGGATTCCTTTAATATTAGCTAATTGACTTGCGTTATATATACTTGAGACGTAGCTTACATAATATACAATTGGGCATAAATGTAAAAGAAAATATATTTATGCATGAATTACCATGGGGTTACATTAGATGCAAAAAGGATAAGTATGGCAACATATATCGGTAAAGCATGGGAAACTATATATATGCACGAATTGAGTGATTTGACCTAAAGCATCCTCGTCCCCTCCAGGTCATTGAACTAGGCACTTTTAGAAATGACGGTCACAACATTAGATGGAATCTGCCAATTGTGGTTATTGGCAGTAGCAAGACAGGTGATAGGATATCAGCCTCCTGTGATGCCCTCGTTGCCTCGCTGGTGAACAGTACGACCAGGTGGAGTAGCATTGCCCATGATATTAGTTGAAAGTAAGAAGTGTACCATCTTCCCATGAGATTTGAGCATAAACGTAAAGAAGAGACGAAGAAAAGAAAATAAATAATTTTTTATTTTCTTATAGTATTTTTTTATAAAATAAAATAAGAGAAAATAAAAAAATTACTATTAGAAAGCAAATAAACCTAAACCTTAAGGAACAAATAGCAAACAAAAGCACCTCAAGGCAAATAAAAACTAGAAAGCAAAAACACAGAAGAAAACAAGCAAAAATACTACAAAACGGTTTTGAAATTTTTTCAAAAAGTGCCTAAAATATGTTCCCAGAAACAGGGCCAAAAACCTGATGTGCGTAAAATATATTCAAAACGTTAACACAGGCTTTAATTAAATCGACTCACTAATGAACTACACATAAACGACAAATGTATCGATCACAACGTAGTAGACAAGCAAGACCGGGTCTCGAACCTACGGATTCAATCGAAAACACTATAAGATAAAGACCTATACTGAAAACTAGACTAGAAATAAAGTGAATTTTGTGCTATCAAAATAAATAAATAATAAAAAAATAAAATATGAAAACTAGAGAACTAAGGAAAAGTAAACTCAACAATTGGAACACTAAGAACCGAAAAAAATAAAATAACGAAGACAACCACATAGGTAATGAGTCCCTAGAACCAACAATGACCTCTAGAATGACATCCGGTTACCGTCCCGAAATGTACCTTGAAAAATCTCCCTTTGAGGATGATAAAATCTTAAAGTATTTGGGAAGCTATGGATGTGATATCCACACTATCAAATTCACAGAAACCAAGCTATGAAGAACCATCAAGACAGAGTGTGGAAGTTCTATAGATAAATGGTTCGCCCTAGCAATACAAAATCACACAACTATCATATAAGAAAACTGGCCCAGTTAACAATCCTCTAATCGTGAAGTTAACTCTAATATGATGAACTAAAAACCTAGGAAAATAACCAGACATGAATAAACAGATGGACTCTGAGCTATCGAATATTCAAACTATCTAAGAATACCTAGAAAAAACCTAGTAATCCCAAATTAGATCTCTTATCATCAGGATTTGATGTACACAATATCTAGTTGAATTTAGTTAGTTTATTAACTTATATTAGGGTCCCTAATATTAAGCTCCAGACCAAGAACCTATTGGTTAAGGACCTAAATTAACCGGATTAAACATCTAGGATGAATCTCTTCTTACCAAGATAACCAAATCAGTAACAAGATAATCAATCACAGCCATAACAACATGCATACACAATCATAATCGACATCAAATTAAAGTATTTAACTTCCAAAACACAAAGTAGTCTAAAAGTCAAACCAAATGTGAAACATGGATTCTAGTTCATTAAAACCTAAGTGGCTTTAAGGATTTAGCCTTTAATAATCAAAATCAGATCCAAACAATGATTAATAATCGTAATCATGGTGTTTGTATGGGTTATAATGGGTAAACAATGAAGTATTCAAGTAAAACCAACCCGTAAGTCGTACTGATCCTTGATTTCTTGTTTTACAGCCTCGTCTGATGTCTCATGGATCAAACGAACTATGGTTTTGAACAGGTTTAATAAGGTGAAACACATTCTTCCCGACATATGGGTCTTTCGCATAGCGTGAGAGGCATACTGATTTTTGGATAGTATGTCTGATACTCAATTTTTAACGTTGCTATCTCAGTACGATTCGAAGATTTATACCCTAGAGGACAAACAAGTATATATATATATATATATATATATATATATATATATAAACACGAAAAGTATTCTAAGTACTCGGAATAATTAATTAACGGAGAATGATATATTATTTATTAATATAAATAATATGCATACGTATTTTATTTATAGTTGATAATTAAAAGGCATTAATCTTGTAGGACAAGATAAGCGATTTGGGGGTGATTTTCTAAATAAATCACCTATATAATCACCTTAAT
The DNA here is from genome assembly GCA_028751855.1 of Ambrosia trifida. Taxonomy (NCBI): domain Eukaryota; kingdom Viridiplantae; phylum Streptophyta; class Magnoliopsida; order Asterales; family Asteraceae; genus Ambrosia; species Ambrosia trifida. The sequence continues at coordinate 101,301,035 of CM054126.1, forward strand.
TGTTAAATCCTAACCCTATTCACCATCCACCACATACATTGCCGCCCGCCATCACTTCCTCCTGTCGGTTTTTGAGCCACAACCAATGCCGCCACCGTCGTCTGCCTTCTCTCCCCATTTGCCTTGTTTTGCGTGTCAAATCTTGGTTAATTCAAGGATTCACGATATCTGGATATGGTATACTAGTGAAGTTGTTTGTCAATCCATCATGAGATTCTTGGTGTTTTGTGTAACATCGCAAAATTTTTCCCAAATTCTAATACGTAAAAGCCCTTACTTTATCATTAATTTTATACTAATATGAAGTTTTTATTTTTCTACCACCCAACTTATATATATATATATATATATGTGTGTGTATATATGTAATAATAATAATAATAATAATAATAGTATTAATAATAATAATGATAATAGTATTGATAATAATAAATAAAACCAACATCTCTAGCGCATTCATGCTAGTTAGCAGTTCCAGCTCCATATCAAGGATATCGTCACTAGCATCAATATCGTCACTAGCATCAATATCGTCAATATCGATATCATCAAAACCTTGTTGAGACTCGTTATCCAGGAACTTGTTCAGAAATATCGTAATGAAAGGAAGATAGGAGTTTTTCGCTAGGTATTTGACCAAATAAGATCGTCCAGTTCCTATAGAACCTATCACTAAAATACCCCTAGAGAGAGATAAGGCCAAGCGGAGCGAAAAGGGTTTTCCATGAGATGGGAAATGAAAACGATTAGCCCCACACGAAGTTTGTGAATAAGTGATTGTCTGATAATGAGCAAGGAATATCCGTCTTTCTGCTAAAGAGGATGTATTGAACTCATAATTCATTAGATACTTTTTATGAATGTCAACTAAGTCTCGTAAGTAAATTGCTCCCGGTTGTTCAATCATTTGATAACCAGAGTCATTCTTTGATAAATGATCACTATGAGTCAGACTCAATAAAATTTGATCAATCCTTTTTTCTGTCGTTAAGGTGGAGAACTGAACCAAGAATTCTCTTTTTTCATCATCAATCGAATCACTGTTTGCAACCCAGGATTCTATTTTATCAACCTACAAACCCAACCCAACCATCCCCTTACCCATACTTGGAGCCCACCCAAAACCCTTTTAAAAATTCTGAGCCATAACCGGCCCATCTCCTTTGCTGCACAACCAAGCCCAGGCCCATCTCCGTTGACCCTTCCCTTTTTGTAAAGAAAAAAAAAACGGCCTCCCAGGGCTCGAACCTGGAAACCTTCACAGACTCCCATCATGACTTACCAACTGCTCTGCAAGTTCCTTGGTGATAGAACCTCACGCGTAATTATTATAACTCTTTAAACCCGACCCATGCTCTCATCCCTTCCCCTGCTGCTGCTCCTCGACACATAGCAGCTTTTAGATTTATTTTTTTTTCTTTCTTTTTGATCAGTTGACTTTTTAATCAAACTAAATTTGGAAAAACATAATCAAATTAAATGGTGCTAACACGACGACACAATCAAACCATCCATATCCAACTCCTAATTTGCGTTATTACAGCTCAAATTGAGCATAATCCACTCGACATTGACCATTCTCGGGTCAATGATCAAGACCTTCCATTATCAGCAAACCACTATAAATTAAACCCTTTCTCCTCATTCTGATCGTCCCTCGTCTCTCAATTTTCACTCAAAAACACTCTTCCTAGTTCAATTCACGATCGTTTGACTTTTGGTTTGACTATGGTTTAGAGAAGCTTCACAACTGGTATGATTTAGTCTTTTGATTTTAGTATGTTAATCGGTCCTTCACAGTTATTAACCCCATGCTTAATCAGGTTGTGATTGTGTATTTTATTGAAATAAGAAACTAGGGTTCTTGGGGTATTTGCTTGGAGAAGATGACATTGGTGTTAATTGTTTAAAAGAGTTTTCAAATAAAAACAATCACCATCAAGCCTAGTAGCCCAGTTGGTTAGGCAGCTAGGTGTTAAGGTGGAACCGGCCCAATGCCCGGGTTCGAGCCCCACCCTATGCATTTTTTTTTTTTGGTTTTTCGATTTATTGGTTTAAATTATATAATTATTCACTTTAATTATTTAAAATACTTATAAGCCTTCAAAAATTCCCAAAATTTTACATAATGATGTTCATACCCTAAATATTATTATTCAGATTTTTATTTCCGAAAATATATTTATTATATATATATATAATAAATAATACAAGTTTATTCAATTATAATTATAAAATTCTCTAAAAATATCAAAACGATTTTATTAAATTCCACAAAAATTATCCTAAACTTATAAAACAATAAACATTCAAGAAATGATTTTTATTTCTGAAAAATCATTTATTTAATATTTTTAATTGATTTTTGTTATTTTAATCATAAATAAATCATAATAAATTCATTTTTTATTATTTTTGCATCAAAATTTCACATAAATTATTATTAATCATTTAAATCAGAAATATAAATTTTTGACTCGAAATTTATAATTTTTTAATATTTTTAAATATTAAGTCTATATTTTGTCAAATAAATATTTATATACAAATATTCATTAATTAAGAAAATAATTTTATAAAAATTAATTTCACATTTATTACATTATAATTCAACTACTTTTGGATAATATTGGTCAGAAAACATTTTCATTAATTATTTCTTTATTTATTTTAATTATTCAAATTTAATCATAAATCAATTGTTAATCCCCAAATTAGGAACTCTAGCATATTTTAGACTAGAAAACTTAGACTTAATAAGTTTTCCCCAACACTTATTTATTACCTTGAAATAGGGTGATATTTGGATACACACGAGTCACATTTGTTTATATATCAAGGGTCTCCATTCTAACACAAAGGTGAGTTTACATAGCCCCTTTTCTCTTTTACATTTTTGGGGTGAAACATGTTTAAACATTTTATACTATCAATTACTCATACTTACTTGTGATTCAATTACACTATCATTCTATCATTTGACTGTAACAAAAAGACAGAGTACAATCATTAACAATGATCAAGCCGCCTGTTTAGATTATAGCGCTATAGGTCTGACAAACCCATCCCCCCGCATAAATTCAGGGATGATCGATAACAGTAACAACATTTAACTAACTTGCGAGTTAGTCCTCAGTCGACACAAGGTTTGATTGTACAAAGACGCATTGTTACATGTCGGACTCATACTGTATCATCGTACAACTGTGATTGTTGTACAAACTATTGTTATCAATTATATTCAAAAACCTATGTATTCTCACCAACTTTTGTTGACCCAAAATATTTTCAAGCTTAACATGTTTCAGGTTATACTTGCTTGAAGATTGAGTTAATGCTTGAAGATGTGTGCATAGTATTATTCATTTTGATGTACAAATTCTTGTAGAACAATTGTATGTAATTTATTTAAATCATTTAATGAAATTTATTATTCACCATGAGCTACTGAACAATCATCAATACGTGACATCCCGATGTTTCCGCCATCGGTTGGGGTGTTACAGATTGGTATCAGAGCCATGGTTATAGGGAATTAGGTTATTAGAAAAATAATCTAGTCTATAACCACAGGAATATAACCAGTATTTGTTCCTTTTACTTGCTATTCTCTATCTCCCTCCTACTGCTCATCCCTACTTTCATCCTTACAAGAAGGTTGCTCTCCATCATTGGATCTACTCTTAGACTAATAGGACAAAATCCTCAGGTTTAGCCTGAACCACCTTGAGATCTCGTCGAAGTTCTAGATTTTAATAACGAACACGTGCAATCTGGAAGGGTGAACGCCTGTATTCTGAGTCTTCTGTCTAGGCTGGCATTGCGCATATATCCCAATCAGACGAGGGACCCGGATGCCTACCTGGGAATTCTCGGGATGAGTGTTCACCTATAGGCTAAAACACGTCTTCATTATGTTATTAGAACCTAGAATCTTTGATAAGTCAACGCTTTCGTTTATTTTTTTTAATTAATGAATAAATGATTACATTCCTTATATAACCTCATTCATTTCATTGTGTCTGCTACAGATCATGCCTCCACGTCGCAGCACTCGCAATAACAGTGGTGGAAACCAAGAGGAAAGTAGCAACAACCACAACACTAACCACAACAACAACAACAACAACAACAACAACAACAACAACAACAACAACAACAATGGTGTTGATGCCCAACTGGCTGCGATCATTTCCCAACAAATGGCACAGCAGATCGCGACTCTGGTTCCTAACTTACTGGCTCAAGTCATCCAGATGAACGGCAACGGAAACGGTAATGGAAACGGAAACGGCAATGGAAACGGCAATGGAAACCACAATGGGAACGGGAATGGAAACGGGAATGGTCTCCCAGCCTGCACTCTCAAACACTTTAATACCTGTAACCCCCCTAAGTTCAGTGGAGATGAAGTAGCTACGGGTCTTCTGCAATGGTTCGAGGGTATTGAGAATACCTTCATTAACAGTGAGTGTCCCGATAACTTTAAGGTCCGTTATGCTATGAGTGTTCTTCACAAACGAGCACTCACTTGGTGGAATGAGGAAAAGCGCACCCGAGGAGCTGAAGTTGCACTTACTATGACCTGGGATCAAGTCAAGGAGATAATGAAAGATGAATTTTGCCCATGTAACGAGGTCAAGAAATTAGAGGACGAGTTCCACACCCTTGCTAAGGATAGTGGGGAAAACCTTGCTTATAATACCCGCTTCCATGAGCTCAGTCTATTGTTGCCCCATAAGGTCACTCCGCTACCGGTGGCCATTGAGAAATATATCGGTGGCTTACCCATGCAGATTCAGGATACGGTATGGGGAAGGAACCCTGCTACCCTCGAAGAGGCCAAACGTCTAGCAGCTACCTTAACTGACAATCACGTAAAGAATGGTACCTTAGTTCGAAAAGGCGAGAAAGCAAGTATTGTAGCCGCGGTAACTACTGAGAACCAGAAACGTAAGGCCAGGGATCCTGATGTCAACCTCACTACACAAGCTTCTAACAAGAAACCCTATATAGGAAACTATCCATTGTGTAACACATGCAAACGACATCATCCCACTGCTGCAGCATGTCGCTTGTGCACCAATTGTGGTAAGTATGGACATCTAGTCAACACATGTCGCGAGACTCCAAATCCTGATGCCAACCAACCCACCAACCCTGCTCAGGCTACTAATCCTAATCGATACAACTATGGTCACTGCTATGAATGTGGAGACCCAAATCATTTCCGTAACCGATGCCCTAAACTAAACAGAGATCAAGACCCTCCAGCTACCTAACAGCAAGTCCCACCATTTTACTATTGGTTGCTTTTATTCTATGTATTGACGCTATTTGATTCAAGTAATAAATTCTAGTATTGAAATTTTTGTCTGAGAGTTGTTTACATGGTATAATCATAACACTTGAATGCATGATTGTTTGAATGTGAACTAATTATCTAAATCTATACAACTACAACTCATATACTGTGCTTGTTATACTTATAAACTTGCTTGCATAAACATGTTATCAATTTGCAATCTATGTGTATAATAAATGCTGCATTTAATAGAGGTTATCATGCCTTTTCAACAGTCGGGAGAGGCCCTACAACCTGCTCCACAACTGGTGGAGGCTATCGAACCTACTCAACGATTGGTAGAGGTCATTATGCCTTTTCAACAGTCGGGAGAGGCCCTACAACCTGCTCCACGACTGGTGGAGGCTATCGAACCTGCTCAACAATCGGTAGATTCATAGAAGGACACAAAATGTAACAGCCCACTCCCGTACCGCGATATTGTCCGGGCATGTCCCGATTTTGCATTGGTCGTAGGCAATTCCCACGCCAAAACGCGTCACGATAGGGAAGGTATCCCACCTCTTATAAAGAAGTGTTAGTTCTCCTTCCCAACCGATGTGGGATCGTTACAATCCACCCCCCTTAAGGAGCCCAGCGTCCTCGCTGGCACAACGGCCCGGGCCTGGCTCTGATACCATTTGTAACAGCCCACTCCCGTACCGCGATATTGTCCGGGCATGTCCCGATTTTGCATTGGTCGTAGGAAATTCCCACGCCAAAACGCGTCACGATAGGGAAGGTATCCCACCTCTTATAAAGAAGTGTTAGTTCTCCTTCCCAACCGATGTAGGATCATTACAATACTTGTAAGACCCGCAAAACCGGTGTCAAACAGTTGGGTTAATATTCTTAAATATGCAAAAACATGAGTAAATTTTTCTTTGAAAGAGTATGCATATATACGCAGCGGAAAATCGTTTTAAATAAAATCTACAAGCCTCATGAAAAATACTTATTCAATTGTATCTCAAATTTAAATTTGTCATGAGTAAACAAAAGATGTCTTCCACTAGAAATGCCTTCTATTGCCGGGTAGCTTCTTGCATCGCCAAGCAGTCATCCATCCGTCTCTCTTTTAACCTGAAATCAATCTAACGTGGATGCAAAAGTCAGCTACGCTGAGTGAGTTCAAGTTTTATAAATTTATAAAAACAAGTAATTTGTCAAAATAAGATTTAACAAAATACCTCAACCTCAGAGTTAACAATAAGCGTAATCCGCTAATTTGTTTTCCCCAAGCAACAATCAAAGTCTAAGATAAGGGCAATCTGCCTATTTATCTCAAAACTTCAAATAACAAATATAATAAGCGCATACCGCCTATAAACACAAAGTACAAATCTATCCACGCCAAACCAAAGCTAGCGATTTAAAGTAGGCATATCCCACTTCTGTCATAACTTAGTTTATAAAAATACACATAATTATAAACTATATAATAACTCTGACTCAAAACCAAGACCAGAGATCAGAGCAGGCATATCCAACTTCCGTCATAGCCTAGTTCGACATATCAGGTAGCCATCAAACATAGCTTATTATATTTTAACATAAACTAAGCAACAATCATGACACAAAACCAATACCGTAGATCAGAACATGCATATCCCACTTCTGTCATAGCCCAGTTTATAAGGTCATGTACTCGCCAAACACAGTTTATGTACAAATATATAATAACACCTATAACTCAAACCATATAATAAGACATTAGGCGCATTCCGCCCACTTACGTTTCATGCTAAAACAATATTTGTATGAGTTAATATGGATTTCATTCGTACACTAAAATATTTATATATCATAAATATATTTTGTACTTCCATAACAAAAACTTTACCATAGATCAGAGTAGGCATATCCCACTTCTAATAACACATAAGACATAAACTATGAAAACCATGACAAAACTATACAATAAATCAGAGTAGGCCTATCCCACTTCTAATAACACATATAACTCAAACCATATAATGACACATTAGGCGCATTCCGCCCACTTACGTTTCATGCCAAAATGATATATATCAGTAAATATGGATTTCCTTCGTACACAAAATATTTATAACTCATTAAAGAAATATTTTGTGACGTCATAAAATAACCTTGCTAGTTTAGCATGCACGTTAGCCCAAAAATATTTAGAAAAATAATAACTAAAAGAGTGGGCGCAAGAACTCACCTCGTTATGTCGTTTCCTCCACAACAAGCTAGAAGGTTTAAGATGATGCAAATGATCAATGACTAGATTTTCCCATGCATGAATGCCAGACCCATTCCATGCTAACTCTTATATCCTTACAATCCTTTTATTAATTCCATTACCCATAGCTTGTCACCATGACACATTACATGCGTGACCCACTTGCTAAAACATCAGGCAAAACTTATTCATCAATATTTACCATCATCATGGCTCATCTTCACCAATATATATTATCATCACCATGGAACCAGATCTACACATTTCGGGCTAAACACTATCCTAATTTCCCAATGCAACAACACGTACAGATCATGGATAAACTCTACAAAATATTAGGTATAACTAATTACTCAATAATCCACCTAATAACCACTCAATAATATATTTTAGTGACAAACCAAGTCGTGGTATACTAACCGACCAACAACAAATGGCGTGGCCGGTGAATCATCGTGTAGCAGAGCCAAAGCCTAATCGGGTTGCTATATTTCGGCCAACCCATGGCCCGACCATGTACCAATCGCGACACGTCACCCGTCCAGTCCAACTCTAGCCCAAAAAAATCTACAACATCGCTCGTTAGTAGGAAATATCGGGTTGGTGGGTTTATAACAGCCTTGAAACCAAACCAAGAGCTACAAGTGTCAACCGAGCGCCACCATACAAACCGTAACCCGGCAATGCGCGACAATGACGAGATCTGGAAACTAATGGTGGTTATGGAAACCCTATCATGAACCCGACAACTACCATTAGCGAATCAAAAACAAAGGCAGATCAAGATCAACTACCGTGACCATGAGAATGATTGGCACAAAGGGTGTGTACGGGTAGCGATGTGAATCAAGGACAACTTTCTCCGTTCTCTTTTCCATGTGCCAACTAAGGGGCTCCTGATCACATAAGTCCTTGAACAAAGGAGCAGGCAAGAAGGAAGGTAGCCCTAGTGTTTATCTTTGTTCGTTGGGGATGATGAAGTCGAGAAGTCTTAGTAGAAAAAAAATTAGGGTTTCAACGAAAAATTTGAAGATAGGTTTTTGCAAGTTGGTGTCGATGTTTTTTTGTTCTTTTTTTTCGAGTGATTATTGGTTGGGAACGGGGTTGGGTTTGTGTTTTATAATAGTAGTTAATGCCACATAAATTACATACTAGCCCACCTAACTTCCATTCATATAAACTTGATGCCAAAGTAATATTAAGCATCTTTACATGATGATAAAACCGGTCCCTATCTTACATCCAACCCAAGACATAGGCATCAAGCTTGTCAATCGGTTCAATATAAATCGTCGCAAGAGTCAAATCCAATAACAAACCCCCTTGGTAAGAACCGAGTATACGTTTTAGTCACAATTGTTATTTGACAGATTTTTTTGGGATGTTACACAAAACCCTAATGAAAGGTAAATTGGTGATTGCGGTCCAGAACGTAATCATGAATTTACAGGTACGTTAAGGTGGTGTGAAATTCTATCAAGATTTCGGGAGATAACAAAATGTAAACTCTAGTTGTCCGGTAGGCCATTTAGTCAATCAACTCACACATAACACGTCTCATATCCAAACTATTCGAGACGATTTATTCTATTCATGTCATGCTAGAACCCAAATTTTTCCAAATCGCAATCATTTTCATTTCTACCCAATCGCCTTCAACCCTATGTTCTCAATAAACTTCGGGACGAAGTTTCCAAAAGTAGGGGAGACTGTAACATCGAAATTTTTTTCCCAAATTCTAATACGTAAAAGCCCTTACTTTATCATTAATTTTATACTAATATGAAGTTTTTATTTTTCTACCACCCAACTTATATATATATATATATGTATATATGTAATAATAATAATAATAATAGTATTAATAATAATAATGATAATAGTATTGATAATAATAAATAAAACCAACATCTCTAAACTCAACCTACAAACCCAACCCAACCCAACCATCCCCTTACCCATACTTGGAGCCCACCCAAAACCCTTTTAAAAATTCTGAGCCATAACCGGCCCATCTCCTTTGCTGCACAACCAAGCCCAGGCCCATCTCTCTTATCCCTTCCCTTTTTGTAAAGAAAAAAAAAACGGCCTCCCAGGGCTCGAACCTGGAAACCTTCACAGACTCCCATCATGACTTACCAACTGCTCTGCAAGTTCCTTGGTGATAGAACCTCACGCGTAATTATTATAACTCTTTAAACCCGACCCATGCTCTCATCCCTTCCCCTGCTGCTGCTCCTCGACACATAACAGCTTTTAGATTTATTTTTTTTCTTTCTTTTTGATCAGTTGACTTTTTAATCAAACTAAATTTGGAAAAACATAATCAAATTAAATGGTGCTAACACGGCGACGCAATCAAACCATCCATATCCAACTCCTAATTTGCGTTATTACAGCTCAAATTGAGCATAATCCACTCGACATTGACCATTCTCGGGTCAATGATCAAGACCTTCCATTATCAGCAAACCACTATAAATTAAACCCTTTCTCCTCATTCTGATCGTCCCTCGTCTCTCAATTTTCACTCAAAAACACTCTTCCTAGTTCAATTCACGATCGTTTGACTTTTGGTTTGACTATGGTTTAGAGAAGCTTCACAACTGGTATGATTTAGTCTTTTGATTTTAGTATGTTAATCGGTCCTTCACAGTTATTAACCCCATGCTTAATCAGGTTGTGATTGTGTATTTTATTGAAATAAGAAACTAGGGTTCTTGGGGTATTTGCTTGGAGAAGATGACATTGGTGTTAATTGTTTAAAAGAGTTTTCAAATAAAAACAATCACCATCAAGCCTAGTAGCCCAGTTGGTTAGGCAGCTAGGTGTTAAGGTGGAACCGGCCCAATGCCCGGGTTCGAGCCCCACCCTATGCATTTTTTTTTGGTTTTTCGATTTATTGGTTTAAATTATATAATTATTCACTTTATTTATTTAAAATACTTATAAGCCTTCAAAAATTCCCAAAATTTTACATAATGATGTTCATACCCTAAATATTATTATTCAGATTTTTATTTCCGAAAATATATTTATTTTATATATATAATAAATAATACAAGTTTATTCAATTATAATTATAAAATTATCTAAAAATATCAAAACGATTTTATTAAATTCCACAAAAATTATCCTAAACTTATAAAACAATAAACATTCCAGATATGATTTTTATTTCTGAAAAATCATTTATTTAATATTTTTAATTGATTTTTGTTATTTTAATTATAAATAAATCATAATAAATTCATTTTTTATTATTTTTGCATCAAAATTTCACATAAATTATTATTAATCATTTAGATCAGAAATATAAATTTTTGACTCGAAATTTATAATTTTTTAATATTTTTAAATATTAAGTCTATATTTTGTCAAATAAATATTTATATACAAATATTCATTAATTAAGAAAATAATTTTATAAAAATTATTTTCACATTTATTACATTATAATTCAACTACTTTTGGATAATATTGGTCAGAAAACATTTTCATTAATTATTTCTTTATTTATTTTAATTATTCAAATTTAATCATAAATCAATTGTTAATCCCCAAATTAGGAACCCTAGCATATTTTAGACTAGAAAACTTAGACTTAATAAGTTTTCCCCAACACTTATTTATTACCTTGAAATAGGGTGATATTTGGATACACACGAGTCACATTTGTTTATATATCAAGGGTCTCCATTCTAACATAAAGGTGAGTTTACATAGCCCCTTTTCTGTTTTACATTTTTGGGGTGAAACATGTTTAAACATTTTATACTATCAATTACTCATACTTACTTGTGATTCAATTACACTATCATTCTATCATTTGACTGTAACAAAAAGACAGAGTACAATCATTAACAATGATCAAGCCGCCTGTTTAGATTATAGCGCTATAGGTCTGACAAACCCATCCCCCCGCATAAATTCAGGGATGATCGATAACAGTAACAACATTTAACTAACTTGCGGGTTAGTCCTCAGTCGACACAAGGTTTGATTGTACAAAGACGCATTGTTACATGTCGGACTCATACTCTATCATCGTACAACTGTGATTGTTGTACAAACTATTGTTATCAATTATATTCAAAAACCTATGTATTCTCACCAACTTTTGTTGACCCAAAATATTTTCAAACTAAACATGTTTCAGGTTATACTTGCTTGAAGATTGAGTTAATGCTTGAAGATGCGTGCATAGTATTATTCATTTTGATGTACAAATTCTTGTAGAACAATTGTATGTAATTTATTTAAATCATTTAATGAAATTTATTATTCACCATGAGCTACTGAACAATCATCAATACGTGACATCCCGATGTTTCCGCCATCGGTTGGGGTGTTACATTTTGTGAAGGTATATTTCTAAATACCCTATGGTGTGGTTATAAATGTTTACATGTGGTCGAGTTGAATCAAAAGTCAAAATACCTTATTTTTCAACATTACCAAAACACAACAATTTTGTTTTAACTCATTCAATATTAATGTAAACATGGTTAAACACATTTCCTCCTTTAGTATATAGCTTATTTTAGCATTCCAAAGTCAAAAGCCATGATTTGCACTTTAATCGCCCAATTTTGAAAAACAAACAATTCCAAGTTTCAACATCTTACTTAGGTGATTTTAACCCATGGAAATCTTAACACTCCAAAATCTCAATTTCACAAGTTTCATCTCAAAACAAGTACTCATCATCATCATAAAATGGTATTTAACACCTTCAATATTGTTAATCATCATTATTCAACATACTTAGTTACATAAGTTACTTTTGATAAAAAAGAAACATGTATACCCCCTTTGGCTATGACCCAAATCCGACACAGAATGCACCATGAAAATGTCACTTTTAACTATGTTAATCCCTTGATTAACCTTTCTTTAGAACATATCTCATGTAGGTGATTCATCTTGCCTTAAATAGACACTTTTAGCTACATAAGATTATATTAGAATAACTTACAACTAGCAAAAGGCTAGGGAAGAGTAATCAATGATTAGTGAGGGTTTTAAGTAGGTTTTGAGGGAATACTCTATATATTATCACGTGTGTCTGTAGCTTTTGGGTTAGTCGTTTTAGTTTAGTTTGTTGTCTATTTGTAATGTTTAAGTTTGTATTGTTCCATTCGCATTATCGGTCAGGCGAATGAGTTTTTGTGAAGATGCGAATGAGTCAGGTAAAACTCATTCGTATGCTTTTTGGGACATTCTCACACTCGACTGTGTGAATGGGTATGGTCTATATATATAGGTGTCATCTAGAGATTGGGAGAGTTTTGGTCAGTTTGTCAGTTATCATTTAGCGCCAATTCTTTGTTTGAAAACCTAGATGAGGTTGTTTATCATAATTAGTGTCTATAAACGTTATTGAATGATTCTAATAATTATGATAAGCATTGAAATGATTTCTTGTGCGTGATTGTCGTGTTTTACATCAATTTGCTAGATCGGGAGGGTTTCCACACCTTTCGATTTACGAATCGTGCAGATTATTGTTAGTTTGATCATCCTTGATCCTACAAAGTGGTATCAGAGCCTTGTGTTCAATCTCACGATTGCAAATTGATTAACTTTCAAAGATTTCAGGTCAAAATTGTTCAAACCTTACTGATTTCAAAGGTTTTCAATAAAAAATGGTTTTTGAGTGATTTAAAGGTCAATTCGAAGTCAATTTCAAAAATTCTTTCACAAAAGTTGTACTACATTCATTCCGAATAATAACCTTCACAATTACAATAAATTAGTGAAAATTTTCAAAATTCAGATAAAAAATTATGTTTTTGAACTCAAGAAGATGATGGGTTTTCGAACAGTGCGAATGACTGCTTGTGAGTCTGCAAATGAGTCTATCCGAGTCTCATTAGTATTGAATTTTAGTGCGAATAGGTCTCATTCATATCTTTAGCTATGTCATTTGCATTTTTGGTTCTCATTCGTATCATAGTTTCCCATTCGTATTATCGAACCTATGAATAGCTATTTCTGTCACTCATTCGCATAAACTTTTCGTGTGAATAACTCTATATTTCACCCATTCGCATATTCGATCAGAATTTCAAGAATTTTTCTAAGTGTTGAAACTTTTCAAGCAATGGATAACATTTGGGGATTTCCAATGACCCGACGTAACACGAATCAGCAACAACAACCACCAATGAATCCCTGGGCGTTTGCAGCAGAAAAAGGGAAACATATTGCACAACCATCTCAACAACCTATGGTTAACTATTGGGCAGTCACGACCTCGGTTCAACCTGTTGTGCGACTTCAAGCTCAACCTACATCGGATTATTGGGGTGTTGCAGCAGCAGTTGCTCAAAACCAAACCACACCCTCTATTAACATGTTGATGAATGATTTATCTACTGGAATTGGAAACCGATTGCCAAAGCTTATGGATATGTCTCAGTATCCATCATGGCACAAAATATTTAGGCATCATTTAGAAGGTTTGGATGGTGGTGAGGCATGGCAACTTCTAGAGCGAGGATATGTGAGACCACTGATTGAGAACTCAATATCGCCAGTTTCATTGGATGATATGACCGAAGCTAAGAAGAAGAAGAAGAAGTATGATGCTGAGAAGAAGGCTTATTCTCAACATTCTCAAGCTTTGACTCAGGATTTATTGCATCAATTCGGACCGTATACAACATCAAAGAAATTTTGGGATGCTTTCCAGAGTAGGAATGATGGGAACGAGAGAACTAAGATGACCAAAATGGATCAATTAAAGAAGGAATTTGAGAACTTCAGCTTCATACGGAATGAGACACTCAAGTAATTGACTACTCGATTCTATCATCTGTTGTACAACTTGTCTAATTACAACATTTCCTATCCGATGTCTGAATGTGTTGAAAGGTTTGCAGATGCGTTTCCTGTGTATTGGAGTCAATATTTGGAGGTACTGAAAGAAATGGACACATTCAATTTTCTAACATTGAATGAGTTCATCCAAAAGTTGCAGAACGAAGATGCCAAGGAGAGAAGAACCTCAAACATGGACAATGTCACAGTTGAAGTTGCGCAAAAGCACAATGCATTAGTTTCAGCTTTTATTGCATCATATAATGGACTCGTTTCTTGATTTCATCTAATGTTGGACAAGCATCATCAAGCTTGAGTCCGATTGTCCTGGAAACCTCAAACATGGACAATGTCACAGTTGATGTTGCACAAAAGCACGTTGCTTTAGTTTCAGCTTTTGTTACATCATATAATGGACTCGTTGCAAGTAAAATTGGAAACAACATTTTGACAAATGAAGATTATTCTCAGATCAATAAAGATGAAATGGAGCTTATCGATATTCAGTGGGCTTTTGCGAGTGTGGTTAGAAGAGCTCATGAGTTTATGGAGAGATCTGGGAGGACTGACTTGGCTACAACTCCTAACACAACTTATGGGTTCAACAAAGCCAAAGTTACCTGCTTCAATTGTGGCACCAAAGGCCACTTTGCTCGTGAATGTACTAACCCAAAGCAACAAGGTAATTATTATCCATTTAACAACAACAATCAAAACCGACAAAACAACTATCAAAACCCAAACTGACAACTCACTCCGTTCAATGCAACCCAAAAACAAACATCACCACCCCAACAACCTCAAAACACTCCAAACACTGAAAGAAACATTGTTCCAGTAACCACTCCTACAAACCAAAACCAAAATGACAATAAAGCATTGGTGATACAATCAGATGAGGGGTTTAACTAGAATGACATACAGTTGGGAGTTGAAGAGTTATCTAGTGGGAATGTGGCATGTTATGCTCAAGAAGTAGTTGAAGATGTCACTGAACAGATGGAGGAAGTTGTTGAAGAAACAGTTTTTGAACGTGAAGAGTCTAGTGAGGTGATTGAAGAAAGTGTTGAAGTGAATTCAGAAGTTCAAGATTCTGATTTCTCGGATTCAGAAAGTGAAGCTGATTTTGAAGCTAGCTTGAACTCACTTGACAATGATGTTGATCAGTTACTTGCTGAAGCTGATTTTGTGATTAGCAGGAAGTCTTGCATGGTGGATGATGCGTATACTCGGATTGACTATTCAAAATTTTTTCATGGGAAGGAGTCGCATTTCGCCCTCATGGCAATAACTGAATCATCAACACTGGTAAGTTCTAACTCACTACCTAAATGTCATGATTGTGTTACATTACTAGGTAAGTGTGATAGACATGAAGAGCAAGTTCTCAACTTAAAATCTGATTTGGCCAGTGCTAGAACTGCAAACGAGAGTTTTAGGTAAAATGAAAAGGTGTTAAACAAAACTTTTGAAAGTTACAAGAAAGATGTGTCCAAGTTAACAAAAACCTTTGCTAACAAGAAACTGGCAATTAACAACTAATTTAATGAAAACTGAAGACACAAAACTAGAAATGGCCAAAGTCAGATGTTTGTATGAGAAAATCAACAAGAAATTGGAAAGCTATCTCAATGTGAGATATGTCTTAGACCAGATTGTTGAGGTACCAAACAAAGATGGTGTAGCAACAAGCATAATTTATAACTCTATTCCATCACCAGCTTTTCGAAAATCATAATTTTGACATGGTGGAAAAGGAGTGTTCCACATCTGAAACCGAATCAAACACTTCAAGTGTGGGTGATCCGTATTCAGATGTGAGACTGATACTTGGAATCAATAATGAAAATGTGGTTGCTGTGACTGGTGATTCTTACTCAGATGCTGAGGAAGATCCTGAATCGTTAGTTGAGATTCCATTGGAAAATCACATTGCATGTGATCCAACTCCTAATGTTCAGGTTCCTCCCAAGGTAGAAAACAAACCTAATCCATCAGTACAGAAATGTGAGTCGAAAGAATCTGAGAAAGGAGTGAAAATATTCTATCGGGTTGAGGGTTCTGATTAGATATTTTCCGCTGAGGAATATCCCATACAATTTGTCAATTATTCAAAAATTTCTAAAATCTGGCAAGAAAGTAATATTTGCTTTCCCAAATCTGAAAGAACAAATGACTTTCCACCGGAGTTAATTAGACAACTGTATTGTGATGGTTCAAAAAGTCAAGAATTCATGTGACTAAATTTGTAAAACCAACAGAAAGTATTGAATCGTCTTACTCACTGGAGCCTGCTGCTGAGAGTTTAAGAATGAAGTATATTGAAGATCAATACCTGGTAAAAACTTTTCCGATGGTCCATGATAAAGAAACGTTTGAGGAATATCGTGCCTGGTTTAAATGTGGGGAGAGAGGGCATTTACTTGCTCACTGCCCATATGTAAGACGCAAAAGGTTTGAAGTTGGGAGTAGGAGAGATTTCTAGGAATTTGAGAGTTGTTTCTCCTAAAAAGCCAAATGCGGAATCAAAAGGAAAAAAACCGATTGTTTATGATAATCGCAATCGAATTGCTATGAACCAAATGGAGAAGAAAGTTAAGGTGAGCACGGTAAATGAAAAATATGTGGAAAAATCAACTACTAAACCATCAGTGAAGTTGAATGCCGGACCTTCATCTGTTAAATCAGACAAGGTTACCAAAACTGCTCAAACAAAGGTTTTACCAAAGAAAACTGACAGTTAAATCTAAATCAACTAAGCAAATTAAGATTTTAAAGAAACCTTAGCAGGCTTGGATATCAAAAGTTTTTTTTAATGATACAGTTTCATTTTCAAAAGAGTTAGTCAAAGTTTGTGAGAATGGATTCAATCAAAGGAAAGTTGCTCCTAAGATTGATGACATTGGACGACCTAACACCGTGAAGGCTTGTGACGTGTGCGGATATACACATAATTTTACAATGAAATAAACACACGTTTGGTTTTAGTATTTATAAAAATGGTTTAGACATTAACATTAAAACACACACAAAAAGGCAAGTGTACCCTGTCATATATGTACTAAGCTCAGATAGGAACAAGATATCGATCCATGGACGCGAGCGGACGCAATAGTACTTAAACTCTATCCCCGATTTACTAGTAAAAGATAGTTTGAAGTTTTTTAAACTAAAATAATTCTAAAACATAAGTAAGACTCCAAATACAATATATATATATAGGATTTGGTTCAAATGAGAACCTTTCCCCAAATTGAGAACTGAGAGAACCATTCTGGGCCACACATTTCTCTAAGGCAAAAAAAAAAAAAGAATTTTTTTTTTTTTTTTTTTTTTTTTTTTTTTTGCAAAAATCGCTGCTTTATATGTAAGGAAATTTTTTTTTATTTTTTTTTCAGTATACACATGTGTATAATTACATTATACACATATGTATAATGCAATATACACATATGTATAACTGAAATATACACATATGTATAGCTGAAAAATGCTATATACACATATGTATAATTTCTATATACACATATGTATAATTGACATACACACATATGTATAAATGAAAAAAAAAATTCAAAAAAAATAAAAAAATTTTTTTTTCCTTGCATAAAAATGTGCGATTAAAGCAAAAAAAAAAAAAAAATTTTTTTTTTTTTTTTTTTTTTTTTGCCTTTATATGAAATGTGTGGCCCAGAATGGTTCTCTCAGTTCTCAAATAGGGGTTGGTTCTCTTAGGATCCCTACCCTATAATAACAATCCTAGCATGTCAACTACCTAACATATGTTAAATAGGCGTGAGATCAACATTCCCATTCCCATTTTCAGACAATTAGTATCCCTTTCGGGAATCCTAACATGACAACTATACGGAAAGCTAACACGATAACCACCTCAAATTGTTTATTAGCGAACAACTGATATAATCTCATGCAAATCTTCTAAAGATAAGTTAGTCATCTGTTAAGAGTTTTCTAACCTCACTAATCAGGGAAAGCAATACCGAATACATAATACAACCACCGATACTAGCATAAAGTAGAGCATATCACAAACTATTCCATTACCCACTTTGAACACAAATCTATTAAGATCACCATTTTCACCAAAATAACTCACAAAGATCAACAACCGTTTCAAAGATCAGTAACAACACCATAAAGCTTTTTAAACCTTTTACATGCCGATAAGCATTTCTAATCATTATTCACCTGACTTTAACCAAACCAATTCCCGTTTCCAGTTTCATGGTGTAAACACATTAACAAGTTAACTAGTCTACTACTGATCGATTAACCAGACGGTTTTTCAACATGTATCCGACTAACACAACACGATAATCATCAAAGTCATGCAAACATAACCAGAAATCCAACAACAATGAAACATGGTTGCAATATGATAATCAAGATTCAAACATGAAAAACACCAAATTCATATAAAACATGATTAAAATACAAACGATTGTTTTAACTACTAACGATTACTTGTTTTTACCCGTAGGTTACAATACAATAGCTAATCATCACATATAAGCTGAAATAACATGATCTAAACAAGATTGAATGTTTAAAGATCAAACCATAAAATGTTAAATGTGATGGATTGGATGATTTGTGTTTAAGGTAGACATGTTTGAGTGTTGTGGGATTTTGAAAAAGTTGAGAGATTTTTTGTTGAATTTGATTTGTGGTGTTGTGGGACTGTTAGTAATTATCAGATGGGTTTATATATCTGAGGTTTAATGACGATGTCAACTTTCTGAATACTTGTGTTTTAATTGGAAGTTAATGACACCTTCGATTTATACAACCCACTTGATGGTGTAACGGTTACTTTTTCTACTTCCGTTTTTACTGTACTATCCGTCGTGTCCCATGATGTCTAGGATCTTCCCCTTTCAAGAACAAAAGGTGACTTTTTGATCTTGAATCAATCATGTGATGAAATGTGGATAAACTATTTCCACTATTGATGCCACTACTCTTCTTAACTAGCAATGAAGTTAACCATAAGTCCAGATTTGTGAAAAATCCGTGACTTTAGTTATTGGAACAAAATATCCAGATTTCTGGGATTTTGTCCTCATCCATTCTTCTAAATATATGTATGTATATATATATATATATATATATATTAATGGATGAGAATGAAACTCGAAGTGGCCTATCATAAAAGTAGCCATGAAAATTAATGTGACACCAAATGATAAATGAGTATGTCAACGTTTGAATCCTGCTTCGAAGATGGATCAAACCTTTTTACATCCATTATCATTTTCGAGTTTCATTCTAATTTTGTTTTTTGGATCGAGAGAGATTGTGTGAAGTCTGCTTCTCGAAATAAGATTATGTGGAATCTAATAATTGCTGAAAAACCACTGATGGTTATCATCTATTGAATATCATTTGTTGTTTAATCATCTGTTGCAGAACCTCTGTTGTGCAACATCTGGTGAAGAACCTATGTTAAGTCAACATCTGGTGAATAACTTAAGTTGTTTCAACATCTGTTGAAGAACCTCAGTTCTTTCAACATCTTGTGAACAACGTCAGTTGTTTCAATATCTGTTGAAGCCAAAGATCTGTTGGCTTTAACAGTTCTTCTTATAAGACGTTTAGTTCAACAGATCTTTCATGCTTGATTACATAGCTTTTTGACAATCCAATCTTTTTTAAAAATGTTTTCGGAATTGTAACATTTATACATTTTTGTAAAAATGTTAAAAATCTTTTCAATTCTCAGCCTTTGATGGTTTATTTTAAGAATTTTTGAGAATGAAATCTAAAAAGAAATTTGTTCTTGGTTTAAACTTCTTGTTTATATTTTCATTTCTCAATTGTAATGAACATTTTGAAATCATTTTCGAAAATTTTCAATTGACATAAAACAATTTTCTTTTGAAAGAAAATGACCTTCCTTGATCATAATGTCATTTTCTTAATGACATTGTTCTTCCAAATTTTACCCTTGAAAAGTCAAGTTGACTCTAGAAGTCAAAGATTGTCCATGAACCATGCAGAAAATCATTTTGTTGCCTTTTTGGTTCCAGATTTTCCCATATTTTGATACCATGTGTTGGTCCCAGAAGTATTAGCCTCACTTTGAATCAAATGGCAATGAGATTTCAACAATTTATAATCAATGTGCGGAATGAGAAATCAAACTTTCAGAAATAATAGAACACACATGTTTTTAAAAAGTTTTGAGTTTTATATAGTGACCACCTTTTAACAAGGATCACCTTTGGACTTTACAAAAGAATGAATCAAAAGAATTCTTATGGCTGTTGTGAATATGGTGTGGAGTATGTGTAAAAGATATATTTAAGAAGAGCAGATGTTTGCTATGTATATCACACACTTTCATATTTTCACTTGGCAATCTTCTCCTTCGTATGATGTCTTCTATTTATAGAGAAGTGTTGACCCTAAGTTGAGGAATAAACAATTGGTTTATTATCAACTTGTAGTTTTGCAGGTTGAAAATGGAAAGAAAGTCTTGCATGAATGATTGAGGTCAAGTTGCATGCATTTTAACTTTCTCACTTGTCAAGATTTCAGATTTCTTCCCATAAATCTGAAGTCTTTATCTTGGATTGGCCATATAGTCAATATCAGAGTTTGTCCCAGAAATATGGTTCCTTTATCCCAGATTTCAGTCTTCTTTCCCATATTTCATTAGATAGGAGTTGTATTTGTCTTTCATTGTCTATGTCTCCAAAGAGATCTTGTTCTTGAATCTTTCTTGATGTTTACCTCTTCATCTAGAACCTTTTCTGGATGATCTTCATTTTGTTCAACTTCTTGGTTCCTAGCTTCAGTTTTCTTGAAAACTTCATTATTTCTCATTTAGGTTCTAACACAAATTAAGTTTCAGTTCGAATATTTGTTTCTGATCCGAACTCCTTATTTTTGAGAAAGCTACTGATTTCGAATGAGTAGGTTTCCAGCTTTGAATATTTTTTGAAAATTCTATTGGCAGCTAGAGAATCTTGAGATTTTTGGAAAGTGACTTCCTTTCAAAGCTTTGATGATTTTGGAAAGTGATATCCCGAAAATTCTGTTTTCAACCGATTCCCTATTTCCTGAAGAAACAACTCAAAAACTCCCAAAAAACAGATCAAACAACACACATTAATAAAATTAAATTATTTTCTTCGCGTTCTTGAACAAATCTTCAAACCCAGACCAAAACTAAACCTGTGAAAACACTAAACAAACGTGAAATAGAACCAGCAAAAATAAAAATGAAAGCGAAAATAAATATGACCGAGAATTGAAACTAGCACCGAACACGTTCCTTGAATGATATCTAGCCATGTCCTTGAATCTTCATAATAAACAAATGAACAACCACAAACACAAGATGCAGAATATCTTGTACTCGCGTATATCAAACACAGAACAAACACAAGATTACTTTTAAATGCTTTTCTTAATAGCCGAATCAAAGATAACAATTAATAAGAACTACACCGAACTTGTAAT
Organism: Ambrosia trifida; assembly: GCA_028751855.1. Classification (NCBI taxonomy): domain Eukaryota; kingdom Viridiplantae; phylum Streptophyta; class Magnoliopsida; order Asterales; family Asteraceae; genus Ambrosia; species Ambrosia trifida. The sequence continues at coordinate 101,322,898 of CM054126.1, forward strand.
CCTGCTAGCAATCAAGAGATCCAACCATGTTAAACACCTCACGGCTCTCAATCTCTTTCTCGAACTCTCTATCTCATGCAACCAATGACTAACCATAATGACACTTCTAACCCTAAATCTCCATGCATCATAAGCATATACATGCATCAACGTGGGCTTTTAGTTGGACGTTTAATTGGGCTTTTACATTATGCTAGCTAATAACATCTTCAACGAACTAACTAGACAAGTTCTTCTAACGACACGAACATAAAATAATCTTATGTGAAGTAAGCCAAGCGTCTGTCACAAACATGTCCAACAATGATGTGACACCCGCCACTTAGCCAGGTCAAAATCCGTACACTTTCTAGTCAACGTTTAATTTTCCATGCATTATTCATGTCATTTTATTTGCATAAGTCCCCGAGACAGTCTAGCAATATCCGAACGAGTATAATTTCACCCATATCAACGAATCTTGGTGACACAAATTTAAACGATTACGAGTTATTTTCCAAAATCATGTATATAGATGCCCATTTATTTAATAATACAATGGGAAGCATCATGGAATTTACGTATAAAGCCTAGTATTTATTCAACTAACATACCAACACATATGTGTATATGTACACGACACACACACACACACACACACATATATATATATGTATGTATGTACATGAATACAAGAAGCTAGTAAACGCATTAATAACGAGCTCTTACATATTCTTTTTGTTCCATTGTAAATGAACTAACTAGTTTTGATTATAAACTTAACTATATTTGGTGAAACAAGTGATCAACACTAGGATTTATAAAATCTACTAGCCAAAAATGATCACAACCACTTTGATTAATGTTTTGTTCTTACTAGACATTGGAACATCATCAATGAAGTGTCAAATCCTCTTATTCTTTCTAAGACAAAATAAATATGGATTTGGTGGCTTAACCATATATGGCAAGATTCCTTAAACATCTTAGATTTATAATGTTGGGTTTGCCACATTGGTTAAGTGTCCACTCCTCTTTCTTGTTTTTTTTGGCCGATTATACCCCCCCATGTCCATAATAATCTTTTTCTTAACTAATTTATCACATGTTATATATAATCTCTAGAATCCACAATGTGTTGTCACATTAGATCAAGTCTTACCCAACATCATCATAGTATTTAGTCAACCTAAAGATATGATTAAAACCCTTGATTTGCTTGCAAGATTTGGGACAAAGTAGGATCATTAACCAAACATAGTAGGATTCCTTAATTCACCAAGAACTAGGGAAGATCATTACCCAAAATAACTTACAATCCCTTTCTTGTTTCCTTCCCATAACCGCCCCCCCCTTATACCCTCCCTAATCTTTTTTTTTTTAATCCAAGTCAAACTCTATTTTGGCATGTGTTGATTTGCTTCCATAGTTGAATTCATGTAATGTCACATATGCTTAGCATCTAACCAACATAATCATGAGATTTGTGATCCTCCAAAGTGTGATTTAGACCTTGGATATGCTAGGGAGATATGAGACATAAGAAGATTGTTAACCAAACATGGAAGGATTCTATGTAACACAAGGTTTGAGGATAATTGACTTACCCAAAGTGTTAAGCACCTTCCTAATCCCTTCCCACCTCCACCACTATATAAGGAGCCCTTTGTGCAAGAGTTTCACCACACCACAAACCTCTCTTCCCATCTCCTAGATTTCGAAACACACACACACATCCATGAAAGTTCTAGGAGCAACTAAGGAGTTCTAGCATCTTGCATTCTATCTTGGATCCACTAGGAGGTAAAAACCTTAACACATTTACTTCTTTACTTTGTTTGATTATCACATGGTTCACCTTAGTTCATGGTTTATCATTCATAATAAAACATCACCATAAGTGGATATGTATGTATGTTTGCGTGTGTGATATGTATGTATGTGTGCGTGAATATACATACATATGTATGTGTAGGTGTTTAGACATGTAAGAACCTAAGATATAATGTTACTTTACTCTAGTAATGAAAACAAAGTCCACGTGAGTACATACATACGTATGCGTGCGTGTATATACATAGTGTATATGTATGTGTAAAACAAACTGAAAAGCATAGATAGTAATGTGTATGGACTACAAGGATGCATATGTATATGGGTATGTATGTACAAGTGTAGATCCCATAGACATCCCTATCTATGGTCTTGTGTGGAAATACACATATGTAAATATAAGTATAGAGGTATGCATATATAGGTGTGAATACATGTGTATATGATACTTGGTATAGTAAAGACTAAGTGTATTTGTGAACTAAATAACTCTTTTTCAAAAGGAACATATTCTATATGGAAAGTAACATGTGTTAGGAAATAAGATCTATTTTTCCTATCCTAACTATTATTTTCAAGCAATATATAGTTGTCACCAAGGAAAGCTAAACCAACATACCACTAAGGATCGGGTGAACCACGAGTACCATGGATTACCTATTTGTATAAATCTAAGGTACCCATGTATGTATATAGGACGAGATACCTAGTTGTCGGACATACACTTTTGCTAGACTACACGCGGACTTGAGGTGATTTCTCACGGCCCCTTTTTACTGTTTTCTATTTTGGGGAAAAGCATGCATTGTTTACTAGTTTTAGAGTGAATCCTAGCCGACCGGCGTACATGAGATGATATGTTTAGAGTACTCATCAAATCCCTCGTTTATTTGTTTATCATAACCATTAGCTATGGATATAGCCTAGAAACGCTTGAATAGATCTATTGGGTTGACACCCCCACTCTTGGTTAGTCGCTCTAACCAGATTTATACGATATGAGAGTGCTTGCATATCTTTTATGACGATTCATTGCCTTTATTGTGCAATGTGTGAGGCACCACTCGTCAAGGTTTGGTTTTGGACTCATGATGGTTTATCATCATTGTTCTTGGCTAGACAATGATGGTTCATTCAAGGATTTCTTTAAACTTTACATTTGGTTTACAAAACGCGCGAACTCGCCAACATTTTGTTGACAAAGTTCTTATGCATGTTTTTCAGGTAACTAAATCATGGATGGAACTTGGGTTACGATTGGGCAATCATTCACAACCACCACGTATCGTGTCATCAAAACTTTTGACCTCGCTAAGGGTTTTAAAATGTATATTGTGAAACTGGTTGTTATCAAACACGATTGGTACTTTTATAAATAAATAAATATGAATGTTTGCTCATATCTTGTGCTTGAAAACCTTTCGTGGTTACATTCCTTGTTTTTGCCTAGGCGTGGTGTAACAGATTGGTATCAGAGCTCAAGGTTATAGCGAACTAGTTTTCTATAAAACTAAACTATAACTACAGCGATTTTCAAATGGAAAGTTTTCCTTGCATGAATTTTTTTTTCATCAGGATGCGCTGACCAAGTTCCATGCCCTTTTTCTGCATTGCATTCACGCGAGTATAGCACATGAGTTCTTAACGCTTATCGATATTTATATGTGTACTTTGGATTTTGACAGGATCATGGCTACCCCTACTTATGTGATTGTTATTTCAGACTCGGAGGATGATTCATTCGCTCTCCCCGAGATGTCTAGTGACGATGATGTCGATGGTTACTTCGCTGATTCGGAGCCCGAAGAGGATGATGATGTAGACATTATAGGAGATAGCATGCAGCTAGATCCCGTCGTGTTGGATGATGAGCCTGACGTTCCTGTCGATGAGGCTCAGGGCGATGCTGCGGATGCCGCTGTCCCAGCCCCTGTGGCTGCGGAGCCGTCAGCTGAGGTCCCACGTGTGGTGGAGCCGCCCGCTGATGTGCCGGAGTCTTCCCGCTCTTGTCGTCTGATTCTTGGCGGTATGCGCACTGTATGCACCGCCAGGTAGCGTGTGCGTAGAGCCCAGCCCGTGGAGCCTGTGGCACCAGGCTAGCCTAGCCATGCTGTTGAGTCTTCCGAGCCCCCTTGGAAGAAATTGCTTAGGAGGTCCCAGGCCCGCAAGCGGACCTTCCTACCTATTGTAGCAGGCTACTTGGCCCATAGCGACGAGGATTCCAACGACGACGTCTTTATTTCTGCTCATGGTGTCGAGTCCTCCCAGCCCCCTGCTGACTCTCCTGCCCCCGGTCCTCTTGGTACCTTACCTATGCGCCGCACCCACCACTCGGTGCGTGGCATGATAGGTACTCATGATGATCTGATCCGTGATCTCTATGATCGTATGGATGAGTTGGAGGCCGATGCGCAGGCCGAGGGTTCTACGAGGGCCGCTATCATCGAGCACCTTACTACTCTTTGGGGCCGAGGCTGAGCGTGGGCGTGCCGATGCGTGGAGACGTTTGGACATCCTCGACCAGAGGATGTGCGAGCTGGACCATGGGATGCGAGCTGCTATTGCTACCCTAGTTGCTACCTTTCCTCCACATCCTCAGTAGTTAGGTTGTAGTTGTATCTTTTGTTATCTAACCTAACCGATGGTAGTATCTTTTGGGTCATTTCATTGTATGGTTTGGGTGATAGTATTCTACATATTTTGTATCATTATCACAAACCGGTGTACTAAAAACGAAATGAATTAATGAAATAACGATGTTATGATTTATTTATGTCTCTCTATATTTATCTGTTTATGCTATGATTTAGTTAGTTATCCTTGTTATATGATTATATGAGAATGCATTATTGTTATTGTATCCGATGGTTATGTGAAAACGCTTGTCACGGGTATTGTGAAGTTCATGGTTGTTTATTCGAGCGCACATGACTGATAATATTTTTGATAAATATGAGTCTCATTCTTTTTATTTCTGATGTAATAGAAAGAATTCATGCTGCTCCGAAAGAACACCCGCAATACCGAGGACAACACATTCCCAACCACGTCCAAAGAGCTAGCCCGCATGACGCTAACCGCACAGACTCCAGTGGTGGATATGGCAGAAATGGTAGGCGAAGGACAAATGACAATAACACTGGTAAAATATCGATTCGCTATGCTCCCTATAGCCTTGTAATCACTACTGTTATTGATGATGTTTCATTATCTATGACACAGACGGTGAGAACATGGTTCATGGCTGTTCCTACAAGAATTTCATGGCTTATAAACCATGGAGTTTCCGTGGGTCGGAAGGAGCGATCGGTATTTGTCGTTGGATTGAGAAAATGGAATCAGTTTTGGATATCAGCGGTTGTGCAGAGGACCAGAAAGTTAAGTAATCTACCTGCACCTTCTAGGATGAGGCGTTGACTTGGTGGAATCTGCAAGTTCAGACTTTAGGTAGAGATGCTGCGTATGGTCTCTCGTGGAGCGATTTGAAGTCCATGCTGACGGAAAAGTACTGCCCCCGTAGTGAGCTGCAGAAGCTTGAGTCAGAGTTTTGGAAACTGACTATGTCTGGAGCGGAGGTCGCCGCCTACACTACTCGTTTTCATGAGCTATCTCGTTTAGTACCCCACGTGATTACTTCGGAATATAAACGGGTTGAAAGGTACATATGGGGACTCTCCCCTAAGATTTGTAGTATGGTAACTGCTGCTGAACCCACCACCATTCAAGGAACCGTCACCCTCGCTCATAGTCTTACGGATGACGCAGTGCGTACGGGCGCATTGCTTAAGAAGGAGGTTGAGAAAGGAGGAACCGCGGGTGACAAAAGAAAGACTGCTGATCGGGCATCAGACTTCCCGCTGCCATGCTAAGGTTGTTGGTAACTCTGCCGGGAAACCAGGGTGCTTTGAGTGTAGTGCTGCGGATCACTTCAAGAAGGATTTACCGAAGTTGAGGAACCAAGCTCGCGGTAGAGCTTTTGTGATTGGAGCTGGTGAAGCTCGTGAGGATCCCAACGTTGTTACTGGTACGTTCCTCGTTAACAACACTTATCCTTCCGTACTTCTCGATACTTGTGCCGATTTATGTTTTGTGTTGACCAACCTTAGAAAGACCATTGGGTAGGATCTAGTAAGTTGGGCACACGTTACTCTATAGAATTGGCCAAAGGTAAGGTTATTGAGTCGGAAGAAGTCGTTGAAGGATGTACCCTAAACTTGGGAGATCATGAGTTTCGTGTCGGCATACAGCCAATCGAGTTGGGCAGTTTCGATGTGGTAGTTGGCATGGATTAGTTGTCGAAGAACCATGCGGAGATTGTGTGCCGAGAAAAGATTGTCCGTATTCCCCTTCCCAGTGGCGAAGTTCTTTCGGTCAAAGGAGAGAACAGCCGAACCACGGTACGGATTATATCTTGCATGAATGCCCAAAAGTGCATTCGTAAGGGCTATTGTGCGTTTCTAGCACACGTGACGGAGAAGAAGTCGAAGGAGCTGAAGATCGAAGACATCCCTGTCATGAAGGATTTTCCCGAAGTCTTTCCTGAAGAGCTGCCTGGATTGCCGCCTCCGAGGCAAGTGAAGTTCCGTATTGATTTAGCACCGGGATCTACACCTATCGCCCGTTCTCCCTACCGCTTAGCGCCATCAGAGATTCAGGAGCTTTCGAGCCAATTACAGGAGTTGTTAGACAAGGGTTTTATTCGACCGAGTTTCTCCCCATGGGGCACGTCTGTATTGTTTGTGAAGAAGAAGGATGGATCCTTCCATATGTGCATAGACTACCGTGAATTAAACAAGCTCACTATCAAGAATTGCTACCCTCTCCCCAGGATTGATGATCTGTTTGATCAGCTGCAAGGCTCTAGCTACTACTCTAAGATTGATTTAAGGTCTGGATATCATCAACTTCGTGTGAAAGAGGAAAGCATACCTAAAACGGCTTTTAGGATGCGTTATGGTCATTATGAGTTCATTGTGATGCCTTTTGGATTGACCAACGCACCGGCAGTGTTTATGGATTTGATAAATAGAGTGTGCAAGCCGTATTTGGACAAGTTCATGATTGTCTTTATTGATGATATATTGATATACTCACGAACTCAAGAGGAGCATGAGCAACATTTGAAGTTGATCCTTGAGCTATTAAAGTATGAGAAGTTATATGCTAAGTTCTTCAAGTGCGAATTTTGGATTCGCGAAGTTCACTTTCTTGGACATGTAGTGAACGAAAGAGGTATCCATGTCGATCCAGCAAAGATTGAGGCAATTAAGAATTGGGAAGCTCCCAAGTCGCCAACGGAAGTGCGACAATTTTTAGGACTCGCTAGATATTATCGACGGTTTATTGAGAACTTCTCTAAGATAGCTCAATCTTTAACCATTCTGATTGAGAAGGATAAGAAGTTTGAATAGGGTGACTAGCAAGAATCTGCCTTCCAGTTGTTGAAGCAAAGGTTGTGCAGTGCACAGATTTTGTCCCTGCCCAATGGTACGGACGATTTTGTGGTCTATTGCGATGCTTCACACCAAGGTCTTGGTTGTATCTTGATGCAAAGGGATAAGGTGATTGCATATGCCTCTCGTCAACTCAAGGTTCACGAGAAGAATTACATTACGCATGACTTAGAGTTAGGAGCTGTAGTTTTTGCACTCAAGATTTGGAGACATTACTTGTATGGAACCAAGTGTACTGTCTTCACAGACCATAAGAGCTTGCAACACATCTTCGATCAGAAGGATTTGAACATGAGGCAGAGAAGATTGGTTGAATTGCTGAACAATTACGATTGTGAGATCAAGTATCACCCGTGAAAGGCAAACGTCATAGCGGATGCCTTAAGTCGAAAGGAACGCATCAAACCCCTACGTGCCTGCACACTAGGATTGACGATCCATTTGAATCTCACAGACCGCATTCGTGAAGCCCAGCAGGAAGCTCTTAAGGAGGCCAAAATCAAGGAGGAAGCTTTGCACGCCATGGTTAGACTATTGGAACCCAGGACTGATGGAACGTTATACTTCGCTAATAGGATTTGGGTTCCATTATTTGGTGGATTGAGGGAATTGGTACTCGAAGAGGCCCATAAGTCAAGATATTCGGTTCATCCAGGAGCCGATAAGATGTACAAGGATTTGAAGGAACTATATTGGTGGCCTAACATTAAAGGTAGTATTGCTATGTACGTGGGAAAGTGCCTCACGTGCTCTAAGGTCAAAGCTGAGTACCAGAAACCCTCCGGCTTGTTACAGCAACCTGAGATACTCGTGTGGAAGTGGGAGCAGATTTCGATGGATTTTATCACTAAGTTTCCAAGGACGGCAAGCAGTGACGATGTAATTTGGGTAATTGTGGATCGATTGACCAAATCTGCTCACCTTTTGCCAATCAAGGAAACTGATAAATTGGATAAAGAGTTAATTGCAGTTTTCATCCCTGTGGTTTGCCTAAACTAACAGGTTCAGCCAAGACTTAACACCCTGAGTACCTGTGCTTTCATTTTCTAACAGTTTAGATCCCTCGACCTAACGGCCGTTAGTTGTTCCGCTAGTTTTTGGATAAATTGACTAATATACCCCCATCTTCTCCAACCACCACCTACAACACCACCTGCAACACCAATCACCACCACCACCACCATCACCACAACCTGCAACACCAGTCATCTTCTTCAGAACTCTTCTTCTCTGGCAAAACTCGTCTTCTCCGGCAAAACTCGTCTTCTCCGGCAAAACTCGTCTTCTCTGGCAACACCAGTCATCTTATTCAGTAGAACTCCGGCAAAACTCGTCTTCTCCGGCAAGAATTCCGGTCATCCTTCTTTCTCTCTGTTTTTCGATTTCTTCTCTGTTATTATTCATAGATTGTACGACAACCCTTCAGATTGATCACTAGTTCGTGGTATACTGTGGTAAAATCTCGCGCAGAAATTTGTATTTAGCAACCGTTACGGTTACGATGGCGTCGTGATTCACTAAATCATCATAATATTCAGGAATCTTAGAAAACCACTTGTATTATATAAGCCAATTTGTACCGGAATCATATCTGCGTTTTTATCCAAAAACAAGGATGCTTTATTTTGATTTTTTTTCTTTGAACCAGGCTCTGTTTTCTTCCGGTTGTTAAATTACCCGATACCCGTAAGAAAGATGTCTCTGAACCGGCTGTTTCTGAACCTCCGGTTGTTGTGAACCGCCGGTCGAATTCCGCGTCGTCTCATATTAATTTTAACTCCGATTCTGATGATGAGTCGCTTGATTTGCACTCTAAGAATAATGGTATTCAAGGTATGTTGACTTATTAGCCACAGAAAGTTATTATGATTCGATTGATTCCTTGAAGGATTATTATTATTATTATTATTATTATTATTATTATTATTGTGGAGAGAGGAGATGGTGAGGAGCGAGAGGGTGGCGGTGGAGGTGGTGGTGGTGGGTATGTTGGTTGGAAAAGATGATGAAAGGGTATAAAAGAAGTGAAGATGGTGGAGGAGAGAGGAGAGGGAGGGTGGCGGTGGAGATGGTGGTGGTGGTGGTGGTGTTGCAGGTGGTGGTGGTGGTGGTGGTGTTGCAGGTTGTGGTGGTGGTGATTGGTGTTGCAGGTGGTGTTGTAGGTGGTGGTTGGAGAAGATGGGGGTATATTAGTCAATTTACCCAAAAACTAACGGAACAACTAACGGCCGTTAGGTCGAGGGATCTAAACTATTAGAAAATGAAAGCACAGGTACTCAGGGTGTTAAGTCCTGGCTGAACCTGTTAGTTTAGGCAAACCACAGGGACGAAAATTGCAATTAACTCTTGGATAAATTGACAAAACTCTACATTAAGGAGGTTGTATCTAGACACGGTATACCAGTTTTCATCATTTCGAATCGTGATAGTCGGTTTACTTCTAGGTTCTGGTAAACGCTGAACGAAGCCCTCGGTACTCGATTAGACATGAATACAACTTACCATCCCCAGACTAATGGTCAGAGTAAGAGAATGATCCAACACTTGAGGATATGCTTCGTGCATACGTGATTGACTTTGGAGGTAATTAGGATGCCTAGCTACCTCTAATCGAGTTTTCGTATAACAACATTTATCACACTAGCATCAAAGCCGCACCGTTTGAAGCTCTTTATGGACGCAAATGCCGATCACCATTGTGTTGGGCAGAAATTGGGGACAAGCACTTGGCTTGCCCGGAGATCATTCAGGAGACGACCGACAAAATCTTTCAAATCAATGACCTATTGAAAGCTGCGCGGGATAGGTAGAAAAGTTATGCTGATACGAGGAGGAAACCTCTGGAATTTCAAGTAGGCGACAAGGTCCTACTGAAAGAGTCTCCTTGGAAAGGAGTACCTCGTTTTGGTAAACGCGGTAAACTGAACCCAAGATACATTGGTCCATTCGAAATCTTGGCAAGAGTTTGCCCGGTCGCGTATAAGCTTAAGTTGCTCGACGAGCTAAGTGTTGTTCATGATACATTCCATGTGTCGAACCTCAAAAAGTGCTTATCGGATGACTCGTTGATCATTCCGCCCCAGGAAATCCAGATCGCCGATCAACTTCATTTTATTGATGAACCAGTCAAGGTCACAGACTGGAAGTCCATAAGTTGAGACGTAGCCGAATTAAACTTGTTAAAGTTCAGTAGAATTCCCGACGTGGACCCGAGTTCATATGGGAACGCGAGGGCCAAATGAAGCGAAAGTACCCCTCTCTCTTCAAGGATTCCCCGGTATCGGATAGGTCACGTCGAATTTCGCGGACAAAATATCCTCAACAGGGGAGAATGTGACACCCGCCACTTAGCCATGTCAAAATCCTTACACTTTCTAGTCACCGTTTAAATTTTCATGCATTATTCATGTCATTTTATATGCATAAGTCCCCCGAGACAGTCTAGCAATGTCCGGACGAGTATAATTTCACCCATATCAACGAATCTTGGTGACACAAATTTAAACGATTACAAGTTATTTTCCAAAATCATGTATACATGCCCATTTGTTTAATAATACAATGGGAAGCATCATGGAATTTACGTATAAAGCCTAGTATTTATTCAACTAACATACCAACACATATGTGTATATGTACACGACACACACACACACACACACACACATATATATATATATATATATTTACGGCATATATATATGTACATGAATACAAGAAGCTAGTAAACCCATTAATAACTAGCTCTTACATATTCTTTTTGTTCCATTGTAAATGAACTAAATAGTTTTGATTATAAACTTAACTATATTTGGTGAAACAAGTGATAAACACTAGGATTTATAAAATCTACTAGCCAAAAAGGATCACCACCACTTTGATTAATGTTTTCTTCTTACTAGACATTGGAACATCATCAATAAAGTGTCAAATCCTCTTATTCTTTCTAAGACAAAATAAATATATATTTGCCGGCTTAACCATATATGGCAAGATTCCTTAAACATCTTAGATTTATAATGTTGGGTTTACCACATTTGTTAAGTGTCCACTCTTCTTTCTTGTTCTTTTTTCGGCCGATTATACCCCCCCCCCCCCATGTCCATAATAATCTTCTTTTTTTTATCTAATTTATCACATGTTATATATAATCTCTAGAATCCACAATGTGTTGTCACATTAGATCAAGTCTTACCCAACATCATCATAGTATTTAGTCAACCATAAGATATGATTAAGACCCTTGATTTGCTTGCAAGATTTGGGACAAAGTATGATCATTAACCAAACATAGTAGGATTCCTAAATTCGCCAAGAACTAGGGAAGATCATTACCCAAAATAACTTACAATCCCTTTCTTGTTTCCTTCCCATAACCGTCGACCCCCATACCCCCTCTAATCTTTTTTTAATCCAAGTCAAACTCTATTTTGGCATGTGTTGATTTGCTTCCATAGTTTACTTCATGTAATGTCACATATGCTTAGCATCTAACCAACATAATCATGAGATTTGTGATCCTCCAAAGTGTGATTTAGAGCTTGGATATGATAGGGAGACATGAGACATAAGAAGATTGTTAACCAAACATGGAAAGATTCTATGTAACACAAGGTTTGAGGATAGTTGGCTTACCCAAAGTGTTAAGCACCTTCTTAATCCCTTCCCACCTCCACCACTATATAAGGAGTTCTTTGTGCAAGAGTTTCACCACACCACAAACCTCTCTTCGCCTCTCCTAGATTTTGAACACACACACACACACACATCCATCAAAGTTCTAGGAGCAACTAAGGAGTTCTAGCATCTTGCATTCTATCTTGGATCCACTAGGAGGTATAAACCTTAACACATTTATCTCTGACGCAACAGGCTGCCCGTCAGAGTTCCTCTCCAATCAGTGACTGCTTTCAGTCTGACATGCAGAAAGGACGACGGCGTGGCAACCTCCCAGCCAAGATATCTTCCTGACAGCAGACTTTCTCGACCTGTCTCGAAATCCGAGAAAAAGTATAATTATTCACCGCCCTCGATCTACCAATAGGCGGGCGCCACGTGTACAGTCGTCAGGACGGTAACATCCCCCATTAGTATTTTACTTTCTCCTTTTTATCAAAACCCACTTGCACCAAATGGGCTTAAGGACTTGGGCCGGATTATGGAGACACCTCTACTTGGGCCGGGCCCCGTTAAGGGTAGAGGATGGGCTGAGAAAGTAGGGTATCCAGGTACTATAAAAGGAGGAGTCCCTTCTCCTTTTATCGGCATCGAATATCATACATACTTTCACTCAAGAAGAATACGTACTCTTTCGTACCTTCTTCAACCCTTTGTTTATTTTGCTAACCTTTAGAGGCTCGGATCTTCTAATTGGTAGTCTCCTAACTCCTAGGTCTTGTTCTTAGACCCTCACGTATTTTACAAACACACTATCTTTATAAAATACCGTAGAATCACCCATCGGATTGTCCTTTACTAGACAATCTAGGACTCGTGTTTCTTCACTAATTTGTATACATATATAATATTTGTTATTGTAGTTATTACAAAAAAGAATTGCATGTTTAATAACCATGTCAAATATGGTCTTTACAAAAACATCGAAGGTTGTTTTTCAACTTATGATTTATCGTTCATAGTGGTTGATTGATGATGATTGAAGATCATTCTTTACGTACCAATCCCCAAAATGGTCTCTTGCAGGAATTGCTAGAACCAATTTTCTATCTATAATGTATTTATTTAAAACGGTAAATATGAATGGATTAGGGGAGACTAAGTACCAGTCGCAAATAAAATAAGTCCCTCCAACAGGTTTTAAGATTGATTTTCCACTACTTCCATTTACATGATAGAATTGGCGCCAGATGATCAGAGACTGAAAAAATCAGTCCTTGATTTTTTCATATCCAAAAGGAGCTAGAGACTCGACACCAGTCCTTAGTTTAATTAATTTTGGGAATATAAGAATTGACTTTCAGTCTCAAATACATTATTTCCATGGTAGGGACCGAAGATCACTCGTCACACATTTGCATCATTTTTCCTTTTATTCATTTGTGACTGAAATTTAGTCTCTAATAAGTTTCCCTTAAAAACAATATCTTGACCTGGTCCTAGTCACCGCCGCCTGGCCATTTCAGAAATGGGCTATCGACTTAGTCGGCCCATTCCCAATGGCCCCGGGAAAGATACAATACCTTATTGTCGCCGTCGACTATTTTACAAAATGGGTAGAGGCCAAGCCACTTGGATCAATCAGCGCCGAGCAAATTCAAAAATTCATTTGGGAATTCATCATCTGTCGCTTTGGCCTACCCATGGAAATCGTCACAAATAACGGAACACAGTTCACCGACAAAAAAACCCAATACTGGTTAACACAGTTGGGCGTCACCCAGATTTTTACATCGGTCGCACACCCCCAAGGCAACGGTCAAGTGGAGCGCATAAACAGATCACTGGTTGAAGGCATAAAGACTCGCCTAGGATCCAAACAAACAGGTTGGGTCGACGAACTCCCACATGTTTTATAGGCACATCGCACCCTCACAAAGACCAGCAAAGGCGAAACACCCTTTAGCCTAACATATGGCTCTGAGGTCGTTATACCCGTCGAAATATCATTCCCATCGCCAAGGGTCCTCAACATCGCACAAACAGACAATAACAAAGAACTGCGCCTCAATCTGGACCTCCTCATGACCGGCACGATCGGATTCTTCCACCCAACGCCTAAACTGGGCAATAGGGTCAGGGTCCGCCAGACATTGCCTCACAACTTGAAGCACAAGAAACTCTATCTTCTCGAGCTTCTCAAGCTCCTCCATCAACAGCTGGTCGGTGTTTACATCTTGAAAGGGCTGCTCCTCAACTGGCGCCCCATCCTTGGCGGCCAGATAACCTTCCAACCAGCCACTGTGAACACCCGTGGTACGCGCGGCGTCGACCACCTCCGCAACCTGCTCACCCATTTTCGGCTCATTCCAGCACCGATCAAAAACCTACATATCAACAAAAATCAACTACGTAAGTAAAAAGGAAGGACGAAACAAAGAGACAACAAAATAAAGAAAAAACAAACTTACCTCAGAAATGCCATCAGACATGATCCAGAGCGACTTCTCACAGTACGCCCTCTGCGCATCCAACAGCAGAGTCCTCTCAAGCTGCCAAGTCTCCCTCTCCTTCACAAGATCACTAACCTGACCTTCTAGCTCGGACACCCGAGTGGTCATCCTCACCACATCGGCATCCTTCGCCTTAAGGTCGCCCACCACACTAGCATACTTGGAGGATAGCTCCTCCATCTCCTTGGCCTTTGCCACCACCAACTTCTTCTCCTTAGCCAGCGCAGACTCAGCTTTCTGAACAAGCTGACGTCGACGTTCCAACTCCGTATTAACGATCGCCGTCGACTTAGCCTAGGTCTTCTGCTTCTCCGCAGCATCAGCATCCTTTTGGCGCAGATCAGACTCTAACTTCCGAACCTGCTCCAAAAGGCGTTTATGCGCCGACTCGTATACCTCCTTCTCCCGTGCCAGACGCTCGGTCTCACCCGCAACCACCGCCTGCTCATCCAGAAACTCCCCTTCTTCCCTATGAAGGGCGTACAAATTTCCTAGAGTCTGTGTTAGGTTCATACACATCTCTGAGAAAAGAGTACCTCGGTCCTGAGACCGGTGATGCGCACGCTCTGCTGGCGGCAACGCATAGCTTACAAATTTCTCAGCCACGAAGGGGTTGAGGAATCGACAACTTTCGGTTATACGCCACTCGGAGACGCCATAACGCCTTCAGGTTTCTTCAACTTGGGATCATCAATCCCAACCTCCTGAGGCGACGCTTCTAGTACGTCCCTCTCGCTCAAGTCAACATAAGAGGGCTCCATCCGCGAGCCCTCGCCACCCTGAACGCCCATCCCTTGGGCCTACTCCCGCTTGATCTTCACCAAATCTTCGTGTTGTTTCAACAACGCCAACCGGCGCTCTTCCACCTCCTTCTCAACCAAACTGGCCAACCGAGCATCCTCGGCCCGCTTGCGCTCCACCTCAATCTGGAGGGCCCGTGCCTCTTCCTCCTTCTTCAAAGCGGCCTCCGCAGCGCGCTTCTCCTCCTCTTCCTTACGCGCCACTTCAGCCTGACGCGCAGCCTCGGCTTGGGACCGCTCCTCTTCCAACTTCTTCTTGCGCTCCTCCTGATACTGCTTCACAGAAGGAGGAATAGAGCCTACGAACAAACAACAAAGGCGTATTAAAAACTTGACAAAATTCAACAAAGTAAAAGGACGCATTACAAAAAACTTACTGCTTAGCTTCTTCAAAGCCTTCTTGTAAAAAGGCTCGCGCACTGGCGGCGGCTCCAGCTCCAAGCCCTGCGGCTGATCACCACCACCACCTGGCGTCGCCCGCTTGGGAGACGGACCACCAGCCACGTCCTCTTCAACCGTTTCCTGCTGTTTACGCTTGTGACCTACAAACAAGGTAAAAACCCTTAAGCAAACACAACAAAGAACAGAAGCACAAAGAAAGCAGAAAGACTTACTCTCAGTAGTCACTCCCTCAGAAGTACTGGATTCACCAGTCTTTCCACCACCTTCCACGCCGGTCGCAGACGCACTAGCTCCACCACCACCTGCAGAGCGACGCGCACGGTGAATTAAACCAGACGACGAGCCACTCAACTCATCGTCGGATAAAAGTACACAATCAATCCCGTCCGTCGTTTTCACGGACAATGGGTCAGGATTGATTAGAAAACCCACTTCAAGGTTAGAAGGCGCACCTTCCATCGGCGCAGGGAATAGGAAGTTCTCCACCTTCAGCTCCACCTGAGACACCCCTCCCTCGGGCACCGCCACAAACATAGTCTTTGTACCACGCGCGGCAAAAACTTCAAATAACAGTTCGCCTGTCACAAAACGCAAAAGGCGTCAGAAAACATAAAAAAAGCAAAAAATTAAACAAAGTTGTACTTACCTTCAACAGACAGCGGCCCAGCTTCACCCATAGGCGCCACATCATATCCTTCCCTGACGCCCAGACGACTCAATCCCAACAGACGAAGTATACCCTCGTCCAACCTGTCCAGATCATCCAGGTGGGTGGGGTGCGCACATAACTCCTGAAACCAGGCTTCCTCCTGTAAATCTTTCATCACTTCAAACGACGGCGGCTTTTGGCCCGCACGCAGTTCCAACTTCTCCATCTCCACTGGAATGACTTCCTTCTTCAGGAAGAAAAAACACTTCTTCCACTCTCGAAGAGTCTTGGGAGAACTCTTCGGCACAATCAAGGTCACCGTCTTTGACCTTTCAACAAAGGACACCCAGCCGGACTCCTTCACTTCAATTTTATAGAACACGTTGAAGTGTTCAAACTCCGGCTCCCTCCTCAAAGACCGGCTGGTGGCCTCAAAGTGCATAATCCTCATTACCCCGAAGGGGCTCATCTGAGAAATATGTACTCCATATTTCTGCAAAACGGAGATCAAGAACCTCGACACAGGCAGTCGAAAGTGTCCTTTCAAAAAATATGCCTCGTACAGGCATATCTTTCCCTCCGGACAATCAACCGGAGTCTGCCCCTTCTCCGGCAACTCCGGCTCCCATTGACGCAAAATATTGAATTTCTTGACCAAAGACCTAAACTTGTCTTTGGACCAAGAAATATGGGCATCCCTCATCGCCAACTCAGCCTTCTTATCTTCAGACGACATCTTCAAACACAAGAAAGAAAGAGAAATTCTTCTTCGACAGCTGATCGGAAATACTCGCTGGAGAAAAACTTGGAAAAATATTTGAAAGAAGAGAATGAAACGAGAGAAGGATAAAAGGCACCTATTTATACCCATCGCATTTAATGCAACGACAGGAAAACAAATCATCACGAAACAGGCATTTCGCGCAGGGGTCCAATGGCAGACAAACACGTCAGACAGCCCACGTGACCAAACGGATCACGCGCCGCGCGTGGCTCACTCGCCTGACTGTTGCTCTACCCCAGCTGGAAAACGATGCCGATGCTCGACACGTGTATGCCCACGTTTGAATCCATCATCAACAACTGTCCCCATGCATCAGATGCACGACACGTGGCAGCCTACCAACTCAACAGTCACACTAACTGTCAGACACGATCTCCAAGGCAGGTGTACCAACCGTCAGCCACGTCTTTTCAACTTCAAAACATTCCCGCCTTAAAATTCACACAAATTTCAAAAAGAAAAATTCAATGCGGAGTAAATGCAGGCGCATACAGCGATAAAAAACCACTTTTCACAACTTCTGGTCGCGCAATCGGGCCCGACGCCTTTCTAGGCTCCACGCCTGCGCGCCAGACCGAAAAATTTGAAAAAAATTCTTTTTCACAACTTCTGGTCACGTAATCAGTCCCGACGCCTTTCTAGGCTCCACGGCTGCGCGCCAGACCAAAACTTTTGGAAAAATTCTTGTTCACAACTTCTGGTCGCGCATTCAGGCCCGACGCCATTCTAGGCTCCACGCCTGCACACCCGACGCCTATCCCACTCATAGGTCACGCAATAAACGCTCATTCCGTCATACGCCCGCAGCTTGATCACTGTGCACGCACCAGTTGATGAAGGTCATACAAAAAACACACGTCCACTTTGTTACATGAAAACCCAGTGACGAGTGGATATAACTCAAAGTACACTTGTGAAATCAAGTCCAACACTCCCCTACCAAAGGTGCATGAAAGCAATGGACTGGGGGACTTGAAGGGATATGGTATCAAAGCATTACAAATACCATACCATCGCCCAACTAGAACCGGCTTCGCCAGGCGTCCATCCGCCCGTTTTACGTCAGCGGATCGTTTAACGTCCATCCGTCCGTTTTACGTCAGCGGAACGTCTGGCGTCCACTAGCCCGTTCTACGTCAGCGATACATCTGCCGTCCGACGCGAGCATTACCCTCTCGTTCTACGTCGGCGGAACGTCTGGCGTCCACTCGCCCGTTTTACGTCAGCGATACATCTGGCGTCCTATCAACGCCAGGCGCAAGCACGCCCGCCCATTTTACGTCGGCGGGCCGAATATACTTCAAAGCTTCCTCAGGAAGCTTTACCAACACAAATGGAAGATACCTTTTGGGGCAGCCTTGGGACTCACCCCTGCCCCAAACAAAATATCTCTGACGCAACAGGCTGCCCGTTAGAGTTCCTCTCCAATCAGAGACTGCTTTCAGTCTGACATGCAGAAAGGACGACGACGTGGCAACCTCCCAGCCAAGATATCTTCACCTGTCTCGAAATCCAAGAAAAAGTATAATTATCCACCGCCCTCGATCTACCAATAGGCGGGCGCCACGTGTCCGCCGACCATCAGCGTCCACTTACTGGGCGCCACATGTACAGTCGTCAGGACGGTAACATCCCCCATTAGCATTTTACTTTCTCCTTTTTATAAAAACCCACTTGCACCAAATAGGCTTAAGGACTTGGGCCGGATTATGGAGACACCTCTACCTGGGCCGGGCCCCGTTAAGGGTAGAGGATGGGCTGAGAAAGTAGGGTATCCATGTACTATAAAAGGAGGAGTCCCTTCTCCTTTTATCGGCATCGAATATCATACATACTTTCACTCAAGAAGAATACGAACTCTTTCGTACGTTCTTCAACCCTTTGTTTATTTTGCTAACCTTTAGAGGCTCGGCTCTTCTAATTGGTAGTCTCCTAACTCCTTGGTCTTGTTCTTAGACCCTCACGTATTTTACAAACACACTCTCTTTAAAAAATACCGTAGAATCACCCCTCGGATTGTCCTTTACCAGACAATCTAGGACTCGTGTTTCTTCACTAATTTGTATACATATATAATATTTGTTATTGTAGTTATTACAAAAAAGAATTGCATGTTTAATAACCATGTCAAATATGGTCTTTACTAAAACATCGAAGGTTGTTTTTCAACTTATGATTTATCGTTCATAGTGGTTGATTGATGATGATTGAAGATCATTCTTTACGTACCAATCCCCAAAATGGTCTCTTGCAGGAATTGCTAGAACCAATTTTCTGTCTATAATGTATTTATTCAAAACGGTAAATATGAATGGATTAGGGGAGACTAAGTACCAGTCGCAAATAAAATAAGTCCCTCCAACAGGTTTTAAGATTGATTTTCCACTACTTCCATTTACATGATAGAATTGGCGCCAGATGATCAGAGACTGAAAAAATCAGTCCTTGATTTTTTCATATCCAAAAGGAGCTAGAGACTCGACACCAGTCTTTAGTTTAATTAATTTTGGGAATATAAGAATTGACTTTCAGTCTCAAATACATTATTTCCATGGTAGGGACCGAAGATCACTCGTCACACATTTGCATCATTTTTCCTTTTATTCATTTGTGACTGAAATTTAGTCTCTAATAAGTTTCCCTTAAAAACAATATCTTGACCATACATAGTTATGACTAAAATATATTTTCAAATAATGTGGCAAAATATTAGCGAATGATTATTGGTCACTAACATAAGTCACACATAAATCAGTCCTTAATATAATTAGTCACTGATAAATCAGTCCCAAATATTACGTGTCTAAGACTGATTTATCAGTCTTTAATAGTTTAATCTCTAATGATCACTTTTTTTTGTAGTGCAATCTTGGTTAGTTGCTCTAACAGGATTTATACGATATGAGAGTGCTTGCATTTCTTTTATGACGATTCATTGCCTTTATTGTGCAATGTGCGAGGCACC
The DNA here is from genome assembly GCA_028751855.1 of Ambrosia trifida. Lineage (NCBI taxonomy): Eukaryota > Viridiplantae > Streptophyta > Magnoliopsida > Asterales > Asteraceae > Ambrosia > Ambrosia trifida. The sequence goes on from CM054126.1 coordinate 101,342,893, forward strand.
ACTCGTCGAGGTTTGGTTATTGACTCATGATGGTTTATCATCATTGTTTTTGGCTAGACAATGATGGGACATTCAAGGATTTCATTGAGGTGTCACGTAATGACGATTGTTCAATAGCTCATGGTACTAAAGTATAAATTTGGAAACATTGAATTAAATAGTTTATTATATTAAAATGAAAAATACATAATACAATAATTCTAAAGCGTCAAGTCTAAATAAAATACAATAAAGTCAAAACTTAAATATAAATTCAAAAGCTTAAAAGAAACGTCTCAAAATAACCTGAAACATGTGCGAAAATAGTATATGTCAATACAAAAATGTATTGATGAGCATACCCTGTTTGAATACATATAGTATAAAAATGTTTCGCAATTCATGTGTTGTATATTGTTTGCAATTATGTATTTAAGTAGTATCAGTCAAAATTAACCCTATGAAAGTGAAATGAAATTTATATATAGTATGCGCTATTAACAGTAGTAATGAAACACATAGCAATCACCAAGGTCTCTCATGTATTTTTCATTTCAATGTAATAAACTATTTAAGTTTTTAAATTTACCAATTATTTTACTTTATGGACATATATTTGAAGTGAATAAATATTTTGATCATGATTGATAGTTGTTAGAATTATTCATCCGTTGTCGTTGTACCAATTATATATAGTTATAATTAAGTTGGTATTCTTGACAATTATCTTCTTAAATTGATTCCATTTCAGCCACTTTTGTCACACCATTTATTATTCTTACCTTTTTAATATAACTTTTTAAATATAAAAAAAATGTATGCAGGATAATTTCATATAGTAAAGTACTAAACTATTCAAAATTAAATAAAAAGTGACATAGATGGAGTAATATATTAAAAACTTCAATATTTAAGTAGATTATAATATAATGAGTATAATGGGATCTACTTAGATAAACTTATAATGAGTATATCGCTTTGTTTTTCACATATCCTACATATATCGCTTTGTGTTTCGTTCCCCTTTTATTAGATTCCTTAAGCTATACTATTATATAATGGGATCTACTTAGATAAACTTATAATCTTATTAAATTGGTAAGACAAATTTAACAAAACATTTAACTCTATTGATTAATATTAGATTAATAATATGACTATTTGACAACAATTATATTAATTGAAATACCAATTCAGTTCGTCTCTACAACATGATATTTTTTATTTGAATTGAAAGAACAACGAAACATTTTAGATAGTCCATTGAATTTATAAGAAAAAAATTATGGTTGGTATTTTTATTATGTATAGACTAAAAAAATACAATAAAATAAAGTAGAATTATCAAATTTGGAAAATACTTAATGCATACGTATTCATATCACTGAATTGGTATAATAGAGAATCATACAAACTAATCATGTGTCAGGAACTAGATTTGAACTCGTGACACGAGGATTTTCAGTCCACTGCTCTACCAACTGAGCTATCCCAACCATTCTTGATGTCTCATCCTAATTTTACTAGAGAACATGGGTCTATGCCAATTGAACGGGATATCAACAAGAAGAAATAAACGGATAAACGGCTGCCGTCGTAATTGACCACTTAGATTCAACACAATTATTATCGTTAAACCCATTTAACTAGTAACTCGTAATCGATCAGAAATAACTGAGTTTAAAACACAAAATCTATACCACCAAACAACCTTCATACCTCTTGGCTTTCTCTATTTCTCTGCGATTTTCGACCAAAATCCGGCAAGACAAAACCCAATATAACAATCTCCGACCATACTTCAAGTCACCATGGTCCTCGAAAAGTCCATTTGACCACTAAAGAATCCATTTAATAACTTTTATATTATACATGTCATTATTTTATTAGTATAATTAAATTTTGGGATGCCGTGTTTTCTTTTTATAACTTTTAAAGACGATGTTTTAAAAATTCCAAGTATGTCGACGCTTCGATACACTTATTTTTATCTTTCTCTCCATTTAAAGTTTACTCAAACTGACTTAGGAATATTATTAGAATAGTTTTATTTTATTTTAAACCAGCCTCTAACTTTTTTTGCTCTACATACAATTTGACCACACAAGAATCCATGTAATAACTTTCAGATTATATATGTCATTATTTTATTATTAGAGAGGGCGAGGCACTACCATGAAACTTCACTGAACTACCCTGATTTCTACCAATCATATACTACCACATCACTTCACTGATTCACTACACTAAAATATAATTTTAGAGGAAACACTACCCTTAACCACCCAACCCATAAAAAACAAAAACACCCACTCTCAATCCATCTATAGTCTACAACTCATGAAACATACTAGCCCCGACTACCCCTGCCACTAGGGGCGGTGTTAACGTGGGGTACCAACTCCATTTGCTAGTAGTGTCCTGCCCTCCGTTTTAATTAAATTTGGGGATGTCACGTTTCCCTTTTATAAATTTTAAAAACACGATGTTTTATAAATTCTAAGTATACCGCTTCGATACGCTTATTTTTATCTACATCTTGATTTGTGTTTTACTAAAATTCGAGTTGTGATTAGCATTAGAATGCTATAGATATTTATGGACCCGCCACGTAGCGTGGGTTTCCCACTAGTATTTAAAAAGGTATTTAACTTGGAGTTTTTTCTCGGAAGATGCAACAAAAGTATCCTACTAAACATTCAATCGGCCTACATATTTACACATAAAAACCTATATGAAAATTGGATTGTAATAATCTCACCTTTGTGTTGTTGGCCAATAATAATCTCACCTAAGTTTATTCTTCTCAAAAATCCCACCTTTTAATTTATTTTTTCCTATCGCACTCGCCGTTAAGTCACACTAACGCCGTTAGTTGAAACTCACAATTTTATGCGATTGTTCACCGGATTTGAAAGAGAGAATCGAGACGATGATATTGATATGTTCAATTGCCGAATAAGCATGGTTTGATGGTTTGATTGTCAGTTTCAATCATCCCCTCCGACAGGAACATCAACCTGAAACTCATCAAACCATGCTCATTTCTGCAATTGGACATACCAATATCATCGTCTCGATTTCTTCTTTCAGATCCGGTGAACAATCGCCTAGAATTGTGAGTTTCAGCTAACGGCGTTAATGTGACTTAACGGCGGGTGCAATGAGAAAAAATAAATTAAAAGGTGGAACTAGTGGGAAGAATAAACTTAGATGAGATTATTAGGGTTAGGATCAAACACATAGTGAAAGAAAAATAGAAAGTCGTAGGAAGGGTATCAAACGAACTCCGAATGAACTCAGTCAAGCGGCATTGGAACCGTCTTATCGAACCCTATGTAACACCCCAACCGATGGCGGAAACATTGAGGTGTCACATAGTAACGATTGTTTAATAGCTCATGGTACTAAAGTGTAAATTTGGATACATTGAATTAAATAGTTTATTACATTGAAATGAAAAATACATAATACAATAATTCTAAAGCGTGAAGTCTAACTAAAATACAATAAAGTCAAAACTTAAATATAAATCACACCCTGACCTCAATTCGTTCCTTTCTTATCCCTTTTAATATATAAAATAAACCCAATCAGGTATATAAAGTATTGGTGTTTAATTAGATTCTTATCTTATTGTTTGAAATTTCAGTAATAATCATTTTCTATTTTTTTTAAAAAAAAACATAATACTTGCTATTTTAAAATGTTTTGATGAAAACGACACAACTAATTAAATATTTGTTAATTAAGTGTTTCTTTAGAACGGCAAGACACCCGATACTCCTATACCACCGCTATATACATCTTGCAAGATTAAAACTCTTTATCCATAACGATTAAAACTCTTTACCTTGGATAGAAAAAATATACCTTACTATCATATTATATTCCTTACATATTATTGTTTATTAAGAACCATGTAATGTGTGGTATATCAAAATTATATTCCTTAGTTGGATTATTAAATTTACTATATGGAGTAAATTACAATTTGAGTGCCTGTGTTATGGTGGTTTTAACTAGTTGAATTCAAAACGAAAATGTTTAACTATTTGAGCACCTAATTTTTCAATCTGTAACCATCTGAGTCCAATTTACTAACTTTGTTTGATTTTCCCAGTTAGTTTTCATAAAATGACCAAAATACCCTTATTTATATTTTATTATTATATATATATATATACACACACACACATATATTACATATATGCACACACATAATAAAACCTCAAGAACCACCATTACCACCACCACTGCCACCACTACAGTCCACTGCACCACTACACCAACCCCACCTCAACTACACCACCACCGTTTCAATCCTCTGCACCTGATTCATAGATCTTTTGGGGGAAGAAACAATGGAATCGATGAGAAGATGAATAAAACCTTCAATCGAACCCAGACCCATACCACTGGCGGCCAAACCACAGTCCTTCTTCAACCTAAAACCATAACTGATTCCGTCGCCAACCAACACAGATCTCTCTCTCTCTCTCTCTCTCTGTCTCTATCTCTGTCTCTGTCTCTGTCTCTGTCTCTGTCTCTCTCTCTGCCTCTGTCTCTGTCTCTCTGTCTCTGTATTCTCCCAAATCATCACCAACACCACCATAAACACCATCTCTCTCGTTGTACTTCTCCCAACTCAGCACCAACACCACCATAAACACCACCACTACAACCACAATAAACCTCCATAATCTCCATCAATCAAAACAAAACTGCCAGTGTAGTGTGGTGGTGGTGGGGGACGGCGGTTGATTGTTCAAATCTGTAAATGAACTCGAAAATTGCAAATCGAACATCGTTAAGGGTGGGGAACCATGGCAAGGGACGATGGTTGTGATACGATGGGGGTGGGGTGGTGCGGAGGTGTGGTCGAGGTGCGGTGAAAGTGTGGTGGTTGTGGTAGGAAGTGTAGTGGTGGTGGTTCTATGTGTTTCTCTCTGTGTGTGTATAGCTTAACATATAATAATAATAATAATAATAATAATAATAATAATAATAATAATAATAATAATAATAATAATAATAATAATAATAATAATAGTAGTAAATAATAATATTAAAATAATAATAAAATAGTAAATTTATTTTTAAATATCTTGTGCATTAGACACTTGTCCATCTAGATTGTCATTTTGTGCTAAAAAACATTAGTATAGTATTTGTTAGAGTAAATTACTATTTGAGTCCCTGTGTTTTTGTGGTTTTAACTACTTGAATCCAAAATCAAATGTTTAACTACCTGAATACCTGATTTTTCTATTTATAACTATATGAGTCCATTTAACTAACTCTATCCATCAACTCTGTTAGTTAGAAGGACATTCTGTTAGTTAGAAGGACATTTTAGTTATTTATATATGAGGTACAAGTGTCTAATGCACAAGATATTTAAAAATAAATTTACTATTTTATTATTATTATTAACTATTGTTGTTGTTGTTGTTGTTGTTGTTGTTATATGTTAAGCTATACACACACAGAGAGAAATACAAAGAACCACCACCACTACACTTCCTACCACAACCACCACCACACCTCCACTACACCCCCACCACACCACCGCACTACCCCACCCCCACCGTATCACAACCATTGTCCCCCGTCATGGTTCCCCACCCTTAACGATGTTCGATTTGCAATTTCCGGGTTCATTTACAGATCTGAACAATCAACCGCCGTCCCCCACCACCACCACACCGCAATGCAGTTTTGTTATGATTGGTGGAGATTATGGAGGTTTATTGTGGTTGCACCGGGTGTTTTATGGTGGTGTTGGTGCTGAGTTGGGAGAAGTACAGCGAGAGAGATGGTGTTTATGGTGGTGTTGGTGATGAGTTGGGAGAGAGAGAGAGAGAGAGAGAGAGAGATCTGTGTTGGTTGGCGACGGAATCAGTTATGGTTTTTAGTTGAAGAAGGACTCGTGTTTGGCCGCCAGTGGTATGGGTCTGGGTTCGATTGAAGGTTTTATTCATCCTCTCATCGATTCCATTGTTTCTTCCCCCAAAAGATCTACGAATCAGGTGCAGAGGATTGAAACGGTGGTGGTGTAGTTGAGGTGGGGTTGGTGTAGTGGTGCAGTGGACTATAGTGGTGGCGGTGGTGGTGGTAATGGTGGTTCTTGGGGTTTTATTATGTGTGTGCATATATGTGATATATGCGTGTATATATATATATATATAATAACAATAAAATATAAATAAGGGTATTTTGGCCATTTTATGAAAACTAACTGGGAAAATCTAATAAAGTTAGTAAATAGGACTCAGATGGTTACAGATTGAATCTTTAACCATAGCAGGATTCGAATCTTTAAGGTTCGTTGGAACTCCAACCGTGGACCGGAGTTCATTTAGGAACGTGAGGATCAGATGAAGTCTAAGTATCCTCATTTGTTGCCAAAGCAAGTATTGGAACCAATGTCTAATACTGTTGAAGCTGAGTGAATTTCGGGGGCGAAATTCCTTTCAACAGGGGGATGATGTGACACCCGGCAAACTCGGGTTAGTAAATTTTATCAACTAGTAAGTCTACCTTAGAGAGTCATGCATACGTTACGCTTAACTGGGTTAGTTGAGTCGGTTAGATGATTCGGGGAATCATCGGGAGTTGATTTTCACTTACGTATTGTCCAGGGTTCAATGATTCGGAGGATCATTGGGAGTAACATACACACACATGAGTCTCCAGTACCGTTGTTGGTGAAATTACATAGTGGGATTAAGTAACGAGTATGAATTGTTCTATATGATGTGCAATGTGTGAATACGTGTTTATGTGTTAGGATGTGTTAACATGTGTTAGAATGCGTTTAAACGAAAAAATCATAGAAATTAGGAATACTGGATACTGGTTCGACCCTATGGGAGGTCGAACCAAATTATTGGAGGTTGAATAAGCTTTGGTTTGACCCTGCAAGGGTGCGAACCAACGCTGACAATAAATACCATACATTGAAACTTTTTTAACTCGCCTCCAAGTGCTCTCTCTCAACCCCAAACCTGTAAGGAGGAGTTTTTGATCTTGTTTTTTAGATCTTGACCGAAAAACACGTCCTATTACATAGACAAGAGAAGAATCAAGGTGTGTTCATCATCTAAACCCTTTTTAATTGTAGGATCGGTTTATCACAAAAACACACAAAGATCACACGAGTATAAGAAAATCCGGTGCGGAAACCCTTATTCGCATGCAAAATGATATTAATCGAAATCAGAACGCGTTAAGATTTATTTTCAAATTGTTTTTCATTAATATTAGCAAGATAAACCTTACAAGATCGAATACAATGAAAAACACACACTTTTGGAACTTTCTAGAAACACCTATAAACACATACACTTAACCTAGACTCCAAATGACCGAATGTTCTAATTTCTAAACATATCAATCTACATATAGCCTTCCCGTTCAACCTGTGAAAGGTGCGAACCACCCGTTCGACCTAACGTGAGTGCAAACCAGAAACAATAAACAACCAACCATTCATTCGACCTATGAATAACCTTCATTCGACCCCCATGTGGCTACGAATGTACTTGTTAATTACCAAAATCTTTCTAACTTTCGTCTTTATTGTTGTAATCCAAAAGCGACAACCACATAATGCATCTACAAACTCCCCCTTGGCTGTTTCTCGGATTGTTTTGGCTTGTTAGTCTTCAACTTGATCTTTATCTTCTTCTTCACACTTGTACTCGCTCCTTCAGTTGTAGATATGCGCTTCTTAGGTTCTGGTCTCAGTCTCATTGTTCTACCTAACAACTTTTTGTAGTCACACCCAGCTTACACTTCCCATGCAAAATAAAATATAGCAACTTTTTGAAATCTCCAGGTTGGTTCAAGATCTGGAACATCAAAGTGTATCTGATTGTACTACAACGTGTCGATGTCGTCCTTTGAACAATTGATTAACCACATCGGATCGAACACGCATATCTTCTAACACGTCAGCTTTGGGTTCTTATCATGTAGAACAATCACAGCCTCACCAGTTTTCTAATCATAATACCAAAAAACAAAATCTTCACTGAAATGTTTTTATAGGCATCAAAGGAATTTTCTTCATACACTTCAGTGGCTTGTACTTCAATGTCACTTTAGGCAAACCGTTCTTTGGATCAATCTCTTTGTGAACGATTCTTTTTGGATATTGAGGTCTAAATATATCCCATTTTGTTTGGCTTTATCTCGTCATCTTTTCTGCCATATAATGAATTATGCATGATCTATCACAACCTGTAATCTGATGTCTACAAACACCCCTCACAGCCCAATACGGAAGAATCTTAATCTCATGGAAATGATTAAAATACAAGATCCCTCTTTCCCATTTTATCCCAATACACTTGAGCTGTGGAAAGTATTTCCATCCCAATGCACGTCCTTTAAACACTTGGTTATGATACTTGTAGAATTCGCCTTGAATTCCTGGTACAGGTTGTCTAGCTTCATCTTCTCTTAACTTTTTCAGCAACGCTTTCAATGCATCAGTTGCTTAAACACATTCGCCTTTTCTGTTTCATCATCAAAGACTTCATCAATAATCTTCTTTCCTTTGACTTCAACAATCTTTTCAGCTTCCTTTAGAATATCATCATCAATGATTGGAATGTTGGTTTTGTCTTTCATGTTGCAGTATTTCGGGTACTCTTCATGTGATATATCGTCAATCTTAACATCATTGTACTTGTCAGCATCTTTGTCATCATCATTCTGTCCCGGTTCAGTAACTGGAATGTTTGGTATCTCTTTATATTTCAAAATATCTTCCAGAGACTTACCAACTTGCTGTGCTAGACCTTCAAGTATCTCTTTTGTAACTGTAGCACTAACTTCTCCATCTTCTAGTTCTGGATCATTATACTCTAAGAAATACTTCATGTCATCGTTCAGAAATATTTCTGGAAACCTTCTTGTAAGCTCAATAGTATAACAACCTTTCTTCATCATTTCTTTCAGTTTCTTCTTATCAACATCTGTCATCCCATCAGATTTCTTGCTGCTAGAAGCTTGTTTATCTTCTTTCTTTTTCTGACGCTTTTCAAATGAAAACTGTTCAGCATTATCATCATCTGAATCATCAGAATCTACTGGTTTCTCTTTGTTTGCATTTCCACCACCAGAAGTGTTGTCATCATCACTATAATCTAACTCTTCTTCCTCTTCATCATCCTCATCTTCATCCTCAGCACCTTTCAATTGTGGAGCTTTCTCATACAAACTGTTGATTATCTTCTTCAACGTTTTGTTCTCATGCTCTATCATCAGAATCTTCATGGAATTCTTCTTGTTTGGTGATCTGAGTTCAGCATTCTCAGCTTGGAGACTGGTAACTTTCTCTTCCAACTCATCTTGTCTATCCTTGGAAGTAATCACCACAGCAAGCATATCTTTCTCATTTTCCTTCATTTGCTTGATCTCAGCCTCGTGTTTGTTGAAGAACTTCATCATTTTCCCAATCTGTTTGTTTACCAAATTCATTACTTCATCAGAAACTGTTTCTTGAGGACTAGAACTTCATTCAGCTTGTGGTTTAGCAACAGATAGCTTCAAAATTGCTAACACATTATTCAAAGATACAGAAACATCATCTGGATTTTGTTGAGTTACTGTTTCTTGAACTATCTTTTGTTTCTTTGCTGTTGGAGACGGTGGCTATGAACTCGAAGCTGCAGGCATCTGTTGATGCACTTTATGTGGACGTCACTGTCGAATAGCCTAGGGTTGAGTCGTGTATTGTATAACATGAGATTGTGGTGATCCATAAGGGCATTTTATGGATCTGATGCATTTTTTAATATAGACCAAAACATAAGTTGTTTGGTTCGAACCCTACAAGGGTCGAACCTAGTATGGGGTCGAATGAGCCTTATGTTGTTAGCCGATAAATAGCAATCTCATGTGTGTTTTTCATTTAAGATTTTGAGTTTGTGGTTTGAATGCTCTCAAGGGGGAGGTCATGCCAGACCCCCCGGCCCCGAGATAGATGTTTATCCTACCGATGACAGTGTTTGTAACCAGTTCTGATGCAATACGAATCTACGATGACATTGTTTTCGTTTATTTCTGTCTCGTCTCATATCTTCCGTCTGAAACCGAGCTGTATTTGTTTATTCAATCCATGGATTCGGTTTTTTACCGGATTATCAACATGTTCTTGCCTTTCAATAACAAGTAAATCTCTTTCTGTCTTCTCACTTTTGGTGATTCTTTTTTTGCCATAGTCTTAAAACCTCTTCCTCTCTTGTTTGAGATAGGAGCAATAGGCGAACCTTCCAAATCTACATCTTCTACAATCAAATTCTCATTTTCTTCTATATAACCTGATGTATTGTAAAATACATCTATTTCTAGTGTAAAATTTGTATAGTTTTCGAGTCGTTTAAATAATGTTTTTATTAGTTTTAGGCTTGTACCGGTCTAATTTATTTAGTATAGGTTTTTATAGATTTTTATTAGTTTTGCGTCGTTTTTAGTACTTATTTATTTATTTTGTATTTTGTAGGTGTTCATAGACGTTGGAGCCTAAACGAGCAACTTTGGTCAAGTCAAGAACACCCGAGTCTAAAACACGGAGTTATAATGCTATATTATTATATTAGATATAATAATAATAATAATAATAATGATAATAATAATAATAATAATAATAATATAAAATAAAAAAATAACAAAAGTTGTGTGACCTTGGGTCACGTCCCTATGGCCCAACACAAAAAAAAAGAATTTATGGAGTGATATATATGTTATCATGGAGAGGAATTTTTTTGGAGAAGGGCCGCTAATTACAACAGAAGGAGAATTCTGGGAGGCACTTCTCACGATTTGGAGCAGACATTATTTTTGGGAGGACTCGAAGACCAGAATATATTCTTTGGAGAGGCACACACAACAGGAGGTTTAGAGAGGTGGCAAGCCAAGGAGTAAAGGTTCTAAGTCAGGGAGCGAGTATTCGGGTGTAAATCATTCGGTTTTTTCGTTCCTTTATTATTTTTGTTCTATACAATGATTGCTGAATTTTTATTTGGTTTTGTTTCTCTTTTCAAGATGATTTGTGGCTAAAACTTTTATAGCTACCTAGGCTAAGACAAATAACTATGTTTTGATTTGATTTTTCTATGGTGTTTGGAACGTGTTTTGAATTTATGATTCAGTAAAGATTTTGATTTCTCTAGATCTGGTGTATATGCGTATTTATTATTTTCTTATTGTCATTTATTCACTCCACTTGCACTTTTGTGAATGTCTTTCATGTATGAGTGCTAGTTAGGTTGCAGACTTTGTGTAGCAACTAGTTTATGGTCAATAATCGCGAGTTTACCATAGGAGTGATATTTGGTGGTTAGAAGATTTTAGGTATTCTTCCAAGTTCAATAGCTGTGAGGTGAGGGCTTGTTGGTATGTCTAGGTTGTTAGATTGCTAGGTTAGAGGCTTTGTGAGAAGATCTGCCTAGTTTCCCTTTCAACTCCTACATATCAAGTTAGATCTAGGCTTCAATAATTACCCCTTGCACCTAGTGTAGTGAGGCTTTCGCGCTGTGAGGTAGATTGTCTAGCGGGTACTCGATCATAAGAGTTAGATAACCTGTGAGGGTTTGTACTCCAACCGGTAGTTTAACAGCACAAAAATATTCTAGGGTTTCTCCTTGAGAAGGGTCGAGGGTGTCGAGTTTATTCTTGATGTTTAGTATTTTAAGATCCCGGTTCCAAATCAGTTCCATAACCATAGAAGCTTATCAGGCATAGTTAGGAGTCTGGTCTAGGTAGTGTCTTGTCATCATCTGAATTCGGCTCAGCTAAGTTCGTGTCTTTAGTTCAGTTTAGTTAATTTAAGTTAACCTTTATTTTATTGCAATTTATTTTTCAGCAAAACCCCCCTTTTAAAATAATAAATTAATTTAATCAGTTTTAGGATAAGTAATCGAGTCTAGTTTTCGTTTTCCATTAGAGTCTCGTGGGTTCGATATCCAGACTTACTTTAGCTTTACTAGAGTCGATAGGTTCACTTGCCTGTCAGTTGTTTAGTTTTAGAGAGTCTAGAGTATTACTAGGTGTCTAGTTTTAGGTTTAATTTAGTTATTTTTATTAAACTACTTTTAGAACATCATAACCTCTCCCCAACTGTTCAGAAACAACATGATCTATAGGATTAGGAGTACTCGCATCACCAGTGGACTTGGAATGAGTATCCTTAGTAGTTTCTTCTTCAGAATCCCACACTTCGTCATCTTCTGTTTCTTCAGAATCTTCATCTATAAGAAATGTCTTTGCCTTCACTTTTCCCTTCTTCTTAGCCTTTGTTTCAACAACTTTCTCTTTGCATTTCCCTTTCGACTTGGCACCCTTGTTAATCACTTGGCACTTTGCTTTTACACATCTCTTTACAGGAACTAATGGTGTATCAGAATCTGAATCACTCTCCTTATGTCTAACAACATCTTTTCCTGGATCTTGATAAGCCACAGTTTTCAAATGTCCAAATAACCTTCTTTTTTTTTTGAACGGTAAATTTCTACTCCTTGTGGGACTTGAACCCATGACCTCCCCCTTAGGTGTTCCTAGAAGCTTTGCTTCTACCATTGGGCCACCGACCCCAATGGCAAATAACCTTCTATTCGGTGGCTTTTCATCATCTGGCTTTCCTTTATACGTTCTCATCCTGTTCACGGTAGTCATGTTCAAATGCTCTTGGTTAATAATCTTCCAAGGATCTCTTCTCAGTTATGGATACTTCTCATCAAAAATCATTTGAAAGAATCTCAGATACATGAGAAACTTGTCAGTCTACAAAACTTCTAACACTTCTTTCATATGGCTAAACAGCATACTAGAAACATTAAACTCTTTGTTCAGGATCAATGCTACAGCAAGTTAACTCAATGTGTCTCTCAATACATCAAATCCACCATGTACAGATGCTAATACATGTAGAATCACATGAAAAAGGTATTTGAAAGGTGGAGACATTCGCCTTGTTCAGTTGGCATTCAGTGATCGGTGCAAAATACTTCATTCTCAAGAAACACGCTCTTTGAACTGCACAAGGTAGCTTTATCGGATCAGTATCTTTATCATTCAAACATGGAACTCTTCTGAAGTCTTCTTCACCAACAAGAATATCCAAACCCTGAATCTTGCTGTGAATAATGGATTTCCCTTCCCAGAATGCAAGAGTCGCAATTATCCAGAATTCCACCTGATGATCTTTATAGATTGGATGTGTTTGGGCAATGGCGTGTACAATCCTCGATCTTCTGAGAAATTCAACTATTCCTCTGAATTCAGCATACTTGTCTTCAACTTCCCCTATGTACGCACAACAGTTGTGCTTTATTTCAATTTGAGCTCCTTTGGTTCTTTCAGATCTTGTTGTTCTGCCATTTCAACTAAATAAACACAAAAACACAAGAATACGTCAATTCAGATTCAAAAATAAACATTTTAATTTGTTTTTCAGTTCATTCGAGCTATCAGTGGTTAGAATGAGGTTTTGTTATATCGAATGAACCAAAAATTGATTCATTCGACCTGTTAAACATTCATTCGACCTCAAAAGGGTACGAATAGAACTGTTCTTCAATTCAAAAATTCAAGTTCTGTTTCAGTTAATTATAACCATTGATTTTGATTGAAACATGATCTGACAACATCGACTAAGCCTAATTAACCAACAATTTCGATTATTAACAACTAATTGATCATTTTCTATAAAATCTAGGGTTTCGAAAATTAAAAACAGTGATTAATCAATTATAATCCTAGATTTGGATCCTATCTTCCCCTAAAATGATCGATTAGTGATCAGGGATCAAAAAATGATATTCAAACATGTCCAAATCCTTCAATTCATGTGTTAGGGTTTCAAATCCAAAAATCCAATTTCTAAGAGATTTAATTGATATTAACTTGTAATTTTTGAGTTATCAACACTTGAGAATGTCAGGAACAAGATGAGACAATCAATAATCAAAAATCAACAAAGTCCCTTAGAGAGAATTCACACAAAGTAACTAGACAAAGTGAGGTTCAAACGACAAAATGAATATATATACTGACTGTTCATTCGACCTCTTGGGGGTGCGAATGAGATTAAATGTAGTTGGTTCGACCTAGTAAAAGGGCGAAGAAAAACTCTAGGGTTCGAATGTAAATTCTAAAAGTTCCTAGACCCATTTGACCTTACCAATGAGCTAGAATCAACACACAAACACTCATTCGACCTATCGAAAGGGCGAATGGAATGTTATGAAAACTGATTTTCACCATAATGTCCAATTTGGTCCACGTTTTGGCATTTTCAAACTGTTTAAACATTCAAACTTTCAAAATATCTTATTTTAATGATACAAAACTCAGATTGGCTCGTCAAACTTCAGAAAATGATCATCTTCCAACATTGGTTATCGAAAATAACGCAGAAATGTAAACTCTTTAGATTTTTTGAAATTTATGCTAAAATACGCCAAAAATCTTTTTGAATTTGCATATGTGAAGAAAATCAGAAGAGAAAGCAATAATCCTTTTGTGATTTTCCGGTAAGAGGATCATATCAATTTACGAGAGATCAAATCACACCGTTGTTCTTTTTCATTTTAACTTTATTAACTGTGTGACTCGGCAATTTCTGATATTTTTGTCCACATAAGCTCACATGCAGACCATTCTGTAGTGCTTTAAAATGATACGCTTAAGGTGTATTAATAACTAACTCACCTGTGGTTCCCACACACACGACATACTCCCGTATCAATGAATTTTGCACAAAGATTAATTGTAGCGCGTGATTATGCTGTTGTTATCTGTGTATTACAAGGTATGAGGTACAGAGGTGTACAAGTCAACAACTCAAAGCTACAGAGTAACTTGTGCACTCTACCAGGTCGAGGGCTTATATCAATCATGATTTGCATCATAGATTTGATACGATGCATTAGATAATCTTTGATTATCATCATACATTTCAAGTTCCTCATTCGGTAACTTTAGGTTTTGGCAATAAAGCTCTTTTGATAAGATACATTGACTGAATCTAGGTTTGTAAATCAATATGACAAAAGATCAGTCAGGCCATCCCCAGATAACATTCAACATAACGACCCGAAACCTCCGATTTTGGCAAATCCTATCAAACGAAATTACGGTACTAAGACTATATGCCCATGAGGTGTTCAGCCACATATCAAGCAGTTCGTTATGTTTGTATCACTAAGGCACACATTAATAAAGTCTATGAAGCCTACCAGCACATCACACAAAGTGAATCACATATCAAATATTTGACTTTACGATTCTTTAGCATGCGAAAGATCCTTACTGATGTACTATCATTTCCTTTTTTCTCTAGGAAAAATCATTTTGGGTTTTCCTGATTTTTATGGCCTTTTCAAATTTTTCAATGTTTTTGGTTTTTCTGAAATAAAATGAGTTAATGGCCAAAATCAACCCTGAGGTTTGGTCAGTTTTGCTACATCAGTCCAAAAGCGAAACTTTTTACATCTGGGTCCTTCTGTTTTACATTTTGTTGCCAAATTCGTCCCTGACACTAAACCCAGTTAACTATTGTTTTTAACTCTGGGGGTATTTTTGTCTTTTTAGCTTCCCCTCTTTTTTACATCTGGGTATTTTTGTCTTTTGGGGGTATGAATAACTCTGCTTAAATTGGGTTTTAAAAAGGGGGGCAACCAAAAAGACAAAAATACCCGCATAGTTAGTGACAATAGTTAACTCGGTTTAGTATCAGGGACGAATTTGGCAATAGAATATAAAACAGAAGGACCCAGATGTAAAAAGTTTCGATTTTGGACTAATGTAGCAAATTGGCCAAACCTGAGGGACGATTTTGGCTATTAACTCAAATAAAACGCTCCCCCTAAAATTAAAAACATATTTTTGGATTTTTATTTTTTGAAAGCATAAATTTTTTTTGATAAACCAATGAGGAGATTAATCCTTCTGTTCTTTTATACCACCAGCTTTTAATAAAATTTCAAATTTGATTTGTCAAAAGCTTTGGTAAAAAGATCTGCTCTTTGGTAATCAGTGTGGATTTTCACCATATCTCATCAAAGCTTTAGCATAGCAATCACAAATAAAATGATACCGTATTCAGATAAGCTTAGCTTTGGAATGATGTATAGTGTCTTTTGTGATGCAATGGCTACTTCATTATCGCAATGAATGGGGGTTTAAAGAAATTGCAAACCGTAGTCGTGCATCTGTTGTTGAATCCAAAGCACTTGTGAACAGCAACTAGAGGCTGACACATATTTGGCTTTACATGTAGATAATGGAACTGACGTCTGTTACCTGCATTGCCAGGTCACGAGCCTGCTCCCTAGAAATTGACAACCAGCAGTTTTGGATTTGGCATCAATATCACAGCCTCCGAAATCTGCATCACTAAAAGCAATGAGGTCAAAATTATCATCATTAGGATACCATAACCCGCGTGATGGACAACCCTTCAAATAACGTATGATTCGTTTAACTGCAGTGAGGTGACTCTGTTTCGGCTTCGATTGATGACGATCATAAAGACATTGTGGATGATCTTTTTAACAAAAACAAGTTTAGTTGATCATACAAGTCTACTAATCCAGGTGCGGAAACCCTAGATCAGTTACAAAATGATAGTAATCGAATCAAACACACAAATTCACCTTTTCAATATCCATTTCATTCATAAACATTTGGTATAAACCTTACAATTAGTGTTTAAGATGAAATAAACAAGTTCTAGACACTTCTTAATAACCTAGAGAGAATACAGATCGAACCAGACACAAATGACCAAAAGTTAAGTTTAAAATGAAATTCGAACTATATATAAGCCTGCACATTCGCCCTCCCGTAAGGGTCGAGTGTGCAGGTTCGACCCTTCAAAAGGTTCGAATAAACACATGTTCTTCAGTCTTCTACGTTCGCCCTGTATCTCTCTACCTTCGCCCTTCAATATCTACCTTCGACCTCCCATATTCCACTTTCGCCCCCACGTTTTCACATAAACAACTTAGAATGTACAATCCAAAAGCATTAGTCGCAAAACGTGCATCAACAAACTCCCCCTCGACTATTGCTTGGATTGCCTTCGCGCTTCATCCATTTGCTTGTTCATAAGCTTGATACGCAATAAAGTCTTCTGCTCTTTCGTCATAACTGGCTCGAAAGTTGGTTTTGATTTCTTCTTTTATTTTTGAATCTTCACAAACTTTCCCAGCTTTTTGTCATAATCAAATCCCGCATTGACATCCCATGCGAAACACAAGCATACCACACGTTGGTATTTTAGTGCTTGTTCGCTATCCTTCTCCTCACAATAAATTGGGTTGTAATACAACATAATGATATCTTCATGTGAACAGTTGATCAACCACATCGGATAAAAAAATGTGAATCTTTTTAAATTCATCTTTCTTGTCTTTCAGCAAAATAATAGCTTCTGCTGTCTTCCAATCATAGTACCACCACATGAATTCTTTCGAAAAGTGTTGTGGAATTGGCATCAAAGGAGCATGCTTCAATACAGTCGGTGGTTTATACTTTAACGTCACCTTGTTCAGCCCAGTTATCGGATCAATCTTTTTGTGAACAATCCTTTTAGGATACTGCGGCGTGAACACGTCCCATCTAGTTTTGCTCTCTCTTGCCATGCGATCTGCGAAATAACCAACTGCATCATTGTTCACAGTTGCTCCAGATAAAGTATGTTAGCAGATATCTTGCACAGCCCAGTAAGGTAATGTCTTTATATCATGGAATCTGTTGAAATACAGAATTCCCTTTTCCCATTTCACAGCAACACACCTTAGCTGTCCCAAATACTTCCAACCGAGGGCTTTTCCTTTGAACAATTCATTGTAAAACTTATAGAAACCACCCTGAACTTCAGTCTTGGATCGGTTGGATTCTTTTTCTTTCAATTTCCTTAACAAGCTCTTCAGATCATCAGATTGATCAACATTCGATTTCTGATTCTCTGCATTCTTGAATACTTCACTAACGAATGTTTTACTCTTCTCCTGTGCAAGTTTTTCAGCCTGATTCAACATCTCTTCAGAAAATTCAGGAAATGCATCGTCCTATTTATCTTTGAAGTACTCAGGATATTCTTCACTAGTAATATCCTCAATCTCTATATCTTCAAATACCGGAGTATCTCTATCATCAGAGTGATTTCCAGCTTCTTTTTCAGGAATATTTGGAATTTAATTGTCACTCAATCTCTATATCTTCAAATACCGGAGTATCTCTATATCTTCAACTTGTTTCGCCAAACCTTCAAGTATTTCTTTGGCTACGGCTGCAGAAACTTCACCATCATCTAGATCAAGATCATTGTATTCAAGTTCATATCTCATATCATCAGACTCAATAATCTCTGGAAACTTTCCAGTCAGTTCGATCGTCCAAACTTTCTTTGTCAACATCTGATGATACAACTTCTTATCTTCATCTGATAAAGATATAATCTTCTCAGTCCAGAAAATACTTTCATCATCAGTATTTCAACCAGGAGCTTTTGAGCTAGATTCTCTTGCATCTTTATCAGAATCTCTCTTTTCACATCGATACTTTTCCGTATCATCATCATCATCGTCATCATCAGCAGAACTGTCATCTCCAGAACCATCTTTTTCATCATCTTTCTTCTTCTCAGGAGCATCACCGGCATCCTGATCCAATTCTTCATCATCCTCTTCATCTTCTTCAGAATCAGATGGTTCGAAATCAACTTGTTCTTCTTCACGTTCTTTATCTTCCTCTCCAGCTTTCAACTGTGGAGCTTTTGAATATAAATCATCAATAAGTTTCCTTAGACTCTTATTGTCCTTCTTCACATGTTTACTCTCTAGCCTTAAAGCAATGTATCTTCTTGTGTTTCTTTGTTCACACGTTAACAATTTCTGATTTTCTTCTTCAAGTTATTTTATCTTCGCTTCCAACTTGTGGTGTGGAAGCCTCAGCAACAGGAGTCTTCTTCTTGAATTTGTTCATCACTCTTTCCAAAGCAGCGTCAAAATCTGCAGTTGGATCAACAGTCTTTTCAGCAGCAGATTTCTTCAGTTTCTTTGCCACTGGGGATGTCACGGGTGTAGCAGATTTTGAACTACAAACTTCAGGAACTTTCTTTCCTGCAAGTAGAATCTCAACTTCTTTTGCTCGTCTTTTCTTAGGATTCTCTTTTTCATCTTTCTTAGACATCATTTTGTATTTGGGCGTTTTCTGTTTCTCACCAACCATAGGAGATCCACTGAAATCTTGTTCACCAATACCAAGACCCAGAGCTATCTCTTCAACTGCAATTAGACTCTTTTGTCTTTGCTCTTCTATGGTTTTGTTCAGACTTTCAGACTCACCGGCCACAGTGGCCTTGGGCTAGGTTTGTTTGATAGTCTCTTCATCTGAATCCCATCTCTCATCTTCTTGTGTCTCCTCAGAATCGGCAGACTCTTCATCAACTAACATAGTTCCCTTTCTAGCCATGCTTTTCTTTCTCCTCATTCTTTTCTTTGTTGGTTCAACCTCAACTTCCTTTGCTTTACCCTTCCCTTTGCCACTTTTAGCACCAACATTTACAACTTGTCGTTTTCTCTTTGCTTCTAGATTGACATGAAACAAAGGATCATCATTATCTGAATCACTGTTAGCATTTCTAACTTTATCCTCACCCGGATCCTCATAACCTGTATTAATCAAGTGTCCAAACAGGTTCTTGTGTGGTGGTCTTTCATTCTCAGGAACCCCTTTGTAACCTTTCATCCTTATCAAAGTACTCAGATTCATGTGATCTTGAACTAAAATCTGAGTAGGATCTTTCTTCAGAGTAGTGTACTTCAAGTCGAAAATCATCAGTAAGAATCTGGGGTATAACAAGAACTTCTTCGTCTTTAAACCTTTAAGAGGTTCAAGCATGTGATCAAAGATCATTCCCGAAACATTAAACGGATTGTTCAATGTCAAAGCAACCATCAACGAACTGATGCTCTTTCTCATCACATCATAACCACCACTAACAGATCCAAAACAATGTATCAGAACATGAGCTAGATACTTAAACCGCAGACACAACTTTCCTTTGTTCAAAGCTCCATTTGTAATCGGTCCGTTGTACTTCATACGAAGAAAACACTTTCTCAGTTCAATCCAAGATAAGCTTCTAGGATCTATCGGTTCATCTCGCAATCTTAATTCTTTCCGAATATCATTTTCTATAACAATAGCAAGCTGTCCCTGAATGTTGCCTACTATTGCTGTTCGGTTTTCCCAGAAATCTATCTTCGCATTCTTCCAGAAATCCACTTGATGGTCTTTGTAAATGATTGCTGGTGTAGCTAATGCATCAACGACTCTGCTTCTTCTCAGAAAATCAACAATCCCAGAGAATTCTGTGAGTTTCTTTACTTCGCCAAGATACGCACAGCAGTTATGAGCTTCCTCGAACGGTAACTCTTCTTCTTTCTTCTTAGCTATGGCTTTTCTAGAAGATCCAGCTGGTATATCAGTGTTCTGTGGTTCTGCCATTTAGAATTCTGCAAAAACAAAACATGAAAATTCATTAGAAACGGACAAAATCTGCAAAATTGAAATTTGGTTTAGAAAATCCCACATTCGATTTTTGTTTATTCTCCCCCTAAAACTATCTATAACTAAAGCCTAATCATCAATTGTGTCTTTAACAGTCTCAAACTGTTCATCATTCAAGTTCAAGGGTTCGAACACAAAAATCTCTAATCTGCCTTAGTTTATGGACCAATACCTGTAAAAGTTGTATGAAAATGATCAGAAATGAGTAGGGAATAAAAAAAAATGATCAAAGAAACAGGGGCAACAAGGGTGGGTAATCTCAGAAATTTGAAAAAAGTTTTCGAATGGGGGTTCGAATGTGAAAGAGGGTATATATAGGCTCCCACATTCGACCGTTTGAATGGAGCGAATGAGAAGCTATGTCTACATTCGACCCTACTGAAAGGCTCGAATGTAGATATAGGGTTCGAATGTACAATATAAAACTTGAACACTCCCATTCGACCAATTTTAAAGGCTCGAATGTAAGAAAAATTCCACATTCGACCCACCGAAGGGGCGAATGAAGATTGGAATTTTTGAACATTTTACCAAATCTCAAAATCGAATCCCGTTCAATCTTTTTCACACATTTTAAGCTTCAAACATTCATCATTTCTCATTTGATAGATACAAAACTCAAATTGGTTCATCAATTTTCAGAAAAGGACCATCAATCACCATTAGTTATAAAAAATAACACAAAAATGTAAAATCTTTTTGGTTTTTCTGAATTTATGCTAAAACACATCTAAAATCTTTTTGAGTTTTTGTATATTTTGTATAAAATGAAAAATGCGAAAATGTAAACATAAAGCAGTAAATATTTTATGATTTTCGGTAAGAGGATCATATCAGTTTTTGAGAAATCTGATAACACCGTTGATCTGTAGTGTTTATTATCATTAAAGACAATGTGTGATCCAGCAATTGCTGATATTGTTATCCACATAAGCTTTCATGCAGACTGTTATGTAGTGCTTGATACAGTTAGTTATAGTATAAACAAAATTGTCTGTGGTTCCCACGCACACGACATATTCCCATATCAAGGAAATTTTGCACAAAGATTCATTGTAACGCGTGATTATGCTTTCGTTATCTGTAATTTACAAGGTATTGAGGCACAGAGGTGTACAGGTTAGCAAATTAATGTTACAAAGTAACTTGTGCACTCTACCAGGTTGAGGGCTTATATCAATCACGATTTGCATCAATGATTAGATACGATGCATTAGATAATCTTTGATTATCGTCATACATTGAAAGTTCCTCAATTCGGTAACTTTAGGTTTTGGCACTAAAGCTCTTTTATAATGATACACTGTCTGATCTAGGTCTGTAAAACCTTACGACAGAAGATCAGATAGGCTATCCCCAGATAACTATTAACATAACGACCCGAAACCTCTGAATTTTGTACAAAAAACCCTATCAAACGAAATTATAGTACTAAGACCATATGCCCATGAGGTGTTCATCAACATAACAATTCGTTTGATATGTATGTATCCAACACGCAGTAATAGGTCTACGAAGCCTACCAGCACATCACATAGACTCAACACACGACTTATATAACATTTCAAATCTTTAGCATGTGGCAGATCCCCACTGGTGTACTATCATTTCCTCTTTTAATACAGGAAAATCATTTTGGGATTTTTGGATTTTTATGGCTTTTTGGATTTTTCAATGTTTTTGGTTTTTCTGAAAAACGACTCTCCCTAAAATGTAAAACATATTTTTGGGTTTTTGAATTTTCTTGAAAAACAGTAAAACTTAAAAAATTTGAAAACAAAAAGTGACAAACCAAGGTGATGATCAATCTTGTTTTTCTTTTATACCGTTAGCTTTTAATAAAAATTCGAATCGAGATCTATCAAAAGCTTTGGTAAAAAGATCAGCACGTTGGTAATCAGTGTGGATTTTGACCATATCAATCAGCTCTTTTGCATAACAATCACGGATAAAATGATACTTAATCCAGATATGCTTAGCTTTTGAGTGATTGACCGTGTCTTTAGTTAATGCAATTGCGGCTTCGTTGCCACAATGAATAGGGGTTTTTAGAAAATGCAAACCGTAATCAACCATCTGCTGCTGAATCCACAGAACCTGTGAGCAACAACTCGAGGCTGCCACATATTCTGCTTCGCAAGTAGATAGTGCGACTGCTATCTGCTTCTTACACTGCCAGGTCACGAGCCTGCTCCCCAAGAATTGACATCCAGCCATTGTGGATTTGCTATCTTTGTCACAACCGCCCCAGTCTGCATCACTAAAAGCAACAAAGTCAAAATTATCATCATTAGGGTACCATAATCCTCTTGACGGACAACCCTTCAGATATCTAAGGATCCGTTTGACGGCTGCAAGATGACTTTGTTTCAGCTTCGATTAGAAACGTGAACAGAGACATGTAGCGAACATTATGTCTGGTCTAGATGCTGTGAGATACATCAGAGATCCGACGATTGCTCTGTATGTGAAAGGATCTGTCAGCTCCCCCTTAGCGTCAATTCCAATCCCGTGATTAGGTTGTATCGGGGTATCCATCGGCTTTGAATCTTCCATCTGGAACCGACTCAAGACTTCAGATACGTATTTGGTTTGGTGAATAAGGATGCCCGTTGGTCTTTGTTCCACCTGCAAGACGAGGAAAAACTGCATCTCCCCCATTGCACTCATCTAGAACTTTTCCTGCATTACGTTTTCAAATTCTCTGCATAAAAGTTCGTTAGTAGATCCAAAAATAATATCGTCAACATATATCTGTACGAGAAGCAAGTTATCCTCTGTTCTTTTGGTGAACAGAGTACAGTCTACCAAACCGCGTTTGAATCCTTTGTTGAGAAACGTGCTCTGGACATCCATTTAGTACACCTTGAATTTCTTGTACGAAGCAAACGCTAGAAACATACGAATAGCTTCTAAACGTGCCACAGGTGCATAGATCTCATTGTAGTCAATTCCTTCAACTTGATGAAAACCTTGAACTACCAATCGAGCTTTGTTTTTCACGATTATGCCTCTATCATCCTGTTTGCATTTGAAAACCCATTTGGTTCCTATCTTCTTCCTTCCCGGAGGTAAATCTGTAAGTGTCCAAATACACAGCTTCTGAAATTGCAACAACTCTTCTTGCATCGTCTCAACCCAAGCATCATCCAATAGAGCGTCTTTGTATGTCCGCGGATCTACCTGCGAAACATAACAAGCAAAGGACCAATCATTCTGACAACCAGATTTTTGAATTTTTGCATATAAAGCTAAAGCGCCAAGATTTTCAGGTGAGTTTGCAGTACGAAGTTGTCCTCTAGTCATAACAGTGCTTCCAGGGTCACCAATAACTTGCTCGAGCGGGTGAATACGATGAATCCGAGATTCCGGATGATCAGGTACTTGAACTCCCATTTGAGTAGTCAAATTATCTGTCGAATCCAGATCATTACCCATATTATACGATGAAGCAACATCTGGATTTGGGTTCGTTGGTGGTGTCTCTGTTGCATGATCTAGAATAGCTTCACTGAAGATTTTTTCATCATCTTCTGATTTTGAAGTATCAAGAGTATTTGAAGCTTCCTGGAAAACCTCTTCTTCAGCTGCAGGAACATTGGTATCATTAGAAACTGTTGGAGGAGTTACGGTGATCGGACGCACCAACGGTGAGGTCACTGCGTTTTCACACTCGTAATAAAGTCTTAAAACAGCCTCTTCAACCAAGTTATCTAGATTGAATGATTCAAAGAAGTCTTTGTAATAAAACATCCAATCTGGACCGCTACCCTGTACGTTCTGAGTATATCGTTGAACTTCAACATTAGCCCACTCCTCTACCTGACGAGTTCGTTTGTTGAATACCCGTTTGACCGGGGTTGCGTATCAAACAAAGAATCCCTCTTCAGCTTTTGGTGCAAACTTCTCAGACGGATTTAGCATAGTACAAGGTGCTCCAAATGGTTCTAGATACTCCAAATTCGGCTTTCGTCTGTTCAACAGTTCATAAGAAGTTTTGCCAAACTTCTTCACTGTTAACACACGATTCAATGTGTAACAAGCTGCGTATATGGCTTCATTCCAGAACATTACTAGAAGGTTAGAATCCGCAAGCATTGTTCTTGCCGTCTCAATTAGAGTCCTGTTTTTCCTTTCTGCAACACCGTTCTGTTGAGGGGTATACGGAGCGCTGTATTCATCATGAATTCCTTTATCTTCACAAAGAGCATCCATCTGTGCATTTTTGAACTCCGTCCCGTTGTCACTCCGAATTCTTTTGATCTTTAATCCATAAACATTCTCTAAACGAGTGAACGGAACTTTCAAATTGTTAAACGTGTCGCTGTTGTATTTCAAGCACATTACCCATGAAAATCTAGAGTAGTCGCCAGTAACCACAAGACAGTATAACTCTCCAGCATGACTCTTACGCCTGATAGGTCCAAATAGGTCCATATGCAAACGCTCGAGTGTCATATCTACAGAATTCACTTTCTTCGGTTTGTAGGACTGTTTGTGCTGCTTCCCCTTCTTGCAATTCACACACTTGTCATTGAGATGAAAATGTTTGACATTAACGCCTTCAACAAGCTCATTTTTCACCAAATGATACATTTTTCTGAGGTGAATATGTCCCATCCTCCTGTGCCACATAATTGATTCTTTCTCTGTAGCCTTTGATAGGAAACACGTAACTTGGCCCTGAGTTGTCATTGCTTTAGACATATCAAGAATGTAAAGATTATTCACTGTTGGTGCTTTCAACATGATCCACTCCTTTGGAATAACAAATCCGGGTTTGAGGATATAACAAGATTTATCATCGAAGTGCACATAAAACTGTTTGTCAAAGATTTGGCTCACACTTAACAGATTATAGTCAATTTGTTTCACATACGAAATCCTTTCGAAACTAACAATTCCGTTACTCACACTACCCTCCATCGTGATATAACCTCCTTTATTACCAGAAAACGCTACATATCCTCCATTGATGTTCTTTATATCAAATAGCAGCGTTAAATCACCAGTCATGTGACCAGAAGCTCCACGGTCGACAATCCAAAGACTGCTAACAGGGCCAGCTGGAGCTCCCTGCACATATCAAGGAAAACATTAGTTCTTTTGGGGGACCCAAGCCTGTTTGGTCTTTGGTCTTTGAACATTAGATTTCAAAGATTCATTCACACAAACATTAGAATTTGAATCGACCTTTTTCTGATCTATAAAATTTTTCTCACTTTGAGGTTTTTCATTAACCTTTGAGGTAGAAGCACCCGGAGAACCCACTGGTGACCAAAGTTGTTCAGAACGTTTTAGAATCCTAATCTGAGACTTTTAAGTCACAACAGGTTTCTTAACATTGTTCTCAAACGAAACTTTCTTGGTTACCTTCTCTGAATTAACAGATTTAGGTCCAACTGATGATTTAACAACAGGTTTTGGAGGTACCTTTTGTTTATCAACAGTTGAGTTCACCAATGGTTTCTTCAATGGTTTTTCCATAGAAATCCGGTTTCGACGATCATAAGTAAATTGACGATTGTCCATCCCTTGAAAATAACGATTTTGATTATAAAATGGTGCTGGTTGAGGGACAAAACGTCTTTAAGGATAACAATGATAGTCGACTGGACTTCTATATGTTTGCTTCATCTCAACTTCGTGCCTTTTATGCCTCACGTACGGGCAGTGAGCAAGTAAATGCCCTCTCTCCCCGCACTTGAAACATGCATTATATTCCTCAAAAACATTATTGGCATTCGACTTAGCATAGGAATTGATTGGATATTGATTATCCACACATCTACGTCTCAAACTCTCAGGAGTTGGGTCCTTTAAGTAAGTCGGCTCAAGAAAACCATTAGTCTTATTTTTCAGCTTGATGAACTCAGTGACATGAACCTTAGGTTCTTTTGGAGTTTCCAAATATATTTTCTTTAAAATTTCTGGAGGTACATCATTGGTCCTTTCATGTTTAGGAAACCAAATAGTACTTTTCTGCCAGATTTTCTCGATTTTTGAATAATTGGCAAATTTTATCGGATACTCCTCGTCAGAGATAATATTATCGGATCCTTCCATCTGATAAAATACTTTGACGGGGTTGTCAACTGATTCATTTTTCACTTCTTTCTTTACTGATTGATTCACTTGATGTGCATTTGCCTGAGGATGAGAAAACTGAGAAGGTGAAACTGGTTCATTAGTGATAATGTGATTTTCCATAGGAATATCACATTCTTTCTCATGTTTCTCATCTTCAGTGTCTGAATCATTAGTCACTGCTGTCACTCCCTCATCATTCAACCCTAAAATTGGTCTAACATTGGAATGTGGATCTCCAACATTAGAAGTGTTAGATTCATTATCCGATGCAGAGTCAGATTTGATTGGGAATATCCGGTGTTATTGAGTGTAAATTGTGGTTCTCAAATAACACTGGGGATTGAACAGCCTTGTAGTTTGCACTACTAGGTTATGAGGGTTCTTCAATAATATGGTCAACCACATAAGCAATGTGTTTGTAACTTTCAAGTTTTTTGTTGACCTTTTCAGCAAAGCATTTGATGGTTGCCATTTCTAATTTTGTTTCTTCCAGTTCATTTATATAACTATTTATAGCAAGTTGTTTTAAAGAAAGATTTTCTTTAGATCAGAAATGTCCTTTTTATAACCATCAAGCACTTTGTTAAACTCATGGGCTTCTTTGCGATAAGATTGACTGTTGATTCTCGCACTCTCAAGTTGAACCTTGAGTTGCTTGTTTTCCTCTGTCAATCTATCACAAGTTCCACAATATTTATCACTGTTCATATCAATAGTGGATTCAGGACTTACCTGTTTCGAAGGATCAGTCATAGCCATCAAAGCAAAATGCGCTTCCTTTCCAGCAAAGAACTTTGAGTAGTCAATCCTTGTGAAAGCGTCATCAACAATGCATGACTTTCGAGTCATTAGAAATCCAGCTTCAGCCAGGAGTTGATCAATATCATCGTCTAATGAATTAACACTAAATTCCGTATCTGTTTCACTCTTCGAATCAGAATATGCCGAATCACGCTCATCAGGAATATCAGTGATAGAATCAATGATCATTCCTGATCTCTTCTCAACTTATGATTGTTCATCTACCATCTCCTCGATTTTCACTTCAGAAACCTTCTCAGTCTCCAAAACTTCTCCAACTATCACCGAATCCTCTAAGTCAATCTTCTGAGCAACACAAGCTACATTTCTAGCAGTAATTTCTTCAACATCCAATTGCATCCCCGTCCAGTCAAAACCTTCATCTTTTTGTATCACCAAAGCCTAATTTTGCTTTACGGTTTGTTGTTGGCTATTTGGTGTTGAGATTGGAATAATGGTTCTGGTTGGGTTATGTGGTGTTTGAGTTTGAGTCTAGTTGGGTGTAGTTGTTTGTCAAGCAGAGTTGTTCTGTTGGTTTTGGTAATTGTTTTGTGGTTGATAGTTAGTGTTGTTTTGGCTTTGATAGGTTACTTGGTTCTGAGATTGACGGTTTTGGTAATTTGAATTGAATGGATTTCTGTTACCTTGTTGAGCTGGCTGAGTGCACTCGCTCTTGAAATGACCTTTAGCACTACAATTAAAACAAGTGACTTTGACTTTGTTGTAGCCATAAGTGGTGTTAGGTGATGTAGCCAGATCAGTTCTTCCTCTCTTCTCAATAAACTCAGTTGCTCGTCTCATGACACTAGCGAACGCCCATTGAATGTCAATCAATTCCATCTCCTCTTTATCAATTTGGGCATAATATTCAATAGTCAAATTATTATTCCCAATTTGACTAGCCACCAGTCCATTATAAGATGAAACCATTGTAGAAACCAAGGCAATGTGTTGCTGAGCAACTTCAACTGTGACATTGTTCATGTTGGATGTTTCCAACACGACTGGACTTTGGCTTGCAGAAGCTTGTGATGTGTTATAAACATTAGGTTGTTGTTGAGATGTATTGGATGAATAACATGCGTTAGACATTTGAGGTTGTGGTGGAATGTAAGAATTTGTGGTGTAGTTTGGTGGATAAGTTGGTGTTTGTGCAAGATATTTAATTGGTTGTCTCGGTGGTTCAATAACACTTGACACACAAGCTATATGTGGCACAACATTACCTGCCACATTTGAACTAGACACAGAAGTAGATGAAGAGGCATGATACAATTTCGGATTTTGCGGAAATTGTGATCGTCTAGCATTCCTCTTCTCCTCCAACTCCTTGTTCTCTAACTTCTGGATTAACTCATTGATTGTCCAGTATTGATAAGCATCCTTCTCTTTCAATACTTCAATGTGTTGGTTCCAATACGGTGGTAATGCATCGGCAAACTTATCAACCAACTCGGACATAGGAATCTTAATGTCATAGTTTGACAATTCAGTCAAAAGATGACAATATCTCGGAATAAGTTCCTTCAAAGTCTGATTCCCCATATAGCTAAAGTTCTCAAATTACTTTCTCAATTCTTCCATTCTCAACTTTCTGGTTTTCTCATTACCATCATGACGATTCTTCAACATATCCCAAAGCTGTTTGGAAGTTGTACATGAACCAAACTGATGTAGAAGATTAGAATTGATAGCTTGAGATAGTTGGGAGAAAGCCTTCTTCAACACCGCAAACTTCTTTTCATCCTCAGCTAAACTATCTAGAGGAATTGGTTCACCTGTATTCTCCAGCACTGGTGCAACATATCCTTTAGCAATCATCTGCCATGCCTCTGTACCTTCTAATCCCATTCCTTCCATGTGAATCTTGAACTTTTTATGCCATTGATTGTAATCCACCATCTCCATCAGCTTCGGTGGACGACTCCCGAAACATGAAGACAAATCATTTATTAGAGTAGAAATAGCATTTGTAGTTTGAGAGTGTATCGCTGCTGCTGCAACTCCCCAATAATCATTCATGGGTTGTTGTGGAGGTTGAACAACAGTCTTTGGAATCGAAGTACTCATCACGAGGTAATTGATCGGCTGAGATGGTTGAGTATTCGTCTTTTGTGCAGCTACAGCCCAAGGATCCATGGTAACATGTTGTTGTGTAGTATTAGGCCTAGGTGTTGTTGAAAATCCCCACATATCTTCTAAGAAGTACGAAATGCGAAACACTTAGAAAATTTTTCAAACACACTCTACGTTCGACCCTTTTTCACTGTCGGGGGTTTGAACGTGGAAAATTCCCAGATTCGACCCTTAAAACTGACTTGAATGTAGAAAATGAAACACTGACTCACGTTCGACCACTTACAATCCACGTTCGACCTCCCGTAAGGTCGAAGTACCAAACTAAGTCGAATGTACAATCACAACTCACACAGCTTCTAGGTTCGACCTAAAATAATCACTTTCGACCTGAAAAAGCTAGATTCCAAGCAGTAATTTCTTCAACACCCAATTGCATCCCCGTCCAGTCAAAACCTTCATCTTTTTGTAACACCAAAGCCTGATTTTGGCTTTCGGTTTTTTTGTTGGCTATTTGGTGTTGAGATTGGAATAATGGTTCTGGTTAGGTTAAGTGGTGTTTGAGTTTGAGTCTGGTTGGGTGTAGTTGTTTGTCTAGCAGAGTTGTTCTGTCGGTTTTGGTAATTGTTTTGTGGTTGATAGTTAGTGTTGTTTTAGCTTTGATAGGTTACTTGGTTCTGAGATTGACGGTTTGGTAATTTGAATTGAATGGATTTTTGTTACCTTGTTGAACTGGCTGAGTGCACTCCCTCTTGAAATGACCTTTTGCAACACAATTAAAACAAGTGACTTTGGCTTTGTTGAAGCCATAAGTGGTGTTAGGTGATGTAGCCAGATCAGTTCTTCCTGTCTTCTCAATAAACTCAGTTGCTCGTCTCATGACACTGGCGAACGCCATTGAATGTCAATCAATTCCATCTCCTCTTTATCAATTTGGGCATAATCTTCATTAGTCAAATTATTATTCCCAATTTGACTAGCCACTAGTCCATTATAAGATGCAATCATTGCAGAAACCAAGGCAATGTGTTGCTGAGCAACTTCAACTGTGACATTTTTCATGTTGGATGTTTCCAACACGACTGGACTTTGGCTTGCAGAAGCTTGTGATGTGTTATAAACATTAGGTTGTTGTTGAAATGTATTGGATGAATAACATGCGTTAGACATTTGAGGTTGTGGTGGAATGTAAGAATTTGTGGTGTAGTTTGGTGGATAAGTTGGTGTTTGTGCAAGATAGTTAATTGGTTGTCTCGGTGGTTCAATAACACTTGACACACAAGCTATATGTGGCGCAACATTACCTGCCACATTTGAACGGGATACAGAAGTAGATGAAGAGGCATGATACAATTCCGAATTTTGTGGAAATTGTGATCGTCTAGCTTTCCTCTTCTCCTCCAACTCCTTGTTCTCTAACTTCTGGATTAACTCATTGATTGTCCAGTATTGATAAGCATCCTTCTCTTTCAATACTTCAATGTGTTGGTTCCAATACGGTGGTAATGCATCGGCAAACTTATCAACCAACTCGGACATAGGAATCTTAATGTCATAGTTTGATAATTCAGTCAAAAGATGACAATATCTCGGAATAAGTTCCTTCAGAGTCTCATTCCCCATATAGCTAAAGTTCTCAAATTCCTTTCTCAATTCTTCCATTCTCAACTTTCTGGTTTTCTCATTACCATCATGACTATTCTTCAACATATCCCAAAGCTGTTTAGAAGTTGTACATGAACCAAACTGATGTAGAAGATCAGTATTGATAGCTTGAGATAGTTGGGAGAAAGCCTTCTTCTCTACCGCAAACTTCTTCTTTTCATCCTCGGCTGAACTCTCAAGAGGAATTGGTTCACCTGTATTCTCCAGCACTGGTGCAACATATCCTTTAGCAATCATCTGCCATGCCTCTATACCTTCTAATCCCATTCCTTCCAAGTGAATCTTGAACTTTTTATGCCATTGATTGTAATCCACCACCTCCATCAGCTTCGGTGGACGATTCCCGCTACATGAAGACAAATCATTTATTAGAGTAGAAATAGCATTTGTAGTTTGAGAGTGTACCGCTGTTGCTGCCACTCCCCAATAATCATTCATGGGTTGTAGTGGAGGTTGAACAACAGTCTGTGGAATCGAACTACTCATCGGGAGGTAATTGATCGGCTGAGATGGTTAAGTATTCATCTTTTGTGCAGCTACAGCCCAAGGATCAAAGGTAACGTGTTGTTGCTGTGTAGTATTAGTCCTAGGTGTTGTTGGAAATCCCCTCATATCGTCTATGACGTACGAAATGCGAAAAACCTAGAAAAATTTTCAAACAGACTCTACGTTCGACCCTTTTTCACTGTCGGGGGTTCGAATGTGGAAAATTCCCAGATTCGACCCTTAAAACTGACTCTGATGTAGAAAATGAAATAAACTGACTCACATTCGACCACTTAAAATCCACGTTCGACCTTCCGTAAGGTCGAATGTACCAAACTAGGTCGAATGTACAATCACAACTCACACAGCTTCTAGGTTCGACCTAAAATAATCACTTTCGACCTCAAAAAGCTAGGTTCGACCCCAAAATACTACACGTTCGATGCTTCTCTCCTTGGTTCGACCTGACCCATTTGAAAAACGGTTATTCTTTGAAAATTAGTTATTTTGATCCCAATTTTTCAAAAGTTGATGAATTTTGATGATGTTTTGCAGGTTTTGCTTCGGAATTGATTTGGAACAACTTTAATGAAAAGAATTCTTGATTTTATCCGTAAAATCTAGTCCGAAGCAATCAATTTTCAACAAAACTCATTGTTCATTCAAAACAGAAAAATTTTGATCAATTTTGGGTCCAAATCAGTTCAAAAACTATCAATTTGTAGTTGTATGATCCGTATAGGCTCTGATACCACTTTGTGGAGAATCGTTTTAACAAAAACAAGTTTAGTTGATCATACAAGTCTACCAATCCAGGTGCGGAAACCCTAGATCAGTTACAAAATGATAGTAATCAAATCAAACACGCAAATTCACCTTTTCAATATCCATTTCATTCATAAACATTTGGTATAAACCTTACAATTAGTGTTTAAGATGAAATAAACAAGTTCAAGACACTTCTTAATAACCTAGAGAGAATACAGATCGAACCAGACACAAATAACCAAAAAGTTAAGTTTAAAATGAAATTCGAACTATATATAAGCCTGCACATTCGCCCTCCCGTAAGGGTCGAATGTGCAGGTTCGACCCTTCACAAGGTTCGAATCAACACATGTTCTTCAGTCTTCTACGTTCTCCCTGTATCTCTCTACCTTCGCCCTTCAATATCTACCTTCGACCTCCCATATTCCACTTTCGCCCCCACGTTTTCACATAAACGACTTAGAATGTACAATCCAAAAGCATTAGTCGCAAAACGTGCATCAACAAACTCCCCCTCGACTATTGCTTGGATATACTTCGCGCTTCATCCATTTTCTTGTTCATAAGCTTGATACGCAATAAAGTCTTCTGCTCTTTTGTCATAACTAGCTCGAAAGTTGGTTTTGATTTCTTCTTTTCTTTCTGAATCTTCACAAACTTTCCCAGCTTTTTGTTATAATCACATCCCGCATTGACATCCCATGCGAAACACAAGCATACCACACGTTGGTATTTTAGTGCTTGTTCGCTATCCTTCTCCTCACAATAAATCGGGTTGTAATACAACATAATGATATCTTCATGTGATGGCTTGATACATCAACGATCCAATGATGGCTTGATACATTTAGGGGTCAGTAAGCTCCCCCTTAGCATCAACTCAAACCCCGTGATTGGGTTGTATGGGAGTGTCAATTGGCTTCGATTCCTCCATCTGGAATCGACTCAAGACTTCGGATACATATTTCGTCTGGTGGATGAAGACCCCCGACGATAATTGATCCACTTGTAATCCAAGAAAGAACTGCATTTAACCCATATAGCTCATCTCAAAAATCTCCAGCATGACCTTTTAGAATTCCCAACACAAAAGTTCATTAGTGGAACCAAATATAATATCATCAACATATATTTGTACCAGAAGCAAATAACCATCTGTTCGTTTCGTGAACAGGGTACAGTCAACTTGTCCTTTTTGGAAACCTCTAGATAGTAAGTATGTGTTGAGCTCTTCGTACCATTGTCTCGGGGCTTGGTGCAAACCATACAATGCTTTGTTTAGTTTGTAAACCTTATCCCGGTGGATAGGATCCTCAATACACGGTGGTTGCCTGATGTGTGGGTGGTGTTCCAATAAAACTTAAACTTCTTTTCAAAAAGGGCAAAGTCCCGGAGGAGGTGCTAAAAGCTTGGTGAAAAGGTAATTAAGTTAGAAAATAATATGACACTTACAAGTTTTAAATTTATAAATTAAAATGATAGTTTCTCAATGTTCTAAACCTAGCATAACAGGCAAGCGTACCTATCGTGTATAGTATAGAAATGTGCAAGTACCGAGTATCGAATCCGTGGACACGATTTTTACTACTCAGCTTTCTTAAAATTACATAAGAGGCTTTTATAAAATGCGAGAAGAAAAGAAAAAAGAGAGATGTAAACTTTTAAGAGAAATCAATGACAAAACAATGGTGTTGCTTCGGGGTCAGATGGAACCTGGTATGATGATAGTTATCTTTTATTAAAGTGGTGTGTTTCAGTTACGCACTTGTGCTTTTACTTAGATTTGCAAAACCACATTCTCTAGAGGTGACTGTTTTCTCATAACTGTATAAACGACTGTGTTCTTAATGTTATTATTAGGGTCTCCAAAACTGGGTAGCTCACCTCTCAACATTGAAGAGAAACTGACTCGAGAGTGTGTCGACTCAACCCCGAATTACCTACCTCCTAGTGTTGCAATATAGAAATCTAACTACTCTAGACTTTTATGAATAACTTGTCGGTGGTCGGAGCATGACCGAATAAGTTAGCATTTAATATCATAGAGTGAGTGGTCTATTATTAATTGTGCTGCAGTATAATAATGAAAGAAAAAAAGACCGTTTTCTTTCAACACAGGTTTATCAATCCTTAACTTGCGCCAAAGCTTTCTCATAGACAATGAAGCTAAGATGCAGAATTAAGTCTTGACTTATCACTAGGACCGAGTATAAAGACCGTACCGACCTTAAGTGAGATCTTGATAGTAGATGATTAAGCCACTAAGTGTGTGCATTTCTACCCACAAATGGGCTGATCACTACTCGCGGGATTAGGTTAGCTTACAAGTGCATGGGTTTTTACACACCATAGGTACACTCATGAGTCCTCCCACTTCCTATAAAGACACCCACAAGAAGAAAGACTAAGTGATTTATTAATTAACTCATTAAACAAAGTTTAGAATAGAAAGAATTTTGAAGAACACAAAACACCACTTTTTATATAAAAGATAAACTATATTATTTCATACCAAGTTTCCATCATCACCCTAGCAACACCAATAGAAATCTAGCCTAGCATGGTTGATACAACAAGCTCACAAGGTTGGGTTTGTGTACAAGACATGGTGGAAGGTTGTATGGAGATTTCTAAGGGTTTTGGGTGATTTCGGATTGTTTCTCTCTTGATCGTGGTATTTATGTAGTGATCTTAGGCTCCAAAACACACCTACAATCCTTAAGGAGGGCAGAAACTTCATGGAGAAGTGTTGGTTTTCGAGTGAGAAGGGATGCTTCAAAATGTGGGGTGGAGGCCTCTATTTATAGGCAAATCAGCTCAGGCACGCCAATGCTCATACCCTGGCACGCCCATGCTCGACAGCAGGTACTGTTGCAGAGTCCTTTTTGCAGAGATGTCTGTCCGTAGGTCAAGCACGCCTGTGCCATTACCCCTGGCATGCCCGTGCTTCCCAGTACAGCTAACCACTTCTTTTCACCTCCTGACCTCTGATCGTGCAATTATCAACAAAGAAAGATAAATCATGATAAAACAGAGATAAAAGCATGATTTTGAGTATAAGATAGGTGATAATTATGTGTGGAAAACATATCAATTTCTCGGCACATCATAACACCTCATACTTGAGCTTTTGCATGTCCTCAAGCAAACCGAACGTTAGGCAATTTTCGTAGGATAAAAACTATAATTTTTACTCGATGTTCCAAGCTCAACTTACCTAATAAGATCCTAGCTTAATAAACCTTCGGGATTTCGGGCGTGGCTTGTGGTGAGACTACTAAAACAATTCCTAAGGTGGCTCTTTTTCCTTTTTCCTCACCTCTCTCATTCACCCGGGTTTTATCTGGGGGTGAACACTCAAATTCTACCCGATGGACGACACGAATCATAGGCTTGTATGCAAATCGCAACTCCACCACTTTTGTTGAGGTGAAGCGTGTGAATCAAAAGGACCTTTTAAGGGTTAGTTTAGTGGATAATGTAAGATAGGGTAGGAATGGGGTCTACCACCATGACTAACTTCGGGTTTGGTGCTTGAGGTGTTTGTCGGAATCTCGGTGATCTTCTATGTTGGCTATGCTGATCTCTCCTTGGACTTCATAGCTCGACTTGGGCCTATTCCCGTGAATCTTCCGGCGCAAGGGCCGTCTAATAGCCTCCACTAGGCTGGGTCGATCACTTGGTCTCCCTAGAAAGTCTTGCAAAACTTTTCTTATGAATTTCTCTCGATTCCTTTAGTTCCGCAACATCTTTATTCACACTTTCTTTCTTTTTTTTATATACAAATTTCACTTGATGTTTGCCGGATGATTATTGATACTTGGCATGCTCTTTTGATGGCTTTCTCTTCTAGCCTCTTCATGATCGAGATTCTGAATTCTTGATGTGCAGCCTATGCTTCAAAGTCCCAAAATTGCCAAAGAGCTTCCTCAACACCTCAACACTTCCCTGGTTTCGTTATGGTGGGGGCTAAATGAATGTAAGGAAATGAAAAGGCTAAGGCTCAAAGATGGGTGGCTATGGGTGGGGAAAATATATGGAAGCCCAATGATAACGGAATGGGTAAGTCCTAAGTGCCTAGATCATTTTCACACATTCCCCTCTGATGTGGTCTTGCAGCGCATAAGTCACACAAGTTCTAATCGCGCCATGCCAACGGGGAATATCTCTCAAGACAAATGAACGAGCATGCGTAATATATATATGTAATGGTGTGCTTGATAAGGCTCAATAATATTCACATGTAAGGGTAAGGGTTATTTAAGGATTTGGGAACACTTTAGGCTGCTCTTTTGACTATCATGTAAGTGCATGGAATGTGACTATCGCTTTTGGATTGTCATTATAGAGTTTTTGGTAGATTTTATGTTGGAGAAGTTCCCATTCGACCAGACGAGGGGTCGAAGGAAGATTTTAGTGGGTAAAAAAAACCTTGAAGATGATATTGTTTGGTTCGAGCTTGTTAAGAGGTCGAAGGACTCATTCGACCTTGACGGGGGGTCGAATGTGCAATCTATAAATATTTTAAGTTTTATATTGAGGTTAATAGTTGGTCATTTTGGTTAGGGATTTTGTGTGTGTATTCTCTCTAGGTTCAAGAAACGTCCGTGTTTGATCTATTTCATTGTAAACCTAATCTAAACAAGTTTTATCAACATGTTTATGAATGAAATGATTATTGAAAAGGAATTAACTGTGTTCTGATTTGATCTCTATCATATTGCATACGATCTAGGGTTTCCATACCTGGATTGTTCCACTTGTATGATTATCTAGTCATTTTCTTTAAAACCGATCCTCTACAAAGTGGTATCATAGCTTATCTCGATCATACAATTGCAATTTGATAGTTTTCGAATAGATTTTTCACCAAAAACACCTAAAATTTTTCTGTTTTGCATGAACTTTGAATGACAATGGAGATTGATTGATTTTGACTTGATTTCATGGATAAAATCAAAATTTTAATTCATTAAAGTTGATCTCCATCAAATCCGAAGCAAAACCTGATTAAGATCATCAAAATCCATCAACTTTTGAAAAATTTGGATCAAAATAACTGATTTTTGAAGAATAACCGTTTTTCAAATGGGTTAGGTCGAACCAGAGAGATTTAGGTCGAATGAGTATGTTTTTTGGGGTCGAATCAGTGTTTTTGGGTCGAACCAAAGAGAGTTTAGGTTGAAACAAAAGTTTTTGAGTGTGTTGTGTTGTCATTCGACCATACGGGAGGTCGAAGGAGAGTTGTGTCAAGGTCGAACCAAGTCTAGTGTGTTACAGTTTATCATTCGAGTCTGTTGAGAGGGTCGAACCAGATCAAAACTTCCATTCGAACCCACGTTAAGTCTCTAGATGTCGAACCAGTTTTCTGTTTTTGTAAATTTTCTAAGTGTTTACATTCCGAGCGTTATGGACAACATTTGGGGATATTCTACTACTCCTAGACCAGCTACAACACAACAACAGCATGTTTCGATGAATCCGTGGGCAGTTGCTTCTCAGAAGATGAACATACAGTCATCACAACCGATCAACTACATTGCTATGACAAGTTTAACACCACCACCTGTTACTCAAGCTGCACAACAAGTGAATGATTTTTGGGGAGTTGCAGCAGCAGCGGTACAGAATCAGACTTCAAGTGCGATTACTTCACTCATCAATGACTTATCATCAGGTAGTGGTAATCGTCCTCCAAAGTTGTTAGGCATGTCCGAGTACTACCAATGGCAAAAGAAGTTTAAGACTCACTTGGAAGGTTTGGGATTGGAAGGAGGAGAGGCTTTGCAAATGATCATGAAGGGATATGTTACTCCGATAGTTGAGAATATGAACATCCCAATTCCTCTTGAAGACATAAAGGATGACGAAAAGAAGAAGTTTGCAGTTGAGAAGAAGGCTATTTCTCAATTGTCATAGGCATTGACCACAGACTTATTGCACCAGTTTGGGTCATGTACTACTTCGAAACAACTTTGGGATTGTTTGAAGAATAGACATGATGATAATGAGAAGACCAGAAGACTTCGTATGGAAGACTGGAAGAAAGAGTTCGAGAATTTTAGTTATGTGGGAAATGAGACATTGAAGGAACTCATTCCTATATATTGTCACTTATTGTCTGAATTGTCAAACTATGAGATTAATATTCCTATGCAGGAATTAGTTGACAAGTTTGCTGACTCGTTGCCTCTGTATTGGAGTCAACATATTGAGGCTTTGAAGGAAAAGGATGCTTATCAGTATTGGACCATCAATGAGTTCATACAAAAGTTGGAGAATAAGGAAATGGAAAGCCAAGAGATCCCAGTTTCCACAAAATCCGAAGTTGTATCATGCTACCTGATCATCTTCTATGTCTAATTCCTCAATAGGTGGAACTGTTGCACCACACATTGCTTGTATTTCAAATGTTGTTGAACCACCAAGAAATCCAATCAATTACCTTGCTCCAGGACCATCTTATACACCAACTTCATACACCTCAACTTCATATAATGGACTTGTGGCAAGTCATATTGGAAACAATAATCTGACTAATGAAGATTATGCCCAGATCGGCAAGGAAGAGATGCAGTTGATCGACATGCAGTTGATCGACATCAGAATCGCCAGTCAAAAAACCAAGTCACTTATCAAAGCCTAAACAACAACAACTATCCACAACAAAACAATTACCAAAACCGACAAAATACCTCTCAAAATACCACATCTAGACAAACTTCTACACCTAACCAAAACCAAACTACACCAAATTCTAACCCAACCAGAACCATTGTTCCAATTACTACACTAAATACCCAACCTCAAAACAAAAACCAGGCTTTGGTGATTCAGAAAGACGAGGGTTTTGATTGGAATTGCATGCATGCAGAATATGCAATTGGGTGTTGAAGAGGTTACCGGTGGGAATGTAGCTTGTTTTGCACAAGAGATGGTTTTAGAGGAGCCGGTGATAGTTGATGATGAATCGGTTTCTGAGAATATATCTGAAGTTGTGACTGAGAAAGTCTCTGAAGTTATGATTGAAGAGATTATTGAAGAGAATGTTCAGGAGGTTACATATCATGTTGCTGAGAAGGATGACGAACCGGTTACTGAAACGGTTTCAGGGACGATCATCGATTCCGTTGCTCATATCTCTGATGAACCGGAATCTGTCTATTCGGATTCAGAAAGCGAATCTGATTCTGAAGCCAGCATTAATTCTCTTGATGATGACATTGATCAACTACTAGCAGAAGCAGATTTTTTGATGACGAAGAAATCGTGCATGGTAGATGATTCTTTCACAAAAATCGACTACTCAAAGTTCTTTGCTGGAAAGGAAGCTCATTTTGCACTGATGGCCATGACAGACCCACCTAAACCGGTAAGTTCTAACTTTTCTGATAGTGTTAAATATTGTGGTACTTGTGATAGATTAACTAACGAAGTTAAGCAACTTAAGCATCAGCTTGAGAGTGCTAAAATTGTCATTCAATCTTACCGTAAGGATGAGCATGATTTCAACAAAACACTTGAGGGTTACAAAAATGATGTTTCAGAATCGACTAAAACTCTATCTTTGAAACAAATAGCCATTAACAATTATATCAATGAAATTGAAGAAACAAAACTTGAAATGGCTAAAATCAAGTGTTTTGCTGAAAAAGCCAATATGAAATTAGAGAGTTACAAACATGTGGCTTATATTATGGACCACATAGTTGAGGAACCATCACAATCAAGTAGTGCCAATTACAAGGCTGTTCCTGCTCCAGTGTTATTTGAAAACCACAATTAAATTCTGTAACACCTGAGAGTTCAGTGAAATCGGATTCCTCATCGGATAATGAATCAAACACTTCTAGTGTTGGCTATCCAAATTCCGCTATGAGACTGATACTTGGATTGAATGATGAAGGAGTTATTGCAGTAACTGATGATTCAGATACTAAAGATGAGGAACCTAAGAAAAATGATGGTATTCCATTGGAAAATCACATTAGAACAAATGAGATAGTTTCACCATCTCAGGTTCCCCATCCTCAGAAAATTACAAACAACAAGAATCGGTCAGTTAAGAAGGTTGAACAGATTAAACCAGTTGACAAACCAGTGAAGGTTTTCTATCGGATGGAAGGATCTGATAAGATAATCTCAGATGATGAATATCCCATACAATTTGCAAATTATTCTAAGATTGAGAAAATCTGGCAAGAGAGTACCATTTGGTTTCCTAAACACGAAAGGACCAATGATATTCCTCCTGAACTTATTCGAAGATTGTATGGTGATGATTCCTCACAACCATAGTTTCATGTCACTGAATTTGTGAAACCAAAAGATAAGGTAAACGGATTTTATGAACCAGTTTACTCAAAGGAACCCGCTCCTGAGAGCTTAAGGCGTAAGTGTGTTGATGACCAACACCCGGTTAAATCTTTCGCTAACCCTAACTCTAAGAATGTGTTTGAGGAGTATCGCGCATGTTTTAAATGTGGGGACAGAAGGCATTTACTTGCTCACTGCCCATATGTAAGGCATAAGAGGCACAAAGTTGAAAGAAAGCAGAATTTTAGAAATCCGGTGGAAGATCATAGACAATATTATTCACAAAAACCATTTTACCTCAAAGGCAATAGTCTTTTAATCAAAATCGTTTTTATTAAAAGAGGGAAAACCACTCAATTGTCTATGATAATAGAAACCGAATTGCTATGGAAAAGAAGCTAAAGAAAACCCGCTGTGAAATCATCGGTTGGACCTTTATCAGTTAAATCAGATAAGGTAACCAAGAAATTTTCATTTTCGAATGATACAAAGAAACCTATTGAGGTTAAACAACCTCAAATAAGGATTCTTAAACGTTCTGAACATACATGGTCACCAAAGGGTTTTCCAGGTGCTTCTACATCATCTGCAAAAGTTGAAGTTAAAAGTGAGAAAGTTGTGAACAACCAGAAAAAGGTTGATTCAAACTTGAAAGTTTGTGAAAAAGAATCATTGAAATCTAGCATTCAAAGACCCAAGACCAAACAGGCTTGGGTCCCTGTTAAAAACTAACTTGTTTTTTATTTGTGTAGGGAGCTCCAGCTGGCTTTGTTAGCAGTCTTTGGATTGTCGACAGTGGAGCTTCTGGGCACATGACCGGTGATTTGACGCTGCTCTTTGATATCAAGAATATTAATGGAGGTTATGTATGTAGCGTTCGCTGGGAACAAGGGAGGATATGTAACAATGGAAGGGAGTGTTAGTAATGGAATTGTGAGTTTCGAACGGATATCGTATGTGAAACAAATTGATTATAATTTGTTGAGTGTGAGTCAAATATGTGATAAGAAGTTTTCGGTTCACTTTGATGACAAATCTTGCTACATACTAAAACTCAGTTTCATTATTCCAAAAGAATGGATCACGTTAAAAGCTCCAAGAGTGAATAATCTATACAATCTTGACATGAGCAAGGCAACCACGACACAGGGACAAGTCACGTGCTTTCTATCCAAGGCTACTGAAAAAGAATCTATCATGTGGCACAGGAGGATGGGGCATATTCACCTAAGAAAGATGAATCATTTGGTGAAGAATGGACTTGTAGAGGGCGTGGATGTGAAGCATTTTTATTTTAACGATAAATGTGTGAGTTGTAAAAAGGGAAAACAGCACAAACAGTCCCACAAACCCAAGAAAGTAAACTCAGTTGAACTTCCACTTGAACGTTTACACATGGATCTTTTCGGACCAGTTAAGTGTAAGAGTATCAACGGAGAACTTTATTGTCTTGTGGTTACCGATGACTTTTCAAGATTTTCGTGGGTGATTGCATGCAACACAAGAGTGAAAGGTTTAATAATCTGAACGTTCTGTTTAACCGGTTGGAGAATATGTATGGACTGAAGATCAAAAGAATTAGAAGTGATAACGGGACATAGTTTAAGAATTCCCAAATGGATGCATTGTGCGAATCAAAGGGTATTCATCATGAGTACAGTGCACCATATACTCCACAACAGAACGGTGTTGCTGAGAGAAAGAACATGACTCTATTAGAAGCGGCACAGACCATGCTTGCAGATTCTAATCTTCCAATCATGTTTTGGAATGAAGCAATTCGTGCAGCGTGTTACACATTGAATCGTGTGTTAACAGTGGGAAGTTTGGAAAAACTTCTTATGAACTGCTTAACAGAAGAAAGCCGAACTTGGAGATTTTAGAACCTTTCGGGGTTCCATGCACTATGTTGAATCCAAATGAGAAATTTGGACCTGAAGCTGAAGAAGGTTACTTTGTTGGATATGTGACACCACTAAAACGCGTATTTAACAAAAGAACCAAATAGGTTGAAGAGTGGGCGAATATTGAAGTTCAATGTTACACTCAGAATACTAAAGGAAGTGGACCAGATTGGATGCTTGATTACAAGGAATTATTCAAATCATTTAATCAAGAAAGTATGGTTGAAGAAGCTGTTTTACAACTATATTACGAGTGTGAGAATGCAGTAACTTCACCGTTAGTGCGTCCGATCACCGTAACTCCTCCACCAGCGGCTTCTAATGATACCAATGCTCCTATTAATGAAGAAGAGGTTTTCCAAGAAGCTTCTAAAACTCTTGATTCATCTGAGTCTGAAGACAATGATGATGATTTCAGTGAAGCTATTTTAGATCATGCTACGGTAACACCACCAGTGAACCCAAATCTAGATGTTGCATCTTCATCTAATACGGGTAATGATCTGGAGACTGCAGAGAATCTCAATTTTCCAGCGGTTATTCCTATTCCTGATCATCCGGCATCTCGGATTCATCATATTCACCCGTTCGAACAGGTTATAGGTGATCCAAGTAGCAGTGTGATGACAAGAGGTCAATTGAGACGAGCAACTTCACATGATAACATTGTAGC
Source organism: Ambrosia trifida (assembly GCA_028751855.1). Lineage (NCBI taxonomy): Eukaryota > Viridiplantae > Streptophyta > Magnoliopsida > Asterales > Asteraceae > Ambrosia > Ambrosia trifida. Next base: position 101,386,246 of record CM054126.1, read on the forward strand.
CCTAGCCCTGTATGCAAAAATACAGAAATCTGGTTGTCAAAATGATTGGTCTTTTGCTTGTTATGTTTCGCAGGTTGATCTGCGGACATATAAAGATGCTTTACAAGATGATTCATGGGTTGAAGCAATGCAACAAGAACTATTATAGTTTCAGAAACTCGGAGTCTGGACGCTGACAGATTTACCACCAGACCGGAAGAAAATTGGTACTAAGTGGGTATTCACATGCAAAAAGGATGATCGAGGCGTTATAGTCAGAGACAAAGCTCGATTGGTCGTACAAGGTTTCCGTAAACAGAAGGGATTGATTACAACGAAGTCTATGCACCTGTGGCATGCATTGAAGCAATCTAAATGTTTCTTGCGTATGCATCTTACAAGAAATTCAAGGTGTATCAGATGGATGTAAAGAGTACTTTTCTGTATGGTGTGGTCAAGGAAGAAGTATATGTTGGGCAACCACCAGGTTTTGAGGATCCTATCCACTGGGATAAGGTCTACAAGCTTAATAAAGCTTTGTACGGTTTGCACCAAGCTCCAAGACAATGGTATGAGGAGCTTAGCCCATATCTTCTTTCCCAAGGATTCAAACGAGGTTTGGTTGACTGTACCCTGTTTACAAAACGAATAGAGGATGACTTGCTTCTTGTTTAGATATATGTTGATGACATTATATTTGGTTCTACTAATGAACTTTTATGCAGAGAATTTGAACGAGTCATGCAGGAAAAGTTTGAGATGAGCGCTATGGGAGAAATGCAATTCTTTTTGGGCTTGCAGGTGGATCAATTGCCAACGGGCATTTTTATTCACCAGATGAAATATGTCTCTGAAGTCTTGAGCCGATTCCAGATGGATGATTCAAAGCCTATGGATACTCCCATTCCAACCAATCACGAGATTAGGGTTGATGCTTAGGGGCTCATTGATTCCTTTACATATAGAGCCATCATCGGATCCTTGATGTACTTGACTGCATCTCGGCCGGATATAATGTTCTCAACGTGTCTCTGTGCTAGATTTCAATAGAAGTCGAAACAAAGTCATCTTGCAGCTGTCAAAAGAATCCTACGATATTTGAAGGGTTGTCCCTCGCGTGGACTGTGGTACCCTAATGATGATAATTTTGACTTTACTGCTTTTAGTGATACAAATTTTGGCGGATGCGATAAAGACACAAAATCCACAATGGCTGGATGTGAATTTCTGGGGAGCCTCGTTTGATAATGAAGCTGCCATTGCACTCACTAAAGACAACGTTAATCACTCTAAAGCTAAGCACATCCGAATGAAGTATCACTTTATTGGCAAAGCAAGAAGCAAACAGCAGTTGCGTTATCTACATGTGAAGCCAAATATGTGGCAGCCTCGAGTTGTTGCTCACAGGTTTTGTGGATACAACAACAAATGGGCGACTACGGTTTGCAATTTCTTAAAACCCCCCATTCATTGTGATAATGAGGCCGCCATTGCACTCACTAAAGACAACGTTAATCACTCTAAAGCTAAGCACATCCGAATCAAGTATCACTTTATTCGAGATTGCTATGCTAAAGGTTTGATTGATATGATCAAAATCCACACTGACTATCAGAGAGCTGATCTTTTTACCAAAGCTTTTGATAAATCAAGATTTGAATTCTTATTTAAAGCTAATGGTATTAAAGAAAAACAAGACTAATCGTCACCTCGGTTTATCAATTTTTTTCTCTTGCTTTCAGAAAATAAAAAAAATCCAAAAATATGTTTTTCATTTCAGGGGGAGTCTTTATTTTCAGAAAACCCAAAAACATTGAAAAGTTTCAAAATTCATAAAAATCAGAAAATCAAAAATGTTTTTTTCCTGGAGAAAAAGAGGAGATGATAGTACATCAGTGAGGATCTATTGCATGCTAAACAATTTAAAAAGTCAAAATGCTTGACAAATGTTAATTTTGAGTGATGTGTTGATAGGCTTCGTAGACTTATTACTGCGTGCCTGATACATATATATCAAACTGTTTCTCTATGTGGATGAAAACCTCATGGGCATATGGTCTTGGTACTGTAATTTCGTTTGATAGGGTTTGTACAAAATGCGAAGGTTTCAGGTCGTTATGTTATTTGTTATCTGGGGATAGACTGTCTGATCTTTTGTCGTAATGCTTACGGACCTAGATCAGGCAGGGTATCTTAATAAAAGAGCTTTAATGCCAAAACCCAAAGTTACCGAATTGAGGAACTTTAAATGTGTGATGATAATCAAAGATTATCTAATGCATCGTATCTAATCATTGATGCAAATCATGATTGATATAAGACCTCAACCTGGTAGAGTGCACATGTTACTCTGTAGCATTGAGTTGCTGACCTATACACCTCTGGGCCTCATACCTTGTAACTACGGATAACAATAGCATAATCACGTGTTACAATGGATATTTGTGCAAAATTCCTTGATACAGGAGTATGTCGTGTGTGTGGGAACCACAAGTGAATTAGTTTATACTATACAAAGAAGTATCAGTCTAAAGCATTGCATAACGGTCTACATGTGAGTTTATATGGATAACAATATCAGTAGTTGCCAAAGTTACATTGTCAGCAATAGTTTAAAAATGACAGAACAACGGTGTGATGTGATCTCTCATAAACTGATATGATCCTCTTACTGGAAAATAACAAAAAGTTTACTGCTTTCTGTTGATTTTTTTCATATATACAAAAACTCAAAAATATTTTTGGTGTGTTTTGATATAAATTTAAGAAAATTAAAAAACATTTTACATTTTTGCGTTATTTTAGAAAACCGATGGTGATTGATGGTCATTTTCTGAAGTTTGACAGACCATTTTGAGTTTTGTATCATTAAAATGATAAATGATGAATGTTTAAAGGTTTAAATGGTCAAAATTGACAAAACGGGATTCGAATTTGAGATTTGGTAAATTTTCAGATTTCCAAAATCTCATTTGCCCTTTCGTTAGGTCGAAGGAGGTTTTGTACTTTGATTCGAACCTTTTAATGAGGTTGAATGAGAGTGTTTAAATGCTTTATGTTCATTTGAACCATCTAGTTTTCCTTCGAGCCTTTAGTTAGATCGAATGAAAGCTGGATCATCTCATTCGAACCCATGAAAGGGTCGAATGAGATACTTATATATACACTTTTAGCTCATTCGAACCCTCATAAAAATTTTCAAAATTTCAAACTTAACCAGACCTTGTTGCTCATTTCATTTAGATCTTATATTCTTGTTCCTTGTTGAATACTGATCATTTACATACAAAAATCACAGGTAATGGATGCTTTAACAGTTCAGAATCATTGGTTCTTCGAACCGAACCCTAGACCTTCAATCTCTGCTTTTTAACTGTGTTTGAAAAACAATTGACCATAGATTAACCATTATCGTTGGTTTTAGGGGGATAAGAACTAAAAATCCAGAGTTTAAACATGTTGTTGATCATTATCGATTGTTTGAAACTTATAACCCTAGATTTTGGGTGAAAACCATCAATAATAGGTTAAGAGGTCCAATTCATCAATTATTAATGTTTATCGGCCTTATTAGGATCTATTAGAACAATAATGTGGTAATTTTCATGGTTAAATTGAGTTTTGGCAGATTTGAATACCAAACAGCCCTATTCGACCATTTCAGGCCGAATAAGATTGTTTGAGGTCGAATGATGTTATTGTTCAATTAAAATTCTCAATCAACACAACATTCTTCTCATTCGAACCCCCGACAGGGTCGACTGAAGGATTGTTTTGACCAAAATTCAATTTTTGTCCGATTTTGATAAATTTTCATGTTTCTTTTAATTGTTGTGAAGGATATTATGGCTGAACAACAAAACCCAGAGATGGAGGCACAAGTTCCAGAGCAACTGAAAGAACCAAAGGAGTTGATATTTGAACCTGTTCACAACTGCTGTGCGTTTCTTGGAGAAGTAAAGCAGTATGCTGAGTTCTCAGGCATGATAAACTTTTTGAAGAGAAACAGAGTAATCTATGCTCTTGCCACCCCGAAGACAATTTACAAAGATCACCATGTTGATTTCTGGAAGAAAGCGGTGATTACATTCTGGGATGACAAGTCAGCTATACAAAGTTACATTCAGGGAAACTTTTTTGTTGTGACTAAAGAGGATATTCGAGAAGCTTTACAGTTGAAAGATTCTCCAACTGATCCTAGTGAATTAACTTGGATGGAGTAGAGGAAATGTTTCCTGAGGATGAAGTACAACGCTTTGATTACTGACTGCTTAGTACACAAAGCAAAGCTGTGTCCACATTTCAAGTATTTACTACATGTGATTCTACATGTGTTTGGACCAGTGAGAGGAGGATATGGTGTGCTGAGAAAGATTCTGTGCTCGTTGGTTGTTGCTCTGATTCTGAATAAGCCATTTAATGTTTCTGAGATGATCTTTGAACATATGATGGATGTTTTGAAGGGTTTGAAGACTGATAAGTGTTTGATGTATCCAAGATTCCTTTAGATGATATTTGATCTCAACTATCCTAACTTGATTAAAGATCTGGTGCAAATTGTGTATCAAACTTACATGAGTATTACTACTTTAAGTAGGATGAGAGCTTATAAGGGTGTTCCTGACAATTTGAAGCCACCTTTTAAGAATTTGTTTGGACATTTAAGTAATGTTGGTTACAAGGATCCAGGTCTAAACCAAGCAAGGAATGAGAAGAGTGATTCTGACTCTGATAGCCCTCTATTTCCTGTTGATAAGTTTGCTAAAAGGAAAAGAAAAGTTGTCAATAAAGGTGCTAAGTCTGGGAAAGGCAAAAAGAAGGTTGATGAGGTTGAGCCTAGGAAACATAAATCAGTGAAAAGCAAAGGGAAAGCAAAGACGTTGTTAGTTGATGAAGAGTCTGCTGATTCAGAAGAGACTCAAGATGAAGCTGAATGGGATTTAGGGGATGAAACTATCAAGATCACTAAACCCAAGGCCATTGTGGTTGGTGAGATTGAAAGTTTAAACAAAGCTATTGGAGATTAAAATCAGGGGAATAGAGAATTGGATGATCAAGATTTGGAGTTGACGTGTGATAATCTTGATTTTGTTGGATTTCCTATGGTTGGTGAGAAGATAAAGAAAGCCAGAAACAAGACTATGGCCAAGAAAGATAATCCTAAGAAGAAGAGAGGCAGAGAGATAGATCTGTTGGTTGTTGGGAAGAAAGTACCAGCAATTGGAAGCTCAAATGTTACTACACCCGTTGCATCCCCAGCTGCAAAGAAGAAGAAAGTTGTTCGGGATGTCACCAAAACTGTTATAGTTTCAAGTGAAGTAATGGAAGTTGTTAATCGCCAGATTGAAAATGTGATGAAAGCGTTTAATCAACAACAAGCTGGAATCAGACAGATGAAAGAAGATGAGAAAATAATGCTTCTGATTGTGCTATCTTCAAAAGCTAATCAAGAAGAGGTTGAAGCTAAAGTCAAACCGCTTGAATCAAAGAATCAGATGTTGATTACTCGTGGTAAAAGAAACACAAAGAAGATAAAGCTGCTTCAGATTGAGAATAAGAAGATCAAGTCAGACAACAAAAGTCTGAGGAAGATGATTGATGATTTATACTCAAAAGCCCCACAGTTGAAAGGAACCGAGGAAGAAGAGGAGGATAAGGAAGAAGAGAAGGTGGATTATGAGCCTTCTGATGAAGAATAAGATGATGATGATGATGCAGGAGATAAGAGTGGTGAAAGGAAAGATGATAAAGATAATGATGATGATAGTTCTGATGATGATGATGACAATCAAGATGTTGGAAAGTATAGTTATCAGAAGAGAGATACTGATAAAGGAGACACAGGTGAATCTAGTTCTAAAAATACACTTGGTGAAAATATTGATGATCATGATAGCATCTTTTGGACATAAAAGATTAGATCTTTGTCTGATGAAGATAAAAGCTTATATCGTCAGATGTTAAAGAAGAATGTGTGGACGATAGAGCTTACTGGAAGATTCCCTAAGATCTTTGAGAGTGATGACATGAGATTTGAGATCGAGTACAATGATCCAGATCAAGAAGATGGGGAAGTCTCTACTGCTATATCTAAGGAAATACTTGAGGGAATAGTAAAGCAGGTTGGGAAGTCTATAGAAGAGATTATGACTGAAAAAGAGATTCTTAACATTCCAGTCAAAGAAGTTGGTAATCATTCTGATGACCAAGATACTCCAGTCTTTGAAGATGCTGAGATTGAAGATATTACTAGTGAAGAATATCTGGAGTATTTCAGAGAAAAAGAGAATAGTGTGATACCTGAGATAAATGAAGAAACACTTAATGAAGCAGAGAAGCTTGCTGAGAAAAAGGGCAAGAAGATTTTAGATGAAGTATTTGAGAAGGATGCTAAACAGAAACCAACTTTTCAACAATCAGATGACTTGAAAGATTTGTTGAAGAAATTATAAGAGAAAGAGGCACACAGACCAAAGACAGAAGTACAAGGAGGTTTCTACAAGTATCATAATGAATTTTTCAAAGGTAGAGCGTTGGGATGGAAATACCTTAGACAGCTACGATGCATATGTGTGAAGTGGGAAAATGGAATTTTGTACTTTTACAGGTTCCATGACATTAAAACCTTGTCGTACTGGGCTGTAAGGGATATTTGTAGACACACGATGAGCGATGCTTCTGTAAACAATGATGCTGTTGGATGGTTTGCGGATAAGATGTCTTGGGAGAGTAGAACTAGGTGGAAAATGTTCAAGCCTCAATATCTGAAAAGAAAGTTCACAAAGAGGTTGATCCTGTTACTGGATTGAAGAAGGTGACTTTGAAATATAAACCTCCTCTTGTGATGAAACGGGTTCCTTTGATGCCGATTCAACAACATTTCATCAAAGAGTTTGTGATTTGGTATTATGATTGGAGAACAGCTGAAGCAGTGATATTGTTGAAGAATAAAGGTTCTAAGGATGAATTAAAAAAGATATACATCTTTGATCCAATGTGGCTCATCAATTGCTCATATGAAGACATTATTATGTTGTATTATAATCCGATTTACTGTGAAGAGAAAGATATGGAGCAAGCGATGAAGTATCACATAGTTGTATGTTTCTGTTTTGCGTGGGATGTAAATGCGGGTTATGATTTTGATAAGAAGCTGGGAAGATATGTGAAGGTTCGTGAAATGAAGAAAAGTTCAACTAAACGTCAATTAGAACCGGGGATGAGCAAAAAACAAAAGAAAAATCTCCGAATCAAACTGTTGAACAAGGCGCTTGATCAAGAACGACTACAATCCAAGCAATAGTCAAGGGGGAGTTTGTAAGTGCACGGAATATGACTATCACTTTTGGATTGTCATTATAGAGTTTTTGGTAGATTTTATGTTGGAGAAGTTCCCATTCGACCAGACGAGGGGTCGAATGAAGATTTCAGTGGGTCGAAGGATGCCTTGAAGATGATATTGTTTGGTTCGAGCTTGTTAAGAGGTCGAAGGACTCATTCGACCTTGACGGAGGGTCAAATGTTCAGTCTATAAATAGTTTAAGTTTTATTTTGATGTTAATAGTTGGTCATTTTGGTTAGAGATTTTGTGTGTGTATTCTCTCTAGGTTCTAGAAACGTCTGTGTTTGATCTATTTCATTGTAAACCTAATCTAAACAAGTTTTATCAACATGTTTATGAATGAAATGATTATTGAAAAGGAATTAACTGTGTTCTGATTTGATCTCTATCATATTGCATACGATCTAGAGTTTCCGCACCTGGATTGTTCTACTTGTATGATTATCTAGTCGTTTTATTTAAAACCAATCCTCTACATACCAAAAACCTCCATAATCTCCCACAGAAATCGTTGGGCTGACTCAAATAGTTTGAAAATGTTTTTTGTTTCCAAAAACTCTTTAAAAGCATTGCCTTTTTAGTTAAGGTTTGCCGACTGCTTTGAGGTGTTTTAAATTTTACAAAATTTTTAAACACCTCACACTTAGTTCTTTTACACAATTTGAATCAATAATAGTAATATGTGTGTGTGTACAAAGAAAAAGTGGGCAAGTCAAAAGGAACAAGTATCTCCCCTTTTTGTTCTCCAACGGTCTACGTGCGGTTGATCCCCGTAGCTGCCTCAACACGAATGCTTCCTTTAGAGAAACCACTTGGAATGAACTTCAATAATTTATTAGTAACAAAAAGAAAACAAAAAATAAAAACAAGCTACTTGTCCTAATGCCGAGATGGCAAACCTAGGTGATAGAAAGTATCAAGAGTGAATGACCATACCTGATGGTTCTTCACCGACTCTTCTACCATATGCACCAACCTCTCAACTTATTCATCCTAAGCTACTGATACGGGCTGCCTCCACGGTAGCGCCACTTTTACGTCTTTGGTTGGACAAAACGTGTGATGCTCAGACTGCCTCATTCCCTGCCTCTAGGACACTAATGGTGTTTTTCTTCCGTCCGTTTCTTTTTCTCCATCCAGTCCTCTAACGGTTGTCCCAGTATTCATCTATCCACTTGGTGTTGTCAAGCCCTACTGTTAATTCCTCTGGTGGTGACATTGCTGCGCCTTTGGCCTTCTTCAATTGATAATCTAGTTGTTTATCAATGAAGTGGGCCACGTCAAATGGGTCTTCAGACGCGCATTCTTTTCCACCGGCTATGTAGTGCAACTTGTTGTTCCCACCCCAAAGTGTAAGAATCCCCTCACTCATATTTATGGTGGCTCGGGCAATAGCTAAGAACGACCGACCGAGATTAATAGGAGCATTACTCTCGCGCATGTTGAGGATGACAAAGTCAATGGGAAAGACGAATTTTTCTATTTTGATAAGCAGGTTTTCGACAATCCCCTCGGGTTTCCATATGGTACCATCCGCCAACTCGATCGTAGCTATCAAAGGTCGCGGGTCGCCCAAGTTGATTTGTTTGTAGATATAAGTGGGCATAACACTCACAGTTGCACCAAGATCTGCTAAGGTATAATTTGTAGGCTAGTTACCTATAGAGCATGGCAAAGAAAACTTACCTGGATCGGTCAGCTTTGGAGGAATATTTTGCTGGAGTAGTGCTGCGCACTCTAGTGCGTTTCCCCTGACTGCTGCCTTTAAATTTATTTTATTGCTCAAGAAGTTCTTCAGGAATTTGGAGTACTTGGGCATCTGCTGAATAACTTCTATAAAAGGCAAGTTGACATGGATTTGACTTAGGAATTCGGTGAACTTTTGGTACTGCCCGTCCGTCTACTACTTCATCAATCGCCCGGGATAAGGTATGTTAGGCCGATATTCTCTCCGTACCGTCTTTGATGGTGGTTCCGGCGGCAGAGCAACTGGAGGGTTCTGATGGGCCCTTCATTAACCGGCATTGGTGAACTGGCGGTTGAGTTTTCTGGTGTGACGATATTGGAAATGGTTATGGTTGGAGCGGGTTCATTTGTGAGTGGGTTGGGTGGTATAACTTTTTCATTGGTAGGTATCGCTGGTTCAGGATAAACGTGGCTGCTTCGAAGAGTTATGGCACTTACGTTGGCTTTTGGGTTAGTTTAAGTGTTGCTTGGAACGCTTCCGATGGGTCTTTCTGCGAGAGACTTGGCCATTGCGCCCAATTGTACTTCTAGGTTCCTGATGGTGGACTCGAGTCCTTGAAGCCTCTTGTCAGTATTGTTGAAGTTTTCGTCCATTCGTGCTGCTGATCGGGCCTCGAGTTTTGCGAGTCTTTCATCCACGGATGGAAAACCGCTGTTTGGAGGGCGTTGCTGGTTGTTTTGTTGACTGAACCAGGGTGGTTGCATGGTGTTGTTATTGTTTTTCCACCCGAAGTTTCGATGATCACGCCAGCCAGGATTATAAGTATTGCTGTAAGGGTTGTTTGGCGGGCGGTTTGTACCAATGAAGTCAACTTGTTCCACGGTGGCCTGAGGAAGACTCCCTTCTTCCGGCTGCAATTCTGCTACGGTGATGGCATTGACTTGTGCTATGCTCAGCTGGTTGAGGCAAGTTGACATCGCCTCAATTTGAGCTTGTAACAAAGTGGTGGAATCGATCTAATAGAAACCGGTCTTCGATGGCCGACTTCGAGGGTTGCACAACTGATAGCTGTTGTTTTCAATTTCTTCAATGAGATCATAGGCTTCCTGCGGTCTCTTGTTCCGAAAAATACCTCATGCGGTTGCATCAAGTGTCTGCCTTGCTTAGTTCGTCAGCCCATTGTAGAAGGATGAAACTTGTAACCAAATTTCAATTCCATGGTTTGGGCATTTTCTCAGCATATCTTAGAATCTCTCCTAAGCTTCATAGAGTGACTCTCCCTCTTCTTGACAAAAGGTGGTGATGTCATTTCGTAACTTTGCGATTTTGGCTAGGGGAAAGTATTTTGAGAGAAACTTTTGGGCAAGGTCAGCCCAGGTGCGAATGGAACCTGCGGGTTGTGAGTTTAGCCATGCTTTCGCATGATCCTTTAGTGAGAAAGGAAACATGTGAAGTCGGATAACGTCAGGAGTGACGTAATGCAACTTAAAAGTGTCACAAATTTTGAGGAAATTTGCGATATGAGCATGGGGATCTTCATCGGGTAAACCATGAAAAGTGCAGTTTTGTTGTATCATGTGGATGACATGGGACTTAATTTCGAAATGGTAGCATCAACGGCGGGTCTAACAATGCTAGGGCCCAAAGCATTGATGGAAGGTCTAGCAAAATCGGAGATTGTTCAATCAACTTGTGCCATTTTTAATTTTTGTACTTTTCTTCTAGCTCTAAAATACCTTTCAGGTTCTTCAAGAGGAGGTGTAAGAATAGGCGAGGGACGCAAGTTCATAAACTACTCGAGAACCTTTGAGATAAAACTTTTAACAAAAACACTAAGGAAAAGAAAAGGTAAGTAATCTTAAGAAAACCTTTCTCTAAAACAGTCGTGTCCCCGGCAATGGCGCCAAAAACTTGATGTGTGGGTGGTGTTTCAATAAAATGTAAACTTCTTTTCAAAAAGGGCAAAGTCCCGAAGGAGGTGCCAAAAGCTTGGTGAAAAGGTAATTAAGTTAGAAAACAATAAGATACAAGTTTTAAATTTATAAATTAAAACGATAATTGCTCAACGTTCTAAACCCAACACAACAGGCAAGCGTACCTATCGTGTATAGTATAGAAATGTGCAAGTGCCGAGTATCGAATCCGTGGACACGATTTTTACTACTCAGCTTTCCTAAAAATTAGAGGCTTTTTTAAAATGCGAGAAGAAAAGAAAAAAAAAAGAGATGTAAACTTTTAAGAGAAATCAATGATAAAACAATGGTGTTGCTTTGGGGTCAGATGGAACCTGTTATGATGATAGTTATCTTTTATTAAAGTGGTGTGTTTAAGTTGTGCACTTGTGCTTTAACTTAGAGTTGTAAAACCACATTCTCTAGAGGTGACTGTTTTTGCATAACTGTATAAACGACTGTGTTCTTAATGTTATTATGAGGGTCTCCCAAACTGGGTAGCTCACCTCTCAACACTGAAGAGAAAATGACTCTAGAGTGTGTCGACTAAAGCCCGAATTACCTACCTCCTAGTGTTGCGATATAGACATCTAACTACTCTAGACTTTTATGAATAACTTGTCAGTGGCCGGAGCATGACCTGACCGAACAAGTTACCACTTAATATCATAGAGGAGTCGTGACTAACCAGAACATGTGCATCCTCTACTTGATTTAATTATCTTATCAAAAAGTGAGTGGTCCATTATTAACTGTGCGGCAGTATAATAGTGAAAGAAAATAAAGACCATTTTCTTTCAACACGGGTTCATCAATCCTTAACTTGCGCCAAAGCTTTCACATAGACAATAAAGCTAAGTCGCCGAATTAAGTCTTGACTTATCACTAGGACTGAGCATAAAGATCGTACCGACCCTAAGTGAGATCTTGATAGTAGAGGATTAAGCCACTAAGTGTGTGCATTACTACCCACAAATGGGCTAATCACTACTCACGTGATTAGGTTGGCTTACAAGTGCATGGGTTTTTACACACCATGGTACACTTTTGAGTCCTCCCACTTCTTATCAAGACACCCACAAGACCAAAGACTAAGTGATTTATTAATTAACTCATTAAACAAAGTTTAGAATAGAAAGAATTATTAAGAACACAAAACACCACTTTTTAAATAAGAGATAAACTATATTAATTCATACCAAGTTTCCATCATCACCCTAGCAACACCAATAGAAATCTAGCCTAGCATGGTTGATACAACAAGCTCACAAGGTTGGGTTTGTTTACAAGACATGGTGGAATGTTGTATGGAGATTTCTAAGGGTTTTGGCTGATTTCGGGTTGTTTCTCTCTTAATCGTGGTGTTTATGGAGTGATCCCAGGCTCCAAAGGACACCTACAATCCTCAAGGAGGGTAGAAACTTCGTGGAGAAATGTTGGTTTTCGAGTGAGAAGGGATGCTTCAAAATGTGGGGTTGAGGCCTCTATTTATAGGTAAATCAGCTCAAGCACGCCAATGCTCATACCCTGGCACGCCCATGCTCGACAGCAGGTACTGTTGCAGAGTCCTTTTTGCAGAGATGTCTATCCGTAGGTCAAGAAAGCCCGTGCCATTACCCCTGGCATGCCCGTGCTTCCCAGTACAACTAACCGTCTTGTCAGTTTTGGTCAGTTTAAGGCTTGGAGAACACGTTTCAACAAAGCACGCATGTGTCTCAATGTATGGCACACCCGTGCACATATTCAAAGTTGATTTTTGGCCTCTGTTGACTTGGAAATGTTGACTTGTTGACCCGAAACAGTTGCACGACCGTAAGCACGACCGTGCCATATCTGATAGAGCTTCAAAGTCTTCAATTATTCGTCCGTTTAGTGCTGTTTTGTGCGGGTTTCCACTTCTTTTCACCTCCTGACCTCTGATCCTGCAATTATCAACAAAGAAAGATAAATCATGATAAAACAGAGATAAAAGCATGATTTTGAGTATAAGATAGGTGATAATTATGTGTGGAAAACATATAAATTTCTCGGCACATCATTGCCCAACATAAACTTCTTCCTTTACCACACCATATAAGATGCGTACGCAAGAAACATTTGGATTGCTTCAATGCATGCGACTGGTGCATAGACTTCGTTATAGTCAATTCCCTCAGTTTGACGAAAACCTTGCACGACCAATCGAGCATTGTTCCGTACAATCACTCATCTATCGTCTTTCTTGCACTTAAAAATCCATTTGGTGCCAATTTTCTTCCTGTCTGGTGGTAAATTAGTCAACGTCCATACTCCTAACTTCTGAAATTGTTGTAATTCTTGCTGTATCGCATCCACCCATGATTCGTCATTCAGTGCTTCCTTGTAAGTCCGTGGTTCAACCTGTGAAACATAACAAGCAAACGACTAATCATTTTGATCACCTGATTTTTGTATTTTAGATAATAGGGCAAGGGCTCCAATATTCTCATTCAATGACGCACGCCGCAACTGTCCACATGTCATCACGTTGCTGCCAGGATCACCAATAACTTGTTCTAACGGATGAAACTTGTGAATCCGAGATTCCGGATGATCAGGAATAGGAATCATCGTCTGAACATTCAAGTTTTCTGCAGTATCCAGATCATTACCCGTATTCAATGAAGATGAAATATCTGGATTTGGATTCACTGGAGGTGATACTGTAGTATTATCCAGGACTGCTTCAATGGTAAGTTCTTCATCGTCTCCCGACTCAGAAGAATCAAGCGTTTTAGAAGCTGCTGTCGGAGGAGTCACGATGATTGGACGCACTAACGGTGAAGTAACTGTGTTCTCACACTCGTAATAAAGTCGTAAAACAGCCTCTTCAAGCAAGCTTTCTAGATTGAATGACTCAAATAACTCTTTGTAGTCAAACATCCAATCGGGTCCATTGCCAGGAGCATTCTGAGTGTAACGCTGAACATCCACGTTAGCCCACTCTTTAACTTGTCGAGTTCTTTTGTTAAACACGTGTTTAAGTGGTGTCGCGTATCCAACAAAATAACCTTCTTCAGCTTTCGCTCCAAATTTCTCTATTGGATTTAACATTGTACATGGCGCCCCGAATGTTTCTAGAAACTCTAAATTCGACTTGCATCTGTTGAGCAACTCATAACAAGTCTTTCCAAACTTCTTCACCGTCAACACACAATTCAAGGTATAACATGCTGCATGAATAGCTTCGTTCCATAAAATAACCAGAAGGTTTGAATCTGCAAGCATGGTTCTAGCCACTTCTATTAGAGTCATGTTTTTCCATTCTGCAACACCATTCTGTTGTGGTGATAATGTGCACTGTACTCGTGATGAATACCCTTCTCTTCGCACAATGCATCCATCATGGAATTCTTAAACTCCGTCCCGTTGTCACTTCTGATTATTTTAATCTTTAAACCATAAATATTCTCCAACCGGGCAAACAGAATCTTCACATTGTTGAAAGTTTCACTTTTGTGTTGCATGCACATTACGCACGAAAATCTAGAATAATCATCAGTAACCACAAGAAAATATAGATCTCCGTTGATACTCTTGCGCTTCACAGGTCCAAAAAGGTCCATGTGTAGACGCTCAAGTGGAATACTAATAGAGTTAATTTTCTTGGGTTTGTGGGAATGTTTGTGATGTTTTCCTTTCTTCCAGCTTACACATTTGTCATTCAAGTTGAAATGTTTAACATTCATTCTTTCCACTAACCCATTTTTCACCAAAGTTTTCATCTTTCTTAGGTGAATATGCCTCTTCCGTCTGTGCTGCATAATAGATTCTTTCTCAGTAGCCTTAGACAGAAAACATGTAACTTGACCCTGTGTAGTGGAATCTTTGCTCATGTCAAGAAAGTACAAGTTTTTCACTCTCGAAGCTTTTAGCATGATCCACTCTTTCAGTATCTCAAAACCAGGCTTTAAGATGTAGCAAGATTTATCAACAAAGTGTACAGAAAACTTTTTATCCCAAATTTGAGAAACACTTAGCAGATTGTAATCTATCTGCTTCATATATGATATCTTCTCAAAACTTACAATCCCGTTACTCACACTCCCTTCCATCGTTATATAACCACCTTTGTTACCAACAAATGCGACATATACTTATTAATATTCTTGATAACTCCCTACACCAATCAACAAGTGATTAGTTTTTATGGGGGACCCAAGCCTTTGAGGTATTGGGTCTTTAAGTGTCAATAAATGGAGCATTCAAAGATTCAATTTTCTCACAAACATCTAGTTTTGGAACCTTCTTTTTCTGATCATTCAAAATTTCATTTCTGTTCTCAATTGGTTTCTCGAAAACTTTCGTTTTAGGAACCTCTTTCTGTTGAACCTTAGAAGTTGAGCTTGAAGCACCTGAAGAACCCTTCGGCGACCAAGACTCTTCCGAACGTGTCAAGATTATGATTTGAGGTTGTTTAACCTCTTCATTTTTCTTAGAAACATTCTTTTGTGGAACATTCTTAGTTACCTTGTCTGATTTAACAGATGAAGGTCCAGCAGATGAATTAGCAGCCGATTTTGGGTAAACCTTTTGCTTCTCATGCACTGTGTTCACCATTGGTTTCTTCAACTTTTTCTCCATAGCAATCCGATTGCGATTTTCATAGACAATCGATTGGTTTCCTCTTTGGTAAAAATTTTGTTGATTGTAAAAATTTCTTTGAGGATAAGATTGCTTCTGAGGAAAACCAACATTTGGATTCCTATGATGTTGCATATTCTCAACCTCTTGCCTTTTATGTCTTACGTATGTGTAGTGAGTAAGTAAATGCCGTCTCTCCCCACACTTAAAGAGGCTCTGTATTCCTCAAATGGTTTGACTTCAGGAAACTTAGTGAATGAATTGACCGGATATTGGTCATCAATGCATTTCTTTCTTAAACTCTCTTGAGCGGGGTCCAATGAGTAAAAAGGTTCAACAAATCCATTCACTTTGTTAATGGGTTTGACAAATTGAGTAACATGGACTTTATCCTTTTTAGCCTCATGACCATACAGTTTGCAAATCAACTCTGGAGGAAAGTCATTTGTCATCTCTGATTTTGGAAACTAGATGGTACTTTCCTGCCAGATTTTGGCAATTTTGGAATAGTTCACAAACTGTATCGGGTACTCAGAGTCAGCAATTATCTGATCGGATCCTTCCAACCGATAACATATTTTTACCTGTTTATCATCCGATTCATCCTTCTTTTCAACCTTCTTTTCTAATGATGACGGTTTTGTTTCAACCTTAGGAGGAAGTTGAACCTTTGGTGCGGGATCACACTCAATGTGATTTTCCAATGGAATATCATCATTCTTTTTGGGTTCGACTTCCTCAAAATCAGAATCATCATCAGTTACAAAAGTAATATTCTCATCATTCAGTCCAAGAATCGGTCTAACATCAGAATTCGGATCGCCCACACTATAAGTGTTCGATTCGCTTTCCGATGCTAAATCTGACTTTTTTGAGCTTTCTGGTGTCACAATATCATAGTTTTGATTGCCAAATAACACCGGAGCTGGAACAGATTTGTAAATTGGACCTTTAGATGTGCCCTCTTTTCTTGGTTCTTCAACAATGTGATCTAATACATAGGCCACATTGAGATAGCTCTCGAGTTTCTTGTTAACCTTTTCTGAAAAACATTTTATTTTTGACAATTCCATTTTAGTTTCTACAATTTCATTTATATATTTGTTAATGGCAATTTTCTTGTTTGAAATAGTTTTGGTTAACTCAGACACATCTTTCTTATAGCTTTCTAGAGTTTTGTTTAATAATTTTTCACTATTTGTATATGACTCAATAGCGGTTTTAGCACTATCAAGATCATACCTTAGACTTTTGATTTCATTTTCTAGCCTATCACAATTTCCAAGAAAAGTTACACAATCATTACACTTAGGAAGAGTGTTAGAACTTACCAGATTCATAGAGTTAGTCATGGCCATTAGAGCAAAGTTAGCTTCTTTTCCTGCGAAGAATTTGGAGTAATCCACTCTTGTAAAAGCGTCATCCACCATGCACGACTTCTTCGTCATTAAAAAATCCGCTTCTGCAAGAAGTTGCTCAACATCGTCATCAAGTGAATTAGCACCTGCTTCCGAATCAGAATCGCTCTCCGTGTCAGAATAGACAGACTCTTGATCTTCAAAAATATCACCAACAAAATCACCAACCGTCTCTGAAGCGGTTTCTTCAACAATCGGTTACTCAACCTTCTCAGGAACAATCTCTTTAACTAACTCTTCTATCACCACCTTCTCAATAATTTCCTTTTCAACTATCATTGACTCCTCGTTCACCACTTCTTGTGCGAAACATGCAATGTTCCCACCAGTAACCTCTTGAACACCAAGTTGCATAATATTCCAATCGAATCCCTCATCTTATTGGATAACCAAAACTTGATTCTCATTTTGCTTTTGAGTGTTTGGTGTATTAACTGGAACAATGGTTGTATAACGGTTTGGTGTGGATTAAGTTTGGTTAGGAATGGATGATTTTCTTTGAGTGGTATTTGGGAGGTATTTTGTCGGTTTTGGTAATTGTTTTGGTTTTGATACTTGTTGTTTTGGCTTGGGAAGGTAACTTGGTTTTGGTTTTGGCGATTTTGGTAGTTTGAGTTGAATGGATTATGGTTTCCTTGTTGTTTTGGTTGGGTACACTCTCTAGCAAAATGACCTTTGGTTCCACAATTGAAACATGTCACTTTTGCTTTGTTAAATCCATAAGTAGTGTTTGGTGAAGTCGCAAGATCAGTTCTGCCAGTTTTCTCGATGAACACAGTCGCCTTTCTCATAACACTAGCAAATGCCCATTGTATATCAATCAACTCCATCTCTTCTTTGTCAATTTGGGCATGATCTTCGTTCTTCAAATTTTTATTCCCAATTTGACTAGCAAGAAGTCTGTATATCAACCATCTCTTCTTTGTTAAATCCATAAGTAGTGTTTGATGAAGTCGCAAGATCAGTTCTGCCAGTTTTCTCGATGAACTCAGTCGCCCTTCTCATAACACTAGCAAATGCCCATTGTATATCAATCAACTCCATCTCTTCTTTGTCAATTTGGGCATGATCTTCATTCTTCAAATTGTTATTCCCAATTTGACTAGCAACAAGTCTGTTGTACAAAGCAACCATGGCCGAAACCAACGCAATGTGTTGTTGGGCTACTTCAACAATCACGTTGTTCATGTTAGAAGTTTTTAATGCGACAGGACTTGAGACCGGTGTAGCTTGTTGTTGTGTCATATTCACCAATGAGGTTCCATAGTAACCTGAAGCTTACATTGGAGGTTGAGTTGGTGTATAAGATGGTCCGGATGATACACCATAATAGCTCGCTGCACTGCTTGGTTCAACACTCGACACAAATGTAGTTTGTGGTGCAACGCTCATACCTCCACTTGGAATAGCCGAAGAAGATGAGCTAGCATAGTAAACCTCTGGATTTTGAGGAATCTATGATCTCTTCGGTTTCCGTCTTTCTTCCATTTCCTTATTCTCCAACTTCGGGAAAAACTCATTAATTGTCCAATAAGGAAAGGAATCCTTCTCTCTCAAAACCTCAACATGTTGACTCCAATATGGAGGTAATGCAATAGCAAATTTTTCAACGACTTCATTCATGGGATAAATGATCTCATAATTCGACAATTCAGATAACAAATTGAAAAACCTTGGAGTAAGATCTTTCAATGTCTCATCCCCCACAAAGCTAAAGTTTTCAAACTCTTTCTTTAGCAACTCAACTCTAATCCTCCTAGTTTTCTCATTCCTATAATGTCTACTCTTCAATGCTTCCCAAAGTTGCTTAGAAGTAGAACATGGTCCAAACTGATGTAACAGATCAGTTGTCAAAGCCTGAGACAACTGTGAGTATACTTTCTTCTCAGCTGCATACTTCTTTTTCTCATCGTCTTTTAAATCATCAAGTGCTATTGGTGTGTTCGAATTTTTGATCATCGGTGCTGCATAACCCATCTCAATCATTTGCCATGCTTTCCCACCATCCAAATCTTCAAGATGGATTCTAAACCTCTTTTTCCACGAATGATATTCAATCATATCCAACATCTTTGGTGGTCTGTTTCCATTTCCTGTAGACAAGTCATTCACTAAAGTTGTATGGAATTTGTGGTTTGGCTTTGAGCTGTTGCTGCTGCCATTCCCCAATAATCTGTATTTTGTTATGGAGGATGTCTAACAGCGGGGGGAGTTGGTCCTGACACACCCCAGTAGTTTGGAACTTGTTGTGGTTGTGTATTTCCTCGTTCAGCTGCCACGGCCCATGGGTTCATAGGTGTTTTTTGTGGTTGAGTCATAACAAAGTCTAGGTGTCATAGGTAATCCAAAAATGTTGTCCATGATGTATACAATCCCAACACTTAGAAAATCTTGAAAATCACATAATTCGTTCGACCTGTCATGGGGTTGAATAAAGAAGACTCAACTGGTTTGACCTGGGTATAGAACTCGAATGAAACTATAACTAGCTTATTCGACCTATCTGTGACTCGTTCGACCACACGAATGAAGATGGTAACCCTAGAATGAATGACAAACTAGTCTATTCAACCTCTAGAAACACCCGAATGAATGAAAAACACACTGATTCGACCCAAAATCACTTGATTCGACCTAAAATACACTTGGTTCGACCCGACCCATTTCGAAAATCAAATTTTCTTCAAAAATCAACAATTTTCATCTTAATTTCCAAAATGTTGTTGAATTTCAATGCAAATTAGTAGGTTTTGGATCGGATTACAAGGAGAACAAGTTTTGTGAAAGAATTTTTGATTTTATCCATGAAAACTTGTCCGAATCAATCAAACCCCATTCTTTTTCAATGTTCATGCAAAACAGCAAAAATTTTGATGATTTTGATGAAAAATCTGATCAATTTGTATCAATTTGCAGTCGTGTGATTGAGCAATGGCTCTGATACCACTTTGTAGGATCGGTTTATCATAAAAACACACAAAGATCACACGAGTATAAGCAAATTAGGTGCGGAAACCCTAATTCGCATGCAAAATGATACTAATCGAAATCAGAAAGCGTTAAGATTCATTTTCGAATCGTTTTTGATTAATATTAGCAAGATAAACGTTACAAGATTGAATACAATGAAAAACGCACTTTTGGAACTTTCCAGAAACACCTATAAACACATACACTTGACCTAGACTCCAAATGACCAAATGTTCTAATTTCTAAACATATCAACCTATAGATAGCCTTCCCGTTCGACCTGTGAAAGGTGCGAACCACCCGCTCGACCTAACGTGAGTGCGAACTAGAAACAATAAACATCCAACCATTCATTCGACCTATGAATAACCTTCATTCGACCCCCCCATGGGTACGAATGTACTTGTTAATTACAAAAATCTTTCCAACTTTCATCTTTATTCTTGTAATCCGAAAGCCACAAACACATAATGCATCTACATTAATCAATTTTCATTCGTTTTTATCAAACCCTAAGTGTCCAGTTCTGATTTAAACAAGTTTCTATGGATAAAAACATTTCTAACACCTTTCTAAACAAAACCTTTTCATTAATAATAAGTTTTCGTACAAAAATCCTTATGTTAATTATGTTAAATGAGGTGTTATGTATTATATGATGTTTGAATGCTGAATAGATGATATGTTAATGATCTAGGACTATTTTAGATGATGATTTATGGTTATTATAGGGTATAATTGATGATTGGTGAAGTTTCACCCATTTTGGGGGTTTTATGTTAGATCTAGGGTTTGTTCTTGTTGATATTATTGATGATATGATTAGAGGTTTGTTATACATGTTTAATCCGTGCATAATAATCTATTCATAAGGTTAAAATTGAAAAGTTTCCATTTTGGGTAAAGATTACATACATTGATGTGACATTTCCATAATTTTCCATTTTGGGTAAATTATGATTTCTGCTTGGAATGGACAGATTTCGGGACATAAATGGTAGGGTTTTATGGGGATAGATTAGATGATATCAACTGTTGTGAATTATGATGTTTCGTGATGTTTTCGGACTGTTTTGATGAGTTTTGGTGCATTTTTTTTAGTATTTCCAGTAGTTGGGTCGAACCAAAAATTGGTTCGGTCATACGGGAGGTCGAACCAACTACCATTACACCCATTCGACCCTCATATAGGTCGAACCAAATGGGTTCTGACCTGGTCCAACCCCATGACTTTAGAAATGTGATTTTAATACAAACAAAGTGTTTTATGTGTGATTCTTGTGTGTAAACTATATGTACTTGATCAACTAGTGTGATGGGTCACCAACGGGATGTCGGGTCTGTCCGGTGTGTCGAGTCAACAATCAAACGCATTTTCAAACAAGTAGTCATGATCTGGACAATCAGCGACTAGTTAACCTACAGGTTATTAGTCAAAACACTTATACAATCTTTATGATAGGTCGCCAATAGTTTGGACCATCAGTTGTGTCTGTTATTCTATTATTAGAAGACGCAATCTAAGGTGAGTGTCACAGCACCACTTTTACTGATTTTACTTTCCGGGGAGAAACATGTTACGTACTTGGATTTATAAAGATCATGTTATGCTATGCTATGGTTATCTTTTGTTTACGATACGGTGTTTCATCTTAAGTCCCAGGGGGAAACAATGAATGTGCGGGTTAGCACGACGAGGGAAATATGGATAGATCTATTGGGCCTCACAAACCCCACTCGATGGCTAGGAGCCGGGCGGGTGCATATTGTCTCTAACATCGGGCCTACCGAGGATTCGGTAACCCAACAGTCTAGGCAGTTTACACGATGGTACATGTTCAGTAGTGGGTTCCCAACTGTGACACCCGGCATATTCAGGTTAATACTTTTCATACTTTACATACATACGTTTCGCACTCTACATACATGCATTTCATACTTTGCATACATACGAGTCTACCTCAACGAAAACATTGAAAACAACTACTTAATATCATACTTGACCAGGTCGGTCGAGTCGTATCGATGATTCGGGAATCATCGGGAGTCGTTACAATGGTCCGACGGACCATTGGGTGTCGGTCCATAACCATATGTACAAGGATCGGTGATTCGTGGAATCGCCGGGTTTAACGCACACACACAAGTCTTGGGTCCCGGGAATTGGTGATCGGGTGGGAACGTGTTATTTATCGTGCATTATATGTTGGTAATCATTATGTGACTTGTCGGTATGTGAAAACGTGTTTATATATGTTAAAATAGGGCTTAACGCGCCAAAAACTTGGGTACTTAGGCTATAGGCGAGTAGGAAGCCCCTTGGGGTGATTAGGGGCTAAATGCTAGTTGTTACTAGTGAGTAGGGCTAAATGCTAGTTGTTACTAGTGAGTAGGGCTAAATGCTAGTTGTTACTAGTGAGTAGGGCTAAATGCTAGTTGTTACTAGTAAGTAGGGCTAAATGCTAGTTGTTACTAGTGAGTAGGGCTAAATGCTAGTTGTTACTAGTGAATAGGGCCTAAATGCTAGTGTTACTAGCAAATAGGGCCTAAATGTACTTGTTGTTCTACATCTTGGGTGTTGTATCACCTAGGAGTTCTTATCTATTCTTGAATGTGGGTGCCTTGTGGTCTGAAAGTCAAGCTAGGAGCACGCCTCGGGGACCATGTAAAGAGACTTATCATTTCGGGTGCACACGAAATAATAAGTTGAAATGCATGGAAATCCTGGTGGACTCTGTGTTTGATCTAATGATCATGATGGAATCCAGTTCTCTGGTTGACCTTGTTACTTATGATTTCTTGTCATCTGTTCTGGAATCTGATGTCTTGTCTTTGACCTTGACAGAAGATGGCAGGACATCGTGGTGGTCGCGTTGGTGGCCGGAATGGTGGTGGACGCAATGGGGGTCGGGGTAACATCAGCATGACCAAGGCGGAGCTGAATAATCTGATCCAGGAGCACGTGGCAGCTGCTATTGCTGCGCAGCAGGCCGCCCAGCAGGGCCATGGTGGTAATTTAATTACCCCTACCCTCATTCCTTATCTTTTGTCGTGTGATGTTCGTTTTCTGACCCGTGTTGCTTGTTGTAACAGGGGGTGCTTTTCCACCTCCACCTCCTCCAGTCCACTGTACTTACAAGATGTTTCAGGACTGTAAGCCCCAAAACTTCAGTGGGACTGAAGGAGCTGT
The DNA here is from genome assembly GCA_028751855.1 of Ambrosia trifida. Classification (NCBI taxonomy): domain Eukaryota; kingdom Viridiplantae; phylum Streptophyta; class Magnoliopsida; order Asterales; family Asteraceae; genus Ambrosia; species Ambrosia trifida. The sequence continues at coordinate 101,409,386 of CM054126.1, forward strand.
GGGACTACTTCGTTAGTTGGAGAAGGTCGAGTCTGCTATCTCCATGTGTAACTGCCCAGAGGAGTATCGTGTGAAGTATGCTCCGGGGATATTCGAGGGACGTGCCTTGACTTGGTGGAATTAGACGGTGCAGACTATTGGTTTACTAGAGGCCCATGCGTTGCCATGGACCGAGTTTGTGTTTCATTTGAAGAGGGAGTATTGCCCTAGGGATGAGATCAAGAGTTTGGAGCATGAGCTTTGGAATCATCAGATGGTGGGATCTGAGATAGAGGAGTATACCACTCGCTACCATGAGTTGGCACTTTTGTGCCCGGATTCTGTGACGCCTGAATATAAGGCTATTGAGTTCTACATCAGTGGGTTGGTGCCTGAGGTTCGCGGGTTGGTGACCGCGAATGATGCTACTACACTTCGGGATACCATTCGGTTGGCTCATAGGTTGACTAAACGGAAGGTTCAGGAGGGTGTTTTGCCTCCTAAGGGTACTGTGGTGAAGACCTCTGATGGCAACAAGAGGAAATGGGAGAGTGCGGGAAAGGGTACAGTTCAGCCTCAGCAGCAGCATCCGAGGAAATTTGAGGCTACGGGTGCATCTTCTGAGCAGAGGCAGAGTGGGTATACCGGGAGGCTGCCTAGGTGTGATCGTTGTGGGTACCATCATCTTGGGGAGTGTTGTTATTGTACCCGATGTAAGAGGAACGAGCATCAGGCCCAGAGCTGCAGGCTGAATCTTCAGGCTCAACAACAGGTGGTTGCCCCTACTAGTGCTACTACTACCACTGCTGCACCCAGGGGAAATCAGGGATGTTATCACTGTGGCGACACTGGGCACTTCAGGCGGGACTGTCCCAAGGTGAAGCAAGGCGAGGGTGGCGGTCGAACTGCTCCGGCTCGTGCTTATGTCATCGGTGCTAGGGAGAACCAGGAGGATCCTGATACTGTTATTGGTGAGTATTCTTTTCTTGATTCTCGTTATACTTGTATTCATTTTCATTCACATTGCTTCACGATTCGTATTCATTGTGTGCATTTAATTTGGTATTTGATCATCGTTTTGCATTCATCAGTCTGATGTGGGTCCTTTAGAGATGCTACTTGGACGGTACCGGTGTATCATTTATACCGATCACAGTAGTCTCTGGTAGGCCTTTGATCAGGAGGATTCATTGTTTTGTATTCACTTTGGGGAGGGCGGTTCCCCGGCATAGAGTAACCGTTGCTATCATTCTTCGTTCGCTGTTATCCTTTCGTTTACATTCTGGGAAACGTTACCTGGGTTAGGTCAACACTCATCACTGTCGAAGAGTGAATCTCGGGGCGAGATTCCTTTCAACAGGGGGGTGATGTGACGACCGGGAAATTTTTGGGGAAATTTTTCTTTTTATCGTTTCGTTCTCTTTGACTTCGGGAAATTTTCGGGACGAAAATTCTTTCAACTGGGGGATGATGTGACACCCGGCATATTCAGGTTAATACTTTTCATACTTTACATACATACGTTTCGCACTCTACATACATGCGTTTCATACATTGCATACATACGAGTCTACCTCAACGAAAACATTGAAAACAACTACTTAATATCATACTTGACCAGGTCGGTCGAGTCGTATCGATGATTCGGGAATCATCGGGAGTCGTTACAATGGTCCGAGGGACCATTGGGTGTCGGTCCATAACCATGTGTACAAGGATCGGTGATTCGTGGAATCGCCTGGTTTAACGCACACACGCAAGTCTCGGGTCCCGGGAATTGGTGATCGGGTGGGAACGTGTTATTTATCGTGCATTATATGTTGGTAATCATTATGTGACTTGTCGGTATGTGAAAACGTGTTTATATATGTTAAAATAGGGTTTAACGCGCCAAAAACTCGGGTACTTAGGCTATAGGCGAGTAGGAAGCCCCTTGGGGTGATTAGGGGCTAAATGCTAGTTGTTACTAGTGAGTAGGGCTAAATGCTAGTTGTTACTAGTGAGTAGGGCTAAATGCTAGTTGTTACTAGTGAGTAGGGCTAAATGCTAGTTGTTACTAGTGAGTAGGGCTAAATGCTAGTTATTACTAGTGAATAGGGCCTAAATGCTAGTGTTACTAGCGAATAGGGCCTAAATGCTAGTTGTTACTAGCGAATAGGATCCCTACTCGCCAGTAACAACACCGTACTCGCCTATACTGCAGGTCACGACTAAAAACGCCTATAAATACCACCCTTATGTTTCAAAACATTATTTGTGAAACCCTAATACACCCCAAAGCCACCCCACACCTTATCCAACCTCTGTAAGTCGTTTTTGAGCAAGAAATCATATTTTCAAGTCTTACAACCTATAATCTCACCATTTCAAGGTGAGTTCTTCATCCTAAACCTTTATAATAAATATTTTTTTGATCCCTAAAGGTCCAGACCTGATTTATAAACGTTTTTGTCTTTGAAAACTTATTAAAATCGGTTTCAAAACAAACCCACACATCTATACTTGTTTTATGTGATGTATTCATGCAAGATAGGATCTTTATCGTTTAAGCATGATTGTTCTTGTGTTGTTGATATGTTTCTGATCTAGATAAGCTAATATGATGATAATCTAGGGATTTGAAGGTTCATAGATGTGTAATATTGATACTAGGTGTTTTGACCCGTTTGGGCGATTATGGTGGATTGATGATAATATGTTGTGTTTTGTTGATTATTTAAGGATAGGGTTTACTCTAGGATGATGCTAGAACAGTAGGATAATGTCGGATAACGTCGTTATGTGATGAAATCGGAGTATTTGCTATTTAGGGTAAGTTTTACGTGTTGATGCGATGCTTACATGCAAGTTATGCTATTTTGGGAAACCGCGTGCATTCGGGACGGCTAGGGTGATGATAAATTAGGGATTTTTGCTTGAAATAGTTGGGTTAATGTTTTAGGTTGGGTATTGGGTGTTTACGCATGTTTCGGATCTGATTTGGAGGGTTAAACGCGCAAAAGGGATGTAACAGCTTTGTACTAGCGAGTAGGAGCCTAATCGCCAGTGTTATAGGCGATTAGCTCCTAATTGCCTGATGTTCATGCGAGTACAAGTCCTAATCGCTTATATATATTCGAATAGAACCCTATTCACCTCAACAACTAGCGAATACAATCCTAATCACCACTTTTACTAGTGATTACAATCCTAAATGCTAGTTTGATTCCTAATCGCGTGTAATGCTGCTGTATGTGCATTTTAACATCCCGAAACACGGATTGACGACTAGGAACAAGTTAGGAACCCCAGGACATGTCCAATGACTTGGTAACACGTGTTCGGACTTTGTTATGCGTTAATTAACTGTTATGTTAGATTAGGTGAACTCTTGCGCGCATTAAGTGTTTAATTGCATATGTTGCATGATATCTTGCTTTCGACTAACATGTGAGATGTCGGGTCACCAATGGGACGTCGGGCCTTGTCTGGTGTGGTCGGTTAAACGTTTAAACATCATTTCACATGTACATGGTTATGGTCTGGACTGCTAGGGACTAATCAACCTACGGGTTGTTAGTCATGATAGGTCACCGGTATTTGGTGCCGTCTATTGAGCAGGTTTACTTGTCTTAGTGCGAGGAGCTGCATCAGGTGAGTTTCACGGCCCCACTTTACGTTTTACATTTCGGGGGAGACACATGCTCATACTTATTTCATAAATTATCATGTTATACTAGTGTTAATTCATTTACATACTATACGATACGTAAAGTCCCGGGGAAACCATGAATATGCTGGATAGCATAACGGGGGAAATGTGGATAGATCTATTGGGACTGACAGACCCCACCCGTCGGCTGGGAGCCGGGCGGGTGCATATTGTCTCGGTCATAACGCTACCGGGGATGGTAGTGCATAATCGTTTCGGGCAAAATCATATATCGTTGTCTGTAATGGCTTCCGGTCGTAGTAGTATTACTCATGCGTCTAGCTAACGCTATCATTTCTGACATTGTGATAACATGATGGCTTTCATTACTTAAACGTTTAACATAAAACCTGTGAACTCACCTGCATTATTTGCTGACGTTTTTAGCATGTTTGTCTCAGGTCGTTGAGGTAGCAGCTTATCATAGGCGCACGAAGTCACACGGCGTCTAGGATTCATATGCATTTTCTTATCTTTTTCAGACTTACGTACTTTTGCATTTTGGGTTGTAATAAAGTTACGCTTCCGCAGCGAATGGATTTATGAAAGTTGATGGTTGTTTATTTCATTTTACGTATCATATAGTGTCGTTTATTGTGACCGTTGACTTAGATCCTGGTTTGTCACGCGCCTCGCGGTAAAACCCCGCACGTGGAATTTGAGGGTGTGACAGATTGGTATCAGAGTCAATGGTTATAGTGAACTAGGACTGCATGTTGAGTCAAGTCTATAGCCGAGTCGCACACACTAGACGGTCACATTCATATAAGTCATGACATATGGGAATTGCCGGGGTGTTAGTATTACATTCGTTATTATCATTTATGCTTACATCATCTATCTATTACTCTTATTTCCTATCCTGTTCTTCATCATCGTGCTGAAGACGGGGATCTTTACTATCCTTGCACGGCGGTGGCGTACATTGGAGTGGCTTCGGCACCCTTCGGAGATTTGTCCAAGATTCGGACATCTCCCCTTTCTATACTCCAATGGACACACTTGCTCGCACACATCATCTCACACTTGTACTTGTTGTTCTACATCTTGGGTGTTGTATCACCTAGGAGTTCTTATCTATTCTTGAATGTGGGTGCCTTGTGGTCTGAAAGTCAAGCTAGGAGCACGCCTCGGGGACCATGTAGAGCGACTTATCATTTCGGGTGCACACGAAATAATAAGTTGAAATGCATGGAAATCCTGGTGGACTCTGTGTTTGATCTAATGATCATGATGGAAACATTTTATATCAACCTGTGAACTCACCAACATTATGTGTTGACATTTTTGGCTTGTTTTTTCAGGTCGCTAAGGTAGCAGCATATGGATTAGGCGCACGGAGTCTCACACGGTGTCTAGGGTCTTAGTTTCATGTTTCCAAACATTATCAGACTTTGTTTACTTTATGTTGGGTTGTAAACATCAATACAACAAAATTGGCTTTTAAGGACCTTTTGTGTGGGATGCTTGTAAAATAGGGTCCTAAAAACTATTTAATAGGACGAATGAACTTTTGGGGTCCTTTTATAATATACGCTACTAAACTGGTGTCCTAAAAAGCTATTTAATAGGATGGATGATTCTTTGGGGTCCTATTATCATATAACTTAATAAGACACTTAAAATGTATATCCTAACAAAGTAATTTATAGGACATTTAGTTATTGTTGGCCCATTATGTGGTAATGTAATAGGATACTTGATCACCAGGGGTCCTATTATAACATAACTTAATACGACACTTTGTAGTTAAGTCATAAATGTTTGATGTTATAGGACCCTTTCTAGTCAAAGTCATATTAGAACATAATTTAATAGGACACTTGACACATGGTGTTATACCTTTAACCTTTATAAGATGCTAATCATGGCGGTGTTATTATAGTACATCGTAATAGGACACATGATATTTGAGTCATAAAACATTATTTTTATAGACGCTTATTCGCTAGAGTTTTATTATAACGTAACTTAATAGGACACTTAACACTTGGATCTTATAACTTTAACCTTTATAGGACGCTTAAGCATGTGGTGTAGTTATAATACAACGTAATAGGACACTTGACATTTGAGTCATAAAACATTAGTTTTATAAGACGTTTATTCACTAGAGTTTTACTATCACATAATTTTAACAGGACACTTTACACATGGGTTTTATAACTTTAACCTTCATAGTGGTGGTGGTCAGTGGTAGGTAATGGTGGTGGTGGACGGATGGTAGTGGTGGTAGGCGGTGGTGATGGTGGACGGTGGGTGGTAGTGGACGGTGTAGGTGGTGGTGGTGGTGATGGTGGATGGTGGTGGCATTGCTAGACGATGGTGATGGTAGACGGTGGGTGATGGTGGTGGTGGTGGTGATGGTGGTGGTGATGGTGGAGGGTGGGTGGGTGGTGGTGGACGCTGTGGGTGGTGGTGGTGGACGGTGGTGGCGTTATTGGACGATGGTGATGGTAGACGGTGGGTGATGGTGGAAGGTGAAGGTGGTAGACAATGGGTGGTGATGGACGGTGGTGGTGGTAGGCGGTGGGTGGTAGTGGAGATGGTGGACAATGGGTGGTGGTGTTTAACCCTCTTTAGACATTAGAAGATGCTAGAAGTGGTTGGGCCAAGTCTGCACCAAGAATAGATTGCATAAATTTTTTTTAATGAAAAGTCTGCGAGAAAACAAACACTCTGCAAAAACTCATGTCTACGTGTGGTCCGCGCAGCATAGACAGAAGAGCTATCGCAGAGCTTTTTACAAATTACAAACACCACCTAAATATTGCAATTCATCGTTTGATTCTTGGATCAAGTTTATATATTGATATGGTGTATAATGCTTTGGACAACCTCTAAAAAAATATCATTTAGTGACACATTAAAAAAATGACACTTGTATTTTATGCCTTTAATTTAGACTTTTACGCTGTGTTCCCGAGTTAACATAAAGAGGGAAAGGAAAGGAAAATAACCGAAGGAAAAGAAAGGGAAAGAAAAAAAAAAGGATAAATATCCTTTCCTTTCATTTCCTTCCAAATTGGAAGCAAAACTAAACTAAAGAATTTTGCCTAGTTTTCCTTCCATTTCCTTTCTTTTCCTTCTTTAAATAAAACTCGGGAACACACCTTGTTTTGTTTTCCTTCCTTAAATGAAACTCGGGAACACAATCAAATTTTCCTTTCCTTTCCTTTCCTTTCCTTTCTTTTCTTTCATTAAGTTAACTCGGGAACACAGCGTTAGTGACATATATTTAGCACACTTTAGTGAAATTTAACTTTTATACTCTTAACTTAGTTTTTTAATGTTACCGGTATGTGTCGCGAAAAAAATTCCCTCTTTGAAAACTCTTCAAAATTTCATGTTTCCCTCTTGTATTCCTAACTGTTAGGGTGCCCGCGCAATGCAGCGGGAAACACAGGCACTTCCAAGGGTGTGTATGGTTCGGTTCAGTTTGATTGTTAGCCTCAACCGAAACTAAGCCCGAAGTCATCACCTATTCGATCTTATTAAACAATCGGTTACTTGGTTCGGTTTATATGGTTAGATTATTGGTTTTTAGTCCGGTATAGTTAATTTTGGTTAATAATATAAATAAACTTAATTTGGCTAAATTTTTTTTGTCTAGAATTATATAAAATGGAGGTATAAATATATGAAATAGAGGTATAAAAGCAAAAATATTTGAATATATGAATGGTTCTGTTTCATTTGGGTTAATTTTAGTGAACTAAGTGTACAAAATATAGCAATACTATACTAAAAAAATTAAATTAAAAATATAGCAATATTGTACTCAAATTAAAGCTAATAAAATGCTCATTATTATGTTGTAATTTTTTCTATAAAAGCATCAATGTATGAAAAAAAAATATGACTAATTAAAAATCATTGGGGATACTTTGCTTAAAATAAGGAAAAAAGTTTAACTGTAATTAATAAGCAAAAGTTGACTAAAGTTTAAGGAATTAAAGTGTAACTAAGATGCGGTTTCAAAATGTAAAAGTGTTTGAATGACTATTTTACCCTTATTTTAGGGTTGTTAATGAAAATAAAATTTTTAACTTTTGGGTATATTAAACTACCATTGCCTCATCCATTATAATATAGGATAGATGTATTTGATAGGGGGATTTTAAGATACTCAAAAGTTAAGAGTTAACTTTTGTTTATTTAAATAATAGTTACACTTTTTCCCCTTGTGTAAGCCAACTGACAACTACCCCTACAAATTGTAAACGACCATAGTTTTTCATACGTTAATACTTTAAGAACAACTATATAAAAAAGGGCATTTTATTGTTTATAATTTGATTATAGTGTAACAGTTCTTTTATTTAAAAATATGGATATGTTATGTGATTAATAATATCTATGGTAGAAAAATAACTAAACCTTTAACTGAAGTTGACCAAAAATTGATATGTTGTGTGATCAACAATATCCGTTGCATGAATTCGTTTGGATAAACCTCAACATCATTGATGCAATTTACAACAAGTTTTATAAAACTGTAAATGCGGTGTCTCAAGCTTTACGTATAAATTTAAAGCAAACTATTGTATCAATTTACCACTAAACAGAAGCACATTCTCCGTACATCGAAAACGGTTTAAACATACCGATAGTTTGTGATTTGCTTATATATTTATATCTTTTATACATCCATTTCATGTAATTCTAAGCAAAATTTTTAACCAAAGTTTGGTTTTGGTTATTAACCAAAATTAACTAAACCGAACTAAAAACAATAATCTAATCAAATAGATTGAATCAATTAACCGGTTGGTTAATAAGATCGATAAACCGATAATGTCGATTTTTGTTTCGGTTGAGGCTAATAACCGAGTTGAACCGAATGGTTCGGTTTTAGTGACTGCTTTCGGTTAACTGAGGGTACAAAAAGAAAATAAAACTGACTTTAAGTGAAATAGGATGTTGGTTAATTTAGTTTTCAATTGATTTTGGTTCAGTTTTGTCTCTTTTTGGGTTTGGCTTCGGTGAACGGTTTAGTTATTGCTCATTATTATGATGTAATTTCTTCTATAAAAGAATCAATGTATGAAAAAAAAATATGACTAATTAAAAATCATGGGGGATAGTTTACTTAAAACAAGGAAAAATAGTTTAACTATAATTTAAAATAAGCAAAAGTTGAGTAAAGTTTAAGGGATTAAAATTTAACTAAGATGAGGTATCAAAGTGTAAAAGTATTTGAATAACTATTTTACCCTCATTTTAGGGTTGTTAATAAAAATAAAATTCTTAACTTTTGGGTATCTTAAACTACCCTTGTCTCATGCATTATAATATACTATAGATTATTTCACCACTAAATTTATTTTCCCACCATATCTTCATTCTAAACCCTAACTATGTCCCTACTTCCCCTCAAACCCCCCACCCTCAAATCTAATCTCATCTCAGCACCACACTACCTATTGAGAAGGCCCTTCATCCTCATTCAATAACCCCTTCTTCTTCGTTCAATAGCCCCTACGAAGGTTAGGTTCAACAGAATTTATTAGGCTCCGGATATTTGCACAAGTAGTAAATTTATTCACACAACCCTATACGGGTCGTAGAGGGTTATACGGCCCGTAGGCATCATTTTTTGAACATTCTACGAGCCGTAAAGGCCTCTACGGCCCGTAGGTAATCATTGTCAATGATTGTATGATTGGCAATCATTGTAATGATTACCTACAGGCCGTAGAGGCCTCTACGGCCCGTAGAACAAGTCTGGTTATTTTTGGGGATGAATACGGCTCGTAGAAGAAGTGCCTTTTCACACTAACACACTGAAAGTCAGTCTATTCATTGAATGACCTCGTACCTCGTATTCCCTACGGGCCGTCTAGGGTTTAAATGCACTCCACCAACTCACCTCTACGGCCCGTAGAGGCCTCTACGGGCCGTAGAGGGCTGTGCAAACCTAATTTTTGTTATTGTGTAAATAACATACCTCATTTATTATTATTAATTTGCCAGGTTATTTGGCATCCTAATTCTTAAAATTTCATTTCTTATGTAGGTTAGAAGGCATTTGAAATCACCATCATGAAGCAGCGGTGTCTTTTACACACTCAATTGACCTTTGTTTAGTACATGGTTTAAGGTAAATTTTACTTGCAATTCCTCATCTTTTTTATTCGGGGAGGTTTTGGCATTTTTTTTTTTAAAGTTACTTAATCAGATTAACTAATATGGGTGTAAGAAAATGTTAAATGATTACAAAAATTACTATTTTTTTTATTGTAGTTATTTCGATTCTGCAAAGTACTAGCATTGAATTTACTGAAAATAGAAATCGACCTTAATTATGTCACATGGGAGGGTTCTTAAGTTCTAATAACATTCTCCATTATTGTTTATCTTAGATTTTACTTTATTTAGTTGAATTTACATACTTGAGTTGAGGTAAACATTTTCTGTAGCTCTCATTGAACAAAAAAAAAAAAAAAAAAAAAACAAGTTTATGTGGGATTTGTTGATTCTTTGTATATTTATCCTATTTAATTTTTCAATTATGAACTGTAAGTGGTGATTTATTTAGGTTTCTTAATATGCAAACGTTATGTTTTGTTTACTCATAGAGTGTGTTATCTAGCCATCAGTTAAATCTACGATTGGAAGTAGCTACTTTATGTAACTTGAAGCTTGATTTCATGTCTATAATGTAAACTATTGGTACCTAATGCAAAGTTATTGTTGTTCTTGATAAGTGAACTTATAATTTGTTTGACTTCGCTATGGATTGTTCACAATTGTTGAATAGGTTGTGAGGGTGTACCCACATGTATTTGATGATGATACTTTTTATATTCCCTTCGTTTGTACATCTAAATGGTAGTTAATAACTTAACAAGATATGTTTTTTTTATTATCTTACATGAACTATAGTAGTTGATTAATCTTTTTAGCAACATTAGCACTTTGGTTTTCCTTTTGACACATCTGTTGGTTTTTCACGAATTATAAAATATGTTACTTCTTATGATGCAGAGCAATTCCCGAAACAAATTACATTTACATATAATCACTTATATTAACACCAATCTAAACAACCTCTGCTACTATTAATCTTAATATTATCCTCATTTTCAGCGTGTGTTAGTCTTGCTCTTATTAAAGCCAAGGAAAGTCTCAACGCATTAAAGTATGCAAACTGTGCTCTTTTCTTTTCTGAACGGCTAATTGGAATCACTCACGGACCATTGGAGTATTATTGTGCCACCAGTGTTGCTACACGATCATATTCTATCACCAAGTCACTAATTCAGGAGGAAACTCATAATTATGAGAAAACCCCATTGTGAGATTCGAACCCAGGACCTTATAGTCCCCAAGTCTTATCCCACCACCAAGATGCTGTTGGGCTATAATGCCTCTTAGAGCATGTTTGGGATTGAGTTTGGAAACAACTTATTGGCTTATTAACTTTTTGAAAAAGCCAATAAGTCAATAAGTCATTTTAAAAAGCCAGAATTTGGTGTTTTTCCGAATGACTTATTGACTTATTAGCTTTTCAAAAAGTTAATAAGTCAATAAGTTGTTTCCAAACTCAATCCCAAACACCCCCTTAATATCCAAAATAAGCATGCGGTAAGTAAATATATTTTTCATTTCATTTTGTATTCTCTTACATATTGTGCAAGACTTCAACCTATTTGTAGGTAAATAGGTTGATCTGGGCTATACTTTATGTCTAACGGGTTGGGTTGTTAGCTTCTAACAAGTAGCTAAAACGCAATTGGTTGGGCCTTTCACTAATAACTTGCTAGTGTGCTGCATTTTCAATAAAATTTATCTTGTTGATTTAAAAAAACGAAGTTAAAATGGAATTTGATCGAACAAGTTAAGCCATGTCAAAAGTTGATTCATTGTTATGGAAATCTAAGACTATAGGGTGTGGCACCGGCATGAGGGCCGGCAAGGACCGGCAAACACCCCCCCTCCCCCGGGGCGGCAGCGGCATGGCAGTAATCTCGATGCCGGGTATATGGGCCTTATGATTGGTGGGTTTGTGATAGTGGAGGATGAAGCCGGAGAAGATGAGGACAGCCACCACACCCTTGGCCCGGCATGAGGAGCTCCGGCAATGTCGCCGGTGACGTGGATGCAGAGGTGGCGGTCCGGTGTCGATACCGGTGCTCAACCACACCCGGTATTCTAATATTTAGCCATAAATAAAGTAAAACATTAATTGTTTTTAATTGTTTATAAAGCTCAAGAAAAGAGAAGTGGATGTGAAGGTTGGCTCAGCCTTACCAATTTTGACTACAAAATGTATCCATTTTACCCAATGAATAACATATATAATTTTATATATTATTTTTTTTGAAATATTGCATGACTTAAACTTTTATCGTGGTCTAGAGTGCAAATCGCTTGGTTTGAGGTTACTGAACAAGATGAATGCAGGGAGCGTCAGGAGTACTGCATGAGAGGTATTGTTATTAATGGATCTAAAGCTGTTCCGGCTAAAGTATGTAATCACAAATAACTTTTTGACAGCTTTAATAACTTTATAAATTATGCTTCATGAACCGGAGTGTCATTTGAGTTGGTGCAATTTGCAGCTTGGAAATTCTTTTTGCATAAAAAATGAAAGCCTTAAAGGGGTTTGCATGCGTAATTCATATGATTATCCAATATGATTATCCAATGAGTGAAAGTGGTATGTCTTCTTCCTCATCTAGGTTTTGGTTTGGGATAAAACTTTATTATTTATTTTTGTGAAATGTTACTTGCACTATTGTGACTAGAGTTTGATAAATATTTGTTGAAATGTATAATCTAGGTCAAAAATTAAGTTTTTCTCGAAAGCATTCTAAACTCTACCGAGACTGTAGCAAGAGGATGAGTGAAGAGCTTGGACCCAAATGAGCTAGTTGGTGGTACAGAGACTGGACCAGAATGGTGTGAGGTAAACATTCAAGTACCAATAAAAATAGATGAAAAGTAGGTGAGACGTACCATATGGGTTATTTTCCACAACTCAAGATTGTATTGGTGCATCCATTGCATGGCCTTGTCCTTTCATCTAGGTATGTATTTGTTAAACTTGAATACGAATAATTTTAATAATCTTGAACTTAATGCTTATACATGGATGGTTTATTTGTAGGTAGTATGATGGTTTATCTGTTAAGCATGTGATATGAATAATTTTAATAATCTGGAACTTAATGTTTATACATTGATGGTTTATTTGTAGGTAATCCATGAGGATTGAGGATGCATGATAACTCAGGATTCTATGCTGCTTGTTTCTTTCATTGCTTTTAATTTCTTTGTTAAATGTTACATGGCTTTATCTTGGATAATGCTATTACTTATTTATGTTTAGTGTTTTTCTTAAGAATATGCTTGTTTGAAATATAATAAAGTTTTATTTAGGATTTTATATGTTGATGGCCTTTTTATTGTATAATGAAAACCATTATTTGGATGCTCATAACCATATCGTAAAATTGTATGTGTGGATGTTTAAAAAAGCGTTGTACCACATGACTTGTTAGGACTTTTGAAATTTTGTCGTATTAAATTTGTTAGAGCATTGTAAAAGTGTCTGAATATGTTTTTTAGGACACTATATGGGTTGTTCATATGCATAATATACGACCATAAAATTGGTTACATAATCTTATTTTGGATATTAGGACCCTTTTATTGGTACTAAAGTACCTAATGTTACATTATAAGGCTCCTATATATTAATTTTTAAGGACGCTTGTATGTGTATTATTTAAAAGTAGGTAAGAATATTGTAAAAGTGTCCTAATATGTTTTTATTAGCAGTTTTTTGGGTTGTTCATAGACATATTATGCGACCATAAAATTGGTTTCATAATCTTATTTCAGATATTAGGACACTTTTTAAGTTTCGGGACTTATTGCAACCCCTTTACATGAAACACTTTTACCGTTGGTCCTATTAAATAAAAGGTTCTATAAAATAACATTTTAGGACGCTTTTGCGCGTACTAAAAACCCATTTTTGTTGTAGTATTTAAGTTTCCGCTGTCGGTTTGGTATATTGAAACTTGTGGTTTTGGTTTACATATCTTTTACATATAGTTGTCGTTTATTGTGACTGTTGACTTGGATCCTGGTGTGTCACGCGACTCGCGGTAAAACCTTGCACGTGTAATTTGAGGGTGTGACATCCAATGACTTTGGATTCAAAAACAGAAAAGCTATTGGGACGGACTATTAGAACAGGAAAAAGAAAAAATTCAACAGTCATACAAGCATTCAGCTGAAAAAATACACAGTTGCATGAAACTCCCAGCTTCAATTACATGTATTAAATAAAATGTCTCAAAGTATTGAGGGCATTTAGCCATCATGTTTTGGATTTAGGAATGATGTTTTGGTTGTTGTGGCTTGAAAAACACTAAATACAACAATTTACAGCAATTTAAAATACAATTCAATTTATTATAGTTATTAAATTTAAAACAAAAATAAAACACACTAGTAAACACTTAAAACACACTGCTTAATGTTCTTGGCATAATGTTTTTAAGTTTTAAGCCTAAAATACATTGTTTTCGGTTTTTAATTGTTATGGTCGGTGTTTTTCAAGGTAAAACAATCAAAAACATCATATATAAATCAATAAAATTATGCATACATATCAAATTTTAATCCTTCTCACACATCTCACAAAAACATATTTTCCTACAGGTTACCTACCATATATATATGATTTAGTTATTATTGTACGAATATTTTAATTATGCAAACGTTTGTATAGTATGATTTATTTGGTTTGATTTTTATCTTTAACTTTTGGTTTTGTTTTTCGTATATTATGGTTTGTTTGATTTGATTACATAAACGTTTATGTTTACGCAACGATAACCAAAACATTTTATAATTCTAGTTATTTTTTAGAACAACATTTACAAACAAAACAAAAAAAAACATTTTATATAAATCACAAAAAAACAAAAAAAATTATATAATAATATTTACTAAAAATCCAGCTTTATAATTATATTTATTTTTAAACAATATTTACAAAAAATCAACATTTCATGTATATAATAAATAACATCTCAAACACCCATATACATCCCTTTTATCTCTCTAACTCATCTAAAATACCCATATATCTTTTTTTTCATATCTCTAACTCAACCCAATGATTACCAATCATTGGCAGTGCTTATCTACAGGTCGTTGAAGACTCCACGACCCGTAGAGATCTATCTACGGGCCGTGGATCTTTATAAGCCATAGAGGGATGTGAACATAAATTCATTAAACGTGTAGATCAATGATTTGAACTTAAATATATATATATATTTTTTTTTTTTTTATAATTGGTGCGTTTAAAATTATTTTTTATTTCATCTCACATTATCCATTAACAAACCGAGGGTTATATATCTAGATCAAGATTATAGCATCTAGATGAAAATTATGTTTTTTATTTCACATCTTGCCCCACCCTTTAAATATTCTACCATTGTTATCTATAAAATAATATGGATCTGAACCAACTCCTATTTAAAAAGTAAGAGAACTATTCTGGACCATACATTTTTTATAAAGACAATTTTTTTTTTTATTTTAATCGCACGTTTTTATGCAAGGAAACATATGTATATATATATATATATATTAGTTTTTTTTATTTATACATATGTTTATATAGCAATTATAAATATATGTATATTACATTTTCAGTTATACATATGTGTATATTGAAAAAAAACAAAAAAAAATTTCTGCATAAAAAGTAACGATTAAAGCAATTTTTTTTTTTGTATTAAAGAAATGTATAGTTCAGAATAATTTTCTTAGTTATCAATTTAGCCCAGAGTACTCGTTTGAACTAATTCCTATATATATATTATATAATAGTTGACAGTTTTCTCTCTCTATATATGTATGAACCACGACAAGCTACAGAACCTCAGATAAGTCAAAAAAAAAAGAGAGAGATGAAGAGAAGAAGAGAAACTGAGAAACAAAGCTCATCAGAGTTAAGATCCGCCATTGAGGAGCTTTCTTTGTTAGCTGTCATCAAGCTCAAGCATCATAATCATGATCCTGTTGCTGCAAATCATCAGGAAAATAACATTCATCTTCCACTCAAGCCTTTTCTTGCTCTCTGCAACTTCCTTCTGCATCTTCTTGGTATCATCCTCTTTCTCTCTCTCCCTCTATATATATGTATGTATGTATGTATTCTAGTAATCACACAATGTTTCATTAATTAAAACTGTGCTTTTTGACTTGTAGATAAGATAGGGCCAACAATGATCGTTCTGAGACAAGACATCAGTCGGAATATACAGGTAATCTTTGGATTCTCCCCCTTTTACTTTGTTACACACTCCTGGTTTAAAAACATAAATAATGGACTTGGTAAAATAATTTATTAAAGCCGATTGTCATTTTGCAAAAATCCAACACATAGATGGCTGAAGTTGTTACTAAATATTTGTAAAATATGTTCCTAATTAAATGAAACTTCTGTTGATTTTTCAATCCTCGATGTGTATACAAAACAACAAATTTATCAAATTATAAATGTGTATGCAAATATTTCATGTTTGCAAGCTATATATTATAAACTCTACTTAAATAACTCCATTGATCTAAATGGATGGAAAGTTAATGTTATAACGACTAAAAACTGATTGGATCTTAGAAATTTATGGATGTTTAGAATAAGTGTATCGATTTTAGTAAATTAAAGACGTTTATTATTTTAAAAAGAGTTAGATTTAAATACTTGCGAACAAGACAAATACAATATATATATATATATATATATATAGGGGATGGATCCACAGAAAACCCTAAATAATGAGAAAACTCTAGAAAACCCTCAAAAAAACTACTTCCCGAGCTTTTTTTTTTTAAAAAAAAATAGGGCATGTAATATACATGTTTTTAAGTGTTTTGAGCCAAAAAAATCAAAAAAGCGCCGAAGGGTTTTTTTTTAAAAAAAAAAATAAGTTTTGCATCATAACACATGTTAACTTATTTTTGCACTGGTAACATGTGTTATGATGCAAAACTTATTTTTTTTTAAAAAAAAAAACCTTTCGGCGCTTTTTTGATTTTTTTGGCTCAAAACACTTAAAAACATGTATATTACATGCCCTAATTTTTTTTAAAAAAAAAAAGCTCGGGAAGTAGGTTTTTTTGAGGGTTTTCTAGAGTTTTTTCATTTTGGAGGGTTTTCTCCCTATCCTTCCACTATATATATATATATATATATATATATATAATTAAATTATTATTATATGTAGTAGTACACTAGTTTTTCAATAAATAAACTAGAAATTCGTTTTTTTTACTTGCCATTATTGGGGTTTATGTTTCATTTTGACCATTAGAGATTGGAGAAGATGCAAGAATCAGACCCAAAACTTTATTCAAATGTTGTGGAGATACTTAAGAAAGAAGCAAATGAAGGCACATCAAGAAAGGTTACTAGTTCTAGCAAAGCTTTCCTTTGGCTAACTAGGTAACTAACCAAATAACCTTTCTTGATAACAGCAATTTACATTGGGAAATATATCCTAAACATGATTTATTGTTACAGATCCTTAGATTTTACGGTGAATCTAATGGAGTTGATGGAAAAAGATACCGAGGTGGACATGCAGCACGCCGTTGAAGAAGCATATGAATCTACTCTAAAACCATGGCATCGATGGATCTCTTCCACGGCTTATAGAGTACCTGACAAATTATATATCACTTTTATGTTTACAGCCATTCTAGTATTAGGAATAGATAAAGTTTTAAATAGAATAAAATTTAAAAGGATAAATTTTCTAGATAATGTGACATTTTGTCACACTTACCAACAAATATATATAAGCCATCCTTGGATTTCTTCATTTAAGTATATTTAATTAACTATTGATTCATTATTACCCGGTATCTTTCATGTGAACAAAACAACACGATGTGCTATCGATCTAAGTTGTCACATTTAATGTACCAAATATGGTTTCTAATAGGCCAGAAAAGGGAGCAAATAAGTTTGCATATAGGAGATAAAACCATGTTAAATATTTCATGTATTACAATATTAAGAAATATTTGCTCAAATTTGTTTTTCAGGTAGCGCTGAAACTAGTTCCTGATAACAAAACCATGACTGATATTCTTTTATCTGAAGCAAAAGACAAAGAAACCCTCATAGACGACTTAAAGACCTTCACGAAGTTGCTTATACCACTTCTAGATGACATACACTCGATTTTGGTTCGCTTCTTGTTGATTTCTAGTGATCCCGTATTAACTTTGGGTTAATCTTGAAATTTGACAATTGATCCTTAATCAGTATATGTTTATATACCGCAGGAAACCTACAATTTGGACATGCTGAAGGCAAGTTAAAGCGCGAAGAGAATGCTCTGGAACATAACATACTATATGTTACATTGTAAATTATGCACACAATACAATAGATCATAGAATACCATGTATGTTAGATGTTAATCTTGATTCATTATTATTGAACATGTGTTATGTTATATTTAAACTTATGTTAGGTTTATTATCCTAAGTCTAGAAACAATATATGTGATGGGGTATGCCACATATTAGTGAATGGTTATGTTTGTTTATGTCTAGGGTCGCGTCCGGTTATATCACACCGGTTAGTTTGTATTTAAGGGTCAAACTATGATGTTTATTAGTGTGTTGAAAGATAAAGTTTCTAAAACTTCCTTTCATAACTTCCCTCCATATTTCCCTCCCTCTTAATCTTCAATCGCATATCATCAAACCGAACCAATTCATCTAGAATTTCATACATTCAAAACATGGCATCAGAGCCAACGATCAAGACCTGTGGTATATTCGATGTAAAGAGAAACGAAGCAGTCAAGAAGAAGATGGGGACAGATGGCGGTTATGGATGTGGACCGCTAATCCCTAGTCTAGTGTATGATTTTGAGAATCATAGATGGAAGGCCAAGAAGGCAAACCAAGAAAGCATAGGAGACTCGCTCAATATGCAATTATCTTCGTTTAACATTGGATCAAGTAGTAGTGTGTCCGTGAGGGATACCGAATCAAAGAGAAGAAGCGCACAAGAGGAATTCAATCGGCAAATCAGAAAGGAAAAGGAAGTGGCCGAATACCCCTCTACTATGTGTTGTAGTAAGTGCAAAGAACCCTTTCATTATAGGCGTAATTGTCCTAAGAAAATTGGTAAAACCGAGTTTATGGTTAAGGGTAGTGATGAAAAGGGTTGGGATGATTTGTGGTTTGTTAGTTTGACACGCCAAGAACACGGATGTGGCACCAAGAGATTGTTTATTGTTTTAAACGATTCATATGGTATAGATGGTTGCCCAAAAGGTTATAGGAAAGAATATTTCCGTGGTAAGGGTAGTGTTGCGATTACAAGTTGTGGAAGAGAACACAAGATTCAAAACGTGTTCTACATACCCACACTTAGAAAGAATATATTAAGTGTTGAGAAGTTGACACAAGAGGGATATGAAATAGAATTTGAAGGCGATGTATGTTACATCAAGAAGCCTATTATCCAAGAGTTTAGAAGGATTATACTATGTCGCATATGTGAATCGGATGATCATTTCACATTTAAGTGCCCCGCATTTGATCAAAGTGATAAAGGAAAAAAGGAGGAAAGCCGTGGCATAGGGGAAGCAAGCGGCCGAACCATATCAGAAAAATCGAAGGGTTCAAAGGACAAAGGAAAGCGGGTTAGATTTGAAGGCGACAAATTGGAGGATATAACGAATGAAGACAAAGAAAGAGCGTCCATTTTTAAGCATTTTGACGACTTTTCCATCAACAAAGATCAATATGAAGGTGTTATGGAAAGAGGTCCGGTGATGTATCCAACCGAAGGATCCGAATTGCAAGATTGTGTTGTGTTTATGGATTTGATTCACATCACTAGTACGGTTGAAAGATACAAGAGAAAGTTTGAGTTGGAGTTTGAAAGAACCGTAAATTGGTTTATGAAGGAATTCTTACAAATGAAGAATAAGGCTCCAATCCCACCAAGAGACGAGACGGGTTATCCAATATGTTTGTTGGATCTCTACAAGACGGTGCAAGTATTTGGTGGTTATGAGAAGGTAACAAGAGATGCAAATTGGACGGTAGTGGCCATGTCAATGGGATATGGAAGAGGTTTGCCAAGCCTAGTTTCAAAGGAAGGTATTACAATGAATTTGAGGCAAACTTATGTTCGTTATTTGGAGATGTTAGAGTGGTATCATCTCAAATACAAGGGAAGAGAGTTGGTAGTTGAGATCAATGAAGAAGCAATGGATGACTATGAGAACAAGAGAGCCGAATGGGAAGACTTGGCATTGCCCCCGAAGAAACGCTCAAGATCCTCATCAAGTGAAGACTAAAGCAAAGTGCAAGAATCAAGATTAGGGGCGAGATTGTTAGATGTTAATCTTGATTCATTATTATTGAACATGTGTTATGTTATATTTAAACTAATGTTAGGTTTATTATCCTAAGTCTAGAAACAATATATGTGATGGGGTATGTCACATATTAGTGAATGGTTATGTTTGTTTATGTCTAGGGTCGCGTCCGGTTATATCACACCGGTTAGTTTGTATTTAAGGGTCAAACTATGATGTTTATTAGTGTGTTGAAAGATAAAGTTTCTAAAACTTCCTTTCATAACTTCCCTCCATATTTCCCTCCCTCTTAATCTTCAATCGCATATCATCAAACCGAACCAATTCATCCAGAATTTCATACATTCAAAACAATGTAACACCTAAAACCCATGTGAGCGTTAAGTGTTGTCATAGTTACCTTTTCCTAACCTAGTGAAACCCCATGCTGAGCGCTGTGTAAAATTTCTGTTACATTTCCTTCCCAGTTGTAGATTATGCACGCTACATTGCATATGTATATATATATATATATATATAATACAAGCCGATTAGCTAATATAAAACCAATCGACTAACATTTTTGCAAGACTCAAAATCCCATGTAAGAGAGTATAACAAATGATAATGTTAAGGAAACTCCTCAAATAAACACTAACATATAAAAGTTTTATCATAAAACTATAGATATATAGGTAGAGAAACTCGGTTCTCAACGTCCTAACATATATTTTCTTTCATATAATTATCTAAATAATGATAAACCTTACAAAGAACCTTCATATGTAGCAGCCGAAGTTTAAAAATCTATTCTATATTAACTTATTCACCAAATATCTAATAAAGAGACGCTCTAAGATTCTTTTCCTTTTTTATAACTTTCAAAAAGTAAATATTCACAAAATTTCTCATCATATCAAAGATGTTCAAGCTCTCTTAACCTGATTTCTTTCTTTAAACCTCTCTATCACGTTTAACCAAAATATAACCTTTAGCTTATAAACAATAGGATTTGTATTTTGTAATGTTTTTGTGTGTATATCAACAATACATCAAGGCCTTTATATATGCTTACATATGACAAACTCTAGCTAAGATTATGGAGTCAATGGTTGACTAAGTATAATGTACAATATAATACAATGGCTAAAATCATGGAGTCAATGGTTGACCAAGAGACTTGACTTGACTTGACTTGATTTATGTTATGGAGTCAATGGTTGACTAAGAGATTTGACTTGACTTTACTTGATTTATGTTGTTAATACGCCCCCGCAAGATGGAGGATCCGTTGGAGACTCCAATCTTGGACCGAAAATATAGGAAGGGTGCACGTGCAAGCGGTTTGGTGAGCACATCCACGAGTTGATCCTTGGAGCTGACATGAAGAACTTTGAGTTGCCCGGAATTGACTTGTTCCTGCACAAAGTGATAGTCCAGAGCGATGTGTTTCATGCGGGAATGGTAAACAGGATTTGCACATACATAAGTAGCTCCGGTGTTGTCACTGTAAAGTGATAGGGTGCTCTTAATAGGGAGCCCGAGCTCACCAAGTAAATTTTTAACCCATGAGAGTTCAGCCGCAGCATTAACGAGTGCTTTGTACTCAGCTTCGGTTGATGATCTAGAGACGGTCTTTTGTCTAGCAGATTTCCAAGAGATGATATTGAACCCAAGATATATGAGATATGCTGTAGTGGACCGTCCCCCATCATTAATACCGCCCCAGTCCGAGTTCGAAAAAGCCTGCAAGTTTAGGTTAGTATTGCGTTTCATGAACAACCCATGATGGACCATTCCTTTCAAATAGCGGAGTACCCATTTAAGAGCTTTCCAGTGTGATTGTTTAGGTGAGTGCATGAATTGAGATAATTTATTGACGGCAAAGGAGATATTGGGATGTGTGAAGGCAAGATACTGCAAAGTGCCTACAAGTTGGTGGTAGGGAATGGGATCGACTGGAGAGTGGAGTCAAAGGAAGAAAGAGAGTCGGAAGTGCTTAAAGGAGTAAGAACCACTTTTGCACCATCCATTTTAAAGCTGGTAAGAATATCTTGAATGTGGCGATGTTGGGAAAGAAATAGACCATCAGGCGTAGGAATGACTTCGATTCCTAGAAAATGATGGAGAGGGCCTAAGTCTTTGATAGAGAATTGGTTGCTTAGGGCTTGAACAAAGGAATCCATAAATGGATTATGATTGCCGGTGAGGACAATGTCATCAACATACACAAGGAGGTAGCAAGTGATGTTGTTGAGATTGTATACAAAGAGAGAGGGGTTAGAAATGCATTTTTTAAAACCAAAACGAGTGAGAAAGTTGGTTAGTTCGATGTACCAAGCACGCGGTGCTTGCTTAAGCCCATAGAGGAATTTTTTGAGTTTGCAAATATGACGTGGGAATTCCGTATTGGTGAACCCGGGAGGTTGCACCATAAAGACATCTTCGTGAAGAGTCCCATGAAGAACCGCATTATTAACATCTAGTTGACGTAAAGACCATCCTTTTGAAAGAGCAATAGAGAGAACTGTGGAATGGTAACGGGTTTAGTAACGGGACTAAATGTTTCATGATAGTCTTTTCCATATTGTTGGTGAAACCCTTTGGCAACTAGACGGGCTTTGTACTTGTCAATCGTGCCATCGGGTTTACATTTGATTCGGAATACCCATTTGCAACCAATGGGAGTTTGGGTTGTGTGAGGGACAAGTTCCCAAGTGTTGTTATGAAGGGGAGCATTATACTCAAGATCCATGGCATGGAGCCAATCCGGATCTTTCAAGACATGAGTATAAGTGGATGGTTCAAGAGAAACAGGTAGAGGGTGAATGGTGGTAGAGTTGACAAAGTTGGGGTTGTAATACTTTGAGTTGGGTTTTGGTTGTCGACGAGGTGGTTGAGGGTTATGTGGAGGTGAGTTTATGGGATCATCGGATGTGGGATCATCGGATCTGGTGGAGTCGGCGGGCCGGTTGGTGAGGGTGTCTTGGTGGGCTGGGGTGTAGGGCCTGTTGTGTGGGAGGTTGGGTTGTTTGGGCCTGATGTGTGGGAGGGTGGGCTGTGTGCAGGAGGTAGAGGAGGTGGGCCGTGGGTTCGTGGAGTAGGGGTTTGGGCTTCAGGTGATGTGGGCTATGGAGTAGGGGTTGGATGATGCAAGATGTTTGGGTCTGGAGTGGGTTGGTTAGAAGAGGAGGTTGTAGTCGTTGGGTGAGGGGTGGTGTAGTTAACCACCGAGATGGTGGTGTTTTGAGGCGAGACGTTGTGTTCTCGTAGGAAGCGACTAAGTTTGCGACAATCTTTAGTGTCATGTCTAGGAATGTTACAATAGTAGCAATAGGTGTTATTGTTGCGAGTCGGACGAGTGTTGGTATTGGTAGTTTGGGGTGGCGCTTGGTTTCGGGTTGTGGCGGTGGTAATGTGGGTGATTTGTTTGGCCATGGTGAATCGAAAGAAAAAAAAAGGCAGAATGCGGACAGAAGGTGTCTGTCGAGTAGGTTGGGATCGAAGATGGTTCAAGGGAGCTTTTAGGCTCTTGATACCATATAAACAATAGGATTTGTATTTTGTAATGTTTTTGTGTGTCTATCAACAATACATCAAGACCTTTATATAGGCTTACATATGACTAACTCTAGCTAAGATTATGGAGTCAGTGGTTGACTAAGTATAATGTACAATATAATACAATGGCTAAAATCATGGAGTCAATGGTTGACTAAGAGACTTGACTTGATTTATGTTATGTAGTCAATGGTTGACTAAGAGATTTGACTTGACTTGATTTATGTTGTTAATATAGCTTTGGGTTTATCTCTTGCAAAAGAAACCTTCTTTTGCCTCAAGATTCTTTGAACCAAACTTTTGTTTTCTTTCCGAACAAGAATAACATCTCCCTCAGATTATATAATGAACATATAAGGTGAACATTGTTTCTTTCCTTGAGTCATGACTACATTCCCTTTTATCACCTTCCAAATGAAGTGATAGTACACTTCGAGTATGCCCCTTGCTACGTGATAAGGAGGAGATTGTTAGTGCATCTTATATGTGTCCCCCAACTAGTGATTAGTTAGTTTAGGTCGTTGGCTAGATTAGATAATGTTTTACTAGAATTTATTTATTAGTGGCAATTTTGTAATTACCAAGCCAGGGAGACCAAGCCCCGGCCTCTCTATGGCAAGAGACAAAGGCAAAGGAAAGACTAAGACTTGGTATAAATACCATAGTCTCCCCATACACAAGGTTGTTCTCTCATAATATTCATAAGTGAGTCCTTGTGTGTGTGTGTGCACATAGAGATTGTCTTGTAAAAAACATTTGCTTTGCGTAAGCTTCTATTCAAGTCCGAGTGATTTTGGATTGTGTTTTTGTGTTCATTTTTTGATTCGTATGATACAGATAAACATCCAAAGTCCGTATCATTGTTTCCACATTTGATTCGGATAAAAATCAAGTGAGTCAATTTCTTGTTAGTCAAGAAACAGTCCTACATGAAGTATTTAGATTTACGTCACCCATGCCGCCAAATTAAGAATTTTTTCATTCCCAAGTCTTACCTTTCCAAAATCACCCTTTTTAGATTCTACAATGCTTCCTTGTTGTGCTAGCATGAAATGAAGCATCAGAATACAAGACCCATGAATCTACATTCCTCTCTATGCTACAGATTAGAGCTTCATCTTCTGATCAGTGGTTTGCTCATTTGAACAATCATTCCTAAAATGTCCCACTTTTTTTTATTTCTCATAAATTACATCAATATTCCATACTCTAAACTGGCTCCTCTTTTGTTCATGCTCCAATTACGTTTCTTATTCATTCTTCCTTTACCAACATTTGATAATTCACTCGATGATTGACCATATCTTTTCCTTTCATTATCCTCACTCACCATAAATTATGTATCCCCTCTAAATTAAATCCTACTTATTGAAGAGAGAATTGATGTAACATTTCTAAACCAATTTTGGCATAGAAAAAAACAGTAGTAAGGCTTGAACTATATCGTTAATTTGATGTCCACTAACACAAGTCTGGCGAAGATCGAATTCAACTAGTTGATAGTTATGTAACCGAATAGCATTCCATCATCCTTGAATTCACCAACTCTTGAATTAAAAATAACTTATTAGCTGTAGAAGGCTTCTTGTACATATTACATAGGGCTAAAATCAAACCACATGGTATGTTTCTTCATGAAGTTGAATGCTACAATCTTTGTCAATGTCAATGTAATAGCTACCCTCGCTTTCCTGTCTTTTCATTCCAAATTTGCTAGTTCAATTTTCTCATGTCTAACCTATAATAAAACCATATCCACATTCTATTGAACCAACATGCTTCAATCTGCATTTTGGACCAACTGAAATATGTACCACTAAACTTCTTGATCTGAACTTTCCGTCTTCTACCATTACAAATAACTAAATTGTGAAAAAATAGGAAGATCAAAGCAATAAATAAACACAATAATAATATGCACCTGAAGTTAACGATTGTCTTATTGAACAATATAAATAAACCTACCAATTTCTATAAAGAACTGAAATAATTAGAACACCATAAATAGTAATCATGACTAATATTCGGAAACTAGTCCTGGATTGTGGCTAATCTCTTGATTGTTTGCTAGGACACCCCGCCAACCTTCGTTAGCAATGGGTGGAACCTTCAATTGAACAAGGGTGGCGGCAAAAACCTTTTATTGACAGGTAAATATCTTGTACGATTTTGTGTCATTTGATTAAACTATTGACTCAAGCTCCTTGATCTCGAATACAACCAAACCCCATATAAAAGGGAAAGAAAGAATAGTAATCACTAGCCTGAAGCCTTGAAACCAATTCTTAGGATCTCGGTTACAAACACACTCGATTGTAAACTGCAGAAAAGTAAAGAACATGAGGATTTACATAGTTCTGTTTAAGTTCACCTACATCTACGCGTTGCAATCAAATTATTCTTTATTGAGATGATAATCATTTTACAAATACGTACATCTAAGGCTTGTTGCCTACAAGTCCTACAACCCAAAAAAAAAAGGTGATACACGACAATGTTTCTTCGTAACACTTGTCTATAGCGGATTTACTATTATGTAACATCTCCATAATGACTTGTTTGTATTTCCTTTTTATCTTACAAAATTTAGCTTATTTGCTCCTATAAAAGAGGGAACGTTATCACCTACTAAACAATTTGTTAACAATTGTTAGATGACAAAAAACTACAATTACAATAAAGTGGATCGATCAACCATAAAAAAACATGTTGGCAAACAACCACAGGCGTCTGTATAATAAAATAAAAAAACTGACGCAATCGATGACTTAAAAGGAATCAAGAATCGTATTCTAAACACAATATATTAGTTGACAAATTTAGTGTCCCTACATAAAACCTTATTTTTCTATTTGTAATGAGATTTAAACTAACATATAATTTGGAGAAATTCATCTAGTCCTAAATGGGAAAAATTCTGGAGGTTAATCGGTGTGTTCCATAGATAACAGATTGGGAGTTCAAGCATTACCATTAACATATTTATTTACTAAATCTAATTTTTTTTTTTTTTAAAAAAACAATCCATTATATATTCCATTAAAACAAAATACGAAAGTTACATCATAATAGCAGGTAGACGGGCAACAAGCTGCGCCGCCACCCCTTTTTGAATTGCAAACCCTAGTCTACTAAAGACAAAACCTTGCCCCCTGGGGATGAAACATTGCTGTGGACGACCCGTTGGACCCTGGTCAACAAACGAATAGCTTCTGGCGCCAGGGAGCCAAAGGTGTCGAAGGCCAGAGGGATAAAGACATGTTGGTTATCTGCACAAGCGTTAGCGTGTTTATCTAATTTCTTTGATTCCGCCTTTCTTGATGCTTGCCCAGCTACGAACCCTGTTTCCCTTAACCTAACCAGCAGAGATACACACTCTAAAATTTAGTCTTAAAAAAAATTATAATCGAAAGTTGTTTCCTATATATATTTAAACTTCTTATCAGACCTTACTTAAAATCCCTACATTAATTGACTGCATTCGAATGTTATAAACTCATACAATAGATTATTTTAATCATTTTATTGATGTATAAGGATATCATGTTCATCGAACGTATATTGAAAAGAACTATGTCATCATTTGATCATGATGACAAATGAGTTTATCATTCACACTTTTGGAAATCGATGAAAAAAAAAAACTAATGAGAAAAACTATTGATTTTATTAATAAATAATATTAATATAAATAATAGAGACACACTCTTTATACATTTGAAAAATTGTAGTACATTCACCGTGTACAAATCCAAATGAAAATAAAAGGAAATATAACACATTTAATTCAAACCGAGGTCCTCATTAAGAGTTTGAATTGTGTCTCCTTATACAAATCGTTGCATAGTCTTCAATGAAACCTTGAACCATGTCTTTTGTACGATCATTCTTGGCTGCAAGAATAAACAAACATAATGTTGACGGTTGAGGCTGAGGCACGTGTTCAACACGCTTCCCTTAAAACAGATTTCGCGCCTCTACCAAAGACAACACGTCTGTCTCCCAGGGTACAATAGCCGAAGCAGTCTGTACTGCCGGAGAAGACAACACACCCGAGGTTACACTAGGTAAAATTGTAGTGTATGACATTTGGAACGAATAAAAATAGTAAAGAGTATTCCTTTATACAATTAGTCTTTAAATATCTCATTCTCCAAGAACATCATATTTCATATATATATGTTCTATTCTCTCTAGTATCATATGAGGCATATAACCTACTAAATATACTAGACTTGAGGAAGGGTGAAAGGTCTTACTTAATGAGTCACTTAATTAGAGATTTAACACTCTAATATAACTCATCAAGTGTTACAAAAGAAACACTACTCAAGTGTCTCTCTTTTATTCACCACATGAAGACTCTATTTAATAATATCTCTAAATTAAATTTCCATTCAATATTCTAAAATTCCAACAATCCCCCACATGAATGGAGAATGATAAAAACACACTAATTTTCCAATGCAACCTCAACAGTTGAGTATTGCAGGATAGGTAGGTGTTAGCTTTGAACCTTCCTTTGTGAAGCCTACTTAGTCTCCTAGCGGTTTGTGGACGCGATGTCCTTGAACAAACCCCCATTTGTGTAGACGACAATACATTTCACACAATACTCTCCTTAGCCGGGCCATCCCCTCACTTTCGTGTCCAATAATGGTCCTGAAACACTATCCTGGTTCTGCGAGAGCTCTAGAAATTGTGCTGCCAATTCCATTTGAAGCGACCCCACTTCTCTCTAAGATGGTGATTTTTCTCAAATCATTAAAAGCATTATGGTTACCGTGATTTACCCACATCATTTACCATATATTATGCCTATCCTCACAATTTGTCACTGAATGTCATAGGAATGGACAAAGACGTATTTAAACACCCTTTTATAGTTTAAGGGGATATATATAACCATATATACTAGCTTACACATATTAGCCATGTCCCCACAGTGACCACTCTTAGGCGTATGAATTAGTTGTCTTATTGAACTTAAATCTTGGGATCTCCAATTAACTAAGGTAGGTTTCCTTCACATGCCTTTTTCTATGGGCTTTAGTCTCATTCCACAACTTGATCTCTCATCAACCCTCAGGTTGTTAGATCCATAAGATTATCTTTGACTTCGTCAAGTCACTACTGATAATTTTGCAATTGAGATCAGTTGTACTAACGTGATAATGACTCGCAAGTCGTTCATGACTTATTGTCAACTCGTAAGACTATAACTCATGATCTAAACTTTGATCTAGTTATAACATCTTCTTTTTAGACTAAAACAAATCTTATTTCAATATGAACACATATTTATTATGCATATGGCCGATATGCTCAATCAT
This sequence comes from Ambrosia trifida, assembly GCA_028751855.1. Taxonomy (NCBI): domain Eukaryota; kingdom Viridiplantae; phylum Streptophyta; class Magnoliopsida; order Asterales; family Asteraceae; genus Ambrosia; species Ambrosia trifida. The sequence continues at coordinate 101,438,320 of CM054126.1, forward strand.
CAGGCATTAATATCAAACCGGTTGGCATTTGAGTCTAATCAATTAGATTGACTCCTTATCAAGTTGGCATATGAGTCTAATCAACCAGATTAACTCCTTATGACCATTGTGTATTCTAGATGACATTTGAGTCTAAACAACCAGATGGCTCGTTACAACCATAACCTTTATTGCCAACTTTTAACTTCATATTATCAAATGCAAGTTACCCCCCCCCCCCCCCATTTAAGCGTTATTAGATTGAAACAATCCAACACAAGATAAAAGATAAAGAAATGTCATCTTTTTATATGGATTGAGAGACTCCTCAAACACCATTTATACAAACCTATGGTTGTTCCTTAAATGGATCTCTCCCCCACATTACTTGCACTTTGATCAAGTTTAAGTAATACTACTCACCATGACTACTAGACACCTTGATTAGATCACAAATATCTACATCTTTGTACTATTGAAGTCATTCGAGTATACTGTTCACCTCATATTCCACTTGTGCACAAGAGGTCTTAAAGCTAAACAAGGCAACATATGCCATAGCATGAGATGCCAACACTTTTGCGTGTATGTGTTCTCCTCACTATCCATAAGACTTAAGGAAGTTATATATTTTTAGTGTTTGTTAGACACCAAATTCATTCTCATGCCATCTTATAATTTGAATGTTTAAAGTTAATTTAATCTCCACAGAGCATCTAAATTAACATGTACTAGTCTAGCATGCTTTAGACTACGATACTCTAGCATGTGAACAGAAGATGCATCATTCTGAATCTTCACAGCCTTAAGAGATATACGCATTATCTCTTACCAACATTCATTCTTATTTTATACATGACCATGAGATTTTTTTTCATATAGTCTCATATTTATGTTACATAAACATGCATTTTCCATTATTCAGTCTAGGAATATAACATTTTTGCCTTTGATCTCAAAGGCTTCACCATTAACTTATAAGTACTTGACTATAAGTCTTATCTCGAGTAACTTTGGTGAACACATTCATCACCCACAAAAGGTATGAATAGTGTGAGTGTACAATTACTTTTATGTTGATATGAAATCACTTAGATTCACACTCAACAAAACGACTTCAAAAATGCGTCTTTAAGTGATATGCCTTGTCGTTTTCTTTTAAATCTATATATATTTAGGACACTCTCCCAATTTTAAAGTCAAAACATTTACATACTTCCAACAACTTGAAAGTGGTAGTCATATCAACATGTCCTCCATTTCCAATCGTAAATCTTTTGGAACAAATCTTTCTTGATTCATTAAAGATTGGTATTAACATAAATTTCTTCCATATGTTAAAATTCACCCTTGCGAATTTTCACGACAATCTTTAATGAAATATATCGATATGTAACATACTTGTGTATTTCATTTCAATACACTCACCACTTTCTTTCATGATTCTCTCATGATGTGATTAGACATTTGATGTCTCGTCTCCAACTTTTAGACAATGCAACAACTATTAAGTTGTTTATGTCCAATTTTTTCCATATACTATGCGTTTATAACAATGTTCTTTAACATTGTATATTTGACGTTATAGTTATTTATTAAAAAAACATAACATTTCATACGTCACAAACCTTACTGATTTATTTCGTTGTAAATAAAAATTGCATGTGTTATCCGAATATATTGAACACAAAACAATAATATACATTCGAAACTAAATCATAAAGTGCAAAACACTTTTAAAATTTTAAACGGATAAGTAGACATATCTACAAATCAAATCTCATAGTGTTATCATCTTCAACATTTTTATCATCCGATCAAAGTCATCACAACAATATCGTCTTCCAACATGTCTTGAGAACTTTATGCACTTATAAGTACAAGTTCCTCATTTGATCGTGAAATTCTAAAGTTGGTCAGTCACAGCTTTGTTCAAAACAACACCAAGTCGTTAAAAAGACTACAATTAAGTAGTGCATCTTGAACAATTAATCTTGTTCACAACAACACCAAGTTGTTTTCCGCCATATAGTGTCAACGAGGACACTACTTTGGTTCAACATATGCTACATCTAGCAAAAGTAACGAACCGTTTGAATTATCAAAACTATGCAAAACTTGTTTTAAAATCATTCTAAAACATTCCTTTAGTCTTGCAATACCAATACGGGTTTATGAAACCGTATATCGAAACCCAAAATAGCAAACTTTTTATATGGTTTCAGTTTAATACACGTGTACTAACGGTTTCTAACACACATGTTAGGAAAAAAAACCATGTTATAACGCGCACGCTATAAAATTGGACGTTTACATAAAGCGTTTTCCATTGATATAGTTCATTAAAAAAATCATTTTTGATGAACATACTAGAAAAATAAAATGTTTACATAAAACATTTTCCTGGTCATCGCGGTATACAAAATAAACCCTTTCTAACAAACATGTTAGAACTTAGATGATTCTAACGCACACGTTAGAGACATTTTTTTTTCCACGAAATATTTCCAAATATTTCGTTTTATAAAATAAATCGTATCTAAACTCGTATTTTGATAAAAATTTTCTAACACACATGTTAGAAAACTAAAACTAGTTCTAATGTGCACATTTAGAAATACTAAAACTTCTATACAAAATATTTTAAACACACATGGTTCATAATATTAAACCACTTCTAACACACAAGTTAGAAACAACAAAAAAAAAAAAAAAAAAAAAAAAAAAAAAAAAAAAAAAAAAAAAAAAACTATTACCATCCATTTTTTATTTTATATCGGTGGTTTTTATAAACCATTTCTAACACGCATGTTAGAAGACAAATGATTACAAAAATCATTTTAAACCTTTTTTTTAACCCAATCGATAGCAATAAACGGTTACAAAAATCGTTATAAAACTTATCAATAAATCAGTTGTAACATGCTCGTTAGAATTAAACGATTACACAATCATTATGAACTTGACAATTTATATACGATAAACAAATGCGAACACCATTGTTAGAAGTAAATGATTACAAAAATCATTGTCATGCTTATTGAGTTATATATAAAAAAACAGTTTCCAACACACTTGTTAGACATTATCGATTTCAAAAATCGTTATAACACATATCGGTTTGCATAAAACAAACCGATTCTAACATGCTCGTTAGAAATAAACGATTACAAAAGTCATTATAAGGCTTTTTAGTTTATCAAAATAAACTCTTTCCAACACCCATTGTAAGAAATGAGACGCTTAGACAAACTTCTCAAATCAATATATTTTTCCTAATATAATCATTTCTAACACACATGTTAGAAAATGAAACGTTAACAAAATACGTATTGTTTATAAAATAAACCAAGTCCTACGCGAACGTTGTGGAATTTAACGTTTACAAAAAACGTATGGTTTACACCAATAAACCCGGTATAACACACATGTTATAAAAAATCACGATTAAGATCGTTTAAAACCAAATGGTTGAATCAAAACCAATTGTTTTGTATCACGGTGTAGGATTTAACATTATACCACAATATCTATAAATCCAAACCCAACAAGTTGTACTACATACATATTTTGCAAAACGAATATTTACAAGATTATACAAAAATTTCTAAAAACAATTGTTTTTAACCACTTCGTGAACCCAAAATCCTTATGAATAAGATTTTAAGATTGTAACAACAATCTCAAGAAATCTGTTTTAAGATTGTAGGACATGGGTCACGATTTTATTAAAAAAATAATATTAATATAAATAATAGAGACACACTCTTTATACATTTGAGAAATTGTAGTACATTCACCGTGTACAAATCCAAATGAAAATAAAAGGAAATATAACACATTTAATTCAAACCGGAGTCCTCATTAAGAGTTTGAATTGCGTCTCCTTATACGAATCTTTGCATAGTCTTCAATGAAACCTTGAACCATGTCTTTTGTACGATCATTCGTGGCTGCAAGAATAAACAAACATAATGTTGACGGTTGAGGCTGAGGCACGTGTTCAACACGCTTCCCTTAAAACAGATTTCGCGCATCTACCAAAGACAATGCGTCTGTCTCCCAGGGTACAACAGCCGAAGCAGTCTGTACTACCGGAGAAGACCACGCACCCAAGGTTACACTAGGTAAAATTGTAGTGTATGACATTTGAAACGAATAAAAATAGTAAAGAGTATTCCTTTATACAATTAGTCTTCAAGTATCTCTCATTCTCCAAAAACATCATATTTCATATATATATGTTCTATTCTCTCTAGTATCACATGAGGCTTATAACCTACTAAATATATTAGACTTGAGGAAGGGTGAAAGGTCTCATTTAATTAGTTACTTAATTAGAGATTTAACACTCTAATTTAACTCATCAAGTGTTACAAAACAAACTCTACTCAAGAGTCTTTCTTATATTCACCACATAAAGACTCTATTTAATAATATCCCTAAATTAAATTTCCATTCAGTATTCTAAAATTCCAACATAAACCATTTTTTGTTAACTTATCCCACCACCATGTGAAGATCGCAAGAGAATCTGAGACTATGTTATTGGTAGAGGTAAACTCATGTGGGATTAATGCCCCTGCTCGATGGTCAGGTTTCCTCCAGTTTATCCGCGTTCAATTGAGTGGGATTTTCTAGGTTTGTTATGTGTGGTTATTTATTTATTTTTTTTGTTGTTGCGAGGCTTTTGTGTGGTGATTTCTTAGTGCTTGCGTGGATGTTGTTGTGGTGTTCTTTTTTGTCTTGTAAAGTTTTTCTTATAGTTTGTTGCGTTATATCTTACGTCTTGCTAGGTTTTGATGGTATAAAATTATCTTTTCAGTTTTGTAGTTAAATGTTCTTTCGTATAATTCGTTTTTTGGATTAGTGATTGGTGTAGATATAATAATTATTTTTGATAGTTGTCAGCATGATCAATTCTTAGTATAACAAGTATAAACAATTATAATTATGATGGAATTGTTTAAACTTATCTTCTTTGATGCCAATATATCTGGTGTTTTCACACCATTAATATATTTCTTATGTCTAAATATAACATGTAAGCTGGACGATTTCATTTGGAAATAGCTAAAATATTCTCACTTTAATAGAAAAGTAATATTGATGACATAGAGGAAATAATATGTCTTCTTCTTATATCTCCTTGTATTATTTTCTTATAATATAATAAAGAATAATCTAGAACTGGATACAAACAAATGGTTTTTAATATCTATTATGTGCAGTATCTTTTTAACTATATAATATTAAATTTAAAATTTGGTTAAAATATTTTTGTACTTTAGGTTTGTAAACAGATAAGAAGAGATAAGAAGATACTAATGAATGGATCATACGACATTTTCTAGCTATACAACAAATAATGTTTTTAATCAGTTGGTTATTTACAAGGTATTTGCGGGAAATAAAAAGCCAATGAGATGTAGCTTAGTTGGTATTACAGGAAATATTTGGTTTAATGTCAGAGGTTATAAGTTCGAATTTGATCGTAACTGGGTTTTATCGCAGTGGGTCTTCAGGCAACGGGTTTTCCTCGAATCTTGAGATGGTTTAGGCTACCCAGCGCTGTGTACGATCGTAGACGTATGTGATCGCCTTTTGCCAGTGAGTTACCCTAGGTAGTCGGGCTTTTATACGTTGATCGCTAAAAAGTTGTTAAAAAAGAATGATAAAATTGAAAAGTTTAATGGATGGCAATAAATTGCCATCCATTATGATTTGTATTCCAAATTACTATTAGTTCGTAACTGATTTAGGAATTCCGCACCTAAATTGGTAGACTTGTAAGATCAACTAACTTGTTTTTTGTCAAAATGATCCTCTACAAAGTGGTATCAGAGCCTATACGGATCATACAACTACGAATTGATAGTTTGTGAATTGATTTGGACCCAAATTTGATCAAAATTTTTCCGTTTTAAATGAACAATGAGTTTTGTTGATAATTGATTTATTCAGACTAGTTTTCACGGATAAAATAAAAAATTCTCTTCATTAAAGTTGTTCCTAATCAATTCCGAAGCAAAACCTGCAAAACATCATCAAAATCATCAACTTTTGAAAATTTGGGATCAAAATAACTGATTTTCAAAGAATAACCGTTTTCAAATGAACAGGGTCGAACCTAGGAGAGAAGGGTCGAACGTGTAGTGTTTTGGGTCGAACCTAGCTTTTTAAGGTCGAAAGTGAATCACTTTAGGCCGACCCTAGAGGTTGTGATGTTGTTTTGTACATTCGACCAGTATTTGGTACATTCGACCCTACGGGAGGTCGAAAGTGGGATTTTAGTGGTCGAAAGTGAGACAGAGTTTATACATTCTACATTCGAGTCAGTTTTAGGGGTCGAACCACGAATATTTCCACATTCGAACCCACGATCTTGAAAAAGGGTCGAACGTAGAAGTTGTTTGAAATTTTTTCTAAGTGTTCCGCATTTCGGACTTCGTAGACGATATGTGGAGCTTTCCAACAACACCTAGGCCTAATACTACACAACAACAACATGTTACTATGGATCCTTAGACTGTAGCTGCACAGAAGACGAACAGTCAACCATCTCAGCCGATCAATTACCTCGCGATGACTAGTTTGATGCCACAGACCGTTGTTCAACCTCCACAACAACCCATGAATGATTATTGGGGAGTTGCAGTACCCGCGGTACCTTCTCAAACTACCAATGCTATTTCTACTCTAATTAATGATTTGTCTTCAGGTAGCGGGAGTCGACCACCGAAGCTGATGGAGATGATAAACTACAACCAATGGCAGAAAAAGTTCAAAATTCACTTGGAAGGAATGGGATTAGAAGGGACTGAGGCATGACAAATGATTGCTAAGGGATATGTTGCACCAGTGCTGGAGAATACTAGTGAACCAATTCCTCTAGAGAGTTTAGCTGAGGATGAAAAGAAGAAGTTTACGGTGGAGAAGAAGGCGTTCTCCCAACTATCTCAGGCTATCACTACTGATCTTTTACACTAGTTTGGATCATGTAATACTTCTAAACAGCTTTGGGATATGTTGAAGAATCGTCATGATGGTAATGAGAAAACCAGAAAGTTGAGGATTGAAGAGTTGAAGAAGGAATTTGAGAACTTCAGCTATGTTGGAAATGAGACTCTAAAGGAGCTTATTCCCAAATATTGTCATCTTTTGACGGAATTGTCGAATTATGAAATTCAGATTCCAATGTCTGAGTTGGTAGATAAATTTGCAGATTCTCTACCACTATATTGGAACCAACATATTGAGGTCCTAAAAGAGAAAAATGCTTATCAATATTGGACCATCAATGAGTTTATTCAAAAGTTGGAGAACAAAGAGTTGGAAGAGAAGAGGAAAGCAAAAAGATCACAATTTCCTCAGAATCCGGAGTTATATCATGGTGATACATCTTCTACTTTGACTAGTTCTAATGCTAGTGGTACTGTTGCACCACACATTGCTTGTGTCTCAAGTGTTATGGAGCCACCTAAAACCCTAATAAACTACCTTGCTCAAACTTCATCCTACACACCACCTATCTACATCACCGAACACCACTTATGGCTTCAACAATGCCAAAGTCACTTGTTTTAACTGTGGTGGTAAAGGCCATTTCAAAAGGGAGTGCACACAGCCAGCTCAACAAGGTAACAGGAATCCATTCAACACAAATTACCAAAACCGTCAATCTCAGAATCAGGTAACCTATCAAAGCCAAAACAATAATAACTATCAATCACAAAACAATTACCAAAACCGACAGAACACCTCACAAAATAACACTGCTAGACAAACAACTACATCCAACCAGACTCAAACTCAAACACCACATAATCTGACCAGAACCATTATTCCGATTTCCACACCAAATAGCCAAACACAAACCGAAAACCAAAATCAGGCTTTGGTGATCCAAAAAGATGAAGGTTTTGACTGGACTGGGATGCAACTGGGTGTTGAAGAAATTACAGCTAGGAATGTTGCTTGTGTTGCTCAGAATATTAAATTAGAGGCGTCGGTGATAGTTAGAGATGATTTGGAGATAGAGAAGGTTTTTGAAGTGAAGATTGAGGAGATGATATAAGAACCTGATACTTTTGTTGAATCACAAGATGTGAAGACTTCAGGAATGATTCTTGATTCGGTCACAGATATTTCTGATGAGCGTGATTTAATGTATTCTGATTCGGAGAGTGAGCCAGATTTGGAAGCCAGCGTCAATTCATTAGATGATGATATTGATCAACTCCTGGCCGAATCTGATTTTCTAATGGCTCGAAAGTCATGCATAGTTGATGACGCTTTCACAAGAATTGACTACTCCAAATTCTTTGCTGGAAAGGAAGCGCATTTTGCTTTGATGGCAATGACTGACCCTCCGAAACAGGTAAGTTCTGAATCCACTATAGATATGAACAGTGATAAATATTGTGGAACTTGTGATAGATTGATAGAGGAAAACAAGCAACTTAGGGTTCAACTTGAGAGTGCTAGAATCAACTGTCAATCTTATCGCAAAGAAGTACATGAGTTCAATAAAGTGCTTGATGGTTATAAAAAGGACATTTCTGATTTGAAGAAAAATCTTTCTTTAAAACAACTTGCCATAAACAGTTATATCAATGAACTTGAAGAAACTAAACTAGAAATGGCATCCATCAAATGCTTTGCTGAAAAGGTCAACAAAAAGCTAGAAAGTTACAAACACATTGCTTTTGTGGTTGACCATATCATTGAAGAACCCTCACAACCTAGTAGTGCAAACTACAAGGCTGTTCCATTCCCAGTGTTATTTGAGAACCACACTTTACATTCAATAACACCGGAGAGTTCAATCAAATCTGATTCTGCATCGGATAATGAATCTAACACTTCTAGTGTTGGGGATCCACATTCCGATGTTAGACCGATTTTGGGATTGAATAATTAGGGAGTGATTGCTGTGACTGATGATTCTGACTCAGATGATGAGGAACCTGAGAAAGTGAGTGATATTCCTATGGAAAATCACATTATCACAAATGAACATGTATCACCTTCTCAGATTTCACACCCGATGGCAAATGCTCATTGAGTGAATCAGTCAGTAAAGAAAGTTGCGAAAAATGAACCGGTTGACAAACCCGTCAAAGTATTTTATCGGATGGAAGGATCCGATAAGATTATTTCTGACGAGGAATATCCGATAAAATTTGCCAATTACTCAAAAATCGAGAAAATCTGGCAGGAGAGTACTATTTCGTTTCCTAAACATGAGAGGACCAATGATGTACCTCCAGAAATTTTAAAGAAAATATATCTGGATATTCCAAAAGAACCTAAGGTTCACGTCACTGAGTTCATCAACCAGAAAGAAAAGGCTAACAGTTTTCTTGAGCCGACTTACTCAAAGGACCCAGCTCCTGAGAGTTTGAGACGGAGGTGTGTGGATGATCAGTATCCTATTACTTCTTATGCTAAGTCGAATTCCAAGAATGTTTTTGAGGAATACCGTGCATGTTTCAAGTGCGGGGAGAGAGGGCATTTACTTGCTCACTGCCCGTACGTGAGACATAAGAGGCACGAAGTTGAGATGAAGCAACCATATAGAAGTCCACTCGACAATCGTTGTTATCCACAAAGACGTTTTGTCCCTCAACCAGCACCGTTTTACAATCAAAGTCGTTATTTTCAAAGGAGGGATAATCGTCAATTTGCTTATGATCGTCGTAACCGGATTGCTATGGAAAAACCATTGAAGAAACCAGTGGTGAACTCAACTATTGATAAACCGAAGGTTCCACCAAAATCTACTGTTAAATCATCAGTTGGACCTGTCTCTGTTAAATCAGAGAAGGTAACTAAGAAGGTTTCATTCAAGAACGATACAAATAAACCGACTGAGACCCCCAAAATCTCAGATCAGGATTCTGAAACGTTCGGAGCAATTTTGGTCACCGGTGGGTTCTCCAGGTGCTTCTACTTCAAAAGTCAACGAAAAATCTCAAAGTGAGAAAAATTTGGTTGATCAGAAAAAGATCGATTCAAATTCAAATGTTTGTGTTAAACAATCTTTGAAATAAAATGTTCAAAGACCCAAGACCAAACAGGCTTGGGTCCCCCGAAAGAACTAATGATTTTCTTGATATGTGCAGGGAGCTCCAGCTGGCCATGTTAGCAGTCTTTGGATTGTCGACGGTGGAGCTTCTGGTCACATGATAGGGGATTTGACTCTGCTATTCGATATCAGAAACATCAATGGAGGTTATGTAGCGTTCACTCGAAATAAAGGAGGTTATATCACAATGGAGGGAAGTGTGAGTAACGGGATTGTTAGCTTTGAGAAGATTTCGTATGTGAAACAGATCGATTATAATCTGTTGAGTGTCAGTCAAATCTGCGACAAACAGTTTTCTGTACACTTTGATGACAAATCTTGTTATATCCTCAAACCTGGCTTTGTTATTCCAAAAGAATGGATCATGCTGAAAGCACCAAGAGTGAATAATCTTTACATTCTCGATATGTCGAAGGCTATGACAACTCAAGGCCAAGTTATATGTTTCCTCTCCAAGGCTACAGAAAAAGAATCAATTATGTGGCATAGGAGGATGGGACACATTAACCTCAGGAAAATGAATCATTTGGTGAAGAATGGACTTGTTGAAGGTGTTAATGTCAAACATTTTCATCTCAATGACAAGTATGTGAGTTACAAGAAGGGGAAACAGCACAAACAGTCCCACAAACCAAAGAAAGTGAACTCTGTTGAAATGCCACTTGAGCGTTTGCATATGGACCTATTCGGACCGGTCAAGTGTAAGAATCATTGCAGAGAGCTTTACTGTCTTGTGGTTACTGACGACTATTCTAGATTTTCTTGGGTAATGTGCTTGCAATATAAAAGCGACATGTTTAACAACTTGAAAGTTCTGTTCACTCGTTTAGAGAATATCTATGGTTTGAAAATCAAAAGATTTCGGAGTGACAATGGGACGGAGGTCAAAAATGCACAGATGGATGCTCTTTGTGAAGATAAAGGAATTCATCATGAATACAGTGCTCCATATACCCCTCAACAGAACGGTGTCGCAGAAAGGAAAAACAGGACTCTAATAGAGGCAGCAAGAACAATGCTTGCGGATTCTAACCTTCTAGTAATGTTCTAGAATGAAGCCATTTACGCAGCTTGTTACACATTGAATCGTGTGTTAACAGTGAAGAAGTTTGGCAAAACTTCTTATGAACTGTTGAATAGACGAAAGCTGAATTTAGAGTATCTTGAACCATTTGGAGCACCGTGTACTATGCTTAATCCATCTGAGAAGTTTGCGCCAAAAGCTAAAGAGTGATTCTTTGTTGGATATGCAACCCCGCTCAAACGGGTATTCAACAAACGTACTCGTCAAGTAGAGGAGTGGGCTAACGTTGAAGTTCAACGATATACTCAGAACGTACAAGGTAGCGGTCCAGATTGGATGTTTGATTACAATGAATTCTTTGAATCATTCAATATAGATAACTTGGTTGAAGAGGTTGTATTAAGACTTTATTACGAGTGTGAAAACGCAGTGACTTCACCGTTGGTGCGTCCGATCACCGTAACTCCTCCAGTAGCTTCTAATGATACCAATGTTCCTGCAGCTAAAGAAGAAGTTTTCCAGGAAGCTTCCACTACTCTTAATTCATCAGAATCGGAAGATGATGATGATGTCACAAGTGAAGCTATTCTAGAACAGGCAACAGAAACACCACCAGGGAACCCAAATTCAGATGTTGCTTCATCTTCTAATATAGGCAATGATCTGGATTCGACAGAAAATTTGACTACTCAAACGGGAGTTCGAGTACCTGATCATCCGAAATCTCGGATTCATCGTATTCACCCGCTCGAGCAAGTTTTTGGTGATCCTGGAAGCACTGTTATGACTACAGGACAACTTCGTAGTGCAAACTCACCTGAAAATCTTGGCCCTTTAGCTTTATATGCAAAAATTCAAAAATCTGGTTGTCAGAATGACTAGTCCTTTGCTTGTTATGTTTCACAGGTGGAGCTGCAGACATACAAAGACGCTCTATTGGATGATGCTTGGACTGAGGTGATGCAAGAAGAGTTATTGCAGTTTTAGAAACTAGGTGTGTGGACACTAACAGATTTACCTCCAGGAAGGAGAAAATTGGAACCAAATGGGTTTTTAAGTGCAAAAAGGATGACAGAGGTGTAATCGTGAGAAACAAAGCTCGATTGGTAGTTCAAAGTTTTCATCAAGTTGAAGGAATTGACTAAAATGAGATCTATGCACCTGTGGCACGTTTAGAAGCTATTCGTATGTTTCTAGCGTTTGCTTCATACAAGAAATTCAAGGTGTACCAAATGGATGTCAAGAGTGTGTTTCTTTACGGTGTGGTCAATGAAGAGGTATACGTCAGTCAACCTCCAGGCTTTGAAGATCCTATCCACCGGGATAAGGTCTACATTCTCAACAAAGCACTATACGGGTTGCACCAAGCTCCACGCCAATGGTGTAAGGAGCTGAGCATGTACCTACTGTCCAAAGGATTCAAACGCGGTTTGGTAGACTACACTCCGTTCACCAAAAGAACAGGGGATGATTTGCTTCTCGTCCAGATTTATGTTGACGATATTATTTTTGGATCTACTAATGAAGTTTTGTGCAGAGAGTTTGAAAAAGTAATGCAGGAAAAGTTTGAGATGAGTGCGATGGGAGAAATGCAGTTTCTCCTCGGCTTGCAGGTGGAACAAAGACCAACGGGGATCTTTATTCACCAAACTAAATACGTATCTGAAGTCTTGAGCCGGTTCCAGATGGAAAATTCAAAGACGATGGATACCCTAATACAACCTAATCACGGGATTGGAGGTGACGCTAAGGGGGAGCTGATTGGTCCTTTTACATATAGAGCAATCGTCGGATCTCTGATGTATCTCACCACATCTAGACCATACATAATGTTTGCTACATGTCCCTGCGCACGATTTCAGTCAAAGCCAAAACAAAGTCATCTTGCAGCCATCAAACGGATCCTACGATATCTGAAGGGTTGTCCGTCGAGAGGATTATGGTACCCTAATGATGATAATTTTGACTTTGTTGCTTTTAGTGATGCAGATTGGGGCGGTTGTGACAAAGACAGCAAATCCACAATGGTTGGATGTCAATTTTTGGGGAGCAGGCTCGTGACCTGGCAGTGTAAGAAGCAGACAGTAGTCGCACTATCTACTTGTGAAGCAGAATATGTGGCAGCCTCAAGTTGTTGCTCACAGGTTCTGTGGATCCAGCAGCAGATGGTTGATTACGGTTTGCAATTTCTGAAAACCCTTATTCACTGTGACAACGAAGCCGCAATTGCATTAAGTAAAGACACGGTCAATCACTCAAAAGCTAAACATATCTGGATTAAGTATCATTTTATCCGTGATTGTTATGCCAAAGAGTTGATTGGTATGGTCAAAATCCACACTGATTACCAACGTGCAGATCTTTTTACCAAAGCTTTCGATAGATCTCGATTCGAATTTTTATTAAAAGCTAACGGTATAAAAGAGAAACAAGACTTATCATCACATCGGTTTATCACTTTTAGTTTTATTTCTACTGTTTTTCGAAAATCCAAAAACCCAAAAATATGTTTTACATTTTAGGTGGAGTCTTTAGATTTTTAGAAAAGCAAAAAACATTGAAAAATCCAAAAAGCCATAAAAATTAGAAAACCAAAATGATTTTCCAGGAATAAAAGAGAAAATGATAGTACATCAGTGGGGATCTGACACATACTACAGATTTGAAATGTTATATAAGCCGTGTGTTGAGTCTATTTGATGTGTTGGTAGGCTTCATAGACCTATTACTGTGTGTTAGATACATACATATCAAAAGAATTGTTATGTGGATGAACTCCTCATGGGCATATGGTCTTAGTAACTTAATTTCGTTTGATAGGGTTTTTGTACAAAATTCGGAGGTTTCGGGTCGTTATGTTATTAGTTATCTGGGGATAGTCTTTCTGATCTTCTGTCGTAAGGTCTTACGGACCTAGATCAGACAAGGTATCTTTATAAAAGAGCTTTAATGCCAAAACCTAAAGTTACCGAATTGAGGAACTTTCCATGTATGACAATAATCAAAGATTATCTAATGCATTGTATCCAATCATTGATAAAAATCATGATTGATATTAGCCCTCAACCTGGTAGAGTGCATATGTCACACCCCAACCCGAAACAGGCTGACGTGTCACTATTACAGATATCAAAACCAAACACAATCCATTAAAAGAGCAAAAGAATCCAAAAGATAACCGAGAGTCTTAAATCAAACCGAACAAAATCCTAAGTCTTAATTTATTTAAAACTGAAATAAACGAAAATGAGAGTTTAATTATTCTTGAACTTCATTACTCTCTCACTCATCCCTGATTCCCCAGATTACCTGCGAACACATAAGACAAACAAAACAAAGAAAATACGGCTGAGCCAAAGGTTGCTCAGTAACGGAGAGATCAACAGTACAAGTAAAGCCGGACATACAATAGTACGAAAAGGTACCGAAACTGAACCGAAATAAAAGTCAAAACTGAAAACAGATACTGACACGAATCGAATCTCAAAACTTATATCAGAGACATAGAGAACCAATCAGATATATATATATATATATATATCAAATCAAAACATATCATATACTAAAATACGTGACTATACATGCCAATAAATAAGTCACATAATGCAGAAGCACCCACGAGCCTAAACAGAGGGGTACACAGATAGCTAGTCCATGCACCTATGAGATGGTGCGTGTGGCGTACACATATTCATCTCCAGAAAACAGAAACATATATCAGAAGTCAGAATCAGATCTAGGATATATCCATACGCCTCTAAGGGACCATGTCAGAGACGCCGTGATTTTGATTACGCACTGTCACGGAAAGTGTTCATGTCGCTGACGCCCCAACGACAAGTCAGAAACAGAGTGCTCGGGTGACAGAGTACAAAAGCCATATCATATTAAAATATACTAGCACAAGTCTAAATGGAACATGCAACAATGATTACAAAACTAAGGTATATTGCATGCTATCAAAAATCAAAAGGAACATATGAATTCAACAAAATCCGTACTGCAAAGTAACGGATCGATATTAAAAAAAAATACTATAAGGAGAGGAAAACGGAATCCGTACCTTGGTTGAGCGAAACAAAAACAATTCGTCTTCAACAATTACGTCAACCTAATCCCGTTATTTTCCAAATTAGTTTTTATGATAAATTAACTCCATCAATTTACTAGTTCGTTGAAGTTTCCCGGCGACCAAATACCCGAATCTAACAATATTTAATTTACTAGTCAAAACTATTTAGGTTCCAAATATTATATAAAAAAATGCATATATTTGTTTTTGACGAAATTTACGTTTTGGTTTCTTATTCAAAGTTTAGAAGTATGATGTGAACTTATAATGAATGCCCTGACCGAACCTTTATATTTATAAACAAAATATACAGTCTCACAATTTTACCCATTTAACTTACTCATCAAAGATCATCTTTACATACCCACCTACACATTTTACACACACCTTATATGTGCCACACAACACACCCTTTTTTTTTTTTTTACGGGGGCACAAATTATTTGGGTTAAAAGAAGGCACGTCGAAACAAATGGGTCAATATGGGTCGCGTAAAAACAATTTATATTTATACAGATTAATATTTTGAATAGTTAGAAAAATCACCTAATTAATAATTACGATAATACTTGATTAATAATAAAAGTATATTAAAATTGTGTTAATTTTGATTGACACTTAAAGTATATATTACTTATCATTACTAGTGGATGGAAGAAATAATATACACACATGTAGACTGCCGTGGTTAGCAACAATTAATATACACATAGATTAGGCTTACGGTGGCCCCTGTATGCAGACAATACTAATATCATGACATATACACACCATATCGATACAAGAAGATGAGAAATACACACCAAAATAGGATCACACACCAATAAAACACGTAGAAACAGAGGTACGAACGAACATAAATCGTATCCTATTAAATCCCCCCCATGTTTTTCAACTAGACATCGTTTAGTCGCCGGAATAAATCAACCATCATAGACGCCGTATTCGAAAAGTTTAAGCGCATGAAACGTAAACAGAGGGTTGTGTTCATTACCTTAATAGTCGAACCGAGGCAAATCGAAGAGTGAGGCAAAAGTGAGAACGCACAACTGCGTGATGGTGGCTAGCAGTGAAACGGAATGCCGAGTACGTGGTGCGGCGGATGAAAGCTCCGTCAAAACGGAGAGTGTTGCGATTTAAGTGAAACAAAGGAATAAGTTCGGAAGGTTATGATCACAAAGGTTTATAAATATCGATGAAATAGGTCTCGCGTTCCACATTCTTCGGTTGATTCGTTTGAAACCGATAATATTTTTGGAGTTTGAAAATATTGGTGATATGAATGAAGGAAAGATAAATGTCATTTTGAAAGCCAAAAGGAAGAACAAGATAATTTATTATTAGTTATTTTTAATGTTTAGTCAACTTTATTTATTCCAAAATATTCAGATTTTTTTTTTAGTCTATCATATTTTATTTATATTATATTAATATTATTATTTCAATATTCGGGTATTACAATTCCACCCCACTAAAAAAAAATTTTGTCCTCAAAATTGCTAAGTACGGGTAACAAACACATTTAGATATAACTGATATGGAACATATTTTAAATATCATAAATGCAAAACGGCACTACATACTAAACGAATTACTAGGCTATTGGAATGACGTGTAATTGGGAACTAAAACGAATCTAAATTCTCATGTGATCAGACGATGTCAACATATCAAATATCAGAGTACTTGTAACGTAAACGGAATTAGACAGTGAGGATGAATGGCAAGTCCTCTAGTTAATATAAACATATAAGGGTCATGAATCTAATCGCACAATCTAAAGCAGTAGGCATAGTCAAAGAGCAAACATATCACATTCAATAATATGCAATTAACCGAAAACCGTACCTGGGGCATTGGCGCCATCGTTGACATTAAGTGCAAAAACTCGTCCTCCAGCAGGTCTCGCGTTTTCCCCAGTATTAGCTTGCTGATTACGCCGAGGGCACTCTCTAACCTTGTGCTCTGAACTCCCACAACTGAAACAAAGGCCTTCAGCTCGACGACATATCCCTCTATGAGCCTTCCCACAAGTGGCACAAGGAGGAATAACTTCAGGGTTCTGTTGTGTCTGATTCTGTGCAGACCGATGATTTTGGTTATTGTGATTCCTGTTAGAACGATGCCTACGGTCTCGAGTTTGATCACTGCCATCATGAGCAGAAGAATCATCTTGGTTGTTTTCCCTTGGCCGTTTGCGACTATCTTCAAAAGTCTTCTCCCGATGTTTCTTATCATTATTCAAATTCTTGACCGCATCCACAATCTCATTAATGTCCGCAAAACGAAGGTTCAGGATAAATTTCCTATCCCGATCACACACAGCCCACTTGAAACGATTGGTCTGCTGCTCATGAGTACCTGCAGTGGGGCCCAGGAAACTCACTAGGCGACAAAAACGAGCTTTAAATTCCATGATTGGTTCGTCGTCATCCTGCATGATCGTAGAATACTCCCTCAAATACTCGCTGCGGTCAGCATCAGTAAAGTACTGCTGATAGAACAATGTACGAAAGTCATTCCAAGGCAATGTAGCAGCATAGTTATCACCTCCTCGGGCATTCTTCAGAGTCATCCACCAACGGTGAGCATCGTCCTCCATCTTATAGCTAGCAAGCCTAACTTTGAACACATCGTCAACTCCCAAAACCTCAAACAACTTCTCGATGTGGGCAATCCAATTCTCTGCCTCGACTGGAGTGGCAGCAGTACTAAAAGACTTTGGCTTTTGCTTCTGAAAACGCTCAAGCCAAACATGAATGCCATCAGGAGGATTGCCATTGGCATTGGCATTAGCATTAGCATTAACATTAGCGTTGGCGTTGGCGTTAGCATTGGCATTGGCGTTAGCCTGCTGCAACTGTTGGATCAAGTTAGGAACCAAACCCGCAATCGCCGCATTTACAGCTTCAGCGACGACGGTCTCAAGGGGAACGTCGCCAGAAGCCTCAGCATCATCATTAGAGTTGTTCGTACGTTTAGGACCCATTCTGAAAAGAAGTTATACGTGTGAGCAGAGAAAAGCATTTATACAATGCGGAAAATGACAAGGATTAATCCTAACCCAACGTCTACCCATTACCTCACAGGTTTATTTATTTAAGTCTATGTTTTCTACAGGAAAGAGCCTGGTGCTCTGATACCATAATTGTCACACCCCAACCCGAAACAGGCTGACGTGTCACTATTACAGATATCAAAACCAAACACAATCCATTAAAAGAGCAAAAGAATCCAAAAGATAACCGAGAGTCTTAAATCAAACCGAACAAAATCCTAAGTCTTAATTTATTTAAAACTGAAATAAACGAAAATGAGAGTTTAATTATTCTTGAACTTCATTACTCTCTCACTCATCCCTGATTCCCCAGATTACCTGCGAACACATAAGACAAACAAAACAAAGAAAATACGGCTGAGCCAAAGGTTGCTCAGTAACGGAGAGATCAACAGTACAAGTAAAGCCGGACATACAATAGTACGAAAAGGTACCGAAACTGAACCGAAATAAAAGTCAAAACTGAAAACAGATACTGACACGAATCGAATCTCAAAACTTATATCAGAGACATAGAGAACCAATCAGATATATATATATATATATATATCAAATCAAAACATATCATATACTAAAATACGTGACTATACATGCCAATAAATAAGTCACATAATGCAGAAGCACCCACGAGCCTAAACAGAGGGGTACACAGATAGCTAGTCCATGCACCTATGAGATGGTGCGTGTGGCGTACACATATTCATCTCCAGAAAACAGAAACATATATCAGAAGTCAGAATCAGATCTAGGATATATCCATACGCCTCTAAGGGACCATGTCAGAGACGCCGTGATTTTGATTACGCACTGTCACGGAAAGTGTTCATGTCGCTGACGCCCCAACGACAAGTCAGAAACAGAGTGCTCGGGTGACAGAGTACAAAAGCCATATCATATTAAAATATACTAGCACAAGTCTAAATGGAACATGCAACAATGATTACAAAACTAAGGTATATTGCATGCTATCAAAAATCAAAAGGAACATATGAATTCAACAAAATCCGTACTGCAAAGTAACGGATCGATATTAAAAAAAAATACTATAAGGAGAGGAAAACGGAATCCGTACCTTGGTTGAGCGAAACAAAAACAATTCGTCTTCAACAATTACGTCAACCTAATCCCGTTATTTTCCAAATTAGTTTTTATGATAAATTAACTCCATCAATTTACTAGTTCGTTGAAGTTTCCCGGCGACCAAATACCCGAATCTAACAATATTTAATTTACTAGTCAAAACTATTTAGGTTCCAAATATTATATAAAAAAATGCATATATTTGTTTTTGACGAAATTTACGTTTTGGTTTCTTATTCAAAGTTTAGAAGTATGATGTGAACTTATAATGAATGCCCTGACCGAACCTTTATATTTATAAACAAAATATACAGTCTCACAATTTTACCCATTTAACTTACTCATCAAAGATCATCTTTACATACCCACCTACACATTTTACACACACCTTATATGTGCCACACAACACACCCTTTTTTTTTTTTTTACGGGGGCACAAATTATTTGGGTTAAAAGAAGGCACGTCGAAACAAATGGGTCAATATGGGTCGCGTAAAAACAATTTATATTTATACAGATTAATATTTTGAATAGTTAGAAAAATCACCTAATTAATAATTACGATAATACTTGATTAATAATAAAAGTATATTAAAATTGTGTTAATTTTGATTGACACTTAAAGTATATATTACTTATCATTACTAGTGGATGGAAGAAATAATATACACACATGTAGACTGCCGTGGTTAGCAACAATTAATATACACATAGATTAGGCTTACGGTGGCCCCTGTATGCAGACAATACTAATATCATGACATATACACACCATATCGATACAAGAAGATGAGAAATACACACCAAAATAGGATCACACACCAATAAAACACGTAGAAACAGAGGTACGAACGAACATAAATCGTATCCTATTAAATCCCCCCCATGTTTTTCAACTAGACATCGTTTAGTCGCCGGAATAAATCAACCATCATAGACGCCGTATTCGAAAAGTTTAAGCGCATGAAACGTAAACAGAGGGTTGTGTTCATTACCTTAATAGTCGAACCGAGGCAAATCGAAGAGTGAGGCAAAAGTGAGAACGCACAACTGCGTGATGGTGGCTAGCAGTGAAACGGAATGCCGAGTACGTGGTGCGGCGGATGAAAGCTCCGTCAAAACGGAGAGTGTTGCGATTTAAGTGAAACAAAGGAATAAGTTCGGAAGGTTATGATCACAAAGGTTTATAAATATCGATGAAATAGGTCTCGCGTTCCACATTCTTCGGTTGATTCGTTTGAAACCGATAATATTTTTGGAGTTTGAAAATATTGGTGATATGAATGAAGGAAAGATAAATGTCATTTTGAAAGCCAAAAGGAAGAACAAGATAATTTATTATTAGTTATTTTTAATGTTTAGTCAACTTTATTTATTCCAAAATATTCAGATTTTTTTTTTAGTCTATCATATTTTATTTATATTATATTAATATTATTATTTCAATATTCGGGTATTACAGCATACGTTACTTTGCAGCATTGATTTGCTGACCTGTACACCTTTGTGCCTCAATACCTTATAAATTACAGATAACGAAAGCATAATCACGCGTTACAATGAGTCTTTGTGCAATTATTCCTTGATACGGGAGTATGTCGTGTGCGTGGGAACCACAGACAATTTTGTTTATACTATAAATAGCTGTATCAAACACTGCATAACAGTATGCATGAAAGCTTATGTGGATAACAATATCAGCAGTTGCTGGATCACACATTGTCTTTAATGATAATAAACACTAACGATCAACGGTGTGATCAGATTTCTCAGAAACTGGTATGATCCTCTTACCGGAAATCACAAAATGTTTACTTCTTTATGTTTACATTTCTTCTTTTTTACATTTGTTCAAAATATACAAAAACTCAAAAAGATTTTAAGTGTGTTTTAGCATAAATTTCATAAAAACCAAAAAGATTTTATATTTCTGCGTTATTTTTGATAACTAATGGTGATTGATGGTCGTTTTCTGAAACTTGATGAACCAATTTGAGTTTTGTAACTTTTAAATGTGAAATGATGAATGTTTGTAGCTTAAAAGGTGTGAAAAATATTGAACGGGATTCGATTTTGAGATTTGGTAAAATGTTCAAAAATTTTAATCTTCATTCGCCCCTTCGATGGGTCGAATGTGGAATTTTTCTTACATTCGAGCCTTTTAATTTGGTCGAATGTGAGTGTTCCAGTGTATTTTGTACATTCGAACTCTATTTCTACTTTCGAGCCTTTCTGTAGGGTCGAATGTAGAAATAGTTTCACATTCGCGCTCACTAAACGGTCGTATGTGAGAATCTATATATACCTTCTGCACATTCGAACCTCTCATTCAAATTTTTTTTCAAAAATCTGAGATAACCAACCCTTGTTGCTCATGATTTCTAGACCTTATAATCTTGTTCCTCGTTAGTTTCTGATCATTTTCATACAACAATTACAGGTAATGAACAAGAAACAAAGCCAGATTCATTGATTTTGTGACCGAACCCTAGTCTGAACTGTTTCATCAATTACAGGATGTTATAGACATAATTGATGCTTAGGATTTAGTTGTTGATTGTTTTAGGGGGAGAGTATAACAAAATCTTGGCTAATAACTTCACAGATTGCATGATTGATTGTTTAAAATGAACAAAACCTAGATTTTGATAAACACAATCTAAAACTAAATAATTGAATCAATTGATTGTTGAGGATGCTTAATCGGTCATATTAGAGGCTAAACAAATGAAAATTACATGTTAAGATGGACTGATTTGAGTTCTATAATTTTGGTCATATGAACAGCCAGGTTCGACCATTCAAGAAGGGTCGAATGTGGCTTTTTCTGGTCGAATGTGGATTTAAGGTCGAATGAACAATTTTAAACAGATTTTTTACATTCGAACCTTGTAAATTCTTCATTCGAACCCCCGATGGGTTGAATGTGGACTTTCCAAAACCAAATTTCAATTTTGCAAATTTTGTCCGTTTCTAATGAATTTTCGTGTTTCATTTTTGCAGTATTTCAAATGGCAGAATCACAAAACACTGATATACCGGTTGGATCTTCTGGAAAAGCTACTGGAAAGAAACCAGAAGAAGAATTGCCATTTGAAGAAGCCCACAACTGTTGTGCATTTCTTGGCGAGGTCAAGAAACACACA
Source organism: Ambrosia trifida (assembly GCA_028751855.1). Taxonomy (NCBI): domain Eukaryota; kingdom Viridiplantae; phylum Streptophyta; class Magnoliopsida; order Asterales; family Asteraceae; genus Ambrosia; species Ambrosia trifida. The sequence continues at coordinate 101,460,769 of CM054126.1, forward strand.
GAATTCTCTGGCATCGTAGAGTTTCTAAAGCGAAGCAGAGTCGTTGATGCAATAGCTACACGAGCCATTATCTATAAAGATCATCAAGTGGACTTCTGGAAGAATGCGAAGATGGATTTTTGGTATAATCAAACAACTATAGTAAGCAATATTCATGGACAGCTTGCTATCGTTACTGAGAGTGATATTCGGAAAGCTTTGAGACTGAAAGATGAGCTGACAGATCCTAGAAGTTTGTCTTGGATTGAACAAAGGAAGTGTTTTCTTCGGATGAAGTACAACGGACCAATCACAGATGGAGCTTTACACAAAGGAAAACTGTGCCCGCAGTTTAAGTATCTAGCTCATGTGATGTTACACGTTTTTGGATCCATTAGTGGTGGTTATGACGTAATAAGGAAGAGCATCAGTTCATTAATGGTTGCTCTAGTACTGAACAAGCCGGTTAATGTGTCTGGAATGATCTTAGATCACATGCTTGAACCTCTGAAGGGTTTGAAGCACAAGAAGTTCTTATTATATCCCAGATTCCTACAGATGATATTTGATCAGAAGTATAAGAAGCTGAGAAAAGATCCTACACAGATTCGTGTCCAAGATCTTATGAGTCTGAACACTTTGATCAGGATGAAAGGATACAAAGGGGTTCCTGAGAATGAAAGACCACCTCACAAGAATCTGTTCGGGCATCTTATTAATCCAGATTATAAGGATCCGGGTGTGGATAAGGCTAGAAATGCTAACAGTGAATCAGATAATGATGATCCTTTGTTTCACGTTAATTCAGAAGCAAAGAGGAAGAGACAAGTGGTGAATGTTGGTGAAAAGAGTGGTAAAGGGAAAGGTAAAGAAAAGGAAGATGAACAACCAAAGAAAACATCAAGAAGGAAGAAAAGCGTAGCGAGAAAAGGTACTATGCTAGTGGATGAAGAGTCTGCCGATTCTGAGGAGACTAAAACAGATGAGAGATGGGATTCGGGTGAAGAGACTGTAAAACAAACCAAGCCCATGGCCTCTGTGGCTGGTGAGTCTGAAAGTCTCAACAAAACCTTAGAGGAGCAGAGACTAAAGAGTCCGATTGCAATGGATGATATTGATCTGGGTCTTGGAATTGGTGAACAAGATTTCAGTGGATCACCGATAGGGGTGCAAACGAGCCGAGCAGCTCGCGAGCTACTCGAGCTCGGCTCGGCAAAAAGCTTGAAACAAGCCGAGCTTTATCGAGCTCGAGCCGAGCTTGAGCCTAAAACAAAGCTCGTTTATTTATCGAGCTCGAGCTCGAGCCTAGCATGTGAAGCTCGTTAGTCTCGTCGAGCCTTATCAAGCCTAGTATAATATTATAAAGAAGTTGAGATCTTACTTGCAGGAAAGAAAGTTCCTGAAGTATCTAGTTCAAAATTTGCTACACCCGTGACATCCCCGGTTGCTAAGAAAATGAAGAAATCAGCAGCTAAAAAGAATGTTGATACTTCTGCTGATTTTGATGCTGCTATGGAAAGAGTCTTGAATAAGTTTAAGAAAAAGACTCATGTTGCTGAGGCTTCAACACCACAGGTTACTATATCAAGTGATGTAATGAATGCAAACCAGAAACTCGTAGAAATGATGAAAGTTATTAACCAGCAACAACAAGAAATAGAACAGTTGAGAAAGAACGATAAAAAGATGTTGGATATTGTTGAATCTTCATAGGATAGTCAAGAAGAATTGGAAGCGAAGATCAAACAACTTCAGGTAGAAAATCAGAAGTTGTTAACTCATGAATAAAGAAATACAAGAAGATACATCGCTTTGAGACTCGAGAACAAAAAGGTGAAGAAAGACAATAAGAGTTTAATGAAGCTTATTGACGATCTTTATGAAAAAGCTCCTCAGTTGAAAGAAGGAGAGGAAGATAAAGAACGCGAAGAAGAACTTGTTGATTTTGAACCGTCTGAATCTGAAGAAGAAGAAGATGCTGAGGAATTAGAACAGGATGCCAGTGATGCTCTTGAGAAGAAGGATGATGATGATAAAGATGGTTCTGGAGATGATTCTGGAGTTAACAGTTCTGCAGACGATGATGATGATACAGATAAGTATAAGTGTGAAAAGAGAGATTCTAGTGAAGATGCAGGAGGATCAAGTTCGAAAGCTCCTGGTGGTAACACTGATGATGATAATATTTTCTGGAATGAAAAGAATAGATCTTTATCAGATGAAGACAAGAAGTTATGTCGTCAGATGTAGACTAAGAAAGTCTGGACGATTGAGATAACACGAAAGTTTATAAAGATATTTACGTCGGACGATATGAGATTTGAGCTTGAGTATAATGATGCTGATCTTGAAGATGGTGAAGTTTCTGCAGCCATATCTAAAGAGATACATGAAGGATTGGCGAGACAAGTCGGTAAATCTCTTGAGGAGTTGATGAGTGAAAATCAGATTCCTAATTTTCATGAGAAAGAAGCAGGAAATCACTCTGATGATAGAGATGCACCAGTTTTTGAAGATGTTGAGATTGAGGATATTCCCAGTGAGGAATATCCAGGGTACTTTAAAAACAAACAGGATGATGCTTTTCCTGAATTTTTTGAAGAAGTGTTGAATCAAGCTGAGAAACTTGCACGGGAGAAAACTAAGACATTCGTTGATGAAGTCTTCAAGAATTCAGAGAGTCAGAAACCGAATGTTGAACAATCTGATGATCTGAAAAGCTTGTTGAGGAAACTAAAAGAAAAAGAAGCCAACCGACCGAAGACTGAAATTCAGGGAGGTTTCTAGAAATTTCATAACAAATTATTCAAAGGAAGAGCTCTCGGTTGGAAATACCCGAGACAGCTAAGGTGTGTTGCTGTGAAATGGGAGAAGGGAATTCTGTATTTCAACAAATTCCATGACATTAAAACATTAACTTACTGGGCTGTACGCGACGTCTGCCGACATACTTTGTCAGGTGCAACTGTAAACAACGATGCGGTTGGCTATTTCGCAGATCGCATTGCAAGAGAGAGCAGAACGAAATGGGATGTGTTAACTCCGTAGTATCCTAAAAGGATAGTTCACAAAAACAAGAAAGATCTGATTACTGGGATGAACAAGGTAACTTTGAAGTATAAACCACCGACCGTACTGAATCATATTCCTTTGATACCGATTCCACAACACTTTTCGAAAGAATTCATGTGGTGGTACTATGATCTGAAGACCGCAGAAGCTGTTATCTTGCTGAAGGATGGAAGAGATGAGTTTAAGAAGATTCATATTTTTGATCCAATGTGGTTGATCAATTGCTCACATGAAGACATCATTATGTTGTATTAAAACCCAATTTACTGTGAAGAGAAGGATAGTGAACAAGCTCTGAAATACCATCGTGTGGTATGCTTGTGTTTCGCTTGGGATGTCAATGCGGGATGTGACTACGATAAGAAGCTGGGAAAGTTTGTGAAGATTACGAAAGAAAAGAAGAAACCTAAACAAATATTTGAACAAGTTATGACTAAAGAGCAGAAGACGTTATTGCGCATCAAGCTGATGAATAAACAGATGGACGAAGTGCGAAGGAAATCCAAGCAATAGTCGAGGGGGAGTTTGCTGATGCACGTTTTGCGACTAATGCTATTGGATTATACATTATAATTGTTTTTGTCAAAGTCGTGGGGTCGAAGGTGGCTTATGAGGGTCGAAGGTGAAGAATACAGGACGAATATGGAAGACTGAATATCATTGTGCTGATTCGACCATTTGGAGGGTCGAACCTGCACATTCGACCCTTACGGGGGTGAATGTGCAGGCCTATATATAGTTTGATTTCATTTTTCAAGTTAACTTTTTGTCATTTCGTGTCTGGTTCGACCTATATTCTCTCTAGGTGTTTTAGAAACTTCTGAAACTTGATTATTTCATTGTAACCATCATTGTAAAGCTTTTATCAACTTGTTTATTAATGAAATGGATGTTAAAAGGTGAATTGCATGTTTTGATTACATTACTATCATTTCGTAACTGATTTAGGGATTCCGCACCTAAATTGGTAGACTTGTATGATCTACTAACTTGTTTTTGTCAAAACGATCCTTTACACAAACCTCAAAACGCATTGTGATTCTTCCTTTGTAATGCCGTTCTAATCCTTGTGTATCCACCTTCGAAAGCCCCATGAAATCATGGCTTAATTCTGTTGAATCGGATTGATTGTTTTAAGATTAGGGTTAGGGTTCTTGAGTCAAGAATTGGGGAAGAAGATGACTTCTAGTAAATCATTAAATACATTTTAATTTCAAGTTAAACAATAAGATCACAATTGATCCGGTGGTTAGTTCTATTTCTTGGAAACATAAGCACCTGGGTTCGAGACCCCTCTCACCCACGGGTTTTATGTTTTTTTTCTTTGGAAATTCTAGTTAAACAATAAGATTTTTCAATCAATTGAATAGAAGCTTCAAGTTCTCAAAAGTTTCACTTTAGTGTTGCATGCACATTACCCAGGGGAATCTTAAGTAATCATTAGTTACAACTAGACGGTATAGAATATCATAGATCCACTTTCTTTGTACTTGTCCTAAGAGATCCATGTGAAGTCTTTCAAGAGGAATACTGACTGAGTTGATCTTCTTGGTTTTATGTGACTTCTTATGTTGCTCACCCTTCATGCAAGAGACACATATGTCATTGAGATGAAAATGTTTAATAGAGACCATCCACCAGGCTATTTTTAACAAGATTGTTCATCTTCCTGTGATAGATGTGACCCATACGATGATGCCACATAATAGACTCTTTTTTGTCCCTTTAGATAGAAAACATGTAATCTACCCACTTTTTGTCATAGCCCTTCTCATGTCGAGTACATAAAAGTTGTTGACTTTTGGTTCTTTGAGCATAACCCATTCTTCAGGAATCTTGAAACTATGTTTTACAATGTAGCATGATATATCATCAAAGAACATTGTGAACTTTTTGTCACAGATTTACAAGACACTCAATAAATTATGATCAATTTGTTTCACATACGAGATTTCAAAAAACTCACTACTCCATTGCTCATACTCGCTTCCATTGTTATATAACCTCCCTTGTTCCCTGCAATGGCAACATAACCCTCAACATAACCCCGTGGAATGGATCGATTACAACAATGACCAGATTAGCCAAGGTGCGGAATCCCTTGATTAACGTTTATAAAATAATGAATCGTAATGAACACAAGATGTAATGGTAAAACGTGTGGTATCTTGATTAACTATCAACAAGGATTACAATCACTAATACCACATAAAACCAACTAGACTAACAACCCTAGCCTACACCCCATGCAAGGTATTTATATTTGCATGGGCCAAACCCACGATTCACGAAGATCCCACGAAGATGCTAGAATGCATATTCGTTAATACCTATCTTCGCCCCACATCTATGTTCGTTCACTAACTATGTTCGCTAGGATTTTATCAAAAGACTACCATACTTGTTTTATAACACTAACAAGTATGTTACAATTAACCTATCATACAGACAAAAAAGACACTAATCTAGAGAAGTGTTTGTCACACCAAACATGCATCAACAAACTCCCCCTTGACGAATGCTCTCTAGATCTTCTTCCACCAACAGCTCGATCTTCCAAATAATGCCAATGACTGCTAGCATAAAACTTCTTCTTCACACATAAGTCAACCACACCCTGATAGCGATATCCCTGATACCTCCAACCGTCCCTTTATTAAATATGCTACTTGTACATTTCTTCAAGTCTGCTCGGGATGATTCTACAAATGCATCGGATAATAGAGTCTCAGCAAGCACTTCTTGTCCTGATCCTCTATAACTACTTCAGCTGTATCATTATCAACATAAACACCATTTAAGGTTACCCATAATGTCTTGAGGTAGCTTCTTCAAAGGAACATGCTTCAAACATCTAGCAGGCTTGTAATACATCTTCATCCAAGGCTTGTTTATCCTTGGATCAATCCGTGTCTTATCCTTCACCCGCATTCCCTTCAAAGGCTGAAAGAACTCAAACTTCTCTTCCTTCACCTCATACCTCAACTTCCTTTCCAAGGCTTTAGCATACCTATATTTGGTAGGATCAATCAATTCCCGCTTCACTAAATCCTGAAGTTCCAACAAGGGCAAGGAACTAAAGTACTTGACCCTTGGTGGAAGATAGTACACACCATCATATCTCTTGATCACGAAAAGCTTCAACTCTGCGTAATAAAACCAACTGATAATACAGCTGGTTGCATTCCTTGAGCTCGAAGCATCATAAGTTTCCATGAATCTGAGTGGCTTTGGTTTTGACCTGCTCCACTCATCCCACATTCTCTTCCAAGTTACCTTCCAGACAGCTTTAGGATCTGTAGCAGCTGTTGGATCAATAACAACTTCAGGATCTGAATCAATAGGATCCTCTGCCAGCTTCTGTCTTAACTCTTCTAAATGTTGTTGAACCTCAGCATCACACCCTTCTATAACCTTCTCTCTATACAAGTTAGGAGCAATAACCTCACTAACTTCTTCCTCACCTTCAATAAGATTCCAGTCTTCCAAGTTGTCTGGTATGAATTCCCCTTCTTCCAAATCAAAAACATCTTAAGGATCTGACCCTTTAGAAAGTAACCCGGACTCTTTCAGCTTCTCTATAACATCTTGAAACTCAAGCAGTGACTCAAAAATGAAATCATCATCAGAAGCTAGAAATAACTCATGAATAAAAGAAGTAGGCCTTGGCTGATCATCAACAGATTGTTTGCCCCTATCTTCAGTACCTGAGGGCCCTGCCCCACTCCCTAACTCACCCTGAGTAGTAGCAAGCACACCAAGTGTTGTTGAAGTACTTGGATCATCGTCCGGGTCATCTTCACACCTATTTTTTCTTAGCTCATCACCCCTACATGTGGAACTCTCCCCCTGAGCCTTCAATTGCTTTATCAAGTCAACATTTTGTTGGAGAAGAGTCTGATGCAAACAGCTGTTGTCTTACCAAAGTGCTGATGCTAACAACACTTGGGTTTTTTTAATTATATATATATATATATATATATATATATATATATATATATATATATGTAAAATGAAACAGTTGTTTTATCTGATCAGAGGTTTGAAACAGATTTTTCAACCAAGCAGTGGTTGTTTTATCTGATCAGATGTTTGAAACAGATTTTTCAACTAACAGTGGATAGAATGGATGAAACAGTGGTTGTTTTATCCTTAACAGATTTTTCAACCAAAATGCTATTTTTAAGGATGAATTTTGATTTTCTGAAACATTTTAATGTTTTTATTCAAAACATTTTTGTTGTTTAGTCCATGTTTAGCATACCAATTCTAGAAATCAGATTTGTGAAGGTGGATGTGTCTAAAGCTTTTTTCCACACATCTGCCAACTGATCCTCTATTGGAACATGGTGCAGAGAAATCAAACCTTTTTCATAGCTATCTCTGACAAAGTGATGTCTGATGTCAATGTGCTTTGTGGTTGAATGAGAAACTGGATTTTTGATGATATTTTCAGCAGCTTGACTTTCCAACATGAGTGGAGTATTTAGTGCAGTTATCCCAAAATCCAGCAGTTGATTTTGAAGCCACATGAGTTTGGCTGTACAGCTTGCAGCAGCAATGTATTCAGCCTCTACTGTTGAAGTTGAAATAGCTGCTCGCTTTTTGCTTTGTCAAGAGACTAAGGCATTCCCTAGAAACTAGCACCCTCCTGATGTAGACTTCCTTGTGGTGTGGCAGCCAGCAAAATCACTATCTGAATAATCTGAAAGCTCAATGTTTCCATTAGCAGGATACCAGATACCAAGTGTGGGAGCACCTTTTAGGTATCTGAATATCCTTTTCACAGTAATAAGGTTTGACTTTCTAGGTGAAGCCTGGGATCTTGCACAAACACAAGTGGTAAACATAATGTCTGGCCAAGATGCAGTTAAGTACAATAAAGACCCAATCATGCATCTGTAATGTGTCTGGTCAACCAGTTCATCCTTGTCATCAATAGCGAGTAGCTTGACTGTGCTCATGGGTGTACTACATGGCTTACAGTCATTCATCTCAAATCTGGTTAACAAATTTTTCACATATTTGTTTTGATGAATGAATGTGCCATTTTGCAGCTACTTCACTTGGAGACCAAGGAAGCACTGAAGTTCACCCATAGTACTCATTTCAAACTCTGCTGTCATGAGTTCCCTAAACTCTTCACACATTTTGTTACATGTGGATCCAAAAATGATGTCATCCACATATATTTGAACAATCATTAAGTCTTTCCCTCTCCATTTTAAAAATAAGGTTTTATCAATTTTACATCTTGTGAAACCAATGGATAAGAGAAAGGTGGAAAGAGTTTCATACCAGGCCCTAGGTGCTTGTTTTAATCCATACAAAGCTTTGTTAAGTTTGTATACATAAGCAGGATGGAATGTGTCTTCAAAACCAGGTGGTTGACATACATAGACCTCTTCCTGAATTTTGCCATATAGGAATGCACATTTGATGTCCATCTGATACACCTTGATGTTGTGGTTGATAGCAAAGGCTAGGAAAAGTCTGATAGCTTCTAACCTAGCTACAGGAGCAAATGTTTCATCATAGTCTATCCCCTCTTCTAGTCTGAAGCCTTGAACCACAAGCCTGGCTTTGTTCTTGACAACTATACCCCTTTCATCAGTTTTGTTTTTGAAGACCCATTTTGTGCCAATTGGACAAACATCCTTTGGCAGTGGTACAAGTTCCCATACTTATTGTCTTTTAAACTGAATGAGCTCTTCCTGCATGGCTTCTACCCAACTGTTGTCTTTTAGTGCCTCTTGGTACTTGACAAGCTGTGTGAGAGATAGAAAGCCTGCAAAAAGACAGATGTTTGAGGATTGGCTTCTTGTGAGCACACCCTCTCTGATGTTGCCAATGATTTGATCTGGTGGATGGGCTCTTAGGTAGATTAGATTAGATCTCCCTAATATGGTATGATGGCATTTTGAGGTGAATGACAGAGGTTTGGTGACTCTATTGATGTAACATCTGTTTGCACTTCTGTAGTACCAACAGATGTTTGAAATGGAGGTGGGGGAATGGGTCCAAGTGGTGTGAAACTGGACTGACTTTTGTCAACAGATGTTTGAGCAGTGGATGAAATTGGTGAAGCAGTGGTTTGAGGGTAAGACTGGTCAACAGTGGCTGACTCAGCTGTGGCAGAGTTTTGATAGGTGTTTTGAATAGCTGCTTCCCATGATACAGAATAGACTTTATAGTGACTTGGAATCACAACATCTGTTCTGTAGTCTTGTTGTGGAGATTGTGGAATACCTGTACTGTTAGTTTTGACAGTAATATCTTCACATTTGAATTTATCTAAATCTAACAACTCAGCGGGATTTGCTGGGATTTTTAAGGATGAAAGTTCATTGAACTTTACATTCAGAGTTTCTTCTATTGTCCAGGTCCTTGTGTTAAACACTTTGTAGGCCTTGGCAGTAGAAGAATATCCCAGAAAATATCCACAATCTACTTTGGCTGCAAATTTTGAGATAGAATCTTTAAGATTTAAAATGAAACATGGGTAGCCAAAGATTTTGAAAAATGAGATGAGTGGTTTGATTTTGAACAAAATTTCATAAGTAGTCTTTTGATGTCTTGGGTTGATTAAAACTCTGTTTTGAACATAGCAAGAAGTGTTTACAGCTTCTGCCCAGAAGGATAGTGGCAAACCAGAATCTGCTAGCATGGTTCTTGCAGCTTCAATGAGAGTTCTATTTTTCCTCTCAACCACCCCATTTTGCTCTGGTGTTCTTGGGATGCTGTACTGCCTCACAATCCCTTTTGACACACAGAAATCATCCAACTCCTTATTTTTAAACTCTGTTCCATTGTCACTCCTAAAGACTTTTACTGGCAAGTCATATTGTTTTTCAACTTTGGTGAAAAAGTCCTTCAAGATACCTGCAGTCTCATCTTTAGAATGTAGAAAGTAAGTCCATGTAAACCTAGAAAAACCATCAACTATGACAAGACAAAATCTCATTCTTCTTAGACTCATGATTTTAACTGTGCCAAACAAGTCCATGTGCAACAACTGTAGACATTGGCTTGTTTTGGACTCATCAATGGATTTGTAAGAGCTTTTATGTTGTTTCCCTTTTAACCAGGAAACACAATGCTCATCACATTTAAATTCTTTTGATGGAAGGCCTCGGACAAGGCTTTGCTTGGAGAGTGAGGTGATAGTTTGAAGGTTGGTGTGACCCAGTCTCCTATGCCATAATTCTGTCTCTTTTGTGGAGGCGGCAGAAAACAGACAGACATTTGCCATAGGATTGTCCTTCAGCATATAAACAACATATACATTGCCACTTCTATGAGCAACAAGTTGTGCTTTGCTCTCAGCAATGATGGTGTCAATCTTTTTCACCACTTCTGGCCCAATAATCTTACAAGTTTTCTTATAGAAGAATGAGCCATAACCTTTGTCACTCATTTATGATACACTAAGAAGATTAAATTTAAGATTATCAATAAGATTGACATTTTCAAACTTGAGTTTCCCAGCCTGAACAGTCCCTGAACCCAACACCTTACCTTTTGAATCATTACCAAATGATATATCACCCCTCCATGAGCTAAGAAGTCCAAAAGAAGGGCTCTACATCCTGTCATGTGCCTGGAGCGTCCACTATCTACATACCAAAGACTATCTTAACAGGCAGAAGCTCCCTGCATATCAGTAATGAATTAGTTTTGGTGAGTGTCCATAGCCAAGTTGGCTTTGGATGGGTCCACAGACTTTTCAGCCTCAAGCTTAGGAAGGTGATCAGTGGTTTGAACTAGTTTTTGAATCAAGTTCAACAACTGTTGCTGACCATTTGCCAGTGCTTGGATGTCAACACATGGTGCAACATATGTTTGATCACTTCCTGACAGATGATAGTACCCATAGGGATTTCTGTTCACTCTTGGTTTAGAAGGCCTCTTGGGTTCTTCATAAACATGTGACAGATTATGACAAGGTGGTTGTCCATGTTCTCTTGGGTGCTTGTTGGTGGGTGGAGCATCTGTTACTTGACATCCCTGGAAGCAGATGTTTCTAGATTTTTGGTAACAGATGTTTGGACTGGAGCAAAAGTCTGTTTGGGTTTTCCTTTTGAGGTACTCACCACTTGATTTGCAAGAGTTTTAGCGTTGTATTCTTGTATTTTGACATCAAAATTTTTGAGATACAGACACTCTTTAGTTTTGTGATTCGTTTTACCACATATTGAGAATGTGGCCTGGGAATCACACACACTTGTTCCTTTGTTGATATCATACGCTTTTAGAAGAAAACAGTTTTTAGTAACATGATTCTTCTTTTCACAGAAATCACAGAACAAGTGGACAGACTTTTCTTTCTTTTTCCCTTTTTCAGTCTTCTTTTCAACAGATGTTTGATCATCTGCTGGAAGATCCATTAAGAGAATGACCTTTTCCTGTGGTTCTTTCTTACCATCAGGGGTTTTGAAATCATTTGGTTTGAAGTTTTCAAGAGTACCACACTCATCAGACCAAGTAGGTTTAAATTCATATTTTTCAAGTTTAGTGAATGATGAGGAACCTTATGGTTTTTCAAGAACAATTTTCTTGCCATTAGGTTCAGTGATTTTAATCTCTTGACCCTTCAAATTAGTTGGTACTACCTCAACTAACTTTTGATCCCTTTTGTTAGTGTTTTCAAAAGCTGGAGCAGTGGTTTCAAAACCAAAACCAAACGTCACATGACTTTTGGTTTGTTTGTTGAGGAGCATCTCAAAACCTTTGCATGATTCTACCCATTTTTCACATTCAACCTGGGTGGCCTCAAGCTCCTTTTTACAACTATGATATTTAGTTATCATAGTTTAGAGCTGGTCTTTGGTTATAGTTGCTTCATGTTTTAGACTGCTTATTTCAGATTCTTTTTCAGTCAATTTTGATTTTAACTCTTTAGAAAGTTTTTTCAAATTGAACTTCATCATCTAAAACTTTTTTCCGAAGGTTTTCATTCACCTCTTTAATGTTAGCAAATGCTATTACACATTTGTCTGAACACAAATCTTTAAGGATTTGAGGGGATGCCTTAGCAGCAGCCATCAATGCACAATCACACTTGCACTCACAATCATCAGATGCACCCTAGGGATCTGAGAGATTCACAACCTCTTCTTCAGATTTTGTATCTACAATTACTACATCAACAATATCATTAGTCACAACATCAGATTCAGTGAGAAGGGCCAATTGGTGCATGATGTCCATTTCTTCCAAATCATCAGGGTCAAAGTATTTTAAGTCATCATACTCAAAGGATATGTTATCAGATGCCTGGATATCACCACCACTTGCTGTAAAAGCATAGTTTGGTGAATAAGAATCAGAGTTAAAACCTGAGTTAAAACCTGAAGTTATGTCAATGAAATGATCATAACTCTGATCCTTATTATTACCAGGCACCTCATCGTGACCCAAAAGTGTTGTATTACCAAATACATAGTCATCAGACACTTTTCCAGAGTCCTGGAGCTTCTTTTTCTGGTTAAGCTCTCTCTCATACGTTAAGAGCTTACCATGAAGCTGGGTCAGTGATAGGTCCTTGAATCCAATTGAGTTTCTCATAACTATAGCAATAGTGTCCCATTTATCTGGTAGTGATCTTAAAAACCTATGGTTCAAAGTTGAATATGGGTAAGTTAGACCAACCAATTTTAGTTCACTAATGAGACAGTTAAACCTCTCAATTTTTTGAGTTAATGACTCTCCCTTAACATGACTGAATGTTTCATATTGTTGGTTAAGTATTTCATGGTTGTTTTCAATAACCTCTCTAGTCCCAGCAAATTGTTCTTTCAGTGCATCCCACAACTCCTTTGCACTGTTACAGTGTAACAGCCCAGCATAGATATCATTTGGTAGAGCCATGGCCACAATACTGAAAGCCTTGGCATCTAACTCAATCTTTTGAAAATCCTGGTCGGAGTAGTTTTCAAGTTTCTTAGGCTCTTGAACCTTGGGATCTTCGGTACTCGGCACCATCGGAACATGTGGTCCGAAGATAACCAACTTCCAACACCCAGTGTTCTGTTGAGCTAGAACATGGCTCATCTGACGTTGCCAGATATTGTATTCAGATCTGTCAAGCATCGGTGGCTTGTTGTTCGTGCCAGTGTTGTGTGGATCGTGATTGATTGAAGCCATTCTCTATTTGTTTCTAAAATAAGTCTGTTTAAAAACGATTGAAACGAAAATAAACTATTACTCTGTTTTCAATCCGACAAACAAACGATATCAATAACTGTGAGTTGATCTGTTTATATTAAATTGATTGGTTAGATCGAATTTAATTAACCAAGCTCTGATACCAATTGTTAGGATTTGAGTTTGATTGTTTTGATTGTTTAAGTAAAGAAGTAATGAACGAAGTGATTTATAATTGGGAAGTGCAGCGGAATAATAAGCTGACGTTACCTAAGACAGTGACCTCTAACAGAATAACAAACTTAAACATCTGTTGTATACAAACTACTGTTGCATTGTAAAACTCTGAAAGGTAAACTGCTGTTGGGAAAACTCTGATGGTCTTGTATCATCTATTGGAGCCTAAGTGCTGTTGGCTCCAACAGACCTTTAGTCTTCAGCACTTTGATCAGCAGTTGTTCTTTATCAGACCTTTGGTCAGCAGTTGTTCTCTAGCAGTTGTTATCCAACAATCTTTTGCAGTAGCAGTTGTTCCAACAGTTCTTAAGGTACAGCAGATGTTAGGGTCAGCAGCCTTTTGGGGGAAGTATCTTGTAAATGTTGTTTACTGCTAAGGATCAATTAAGTAGTATATTTTGGCTTTCCAATCATCTGTTCTTCTCTAGGTCAGCAGACCCAACAAAACTCTCAAGGAAGTGGGCCTGATTGGATGTTCGATTATAAGGAATTATTTGATTCTTTTAATCTAGAAAGTCTGGTTGAAGAAGCTGTTTTATGTTTATATTACGAGTGTGAGAATGCAGTAACTTCACCGTTAGTGCGTCCGATCACAGTAACTCCTCCAGCAGCAGCTCCTAATGATATAGTGCTCCTGTTAATGAAGAAGAAATTTTTCAAGAAGCGTCTACAACTCTTGATTCATCTGAGTCTAAAGATAATGGTGATGATTTCAGTGATGCTATTTTAGATCATGCTACGGTAACACGACCAGTGAACCCTAATCCAGATGGTGCATCTTCGTCTAATACGGGTAATGATCTTGAGACGACATTGAATCTCAATGTTCCAGCGATTATTCTTGTTCCTGATAATCCGGAATCTCGGATTCATCAGATTCATCCGCTAGAGCAAGTTATTGGTGATCCAAGTAGCAGTGTCTTGACGAGAGGTCAATTGAAAAGAGCAACTTCACATGATAACATTGGAGCCCTAGCCCTATATGCTAAAATACAAAAATCTGGTTGTCAAAATGACTGGTCTTTTGCTTGTTATGTTTCGCAGGTTGAGCAGCGGACATACAAGGATGCTTTACAAGATGATTCATGGGTTGAAGCTATGAAGCAGGAACTTCTACAGTTTCAAAAAACTCGGAGTCTGGACGCTGACAAATTTACGACCAGATCGAAAGAAAATTGGTACCAAATGGGTATTCAAGTGTAAGAAGGATGATCGAGGCGTGATTGTTAGAAACAAAGCTCGATTGGTTATACAAGGTTTTCGTCAAACAGAGGGAATTGACTATAATGAAGTCTATGCACCTGTTGCACGCATTGAAGCAATCCGAATGTTTCTTGCGTATGCATCGTACAAGAAATTCAAGGTGTATCAGATGGATGTCAAAAGTGCCTTTCTATATGGTGTGGTCAAGTAAGAAGTGTATGTTGGGCAACCACCAGGTTTTGAGGACCCAATCCACCGGGATAAGGTCTACAAGCTTAACAATGCTTTGTACGGTTTGCACCAAGCTCCAAGACAATGGTATGAGGAGCTCAGCACATATCTTCTTTCCAAAGGATTCAAACGAGGTTTGGTAGACTGTACCCTGTTCACAAAACGAACAGAGGGTGATTTGCTTCTTGTTCAGATTTACATTGATGACATTATATTTGGTTCTACTAACAAACTTCTATGCAGAGAGTTTGAACGAGTAATGCAGGAAAAGTTCGAGATGAGCGCCATGGGTGAAATGCAATTCTTTTTAGGATTGCAGGTGGACCAATTGCCAACGGGCATTTTCATTCACCAGATGAAATATGTATCTGAAGTCTTGAGCCGATTCCAAATGGAAGATTTAAAGCCTATGAATACTCCCATTCCAACCAATCACGGGATTGGAGTTGACGCTAAGGGGGTGCTCATCGATCCATTCACATATAGAGCTATCGTCGGATCTCTAATGTACCTGACTGCATTTCGTCCAGATATAATGTTTGCAACGTGTCTTTATGCTAGATTCCAATCGAAGCTGAAACAAAGTCACCTGGAAGCTGTCAAACGAATCCTGAGATATCTTAAGGGTTGTCCTTCGCGTGGACTATGGTACCCTAATGATGATAATTTTTGACTTTATTGCTTTTAGTGATGCAGATTTTGGCTGATGCAACAAAGACGCAAAATCCACATCGTCTGGATGTCAATTTCTGGGGAGCAGGCTCATGACGTGGCATTGCAAGAAACAAACAACAGTTGCGTTATCTACATGTGAAACAGAATATGTGGCAGCCTCGAGTTGTTGTTCACAGGTTTTGTGGATACAACAACAAATGCGCGACTACGGTTTGCAGTTTCTTAAAACCCCAATACACTATGACAATGAAGCCGCTATCGCACTCACTAAAGACAATGTCAATCACTCTAAGGCTAAACACATCCGGATTAAGTATCACTTTATCCGTGATTGTTATGCTAAAGGTTAGATTGATATGGTCAAAATCCACACTGACTATCAGAGGGCTGATCTTTTTACCAAAGCTTTTGACAGATCAAGATTTAAATTTTTATTAAAAGCTAACGGTATAAAAGAAAAACAAGACTAATCGTCACCTCGGTTTATCAATTTTATTTCGTTTTATTTTGCTTTCAGAAAATTCAAAAACCCAAAAAATATGTTTTTAATCTCAGGGGGAGCATTATCAGAAAAAACAAAAACATTGAAAAATTTTCATAAACTATAAAAATCAGAAAATCAAAAATGATTTTTCCAGGAGAAAAAGAGGAGATGATAGTACATCAGTGAGGATCTATTGCATACTAAAGATTTCAAAATGACAACATTATTGATAAATGATAATTCTGTTTGATGTGCTGATAGGCTTCGTAGACTTATTACTACGTGCCTGATACATATCAAACTAATTGCCATGTGGATGAACATCTCATGGGCATATGGTCTTAGTACTGTAATTTCGTTTGATAGGGTTTGTACAAAATTCGGAGGTTTCGGGTCGTTATGTTATTAGTTATCTGGGGATAGCCTATCTGATCTTTTGTCGTAAGGTTTTACTGACCTAGATCAGACAGGTATTTTTATAAAAGAGCTTTAATGCCCAAACCTAAAGTTGCCGAATTGAGGAACGTTAAATGTATGATGATAATCAAAGATTATCTAATGCATCGTATCTAATCATTGATACAAATCATGATTGATATAAGACCTCAACCTGGTAGAGTGCACATGTTACTCTGTAGCACTGAGTTGCTGACATGTACACCTCTATGCCTCATACCTTGTAATTACAGATAAGAAAAGCATAATCACGCGTTACAATGGATATTTGTGCAAAATTCCTTGATACGGGAGTATGTCGTGTGTGTGTGGGAACCACAGGTGAATTAGTTTATAATATACATAGCAGTATCAGTAATGCATAATAGTCTGCATGTGAGTTTATGAAGATCACAATATTAGCAATTGCCAAAATTTACATTTGTCAGTAACAGTTTAAATACAACAGAATAACGGTGCGATGTGATCTCTCAGGAACTGATATGATCCTCTTACCAGAAAATCACAAAAAGTTTATTGCTTTCTGTTGATTTAGTTCAAATATACAAAAACTTAAAAATATTTTTGGTGTGTTTTAACGAAAATTTCAAAAAATCCAAAAGATTTTGCATTTCTGCTTTATTTTAGATAACCGATGGTGCTTGATGGTCATTTTCTGAAGTTTGACAAACCAATTTGAGTTTTGTGTCATTTAAATGGAAAATGATGAATGTTTGAAAGTTTAAATGGTTAAAATTGATAATATGGGATTCGAATTTGAAATTTGGTAAAATTTTCAGAAATCCAAATCCTCATTCGCCCCTTCGTTGGGTCGAAGGTGGATTTGTGTCTTCATTCAAACCTACCAATGAGGTCGAATGAGAGTGTTTGTTTGATAATTTCTTCATTCGAACCATCTGACCTCTTTCAAACCTTTAACTAGGGTCGAAGGAAGATCAGATCTTCTCATTCGAACCCATTACAAGGTCGAATGTAGAACCTTATATATACTCAGATCCTTCATTCGAACCTCATAAAACTTTTTCAAATTTCCCTCGTTACCAGACCTTGTTGCCTTGTTGTTTTTTATCCGATTATTGTGTTCCTAGTGATTTACTGATCATATCTCTATAATTTTCACAGGTATTGTATGAGTAACCTGTTCACAATCACTGATTTTTGATTTAAACCTTAAGTCACCAAATCAGACAATGTAGAATATGTTTAAACAACAATTGATCATTGAGAAACCATTATCGATGGTTTTAAGGGGGAGAATGGACCAAAATTAAGGGTTATTACACAGTATTGAATTGAATTGATGTTTAAAACTATGAAACCCTAAAATTTTGATTTAAAACCATCAATAATGGGTTGATAATACAAATTGATTGTTGGGAACTATTAGTCGGCCATGTTAGGACCTTAACGAACAAAAAATTGATGTTCAGATTGGCTATATTGAATTTTGATGTTTCAGAATTCAAACAGTCATATTAGACCACTTTTTCAAGGTCGAATGAGACTTTAGATGGTTGAATGAGATCATATAGGGTCGAAGGAGACTATTTTTGGTCGAATGTAACTGTTTGAGGTCGAATGTAACTTTTGTTCATAAAAATTTCCACATTCGACTAAATTCTTCTCATTCGAATCCCAAAATGGGTCGAATGTTGAATTGGTTTAACCAAAATTCAATTTTGTCCGTTTCTGATGAATTTTCATGTTTGTTTATGTGTGTTTTGCATATTAAAATGGTTGAACAGCAAGATAAAGGAAAATCTAAGGAACCAAAGGAGTTAATGTTTGAAGCAGCACACAACTGGTGTGCATTCATTGGGGAAGTAAAGCAGCATGAAGAATTTTCAGGATTTGTTGATTTCTTGCAGAGATGCAGAGTTGTCTATGCTCTTGCTACAACAACAACGATTTATAAAAACCATCATGTTGATTTCTGGGAGAAAGCAGTGATGAGCTATTGGGAAGGAAAGACTGCAATCCAGAGTTACATACAAGGAAACATCGTGTTAGTGACTGAAGACGATATTCGTGAAGCTTTGCAGCTAAAGGATTCTCCAACAGATCCTACTGAGTTGTCATGGATTGAACAGAGGAAGTGTTTCCTCCGGATGAAGTACAACGCACCAATCACTGATGGTCTACTTCATAAGGCTAAATTGTGTCCTCAATTCAAGTATTTGCTGCATGTCATTCTGCATGTTTTCGAACCAGTTAGAGGAGGCTATGATGTGCTGAGGAAGAGCTTGGCTTCGCTAGTTGTTGCTTTGATTCTGAATAAGCCGTTCAATGTATCTGGGATGATTTTTGAGCACATGATGGAAGTGCTGAAAGGATTAAAGACGGATAAGTTTCTCATGTATCCTAGATTCCTTCAAATGATATTTGATCACAAGTATCCTGAGTTGAAAAGAGATCCGAAGCAGATTGTGTACCAATATCATATGAATCTAAGTACTTTGGCGAGGATGAAAGATTATAAAGGTGTTCCTGATAATGAAAGACCTCCATTCAAGAACCTGTTTGGGCATTTAATTAATCCCGGATATAAGGATCCAGGGAAAGATAGAGCAAGGAATGACAAAAGTGATTCTGATTCTAATAGCCCTTTATTTCCTGTTGACAAAGATGCTAAAGGAAAGCATCAGGTGATCAATAAAGGTGCTAAATCTGGTAAAGGGAAAGCTAAATTTGATAAAGTTGAACCAAAGAAATAGAAGGTTGTTAAAAAGAAAGGAAAAGCAAAAACTTTGTTAGTTGATGAAGAGTCTGCTGATTCTGAAGAGACTCAAGATGAAGAAGAATGGGATTCTGGTAAAGAAACAATCAAATCACTAAACGCACGGCCACTATTGTTGGTGAGATTGATAGTTTAAAAAAGGTGATTGAAGAACAGGAGAAAAGTCCTCCAAGAGTTGATGATCAAGATTTGGAGTTAACAATGGATAATCTTGACTTTGTTGGATCTCCTGTTGTAGGTGAAAAGATGAAGAAATCCAGAAGTAAAACAATGGCTAAGAAGTTGAATCCAAAGAAGAAATAGGATAGAGAAATTGATTTGCTTGTCGTTGGAAAGAAAGTACCAGCGATTGGAAGCTCAAAAGATACAACACCCATTGCATCCCCAGATCAGAAGAAAAAAGAAAGTTGTTCAGGAAGAAGTTACTGTAAATCCAGCTCCTGCTCCTAAAAACTTTTCTAGTATGTTGACGAATGTTTGGGAACAAGTTCAGAAGAAATATGCTAAACCTACATCTACACCTATTGCTGAATCATCTACACCTCAGGTTACAATTTCAAGTGATGTTATGGAAGCTATGAATCGCCAATTAGAGAATGTTATGAAGGCGTTCAATCAACAGCAGGAGGAAATTAGACAAATGAGAGATGATGAGAAAACAATGTTTCAGATTGTTTATCCTCCAAAGCAAGTCAAGAAGAGATTGAAGCAAAGTTGAAAGAACTTCAAGAAGAAAATCAGATGCTGTTGGCTCGTGGTAAAAGAAATACACGAAGAATCAAGTATTTACAGCATGAAAACAGACAAATCAAGTCAACAAACAAAGGTCTGAGAAAAATGATTGATGACTTATATGGAAAAGCTCCACAGTTGAAAGAGGGAGAAGAGGATAAAGAGGAAGAAGAGGAGCAGGTTGATTATGAACCGTCTGATACTGAAGAAGATAAATATGATGATGATCTTGATGATTCATCTGATGATGATGATGTTGGTAATAAGAGTGGTAGAAAGAAAGACGATAAAGTTGATGATGATGATAGTTCTGATGAAGATGAGGATGATACTGATAAGTACAGGTATGAGAAAAGAGAAACTGATAAGAATGACACTAGTAAGTCTAGTTCCAAAAAGAAGAAGACACCTGGTTGAAATACTGATGATGATAGCATTTTCTGGACAGAAAAGATTAGAGCTTTATCAGATAAAGAAAAGAACTTGTATCGTCAGATGCTGAATCAAAATGTTTGGACGATTGAACTGACTGGAAAGTTTCTAGAGATCTTTGAATATGACGATATGAAGTTTGAACTGGAATACAATGATCCTGATTTAGAGGATGGTGAAGTATCTACAGCAGTTTCCAAAGAGATTTTGGAAGGATTGGCTAAGCAGGTAGGGAAGTCTCGGGAAGAGTTAATGAATGAGAAAGAGATTCCTGATATTCCAGAAAGAGATGCGGGTAATCACTCTGATGATAGAGATACTTCTGTTTTTGAAGATATTGAGATGGAGGATATAACTAGTGAAGAATATCCAGAATATTTCAGAGAGAAACAGGAAGGTGTGATACCAAAGTTTAATGAAGAATCACTTGATCAAGTTGAGAAGAAGAGTAAGAAGTTTATTGATGAAGTGTTTAAGAATGATTCTAATCAGAAACCAAATATTCAACAATTTGATGACTTAAAAGATTTGTTAAGAAGACTGAAAGAAAAAAAAAGCTAACCAACCAAAGACAGAAGTGCAGGGAGGTTTCTACAAATACCAAAATGAGCTATTTAAAGGTAAAGCTTTGGGTTGGAAGTATCTCAGACAGTTAGAGTGTGTTGGTGTGAAATGGGAGAAGGGAATTCTGTACTTTCACAGGTTCCATGATATCAAGACTTTGCAGTACTGGGCTGTGAAAGACATTTGTAGACACATGATGAGCGGTGCCTCTGTTAATAATAGTGTTGTTGGTTATTTTGCTGATAGAATGACGAGAGAAAGTAGAATAAGATGGAATGTGTTCAGGACTCAGTATCCAATGAGAAAAGTTGACAAAGAAGTTGATCATATTACTGGGATGAAAAAGGTAACTTTGAAATACAAACCACCAGTTGTGCTGAAACGGATTCCATTGATGCCTATCAAGCAGCATTTTAGCAAAGAGTTCGTTATGTGGTATTATGATTGGGGAACTGCTGAAGCTATCATCTTATTGAAGGACAAAAGAGGATAATACAAGAAAATACCTATCTTTGATCCTCTGTGGCTAATCAACTTCTCGTATGAAGACATCATCATGCTTTACTACAATCCAATTTATTGTGAAGAGAAGGATGCAGATCAAGCAATGAAATATCATAGAGTTGTTTGTTTGTGTTTTTCCTGGGATGTGAATGCGGGGTGTGACTTTGATAAGAACCTGGGTAAGTATGTGAAAGTGAATGAAGTGAAGAAGAGTTCATCAAAACGTCAACCTGAACCGGTGATGAGCAAACGACAAAAGAAAGCTCTCCGTATTAAACTGATGAACATAACGCTCGATTACGAACGACAACAATCCTAGCAATAGTCAAGGGGGAGTTTGTAAGTGCACGAAGTGTGACTATCGCATTTTGATTGTATATAAGCGTTGTTTTTAAGATTATATGTTAATAGATGTCTTGTTCGACCAACCGTGAGGTCGAAGGTGATTATCAGAAGGTTGAAGGCAGCTTAGAGAGAAGAATGGTTTGGTTCGACCCTTGATAAAGGTCGAAGGACACATTCGACTACTACGAGGGGTCGAATGTGCAGTAGTATATAAACTCAAAGTTTTATTTTGTTTGTAAGTTTTGGTCATTTGTGTCTAGGTTTTTGGTGATTTTTCTCTCTAGGTTCTGGAAAGTTCCAAAGTGTGTTATTTCATTATAAACTCATTTGTAAAGCTTTATTATCAATGTATATTAATGAAATGGTGATTGAAAAAGGTATTTGATTTTGTTTCTGTTTGATCTTTATCATATTGCATACGATCTAGGGTTTCCGCACCTATATTGTTCCACTTGTATGATCATCTAGTGTTTTTTTTTAAAACCGGTCCTCTACACAAAGTGCCATCTTAGGAAGTTTCATGGATGTTTGTGATCATGAGGTGAGATTATTGTGTTTGTTTGTGTAGGTCAGCTAGGTCCAAAACATGGGGAAGGGAATTAGGTGGTTTGGGATAGTCCAACATGTGTAGATTGCTTGCATAGTGGTCTTGATTCCATATTGGTACAACACTTAGGTGATGAGATGCAATTGTGTGTGTTTGGTGAATATGTATACATATATATGTGATCGTGAGATGTGTGTGTCTATGTTTAGATGCGAGTCGTGTGTGTGTGTGTGTACATGAATGTTCATGGTGTATGTTATACATGTATCCACGCTCATATCCAATGTGTTGCCGTGTATGTATACATATATGTAGGTATCTAGATTAGCTTTGTTTTATCTCCCACATACATACATATACATATGTATATACATATAAATGTTCAATTGTTTTGCTTTGAGATGTTATCATTTGTATTGATATCGTATGGGACATAGAGTTACATGTAGATGATATTCATTTTGTGGATTAACCCCATGTTATCACATGTGTTCATGTCTAAGCCGATTGCATATATATATATATATATATATATATATATATATGTGTGTGTGTGTGTGTGTATACATATGTTTTGAAACCCATTTAATCTTCACACTTGTAAGGATCGATTGGTATGTGTCCATGTGTGTGTGTCCTTATGTCTTGGTATTGATAACACATGTGTGACTTGTGAAATGTTATTGGTATTGTGTTATCCACACAATATGTCATGTGTTAGTTCACCTTTAAACATATGTTGAATTGATTTGTTAACTCATGGTACATATGTTTTGAGAATTCAATTAATGAATGGTGAGATTCTATGATTTTATGTGTTGAGCATTCACAAAATGTTTCATGAATGTCTGGGTATGCATGGGTAAATGAGTCATTGAAATGGATTCCTGAACTCTCATGGCCCTTGCTAGACTCGGGGTGACACGTGTACTGTAATAAAATGTCAAATGCATGACTGGAATTAACAAAACGGTGAGAGTGTGTATGGATCTTAACCTGGGAATCTAGCGGGTGTCACACTATCATATCCTTTCTTTTACATAGTGATGACTCTTTTTTTAATGGTATAAAGAAAATATTTATACAAAAACTTCAGTTACTTATAGGAAACGTAAAATCATTCAGGATTCCTTATCCCGTTCAGTTGCACCAACAGTTCAAAACGAGCTCTGTCAAATGCCTTGGTGTAAAGGCTAGCCAAATTCTCTTTAGTGTCAACTTTTTCTAAATGAATCATTTTCTTTTCAAAACAATCCCAAATAAAGTGATGTCTGACATTATTATGTTTTTTTAGAAAAGTTGGTTGGATTTTCAGTGACTGATATGGCGGCTTTATTATCAATCATAATAGGGGTATTTAGAAAATTCAAACCGTAGTCCCGCAGCTCTTGCTATATCCACAAAACTTGTGAACAACAATTGCCCGCTGCAACATATTCAGCTGAGCAAGATGACACTGCTACAGAGGTTTGCTTCTTGAACTGCCAGGACACTAATATCCCCCCAAGTAGTTGACATCCGCCAGTTGTTGACTTTATGTTCTGGTTGCATCCTCCGTAGTCTGAGTCGGTGTAGGATATGAGATCTAATCCACCATCTGATGGATACCATAGACCTAACTTGGGTTTTCCCTTCAGGTATCTCATTATCCTTTTCACTGTAATCATGTGCGACTTCTTTGGATCAGCCTAAAACCTGGCACAAAGACAAACTAGAAACATAATGTCAGGTCTAGAAGCAGTTAAATACATAAGTGGATCGATTATCGCCCTGTACTCTGTTGGGTCAACATGCTTGTCAATTTCAATATCTAGTCTGAGTCTGTTATTTACTGGCAGATGAGTAGCATAAGAATGGCAATCATTCATCTTGAAATGTGTCAGGATGTCATGCGCATACTTAGTTTGATAGATAAACATTCCATCGTCCATCTGTTCCACCTGCCTGTAGACCTAGAAAGAACTTCAACTCCCCCATCGCGCTCATCTCGAACTTCTTCTTCATGACTTGCTCGAATTCCTTGATGATGTCATCAACGTACACCTGTACAAGCAGAAAATATTTACCTTTTCTTCGAATAAAGAGTGTACTATCTATTTTCCGTCTCTCAAATCCATTATCCATGAGATAGGTAGACAGTGTCTCATACAATGCCCTAGGTGCCTGATGAAGTCCATTAAGGGCCTTATTAAGTTTGTAGACCCGATCTGGATATTCTAGATCAGTGAACCATGGAGGTTGAGAGACACACACCAGCTCTTGGACCTTAGCGTACAGAAAGGTGCTTTTAACGTCTAACTAATACACCTTGAATCCTTTATGAGCAGCAAATGCCAGAAACAAACGAATTGCCTCTAACCTAGCAAATGATGCAAACACCTCATTGAAGTCTATTCGTTCTTACTGGTTAAAACCTTTCAAAACCAGCCGAGCCTTATTTCTGACCACAACACCATTGTCATCCTTCTTTTTTCTAAAAACCATTTGGTGCCAATTTCTTATGCATCCTGAGGGAGATCGACCAACTTTAAACCTTGAGCTTCATAAACTGAGAGACTTCTTCTTGCATTGTTTCTACCCACACACTATCAAAAAGACTCAACTGATAAGTCTTCGGTTCTATTTGTGAGATGAAACACTTCAAGCACTTGTTTACCAACCCTGAATCACGAATCCATGCATACATGCACTTGGCATTCGCGAAACTTCTCCTTGTCTGAATACACGCACTTTGATCCTGCGACACCCGTCAAAATCACAGGTCATATCCGTACACCAAGCTACATGCATACATTGTGCATAGCATTACATTCCACATGTTTCATTACAATTAGGCCACACAGGGTTCCAACAAGTCCATCTCGATGCTTAGAGTCTAGCATTAGGCCCGTTAGTCAGTACAATTTCATAGCTAGTCGAACAGTCTATCATGTGACATAGAAATAACTATGCAAAACCTAGTTTTGGGAATCAATACAGTAGAACACAAGGTCCCAATATGTGTTTTAACCAAGGACAAAAACAAACAATTTTTTAAAACAATAAACTACCCTTCATGTTAACCATGACAAACAAGTAAAAACACGAGCAATGTGCCCACATGTATATCCAAAGGATCGATCCATATAGACTTGTGTGAGTATTAGAATCAAACAAATACATTACCACTCACAAATACATACAATCGGCCCAAATATTCACACACACACGCATACGGCTATGTATACACACACAAGGTTACATACATACATGTACACTCACATACAAGTCACCATTCTTATCCTCACAATCCACCAATATAGAGACTTTGTACAATAATGGCATTTACAAGAAATCCATAACCTCCAAGCCATGTTGACTAGCCACAAAAATCATGTTTTCCTTCCCCATAAATTGGCTATAAGCCACCCTACACAACCAAACACACCACTACAATCCAACAACCTCAAAAACCTAAGTGTTTAACCAACTAGTAACCTTGTTATCCCATCCCATGGACCTAGACAACTTTGACTTCCTAAATTGTCCACCAATGCCCACATATTTTGGCCCATGTGTTCCCAAGGCAAAAACAAGTGTGACTATGAACCTACAACGAGCTTACACTATCCACCTTACACATGCATACATATACACACATATATGCATCTACACACAACTCCACATTCTAAGTTCCTAGACATATATACTAACATGGTAACAACATAATTCCCATGATTATCTAACTGTATTTAACTTGCCAAAACAACCATGCCCTTTCCCCATATGTTTTTCGGCTCTACATACCATACATAAACAAGCAAGAGCCAAAGTCAACTTATTATACTAACAAGGGAATTACCTTTAGGCACAACATGAAATGTGAGGTTTGACTTACCTTAATTATAGCTCAATGAAACGTGGACTCTCCCTCAAGGCTCTCGGCTATATATAGGAGCACTAGAACACATGAGGATCACACCATAACACTCACCAAACTCACTAACACTTGAACCCACTCTTCCCTTCTTTATTAACCATCGGCCGAGAACAAACACCCCCAAAGGGTCTTGATCGATCATTCACCATAACCATTTGGGAATCACAAGCCACTAGCAAGCACCTAGGAGTCACATTGTGGGGAAAACCACCTTGATTTCTTAGCTAACCTTCGGCTTCACAAGTGAGGTACAAAAACTGATTTATTATATTTCTTTGCATAAATTTTGAACATGTGTATGGTTCAACCCGAAGGCACCCACTCGCACACATCACCAAGCCATTAGTTGTCGAGTAAAACTAACTTAGACACCTAAGTTTTATGATTAAAGTTTAATGTCTTCATTTAAAGGTGCACACACATATGTATGCGAATACACACGTCTTAGAACACATATACGGATATCTACGTACACCCACACATACATATGAGTGTATGCGTTAGTGTATAGGGTCGAGGTTGGCCCAAGATAAGGCAATTTTGCTTAGTTTCATAACATATACTATGGCTTGTTTCATAAACATGTGTTAAAGACATTAGAAAACTCATGTGTTAACAAGATTAACACAAGAGTTTTATTGAAAACCTACGTTAAACACAAATATGTGTGTATGTACAAGGGCAAAATACATAAATATGTTGTTTTTATACAAAATTGCCAAAAGATATGTCGATATCTCACACTAGACTTACATAACTGAGGCATAAGTAACACTCGGTAACATTAAGTAAGTCAAGACACTTTTTTTTACCATAAACAAACTAAACATAGTCACATTAACGACAAAAACGAACATCTTCCAACACATATAGTGTGTGACACACATGGATAGTGGAACAGAAACACCTAGTCCATAGGTGTTCCAGTCGGGTGAACAAATGCATGATAGTTAGAACCAAACATAGACTTGAATTGGCTTTAATTGAACTTAGGGCATCCCAGACTAGACACACCGTATCAGATTCAGTTCAGTCTAGCATCCAGACATCAAGTGAGTTTTTCACGATCCCTTTTCATTGTTTAACATTTTTCCAGGGGAAAACATACGTACTGTTTCAGTTACTATCATGACTATTATGTGAACATGAGACATTAAGGTTCATGATCCATTAAGCCCTCGTGTCATATATCACACCATAACCATTAGCTATGGACTTAGCCATGAAACACCAGAATAGATCTATTAGGTTGACACCCCCACTCTTGGTCAGCCGCTCTGACCGGATGACATATATCAAAAGAGTTCTTGTATTTCACATTATTTCTTTGTTTTTAGTGTACAATGGGCAAGGCATAACATGTTAACGTTTGGTTATGGGCTCATGTCAGATCACATATCAATTATTGCCCTAGCTAGGCAATGATTTAGTCAGTTTTGGATTACATGTCCATCATATAGAAAACCCGTGAACTCATCAACTTTATTTTGACCTATATTTTTCAATACATTTTTTTCAGGAAATTAGCATGGATCATGGAACTTGTGGGGGTCGTGTGCAAGCGTTTATGGGATACCTCCTTTTGAACCGTTGTGTTGTTAGTTTAACCCTAAACATTTTTTATACAATGGTTTTGAAATTTAACAATTATCTTTATGTTTGAAAAACTTGGTTGTTTAATGGAAGTTCTTATTTTTTTTTTAATTAATGCCCGTGTGACCTTTGTGCTTGGAAATCATTCGAAGTCGCACCTCACGTTTCCGCCTTGGCGGGGTGTGACAGATTAGTATCAGAACACGAGGTTATAGCGAACTGAGATTCTTTTGAGTCAAACTATAATCTAAACAAAAATTGATTTCAAAATGTTTTTTCAAAGAAAGAAACACAACACTTATCCCTACGCGCTATGCAAGTTCCATGCTAGTTACATATTTCACGCATTAGTAGATATACTAAGTACACAACATGATTACTGGCACACACGTGTGTTCATTGATTTCCAGGATCATGGCACACTACAACGACCCTATCATCATCTCGGATTCTGAGGAGGAGATTGTACCAGACAGCCCTCCAGCTAGCGACGTTCAGCAGGGTTATGAGCCCGATTCCAGCGATTGGGACATTGAGGAGGATCACATGCAATTTAATCACGTTGTTTCCGATGATGAGGATGTCATGCCTGCTGGCGAGGTACAGGAGAAGGAAGAGGATGCACCCCCACGGCAGCCAGAGCCCCGGGTGCCATCTTTCTGTGCATATCGCCCGTGTCCGGGTGGGGTACATATGATGTACACCCCTCGGAAACGTGTGCCCCCTCCACCGGCACCTATCGCTTCAGCTGAGGCTCCTGCCCAGGATGACCCCGAGCCTCCAGCACCAGCGGATGCCTAGACCCTAGCTCCAGAGGCACCAGAGCCACCCAGGAAGAAGCTACTCCGGATATCCCAGGCTCGTAAGAGGAATTATCTTCCGACTGTTGATGGAATACTAGCCTATTCTGATGAGGATACTGATGGCGAGGGTCCCTCTACTTTTGAGATTGGTGGTCCATCTCAGCCACCCTCAGACACCTCACTACCTACTGGCTTCAAGCCAGCTCCTATTCGCCACACCCACCACTCCGTTCATGACATGATTGGGCGTCACGACATAGAGAAGGTGTTGGTGGGAGGGTCCAGGGTATTGAGGATGACCTGTATCTGACCGGTAGTGCCAGGGATCCAATTCTCTACCGACTGGCCGAGTTGGGTACGCGCGTGCATGAGGATGAACAGGGACGCGTTGCGGCAGAGGAGCGTGTTGCCAAGTTAGAGGCTAGATTTGATGATCTTGAGGCGAGGATGGTTGCTGTCGTTGCAGTCTTATCTACTGCTTTCCCACCCCCGTCCCCATAGGATGTCGTATGTTGTACGTTGATGTAGTAGTTTAAAACTTGTAAGGTGGTACGCCACTTTATTTTGTATGCAGACATGAAATTTATCAAGTATGTTAAACTGGCTATGAGAAGTTCAGCATTTTGATTTCCTATCTTGTTGTTGTGTTTGTCCCATGCATTTGTGATCTTGTTTTGTCGTTTGTGTTGATTGTATGGTTGTTTGATTGGTGCATATGTTGACAATATTATACAGTGATATGTGTCTCATTCTTTTAATCTTGTGTATTAGAAGAATATGCCTCCCAAAAGAACTACTCGATTGACTTCTGAGGAAGAAGCTTTTCGACCACCTCAGCGGACCTAGCCAGGGTAATTGCAAAGGCTATCGTGCAACATGAAGCAAACCGCGCCGATTCCAGTGGCGGTTTGGGCGCAGCAGGTCGACGCAGAAACCAGGAACCTGAGACTAGTAAAGCTTTTGCCTATTCCTTCCAAGTCTTGATCGTATCTTATGTCGTTCCTTTCGTTGACAATTGGATCTTTCTGACGGTGCAGAAGTAAAGAATCCTATACGTAGGTGTTCCTATAAGACCGTCATGGTATGCAAGCCCTGGAACTTTTGTGGGTCAAAAGGAGCAATTGGTATTGTCTGATGGATTGAGAAAATGGAGTAAGTGCTCGATATCAGTGGTTGCCCAGAATAACAGAAGATTAGGTACGTCACTTGCACATTCCAAGATGAGGTGCTGACATAGTGGAACTTACAAGTGCAGACCTTGGGTCGCAAAGCTACCTACAATCTTTCCTAGACTGAGTTGAAGTCAATGCTGATGGACAAGTATTGCCCGTGGAGTGAGCTACAGAAATTGGAGACCGAGTTCTGGAATCTGTCCATGAACGGTGCGGATATCACTACCTATACCACTCGATTTCATGAGATTTCTCGTCTGGTTCCACACATGGTTACCCCTTAGTACAAGCGGGTAGAGAGATATATCTAGGGACTTTCTCCTAAAATCCATAGCATGGTTACCACTGCTGCTCCAGCTTCCATTCAGCATGCTGTCACCCTTTCTCACAGCCTTACCGACGATGCGGTACGCAAGAGTTCCCAGACCCAAAAGGAATCGGACAAGTGTAAAAGCTCTGGACTTAAGCGCAAGTGGTCCAACTTCAAGAAGGGGAAAGGCACCGAAAGCAATTCCAACAAGAAGCCCGAAACCATCAAACCCTTTGTCGCCGCCGCTACCGAAACTCGCAAATCATACAATGGGCCCCAACCCACTTTGCAACAAATGCAAGTACCATTATGTGGGGACATGCGACAGTATCAACTGCGAGAAACGCAGATGGATGGAGCATCCCACAGTGTAGTGCCGGTCTAAGGCAGTTTGGAATCCTGATGGTAAACCTGGATGTTTTGAGTGTGGAGCTACCGACCATTTCAAGAAAGACTGCCCCAAGCTGAAGGGTCAAGCTCATGGCAGGGCTTTTGTCATGGGTGCAGATGACGAACGCGAAGATCCTAACGTTGTCAGGGGTACATTCCTCGTAAATAATCATACTGCTTCTATATCTTTTATAATGGTATAACAATTAAGTCTGAAGAAGTAGTTAAGGATTGTGTGTTGAAGTTGGGATATCATGAGTTCTGTATTGACCTCCTACCGATCGAATTGGGAAGTTTCGATGTTGTGGTTGGCATGGATTGGTTGTCGAAGAACCGCAGTGAGGTTATCTGTTTCGAAAAAGTGGTTTGAGTTCCATTGCCCAATGGATTGGTTTTGTCCATACAGGGGGAGTGTAGGAAGCCTTTGTTGCGATTCATATCTTGCATGAAGGCCCAGAAGTGCTTGCAGAAAGGTCATGTTTCATTCTTAGCGCATGTGATCGAGAAGAAACCAGAGGAGAGAAGAATCGAAGACATCCCTGTCGTTCGAGATTTTTCAGAAGTCTTTCCCGAAGATCTACCCGGATTGCCACCCCCGAGGCAAGTTGAGTTTCGTATCGATCTCATTCCCATAGCTGTTCCCGTAGCCCGTTCACCTTACCGCTTGGCTCCATCTGAGATGCAAGAACAGTCCAACCAACTGAAAGAATTGCTTGACAAAGGATTCATTCGACCCAGCTTTTCACCCTGGGGAGCTCCAGTTTTGTTTTTCAAGAAGAAGGATGGATCGTTTCGCATGTGCATCGACTACAGGGAGTTGAACAAACTTACTGTGAAGAACCGTTATCCTCTTCCCAGGATTGACGATCTATTCGACCAATTTCAAAGTTCCAGTTTCTACTCGAAGATTGATCTGAGGTCAGGCTATCACCAATTGCGCATTCATGAGGAGGACATTCCGAATACCGCCTTAAGAACGCGGTATGGCCATTATGAGTTCATGGTTATGCCGTTTGGCTTGACCAATGCACCAGTAGTGTTTATAGATCTAATGAATAGGGCCTGTAAACCTTACCTCGACAATTCCACTTCATAGAGGAGTCGATCGAGATAATAGTCTGGAAGGTTTAGACACTCCGTCGCAGTCAGGTCAAACTAGTCAAGATGCATTGGAATTCCAAACGCGGACCCAAGTTCACGTGGGAGTGTGAGGATCAGATGAAACGCAAGTACCCACATC
Organism: Ambrosia trifida; assembly: GCA_028751855.1. Classification (NCBI taxonomy): domain Eukaryota; kingdom Viridiplantae; phylum Streptophyta; class Magnoliopsida; order Asterales; family Asteraceae; genus Ambrosia; species Ambrosia trifida. The sequence continues at coordinate 101,492,540 of CM054126.1, forward strand.
TCTTCCAGAAGACCACCAGTTCAGATGACCAACACCAAAAATTTCACGGACGAAATTCCTCTAACAGGGGGAGAATGTGACACCCGTCGAAATCACAGGTCATATCCGTACACCTAACTACATGTATACAGTGTGTAGCATTACACTCCATATGTTTCATTACAATTGGGCAACACAGGATTCCAACAAGTCCATCTCGATGCTTACACTCTAGCATTAGGCCCGTTAGTCAGTACAATTTCATAGCTAGTCGAACAGTCTATCATGTGCCATAGAAATAACCATGCAAAACCTAGTTTTGGGAATCAATACAGTAGAACATAAGGTCCCAATGTATGTTTCAATCAAGGAGAAAAGCAAACAATGTTTGAAAACAATAAACCACCCGACATGTTATAGATGACAAACTAGTAGAAACACGAGCAATGTTCCCAAATGTATTTCTAAAGGATCGATCCATATAGACTTGTGTGAGTATTAGAATCAAAAAAATACATTACCACTCACACATACATACAATCGGCCCAAATATCCACACACACACACATGCATGCGGCTATGTATACACACACGGTTACATACATACATGTACACTCAAATACAAGTCACCATTCTTATCCTCACAATCCACCAATATAGAGACCTTACACAAGAATGGAATCTACAAGAAATCCACAACCTCCAAGCCATGTTGACTAGCCACAAAAACCATGTTTTCCTTCCCCATAAATCGACTACAAGCCACACTACACAACCAAACACACCACCACAATCCAACAACCCCAAAAAACGAAGTGTTTCACCAACTAGAAGGCTTGTTATCCCATCCCATGGACCTAGACAACTTTGAATTCCTAAATTGTCCACCAATCCCCACATATTTCGGCCCATGTGTTCCCAAGACAAAAACAAGTGCGACTATGAACCTACAACTAGTTTACACTATCCACCTTACACATGCATACATATACACGCATATATGCATCTACACACAACTCCACATTCCAAGTTCTTAGACATATATGCTAACATGGTAACAACATAATTCCCATGATAATCTAACCTTATTCAACTTGCCAAAACAACAATGCCCCTTCCCCATGTGTTTTTTGGCTCTACACACCCTACATGAACAAGCAGGAGCCAAAGTCAACTTATTATACTAACAAGGGAATAACCTTTATGCACAACATGAAATGTGTGGTTTGACTTACCTTAATTATTGACCACTGAAACATGGACTCTCCCTCAAGGCTCTCGGCTATATATAGGAGCACTAGAACACATGAGGATCACACCATAACACTCACCAAACTCACTAACACTTGAACCCACTCTTCCCTTCTTTGTTAACCATTGGCTGAGAACAAACACCCCCCAAAGGGTCTTGATCGATCATTCACCATCACCATTTAGGAATCACAAGCCACTAGCAAGCACCTAGGAGTCACATTGTGGGGATAACCATCTTGATTACTTAGTTAGCCTTCGGCTACACAAGTGAGGTACAAAAACCGATTTATTATATTTCTTTGCATAAATTTCGAACACATGTATGGTTCACCCGAAGGCACCCACTCGTACACATCACCAAGCCATTAGTTGTCAAGTAAAACTAACTTAAACACCTAAGTTTTATGATTAAAGTCAATGTCTTCATTTAAAGGTGCACACACATATGTATGCGAATACACACGTCTTAGAACACATATATGGATATCTACGTACACCCACACATACATATGAGTGTATGCGTTAGTATATATGGTTGAGGTTGGCCCAAGATAAGCCAAATTTTCTTAGTTTCATAACATATACTATGGCTCGTTTCATAAACATGTGTTAAAGATATTTGAAAACTCATGTGTTAACAAGCTTAACACAAGAGTTTTCTTGAAAACCTACTTTAGACACCAATATGTGTGTATGTACAGGGGCAAAATACATAAATATGTTGTTTTTATACAAAATTGCCAAAAAAAAATATATCCATATCTCACACTAAACTTACATAACTGAGGCATAAGTAACACTCCGTAACATTAAGTAAGTCAGGACACTTGTTTTACCATAAACAGACTAAACGTAGTCACATTAACGACAAAAATGAACATTTTCCAACACATATAGTGTGTGACACACATGGATAGTGGTTAGAACCAAACATAGACTTAAGATGCCTTTAATTGAACTTAGGGCATCCCAGACCAGACACACCGCATCAGATTCAGTTTAATCTAGCATCCAGACATCAAATGAGTTTTTCACCACCCCTTTTCACTGTTTTACATTTTTTCCGAGGGAAAAACATGCGTACAGTTTCAGTTATAATCATGACTATTATGTGAACATGAGGCATTAAGGTTCAGGATCCATTAAGCCCCCATGTCATATATCACACCATAACCATTAGCTATGGACTTAGCCATGAAACACCATAATAGATCTATTGGGTTGACACCCCCACTCTTTGTCAGTCGCTCTGACTAGATGACAGATATCAAAAGAGTGCTTGTATTTCACATTATTTCATTGTCTTTAGTGTACAATGGGCGAGGCACAATATGTCAAGGTTTGGTTATGGGCTCATGTTAGATCACATATCAATTATTGCCTTAGCTAGGCAATGATTTAGTCGGTTTTGGATTACATGTCCATCATATAGAAAACCTTTGAACTCACTAAGTTTATGTTGACCTATATTTTTACACTTTTTTTACCATAAACAGACTAAACGCAGTCACATTAACGACAAAAACGAACATTTTCCAACACATACAGTGTGTGTGACACACATGGATAGTGGTTAGAACCAAACATAGACTTAAGATGCCTTTAATTGAACGTAGGGCATCCCAGACCAGACACGCCGCATTAGATTCAGTTCAATCTAGCATCCAGACATCAAATGAGTTTTTCACGACCCCTTTTCACTGTTTTACATTTTTTCGAGGGAAAAACATGCGTACAATTTCAGTTACAATCATGACTATTATGTGAACATGAGGCATTAAGGTTCAGGATCCATTAAGCCCCCGTGTCATATATCACACCATAACCATTAGCTATGGACTTAGCCATGAAACACCAGAATAGATCTATTGGGTTGACATCCCCACTCTTGGTCAGTCGCTTTGACTGGATGACAGATATCAAAAGAGTGCTTGTATTTCACATTATTTCATTGTCTTTAGTGTACAATGCGCGAGGCACAATATGTCAAGGTTTGGATATGGGCTCATGTCAGATCACATATCAATTATTGCCTTAGCTAGGCAATGATTTAGTCGGTTTTGCATTACATGTCCATCATATAGAAAACCTGTGAACTCACCAAGTTTATGTTGACCTATATTTTTACAGGCATGTTTTTCAGGAAATTAGCATGGATCATGGAACTTGTGGGGGTCGCGTCGGAGCATTTATGGGATACCTCCTTTTGAACCGTTGTGTTGTTGTTTTAACCCTAAACATTTTTGTACAATGGTTTTGAAATTGAACAATTATCATTATGTTTGACAAACTTGATTGTTTAATGGAAGTTCTTGTTTTATTTTAATTAATGCTCGTGTGACTTTTGTTCTTGGAAATCATTTGAAGTCGCACCTCGCGTTTCTGCCTTGGCAGGGTGTGACAGATCGCCCAAAATTTAGTCAACTGGATGATCCTTGCTTGAGCGTGTTGTAACTGTGGTGCCAACTGGTAACTCATCTTCTAAGTTGGAGCCAATCTCTCCTGTAGTCTCATCTCCTGTAGTTGAATTAGTTCCGAATGGATTCATGAATGGTTCATCTTCAGTTTCAGTGATTTTTTCCTTTGAAGTAGACTGGTTATTTCCCGAAGGCTTTCAATAGCATCTATATTATCCTTTTCTGCAGAGATTGGAATAATTGATCTAGGTGTGACGGTGTCGTCATCATACTCATCAAATACTACAGCGTCATCAATAATCGGATCTGCAATAAAGGTATGAGGAACATTAAAGGACTTAAAGACAACATCATAATCAAACATCCAGTTGGGATCCTGTGCACTTGCCATTGGTATATAACTTGTTATTTTAATATCAAAAATGATTTCTACAATACCTTTGGTTTTATTAAAAACACATTTGTTTGGTGAGCCCGAGACATAACCGAGGAAAAATCTCTCGTCTGCCACCTCACCAAACTTAGGTTGATCTTTAGATTTTAAAATTGTGCGATGCATCCCAAATGGCTCAAAGTCCTTGATAATTTGGTTTTCGACGATCCAAGAGTTCATAGCAAGTTGTATTAACAACCTCCCCCCAAAAATGGACGGGAAGCTTAGAATCAGACAACATGGTTCTAGCTGCTTTAAACAAAGTCACGTTCTTCCTCTCAGCGACTCCGTTTTGTTGTGGCTCGTATGGTGCACTAAATTGATGTTCAATTCCTTTGTGAATGCAAAAGATTATAAAAGTGCTATTTTTGAATTCCATGCCATTGTCGCTTCGGATTCTCTTCATGTTGGTGTTGAACAAATTCTCTGCTTGTTGAATGAAGTTCATTAGGATCTATCCTGTTTCATCCTTTTTACCTAAGAAAAACACCCAAGAAAATCTTGAAAAATCATCAATAATCACAAGGCAATAGTATTTTCCACCTATGCTCCTAACGTTCACTGGACTGAAAAGATCTATGCGAATTAATTCAAAAGGGGCAGAAATGGAATTAAAAGCTTTGGGTTTGTGAGGTATCTTGTGTTTCTTTCCCTTTTTGCAAGGGACACATTTATCCTTAACCCCAAAACTTTTCAATGGAACACCTGTAACCAAACTGTTTTTAACGATGTAGTTCATTTTCCTGAAGAGGATGTGTCCCATCTTCCTTTGCCATAGAAGCGAGTCTGATGCAGATGCTTTGGATAATAAACATGTGGTCTCCACTGAAGAATCATCTTAAACATTCATGTCCATGATGTACGTATCATTCTTTCTTGGAGCCCTCATGATGATTCACTCTTTTGGAATTATGACACCTGGCTTGAACACTAGTGCTATAGTCTTGGTGAAGTGCACTGAATGTCCTTTGTCATAGATTTGGGAAACACTCATTAGGTTGTGCTTTAACTCCTCAACATAGTTCACTCAGTCCAGGGTGATGTTGCCATTTGTGACCTTCACACTTCCTGAGATGTGCCAGCCTTTGGCGCAGGCAAAGTTCACATAACCTCCATCACATTTGATGAACTCAATCAAAAGCCTCAATTCCCCTGTCATATTGTAACACCCCAACCGATGGCGGAAACATCGGGATGTCACGTATTGATGATTGTTCAATAGCTCATGGTAAATAATAAATTTCAATAATTGATTTAATTACATTACATACAATTGTTCTACAAGAATTTGTACATCAGAATAGAAAAAAAAATATACTAGCTACACATCACCAAGCATTAACTCTATTCTTCAAGCAAGCTATAACCTGAAACATGTTAAGTTTGAAAATATTTTGGGTCAACAAAAGTTGGTGAGAATTACATAGGTTTTGATAATTGAATAAAAACTTGTACAATTCGAGTGTCATGGCAAGTCTAGTCCATATGTGAAAACAAAAACATCGGGTAAATCGAGTGCATAATCAAACCTTGTGACTAGAATATTGTGGTCCATCCCATACGCTCATGGTTCACTCGATTATGTTATAAATTCGATAACAATCACCCACGCTACCTATGTAGGAGGTACACGTATCCGGGTGGGATTGTCAGTCCAATAGATCTATCATTGTATACCGTCGGCTGATCAATGTTAATGATTATGCTAGAATAATGTGCTTACCCTAGTAATGTCTAAGACATAATGCAACATAGAATAACACATAGACACTTATGATTGAATTGTAAATTGAATGTTGTAACATGTTTCACCCCAAAATAGTGAAATGGAAAAGGGGCTATGTAAAACTCACCTGAAATTCACTGTGTAAGTATTAGCAAGTAGCAACAAGTCTGAACTTGGATTAATTGAACTCTTGTATCCTATTACAAATAAACGATGCCTTAAATTCTAATGCAAATAAGCTTGTTTTTGTTATGGTTGTAAAGATAGTTTATCCAACTACCTAGACACGTATTGAAAGAATACGTGTCTTAATAAGTGTGTGACTTAACGAACCAATAGTACTTGGTTTAGTTTCTTGAAAATATGCGTGTCGGTACAGTTATATATATAATGTACACTTTAATATTATATTCAGTTTCACGACTTGAAATTAGTTAGAAGGACATATTTAAGATAGTGAAAAAAATAATATGTGTAACTTGATTCGCATGTATGATGTTTATTTATGTACGCTTTTATATCATGACAAAAATAAGGTTTGAATAGCGTTTATTTGTAAAGCATAGCTTCTTTTGTACGAAATAATAGATTTGACCATCCGATATGTTTCTTATATTTTATAAAAATTTGGGCAGAGTCTCCTCTGTTTTTGCAAGAAACCAGACAACGCAAGTCGTCTATTTTATCCCAAAACAACAATAGACCAAACAAAAACCAATACAATTTATAGTCTTTAAACGCGACAAAAGGTTCAAGTTATCAAGATTGTAATAAACGAGAACTATATGTTTTGAACAAGTAATATACATATATATAGTCCGTTTTCAAAACATGTCACTCAAATTTATCAACGCTTTAGAAACTCTAGATACTATACGACTCGCTTAATGTTGTGCTTGGATATATTCATATGTATGTTTCAAACAATTCAATAGTTAGTGTCGTGAACATGTTCATAAGTATATATATTTATACATTTAACCATTTTATCGCCTCATCGTTACATTAGCCATTTTATACACATAAGTCGGTTCGGTTCGTTTGGTCCTTTGAAAAGATATATTTGTATACACGATATGAAGCGATAAAAAAATTAAATCGAAGTCATGGCGTGCGTGTTATACCTTCCCGAGTCGCGTAATCGCCTCGTAACTCATGTTTACAGAAATCTGACCAGTTTGACCAATGTTGACCAGGTTTGACCTGGTCTTGACTTGGTTGAAATGACTCGGCCAGAAACCAGCTGGCCAGACCTGACCCGAAAGAGAGAACAAGATATGAGCCCTGTTGCTGCTGCTTGTTTATTTGCGGCCAGTCACCACCACCATTCCTCGACAACAGCGTCAATCGAACACAACAGTCACGAGACCCGACTCCAACCACTAAACCAAACATTACCCCTTCTACTACACCATCTGACCTGAAACAGAAGAACAGATCTGGTCTGTTTGACCGGCGTTGATCCGAGAAGGAAAACCCATCTGACCGTAGCTCCATCTAATCAGAACGAAAATAGCACCACCACCTCGTCGCTGCACTAAAATAAACCGAATCTCACGTGCGTGGTCGGCTGGTGATGTGACTGTGTGCGTGGAGGGTGTGCAACAGAAGTAGAGGGAGTGAGGAGAAGGAAAGATGGGGATATGGTGGTTGTTGGTGGCGGGGCTTAGTTGCTCGGGTGGTGGTCAGCGGCGGCAACGCTGCATCTAGGGTGAAAGAGAGTAGGGACTGTATGGCGTAAATGGATGCTCGGGTGGTGGTGATTGTTGGCGGCAGCGCCGCCTGGGGTGAGAGAGAGTGTGCGGGAGGAGTATGGTGGAGGAATGTGGTGGCTCGAGTCTTGGTTGTTGGTGGCTGCAGAGTTAGAGAGGAAGAGAGGAGGTGCTCGAGTGGTTGTTTCTTGTTCCTGGTCGCTGCTTTCCAAAGAGAAATGGAGAGGAAAAGGGTTGGGGGCTAGGGTTTGTGATGATGAAGATGAGATGAGGGGGAGAAGATGAGTTAAAGGGTTTAAATAGGTAGGGTATTGGAGTAGGTTAAGTGGTTGGGTACCGCGTATACGAGCCAGTTACTGACTCGGTCTTGTTTAAATTACATAACTTGTTTAACTGCTAAAATAGTTATTTTGTTAAATTTATTTATATAAACCGACTTAAAACGAGTATTTAGACTATACATTTGTTATATATATTTATAGTCGTGTTTAAAATTTATATGGATAGGTGCCATTAACTGATACACTATCACTTACAGCGCGTTATTTGGCGAATTTAATTAATTTAAGTTTATTACTGAATTAAGAATGTATTTTTTGTTAATGAGATATTATTGTTAACGAATTAATGCATCGTCTTATGAATAAAATATTATTATTATATTATTCGAGAAGCGCCGGGCGTTACACATATGCCTGGAGCAGCCGCTATAAACGAACCAGCAGTCGATAATCCTCCTTAGCAGCTCCCGCATTCACAAAAAGAATTAGTTAGAGAATGGGACCCAAGCTTTCAATGTCTTGGGTCATCCCATTTCATCAACAAAGGTAAACTCCCTCTAACACCCATCACTCCCCTTTGGAGTCCTGGATCTTGGTGGGCTGTTTTTTTTGTGGTTTGTTATAGTGATTGTGGGGCCTTTGATTCTGAGGACTGACATATCCTCTTTGATTCACTGGCCCACTAGACATTTTTCAAGGAGATTAAGGGCTATTAAGGTTAATTAGATGTGTAATTAGGGTTAGGGATTGATTCCCAGTGATTAGAAATGTAATTAACTTAATTAGGGTTTCCAAGCCCTAATTCACAAAACTATGTCCAAAATTATTGTCAATCTTTAATGAATTAAGATTGTTTAGCCTGGGTTAGTTTATATTTTCCAGATAATCACGAACGTTCATTTCACTAGGCTTTATTGCTACGTGACAAAGTGACGACCAAAATCAATATAATGCATTTAAAACATTACAGCAAAGTCCCATTGTTCGCTGTAATGGTGAATGACTGAGTAATATATGGTAACATTTGCATGTTCCTGCTTGTTTGGCTTGAGTTGTATCTATCAACATTACAACAAAGTCTCATTATTCACTACGGTGGTGAATGAATGAGTAATATACTGTAACAGTTGTTTGTTTTGGTATGTTTAGCTTGACTTGTGTCAACCAATGTTACAACAAAGTCTCAATGTTCATTGCAATGGTGAATGACTGAGTAATGTACTATAACAATTTCCATCCCTTATTTCGATTATTTTTGGCCGATGTTTCTAAACTAGTTATGTGCTTGGATTTCTGTGCAAATAGTGGTGGAAAGTGTGTTCTTTGGAATACAATACTCGGTATTTACCCTAGAAACCTATATTATACACGTCAGGTTCTTAGCCTATGTGTTGGTTTTAGTTTCTAAGTATTTACCGTTTACTTATAAATTTAAAACTTGTTTAAAGTTTTAGTAAAAATCAGTCTTTTTCCCAAAACCAATGTTTTGGAGTTAACCCATCAAGTTTTTGGCACCAGGAAAAATGACATCTTTTTAATTACTAAAACCAGACACACCAGTAACCTAATAACAACTTTTGTTCATGTTCGCACCGACCTTTATCCACAAATAATCAAAAGGAAAAACCTCGACCCGACAACCCAAGATGGAATCCATATTGATAACCGCCTCACTATCGACCCCAATACCAAACAAATGAGACTTCCTAATGTTTATTTTTAATCCGGAACAAATATAGAAAATTCTAAGAAGTCTAGCGGTTTTCTTAATATTAATCTTCGACCATTCCCCCACATTCAACGCATCATCTGCGTATAATAAATTTGGCATCGATGGCCCCCCATTGGAGACTCTAATTTCTCTAATTTCCCCTAATCACAAGCCTTACCAACCATTCACAAGAACGCTTCTATGACAATAAGGAAGAGAAATGGTGAAAGAGGATCCCCTTGTCTAATCCCCTTTTGACATTGAAAATCACACGTGGGGGACCCGTTCACCATAACTGAAGATCTAGCAGATTCGAGGATGCCCTTAACCCACATACACCACTTAGAAGGAAACCCCGTTTGCCTCATGATCGAGATAATAAACCCCCAATTGACGTTATCATACGCCTCTTCAAAATCAATTTTTAGAAAAAAAATGCCTTCCTCCTCGTCTTTTTAAGCCACCCATACACCTCATTTAACATAAGGGGGCCCATCCAACAAATATATCTATCTTTAAGGAAAGTCGTTTAAGTGTCAGAAATAATATTGTACATCGTATCCTTCACTCTCATAGCCAAAACCATAATAATGATTTTATTTATAATCCCCACTAATGTGATAGGTCTATAATCCTTCAGGCCAACAGGAGTCTTGATTTTCGGAATAAGAGTTATAAATGAGATACTACAACCTCTATTTATAATACCTGTGTCGTGAAAATTATCAAACAACTTCACAATATCATATTCTAAAGAACTCCAAAAATGTTTAATCAACCTGAAATTAAAATCCTCAGGCCCTGGAGCTCTGTCAGACTCACAATCAAATACCGCTTCCTTAATCTCGTCCATAGAAAATGGTCTAATAAGCAACTCACAATTAGCCGAAGAAACTTGGTTAATGTTCACCCATATTAGATCAGGCCGAACCGAATGTTTTTCAGTAAGTGAACGCAACATCTATTTATGTTCGTTTCTTTAATTTAACGAACGGAATTTTTTTCAGTAAGTGAACGCAACATCTGTTTATGTTCGTTTCGTTAATTAAATGAGTGAAACAAACGAACTCTCCGTTAAACCGTCTATGAACGATTCACTGAAAATTTAGCTTACGCTGTGTTCCCGAGTTTTATTAAAGGATGGAAGAGAAAGAATCACCCTCCTCTTTCTTTCTCTCTAATTCCTTCCAAATTGGAAAGATTGAAAATCACCCTAAAAATCTCTTTATTATCCCTCTCATTCCCTCCTACAAAAAAAAACTCTGGAACACATTTTTTCCTCACTTCCTTGCCAATTGTTTCTCTTACATCCTTTAATGAAACTCTGAAACTGAAAGTGAGTGCAAGTGCGGAGCTTGTTAAATCTCGTGGCGAAATTTTTTTTTGGTGATGACTAGAGGCGTGACGAATTGTTATCGTTTACAAATTACAAATCAAACACTGACTGACAGATACAACCACCAATCGCAGTTCAAGATCCCGCCGGCATCATTTCTTATCTAAACCTCGCATTTCAGGTATAATCGTAACCTTATTCTGTATCCTTATCTTTTCTCTTTCATTATTTACTGTTTTCACCTTCAAAATACGTTTTTTTTTTTCAATATTAGTAGTTTACAACATAGATCAGTCCATTAATTGGATACTGATTATTTAATCCTGCGCTAGTTATCGTACAAGGTTTTAATCTTGCTGAATGAAATCATACGACGTGACATTTAATACAATAGAATGTTATGATAATGTTGAATTCAAAAGATATATGAGTGATCAGTCTACTAGAAACAGGTTTTTAACAAACAAACGAACCTACCTATATAATCCCACTCATAGCATATAATTATTGATATGGTCTAGGGTTGGTAGGATGAGGAAGAGGGGACATTGAAGGGGGAGGGCAACCCCCTCCCCATTTGTTTTGGGCGTGGCCCCCTTCCCCGTGGAGATCTTTCCGGGCGTGAGGCTCTTTGACCCATTATTTTTTATCTCAAGTTCAAAGTGCCACGCTATTATTACTTAATATTCATATTTCATATAGCGAAGATAATTCTTCCTGGCCTTAACCGAAAGCGGTGGAGGCCCAAGTCTACATACATACAAGCCTTGGATCAATAGAATTCTTCAGTTGCTTTTTTTTTTTTTTTTTTTGCTGAATGGAATATTTTAATTCGTTGCTTTTTTGCCCCTTGCCTTTCACCACTCCCTCCTTTTTCCTATGTGGTGGGTAAAATCACCTTTTCCTAGGTAGCGCCTACATGGCGGGGCAAAAGCCCCTTGCTCTTGCCCACCACTCGTTGTGGTCAGGCTGCTACAGTTTGAGACCCCGGTTTTGAGACAAATTGCTAGTCGTTAATAAATTAGAAACTTTGTTCTTTAACTTAATCTATTTACACGCTAGATGGCCTGATCAACTCTAATTTGTAGGAATTAACCTCAGTTCAGAATCAGATCACTCAATATGACTTCCAATGCTGGTAATGAGAACTGCCTCGGGTGGGCAGCAAGGGATCCATCCGGATTCCTTTCACCTTACAAGTTCAACCGCAGGTTTGCTTCTTTTTCCAGTCAACTGTAGTTGTATGACGAAAGATTTTAGTTATCTTTGACAAAATTTAACAGGGATGTTGGTGCTGATGATGTTTCAATTACCATTACACATTGTGGAGTTTGTTATGCGGACGTTGCGTGGACTCGAAATGTACAAGGGCACTCCAAGTATCCTTTGGTACCCGGGTATCGACAAATACTTTGACAAATTATTATCAATTGTATCTAATATATCAGTAACCAAAAACAAGTAGTAAATTTCAGTGACTTATTCATGTTTAAGATAAATAATTTTGTTATCTCTTCGTGTACTGCAGTCATGAGATTGTTGGAGTCGTCCAAACTGTTGGTTCAAACGTCCAACGGTTCAAAATTGGGGACCACATTGGTGTAGGAACATATGTGAACTCTTGTAGAGAGTGTGAATATTGTGATGAGGGGCTTGAAGTTCAATGCTCAAAAGGGGCTGTATTCACATTTGATGGTATTGACACCGATGGCACGATAACTAAAGGAGGATATTCGTCTTATATTGTCGTTCACGAAAGGTAAGTTTGTTTGTCAAAGAAATTTGACAGGTCGAGTTATGAAATACAGATCTAACTCTATATTAACCTGCAGATATTGTTATAAAATACCAGAAAACTACCCTTTAGCTTCTGCTGCTCCTCTGCTATGTGCTGGAATCACTGTTTGGACACCCATGATAGGGCATAAGATGAACCAGGCCGGTAAGTCTCTAGGAGTTATCGGGCTTGGTGGCCTCGGGCACATGGCTGTTAAGTTTGGGAAGTCGTTTGGGCTAAAGGTAACGGTTTTCAGTACTAGTTTGTCAAAGAAAGATGAAGCATTGAATCTTCTCAAAGCTGATAAGTTTATCATCTCGAGTAACAATGAGGAAATGAAGGTGAAAACCGTATAGGTTGTTTGTAACACGTTCAAACTTGATTAAATGTTTGTTTAATAACTTGGCACTTTCTCTACAGGAAATGGAGAAATCACTTGACTTCATAATCAACACAGCATCTGGGAATATCCCGTTTGATCAGTATCTGTCGTTGTTGAAAACTGGTGGTGTACTATCGTTGGTCGGGTTTCCAAGTGAAGTGAAGTTTCATCCTGCAAGCCTTAATCTAGGTAAATAGTGATTTGTACCCACGAATGCTATAAGGGTTGGGTTCATGAGATGGTGGGTCAACGCAAAACATGATATGAATCCGAAAATCGTGTCACGTGAACTTGAAACCTTGGTTTAAAAAAGCGCGCCTGAGGCGTGAGGCTCCAAGAAAAACGCTTTTTTTTTGCCAAAATGCGCTGAACTACATGAAGCGCCGCCTCGGGCGCTTGAGACGCGCGCTACAGTAGCGCCTCAGCCAAAAAACCCTTTTAAACTGCTTTATTTGGCCCGCTACAGTAGTGCCTCGTCGTTTTTATGTTTTGAATATGCTTTTTAAGTGTTCAAATGTGTTTTATAATCATGTTTTTGTGCTTATGATTGATTAACATGTAGAAAATGTCATATTGACATATATAAATATTTTTTTATAATTTTTTTAATACTATACGTGAAGCCCCGCGCTTCGAATTTTGGACCAAAAACGCCTCGGAGCGCCTCGCGCTTTTTTAAACCAAGCTTGAAACGACACGAATATTCACAGGTTTACAAGAACACAAACCCATTTACCCAATTACATTTATTATATTTTCGTATTAAAATACTCTATATTTGTTAATTTAATAGTTGGTGTGAATTTCTCTTTTAATTTCTAAATTTTAACATAAGATATTCCAACTATATTATTTTATCACATACAAATTATTTCAAGAAAATAAAATAAGTAAATAAACTGGTTAAACGGGTCAACCCGAACAGGATCATGTTCATCAGGTTCGACCAAAAACTGGTCCGAACCTGTTTAGATTACTCTCAAACCCATGATTTTGTTGTTAGGTTAGTGTCATGTCATAAATTCACAGCAATACTTGTTACCTGTACCATAGTCCTCAAGTAATGACCAAGAATCATACATACAAGATATATTAACATATGCAATTGAAACTGCAGGCATGAAAAGCATCTCTGGTAGTATTACTGGTGGCACAAAACAAACACAGGAAATGCTGGACTACTGTGCAAAACATGAGATCTACCCGAACATAGAGATCGTCCCGATTCAGTATGCAAACGAGGCTCTTGAGAGGTTAATCAAGAAAGATGTCAAGTATCGATTTGTGATTGATATTGCCAACTCACTCAAGTGAATGTACATATTACACCAAAATACGAGGTTGGTTTCCCGATACCCGTTACCTATTCATGGAATAATATCATGGAAAACTATGTTGGTGTTTAACCACATGGAACCTTAAGCATGTACCAAAAGTAATATGTGTTTGTAATCGTGAGAACCGTTTCTTGCAAACTTTGATCATAGTAAAAGGTGTGTTAGATTAGATGCAAGCGGTTCTAATTTACTGCATGTTAAAAAGGATTTTGGTTATGGTTTTCCACGCGATGGCATAGAACGAGACGGGTTTTGTGCAATGGCATAGGACGAGGCAACAGATGTATGATTCCTTACTTTGACAAGAAACCTATGAATACATCATCTTTGTTTTATATCAAACCAAAATTTGTTAGGACACACTAGTTATCAAACACTATATATGTGTAATCATGAACGGTTTACATCAATTGACTAGGATGGGGAAACCTGAACTTGATAGGTAAACTGAATTGTAAAACGGTTTTTTACGTACGCCAATATGTGGGGTTAATTATTAATAATATAGATATGGTAGATTATTGCTTGAGTATTTAGTTCTTTAAGTCGTTTTTGGGTGGGTTTGATTCTGGTAACCAGAATCCGAGTGAGTAAAGTTTTAGCACAACTGTATAAACAAAGTAATGTTGTACCGGAGTAAATTTTTTTGTATAAATACATCACAATCTTCATGATGTTGGATTTGAACCCCTGATATTTGGTTGTGAGACACACATAACCACCATAATGTCTCCTTAAGATCTGGTTACCTGGTATCTATATCATCATTATCATTATAGTCGGGTAGTGTCACCAATAGCAAAGATAAGGTATGGTCTGAGGAGAGTAAGACGTAGAAAGTTTTACATCTACCCCGTGGGAATCAAAAGGTTGTATCTAGTGAGACCCCCCGACTCGATAGTGGTTATACATCAAACCTTGGACATAAGGTACATAACACTTAGTACTCGGGACAAACCCAATTGGTGCATGTATCCTCTTGTCATAGTAATCGGGACAAACCTGGTATCTATATCATAGTTGTTAAAAGCATTCACCTCTTGCGCCTAGACCTATTTTTCAGGGGGAGGGATACTAGTGTGCTTTAAGTCGAGGAAATTGTGCTTTAATTCTTTAGGTGGTGGTTTATGCGCAAATTCCGACGAGATCCCAAACTCCGAAGAGTTTAAAACCAAATTCTCCAAATTCTGGCTAGATTCCAACCAAATTTCTACTTTTATCCAAACCAAACTACTTTTATCACTAATATTTCAAAACGTTTTATACTAATTAGATGATATTCAATGTTATATAATAGCTCTTTTATTTATATAAATAGTAGTGTTGTTTTTCTAATACACATAATGTATCTTTAATTTTTTCTTTTTTTTTTCTAGTTCGCTCTTTTTTAATATCATGCCCTCGCTTTTTTAAGCACCTAGGCGTAGGCGAGGCCTATGGGCATAGCGCATCTGATTTTTTTTTTTTTTTTTGGAAGGCAAATTTCATTAAAAACACAACCGGGAAACTCCCAAGACGGGAGCCCCAAACCAAGAACAATTACATCACATCAAAATAAAACGACTTCCAATCGTTCCAATCCACCCCACCTTTTTTATCCCTATTACAAAACCACAAAAACGAAAGATATTTAATATCCGCAACAATCTCCACAACACTCCTCGTCTTTTTAGCAAAAATACGATCATTCCTAGCTTTCCATAACCTCCAACAAGCCACCATAAAGATCCCGTACAAGATCTCTTTCTTACGAGGAGACCACCCCGACGCTTTAACCACCTCCATAATATCTCTAACAGAGAAGAGAAATATCGGCGGAAGATGCACCCAATTAGCTATACCGTGCCACATGCCAGAGGCCATAATACACCCCGTGAAAATATGATCCACGCTCTCCTCTTCACATTGACAATACTCGCACAACGTGTCTCCATTCCAAATATGCCTTTGACGAAGAGCCACCTTAGTAGGAATACTATCTAACATAACTCTCCACAAAAACACATTACACTTCAATGGAACCCATTTACACCATCGAAAACCACTCGAGACACCATATCTCCCAACCCTTTCGGAAGCCAACCACTGCTTCGCAATTGAGACTGAAAAGTCTACGGGCCCCTTATCAAACCAGGCCCATCTATCTGGGCTCTCCAATGTACTACAGCCCGCCACCAATCTATGACATTGGATAAGTTCACTAATTTGTAGGTTAGTACTCGGGTAAGCCTTCCAATCCCACTGCACCGGCCCAAGCTCATTAACACCCACGATACGGTCAGCCACATAACACATCTTCCGTTTATCAAGCCTGAAAAGATTAGGAAACATGAACTTTAACGGGACCGGACAAACCCACGGGTCCAACCAGAACCTAATTTGGGCCCCATTTCCAAGCAACCCACGAAACATGTTAGAACCAATAGAATCCCCCACACGAATACTATTACAAGTTTTCACCACTTTATACCATGTACCATTAAAACGCGCTTTACTCGGGAAAGACTCCCATTGCCGAGCCGACCCATGAATATCATCAATCACCCTTTTCCACATCGACCCCTCCTCTACTCTATACCTCCAAAGCCACTTTAAGATAAAAGCATTATTACTATCCCCAAGACGGCTAAGACCCAAACCACCAAACTTTTTAGGAAGCGAAACTCTATCCCAAGCCACCCAGTGAACTTTCTTATTATCCGAATCACCACCCCATAGGAATCTTTTAATAAGCGCCTCAAGATTATTAATCACCGTAGAAGGCGCCTTGAAAAGGGAAAAATAATACGACGGCAAGCTTTCCATAACTGATTTAATTAAAACCAACCGACCACCAATCGACAAAACCTTGGACTTCCATTTAGACAGTCTATTCTTGAAAATATTAATCACCGGATCCCAATTTCTAATCCTCCCCATGTTACATCCCATCGTAATACCCAAATAAGTGAACGGCAACTCCTTCGCACAACACCCCATAGACCGGGCCTGCTCCATAACGTCGCCCAGCTCCTTCCCCACCCCAAACAAATTAGACTTGTGTATGTTTATACGAAGGCCCGAACACAAATGAAACACTCTAAGAATCCGCCTCAATGTCTCAAAATTACTGCTAGACCACTCCCCCATAATCATGGCATCATCCGCATATAACAAATGAGAAAGAATCACACCACCATTCGGGAGACTAATACCATTAAAACACCCCAACCTACACGCCCTTCTCATCATACCAGCTAAAGCTTCCATAACTATAATAAATAAGAACGGGGATATAGGATCACCTTGTCTAATGCCTTTTTCACACGAAAATTCAAACGTAGGGGACCCGTTAACCAGGACCGAGGATCTAGCAGAAGCCAACACACCTTTAATCCACCTACACCAGACCTCAGGAAAACCCATTTGCCGCATAATAGACACCAAAAATTCCCAGTTAACATTATCATAAGCCTTGGCAAAATCAATCTTAAACATGAACAGCTCTTTACCACTACTTCTAGCCCAAGAAAGAACCTCACTAATAATAAGCGGGCCATCAAGAATATATCTACCTGCAATAAAAGCTGTCTGCGCTTCAGAGATCAAACTATCAATCACCTTCCTTAACCGATTCGCTAACACCTTCGAAATGACTTTGCTGATGACACCAATCAAATTAATAGGGCGATATTCTCCAAGCTCCACCGGGTCTTTGACTTTAGGCACCAGTGTGATAAAAGACGAGCTCGCTCCCCTGCTTATCTCACCTGTCTCAGCAAAAACTTTAAAAATCTCCACAAAGTCACCTGAAAACAAATGCCAAAATTTTTTAATAAAACAAAAATTAAAGCCGTCAGGACCCGGCGCCTTATCACTCCCACAGTCCCAAACTGCTTCTTTTATTTCATTCTCAAGAAACGGCGCAATGATACTATCCGCAGCTATCGGCTCCAATTTCTTAATATCTTCAACCATAATAGTCGGCCGTAATTTAATATCTTCAATAAACTTTTCTCTAAAAAATCGAACCACCTCTCGCTTCACCACCTGAGGCTTCATCTCCCATTTATCCTTAATAATTAACCCCGGAATCGCATTAGAGACCCTTCTCGCATTAATGACACCATGAAAAAAAGAAGAATTTTCATCCCCCTCCTTCGCCCACCTAACCCTCGCTTTCTGTTTCAAGTCTCGGACATGAAGCATCTCCAACTCCTTGACCCTTTTACCCGCCTCTTCCATAACCCAAACCTCAGCCTCAGTTAGATCACGATTCTCCAAAGTCAACTCCAACTCCTTCATCTCCAACCTAAGCGCATCAATCTCTTCCTTCTCTTTCTTAACTTGGTTACTATACCAATTTTTAATACTGCTACGTAAAAACTTGAATTTGGCCATAAGCTTCAAGTCAGGGGCATCCGAATTGAAATCCTTAGTCAAGACACTTTCCACAACCTCCACAAACCCATCACGATGAAGCCACGAATTATAGAAGCGAAACGGTTTAGGGCCAAAATTCCGCGACTCAATCTTTAACAACACCGGGCAGTGATCCGACTCAACCCGATCCAACACTCTATATTCCGCATTACTCCACTTAGCCATGACCGACCACGAAACAAACACCCGATCAAGCCGACTCAGCTTGTTACCGGCAATATACGTGAATTTCCTACCCCGCAACCCATACTCATGAAGCTCGGCATCGTCCAAAAAATCATTAAATTCTCTAGTCTCCCCGTCATGAAACTTGGAATTACGACGTTCCGAACGATCCCTAACACAATTAAAATCACCCGCAATAATCACCAACTCGTCATCGTTTGAATACAATCGTTTAATTTCTTCCCAAACCACCCGCTTATCAACAAGTTTCTGCGGACAATAAACATTAATAAACAACACCTTTTGACCATCATTAACCAAATGGCCCGAAACCCCAAGGATATATCTATGTTTAACCACGGACTCCTTCTTGAACAGTTTAGAGTTCCATATACACAACAACCCACCCGACCGCCCTACCGCATCGACAAAATCAAAATCAAAGTCCCCTACACCCCAAAAACTACCAATATTAACCCCCTCCAAGGATTGGAATTGAGTTTCCTGTAACATCACAAACGCAGCCTCATTAACCAATTTTAAGTTTCTTAACCACGCACTCTTAGTCGTGGATCCCAGCCCCCGAATGTTCCAAGATATGCAATTCATGAGGACACCGATTGAAAGCCTTCATCGTTGATCATTTGTCGGAAAGAATCCTCGTATTCACCAAGGTTAGTCGCACCCAACTCATGACCCAACTCCACTGTTGCATTAACCTCTCCATTCACTTTTGAGTCGACCTGTTTGTCCCCCACGTCTACCCCATTAATATCCTGTTGCGTCCGAGTCTCCTTCAACGAATTAGAATGTCCGCCTTGAATATTAAAAATAAAACGATCTATATCGTAAGGATCGTCACCCCCATCTCTAGCCCGTTTCTTAGGCCTATCCGCTCCCGAAGGCGAAATAGACTTATCGCCACGAACCTTTTTACGAAACCGGCCACGTTTGCATTTCCTCGCTCCCGAAAATTCAGTAGGATCCGGCATACAAAAACTTTCCCCAGTCTGTTCTCCCAATCTGTTGTCACCCTGCGCTTGTTGTTCAACCTCAGCATGCAAGCCATGCAAATTATTTCCCCCTACATCCTCCTTCTCAGCAACCACGTGCACTTGCTCGCTATGACCACCATCATTCATAATACTCTTGTCACTCCTCGACTCTACCACCCTCTCCGCTACCTGAGGCCCAATACAAACCGGGTTCCACACCCCTACTTCTTCCTCGACTAACACCAACGACGTCACATTCCGCCATATCAACTTACAACTTTGATTGATACGAGTCATAGAACTAACAAGAACCCCAATCTTGACGCTGGACAAATCCTCCAAGGTCTCACCAATCCCCGCTGACTGAACCACCCTACCATACTTAGCTCCAACCATCTCCACCACCCTATCATCTAACAAGTACATCGGAATGCCGGAGATACGTAACCAAGCAATTCGATCAACCGGATAATTCTGACCCTCCCAAACCACCAAAGACTCAAATACATGAGACCACACATCTTTGGTGATCAAGAAGTCCATCATCGCTACTTTATCATCAAATATCAAAAGAACGGACAACCCACCAACATACCGAACCTTCACATTTAACAATCTCACTTCAACTAACCAACTTCTAAGAGCCATTAGAGCTTGTAAATCCCTTGTACGAGCGGCCAAAGCCCACCCCTTCCATAATGGATTACCAACGAACCCATCATCCACAACAATCTCAGTAATCGGACCCTCTTTATTCAACCCCAGCAACGTGTCTTTAAACGTCCTACCATCATCAACACGAACCCCATTCTGATCCCCATCAACTACCGGAACCTGATCATCTCTTACATTCCCACCCACGTTGTCATCCTCTACCGGAACCCACTTCTTCTCATCATTCCTATTAACCCGCTCCCCATCCACAAACCTAGCCAAAACTATAAACAGTTTGTACGACCCAATCCACACATCCTTCATATCCCTCTCTAAAGCAATCGGATCTTTAACATGGATAAACGACACAAAACCAAAACGTTTACCTAACTTGTCGTACTTCCTTGCAATATACGTACCCTGAATACTCCCATACCTCTTAAGCACTCCAAACACATCCGCCGACGAACACCCTTCAGGGAGGTTTGACACAAAATACTTGGTCACCGTTTCTTCACTCGGCTTCGATCCCGCAACATGATTACGTTTCTTTCCTTTCCTGCTATGAGCATCATACCAGATCCCTTCCTTGAAACGATCCCTGCTCGCCATAATGAAACTTGAAATCCTTTTCGTCTTTGCCGCCTCCTAATATACAGTTTTGTAGTTGGATTGTATGATGATACAATTTAAATCCGGGAAAAGGATTAAAATTATGACAATCCGTCCCGTTATAACTACTACGGTACTACCCTCAACCAACCGTAGGAGAAAAAAAAACGGGTTTTGGTACAATTATGAAGATGGTTCAGACATTTGGACATAAACGTTGTTGTTTCCAACCTCTAGTTTTGTTGTCACTTGTCACTTATTATTATTAGGCCCGGTCTATTTCAATCCCCCCCCCCCACTTTCTATTTTCACCCCCCTCTCAAGCGAGGCGCTTTGCCCCCATTTCGGGGAGGTCAGTACGAGGTCAGAAAAAACTGAAATTTTAAAAGCGAAGCGCCTCGCTTAGGCCTAAGCGAGGCGCTTCGAATCTAACTTATTTTTTGGTAGTTTTTTGGTGTTTTAAATTTTAAAAGCGAAGCGCCTCGCTTAGGCCTAAGCTAGGCGCTTTACCCCCAAAGCACCTCTCTTTGGCCAAAGCTAGGTGCTTTGGCCCTTTTATTTAAAAAAAATATATATTGTTTTAATTAAATTTAAATGGTTTTACTTAATTAAAAAAATATTTTAATTCATTTTTAATTGTTTTAACTAGTTTCCAATCAAAGAAAAATTAGTTTGGCGTGTTTCGGTTCGTTTATTGCTCGTTTGTAGTTTTCAGAACATACAACCGAGAATGAACAACTTTCATAAATATATGTACGTAACACATGAAGTGTGCAATCAATACCATGTTTTACCAAATTTCAAATTTTACTTCTCTAATCGATATACTAGACTTCCGGACATTGCTTAACGCGTTTTGGTTCGTTTAGTTGCTCATTTCAGAGCAAACAACCGAGTTTGAACAACTTTCATAAAGCAATGTACGTAGCACATGAAGAGTGCAACCAATACCATATCTTATCAAATTTCAAATTTTACATCTTTAATCGATATACTGGACTTTCGGACCTTGTTGACGCGGTTTGGTTCGTTTAATTGCTCGTTTGTGGTTTTCAGAACAAACAACGGTGAATGAACAACTTTCATAAATAATAATAATATAACTTTTAAAGTCAGGTGCTTTACCCCCAATTAAACTATCGTTACCTGATCAGGTCCGGTAACGAACCGTACCAGTTTCAAATTGACCGCCCGGTAACGAACCGTATAGGTTTCGAACTGACCAGCCCGTTATCCACCCAGATTGTACCGACCCGATCAGGTCCGGTAACGAAACGTACCGGTTTTGAACTGGCCGGACCGTTATCCACCCGGATCGTATCGACCTGATCAGGTCCGGTAACGAACCGTACCGGTTTTGAACTAACCGCCCGGTAACGAACTGTATCGATTTCGAACTGACCGGCCCGTTATCCACCCAGATTGTATCGACCCGATCAGGTCCGGTAATGAACCGTACCGGTTTCGAACTGACCGGCCCGTTATCCACCCAGATTGTATCGACCCGATCAGGTCCGGTAACGAACTGACCGGCCCGTTATCCACCCGGATCGTATCAACCTGATCAGGCCCGGATACGAACCGTACCGGTTTTGAACTGACCGGCCCGTTATCCACCCAGATTGTATCGACCCGATCAGGTCCGGTAACGAACCGTACCGGTTTTGAACTGACCGGCCCGTTATCCAACCGGACCGTATCGACCTGATCAGGTCCGGTAACGAACCGTACCGGTTTCGAACTGACCGGCCCGTTATGCACCCAGATCTTATCGACCTGATCAGGTCCGGTAACGAACCGTACCGGTTTCAAACTGATCGCCCGGTAACGAACCGTATCGGTTTCGAACTGACCAGTCCGTTATCCACCCGGATCGTATCGACCCGATCAGGTCCGTTACAACAGAGTGCTGACTGCTGAGAAGGGACGAGGGGTTTTTTCGACATAGATGAACAGACAACAGAGGAGCTGAGAAGGGACAAGGGTTTTTTTTTTGTTAAAAGTTTTTTTAGGTTTAGGTTTTTCAAGTGTGCTTTGAAGTTGGGTTTTTCTAAAGAAAAATCATCAGGAAAAATAAATGAGTTAAATCAAACACTTGGGTTTTACCTCTTAAAATGGGCCAACGGGGGTCGAAACCGTATACCTATTTTTTTTTTCAAAAAAAACGAGGGTCCAAACCGTATATACCTATTTTTTTTAAAAAAACCGGGGGGTCGAAAACGTATATACCTAAAAATTTCTATACGGATACTATATAATCGACACTTTTAAGCGAAAATTCGGGGGGGTCGGTCGCCCCTCCCCGCCCCAACAAACCTGCGCCACTGGTTGAGCATCATCAATCTGGTATTAGTGGTTGGAAACTGTGATGACAAAGCTGGTGTGTGTTGAAACAAGGTATGGATATGGAGAACATGGAATGGGATGATTTCGATTTTCGTACAAAGATTCCATAAGTAAAAGTCAGTTGTTATCGGAGAGATAGCTGTCAACGATCAAGGCAACATACTTGAAATCAATGGGAAGGTAAACAATTCCTGCTCATCTTGATGAATATCTTCATCAATCTCCTTGATTTCTTTTTGCAACCGGTACAACGAACTCTGAAGGTTTGCGCGTTAGCGCCGATCTGATTGTTAAAAGTATCAAGACTATGAAATTAGTAAAACAACTTTTCAGTTGTTATCGGAGAGATAGCTGTCAACGATGAAGGCAACCTGATAAAGGCTGAACACGAGTGTAATCAAACAAGGTGCTATGAAAACCATCAACGATCAATTATAATATAGTCCGGAAGTCAAGCATATAAATTAAACATGCAAAAATTATGTTCTGAAAAATATGGGTATCGAATGTATAGTCGGAGGACCACGTACAATGATTCATCAAAGTTGTACAAAGCTGGATGTTTCTAATAAAAAACCCAAACGAGCAATAAACGAAGCGAAACGCCTCAAACAATTTTTCTTGACTTGGAAACAACTTAAAAGAACTAAAAATGAATTAAAATTATTTTTTGGTCAATAACAGATAAATTTAAATAATTAAAAGAAATTCATTTAAAAAAAGGCCAAAGCGCCTAGCTTTGGCCAAAGCTAGGCGCTTAAATGCCTAGCTTTGGCCAAAGCTAGGCACTTTGGCTTTTTTTTTTAAATGAATTTCTTTTAATTCTTTAAAATTATCTGTTATTGACCAAAAAATAATTTTAATTCATTTTTAGTTCTTTTAAGTTGTTTCCAAGCCAAGAAAATTTGTTTGAGGCATTTCGCTTCGTTTATTGCTCGTTTGGGTTTTCAGTAGAAACATTCAGCTTTGTACAACTTTGATGAATCATTATACGTGGTCCTCTGACTAAACCTAACACACAACAATTTGTTTTAATTCATTTTTAAGTGTTTTTAATTACTTTTCAATAAATGAAGGTCCTCACATTTTAGTAACATTTTAGATTAAATGGGATTTAGAACAACCACATGTCAAGAAATGATAATTTTCAAATATTGCAGATCAGGGTGTTACCAAGCATGTCAAGAAATGATAATTTTCAAATATTGCAGCTCAAGGTGTTACCAAGCATGTCAAGAAATGATAATTTTCAAATATTACACTCGTGTTCAGCCTTTATTAGGTTGCCTTCATCGTTGACAACTATCTCTCCGATAACAACTGAATTTTACTTGCTTGCCTGAAAAGTTGTTTTACTAATTTCATAGTCTTGATACTTCAAGGTACCATGTATCGTATCGACCCGATCAGTTTCGGTAACGAACCGTATCGGTTTTGAACTGACCGCCCGGTAACGAACGTACCGGTTTTGAACTGACCGGCCCGTTATCCACCCAGACTGTATCGACCTGATCAGGTCCGGTAACGAATTGTACCGGTTTCAAACTGACCGCCCGGTAACGAACCGTACCATCCCGTTATCCACCCGGAAATGTATCAACCCAATCAGGTCCGGTAACGAATCGCACCAGTTTCGAACTGACCGCCCGGTAATGAACAGTACCGGTTTCGAACTGACCGGCTCGTTATCCACCCGGACCGTATCGACCCGATCAGGTCCGGTAACGAACCGTACCGGTTTCGAACTGACCGACCCATTATCCACCCGTTGAGGTGCTTAAGAAACGAGCAATTTGACGAACCAAACTGCGTCAAACAAGGTCCGAAAGTCCAGTATATCGATTAGAGATGTAAAATTTGAAATTTGATAAGACATGGTATTGATTGCACTCTTTATGTGCTACCTATATTCATTTATGAAAGTTGTTCATACTCGGTTGTTTGCTCTGAAACGAGCAATTAAAAGAACCAAAACGCGTTAAACAATGTCCGGAAGTCTAGTATATCGATTAGAGATGTAAAATCTGAAATTTGGTAATACATGGTATTGATTGCACACTTCATGTGTTACGTACATATATTTATGAAAGTTGTTCATTCTCGGTTGTTTGTTCTGAAAATCACAAACGAGCAATAAACGAACCGAAACACGCCAAAATACTTTTTCTTTGATTGGAAACAAGTTAAAACAATTAAAAATGAATTAAAATATTTTTTTATATAAGTAAAACCATTTAAATCTAATTAAAAAATATATTTTTTTTAATAAAAAGGCCAAAGCACCTAGCTTTGGCCAAAGAGAGGTGCTTTGGGGGTAAATCTAGAAAACATGTCCAGATTCATCCCCCCTAGAAAAAAGGGGCCAAAGCGCCTCGCTTTGGCCTAAGCGAGGCACTTTGAAGTTGCTTTTTGCTTTTCCCGATAAAGCAGTCAACCTAGTACTACGATTTGACCCAAAGCGCCTCGCTTTGGGCAAAGCGAGGCGCTTTGAAGGGGGGTTGAAATAGAACCCAGGGGGTGTAAATAGAATGGTCCTATTATTATATATATCTAATAAGTTTACGACACTTGAACAGTGAATTGCTATTATCACACTTATTTTTACTTTGAACCGAAAGTATAAGAGTTGAACCGTGAATTACTATTGTCACACTTCTTTTTGCTTTGAACAGAAAGTATAAGGCATATTTTGTTGATGCCTCTCCTCTCTCTAACAAATTGGCCATTAACTTAAAAGTTAACTTTACTTTTTTTTACTATCAAATTTTTAGCTTTTAAGATTTAAAACTTTGGTCATTAACTTTTAACTTAACTTTATTTTTTTTTAATTTGACCACCAAACTTTTAGCCTTTAGGATTTAAAACTTTGAGCACCAAACTTTTAGTTTTTAGGATTTCAAACTTTGACCACCCAACTTTTTTAAACTTCCATTGCACTTTTGCGAAACTTTTAGCTTTTAGGATTTCAAACTTTGACCACAAAACTTTTACCTTTTAGCCGTGAGTATATTTTTTTTAAGCCCACGAGAAAATAACAGCCACTTAATATTATCTTTTACGTCTACGAAACCCTCCACGCAACAGGAGCTCCCACAGCAACACGCGATCTTTAACATTCATCAAACCCTCAACGCAACAGGAGCTCCCGCCGCGAAGCACGGGGTAATAGAATCCTAGTTATTCTTATTATTTTTGCCTTAGTCGCAAGAAAAACTGTCAGTAGGGTATTGCATGTGAATATTATATAATTTTAATATAATAAATTTAATATTTAATAACATATATAATATTTTAAAACTAATATTCATAAATTAATCAGTTAAAACTGAAAAAAAAAATACAAAATAAAATTCAATATCTAGTCTTAATTGTCATTAGCAAGTGGTAGTGTCCAAATATATGTTCCACCAAATTCAAGTGTAGATTGTTGTGTATTTCGATTGTCTAATGCACACATTAAACTCTCGATGTGCATCATTAATTTCTTCAAAATCCTCATCAATGTAATCTTCATTCTTATGACAAATCACCAAACCTTCTTCAAGAATTATGTTATGCGATATGCGATATGATACGCACATATATAATATTCTTTATTTTTTTGTTGACCATCCTCATTCGGGTTTGCAGTATGTGCAACGTTGCTTGAGGACACCAAATGTTCGTTCAATATCCTTTCACTCCGATTCTTGGGTTGTCGTTAGTTTTCCATGTTCTGGACATGTGAACGATTTGATGGCAAAGAGTTGATGTGTGCCACACGAATGATACAAGCTAGTGAAGCCACGTCTACATGATCTCCATGCACTTCTTACCTTGCATGTTACTTTGTTTATTTTAATATGATTTCCTTAATTCTTGTTCCTATTTTGTTGGATAGTCGCGGGTTAGTGTATTTAGTGGTATTAGTGCTAGGGTAGTTATTTACAAGAGTACGTGAGTAGTGTTTGTATACTATATAGTCATTGTGTTCTTGTCTTGTTATTATGAATTAGTCTAATTATCTCTCTATTTTCTAATCTGGTTTCCATCTATTTTCTTTGGTTAACAATTAATTTGTTGGAACCACATCAGTACTCTAGATGTAATACTTCAATAACATAATACATGTGCCTGTACTCTATTCCTGAAACTGTAATCGAAGACTCGAGTGCAGTTGATACTCGGTGACAAATCAAGACCGTTGATGCCATTATTATTAATAGTAAAATCAAAGGTGAAGTAAGTGGTAGAAGTATAGAACGTGGTTATGCGATTGGTGGTTAAGGTTTCTGTGATGGTTTGTCTCCGGCGATTCAAGGTGATGTAACAATGGCCATAAATGGTGGAGTTTCTTCCCCCCTCTTACACATGTGTGTGTTTTGATTTCTCTCTCTAAAATGCTGGAAATGAGTAGAGTTTAGAAGATGATGATATCAGAGGCATTTTTGTTTACTTTGAAACACCTCATATGTGTGTATGTGTGTACGTGTGCTTTGATTTACCTATCTGTTTTTGTGAAATATAGCTTCATATAGCAAAATAAATATATATAAATAATTAATAATAATATAAATAGAGTTAATTGTAATTTTCGTCCCTGTGGTTTGCCTAAACTAACAGGTTAAGCATGTGTATAACACCCTGAGTACCTGAGATTTGTTTTTCTAACACTTTACGTCTCTCCTCCTAACGACCGTCCATTCTGCCGTTACATTACCCTCACGTGCACCTAACGTGAAGGGTATTATTGTCATTTCAGCCCTGATTATAACATTTATCAGTGATATCATCTTCCCCAACTTGAATTATTCCCTAATTTGATTTCTAAACCCTAATCCCACAAAACCTGATGTTCCTCCAATTTGAAAATGTGGGTCTGAAACATAGGTTCGAACATCAGGGACTAAAGCAAACCCTGGTCGAAGGTTTCACTGTTGTGTAAGTGGATGTGGGTTTGTGTCATGGTGTAACGTCCCGAAAACCCGCTTCATTTAAAGACGTTGATAGGCGGGATTAATAAAATGATATTGAGTCAAGAGATTGTAAGTTGGAGGGTGGAAATTGCCAAACACCCAAAGTCCATATTATTATTATTATTATATAAGGGGGCAACCACCAAAAACACACACTTGGTGTGTGTTTTGGTCGATCATCAGGAGAAAGAAAAGGGCTCCAACCCTAGTCCAACTACCAAGCTTGATTTAGCAAGAATTCAAAGGGGAAATCGATGCATTATCCAAAAATGGACCATTTAAGGTTGATTGAACCCAAAGGTACCTTCTATTTGGTAGATTTTGATGTTATGATTCATTTTGGGTTTGATGAAAATTTAGGGTGTATGTGAAAAACGTGAATCAAGGATGGATGAAGGTGTCTAGATGTTGATAGACACTAGGGGAACCATAATTCATGATACTACATAAGGCTATGCTTGATTCATGTGCTAATTAGATTGTTTTACACCTATGTTGGAAGTGGGTGTTGGTCTTGGTGTAATCCAAGACCATTCTTAATTAGTTATTTGATATTTTGAAAAGAAAGTGGTGAATTTCTATGTTTGATAACTATGGAATGAAGGATATGTGGTGTAGGTAAATAATATGATGATTGATGTTATGAGCTATGAAACTAAACATGAAATAATTGTACACTGAGCTTAGAATGTTGTACGCACACCATGTGTTCGATGAAATGTTTAGATGAACTTGTGTGCAAGTAATTGATGAGAATGAATGGAATATGATGATTGTAGGAAATTAATATAAAGGATGTGTTTTGATGGAAACCATGTGTGAATTATAATGGATTGTATGTAGGTATGTATGTATGCACATAAGTGATCTTATGGTTGTATGTGTGTTCTATAATGTGTGAATTTGTATGCAAGACTCGACAAGTATGAAAGTAATGTGATAGTTGGTGCAAGTAATAGTAGGTTAACATGGGGATTTTGTCTTAGGGAGAGATCATGTGGGAATTAGTTGATTGTATGAACTAGTAAGAAGTATGCATTAGTAGTATGTACATTATGCTTAAATATTATGATGTACACGATGTGTTGATTAATTGGTGTGACGAATGATCTTGCATCTCAAATGAGATGTAAATATGATGTCTATGGTGAATCTTATATGATCTAGTACATCAATATGGACATATGTTTCTATGTAGGATGTTGGTATAATTGGAAGTTGACTTTCTGGAAAGTCAACAATGTAGAATAACATGGTTAGGCTCCCAAACTTGATTGTGTGATTAGAACACTATGCGACGCATAATATGTTAGAACTATGAGACATACATGATAGTAAGTGGTATTACATGATGTGAGAATAAATGTGATTGTGAATGTATGTTTAGATATGATAGAAGTTGACTAATGAAAGTCAATGTGATATTTGGTTGAGGAGAGTTGTTAGTGTGATATGATCATGTATGCTAACAATGATGTGAACATGATGATATGAAAGGATAGGAAGGATGGACTCAACCATGGGAAGCTAATGGGTCAAGAGGAGACAAATAAACAAGCATGAACTTGGAGGACTTGAGGTAAGTGATTCCCGAACTTAACTCGCATCTATGATATGGAATTATGTTCACATAGAATGGAAATCTTGAAGGAGTATGTGGTTTTGGTTATAGGTCAAGGATCCACATGGTAGTTAACGTGGACATTGTCTTTAGGTAAATGTAACTAGTGTAGACAAGGTTTGAGCGAATCAAGTATATTAGGCACTTGAACTCAAACCAGAAGCTCGTAGGGGCGCGCATTCGATCAAGGTATGTGTGGAATAATGGGTGGGAGAGTTAGTCAATGAGCTACTAGAATGTCGGGAATTGTGGGTAAGAATGGCGTGAAAGGAATGGCGTTGAAACAAGGAAAGAATTGACCAACAACAGCTGTTGGCGTACCCTACGCCAGTTTTGGCGTAGGATACGCCAAGTCTGGTTTGCCTACGCCAGACTTTGCTGCCCTACGCCACCTTGCCCCTCCTTGCCTACGCAAGTGGCGTAGGCTACGCCACTTTTGGCGTACCCTACGCCAAAACCCCTTTCAGCCCCGGATGTTGATTTTTCAGCTTGTTTATGCTTCCTTGCCTTGCCCAAGCAACTCCAAACCTCATTTATAGTACATATGTGTACTCATGCTCGGGTTTGAGAGAGAGCTTCATGAATGTAAGGGTGGGTAGTTATATGTAGATCGAGTAGAGGATTGGAAACGTCACATTGTCTTAGAGTTTGGCGAAGAAAGAGTAACATGACGGGTAAAATAGGTTGTATGAGGGAATTGTATGCTTGTAAGTATTGTGGGGTTATACGAGGGAATTGTATGCTTGTATGTAAAGTAGGTATGTGGGAATTGTATGCTTGTATGTAAAGTAGGTTATATGTGGGAATTGTATGCTTGTATGTAAAGTAGGTTATATGAGGGAATTGTATACTTGTGTGTATTGTGGGGTATTGAGGGAATTGTATATTTGTATGAATTGTGGGGTTATTAACCTTGTTATGTAAGTGGTAAGGAAGATGCAGGTATGTAAGTGTGAATGCATGAGACTTGTAGGATCAGCTCGGGGTACCACACCCGAACTTCCAAGAAGGTGTTGGAACGAGATCATGGAGTATCTATGGACATTATCTCCGCATTTTGAGTAGTGTGTATTAAGTCACTAAGTGAACTAACGAAACGGTTATTTGGTGATCGCAGGTTGTCTTGTCTACCTAATAGAGTAAGGAAAGGATGGAGATCGAGCAAGGAGGCGGATTGTACGAGGACACGACCCTATAACGTGATATAGATGGGTCATGTTTAATGTGATAGAACATATTTAAAAGATGTAATACCTAAATTGTTTAGTAGATTTGGGTTATAAACATCCAAGGTTGTTTTTAAAAGAAATAAATTTTTCGGTTGGTATTTTCGCTGCACGTTTTTCTGTAAATTGGTTTAGGGTGTTACAAGTTGGTATCAGAGCCCTGGTTTGAGTGAAATCTTGTACAAGGAAGTAAGTACTTGAACTCAAACTTGTGTGCTCCTGAATGCAGTGACCCGTACAATCCAAGACTCGATCAAGGCCCAAAGGTAGAATTTAATATTAACTCACATGACATGTTAAAAGCTAATTGTGGTGTTTATGTTAAGCTGAGCTTTTGTGGATAATGAAGAGGTCTCAAGGACACGATTCAAGATAGATCGTGGGAATTGTAGATAAGATGGAATAATCACAGGTACGCGATAATTAACTATTGGTACCGGTGGTAGGAAAGTCCTCAGGGATGGTAAAACATAGAAGGGAAAAATAACCATGTTGTTTAGGAACGAAATTGAAATATAGCACGAAGCTGAAAACCAGCCCCTAGGCATAAGGTAATGATTACACGAAGGCACGTGGATAGCATGTGGACTGTGCGCCTGGCCAGTGCACAAGAAGCATGCGATGCACGTGAGACCGTGAGAATCATCACAGGTATGCCTAGTAAACTTGGAAAGTAAGTGGTCGTGTGGGTAAGTGGGTGGAATGAAACTTCTATAAAAATGTGAATGTGAAGGGGGATTCCCTTAGAAGGTATCCAACTAAACGTATGTATATTGTGCCTATAAATCAACTATGGCAATAAATGTAAGGTTGGAATGAAAGGTTTGAGTCCGTAGATAAGTACGGATCAAACCAATATAAAAGGTTGGAATGAAAGGTTTGAGTCCGTAGATAAGTACGGATCAAACCAATATGAATAAAAGGCTGGAATGAAAGGTCTAAGTCCGTAGATAAGTACGGATCAAACCTATATGAATGAAAGCCTGAAATGAAAGGTTTGAGTCCGTAAGCAAGTACGGATCAAATCAAAATTGTAGGAAAACCCTTACGGGTTAAAAATTGTAGAAAGCCCTTATGGGTCAAAATTGTAGAAAACCCTTATGGGTCAAAATTGTAGAAAACCCTTATGGGTCAAAATTGTAAAAAGCCCTTATGGGTCAAAATGGTGGAAAAGATCCTTGTGGGTCAAAATGGTTGGGAAGATCCTTATGGGTCACAATGGTTGGAAAGGCCTCAATGGGTCAAGAGGTTGGAAGGACCTTAACGGGTCATATGGTTGAAACCATGTAAAATAGGCTGGGAAGACCTTAGCGGGTCAAACGGTTGGGAAGACCATAAAGGGTCAAAGAGGGGTGAAATTATAGAAATTGTGGAAATGACCTTGAACGGGTCAAATAGTGGAAATGTGAAAATATGGAATTACCCAAGTAATGGGTCAGATTCGTTGGAAAGTTGTAGAAATATAGAATAGTCTATGAAGTGAGTCAATTGGGTAGGGATGAAGGAGAGAATACACTATTCTCTCTAACCAAGATAAGCACAAGATAGTAACTTAATTTAGATATGCATGTTATGTGGCATGCAAAATGCATATATATGGGTAGTGGAAGGTGGTAAGGCATGGTATTAGTGTGAGTTATTTTGTAGAAACCTATAGAAAACGAATGAACGGTCGATCTTTTGAAAGATTCGTACCCCTATATGCAGAAAATGAATGATGTGGTGAGATGCCAGAATGTGATGTAGGGATTATTATAAAATAGTAGAATATGGCGCAATTACCTCGAAAAGTCAAATTGTAGAAAAACTTACAAGACAATGAATAATTTGTAAAGATTTGGCATAGGAGAATGCAATAAGTAATGTAGTATAGCACGTAAACAGGAGATCAGAAAGGAAATGTATATAATTTGACATTACAAGTGAAAGGAAACTTGTATGGACCAATGAAGGTCGATTTTCATGAATGTAAGGTATATGCCTAACCAATAAATTTTGTAGATACGAATGGTCGAAATTATGGATTCGATGAAATCTACAAGATAGGTGATATGAAGTGAACGAGTTGGAACTCCTTGTTAATGAACTAAAGCAAGATAAGTATGGCATGGAATTAATAGGGAGAAAGTCAAGCCGACGACTAGATGGTCGGTTAACGTTGCGAAAGGAAGGTTAGTGAATTCGGTTATTTTGTGATTGTTAAGTAGGAAATTGATATGTCGAATAGTACCCACGTATGAATGAATGATATCTTACGTATGTTGTAGCTCGGAAGGTTTGACTTTTAAAGGTCAAAAAGATGAATGAGTCTTAGCTTAGATTCGGTATGGTAAGTAAGGGGCATACGTGTCGACAGTAGGTAGTGCATGAAATGGACTAACAACCAAATAGGTATGAACAGAAAGACTCTAAAATCTACCAAAAAGGGGTGGGGTGAGTATGGTAGATATATTTGTTCGGTAGGGACTATAGAACGATGCCGGACTCTCAAGTTAAGTATGATTAAGTGAAGGTGAAACAGTAGTTAGGTTATGATAGTGTAGTATGCTTGATAATTGCATCAAGGCTCGAATTAATATTAGAAAGTGTGGACATATAATTGTGTCTATTCATGGTTGAAGTTGTAGTATAGTCTATAATACAGGCTTGCGATGCGGCATGAAACTTTGAATGAAGTGTCGGAGTAAATAAGTAGCGAATGCCTAGTAGGGTAATAATGAAAGCGGTTTCGGGGACGAAACCTTCTTTAAGGGGGGTAGACTTGTAACGCCCCGAAAACCCGCTTCATTTAAAGACGTTGATAGGCGGGATTAATAAAATGATATTGAGTCAAGAGATTGTAAGTTGGAGGGTGGAAATTGCCAAACACCCAAAGTCCATATTATTATTATTATTATATAAGGGGGCAAACACCAAAAACACACACTTGGTGTGTGTTTTGGTCGATCATCAGGAGAAAGAAAAGGGCTCCAACCCTAGTCCAACTACCAAGCTTGATTTAGCAAGAATTCAA
Source organism: Ambrosia trifida (assembly GCA_028751855.1). Lineage (NCBI taxonomy): Eukaryota > Viridiplantae > Streptophyta > Magnoliopsida > Asterales > Asteraceae > Ambrosia > Ambrosia trifida. The sequence goes on from CM054126.1 coordinate 101,526,894, forward strand.
AGGGGAAATCGATGCATTATCCAAAAATGGACCATTTAAGGTCGATTGAACCCAAAGGTACCTTCTATTTGGTAGATTTTGATGTTATGATTCATTTTGGGTTTGATGAAAATTTAGGGTGTATGTGAAAAACGTGAATCAAGGATGGATGAAGGTGTCTAGATGTTGATAGACACTAGGGGAACCATAATTCATGATACTACATAAGGCTATGCTTGATTCATGTGCTAATTAGATTGTTTTACACCTATGTTGGAAGTGGGTGTTGGTCTTGGTGTAATCCAAGACGATTCTTAATTAGTTATTTGATATTTTGAAAAGAAAGTGGTGAATTTCTATGTTTGATAACTATGGAATGAAGGATATGTGGTGTAGGTAAATAATATGATGATTGATGTTATGAGCTATGAAACTAAACATGAAATAATTGTACATTGAGCTTAGAATGTTGTACGCACACCATGTGTTCGATGAAATGTTTAGATGAACTTGTGTGCAAGTAATTGATGAGAATGAATGGAATATGATGATTGTAGGAAATTAATATAAAGGATGTGTTTTGATGGAAACCATGTGTGAATTATAATGGATTGTATGTAGGTATGTATGTATGCACATAAGTGATCTTATGGTTGTATGTGTGTTCTATAATGTGTGAATTTGTATGCAAGACTCGACAAGTATGAAAGTAATGTGATAGTTGGTGCAAGTAATAGTAGGTTAACATGGGGATTTTGTCTTAGGGAGAGATCATGTGGGAATTAGTTGATTGTATGAACTAGTAAGAAGTATGCATTAGTAGTATGTACACTATGCTTAAATATTATGATGTACACGATGTGTTGATTAATTGGTGTGACGAATGATCTTGCATCTCAAATGAGATGTAAATATGATGTCTATGGTGAATCTTATATGATCTAGTACATCAATATGGACATATGTTTCTATGTAGGATGTTGGTATAATTGGAAGTTGACTATCTGGAAAGTCAACAATGTAGAATAACATGGTTAGGCTCCCAAACTTGATTGTGTGATTAGAACACTATGCGACGCATAATATGTTAGAACTATGAGACATACATGATAGTAAGTGGTATTACATGATGTGAGAATAAATGTGATTGTGAATGTATGTTTTAGATATGATAGAAGTTGACTAATGAAAGTCAATGTGATATTAGGTTGAGGAGAGTTGTTAGTGTGATATGATCATGTATGCTAACAATGATGTGAACATGATGATATGAAAGGATCGGAAGGATGGACTCAACCATGGGAAGCTAATGGGTCAAGAGGAGACAAATAAACAAGCATGAACTTGGAGGACTTGAGGTAAGTGATTCCCGAACTTAACTCGCATCTATGATATGGAATTATGTTCACATAGAATGGGAATCTTGAAGGAGTACGTGGTTTTGGTTATGTAAAGTAGGTTATATGTGGGAATTGTATGCTTGTATGTAAAGTAGGTTATATGAGGGAATTGTATACTTGTGTGTATTGTGGGGTATTGAGGGAATTGTATATTTGTATGAATTGTGGGGTTATTAACCTTGTTATGTAAGTGGTAAGGAAGATGCAGATATGTAAGTGTGAATGCATGAGACTTGTAGGATCAGCTCGGGGTACCACACCCGAACTTCCAAGAAGGCGTTGGAACGAGATCATGGAGTATCTATGGACATTATCTCCGCATTTTGAGTAGTGTGTATTAAGTCACTAAGTGAACTAACGAAATGGTTATTTGGTGATCGCAGGTTGTCTTGTCTACCTATTAGAGTAAGGAAAGGATGGAGATCGAGCAAGGATGCGGATTGTACGAGGACACGACCCTATAACGTGATATAGATGGGTCATGTTTAATGTGATAGAACATATTTAAAAGATGTAATACCTAAATTGTTTAGTATATTTGGGTTATAAACATCCAAGGTTGTTTTTAAAAGAAATAAATTTTTCGGTTGGTATTTCCGCTGCACGTTTTTCTGTAAATTGGTTTAGGGTGTTACACATGGGCAGAGGGTCCAGTTAGTGAAGGGAATTCCAAGGTCATCAATTGCTTTCATAAAAATTTGAACAAACAACAACAATTAGCAAAAGCAAGAGGGTATGAGGCAAGGAAATTGAGGATTATGCTTGTTTTTAGTTGGTTGTTCTTTGTTATGTACTTTGTTCTTAGTTGATTAATGTAGGTGTATGCATTCAACATTATAATAAATTTGATTTTGAATGAAATGAAAATGATGTTGTTACTTAAGCATTGCATACATTTTAGTCAAATGGCCATATGACCAAATGTTGTTACTTAACAAACTAACATTCTGGCCCATTAACCTGCACATTAACAAACTGCAAAAACCTATTTGACCCATTAAGATGACTGATTCATTCAATACCATTAACCTGCGCATTTACAATAACATTAACCCTGCACATTTCACTAACATTAACCCTGCACAACCTGCACATAACATTCTGACCCATTTGACAATAACATTCTGACCTGTTTGACAATAACATCCTGACCCATTTGACAATAACAACCTGCACATAACATTCTGACCCATTTGACAATAAGATTCTGACCCATTAATATAAACACAACCATTTGACAATAACAACCTGCACATAACCCTGCACAACCATTAACATAAACGCAACCATTTGACAATAACACTGCACAACCATAAACATTAACACAACCATTCAGCATACCCACTAAAACATTGTTCACCATCAACCAAACATAATAAGTTTAAAAGTTCTTAATCTAAAAACAACATAATTAGACTTAATCTTGAGGTGCTGACTGTGAGCACTATTGTGAGCTTGGTTGTTGACCTTTTTTGCCACAACTTCTGGAGTTGTGCCCCTTCTTTCCATATTTTTTTGCAAGTTGTTGTACCCCCCCTTTCTTGTCTTTTTAACCACATCAAATGTTGTTGTAGCCCCTTCATTGACTTTTTTCTTACCATTGTTTTTTGGATCACCACCTTAGGGAATTTCTTGGATAATGCATGACTTAGACCCTAACAAATAGCAAACTATTTTTAGGAACAAATAAATAAACAAACAATTATAACATACAAAGAATAGAATAAACAATTTATCTTTTGCCTATCACTTATGAAAGTGAAATAGGACCTATCATCAATATCAAGATCATCACCTAGATTTTCTAAGAACCATGATCATGACTTAAATGTTACAGCTTCCATAAGTGCATATGCTAGAGGATTTATTCCATTATTTGAATCAACTCCAACAGCAGTCAAGATTTGTCCAGGGTATGGACCTTTCATGAAGCACCCATCTAATCCAAGCAGGTCCCTCCCAAGCATTTTAAAACCAGCCTTTAATGCCCCAAATAAGATGTAAACTCTCCTAAACTGCCTAGTAGGTGAATTTAGATTGGGTTCAGGTTCAACATCAATTTTGACAGTGGATCCAGGATTAGATCTAAGTAATTCCTCACAGTAGTCTCTGAGTAGATGATACTGATCTTGGTAATCACCATTGATCTTCTTGTTTGCAATAGCTTTGTCCGTTGATATTTTCATGAGGGAGATCTAGATCTGATGTTTCTTTTGAAGTTGGTCCTGCAACTTGGTCAAGGTTATTGTAGGGTTACCATCAATTATTAGTGCAATTTCCCTTGCCATCCAACCCATTGTTTACAAATTTATTACCCTAGTCTGCAAGACTGGTGCTTTGGAATATAAGTCTTGACCTCCCATAAATCATTCACAGTGGGTCTAGATATGTGCACAACCCAAGGACAAGTGAGCCTTGGATACTTTTTCCTTAGGGTAGTTGGCTTTTTAATACTACTTTGACCACTCTCACTTGTTGGCTTTTTCCTAGGGGCAGGTTTCCTTTTCTTGGGGGGACCACCTTGTGTTTGTGAAGATTCCCCACTTGTGAATACTGGATTATGCCCCCTACACACAACTCTAAATCTAGATGCTCATTCTTGACAATATGGAGTTGTCTCCTTATCTCCACAGCATGTTCTTTAACAATAAGTTTGATCTCCTCCCTATCTTCAAAGAAATCACCAACAGTAAATGGATGAAACCTTTTATCTCCTCCCTTCTTCTGATGCCTTAGTTCTTTAAGTTTCCATTTCACAGATGGTTCATGTTCATCCTCATCTTGTTCATCTTCACTAAGACTATCAAAGTCATCAAGGTCTACATGTAAGTCATCTACATCAAAGTCCACATTATGATGCAGGTCATCTTCTACATCATCTACAGCAGACCTAAAATGTTTCATATCCACTTCTAGGTCCTCTACCATATTCTCAAGATCAACAATATAATCAGAGTCATCTCTATCATCCTGTTCAGAACCAGTTTCATCTTCTTTTTCATCAATATAATCAGGGTCATCACTATCATCCTGTTCTTGGTCCTATACCATATTGTCATATTCTTCTTTCTCAAGTTTAACTTTAACCAAAGAGTTGACCAAAGAGTTAGCCAAAGTAATAGATTCATTTGCATCAATGTCATCAATTATTGTTTTCCCATTAACCTGGTCAACCTGATCTTTCCTAGCTTTGTCAAGTTCATCTTCAAATTCAGAATCAGATTCTAATTCAGCTTGGCCTACATGATCATTACATTCAACCACTACTGCTTGGTGCTGCTTCTGCCTTTCTTCATGCTCAATCATAAAAGTATTAATCTTTGACCACCAATGTTGCACATATACCTCCATGACCTTATACTTTGTAGCCAATGAACAAAACCTTTCAATAGAGGCATTTGTAACCAATACCCTTAAACCAGTGTCTAAATCCCCATCAGGTAATCTAAAATGATAATAAAACACCATGTCACATAGATAACCTACTGTTTTAGTCATCTTAAATAACACATCTATTCCAAAATCTTCAGTATAACAACAGTCTATATAGCAAGAGTTGCCATTAACATACTTTCTACTAGGACTATTGATAAACTCACTACCTTGAATCAACTTAACTGTAAACAATGTATTATCCTAGGCTACAAATAAATAAAAAAACAAAATCAGTTTAACACCATGAATCATCCATAACGGTGTATTACAGCTAAATGATAATGGTAAAAGAATTAGGGTTTTAATATACTTACAGTAAATTTCGAATGGGTCATAAACAACGCCTGGTTCTCGAATCATCCATAACGATGCCCACATTGCAACAAATTGATGTCTGATTATTGATTGAACATTAGGGTTTAAAGGTTAGGGAGGAACCATTGGGAGGGAAAACCAAATGAGGGGTTTTTTTTTTCAGACTTTAAAACGTTATAATTAGGGACGAAATGACAATACTACCCCTCATGTGAAGTGCACGTGAGGGTAATGTAACGGCAGAATGGACGACCGTTAGGAGGAGGGACGTAAAGTGTTAGAAAAATAAACCTCAGGTACTCAGGGTGTTATGCACATGCTGAACCTGTTAGTTTAGGCAAACCACAAGGACGAAAATTGCAATTAACTCATATAAATAAAAAGGTATCATATATCAGCATTTTTTTTGAACAGTGACTTTCTTTAACTGTGTGGCAGAGATCATCACACCCGCCTCTTGGCAGGCCCTAATCACACACGCGTCCAGACTATGTTGTCTGAACCGGGTCCACGCTGGTACGGTGGGGAGTACGACGTTTACCCGGAAACCGTACTGCCTCCACACGAATTTCCTCACTGGAGTAACAACCGGATGAAAACCGGGTCAGCTCAGATTCGAACCTGCGCAACAAATGGCTTACAGGTTTTCCTCTTCATTACCTAATATCCATCAAATTGTGACTTATGGGAATCAAACCCATGTCTCATAAATGTTAGCATAGGCCGCCTACCACTGGGACACAACTGATCAGCATAGATACATGGTTATAAAGGTGTTTGTTTTTTATTTTATTCTTTGTTCTAATATAACAAATAATTGTACCATGTAACCTTACCAAATTTTTTTAGAGGTTTCCATGAAAAGTTGAACATGTTTTTTAACTTTTTAAAAAAATATTAATTAGCTACATTTATTTAATTACTAACAAAATATTACACGCAAGGGCAAACGAGTTCATATTAACGAAATGGTGGTTGATATTTTATTTATCGGAATCGTTACAATTATTCAGTTTTTTACCTAAGGTAAAATACATGTCGATATTATTTGGTCATATCATGACTTCATTTTCTGGGTTTAATCTTTCGGTTGACATGCTAACTTCTGACACACTGTAGTTACCTTAATGAATCAAACCGATACCAACAGAATATCCGGCCAGGATATTTTACTAGTTAAAATAATATGCAGTCGCAAAATGTAAGTAAAACTCGGCCCAAATTGATTCTCAATTATCGGCCCTTAACCTTGAGCAGCTCAATATTAATTCTATATATATTTAACGGAGAGGTCATTTGAACAGTAGTTTTATTAATATTTTATCTAACTTTCAACATCTTTCTCTCTCTTCTCTCTCTGCCTATACACTACCTCTTCCTTCACTTCCTATGATTCAAAGCGTCGCGTAGACTCACACAGGGTAGAGAGAGAAAGCGGCATTAGAGCTACATATTTTGTCTTCAATTGAAAGCTACAACATCATCACCTCACCGCTCACCACTTTAGCAATTAGCACGCCGTCACCATCAGGGTCGGGACAGAGAGAGAGAAAGAGAAGAAAGAGGTAAACGGAGAGAGAAGAGAGACCAGTTACCACCATCTCACCACCACAGCAGTCATATCACCCCCTCTTCACACACCGGTTTTTTCAGAAGGGTACTCTTTATCGCATTCAACCGCAGTAATCGTATTCGAGGAATCTGTCATCACCAAGATGTTTCTCATCTTCATCTCTCAAACATCTATACACCACCTCTCCACTATAGCCAGAAAACCGGGGGCCACCTATAGAGAGGGAAATGAAACCTGTGTAGCCGCCTGAAAGCAAGTGTGTGTCGTTTGCTCTGTTGTCATGTTGGCGGTTAGCCTGCAATGAACAAGAGGTGGGTGGATGGACAGCATAACAGCAAGAAATAGATGAAGACAACATTGGTTATGTGGTACTGGGAGTTGGATTTTGGTGCTGGGCTGGTGACATTAAGGTGGTGGTGATAGTTTTGTTGTGGTTTTAGAGAGAGAGAGAGAGAGAGAGAGAGAGTGATAATTAGCATATATAGGTAAAACAATTTTTTGTGGTTGTGGCATTATGCTGGTGAGTCTTAAGCACATGGTTTTGCTTTTGATTTTTGAGAGTTCCAATAATTTTTTACTTTCTTTTCCCGATGAACCACAAGTCTAGAACTTCAATCTTGCTTTATATAAAAATTCATTTTATTGATAATAAAACTTTACACAATACATCACAATTTTATAATAAAGGATTTACTTAGAGAAAAATTTGTATTTATTTTAAAGAAATGCTTTCACATTTTTGTCAACTTCCTCCGCCATCAATTATTGGCTGATAATAATCTAAACTTTAACGTTGGTCCAGAATAATTCTAATTGGACATGTGGGTGTCAAAAATAGATCTCCGTTAACTATGAACTAACTGGGTTAGTGTATGCTGACGTGGCGGATGACGTGGAAATTATTATTTTTTTAATGCCACCTAAGAAAAAAAAGTTTATTATTGGCCAGACATTAAAGTTCGGATTATTATTGGCCAATGAGAAAAACTTTGGGTTATTTAATACTCCTTTTTATTATTATAAATCCTAAAAATATTATTATATATCTTTAAAACAAAACACATAACTTCATTCACTGCCACTATCAAACCACCTTACACCACCAGCCACCTCCTCGACGTCATTTTTGTCAACTTCCTCCGCCATCAATTATCTTCAAACCAACATCTCAATCGTTTCGTAAAAAGTGATCGCAATCCTTTCGCCAAAAATGATGGTGGTGCGGAGTGGTGGTGGTTGTGGAAGGTGGTGATTTGATAGCGGTGGTGAACGAAGTTGGGTGTTTTGTTTTAAGGATTTATAATAATGTTTTAAAGATTTATAATAATAAAAAGGGGTATTAAATATTCCAAAGTTTTTCCTATTGGCCAATAATAATCCGAACTTTAACGTTTGGCCAATAATAAACCTTTTTCCTGACGTGGCATTAAAAAATAATTTCCACGTCATCTGCCACGTCATCATTTTATACACGTCAGCATGCCACGTCATCTGCCACATCAGCATACGCTAACCTAGATAGTTCAGAGTTAACGGATGTCCATTTTTGACACTCACATGTGCACTTGGGATTATTCTAGGCCAACGTTAATATTCGGGTTATTATCGACCAATGGTCCAAACTTTAAATTATTAAAATCCAATATCCACTCCTTTTATTAATCAATCACCCATTAACTTTAAGAAAACGATTTTGATTTGTTTATACTTGATAATATTTTAAATATAAAGAATCAAATACATGTCATTTTCCCTTCTCTTTTTCGTATGCCGTTTGGGATACCCCAAACACACATGTCAATGCCCTTTTCCTTTTTCGCATGCCAATTTGGATACACTGAGAACAACTGAGTTTCCACCGCGCAAAGCGCGGGATTATTAACTACTAGTTTCCTTTAGTATCAGACGGCCGACTAAAAATATTCATATGTTTATTAAAAATATCACAATAAGAATATGGCCAATATAGGTTTAACAAATTCAATCGGCCCATAGATCTTGACTATTAAAAATAATAAAATAATAATTTAATAAAAAAAATCGGACTATAACAAGAAATACAAAATTATTTAATCTAAATATTTTACTTTTCCCGATGTATGTACCTATTGACCTTTCAACTTTGAAACCCGAAAAGTTCAAGGAAAAATCACAAATCCGAAATGGGGTGTAGTGGGTGCGAAATGGGGCATTTTAGCGCCCCTTAAGTCCCCTGCCACTACCCCATCGGCGCTAAATACCCCCAAAATGTTTCAAGCGTTAAATATTTAACGCCACTTTTTTTTTTTTTTTTTTATATCGAGAGTTGACTATTTCAGCCAATCAAATAAAGGGGAGGGGCGCTAACATCACGCCCACTACGTTTAGGCTAAGCATCCCAACCATTTTTTATCAAAAAAATAAGTATAGGGTTTTAGCTATATAGACTTCACAAAGTAAGGGGGGACGGGGCGCCACCTGAATTGTCCACGGGTACCAAGTACCAGCACGATATCACCGCCGCCATACACGCTGGTAGTGGTCCCATGGACCGATTTGCTGGTGCTCTTTACCGTGCTGGTACCGGCTGATTTTGTGTTTTTTTATAAATGCCAAGTTTTCATTTTACCCCCCATATGTTTTAGTGTTTTTTTATTTTAACCGTTTGTTATATGTTAACCGTTTAAAGAAATAAAAACATAAATAAAAAACATTTCATTAAAACATAAAAATTAAACATAAAATAAAAATACATTAAAACATAGATAAAAAAACTTAAAGTTGGCGCAACAATCGCCATGCTTCGACATGGTCGAAATCACTGCCGTATCGCGCTTCATACTCATAGTTAGTGAAGCCGATAGCCAAATCCTCATCAAGCTCCGGATCCTCCCTCACCGTTTGCTCGTATAGGGTGGTCCACCTCTCACACTTGATGTTGAGGTCGGCCCACTTGAACTGGAGGTCTTGGACGATCTTGATGGTGTTGCTGCCAACATGCTCGAGGAAGTCGCTATAAACCCGATCCCAAAACCCCTCTGGAGGGTAGTTGGACCCTTCCTCCCGAGGGAGTTGTTGAATCTCCAGGTTGTTCGACGCATCCTTGTGGCTAACCACAAGGGCCATCTCTTCCTCGTCGGTCCACGGGTTCATTTTTGGCGTGTTTGGTTTTTTAAACCGTGGTAAGTTGTGATTTTTAACCCCACCGTTTGATCACTTTATATACAACGACGGTGCACGGTTGGAATAGTGTAATTACTTTACTGACCGTTTGGTGAGCAAAATTTAATTAACTCGACGGTTTCCAAGATAATCACTTAAATTTTGTCAACCGTTTGGTGGGACGGTTGAAATAGTAATATTAATTGTTACCCCGTGTAAAATATGTAAAAAAAAAAGTTTGGGTATTAAAATGAAAATGAATAAAAAGAATCAGTGGAGTGCTGCCTACAAAAAGGTGTTTCAGTGTAGTAAATCAGTGAAGTGATGTGGCAAAGCATGATTGGTTAAAATCAGTGAAAGAAACTTAAAAATCTAGGAGCACCCCTTGTCCCCTAATAAAATGGCTTCAAGATAGATGCATCCTTATATTAAGGACCCAATTAAAAAACAACACGTGGCAATGAACAATGCATGATATGATTACTTTTCATACTATCGGTTTCATGTTCAGGTAAACGATAAGAGTTTATCGTTGGACATATAGTATGTCCGATGTAATTAAAGTTGAGATCAACGTAACCCGACTCGGTACGATCCGAAGAGTTACACGTTGTTACACGAATCAAATAAGTTTACATTTGGATGGATAATTATTTGTGAAATAATAAATTGTTTGAACTCGATGGACTTAATAGTAAAGTAGTTTATTATTAAGAGAGAATTTTAATTGTTAAATAAAAGGGGTTACACTTTGACTAGTCAAATGGTCAAGTATAGGACTTTGACTAATCAAGTGGTCAAGTGCTTTGACTAGTCAAACGGTCAAGTGTAGGACTTTAACTAATTAAGTGGTCAAGTATAGGTTACACTTTGACTAATCATTATGTGTAAGTTTTATCTTTATAAATAAGGGTGATAGATCAAACTCTAATCATATGTTTTATAAAGATAAAACATCTTCACCCTTTTTGTTCTCCCTTGGCCGCCACCACCTTCACACGGCTTTCCCTCCATTGTCGTGAACAACTACCATCGGTCCACTCCTCCTCTTGGTTGGATCGTGCTCGATTGTGAACTTCCTTCTAGCGACGATTCGTAGTAACTAGTGTGTTACAATTTCGGTGTAGTCGTCAAATGTTGATTACTAAAACCTCTATGGTTGTTTATTATTTATTTATTTATACGCGTCTAACTGAGATCCGGATTGGGAATATTTTATTAATCGGAATAACAAAATTAAACATATTATATATATATATATATAAATCGGACTAATATATATTGTATATATAATTCAGTTTTGTAAATAAAATAACCCGCTTCCGCTTCGTATATGATACCTTGATTCCCAACAGTGGTATCAGAGCCACGGTTACGCGCATATAGATGGTAAAGTTATAATTTTGATCTACGTTTTATTTGGGAGAAATTGTTTATTTTGACAAAAGATCAAAAGCTTTCAGTTGTTCATGGATTGTGATGTGAATCGAGCCCTAGGTACTTGACCCTTGTCATGGTTGCGTTTGTGTTGGTTTTATTTTTTTCTTTTTATTACGGATATTGGATCTGGTGTAATAGATAGGATTAGAATAAATTTGTTTTTATTGTATTTTCAAATTTATTGTTGTAATCCTACGAGTACAAGATCAAGATCAAGATAGAAAGGCGAACAGGTTCCATGAAGATAGAGATATCAGGTCAAGTGGGAGTTATCAAAATAGTTTTGAAACCCTTTAGACTAATTCATTTTGAATCTGGCTAAAACGAAACAGGCGACCTGTCAGGGGCTCGATTCATTTTTATTATTATATATTTTGTGGTTGTGTTTTATTTATTGTAAATAATCGAGATAACCCAAAACAAATAAAATTTTTCACAATCATGGCATCGGTTTTATTAAAACAAGTTTTATAAAACTGAAATGAATATTTAATAAAAGAGTTTTATTAAAAATTAAAACAAGTTCATTCGCGATAAAACGACCAACATAGTTTAAATAGGGTATTTAAAACTAAACCGTGTCGAGTGTTGAAAGGAGTTTCAATTATTACGAATCATATAAAATTGGATTTTATAAACTATTGTGTAACTTGCATCACGCTACGAGTTATTCAAAATATTTATGGTAAATATTAAAATAAATCCCAATTTTAATTTGATGTTTTATGCATCCCTTAACGAGTTAACACTTCATTCTAAATCGAACCCAAACCGTTAGTGTTGAACCATGCATCTGGGCGTCTATTGTGAAAGAAGGTAATCATCGCGTTTCCTATGTAACATAGGCCGGTGTTACAGTTAACAGTGAAGGACAAAACATCGCTTGTTCATCAAGTGGGCATAGTCGGGGTTAATCATATATCGTGTAGATACATATTTCATATATGTGTCAATAGCTTTCGGATTGCCAAAAGACGAAATCACCAAGGTTTAAAGATAATATGTAATCTAAGTTTTGGTTCGGGTAAACGTAAGGTCGAACCAGTTTTGTCTAGGTTGAATGAATGTTTAATGTTTTGGTTCGGAGTCTGTAATGGTAGAATAGTTTGATTCGAACCCACAAAGGGTCGAACCAAACTGCTTATATATATATGGGTATTTAGTGGCGGTTAACAAGTTTTGGTCATTACTGTGTGTGTCCAGTGTGTGATTATTTACACCTTTACATTTTGCATGATTATTAGGGTTTCCGCACCTAATACATCTGTACTCATGTTGATTAAACGTTTCATTGTCTAAAACCGATCCTATAAAGTGGTATCAGAGCTTGTGCATGATCACACGACTGCAAATTGATAAAAAAAATGTTCAGATTTCGGATCAAAATCATCAAAATCTCATCTAACATTGATAAAACATGGTTTTTGATTGATTTGAAGGTGTTTTTACGGTCAAAATAAAAAATTCTTTCACAAAAGTAGTTCATATACAGATCCGATCCAAAACCTTCACAATTACAATCATAATTAACAACATTTTCGAAAATCAAATCAAAATTGCGTGTTTTTTGGGGAAAAATTGATCATGAACAATGGACAGGTCGAATGGGTTTTCAGATTATTCATTCGTGTTAGATATAGGGTCGAACCTGTTCTAGATTGTTTTATTCGAACCCTTAGATTCTCCTTCGGGTTATTAGATCTTCATTCATGCCATCAGATATTCATTCGTGCTCTCGATTAGGTCAAACCAGGTATATTCGTTTTCATTCGGGTAACTTTTAGGTCGAACCAACTGTTCAGAATTGATTTGACCTCTCGACATCCATAACCAAATTTTCTGTGATTTTTTTTTTCTAAATGTTGAAACCGTTACATCATGGATAACATTTGGGGATGCCCTATGAACAACCGACCTAACATGACACCACAACAGCAAACACCGATGAATCCTTAGGCTGTAGCAGCAGAGAGGGGTAAACCACAACCGCAACCAATAACCAATTAATGGGTTGTTTCGGGTCCAACACAACCCGTTGTGAGACCTCCTCCTCAACCAATGCCAGATATTTAGGGTGTAGCAGCAGCCGCAGCTGTACAAAATCAGACAACTACTGCTATAACAACTTTGATGAATGATCTATCAACCAAAAACGGGAACCGACCACCAAAGTTGTTGGACATGATCGAATATCTATCATGGTAGAAAAGGTTTAGGATTCATTTGGAGGGATTAAATGGTGGAGAAGCATGGCAGATGTTACAAAAGGGTTATGTGCAACCGGTGATTCAGAACTCAAACACACCAGTTGCACTTGATGATCTACCGAACACAGATAAAAAGAAGTATGCAACTGAGAAGAAAGCTTACTCTCAGTTATCCCAAGCTTTGACCACAAACTTACTTCATCAATTCGGACCATGTACAATTATTAATATAACATTTCTTGAAGCCCTTGTCTACAGTAAGGGTATTCTAGGGATTTTTCATGTATATAAGGGTATTTTAGGTATTACACTAACAAATATCTTTCTTTTCCTCTGTCACATCCAAAAAGGTATTGTGGTCATACACTAAAGGATATAATATTAATACCATACATGCTTACTACTAATTATAATACACATGCATGATGCTAGCAGGATTTAAGTTTTGTCTGATCAAAATTATATATGCTTAAATTTCGTTAAATCAAATTGCGATATTATACATGGAGCAAGTTTAATTGGACTGCATTATTTATTTAGTATGCTTCAGATTATCGCCAATTCTAAAGAGAAGCAGGACAAGTTGGAGGAAGTGGTTGCGAGTCTTCACCTTGAAAACTCGACGTTATAGTTGTCAAATGTGAACAATGAAAAGATGATTGTGGCGGTAGAAAAAGAGAATGAAAAGATAACGAAGATCATAGAAAGTTTGTATCATAAAGCACCACAACTAAAAGGTGCTGAAGTATCTGACGAAGAAGATGATGATGAGGAAAAGGTTGATTATGATGATTCTGATGGTGATGGTGATAGGATAAAGATGCTGAAGGATTGATTGATTCTGATGATGTTGATGATGATATTGAAAACTATTTTTATGAGAAGAGACATAAATCTGAAGAAGATAACTCAGCAGGACCAAGTGACAGTGGTAAAGAACAGATGTCTGATGCTGAAAAAGAAAGATTAAAGAAGAAGTTAAAGCGTGGATACGTCTCAGCGAGATTCACATCCAGATTCAGGGATATCTTCATAAACGACAACATGAAGTTCTGTATCGAATATCCTGAACTTGAACTGCATGATGGTGAAGTATGCGCCAAAATTGCAAGAGAAATTCTAAAAGGTATAGCTCAACAGGCTGGTATGAACTTAGAAGAACTAATTCAGAAGAAAGAAATTCTGAACCTACCAGTTGTTGAACCAGGACATCATTTCAAATGATTCAAATGTGGACTGTCATGAAGTGGAATTTGAGGAGATCTCACATGAAGAGTATCCAGAATATTACAACGTGAAAGATAATACCAGCGTCTCGTTTGTTGATGAATCTGTTTTGAAAGAAGCTGAGAAGGTAGAAGATGATAAGGGAAAGAAAATAGTTGATGAATTATTATCTGATGAAGGAGAAAAAGAAGATGTGAATAAGAAGTCTGATGCTCTACTGAATTATCTTAGATGGCTACGTGAAGAAGAGCGATATCATAATCAACTTGTAATATTCTGGGAGATTTACATTTCTATCATAATCAAGTCTTCAAGGGCAGAGCAATAGCTTGGAAATTATTTCCTCAGCTTAGGTGTGTCAGTATCAAGTGGGAACGAGGGATTCTGTATTTTAGTCATTTTCATGATATCAAGACTCTTCCCTACTAGGTCGTACGTGATGTGTGTCGTCATAATTTGGTTGGTGCTACTGGATTAGTTGAGTATATAGCAGACAAGATGATAAGAGAAAGTCTGACCAAGTGGGACATGTTCAAGCCATAGTATCCACACCGCATAGTTCATAAGAAGATCAATCCGGCAAACAATCTACCGTATGTGACTTTGAACTATAAGCTGCCTGTTTGTATGAAGAAGATTCCTCTAATGCCAATGGAACAAGACATAAGCAATAATTTTGCTCTCTGGTATTATGATTGGGGTGCGGCTGAAGCGGTTATTATTATGGAAAATGAAGACAAGACGAAGTTATCTAGAAAGTAGAGGATATTTGATCCGCTGTGGTAGATTAATTGTTCAAAGAATGACAGTGAGACTCTATACTGTAATCCTATCCATTTTGATGCACTTGACATTCAACAAGCATGGAAATTTCAAGCAGTTGTCAAGTTCTGCTTTGCTTTCGAGGTACATGCTAATTGTGACTATAAGGGGTTGCTTGGTAAATACGCATTGAAGTTGAAGAAACCAGTTCAAGTGAAAGAAGCAGGAAAGACAAAGAGGGCAAAAGAAAAGCTTAAGTTTGTGCAAAGGGAAAACAAGAACATATAATCCGAGCTACATACAAGGGGGAGTTTGTAGATACATATTTAATATATGTGTCTGTAGCTTTCGGATTGCCAAAAGACGAAATCGTCAAAGTTTGAAGATAATATGTAATATGAGTTTTGTTTCGGGTAAACGTAAGGTCGAAGCAGTTTTGTCTAGGTCGATTGAATGTTTAATGTTTTGGTTCAAAGTCTGTAATGGTCGAATAGTTTGATTCGAACCCACGAAGGGTCGAACCAAACTACTTATATATATATGGATAAGGGTCGAACCAAACTACTTATATATATATATATATATATATATAAGTTTTGGTCATTAGTGTGTGTGTCCAGTGTGCGATCATTTACACCTTTAAGTTGGTGTTTTTGTTAATTTGAGTATGTAATCGTTATAACATCTTTAAAGTTAATGAAAATATGTTGACAATGGATATTATTGTGTTCTGATTACAGTTATTATCATTTTTCATGATTATTAGGGTTTCTGCACCTGATACATCTGTACTCGTGTTGATTAAATGTTTCTTTGTCTGAAACCGATCCTACACATCGCCTTTTAGGCGATACCCCAAATGGAGAGTTGTGTAGTGGACACAATTAACAATCGTTGTTTACCTACCTAATCATACCGGTGGATAATACTAAGCCAATTCACTGTGTCTTGATGAATCGGGATCTCATCTTAATTAGATTTTGCTTTTGGGTCATAAAATAATTTGGATATTTAAAACATAAAATACTAATAAATTATATTTTGAACTTTGTAGATGTCAACTGAAAACAATTCCGTCTCCCAATTCTCTCTCAAGTCCATCTTAGAGAAGGACAAACTGAACCACTCTAACTTCATGGACTGGCACTACAACTTGAAAATTGTTCTTAATGCATAGAACAAGTTGTATGTTTTTGAAACGCCAGTCCCTGATGAACCCATCAACCAACAGACTGTTCCTTATAGAAACTATGGTAAGCACTTTGATGACTCTTTGAAAGTATCATGTCTGATGTTTGCATCCATGATCCCTGAACTTCAAAGGACAATTGATGAGATGATGGCATACGAGATGAATCAGCACCTGATGGAAATCTTCCCACAGAATGCTTGTCATGAGAGGTTTGATGTAATGCGATTACTCATAACCACTCTTATGAAAGACGATACATCAGTTAGCACTCATGTGCTAAAAATGAAGGCATATGATGATCACTTGGCTGGCCTGGAATCTCCCTTGAGCGATGAGTTAGCTGGGGATATTATTCTAAACTCATTGCCAAGTCATATGACTAGTTCATTATGAACTACAATATGAACGGGATGTAGAAGACACTTGCAGAGCTACATCAGATGCTCAAAACTGCTGAGGTGAACATACCTAGCAAAATTGCACCAGTGCTAATGATCAGGGAGGGTCAAGTTAAGAAACCTAACACCAAGAAAAGGGGCAATCAGGACAAAGGGAAGGCCAAAGGCAAATCTGTTGCTAATAAGAAACCTCGGAAAGATGCCAAGTGTTTTCATTATGATGAAACTAGGCACTGGAAGCTGAATTGTGGTAAGTATTTAGCTGAGCTGAAGCAAGCTAAGGCTTCAAGAGGAGAGTCCTCATGTATATATATGTTATTGAAATCTTTGCTTTTTCTAGCAAAACATGGGTGTTTCATACAGGATGTGGTTTCCTCATTTTTAATGTTTTGCAGGGACTAAGAAAGATTAGAAAGCTGAAACAAGGTGACTTAGAGGTCCATGTTGGCAATGGACAAAGAGTTGCAGTGAAGGCTATTGTAGAATATGTTCTTTTATTACCTTCTAGTTTAGAACTTGTTTTTAACAATGTTTATTTTATTCCTAGTGTTACTAGAAATATTGTTTTGGTTTCTGCTTTGTGTGGACAAGGTTTTAATTATCGTTTTAATGGTGAATTCATTTTTGCTTATTTTACCGATATATTTTACTTTGATGTAAAACCTAAAAATGGAATCTATGAGATAGAAATCCAAAATAATAACATATTATGCAACATCTCCCATAAACATAATAAGTTGGACTTGAATGATACGTATATGTGGAATTGTAGACTTTGTTACATAAGCGAGAATCGTGTTAAACAACTCAAAACCGCAGGGATCCTAGATTCCAAGGGTTCAGAGTCATTTGGAAAATGTGAATCATGCTTGAGTGGAAAGTTAACAAAAACACCTTTTTCAAATTTTGGAGAAAGAGCTAATGATCTGTTAGGACTTGTGCATACAGATTCATGTGGTCCATTAAGAAGAATGTCAAGACATGAAGAAAGTTTCTTTGTTACATTTACTGATCATTTCAGTAGACATGGTTATGTTTATCTTATGAAGCATAAACATGAATCCATGTAAAAGTTCAAGGAGTACCAAAACGAAGTAAAGAATCAGCTAAATAGAACCCTAAAGATTCTTTGATCAGATCGAGGTGGTGAATATCTTAGTCAGGAGTTCATCAACCATCTAAAGGATTATGGAATAGTTTCACAACTCACCGCACCTAGAACACCACAACATAATGGTGTGTCTGAATGGAGAAATCGAACTCTATTAGATATGATTCGATCAATGATGTGTCGAACAAGCCTTCCAAAATCCTTTTAGAGTTATGCTTTGGAAACTGCCGCAAGACTTGTAAATATAGCTCCAACAAAGAAGGTTCAAAAAACGCCTTATGAGATATGGCATGGAATGAAACCAAAAGTATCATATCTTAAGGTCTGGGGATGTAATGCTTATGTCACTCTAGAATCTTCGGATAAACTAGATCCCCGAGGCGAAAAAGTGGTTTTCGTTGGATACGCTAAGAAGATCGGTTACCTATTCTACCACCCCATTGAAAATAGGATTTTCTCTAAACGCAGAGGCACTTTCTTGGATGAAGAGCTTCTGGCGGGAGGGATTGGAGATAACCATGTGGTCAAGTGCTTTGACTAGTCCAATGGTCAAGGGTAGGACTTTGACTAATCATTATGTGTAAGTTTTATCTTTATAAATAAGGGTGATTGATCAAACTCTATTCATATGTTTTATAAAGATAAAACAACTTCACCCTTTTTGTCCTCCCTTGGCCGCCACCACCTTCACACAACTTCCCCTCCATTGTCGTGAACAACTACAATGGGCCCACTCCTCCTCTTGGTTGGATCGTGCTCGAGTGTGAACTTCCTTATAGCGAGGATTCGTTGTAACCCGCGTACAACCCCGGAGTAGTCGTCAAAGGGTTTTTAATAAACCCTCTATGGGTGTTTATTATTTATTTGTATATACGCGTCTAACTGAGATCCTGATTGGGAATATTTTATTAACCAGATAAATAAAATTAAACACACACACACACACACACACACACATATATATATATATATATATATATATATAAATCGGGCTAATATATATTGTATATATAATTCGGTTTTGTAAATAAATATAACCCGCTTTCGCTTCGTATATGATACCTTGATTCCCAACATTTATAGCAATGTTTTTATCCGTGGAAGGCATTCAAGCCCATATATACCGCCCACCTCGGCGCCGTGGAAAGGGGGGGGGGGGGGCTTGAGAGTGAGGTGTTATTTTTTGATTGGCCACTTTTTTTTTATAACTTTAACACTTAACTAAATAATATAATATTATTCTTTTCACTCTCCTTTTGCTCCCCACAATTTTCACCTTTCAAACACGGGTCTCACATTACCACATGACGATTCATGGCCCTCTCCCCCACCCCCCACTCCTTATAGTCTTAAATGGTTTGTGCCGTCATACTTATGAACCGCATGTGCATGACCCATATAGAAAATATTTTTAGTGTTTCTAAAATTGTGATCTATATAGTTTTTTGAAATTGTTCTCTCTTGATTCTTGCTAGTAACATATGCTTATTCTGTGTCGTAAATCTCTTAACCAAACAAAAAAAAATGCTAAATAATTAAACTCCCAAACAAATAATGTGAAACAAGTTATATGTGTCTTTCACAAACAAGTTGGAGATAGATGCAAGTAATTCATTGCAAAGAGTTGTTCTAAGTAACTTGCGTCATATGCCAAAAATGGAATGTTTTAACCAACTCCAACTCTTCGATCCTTCCAGTTCCAAGAGTCGTCTTAAACTTATATAACGTGTTTTTTTCTTGTCATCATCCGGTTCAAAAACCTACAACCGAGCATTCGTAATAACAATAACTTTGGGGTCAAACAATATAAGAGAAAATGATGTTTAGTACATGGATTTGGGAATGACAAAACAACTCAATCTCGATAGAAAACCCAAAACATTTTGAAAGGTGATATTATAAAATATTATTTTCTAACGGATATTGTATTAGATGAAAAACTTGTCCGATTACATGAAACTGATCTTATACACTTTACCGGCATTAAAAGTAATTATATTTGTTGCAAAATCTTAAAAATATAATAAACCTTACTTTGAAGCTATGAATTTGTAGTTATTAAAAATATAAAATAATTAAAAGTGTGTTTACTATTTTATTCAGCAACTTGGTTGTATGACTATGATGAGTTTAAGATTGAGTTTTTGGTATGGTAATCACAATAGGTAAGTTCAACAACATTAGATAATAAATGGATAAACCACGTTAGCGGAGATGACATGTAAATATGAGATCATTATGTGACACTGTTATATAATTGTGTGTAGAAGTGGAGTAAAAAAAAACCCATCTCATATGATGCACATTTCCGTTCCTTTCTTGTTACTAGTAACCAAAGGATGATCGACCGGCCCTCAAACTTCATACACGTGTAAACACAATCTGTAAAACTAACTTGTGTGTTTAAAGGCGCGCGTTGTGCACCTTACAATTTAATCGTATCCAAAATACTAAAAAACTATTATCAACCAAGTAACTATCAATTTTCATACCATAATTTAAAAATTACATCTCACACAAACATGGCTTTATTTGTATTTATTACTTAATAACATGTTGTGAATAAAAAAATGGACTCGCCCCTTGCCCTTCCCATGTTTCGAACCTAAGACCTTAAACAATAGAAATGAACCACAAAACACTCTACCACTAAGCCATGTTGTTATTTATTATGAAATCATATATTAAAAAAGTATTTGGATTTTTAAAAAACTACTTGCGCTTTTCATGTTTTGAACTTAAGAACTTAGGAAATACAAATGCACCACAAACCACTCGACTACCAACCCATTTATTGAATTATTATAGAATCATATATGTTTATTAATAAATAAGTATTTGAGAAAAAAAAAAAAAAAAACCCTCGTCCTTTTAATGTTTTGAACTTGAGATCTTAGGGAATACAAATGCAACACAAACAACTCCACCACTAACCCATTTTGTGATTTATTATAGAATCATATGTATTTATTAATAAATAAGTGTTTGAGAAAAAAAAAAGTTAGTGCTCATTATATTATATTTATTCATGGTGTAACGAAGTTACTATTCATTTATACCATGAATAAATATATTATATTATGGAATCATATATATATTTATTAGTAAATAAGTGTTTGAGAAAGAAAAAAAACCTTGCTCTTCTCATGTTTTGAACTTGAGACCTTAGAGCATTCACAATAGCTCCCCCATTTTTATGTGAGAGTAGCCCCTAAATTATATGGGGTGGTTTTGAGGGGCTGTGAGTGAAAAAAAATGGGGAATCTACTATTGATCGGTATATTTGGGGTTATTTAAAAATCTTTTGGGGAAAACTGGAAAGTGTATTTATTTTTTAATATTTGTTGAAAGTGGTTGTGAGTGGAAGAGAAAGAAATTGTAATGATTTTTAATATAATATGTGGTTGTGATTGATTGTGAGGAAATGGGGGATGGGGAAGCTACCGTGAATGCTCTTAGGGAATACAAATCCAACACAAACCACTCCACCACCAAACCATTTTGTGATTTATTATTATTATTATTATTATTATTATTATTATTATTATTATTATTATTATTATTTTGAAAATAAACTTCATTAAAAACGACAAGTCCTCAAAACAAGGACCGCCCAAAATATTACATCATGTACAAAGGGTATCTACCCCAATCATTCCAATCTACATCCTTATATCTAGATCGATGCTTAAGCCAAAAAAAATGATAAAGCATTTACACCTGCAACAATCTCCAAAACATGAGGCTTCGAGTTATGGAAAGTTTTTTTGTTTTGCTCCTTCCAAATCATCCAACAAGTCACCATGATAATACCTCTTAAAATATTTTGTGATTTATTATAGAATCATTTGTATTTATTAATAAATATGTGTTTGAGAAAAAAAAAAAAGAAAGAAAAGTTAGTGCTCATTATATTATATTTATTCATGGTGTAACGAAGTTACTACTCATTTGCACCATGAATAAATATATTATATATTATGGAATCATACATATATTTATTAGTAAATAAGTGTTTAAGAAAAAAAAAACCTTGCACTTCTCATGTTTTGAACTTGAGACCTTAGGGAATACAAATCCACCACAAACCACTCCACCATCAACCCATTTTGTGATTTATTATTATTATTATTTTTTTGAAAATAAACTTCATTAAAAACGACAAGTCCTCAAAACAAGGACCGCTAAAAAAATTACATCATGTACAAAGGATATCTACCCCAATCATTCCAATCAACATCTTTATATCTAGATCGATGCTTAAGCCAAAAAAATGATAAAGCCTTTACACCCGCTACAGTCTCCAAAACTTGAGGTTTCGAGTTATGGAAAGTTTTTTTTTGTTTTGCTCCTTCCAAATAATCCAACAAGTCACCATGATAATACCTCTTAAAATATTTTGTGATTTATTATAGAATCATATGTATTTATTAATAAATAAGTGTTTGAGAAAAAAATAAGAAAGAAAAGTTAGTGCTCATTATGTTATATTTATTCATGGTGTAACGAAGTTACTATTCATTTACACCATGAATAAATATAAGTATAATATAATAAAAAAAAGTAATTTGTCGAAACTTGTTGAAGTCTCCAATAACTATTTTTAGGGCTGTAAACAAACCAAACATTTGGCAAATGGTTCGTAAACTGTTTGACGGAAAGTTCGTTTATTTTCATTCGTTTAATAAATTGGCCTAGTGGTAAAAGGGCCGGTTCTCTCTTTGGGAGAGCCGGGTTCGATTCCCATGGGAGGCATGTGATGGATACCCCCACCCTTGTGGTGGGGTAGGTGGTTGGGAAGTGATGGAGAGACCCTTGACCCTTGTGGTCATGGGTTCGACTCCTGATCCCTCCAGGTTTTACCGGTTCACTACCGTCGGGCCTTCGGGCGGGTTTGTGGGCCGGGTTTTCCCTGGAATAGGAGACGGGTGGGCCGAAGGGCTCTGTCCGTACGGACTAGAGGCCGTTTGGGGCCCCTTTCGGCCATTGGGGGCCGCGTACAGAGTACCCGACAATACTTTAGTTGATCGTTCAAAAAAAAACTAACATGAACAAAACATTTAGTTCGATTAACTAAATGAACAAACACGAACAAAGCTCTTTTTCATTCGATTGTGTTCGTTAATGTGTTTGTTTATGTTCGTTTGTTCGTTTACGTTCCTTCGTTTATATCCATTCGTGTTCATTTGTTTATGTTCTTTAGTTAAAAACATTTTTTGTTTTTCAGTTTGCCTCCTAACTTTTATTCCTCCTAAACATTAATCATTTTCCTTCCTAAACTTCTCTCTCATATCTTTATTTTCCCTCTAAACATTAATTATTTAAGTAAATGTATTGACCATTGTTATGTTTAAGTTAGTATAATTTGACTTGTCGTTTAGTATATGTCCTTTGACTAATAAACTGTTAACAATGTTTTTTAGTTAGTTACATATTATTTTTTTTATTTTTTATGTTCAAAACCTGTGTTCACTAACTGTTCACAAACAACTGAATTTCCTTTACAGAAAACACAAACAAAGAATTTCGTTCATTAGTGTGTTCATGATTGGATCGTTTGTCCAAGAAACCTTAACAAATAAACACAAACAAAGCCTTTTTCATGTTCGTTTGGTTTGTTTACAGCCATGACCATTTCTGAGTCTTCAAATAACTAAATAAACTTAATTTTGGTTTTTAAAAATTGTGTTTTTACGAGTTATTTATATACGTTTTCTAAATATTTAATATGTTTGGATGGTCTAAATAGTAAAATAAAATATGTTAAGTAATAGAGAAAGTATAGGATACAAAGTATCCATAATATAGGAAGGATAGAAAGCCAGCAAAGCCTGACACGTGTAAACCATACTTAACTCCAACTAACTCAATCCTGGTTAATTAAAAGGATAATTTAGACTTTTTTTTCCTTTCGATAACCTCTGAAACAATCATCTTCATCATTGTCGCCGTCTCCGTCACCACCAATAGACAAAACCCTAAGATTAACCTTCTCCACCATTTTATCCACACCACCACCACCTTATACTTACAACCACCCTTCACCACCTCCATTTGAAACCAACACCCATAATAATAATAATAATAATAATAATAATAATAATAATAATAATAATAATAATAATAATAATAATAATAATAATAATAATAATAATAATAATAATAATAATAATAATAATAGTAATAATAATAATATTCTCTGGTTTTTCCACTTTCACAATCAGGGATCAAAAACATCAAATATCTCTCGAACCCGATCTTCCAATGGCTTAATCTGTACCTTATCCTCCTCCGTTGTCTCCATTATGAACTTTTTTTCTGACCCATCATTTAATATTCAATTGAAAAAGAAATGGATATTGTGGAGGATTTGGTTGCAGATGACGGTTTCTTTTTTGATGGTTATGATTCCCAATATGAATTTGATGCTTATCATTTCTTTGATTTTACTCGAGATGAGATAACATGCGTTTTTTTTTTTTTTTTTTTTTTTTTTTTTTTTTTTAGACTTCAACAAAAATATAAAATGTGTTTGTTTTTTTTAGGTGCGTTTGTTTGTATCTTCAATGTGCGTTTGATTTTTATGTTGGTGCGTTTGTTTGTATCTTCAATGTGACATCCGTCACCTTTCATTTTATCTTTTGTCCAACTTTAGCCCCTTTCATCGTATTCTATTACATTTATAACCCTTGTAATTCGAAGTTTTGGATTCATTAATAATTCCTTGCATTGTTGTCGTAATTCTTTTCTTTTAAATAATAATAATAATAATAATAATAATAATAATAATAGTAATAATAATAATAATAATAATAAAAAAGTTGGTTTTAAACATTATCAATCATATATCCTAAATCCAATAACTTAACCCAACCTTTATTCGGAGCCCAACACATTGAGCCCAATCGCAAGCCCACACTTCTTTGCCAAAAAAAATAAAATAAAATAAATGTTGCACAGACCAGGACTCGAACCCGGGTCTGGCTTAAACCAACATCATGCAACAACCATCTAGGCTACATCTCTCCTTGTGTTCCTAATCAGACTTTAATACATATAAACCCTCCTTACATACACACAGTTGACTTCCCAAAGTCAACTGCGAGCAAACCTTCCTAAATTCACATCCAATCCACGTCTCTTGAAGAATTCTGTTATGGAATGATTAGACCAACTCATTCCTGCGTATTCCCCACGCCAATCACATTCAAAACCTTCCAATTATATGTATTATACGCGTATATGATATTAATACGGGTCAAAACATCCAAACTTACAAGGATGAGTGATTAGTATAAATTGAACCTCACATCTCAAGCCTTACTCGCCGATTAACACATTCCCATTCCCAATCTTACACTAAATTCTCTTCATTCTGCGAATTTTGCTTCATTGGACGCGTCCCTTTTGACCCGATCAATCACACCTCTAAAGCATTGTAAGTCGCAATCTCTTGGTTGGTTTTAATCTTCGGCATGTCACGAACAATAGCCCCTTGATTACAGGGGCTATTGATTTCGAATTGTAGTGTTTAGAAATTAGGGTTCATAGTGGGTCGATTTGGGGGTAATCCTATCTGCAGACAAGTTATTAAATATAAAACGAATTAAATTCAGTCATCAAATGGTCTGTGGATCAGCTGGTGAAGCCCCTCAGTTATAAGACGTGGAACCGGACAGAACTCGAGTTCGATCCCCGTTCCTCGTTTTTATTTTTCTAAATTAAATTGGTATTTAATCAGATAACCTATTTAATTAACTGAAACCAACTATAATTGTTCTCAGGGTCTAGCCCAGTTGGTGGCTAGGCTTGTGATTAAGCATTGGACCGCCCAGAGACTCAGGTTCGAGTCTGGGCACATGCAAACATTTTTTTCTTTTTTTTTTTAAAAAAAAAACTCTTTTATACTTATATATTCAATATTATCTTTAAAAATAGATTTTAATTACTAAACATGGCTTAAAAATTCTACAAAATTTATTTTAAGTTACTCTAAGGATAAAGTTTATTATCCAACTTTTAGTTTTTCAAAAATAATTTATTTAATAAATATTATAAATATTACAAGTTTATTCATTTATAAATGTAAAATTCTATAAAAATATCTAAACGATTTTATTAAATTCAACAAAAATTATTCTAAACTTGTATAGCAATAAACATTTCAGAAATAATTTTTATTCCATAAAAATCATTCGTTTTATATTTGTAATTGATTTTTGATATTTTAAACCATAAATAAATCATAATAAATTCATTTTTCAATATTTTTATCCCAAAATTTTACATAAATTATTTATGTTCATTTAGAACAGAAATATAAATTTTAAGTTGAAATTTCTTTAGTTTTATTATTTTTAGATATTAAAATCATATCTTTGACAAATAAGAATAAATATATTAAATATTTAATTCTTGAGGAAATAATTTTATAAAAATTATTTTTATACTTAAAACCCTATAATATGATCATCCTAAATCAAAAACCTACAATAATCTTTTATTTAAATTATTTACCGAATTTCTCTCATTTATTAACAATTTACTTAATTAATAATTGAACAATTACGTATCCCCAAATTAGGAACCCTAGAATTACTTGTATCCTAGAATCATTTCCCTTACACATTATCAATTTCTTTAGGTTAATCAAATCACGCTGTTCGGTAGAATTTCAAGTTATTACGCGAACTGTGAGTATTTCATATCCCCTTTTTGCTTTTATTCATTTTTTTGGGGTGTTACATGTACTCTTATACAAATTACAAATACAAGTTCACATTTTTACAATACAATTCTAGTACTATGTGCATTTGCTTACAAACGTGCTTTATGCTTAGACATTACATGTAGAATACATTTGTACTTAGTGAAATCATTAACATTGTACAAGCCGACCTTAACATTGGATAACGCTATTGGATTGACAACCCGCCTAGGTTGATTCTCCCCCTTTTTCATCGGAGAATCCGTGGTCATTGTTAAGTTTTTATCCATTTATTGGATAAGTACACCGCCGTTCATTTAGTACATTATATAGTCACAGGATTGATTTCGCTCATTTGTATGATACATAGTTTACATATTTGCACTGTAGCTTGCACTTGAATTGTATACCTTTTTCAACTTACTATGTGTATTAAAACTAGGAATGCTCACCAACATTTTTATGTTGACCAAACCTATTTTGTACATGTTTCAGGTGCAGTTTGATCTAGTACTATAGCATGGGACTTTTAGTGCTTGATTTTAATAAGTTATTTCAATATTTATGTTTTATTCAGACTTTGTATTTTTCGTTTCCATGTAATACAATTTGGATTATTCAATAATATATTTACATTTTAGTACCATGTGCTTTTGAACAATCGTCACTACGTGACACCTCGATGATTCCGCCATCGGTTGGGGTGTTACAGATTGGTATCAGAGCCATGGTTATAGGGAATTAGGTTATTAGATGAAATGGCCTAGACTATAACCGAACTTCAACTTTCATGCATAATATTTCCTAAATTACCATTCCCTTCATTTCTCTCTACTTTGCTCCCTCTATCTTTCCCTTCTTCTCCATTTCTCTTCATCTTTCATCATGGTGCATAGAGATGGTGTCCTACAAGGAGTGGAAAGACTACATCATTATGGAGCGGGAGCAGTACCTTTCATGAAGACACTCTTACGCATAATGCCTACTCTTATTTTGCTCCTTCAAAGTTGTTGAGCTTTAATGAGTGTGATAAGAACACGTGCAATCTGGAAGGGTGGATGCCTGTACACTAGGTTTTATGGCATAGGCAAGCATAGCGCATTAATCCAATGACGGACCTGTTATGCTTACCTGGGGATTCCTGGAGTGAGTGTCCACTTATAGGCTAAAGCATGTCTTCTTTGATCACCATTGGGTTCAATTCCTTTGAAAAGTCAACGTTCTTGTTGGGCTTTACAGCTAGACAAGGGCAATCCAAGCATTTAATGCAAGTTTTTCAAAAATACACTCTTGTTTCAAATACAATATCTCATGATTTTCATATATTTCTTACAAGTTCATACTTTCATAATCATTTGTACAATTATACACTTACATTTTATAATCTCATGATTATTCAATTGCTGCTTTGTAGATGTCTGCTCGCCGCATGCTCCGTGATGCTAGCCAACGCACTGTTCGTGCTTCTGGACAACGTTCTGAACGTCGCCTCGCATCTCTAGTCGCTCAGGAAATTGCTGCAGTGATCCCAAATCTTGTCAGTGAGTTAACCCAGAATAGTAACAGTACCAACACAGAGGGTGCGACTAAGTTTCGGTGCACTTTCAAACACTTTAACTCCTTCAACCCCACAAAATTCACTGGTGAGGAGGGTGCTACTGGCCTCCTCCAATGGTTTGAAAGTATGGAGAGCACCTTTGTGAACAGCGAGTGTCCTGATGAACTCCGCGTTCGCTATGCTACCAGTGTCCTTCAAAAGGGGGCACTAACTTGGTGGAATGGCGAAAAGCGCAATCGGGGCGCTGATGTTGCTTTATCCTTGTCTTGGGCTGAGGTTAAGGAACTCATGATCGCTAAATTCTGCCCTAGGAACGAAATCAGGAAACTGGAGGAAGAGTTCCATGGTTGAAACAAGACAGTGGTGAAAATCTTGCGTACAACACCCGATATCACGAACTCAGCATATTGGTTCCACACATGGTTACCCCGGTCTCTCGAGCAATCAAAAAATATATCGAGGGATTACCTGACCTGATTCAAGACGTAGTCACTGGAAGCAAACCCACTACGGTGGAAGAAGCCATCCAGCTTGCAGCCTCCTTGACTGACAAGCACGTGAAAAAGGGAAATATGGTTAGGAAAGGAACTAAGAAACCAGCTGAGAAGACCCCCACCCCTACTACTGAATCATCAAGAGTCGCTGTAGACAATACCGGTTCCAACTCTAGGAAGTGGAAGTTCAGAAGTAAAAATTATGCCGTTGTAGCCCCAGTAACCCAGGCTCCAATGGTCCAGGCTCCTCCTGCCAAGAAAGTTTATGGGGGAAACTTACTCAAATGTGCTACCTGTCAGTACCATCACCCCTCAAAATTTCCTTGTCGCCACTGTACCACCTGTGGTAGGTATGGTCATGTAGCTACCACATGTCGTTCAGTGTTTAGACCCCAACCAATCAACTCTCAACCAGTTAACCCTCAGCCAGCCAACCCTCAACCAGCTCGCCAAAACCCACAACCCATAACATATGGTCGAGCCTGTTTCAATTGTGGTGATCCAAACCACCTCAGAAATCAGTGTCCAGCTTTTGTCCTAGCAAACCGTACAACAAACCCAGTGGCTCGTGGTAGGGCTTTCAACATCAATGCAGCAGAAGCCCAGGAAACAAATGATGTGGTGAATGGTACGTTTTTACTTGATGGTCATTATGCTTCGATTTTATTTGATACTGGTGTGGATAGAAGTTTTGTGTCATTAGCATTCGAACCTTTACTATCTCACACTCGCTCTAGACTATGAGCGCCTTTCACTGTCGAGGTCGCAGATGGAAACCCCATCTCAATCGATTCCATCATTCAGGGTTGTACTCTTAGTCTTAACGAGCATGATTTCTCCATTGATCTCATACCCATGAAATTGGGTAGTTTTGATGTTATCGTGGGTATGGATTGGCTTTCTAAACACCATGCTGAAGTTGTCTGCTTTGAAAAATTTATTCGGTTTCCTCTCACATTGGGTGACTTTTTACGGGTTTATGGTGAAAAACCATCCAGTGGTCTTAAACTCATGTCCTGCACCCAAGCACAAAAATATCTACGTATGAAATACGTGGCTTTCTTGGCCCATGTCGTGCAAAAGAAAGATAAAGACAAGAGTATCCAAGATGTTCATGTTATTCGTGAATTCCCAGAAGTCTTTCCTGATGACTTACCTGGACTTCCACCGGTGCGTCCTGTTGAATTTCGTATTGACCTTGTACCTGGTGCCACACCCGTTGCAAAATCTCCATATCGCCTTGCACCTTCTGAGATGCAAGAACTTGCGAGTCAACTTCAAGAGTTGGCAGACAAGGGCTTCATTCGTCCCAGTTCGTCACCTTGGGGAGCTCCAGTCTTATTTGTAAAGAAGAATGATGGATCTTTCCGAATGTGTATTGATTATCGGGAGCTTAATAAACTCACCATTAAAAACCGTTACCCATTACCCCGCATTGATGATCTCTTTGACCAACTTCAAGGTTTGACTTGCTTCTCAAAGATCGATCTTCGTTCTAGATATCACCAACTTCGAGTTCCTGAAGACGATATTCTAAAGACAGCTTTTCGTACACGCTATGGTCATTACGAGTTCATTGTTATGCCTTTTGGACTAACCAATGCACCCGCTGTCTTCATGGATCTCATGAATCGCGTGTGCAAACCCTTCTTGGATAAATTCGTAATCGTTTTCATTGACGATATACTCATTTACTCCAAAACCAAATCAGCTCACAAACAACACCTTAGACAAATTTTGAGTCTTTTGAAGAATGAACAACTGTATGCCAAATTTTCCAAGTGCGAATTTTGGCTTAAGGAAGTTCAATTTTTGGGACACATTATTAGTGATAAGGGAATACACGTGGATCCAGCTAAGATTGAGGCCGTTAAAAATTGGATTACACCCAAGTCTCCCACGGAAGTTCGTTCTTTCCTTGGCTTAGCGGGTTATTATCGTCGTTTCATTCTCAACTTCTCCAAGATTGCCTTACCTCTCACTTCTTTAACCCATAGAGATAAACCATATGTATGGGGACCCAGTCAAGAAGAAGCATTCCAAACATTGAAGCAGAAACTGTGTGATGCTCCAATCCTCACTTTACCTGACGGCAATGAGGATTTCGTGGTTTATTGCGATGCCTCTAACCAAGGTCTTGGTTGTGTTCTCATGCAATGAGGCAAGGTTATAGCATATGCATCGCGACAACTGAAAACCCATGAGAAAAATTATACTACCCATGATCTTGAACTCGGAGCTGTCGTTTTCGCACTTAAGATTTGGAGGCACTATTTATACGGTACAAAATGTGTGATTTTCACTGACCAGAAGAGCCTTCAACACATTTTCAACCGGAAAGATCATAATATACGTCAACGACGATGGGTCGAGTTGTTAAACAACTACGACTGCGAGATTCGCTACCATCCTGGTAAGGCGAATGTTGTAGCCGATGCTCTCAGTCGTAAAGATCATGCCCAGCTTTATTGTGCCCAGGTCCAGTCTGATATCAAACTCCGCATCATTGAAGCCCAACATGTCTCTGTTACTGAAGGCAACATGTACGATGAAATGTCGTGTGGAGCCGAAAACCAGTTGGAAACCAAACATGGTTTACTTTACTTCATGAACCATCTTTGGATCCCTAATCGTGACAACCTGCGTACCTTCCTCATGGATGAGTCTCACAAGTCTCATTACTCCATTCACCCTGGTGTGGATAAGATGTATCAGGATCTGCGTACCTTGTATTGGTGGCCCGGTATGAAAAAGGACATAGCTCTATATGTGGCTAAATGCCTTACTTGCTCCAAAGTCAAAGCTGAGCACCAACGTCCATCTGGTTTACTTGTGCAACTAGAAATTCCAGTGTGGAAGTGGGAAAACATTGCTATGGACTTCATTACGAAACTTCCACACACCACTCGTGGGCATGACAGTATCTGGGTCATCGTCGATCGATTGACCAAATCTGATCACTTTCTACCCATTCGTGAGACCTACACAGCTGAGAAACTGGCTAAAATCTATATCAATGAGATTGTCAGTCGTCATGGTATTCCTCTGGACATTATTTCCGATCGTGATGGTTGGTTTACTTCTCGCTTTTGGCAAACATTTCAGTCCGCACTTGGTACTCAACTAAAACTTAGCACGGCCTATCACCCACAGACGGATGGTCAGACTGAACGAACCATCCAAACATTGGAGGATATGCTTAGAGCGTGCATCATCGACTTTGGTGGCAATTGGGACACGCACTTACCTTTGGTTGAGTTCTCGTATAATAACAGCTACCATTCCAGTATTAACATGGCACCATTTGAGGCACTTTATGGTCACAAATGTCGTTCCCCTGTTTGTTGGAGTGAGATTGGCGAAACACAAATCACCGGCCCCGAGCTAATACACGAAACAACAGACAAAATTCTTCGCATTCATGAGAATTTGCAAGTTGCTCGAAGTAGACAGAAAAGTTATGCCGATCAAAGACGCAAGCCTCTAGAATTTCAAGTCGGAGACATGGTACTTCTCAAGGTTTCACCTTGGATGGGTATTTCGATTTGGAAAGAAAGGGAAACTTGCACCTCGGTTTGTAGGCCCTTTTAAGATCCTTGAGCGAATTGGAAAGGTAGCTTACAAGCTCGATTTACCACCAGAGCATAGCAATGTCCATCCAACGATTCACGTTTCTAATCTTAAGAAGTGTTTGGCTAAAGATAACCTCCATGTTCCTTTAGAGGATATCCAGATTGACGAGTCGATGCGCTTCATAGAAAAACCTGTGGAGATTATGGATCGAGATGTCAAGACACTTAAACGAAGCCGAATTCCAATTGTCAAAGTTCGTTGGGAGTCCAAACGAGGCCCAGAGTTTACTTGGGAGCGTGAGGACCAAATGATGTCTAAGTATCCTCATCTTTTTCCAAAGACTACCACTTGAAGGAATTTCGGGACGAAATTTCTAAAAGTAGGGGATGCTGTGACATCCGTCACCTTTCATTTTATCTTTTGTCCAACTTTAGCCCCTTTCATCTAATTCTATTACATTTATAACCCTTGTAATTCGAAGTTTTGGATTCAATAATAATTCCTTGCATTGTTGTCGTAATTCTTTTCTTTTAAATAATAATAATAATAATAATAGTAATAATAGTAATAATAATAATAATAGTAATAATAATAATAATAATAATAATAATAATAATAAAGTTGGTTTTAAACATTATCAACCATATATCCTAAATCCAATAACTTAACTCAACCTTTATTCGGAGCCCAACACATTGAGCCCAATAGCAAGCCCACACTTCTTTGCCAAAAAAAAATAAAATAAAATAAATGTTGCATAGACCAGGGCTCGAACCGGGGTCTGGCTTAAACCAACAGCATGCAACAACCATCTAGGCCACATCTCTCCTTGTGTTCCTAATCAGACTTTAATACTTATAAACCCTCCTTACATACACACAGTTGACTTCCCAAAGTCAACTGTGAGCAAACCTTTCTAAATTCACATCCAATCCGCGTCTCTTGAAGAAATTCTGTTATGGAATGATTAGACCAACTCATTCCTGCGTATTCCCCACGCCAATCACATTCAAAACCTTCCAATTATATGTATTATACGCGTATATGATATTAATACGGCTCAAAACTTCCAAACTTACAAGGACGAGTGATTAGTATAAATTGAACCTCACATCTCAAGCCTTACTCGCCGATTAACACATTCCCATTCCCAATCTTACACAAAATTCTCTTCATTCTGCGAATTTTGCTTCATTGGACGCGTCCCTTTTGACCCGATCAATCACACCTCTAAAGCATTGTAAGTCGCAATCTCTTGGTTGGTTTTAATCTTCGGCATGTCACGAACAATAGCCCCTTGATTACAGGGGCTATTGATTTCAAATTGTAGTGTTTAGAAATTAGGGTTCATAGTGGGTCGATTTGGGGGTAATCCTATCTGTAGACAAGTTATTAAATATAAAACGAATTAAATTCAGTCATCAAATGATCTGTGGATCAGCTGGTGAAGCCCCTCAGTTATAAGACGTGGAACCGGACAGAACTCGAGTTCGATCCCCGTTCCTCGTTTTTATTTTTCTAAATTGAATTGGTATTTAATCAAATAACCTATTTAATTAACTGAAACCAACTATAATCGTTCTTAGTGTCTAGCCCAGTTGGTGGCTAGGCTTGTGATTAAGCATTGGACCGCCCAGAGACACGGGTTCGAGTCTGGGCACATGCAAACATTTTTTTCTTTTCTTTTTTTTAAAAAAAAAAAACTCTTTTATACTTATATATTCAATATTATCTTTAAAAATAGATTTTAATTACTAAACATGGCTTAAAAATTCTACAAAATTTATTCTAAGTTATTCTAAGGATAAAGTTTATTATCCAACTTTTAGTTTTTAAAAATAATTTATTTAATAAATATTATAAATATTACAAGTTTATTCATTTATAATTGTAAAATTCTATAAAAATATCTAAACGATTTTATTAAATTCCACAAAAATTATTCTAACTTGTATAGCGATAAACATTTCAGAAATAATTTTTATTTCAGAAAAATGGTTCGTTTTATATTTTTAATTGATTTTTGATATTTTAAACCATAAATAAATCATAATAAATTCATTTTTCAAAATTTTTATCCCAAAATTTTACATAAATTATTTATGTTCATTTAGAACAGAAATATAAATTTTAAGTTGAAATTTCTTTAATTTTAATATTTTTAGATTTTAAAATCATATTTTTGACAAATAATAATAATAATAATAATAATAACAATAATAATAATAATATCCTCTGGTTTTTCCACTTTCATAATCAGGGATCAAAAACATCAAATATCTCTCGAACCTGATCTTCCAATGGCTTAATTTGTACCTTATCCTCCTCCATCGTCTCCATTATGAACTTTTTTTCTGACCCATCATTTAATATTCAATTGAAGAAGAAATGGATATTGTGGAGGATTTGGTTGCAGATGATGGTTTCTTTTTTGATTGTTATGATTCCCAATATGAATTTGATGCTTATCATTTCTTTGATTATACTCGAGATGAGATAACATGCGTTTGTTTTTTTTTTGTTTTTTTAGACTTCAACAAAAATATAAAATGTGTTTGTTTTTTTAGGTGCGTTTGTTTGTATCTTCAATGTGCGTTTGATTTTTATGTTGGTGCGTTTGTTTTTATTTGCCAAGATCAACCCACCAATCCAGACACAATACTTCCTATCAGGTGCGTTTCATTTTTACAAAGGTGCGTTTGTTTTTTTATAACGTGCGTTTAAAGAATACACAACGTGCGTTTATAATAATGAACTTGCGTTTGTTTGTCATACCCAAATATACAACGGGCGTTTAAAGGATATACAACATGCGTTTAAGGAATATACAACGTGTGTTTAAAGAATATAAAACGTGCGTTGAATATTGGTGTACGTGCGTTGTTTTCACCAACTTCTTCTTCTTAATTTGTCCGCAACTTATTTTTAACCTAATTTTTAAGTTTAATCATACTTATTGAAACAAAATCAAAAGTATTTGACAACTATTACGAGCGTTTATTCATAATTGTATGTTTTTCGTATGATTAATTGTCCCAGTGTAAATCTCTGTTTTTCTAATTTTTTTTCGTTTTCGTTCATTGTAATCGAATGTTTTTTGTTATTTTGATTGTGTAATCATTCTGAACGTTTAATCGAACTGAAACGATGAAAAATCAGGGTTCGAATTAGGTCTGTTGTTTCGATTTGAATTTTTTTTTAATGTTTTTCCCTAATTTACCTCTTGTTAGATTAACCCAAATATGATTAGGGTTGTTAATTACCATCTTGCCACCGTCTTAATCTAATGGCTGAGAATGTTTTCTACGCTTCTCACGTTAAGAAGCTTTGAACGTTATATGTTCCCTAACTAATAGAAAAGATCTTTGGCATAAAAAAAAATTCAAATTTTAGTTCTTAATTTTTAATATGTAATTAAATATTTAGTTGGTTATAATCTCGTACACGGACCTCCAAGTTGCCTTGTTTCAGCTTTCTAATCTTTCTTAGTCCTTGCAAAACATTACAAATGTGGAAACCACATCCTGTGTCAAACACCCATGTTTTGCTAGGAAAAGCAAAGATTTCAATGACATATTTACTTGAGGACTCTCCTCCTGAAGCCTTAGCTTGCTTTAGCTCAGCTAAATACTTAGCAAAGTTCCTCTTCCAGTGCCCAGTTTCATCACAATGATTTGCCTTTGCCCTTCCCTCTGCCCTGATTGCCCATTTTCTTGGTGTTAGGTTTCTTAACTTGACCTTCCTTGATTACTAGCACTGGTGCAGTCTTGCTAGGTATGTTCACCTCGGCAGTTTTGAGCATCTGATGCAGTTCTGCAAGTGTCTTTTCCATCCCTTTCATATTGTAGTTCATAATTAACTGGTCATATGACTTGGGCAATGAGTTTAGGATAATATCCCTAGCTAACTCATCGCTCAAGGGGGATTCCAGACGAGCCAAGTGATCAACATATGCCTTCATTTTTAGCACATGAGTGCTAACTGGCGTTTCTAGAACATACAACTTGTTCTTCGCCTTGAGAACAATTTTCAAGTTGCGGTGCCAGTCCATGAAGTTGGAGTGGTTAAGTTTGTCCTTCTCTAAGATGGGCTTGAGAGAGAATTGGGAGGCGGAATTGTTTTCAGTTGACATCTAGAAAGTTCAAAATCTAATTTATTAGTATTTTATGTTTTAAATATCCTAATTTATCTTATGACCCAAAAGCAAAATTAATTAGGATGAGATCCCGATTCATCAATACACAATGAACTGGCTTAGCACTATCCATCGGTACGATTAGGTAGGTAAACAACGATTGTTAATTGTGTCCACTACACAACTCTCCATTTGGGGTTATCGCTAAAAGTGATGTATGTTTAACCCCAACTATGCCCACTTGATAAACAAGCGATGTTTGGTCCTTTACTGTTAACTGTAACACCGGCCTATGTTATACAGGAAATGCAATGATTACCTTCACTCACGATCAACGCCCAAATGCAGGGTCAGCAC
The DNA here is from genome assembly GCA_028751855.1 of Ambrosia trifida. Classification (NCBI taxonomy): domain Eukaryota; kingdom Viridiplantae; phylum Streptophyta; class Magnoliopsida; order Asterales; family Asteraceae; genus Ambrosia; species Ambrosia trifida. The sequence goes on from CM054126.1 coordinate 101,563,898, forward strand.
TAATATTTGGGTTCGATATAGAACGAAGTGTTAACTCGTTAAGGGTGGCAAAAAAACATCAATTTAAAATTGGGATTTAATTTTAATATTTACCATAAATATATTGAATGACTCGTTAGCATGATGTTAGTCACACAATAGTTTATAAAATCCAATTTTATATTGTTCGTGATAATTGAAACTGTAGATGCAATTGTGCGACTAGTGCTTCGGATTGAACAACAAACTTGTTTTGGTGAATGTCGTTGGTGCGAAGGAGATTATGAAGGTGCGAAGGAGGCTTTTTGTAGGTACGAAGGAAGAACAGAAGGTGCGAAGGAGGAAGACTTGGACGAATGTGTATATTGTTTATTGTGTAGCTTGGTTCGACCAGACTGTTTGAGCGAACCTGCACATTCGCATGGACAAAATGGGTGAATGTGCAGTCTATAAATAGACAAGCTTGATTTTTGAATGTAACTTTTTGTCATTATTATTCCCTCCACTTTCTGATATTCTCTCTAGTGTTTTGTTTAACTCTTTTCACGTTCTCACCCTGTTTGTAATCATATTTCAACGTGTAATCGAGTTGTTAATTAATGAAAAGCTTTTGAAAATGATGATTTGTGTGTTTTGATCTGTTTGACTATTATTAATGAATATCCGATTAAATTCGTCAATTATTCCAAAATCGAAAAGATCTGGCAGGAAAGTACGATTTGGTTTCCAAAATTTGAACGAACCAATGACATTCCTCCAGAAATTTTAGAGAAAATTTATTCGGATAAAGATGCCAAGGTCAATGTCACACAATTTGTTTTGCCAGTTGATAAAGCAAACAGTTTTATTGAACCGACTTACTCGAAGGAACCAGCTCCTAAGAGTTTAAGGAAACAATGCATGGTTGATCGATATCCCATTGCTAGTTTTTCCAAGTCGCCGATCAAAGAAAACTATGAGGAATACCGTGCGTGCTATAAGTGCGGGGAAAGGGGACATTTACTTGCCGCCTGCCCGTACGTACGACACAAGACGCACGAGGTGGAGATGAGGCAACATCATGATTATCCGGTTGACAACTATGGTTATCCACAAAGACGGTATTTCCCTCAACAAACACCTTATTATAATCAAAACAATTTTTACAACAAGAGGGAAAACCGTCCGATGACTTATGATAAGCGCAACCGGATAACCACTGATAAACCGGTAAAGAAACCTGTGATGAACTCAACTGCTGATAACAAAAAGGTTGCTCCTAAATCTAATGGAAAACAAGCAGTTGGACCTGTCTCTGTTAAATCAGAGAAGGTAACCAAGAAGGTTGCATGTAAAGACGAAGTAAAGAAACCGGCTGAGACCTCAAAATCTCAGATCCGGATCTTGAAAAGGTCTGAACAATCTTGGTCATCTAAGGAATCTGAAGGAGCCTCAACTTCACAGAATGTGAAAATTGAGAAAAAGAATGTTGAGAGTGAGAAGAAAGGGGTTGAGATAACCCAAGATGTTTGTGAAACGAAAGAATCTTTGAAACAACCCGTTCAAAGACCCAAGACTAAACAGGCTTGGGTCCCCCGAAAGATCTAACTGCTTTACTTGATATGTGCAGGGAGCTCCAGCTGGCCCTGTTAGCAGCCTATGGATTGTTGACAGTGGAGCTTCTGGTCACATGACAGGGGACCTCACGCTACTCTTTGATATCAAAAACATAAACGGAGGTTATGTAGCATTTGCTGGAAATAAAGGAGGCTACATTACGATGGAGGGTAGTGTAAGCAATGGGGTCATGACATTTGAGCGGATATCGTACGTGAAACAGATAGATTACAATCTGCTCAGTGTTAGTCAAATCTGTGATAAACAATTTTCTGTGTATTTTGACGACAAATCTTGCTACATCTTGAAACCGGGGTTTGAACTTCCGAAAGAGTGGGTGATGCTAAAGGCACCGAGAGTAAACAACTTGTATATTCTCGATATGTCCAAAGCAATGACCACCCATGGCCAAGTCACGTGTTTCCTCTCTAAGGCTACAGAAAAAGAATCTATTATGTGGCACAGGAGAATGGGACACATTCATTTGAGAAAGATGAACCAGTTAGTGAAGAATGAACTTGTCACGGGAGTTAATGTGAAACATTTCCATTTGAATGACAAGTGTGTTAGTTGCAAAAAGGGAAAGCAGCACAAACAGGCCCATAGACCAAAGAAAGTCAATTCCGTTGAACTACCGCTTGAGCGTTTGCACATGGATTTATTCGGTCCAGTCAGACGTAAAAGTCATGCCGGGGAGTTGTACTGTCTTGTGGTGACTGACGATTATTCTAGATTTTCATGGGTCATGTGCTTGCATCAGAAAAGCGACACTTTTGACAATCTGAAGGTTCTGTTTACACGTCTGGAGAATATCTATGGTCTGAAGATCAAACGAATCCGGAGTGACAATGGGACGGAGTTCAAAAACGCTCAGATGGAGGATCTTTGTGCAAACAAGGGAATTCATCATGAATATAGCGCTCCGTATACACCCCAGCAGAACGGTGTCGCAGAAAGAAAGAACAGGACTCTTATCGAGACGGCGAGAACTATGCTTGCGGATTCAAATCTTCCAGGCATGTTCTGGAACGAAGCTATTTACGCAGCATGTTATACTCTAAACCGTGTTTTAACAGTAAAGAAGTTTGGCAAAACTTCTTATGAGCTGTTGAACCGACGCAAGCCGAATCTGGAGTATCTAGAACCATTTGGTGCCCCGTGTACAATGTTGAATCCTTCGGAGAAGTTCGCATCAAAGGCTGAAGAAGGTTATTTTGTTGGATATGCAACCCCACTAAAACAGGTATTCAACAAAAGTACTAGAAAAGTCGAGGAGTGGGCTAACGTCGAAGTACAAAGATACACAAAAAATGTACAGGGTGGAGGACCAGATTGGATGTTTGATTACAAAGATTTCTTTGAATCATTCAATCTAGATAGCATGGTTGAAGAAGCTGTACTTCGCTTATATTACGAGGTCGAAAACGCTGTAACTTCACCGTTAGTGCGTCCGATCACTGTAAATCCCCAAGCAGCTTCTAATGATACTACTGCTCCTGTGATGGAAGAAGAGGTGTTCCAAGAGGCTTCTACAACGCTTAATTCATCCGATTCAGAAGATGAAGACGATGATGCAACAAGTAAAGCTATTCTGGACAATGCTACAGTGACACCACCAGTGAACCCAACTAATACTGATGCTTCAACATCGAATGTGGGTAATGATCTGGTTTCTACAGAAAATTTGACAACTCAAACGGGAGTACAAGTACCTGATTATCCGAAATCTCGGATACATCGGATACACCCGCTTGAACAGGTTATTGGTGATCCTGGTAGCAGCGTGATGACAAGAGGGCAGTTGAGAAATGCTCAAGCACCAGAAAATATTGGCAACCTTGCTTTATATGCCAAAATACAGAAATCTGGTTTTCAAAATGACTGGTCTTTCGCTTGTTATGTTTCGCAGGTCGAACCGCGGACGTACAAGGAAGCTCTTTTGGATGATGCCTGGGTGGAAGCAATGCAGGAAGAGTTGTTACAATTCCAGAAACGCGGTTGATGGACACTTACAGATTTGCCCCCGAGAAGAAAGAAAATTGGAACCAAATGGGTGTTTAAGTGCAAGAAGGATGATAGAGGAGTCATAGTGAGAAACAAAGCTCGTTTGGTTGTTCAAGGTTTTCATCAAGTAGAGGGAATCGACTACAATGAAATCTATGCACCGGTTGCACGCCTGGAAGCTATCCGAATGTTCCTCGCGTTTGCATCATGGAAGAAATTTAAGGTGTATCAGATGGATGTAAAGAGCGCATTTCTTTACGGTGTGGTCAAAGAGGAAGTTTACGTAGGTCAACCGCCAGGCTTTGAGGACCCTATTCACCGGGATAAGGTTTATGTGTTAAACAAAGCTCTCTACGGGTTGCACCAGGCTCCGAGACAATGGTATGAGGAGCTGAGCACGTATCTTCTCTCGAAAGGATTCAAACGCGGACTGGTAGACTGCACACTGTTCACGAAACGAGCAGGAGATGATTTGCTTCTTGTACAAATTTATGTTGATGATATTATTTTTGGGTCAACTAACGAACTTCTATGCAGGGAATTTGAAAAAGTTATGCAGGAAAAGTTCGAAATGAGCGCAATGGGAGAAATGCAGTTTTTCCTAGGCTTGCAGGTGGAGCAAAGACCAACGGGGATCTTTATTCACCAGACGAAATACGTTTCTGAAGTCTTGAGCCGATTCGAGATGGATGATTCGAAGCCGATGGATACCCCGATACAACCTAATCACGGGATTGGAGTTGACCTTAAGGGGGAGCTGACTGATCCATTTACATACAGAGCAATCGTTGGATCTCTGATGTATCTCACCGCGTCTAGACCTGATATAATGTTTGCCACATGTCTTTGTGCACGATATCAATCGAAGCCGAAACAGAGTCATCTTGCAGCTGTCAAGCGTATCCTTAGATATCTGAAGGGTTGTCCATCGAAAGGACTTTGGTACCCTCATGATGATAATTTTGACCTAATCGCTTTTAGTGATGCAGATTGGGGCGGCTGTGACAAAGACAGCAAATCCACAACGGCTGGATGTCAGTTTATGGGGAGCAGGCTCGTGACCTGGCAATGCAAGAAACAAACCGCAGTTGCACTATCCACATGTGAAGCAGAATACGTTTCAGCATCGAGCTGCTGCTCACAGGTTCTTTGGATCCAACAATAGATGGTGGATTACGGTTTGCAATTTCTTAAAACCCCTATTTACTGTGATAATGAGGCCGCAATCGCATTAACGAAAGACTTAGTAAATCACTCAAAGGCTAAACATATCCGGATTAAATATCATTTTATCCGTGATTGTTATGCTAAAGAGTTGATCGATATGGTCAAAATCCACACTGATTACCAACGCGCAGATCTTTTTACCAAAGCTTTTGACAAATCCAGATTTGATTTTCTTTTAAAAGCTAATGGTATTAATGAAAAACAGGACTGATCACCACCTCAGTCTATCACTTTTTAGTTTAAATTTTTACTGCTTTTCAGAAAAATTTCGAAAAACCAAAAACATTGAAAAATTTCAAAAACCATAAAAAAAATAGAAAATTTCTTTGCTGACTGCTATATCTTCTTCCCTTAGATTAATGCCGTCAGATTTCTGTGAACAAACGATATCTGGACAGTCACATATTTGAAATGCTCCAGCTTATCCTTGGGAACAGTAAATTCGAAAATCTATAAAAATCAGAAAAATCAAAAATGATTTCCTGGAGTATAAAGGGAAATGATAGTACATCAGTGGGGATCTGACACATTCTAAGTAATGTACTGCTATATAGGGCGTGTGTCTGAGTCTGTGCGATGTGCTGATAGGCTTTGTAGACATATTACTGCGTGCCTGATACATACATATCAAACGAATTGTTGTGTGGATGAACTCCTCATGGGCATATGGTCTTAGTACCGTAATTTCGTTTGATAGGGTATTTGTACAAAACTCGGAGGTTTAGGGTCGTTATGTTATTAGTTGTCTGGGGATAGCCTCTCTGATCTTCTGCTGTAAGTCATTACGGACCTAGATCAGACAGGGTGTCTTTATAAAAGAGCTTTATGCCAAATCCTAAAGTTACCGAATTGAGGAACTTTCCATGTTATATGATGATCAAAGATTATCTATTACATCGTATTGATCACTGATGCAAATCATGATTAATATCAGTCCTCAACCTGGTATAGTGCATATGTTACTTTGCTGCATTAATTTGCTGACTTGTATACCTCTATGCATTATATCTTGTAAAATTACAGACGACAAAAGCATAATCACGCTTTACAATGAGTCTTTGTGCATTTACTTCTTGATACGGGAGTATGTCGTGTGCGTGGGAACCACAGACAATTGCGTTTATACTATAAATATCAGTATCAGTTTAAAGCACTGCACAAAAGTCTGCATGTGAGTTTATGTGGATCACAATATCAGCAGTTGCCAGATCACACATTGTCTTTAATGATAATAATTCAAAAGATCAACGGTGTGATCAGATTTTTCAATAACTGATATGATCCCTTTAACGGAAATCCCAAAAACATTTACAGTTTTTCATTTACATTTCTGCATTTTATTTTCTCGTCAAAAAAAAATTATTACAAAACTCAAAAAGATTTTAGGTGTGTTTTAGCATAAACTTTAGAAAATCCAAAAAGATTTTTCATTTCCATCTTATTTTTGATAACTGATGGTGGTTGATGTCGATTTTCTAAACCTTGTTACACCATTTGAGCTTTGTTACTTTTTAAATGTGAAAATATGATTGTTGGATGCTTAAAAGTTGGAAAATAATTGGACCGGGACTCGTTTTTGAGATTTGGAAAATTTATCAAAAATCCCATTTCTCATTCGCCCATTCGGTTGGTCGAATGTGGGATTTTACATGTTCCTTCGTATGTTCTAAACGGGCGAAGGAGAGTGTTCTTGAACACAATTTTCATTCGAACCCTTTTGGCTCATTCGAACCTTTCACTAGGGTCGAAGGAGACAAAAGTTTCTCTTTCGTACATATAGAATGGGCGAAGGAGTATGCCTATATATACCTTTCTGTCTCATTCGAACCCCATTCAAAAGTTTTCAGATTTTTCATCTTAACCTCACCTTGTTGCTTTGATATTTTGAACCTTTCCATTGTGATCGTCTCTTCCTACTGATCATTTTGCACTATCATTTATAGGTTAACACTCAGGATTGAAAGGTTTAATCACTGATTTCTGTTTCGAGCCCTAACATACTAAAATTGTTAATAATCACTTTCATTGTGACAATTATTGATTAGGATTCATTGTATGTGTGTTTTAGGGGGAGAATTACCAAGAACCATGGTTTCAAAACCAACAGTTTGATCAATTGATCAATAGTTGTGTTTAGAACCCTAGTTTTAATTGAAAACACAAATACAATGTATAATTGATGAATCTGTTAGTTTTGTATGATTAATCGGCATTGTTAGGATCTATTTCAATCAAAAGAACATGATCAGAAACCCTTAAATTCAAAATTGAAGATTCAAAATAAGAACAGTCTCCTTCGACCATTACGAATGGGCGAAGGAAGATAACCAAACGGTCGAATGTAGATAGTTTGGGAGAATGAAACTTTTTATCAAAATCAATACATTCGTACCATCAAAACTTTCTCATTCGTACCTTGTTATTTCTCATTCGTACTCCCGTTTGGGCGAATGAGAAGGTTAATTACCAAAACTTTCAAGTTTGAATTTTTGACGATTTTTAACATGTGTTTTTGTTTGCTTTGCAGATTTAACGATGTCTGAGCAAGAGAAGACGACGGAACAAGCTAGATCATCATCACAGCCTGCCAAGACAGTTTCTGAAGAGCTTTTAGCCTTCGAGAATGCGCATAACTGCTGTGCGTATCTCGGAGAGGTTAAGAAGCACACGGAGTTTATCGGTATTATTGATTTCTTGAAGAGATGCAGGGTGATAGATGCTATTGCTACACCGACGATTATCTACAGAGACATGATGCAAGAATTCTGGTTGGGAGCAAAGCTTGATTTCTGGAAATGCGAATCATGTTTGACAAGCAAGATTCAAGGGCAGAGAGTCATTGTTTGTGAGGAGGATCTGAGAGAAGCGTTGAACTTAGATGATGAGCCGACGGATCCTAAGGAGTTCAATTTCATGGATCAGCGAAAGTGCTTTCTCAGAATGAAATACAATGGACCAATCACTGACGGTTCATTGCATAAGGGAAAACTGTGCCCTCAATTCAAATATCTGGCACACGTTTTAATTCATGTCTTCGGATCTGCAGCTGGAGGATATGACTTGATGCGAAAGAGTATCAGTTCTATGATGGTAGCCCTGGTATTGAACAAACCGTTCAATGTTTCAGACATGCTGATGTAGAGCCTGTGAATGGTACGAGGAATCTGAAGTTTCTATTGTATCCTCGTTTCCTCCAGATGGTGTTTGAAAACAAGTATAAGGAATTGAAAAGAGATCCTAAGCACATAGTCGTTCAGGAACATATGTCGCTTCATACACTTGCTAGGATGAAGGCGCATAAGGGATTGTCAGTTGATGAACGTCCTCCAGTAAGGCGTTTATTTGGACACCTAGCAAGAATTGATTATACAGATCCGGGCGAAGGGCTTGTGAGACATGCAAACAGTGATTCTGATCCTGATAACCCATTACATCCTGTTGATCCTGATGCAAAACGCAAAAGACAGGTTGTGAATGTCGGTGCGAAAAGTGGAAAGATCAAGAAGAAAGAGATAAGGTTAGAGGTTGTAACTGAATCTGAAAAGAAGAAAAGCACACCGAGAAGACATAAGAGCATGGCGAAGAAAGGTTTACACTTAGTTGATGAGGCGTCAGTTGATTCTGAAGAGACGCTGGAAGATGAACGTTGGGATTCAGATGCTGAGACAGTAAAGACCGCCACGCCCAAGGCCACTGAGGCTGGTGTGTCTACTAGTCAGAATGTTGAAGATCAAGGGAATAAGAGTCCTATTCCTGTTGATGAAGATGAATTGATTATGAACATAGATGAAGCCTTTACTAGTTCTCCTGTACAAGCTGCTAAGTCACAGAAGAAGAAACAGGAGAAACCAAGTATCAAGAGAAAGAAGGAGATTGAATCGCTAATAGCTGGTAAGAAACTACCACCGGCTACTAGTTCTAAGTCACCGGTTACTGCACCAGCACAAAAGAAGCAAAAGACTGCGACAACATCGAGCACACAACAGAGTGAAGAAATACCTGTTGATCAGTTTAACGAAGCATTGGATAATGTGCTCAAGAAGATTAGGAAAGGCAAACTGCCTGATGTTGTTGAACCACCTTTGAAGAAGAAAGTTTCGGTGGACAGTGATATTATGAGTGCTGTGAATCAGAGATTGTCTGAGATGATGAATATAATCAACAAACAACAAACTGAGATTGAGCAATTAAAGACAAATGATAAAAAGATGTTGGAGGTCGTAGTCACATCAGCTGATGATAATGAAGTTTTGAAGAAAACTATCAAGAGATTGAAAAGAGAGAATAAGAAGTTGCTGAAACATGAGCAACGAAACACCAGAAGAATTATCGTCTTGAAGGAGGAGAATAAACAGCTGAAGAAGAGTAACAAGAATATGGATAATTTGATCAAAGACTTGTACTCTCGAGCTCCTCAACTTCAAGCTGTTGAAGAAGATAAGGAAAGAGAAGAAGAACAGGTCGATTTTGAACCATCTGACGAAGAAGAAGAAGATGAAGAACTTGATGAAGATGTAGGAAATGATACTAAGAAGAAGAAGAAAGATGATGGAGATGATGGAGGTTCAGATGGTGGATCGAGTGATGGAAACAGCTCTGCTTTCGATAGTAGTGATGATGATGATGATGATAACGCTGACAAGTTTACATATGAAAAGCGTGATACAAGTAAGGGTGGAGAGTCGAGCTCTAAGACTCCTGGAGAGAATGTGGATGACGATATATTCTGGAATGAGAAACTGCAGTCATTATCTGAAGACGATAAGAACATGTATCGCCAGATACTCACAGACCGAGTCTGGACGATTGACATGACAAGCAGATTTCCAGAGATATTCGAGTCGAGCAATAAACTATTTGAGTTGGAGTTTGATGACCCTGATCTTGAAGATGGAGAGGTTTCGGCGGCGATTTCAAAAGAGATACTTGAGGGTTTAGCTAAACAGGTGGGAAAGACTTTGGAAGAGTTGCTTGCAGATAATTTCATTCCAAAGATACCTGAGAAGGAAGCCGGGAATCATTCTGATGACCGTGATGTTCCTGCTTTTGAGGATGTTGAAATGGAAGACATAACGAGTGAGGAATATCCACAATACTTCAAGACTAATCAAGATTGTGGATTTCCTGGATTCTCAGATGAGTTGCTAAACCAAGCTGAGAAACTGGCGAAAGAGAAGAGTAAAGCATTTGAAGATAAAATTTTCAAAGGGCATGACAAACCATGGTTCGAGCAGTCGGAGAGTTTGAAGGAATTCTTGAGGAAATTGAAAGAGAAAGAAAACAATCGTCCGAAAGCTGAAATTCAAGGAAGCTTTTACAAACTTCATAGTGGTATTTTCAAAGGTCGTGCATTGGCCTGGAAGTTTGTTAAAGAATTGAGATGCATTGCAGTGAAATGGGAGAAGGGTATCTTATATTTTGATAAATTTCATCATTTGAAGACTCTTCCCTATTGAGCAATCCGTGATATTTGCCGTCACCGTTTAACGGGAGCGTCAAATAGTCAGATTAGCTATTTTGCTGAGAAGATGACACGAGAAAGCCGAACCAAGTGGGATTTGTTTGAACCACAATATCCTAAGAGAATTGTTCACAAAAAGGATATTGATCAGAATACTGGTATGCCCAAGGTGTGTATAAGCCACCGCGATTGTTGAAAAAGATTCCTTTGTTCCCAATCCCACAACACTTCGCCAAAGATTTCATCTGGTGGTATTACGATTGGAAGATTGCAGAGGCTGTGATTGTATTGAAAGACGGAGAGAAGAACTACAAGAAAATACACATTTTTGATCCCATGTGGTTAATAAACTGTTCACATGAGGATATAATAATGTTGTTTTACAATCCGATCTATTCTGATGCGAAGGATGCTGAGCAAGCAGGAAAGTACCAACGTGTGGTATTTCTGTGCTTTGCATATGACATTAATGCTGGTTGTGACTATGGCGAGAAGCTCGGAAAGTTTGTTGAGAAGCAAAAGGTGCCCGAATTGAAAAAGCCAAAGCAAAAGCAATTTCAGGAACCGGAGTTGACTAAAGAACAGAAGATTCAACGACATATCAAACTGATGAACATTAGGATGGACGAACAACGTCGACAGCAATCCAAGCAATAGTCGAGGGGGAGTTTGTAGATGCAATTGTGCGACTAGTGCTTCGGATTGAACAACAAACTTGTTTTGGTGAATGTCGTTGGTGCGAAGGAGATTATGAAGGTGCGAAGGAGGCTTTTTGTAGGTACGAAGGAAGAACAGAAGGTGCGAAGGAGGAAGACTTGGACGAATGTGTATATTGTTTATTGTGTAGCTTGGTTCGACCAGACTGTTTGGGCGAACCTGCACATTCGCATGGACAAAATGGGCGAATGTGCAGTCTATAAATAGACAAGCTTGATTTTTGAATGTAACTTTTTGTCATTATTATTCCCTCCACTTTCTGATATTCTCTCTAGTGTTTTGTTTAACTCTTTTCACGTTCTCACCCTGTTTGTAATCATATTTCAACGTGTAATCGAGTTGTTAATTAATGAAAAGCTTTTGAAAATGATGATTTGTGTGTTTTGATCTGTTTGACTATTATTTTGTGATAGTTTTAGGGATTCCGCACCTAAAACTAACTTGTTTGATCATTTTTTGTTGTTATTCGATCCTTTTACGTACATACAGAAACTCCTTTCAACACTCGACACGGTATAGTTTTAAATACCCTATTTAAACTATTTTGGTCGTATCATCGTGAATGGACTTGTTTTAATATTAATAAAACTCCTTTTATTAAATGTGCTTTTCGGTTTTTATAAAACTTGTTTTAAAAAAACCGTTGCCATGATTGCGAAAATTTTATTTATTTAGAGTTATCTAAATTATTTATAATAAATAAACCACAACCACAAAACATAATAATAAAATTAAAAGAATCGAGCCCCTAATAGGTCGCCCGTTTCGTTTTAGCCAGAAACGAAACGAACTAGTCAAAATGGGTTTCAAAACTATTTTGATATAGCTCCCACTTGACCCGAGATCTCTATCTTCATGGAACATGTTCATCTTTTTATCTTCGTCTTGATCTTGTACTTGTAGGATTACAAATAAATTTGAAATACAAATAAAACAAATCTATTCTAATCCTATCTATTACACCAAATCCAATATCCGTGATAAGAATACAAATCAAAAAAATAAAACATCACAAACACAACCATGACAAGCGTGAAAATACCTAGGGCTCGATTCACATCACAATCCATGAACAACAAAAAGCTTTTGATCTTTTGTCAAAAAAAATAATTTTTTTTGACAAATAAAACATAGATCAAAATTATAACTTTACCATCTATACGCGCGTAACAATTGCTCTGATACCACTGTTGGGAATCATGGTATCAAATACACAGTGGAAGCGGTTTATATTTTGTTAATAAAATCAATTATATACAATATATAATATGAGCCGATTTATATATATAAAATATATGTTTAATTTTATTAATCCGATTAATAAAATATTCCCAATCAGGATCTCAGTTAAACGCGTATAACAAATATATAATAAACAACCATAGTGAGTTTAGTAATCAACATTTGACGACTACACCGGAATTGTAACACGCGGGTTACGACGAATCCTCGCTAGTAGGAAGTTCACACCCGAGCACTGGCCAACCGAGAGCAACACTTTGCAAGATGGAGGCGACGATGGTGGTGGTTTGCGGCGGACAAAGGGGCGGCGACTCCTAAGGGTGGCCGCAAATCTTGAGAGGAGACAATGGTTATGTTGTTTTATGTTTATCAAAACATGTTATTAGAGTTTGATCTATCACACCTATTTATAAAGATAAAAAGCACTTGACCACTTAATTAGCCAAAGTCATACACTTACCATTTGACTAGTCAAGGACTTGACCATTTAATTAGTCAAAGTCATACACCTGACCATTTGACTAGTCAAAGACTTGACCATTTGACTAGTCAAAGTGTAAACTTTACTATTAAATCCCTCGAGTTCAAAACTATTATTATTTCATAAATAATAATCCACCAACACATGAACTTATCTGATTCGTGTACCAACGTGTAACTCTTCGGATCGTACCGGGTCGGGTTATGTTGACCTCGACTTTTAATTACATCGGACATATTATATATCCAACACACTACCCCTAGGGGAACACTCTCGCCGGTGGCAGGGGTAGTGGGTTTGAGTAGTGAATTAGTGAAGTAGAACTCGTAAACATTGAAGGTTTTTGTGGGGAATTTTTTTAGGGTAGTGCTACCTACAAAACTTTGTTTCAGTAAAGTGATGTGGCAATGTAAGGTTGGTAAAAATTAGTGAAGTTGAAAAAATTCAAGTGTAGTGTTCCGTCCCCCATTAGAGAGTTACTTTGTAGATAAATAGCTGATTTTTATACATATCATAAAGGGTAAATTACATATGGATGGTAGGTTGGTTGCTGTGCACTACTCGTTGAACCCGAGCCAAAAACCACACCACCTCCGATGCCAAGGAACCAAACGTGTCGAAAGCCAAGGGAACGAAAACATGCAAGACACGAGTTTTTTAAATTCGTAATGTTAAATCAATAATTATATAACATGACATCTAGTCAACATGTGTAATAAATACACAGTGTTCTAACATTTTGTATTTTATATAAATTAAAATAAAAAATTCAAGTATGTATACTTGACAAAACTGAAAATACGATGAAAGTTGTAATATATTGTTTGGCATTTTATTACCCAAATACGACATACAAGAAACCAACATAGGATTCTGTTGTTGGATATTTAGTATTAGTGGAAGTAACTAAATCCAGAAAAACAAACATCCATTAAACATACCTAATCTGTTTTGGGGGTTGTCACTTTGCAAATAAAGACTATTTGGTGTTACAATAAGACTTGTAAAAACAGATCGAAATAGAAAGCGACAACGATAAGTCGATAACACTATTGATATTACCTGAATGTCTAAACTGGGACTTATGTATTTTATCAACTACCTATACATATATATATATACACACACACACACGATATTAGTTTAGTGGCATTGTGTTCCCTCTATCGATATAAGGTTATGTGTTCAAATCCTTACAAGTGTATATTAAAGGTGGAATTAAGGGTGTTAAAAAGTTTGCCATTAAAAAAAAATATTTTATCAACACTCAAGATCAAGATACATTTTCTTTGAAAGTTATATTGTGATCATTATCATACTCAGTTAATCCCATCAACAGCAAAAGGTAATGCAAGGTTTGAGGTGGGTAAGATATAGACAGCATTACATCTAATCCGTGAGAATAGAGAGCATGGTTGCAGAACTCGCTAGGCGCTACCAACTCGGCCGACTGGGGAGTTGCGCGAGTACTCGGCCTAGTCGGGCGAGTACTCGGGGGTCGAATCGGCCTATGCGGGGAGTACTCGGAATATTCGGCCAACTCGGCTATACTCGGTGACCCACCCTGTACCGAGTACTCGGCGAGTAATCGGTCAACTCGGACGACTTTTACAACTATGATAGAGAGACTACTTTTAATGAGACACACGGCTCAATTCTTTGAAAAATATATATTAATGTTAAATAAAAAAAAATCTGTTCATAACATCACTACATACGCAGGCTTACATAACCTGTTAAATTAACTACTAATGCAACCAATCCAACCTATGGTTTACCGTGTTTGATAATACATCTCGGGCTTACAACTAGGTATGATAAAGCATTAGAGCCAAGTCTCAAATTCTAGAATATTTTTAATAGTTCAACATTGACTATTGATTATATTATAAGAACATAAGTATGTGATTTGCTGTAATACTCAATGAATTCATTGAGAATAGCACAAGACCAGGGCCGACTCAATGTTTCTCGGGGCCTAAAGCGAACAATGAAATGGAGGTGTTTTATATGTTCTTTTAGAGGTTGACATTCTTTTACTAACACTTTCTAAATAACTTATCAACACAAATTTTCTATTTTTTCATATAACATATTATTCCCATTTTAACGTTAATATATAAGTTGAATAACTTAAGTGATACTATTTTGTCCATTCTATTTTTGTCGATACACACACTTAAACATGTTACATGTAGTTAAAAGACCAGAATATATATTACATAAATACAAGTTTAAATATAAGAATAACTATATATGTTTGGCAGACGAATATTATAAACTAATAAACATAAAATAAAATAACAAAACCTTTTTTTAATAACTAAATTAAATAAGTATAAGACATAAGAAAAGAAATAAAAAGTAAAAGCTTCGAAAACATTGAAAAAAAAAACTCATTTAAATTTATAATTATTAGAGTATTTAGTAGTACTAAGCATAAAGACAAAAACAATTAGAATTGCTATTGGGAAAAGAAAAAGAAAACTAATAACCTCTTTATTACTATATTCCATTTTTTTCCTCTACATTTCATCTCTTTCCTTGTAATGGCCAGAGTTCTTATAGGCCAAAAAATTTTCAGATCTAAACTACTAAACTAATTCCATTATATTGTTCTCACAGTTTACCCACAATTTAAAGGGTCAAACACCAAAAACAAACCAAGAAACTAGTCAAACATTGGATCTCCGATGAAGGAAGGCTAGTCAGCCGTCGGACCGCTCTGGTTCCGCCGATGGTTGGAGGCACTTATAATATTTTAGAGCCTAAAGCCCTTGCTTCATCTACCTTATGCTAGAGCCGGCCCTGTACAAGACATATATACAAGGCTTGCCTAAGAATTCTATCAATATACAAGGAAATACAATAAATGATAGTCAATACATAATATTCGGTCAAGGCAATAAATGGCACAATATTCAATGGCACAATATTCGTCTAACTATATGCAAGGCTGGATATATGTGACTAATAGTCCCCCGCAGTCGCAGCGGTAGTCAACGGACGCATAAACTGGACTTGAAACAATTAAATAGCTACTTAGGAAGCCCCTTTGTAAAAATGTCTGCGTATTGATAGTCTGCCGGGATATGTAAGATACTAATGTCTCCTATACGAACCTTTTCACGAACAAAGTGAATATCAATTTCAACACGCTTGGTCCGTTGATGTTGAATCGGGTTACCACAGAGGTAGACTGCCGAAACATTATCACAAAAAATAATAGTTGCTTGACGAGTGGGGATGTGTCATTCCAAAAGTAAGTAAGTTACGTAGCCAACTCATTTCAGCGGCAGTGTTAGCAACGCCTCTATATCCGGCTTCAACACTAGAGCGAGATACAGTATGTTGGCGTTTGGATGACCATGAAACCAAATTATCACCAAAAAATACACAATAACCTTGTTGTACGTCATATGATATATCCAGACATGTAAGTGTTAAATATTGAAGAGCACCTGCAAGGCTTCTACCAAGGGTGCCATCCGAAATAAGAGTACCAGTCTGAGCACTGAGCTTGGAGTCCGTATCTCAGGGAGTGTTACACGGTTTGCAGTTTGACATGTTAGCACGTGCAAGGATATCGCGTATATAAGACTCTTGAGAGAGTCTAAGTCCATCTACGGAGCGTGAGACCTCAATTCCCAAAAAGTGATATAAGTGACCCAAATCAGTCATAGCAAATTCAGTTAACAGGGACTTGATGATTTGTTGGAGGAAAATGTCATCTGAAGCTATAAGAATGATGTCATCAACGTACAATAATAAGTATGCGGTTATTTGTCCTTGTTGATAAACAAACAGAGAGGTATCACATGAGGTGGTTTTAAAACTGCATTGAATAATGAAGTTCGCAAAAGGTTGATACCAGGCATAGGGAACCTGCTTAAGCCCATATGAAGATTTTTGAAGCCGACATACATAAGATGGGTGACATTTGTTAGTGAAGCCTGGCGGTTGGGATATATACACTATTTCATTGAGATCCCCGTATGGAAAAGCATTTTTGACATCCATTTGATGAATTGGCCAGTTGCGGGAAACAGCGATACTAAGAACAATGCGTATGGTGGTGGGTTTCACCACTTGGCTAAATGTGTCAAAACAGTCAATGCCAACCTGTTGAGATTTCCCATTAACAACCAAACGAGCCATATAACGCTGCAGTGAACCGTTAGCGTGAAGTTTGTGCCTAAATAGCCACATGCATCGATCAGGTCTAGGAACTAATTCCCAAGTGTCATTATCCATTAAAGCTCTATATTCGTCATTCATGGCCTTTTTCCAATTTAGATCAATTAACGCTTTTATATGAGAGGTACGAATCGGTGATATAGGTGTTGGGGCGGTGGTGTGAAGGTTCATTGGAGCACGTGGTTTAGTGACGCCCACTTTAAGACGGATGGTCATGTGGTGATTGTTTGTAGGGTGAGCGATATTTTTGTGTGTTGGTGAGTGTTGTGGGCTTTGGTCAGTAGACTGGGTGGTTTGCGGCGTTGTTGGTGGGGAGGGAGTGTTTTGGTAGTGGGTCGGTGGTGGGGTATGTTGTTGGGCCATTGGTGGGGATTGTGGTTGGGCTGTGTGAGTGGCCGCATGAGGTGGTGTTTGTTGCCGGGTCGTGTGAGTGGGCGAATGAAGTGGAGTTTGTTGTTTGGCCATGTGAGTAGGCGAATGAGGTGTAGGGGGATCGGTAGGATGGTGTTGGGTATAGGCCGAAGGATGTGGAGGTTGCGGGTGACACGTGTGTGGGTGAGTAAAGAGCGTGTTGGCGAGGTCATGTTCGAGGGGTGTATAGTCGGTGTTGGAATGGGTTTGGGAGAAGTGGAATTAGGTTTCATCAAAGGTGACATAGGGAGAGAAAATGGTTTTGCCCGTGGAAAGATTAAGACATTGGTAACCACGGTAATCCGCTATGTAGCCTAGGAAGACACATGGGGCAGAACACTATGCAAGTTTGTGGACGGGTGGAGGATTGATTAGGAAAACAAGCACTGTAAAAAACATGTAAGTGCTCATAAGTTGGGTGCTTGAGGTATAGGGCAGCGGTAGGGGTATGGTTGCTAAGTAGTTTGGTTGGGAGAATATTATTGAGGTATGTAGCAGTGTGGGCGGCTTCTACCCAATATGTGGTGGGGATGGAGGCATGGGTGAGTAGAGAAAGGTTGATTTCATTTATACGACGTATCATCCGTTTAGCATTTCCGTTTTGTTGGGAGGTGTGGGGGCAGGAAAATCGAAACTGTATGCCATTGGTGGTTGCAAAGTTTTTGAATGTGTGGTTGTCAAATTCCCCTCCATTATCACATTGAAAAGATTTTATTGAAAGGTGAAATTGGGTTTTTATGTACATGTAGAATTTAATGAAATTGACAACAGTTTCAGATTTATAACGTAGAAGAAATAACGAAAAATAATTCGTAAAATCATCAATCAAAATCATGTAATATTTGTATCCCACATTTGAGATAACGGGTGAGGTCCACAAATCACAATGCACAATGTCAAAAGGTAAAATGGTACTTGAAGTAGATAAAGAAAATGGCAAGTTGTTTGGCTAATTGACACGAGTTGCAAAACATATGACTCGACTTATTACATGGAATTAATTTATTAGTAGACAAAAAATCAATGAGAGAAGCTCCTGGGTGGCCAAGACGTTCATGCCATGATTCGGGAGCAGTAACTGCAAAAACTGAGGGTGTGAAGGGGCAGGGGCAGTGACAGGATATAGAGTACTGTCACTGTTGTGACGAGACAACATCTTCCCAGTCTTCAGATCCTTCACAGAAAAGCCAAATGGGTCAAATTCAACTGTTACAAAATTTTGAGTACTAAATTTGCGAGCCTAGATCAAGTTTTTGATGACTTGAGGTGAGTAAAGGACATGGTTTAGGTGAAGGTTGTTTTGGTTGTTTGGAAAAATTGTGTGTCCCGATCCAAGTATAGGCATTTTTGGCCATTACCGACTAAAATAGATTTTATGGAAGTTAACAAATGAGAGTTAGAACGTATACCTTCTTCATCACTGAGATGATCGGATGTGCCAGTGTCCATGTGCCAGTTTGGATCCTCTAAATCAATAGTTAGCGCCTAAAATGCTTGGCCAATGTCTGTTGGCTCGAGCGGATCAAAATCTGTGATGTGAGCTTCTGCGTTGTTTTTGCGAGAGGAGCTCGTACCCTTTTTGATGTATGTCTTGTGTGAGGATTCCCATGGACCATTTTTCTAAGGAGAGGCCCAACCGGATTGAGTAGGGTACGGGCAAGGGGGAGGAGCCTATGGAGCGAGCGGGCCTGACGGGCCAGGTACAGCCCACCATGGTCGGTATGCAGTCCAGGCATGAGACGACTTCCAGGAGGTCCATAGAGTGTTGTTACGCGAGCCGGAATGCTGCTGGGAGGATGTGTTACGTGGGATGTGGGTGGGTTGGTTTTTGTTGGGTCTGGGGTTGCTTAAGGCCCTGGAACGAGGGTCCCATTGATTACGGTATTGAGTGGGTTGGTTAGAGTATTTTGATCGAGTCTGGACATGGTTATTAAAGGTGCGAGATGAGGTTTGGTTTGGTTTGGTGTGGAATCAGGTTCACGCGAGGCTACAGTAGCCACTGGCGGGTCAGCCCGTGCTTTTTGGCGTCATTCCTCGGCATCCAACTGGTTGATTACGTCCTCCCATGGTGGAAGAGTATGGTGTAGTTGAGCTGCGACAACATCGAACTCGAGGGGAAGCCCACTAACAAGCTGAATAATTAACCGACTCTCTGAAACGGGCTGATCTACATCTCCTAACTGTGCAGCCCATTCTCGATGTAGAAGGATCGAATTGACAAAAATAATTGTGTTGATCAAACAAGTCTACTAATTCAAGTGCGGAATCCTTGAATCAGTTATAATATGATAATAATATCAACAAAATGCAGAAATCATCATTAAACCATTCATTTCATTAATAATCAAACTCAATTACACGTTAAAAAGATGTTTATAATCAATAAAAGACGTGTACAAAGTTGACTCAAAACCATAGGGAGAACACTGACCGGAGGGAAAACAAAATGACCAAAACTTACATCTCAAAAATGAACTTGACCTTATATAGGCCCGCACATTCGCCCATGTAGTATGGTCGAATGTGCAGGTTCGACCAAACATACAGGTCGAACCAAGCAATACATTAAAATCTATTTCTACCTTCGACCTCCTGTTCTCCTTCGACCTCTTGAGCTTCCTTCGACCATTCAAAAACTCTCCTTCGACCCTTTGGAAACTCCTTCGACCAAACAACTGATGACAAAAACATATGTTAAGTACAATCCAAAGCACTAGTCGCACAAAATGCATCTACAAACTCCCCCTCGACTATTGCTTGGATTGTTTGAGTCGACGTTCTTCATCCATTCTTCTGTTCATCAGCTTTATGTGTAATTGCTTCTTCTGTTCTATGGTCATCACCGGTGCATAAACTTGTTTCGGCTTTTTCTTCTTGACATCAGGAACATCTTGAACCTTAACGAACTTACCAAGCTTCTTGTCATAATCACATCCAACATTTATATCATGAGCAAAGCACAGGAATACCACACGTTGATATTTGCTTGCTTGATCACAATCCTTCACCTCACTATAAATCGGATTATAATACAACATAATGATATCCTCATGTGAGCAGTTAATCAACCACATAGGATCAAATATGTGTATCTTCTTGAAATCTTTCACACCATCTTTCAAAACAATCACAGCCTCTGCAGTTTTCCAGTCATAGTACCACCAGATGAAATCTTTAGCAAAGTGTTGTGGAATCTGCATCAACGGAATATGTTTCAACACTTTAGGTGGTTTATACTTCAACGTCACCTTGGGCATACCAGTTATATCATCAATATCCTTCTTATGAACAATCCGTTTAGGATACTGAGGAGTGAATAAATTCCATCTCGTCCTGCTTTTCCTTGACATACAATCAGCAAAATAAGCAATATGATCATTCACAGATCCAGTCAACTGGTGTATACACACATCTCGAATCGCCCAGTAAGGAAGTGTCTTCAGATCATGGAATCTTTCAAAATAAAGTATTCCTTTCTCCCGTTTAACAGCTACACATTTCAACTGTTTCACAAACTTCCATCCCAATGCTCTACCTTTGAACATCTCATTGTGTAGTTTATAAAAACATCCCTGAATCTCTGTCTTAGGACGATTCGCCTCTTCTCCTTCAATTTCCTCAATAACTCCTTCAAACTATCAGATTGTTCTGTGTTCGGTTTATCATGCCCTGGAAATATTTCTTAAATGAATCTCTTACTCTTTTCCTGAGCAAGTTTCTCGGCTTCTTTCAACAACTCATCAGTAAATTCAGCAAATCCAGAATCTTTATCCTTCTTGAAATATTCTGGATATTCCTCGCTGTTTATATCTTCAATCTCAACCTCTTCAAATACAGGCACATCTCGATCATCTGAATGATTACCTGCTTCTTTTTCAGGTAAGTTGGGAATCTGATTATCAACTAATAGTTCTTCCAACGTCTTCCCAACTTGTTTCGCCAAACCTTCTAATATATCCTTTGACATCGCCGCAGAAACTTCTCCATCCTCCAAATCTGGATCGTTATATTCCAACTCAAGTACCCTGTCACTGGATTCAAAGATCTCAGAAAATCTGCTAGTCATATCTATCGTCCAGACTGTATCTGTTAACATCTGGTGATACATCTTCTTATCTTCGTCTGATAATGATCTTAGCTTCTCATTCCAAAAGACTGTATCATCATCAACAGATCCTTCAGGAGCTTTTGAGCTGGATCCTCCTTCACCTTTTCCAGATCCTCTTTTCTCACATTTGTATTTATCAGTATCATCATCATCATCACTATCTGAACTCGTAGAGCTGTTTCCTTCACCATAATCATTATCAGAACCATCATCATCACTATCATCTTTCTTTTTCTTCTGAGAATTATCACCTGCATCATCATCTAACTCCTCATCTTCTTCCTCTTCATTATCAGATGGTTCGAAATCAACTTCTTCTTCATCTCGCTCTTTATCCTCTTCACCAGCTTGCAATTGAGGAGCTCTAGAGTACAAGTCTTTAATCAAATTATCCATGTTCTTGTTACTCTCTTTCAGCTTCTTATTCTCCTCTTTTAATACCATAAATCTCTTGGTGTTCCTCTGTTCGTGTTTTAACAACTTCTTGTTTTCTTTTCGAAGTTGTTTAATCTTGGCTTCAAGAGCTTCCTGATTGTCATGAGTTGTTTCAACAACGTCTAGCATCTTCTTGTCGTTGTTTTTCAATTGCTCTATCTCTGCTTGCTGCTGATTGATTATCTTCATCATGTCAGCTAGCTTCCAGTTCACAGCCCTCATCACATCACTATCAACTGTGACCTTTGGTGTAGAAGCTTCAGCAACAGCAGGCAACTTTCCTTTCTTTATCTTCTTTAACACTCTATCCATTGCATCATTAAACTCATTAACAGGTAAATCAGTCTCCTTTTCAGTACCTGATGTTGTCTTCTGCTTCTTTGCAACTGGACTTGCAACCGGTGATTTTGAGCTAGATGTTGGTGGCAGTTTCTTACCAGCAATCAGTGTTTCTATGTCTCTAGCTCTCTTCTCCATAGGTCTTAAAGCCTTCCCCTTCTTCTTGAATTGGGGTTTCTTTTGTTTCTCCCCTTGCTTTGGCGATCCAGGAAAATCCTCTGATCCCAAGCCTAAACCCTCATCAGTTTCATCTAAATGAATAGGGCTTTTAGTTCTCTGTTCCTCCAACGACTTGTTGAGACTGACAGACTCACCAGCCACAGTGGCCTTGAGCGTGGTGCTCTTCACTGTCTCTGCATCATAGTCCCATCTCTCATCCACGTGCGTCTCTTCAGAGTCTACAGACGCCTCGTCTACCAAATGCAACCCTTTCTTCGCCATACTCTTATATCTTCTAGAAACTTTCTTCTTAACTGGTTCAGCTTCAGTTTCAGTTACTGTTTCTTTTTCCTTACCCTTTCCACTTTTTGCTCCAACATTCACCACTTGACGCTTTCGTTTAGCATCAGGGTCTACTGGATGTAAAGGATTGTCTTCATCTGATCCACTGTTAGCATGTCTCACCTTATCCTGACCTGGATCTGTATAATCTATCTTGATCAGGTGACCAAATAGATTCTTTATCGGTGGTCTTTCATTTAATGGCACACCCTTATACGCCTTCATCCTAGCAAGAGTGTTCAGATTCATGTGCTCCTGAACAATAATCTGCTTAGGATCTCTCTTCGGATTCTTATACTTCGAATCAAAAATCATCTGAAGAAATCGAGGATATAACAAGAATTTCCTGCTCCTTAACCCTCTCACAGGTTCTAACATGTGTTCCATCAGCATCCCAGACACATTGAACGGTTTGTTCAATATTAAAGCCACCATCAATGAACTGATACTCTTTCTCATCAAATCGTATCCAACAGCAGTTGATCCGAAAACATGAATCATCACATGTGCAAGATATTTGAACTGACGACGTAGCTTTCCTTTATGTAACGAACCGTCAGTGATAGGTCCGTTATACTTCATTCGAAGAAAGCATTTACGTTGTTCAGTCCACGTCAACTCCCTGGGATCCGTCTTAACATCCTCTAACTTCAACGCTTCTCTGATGTCATTCTCAGAGACGATCACCAGCTCCCCCTGAATCTTACTAACGAGTGACGATTCGCCTTCCCAGAAGTCCATCTTTGCATTAGTCCAGAACTCCTGTTGGTGATCACGGTAAATAATAGCTGGTGTAGCAATCGCGTCAATCACTCTACTCCTCTTCAAGAACTCTATAATCCCGGCAAACTCAGTATGTTTCTTCACATCGCCTAAATACGCACAGCAATTGTGTGCGGATTCAAACGGTAAATCAACACTCTTTTCTTTCTCAGCTGCCTTCGAAGATGATTCAGCAGGAACACTTGCACTTTCCTGTTCAGACATTGTTAAAACTGCAAAACAAATCAAAACAAACATGTTAAAAATGGATAAAAACAGAAACTTGAAAAATTTTGGTTTTCAAATTCTACATTCGACCAGTTCGTTGGTACGAATGAGGAATTTTAGGTACGAATGTGAAGATCTAAGGGTTCGAATGTAAAATATTTTAAAAAATTTCTTCATTCGACCACTTAAACTTAATTCGACCGTTTGAACATTCTCCTTTGCCCAAACTGTCACGTTCGACCGTTTGTTAAGGGGAGAAGGTGACTGTTCATCTTCTTCGAAATTCAGAATTTGATTTTGATCATTTTAAACTGCCATTTTGATTTGAAAAGCACCTAATACTACCGATAAAGCTTTTCCAATTATCAATTTCAACAATCATACATTGATTATGTGTTTTTAATCAAAAACTAGGGTTCGAAAAACTGTCACAATTGATTATGCAATCTATTGATGTTTAACCCGATGTTTTTGGACAATCTCCCCCTAAAACACTTAATCAATGAATCCCAATCAAAATGATGTCCAATTAACACATTTTAATCCATGTTTTTAGTCAGTTAGGGCTCGAACTGAAAATCGTTGATTATGAAGTGGATATTAGGAATTAACCTGCAAATAATGATGTAAAAAGATCAGTGGAATCAGATATTGGGTTTGTGGAGACTTGATTTGGGCTCGGATTAGAAGACAATAAGTGGCAGACCAATTAAATTGAAGACTTGGCCCGTTTTATTTAATTAGCCCATTATTAGTTTTCTTGTTCCCCAAGGGTTAAACCCTAATCTTGTATTATAAATATAGGCATCTTGTACTTGTAATCATCATCACGAGTGAGGCAGAGAGCAATAATAAAAATATCCTGGTTGCAGCCCGTGGACGTAGGTCAGCCGACCGAACCACGTAAATCCTTGTGTTCTCGTGTTCGTTTATTTTCTGCAGATTAATCGTTTGTGTGTGTGTGTTGCTTCCGCGTTCGTATACCTAACAACTGGTGAGCTTTGGC
Organism: Ambrosia trifida; assembly: GCA_028751855.1. Lineage (NCBI taxonomy): Eukaryota > Viridiplantae > Streptophyta > Magnoliopsida > Asterales > Asteraceae > Ambrosia > Ambrosia trifida. The sequence goes on from CM054126.1 coordinate 101,588,592, forward strand.
TCGTTACACACAGATCACACTAAATAGAGGATTGCAGAAAATTGGTTTGTTTAATCCCCTGTTTCGTTTGTTTTTCTTTTTACCATAAAAAAAATTGAGTGGCTTTTATTTTTGAAGAGTACGTTGGTTAAGAAAGCAACAGGAGGTTGTTTCTTTTTTTTTTTTTTTGGCTCTAGGGTGTCGTACCAAAACTAAGGGAAAACAAGGTTGTTCTTTTGACTTTGGGACTAATGCCAATAAAAAGTTAGCAAAGCAGATTAGTTTTGTTTGAGATAAGATTTAACCAAGGTTTCTCTAATTGACCAAGATCCTTATTATTGTTTGATTAGGCTTTAGTTGGGTCGTGAAAATTATTTTTTGGTAGCTGCCAATTTTTGTTTTGGTCAAAGATATAGATTTTTAGTATAAAAGTTATAACAAGCAGATTAACACGTGAGGGTTTAAAGATCAGTTTTCTTTTACCAGTTAGACCAGCTGTGTTTCCGGGTACCGTTTCGTTGAAGATCAGAGAAACAAAACCAGAGACCAGTGATCAGGTGCTATTTGTTTCAGTTTGATTTTTTTAATCGATTTCAGATACGTTTAGTCGTGTTTATCATGGCAGAAGACGGGAAGGTGCAAATCGATAAGTTTAACGGTACGGATTTCAGTTGGTGGAAAATGCAGATTGAGGCGTTATTGGTTCAGAAAGATCTAGATATTGTGTTATCAGGGGTTAGACCAGAGAAGATGGAACCAGCAGTTTGGGAATCTAAAGACAGGAAAGCCAGGGCAGCTATTACATTGGCATTGTCAAAGAATGTGGCATATAACATCATGAAGGAAACCACGGCTAGTGGTATGATGTTAGCCCTATCTAACATGTACGAAAAGCCTTCGGCAGCTAATAAGGTTTTTTTGATTCGAGAGCTGGTAAATACAAGGATGAGAGAAGGCAGTTCAGTTACAGAGCACATCAACAAGTTGAATTCGATTTTAGCCAGACTTGTGTCAGTGGACATTAAATTCGAAGATGAAGTTCAGGCTTTACTACTGTTATCATCATTGCCAGATAGCTGGTCAGGGACTGTTACAGCGATTACTAGTTCTACCAGCGAGTTCACTTTTGATGGGATTCGGGATCTTATTCTGGGCGACGACGTCAGACGAAGAAATTCAGGTGGATCATCAAGTGAATTACTGAATGTTAGCAGAGGAAGGAAGAATAACAGAGGTAGTGGGAGCAAGAACAGGATGAGGAGTCAGTCTAGGGCTCGAAGCGATGTGACTTGTTGGAACTGCAAAGAGGTTGGACATTTTAGGAATCAATGTCGAAACGAGAAGAAAGAAGTTAACACTGCATCAGACTGCTCAGATGATGACGCATTAATATGCAGTGTAGAGAGTTATGTGGATTCCTGGGTCATGGATTCTGGTGCTTCATTTCACGCTACCCACAGCACTGAAGCATTGCGGAATTTGAAGAAAGGTGACTTTGGTAAGGTAAGACTGGCGAACAATGATATTCTTGATGTTACGGGCATGGGTGACATGGATATAGTAACTTCAGCCGGTTCATGGACTTTGAAGGATGTCAGGGTGATTCCAAGCTTAAAGAAACAGTTGATTTCAGTTGGGCAGTTGGATGAACAGGGACATGAGGTTAAATTCGGGAACGGGCAGTGGAAAGTTATCAAGGGAAATCTTGTCATAGCTCGAGGAAGAAAGCGGGGTTCGCTTTACATGGTCAGTTTACCGTCTGAGGGAGTGACCGTCCCAGTTCAGAAGAGAAACAAAGTCGGGTTCATAGAGTCTTGTGGGCAGAAGAAGGTTTGTTTTGCAGATGATAAACCCAGAGCCACAGGTAAGATTCAGGTTGAGCGTGCTAGGAAAGGTTCAGAACCACCAGTCAGGGGTTTTCGTGGCAGTGGGAGCATGGGTTGCGCTTCAGTCAGAGTTACTAGACGACAATGGGTTAAGAGAACCAGTATTCCAGCTGTCAAAGTCTCTCCAGGTGATTATCTGCTTTATTCGGAGAGTGTTTATTCTCAGGGTGTTTCAGGATCCGGCAGTTCGTGTCAGTGGGAGCCGGTAGAGACAGAGAATGGGTCAGCGGCAGACATAGCCAAGACTGATGTGTTGGAGCTCGGGGGAGCTTCAACGGGCCTTCAGGTTAACTGATGAGAAGGCCGCTGCAACCAGGAAAATGAGGAAGATTACAAGAGGTACAAGTTCACAGCGGATGGCAGTTTGAAGATTATCAAGCCTCCAAGTGGGAGATTATTGGGTTTGTGGAGACTTGATTTGGGCTCGGGTTAGAAGACAATAAGTGGCAGACCAATTAAATTGAAGACTTGGCCCGTTTTATTTAATTAGCCCATTATTAGTTTTCTTGTTCCCCAAGGGTTAAACCCTAATCTTGTATTATAAATATAGGCATCTTGTACTTGTAATCATCATCACGAGTGAGGCAGAGAGCAATAATAAAAATATCCTGGTTGCAGCCCGTGGACGTAGGTCAGCCGACCGAACCACGTAAATCCTTGTGTTCTCGTGTTCGTTTATTTTCTGCAGATTAATCGTTTGTGTGTGTGTGTTGCTTCCGCGTGCGTATACCTAACATCAGAAGAACACAATAATACAATCTAAAAATCACAAGCAACAAGGTGACCCTATCTTAGAAAATTTGAAAATTTTTTGAATGGGGTCGAATGTGCAAAGAATGGATTATATAGGCACCACATTCGACCATTTGACTAGGTCGAATGTGATGCTTTTTCTACCTTCGACCCTACTGAAAGGTGCAAATGAAGAAAAAGGGTTCGAATGTGAAATATTCACATGAACACTCACATTCGACCGTTTAAAACATACGAATGAGCAGACAAAATTCCACCTTCGACCCAACGAAGGGGCAAATGAAACATGGAATTTTTGAAAATTTTACCAAATCTCAAAATCGAGTCCCGTTCAAAATATTTTTCAACTTTTAAGCATCCGACAGTCATTATTTCTCATTTATAGATTACAAAGCTCAAATGGTCCATCAACTTTTAGAAAGTCGATATCAACCACCATCAGCTATCAAACATAAGATAGAAATGTAAAATCTTTTTGGATTTTCAAAGTTTATGTTAAAACACACCTAAAATCTTTTTAAGTTTTTTATTTTTGACGAGAAATATAACATGCTGAAAAGTAAGGATAAAGCAGTAAATGTTTTGGGATTTTCGGTAAAGGGATCATATCAGTTATTGAGAAATATGATCACACCGTTGATCTTTTTGATTTATTATCATTAAAGACAATGTGTGATCTGGCAACTGCTGATATTGTGATCCACATAAACTCACATGCAGACTTTTGTGCAGTGCTTTATACTGATACGATTATGTATAGTATAAACATAATTGTCTGTGGTTCCCACGCACACGACATACTCCCGTATCAAGAAGTGAATGCACAAAGACTCATTGTAACGCGTGATTATGCTTTCATCGTCTGTAATTTACAAGGTATGAGGCACAGAGGTATACAAGTCAGCAAATTAATGCAGCAAAGTAACATGTGCACTCCTCATGGGCATATGGTCTTAGTATCTTTGATTATCATAATACATGGAAAGTTCCACAATTCGGTAACTTTAGGATTTGGCTTAAAGCTCTTTTACAAAGACACCCTATCTGATCTAGGTCCGTAATGACTTACAACAGAAGATCAGAGAGGCTATCCCCAGACAACTAATAACATAACGACCCAAAACCTCCGAGTTTTGTACAAATACCCTATCAAACGAAATTACGGTACTAAGACCATATGCCCATGAGGAGTTCATCCACACAACAATTCGTTTGATATGTATGTATCAGGCACGCAGTAATAGGTCTACGAAGCCTATCAGCACATCACACAGACTCAGACACATGCCCTATATTGCATTACATTTCTTTAGAATGTGTCAGATCCCCACTGATGTACTATCATTTCCCCTTTTTCTCCAGGAAATCATTTTGGGTTTTTTTTTTCTAATTTTTATAAATTTTTGAGTTTACTGTGCCCAAGGATAAGCTGGAGCATTTCAAATATGTGACTGCCCAAGATATCGTTTGTTCAAAGAAATCTGACGGCATTAATCTAAGGGAAGAAGATATAGCAGTCAGCAATGTTTTTCTAATTTTTTATGTGTTTAGAAATTTTTCAATGTTTTTGTATTTTCTGAAAATATACTCTATCTAAAAATTGTAAAAACATATTTTTGGATTTTTTTTGTATTTTTCTGAAAAACAATAAAACTAAACTAAAAAGCGATAAACTGAGGTGGTGATCAGTCTTGTTTATCTTTAATACCGTTAGCTTTCAAAAGATATTCGAATCTGGATTTATCAAAAGCTTTGGTAAAAAGATCTGCACGTTGATAATCAATGTGGATTTTGACCATATCGATCAACTCTTTAGCGTAACAATCACAGATAAAATGATATTTGATCCGGATATGTTTAGCCTTTGAGTGATTTACTAAGTCTTTTGTTAATGCAATTGCGGCTTCATTATCACAGTAAATAGGGGTTTTAAGAAATTGCAAACCGTAGTCCACCATCTGTTGTTGTATCCAAAGAACCTGTGAGCAGCAGCTCGATGCTGAAACGTATTCTGCTTCACATGTGGATAATGCAACTGCGGTCTGTTTCTTGCACTGCCAGGTCACGAGCCTGCTCCCCATAAACTGGCATCCAGCCGTTGTGGATTTGTTGTCCTTGTCACAGCCACCCCAATCTGCATCACTAAAAGCGATTAGGTCAAAATTATCATCATTAGGGTACCATAGTCCTCTCGACGGACAACCCTTCAGATATCTAAGGATACGTTTGACAGCTGCAAGATGACTCTGTTTTGTCTTCGATTGATAACGTGCACAGAGACATGTGGCAAACATTAAATCTGGTCTGGAGGCGGTGAGATACATCAGAGATCCGACGATTGCTCTGTATGTAAATGGATCAGTTAGCTCCCCCTTAGCGTCAACTCCAATCCCGTGATTAGGTTGTATTGAGGTATCCATCGGCTTCGAATCATCCATCTGGAATCGGCTCAAGACTTCAGAAACGTATTTCGTCTGGTGAATAAAGCTCCCCGTTGGTCTTTGTTCCACCTGCAAGCCTAGGAAAAACTGCATCTCTCCCATTGCGCTCATCTCGAACTTTTCCTGCATAACACGTTCAAATTCTCTGCAAAGAAGTTCGTTAGTAGAACCAAATATAATATCGTCAACATGAATGTGGACTAGAAGCAAGTCATCGCCTGTTCGTTTAGTGAACAGTGTGCAATCTACCAAACCTCGTTTGAATCCTTTTGAAAGAAGATACGTGCTCAGCTCCTCATACCATTGCCTTGGAGCTTGGTGCAACCCGTAGAGAGCTTTGTTCAAAACATAGACCTTATCCCGGTGAATAGGATCTTCAAAGCCTGGTGGTTGACCTACGTATGCTTCCTCCTTGACCACACCATAGAGAAACGCACTCTTGACATCCATTTGATACACCTTAAATTTCTTAATGATGCAAACGCCAGAAACATTCGAATAGCCTTTAAGCGTGCAACAGGTGCATAGATCTCGTTGTAATCGATTCCTTCAACTTGATGAAATCCTTTTACAACCAAACGAGCTTTGTTCCTTACGATCACTTCTCTATCATCCTTTTTGCATTTGAATACCCATTTCGTTCCAATCTTCTTTCGTCATGGGGGCAAATCTGTCAGTGTCCAAACGCCAAGTTTCTGAAACTGCAATAACTCCTCTTGCATAGCTTCTACCCAAGCGTCATCCAAAAGAGCGTCATTGTAAGTTCGCGGCTCAACCTGCGAAACATAACAAGCAAAAGACCAGTCATTTTGAAAACCTGATTTTTGAATTTTGGCATATAAAGCAAGATTGCCAAGGTTTTCCGGTGAGTTAGCATTCCTCAGTTGACCTCTCGTCATCACACTGCTACCAGGATCACCAATAACTTGCTCAATCGGGTGAATCCGATGTATCCGAGATTCCGGATAATCAGGTACTTGAACTCCCATCTAAGTAGTTAAGTTCTCTGCAGAAACTAGATCATTACCCACATTCGATGATGAAGCACCATTTGTATTAGGGTTCACTGGTGATGTCACTGTAGCATGATCTAAAATAGCTTCACTTGTAACATCATCGTCGTTATCTTCAGATTCCGATGAATTTAAAGTTGTGGAAGATTTTTGGAATACCTCTTCTTCAACGACAGGAACATTGGTATCATTAGAAGCTGCTTGGGGGTTCACGGTAATCGGACGCACCAACGGTGATGTCACTGCGTTTTCGACCTCGTAATATAAACGTAATACAGCCTCTTCAACCAAGCTATCTAGGTTGAATGATTCAAAGAAATCTTTGTAATCAAACATCCAGTCTGGACCTGTCACACCCTCAAAATCCACTTGCGGAGTTTTACCGCGAGGCGCATGACAAACCAGGATCCAAACCAACGATCACAATAAACAAGTCTAAATGAATATAAATGCAATTTCAAAACATAGTTTAAAATCCCGTTTACAGCGGAAGCTTATTCAAAAACAATATCCCAACAATAAAATAATAGTTCAACGTTCAAAAGACCATGCAACCCTAGTTAGACGCCGTGCAGACGCGTGCACCCTAGTCCAGTCGTGCTACCTTAGCGACCTGAGAAAACATGTAAAAGTTTACGTCAGCACAAAAATGCTGGTGAGTTTACAGGTTTTGTATCCAAGTACCAAGTCCACCTGTCCATACTATAACAAATAGAAAACCAGTATACGCTAGCTAGGCGTACGTTTTGTTACTACCACGATTGGAAAACCATTACTAACGCGAATACCAAAAGTATGCCCGATGTAGTTCCTGTTGTTCCTGTTGTTCCTGTTTGAGACAATATGCACCCGCCGACCCTCCAAGTCGACGAGCGGGGTTGGTCACTCCCAATAGCGCTATTCACATTTCCCCGTTGTGCAAACCCGCACATTCATGGTTCGCCCCGGGACTTCCAAAGATCGTGTAGTACACAATAGAAACCCATAGTATGACGGTAGTTACCAAATAATCGTTTTAACACATGTTTTCTCCCCCGAAAGTATAAAACCAGTTTAAAAGAGGGGCCGTAAACTCACCTTAAGTTGCGTTACTCCTTAACCCGAGTAAACCCAGCTGCTATGCTAGTCCCGTAAGCGGCGACCTAACATACGACAGTTACAAGTACTTAGACTAATAACCCGCAGGTTAATTAGTCCCTAGATGTCCAGACCATAACCAAGTTCGTTTGAAAACACCGTGACTGTTTAACTGACCCAAAGTACAAGACTCGACATCCCATTGGTGACCCGAGACTCCCCGTGTTATGTTTACGCTCCAAAACATACAATAACGCAAGTACACTTAACATACGTTAACGCACAACAAGTTATAGCACATAGTTCACGTATCACCGAAATACATCCAAATATATGTTACCAAGTTATTAGACATGTTACGGGGTTCCTAGCATGTTACTACATGTTAAATCGGGTCTCGGAATGCTAATTTACACTTACAGCAGCAGTACACGCGATTAGGAAAAGTCAACTAGCAATTAGAGATCCTATTCGCCCCTATTATAGGCGATTAGGGGCTACTCCCCTCTATTATAGGCGATTAGGGGCTACTCCCCTGAACTTACTAGTGATTAGGGCTACTCCCCTGAACTTACTAGTGATTAGGGCTACTCCCCTGAACTTACTAGTGATTAGGGCTAATCACCTGATCTTACACAAGAGTAGACCTCTACTCGCCTGTATTATGGGCGATTAGCATCCTACTCGCCTATAACATAGGCGATTAGGAATGCTACTCGCCTGTAACCTTGCTGTTCCGGTTTTTCGCGCGTTTAACGCTCCAAATCAGATCCAGAACGTGTGTAACCACCCAATATCATCCCAAACACTATCCTAAACATGTTTAACCCAAAATCCTTCGTTTAACCTCGTATAATCAGTCCTGCATGCAACCAAGTAATCCAAACACCAATTCACATAGCATGCAACATCATACTAACACGCGTAATCATAACCCTAATAACCATTTACTGAGATTTCTAGCATCCTAATATCAATATCAATTCTGACCTAACATAATAACACATCAATCCATCATCATGAATCATAAAAACCCTAGCTTTCTAATCATACACACCCATAATGCATGCATATTAGTTATAATCCGATTAACAACCCTTATTGACGATTTTCAGAAAGCTTTTTCGTTTATGAACAGGTCTGGACCATTAGGGATTGATTAAAAACGTTTACAAAGTGTTATGGATGAGAATCAAACCTTAGGATTATGAAAGAATGATGGTTAGACCTTGAAACCTTGTGTTTTTGATCAAAATCGCCTTCCAGAGGTTGTTTATGTGTTTGGGGCGGTTATGGGACGACTAGGGTTGATATTAGGAAGTTTAGGAGGTTAAGCATTGTATTTATAGGCGTTTCTAGTCGTCCAGCACGTTACTAGCGAGTATGCAGCAGTTTCAGGCGATTAGGGCTTGTAATCGCCTGAATGTTCATGTGATTAGGGCCTACTCGCCCTTAGCTACACACGAGTAGGACCCTACTCGCCCTTAGGGTCCCCTACTCGCCTCCCCTATAGGGGAGTAGACCTCCTACTCGCTTATAGGGGTTGGTTTGGTGCGTTTTGCGCGTTAAACCCCGTTTTAACATATGTTAATACCTATTCACGTACCGACAAGTCATATAATGATTGTAAACACATAACACAAGTAAATACACATATTTACACTCGTTCACCAATTCCCGGGACTCGAGACTCGTACGTTCCGTATGCCCTGACGATCCTACAAATCGTCACCGTTTGTACACTTGGTTAAGGACTGACATCTAACGAACCTCTAGACCAACATCCAATGATCTTCTAGACTAACCAATAGTTCCCGAACCATAACCTGACTTAACTAACCCAGTTAAGTACAATATACGCGTGACTCGCTAAGGTAGACTTTCATCTAAACAACGTTGTTAACCAGAATTTGCCGGGTGTCACATCATCCCCACGTTAAAAGAATTTTCGTCCCGAAAATTGCACAAGTATCAAAAGAACAAAAGACATAACGAAGGAAACAAACAAAAGATAGAGACCAAAAGAGAGATTTACCCGAGTTGTCACATCATCCCCACGTTAAAAGGAATCTCGACCCAAGATTCATTCAGCTGCCGAAGAGACATGTCTCGACTCAAACGCTTCCTTAGGAAAAAGATGAGGATACTTAGACTTCATCTGATCCTCCCGTTCCCATGTATATTCCGGTCCCCGGTTCGAGTTCCACCGAACCTTAACGATACGAATCTTGCTGTGACGTAGGCTACGAATCTTGTAATCAAGGATCTCCACAGGTTCTTCCACAATCCGAAGACGATCATCAACCTTTATCTCTTCTAGTGGAACGATGAGAGATTCGTCAGCCAGACACTTCTTCAAGTTTGACACGTGAAAGACGTTATGTACGTTACCGAGCTCCGTCGGTAGATCAAGTCGATATGCCACCGGCCCAATCCGTTCCAGGATCGTAAATGGGCCGACATATCGCGGATTGAGTTTGCCACGCTTCCCAAAGCGTATGACGCCCTTCCATGGTGAGACTTTTAGAAGTACCTTGTCATTGACTTGGAATTCCAGTGGTTTGCGACGCTGATCAGCATAACTCTTTTGTCGGTCCCGTGCCGCCGCCAACCGATTACGAATCTGTACGATCTTTTCCGAAGTTTCGTACACTAGTTCAGGCCCAGTGAGTTGACTCTCACCCACTTCAGCCCAACAAAGAGGAGAACGGCATTTCCGTCCGTACAGTGCTTCGAACGGAGCAGCCTTGATGCTCGTGTGATAACTGTTATTATACGAGAATTCTACTAACGGCAGATGAGCTTCCCAACCCTTTCCAAAATCGATCACACATGCCCGCAGCATGTCTTCTAAAGTTTGAATCGTACGCTCACTCTGACCGTCAGTCTGTGGATGGTAAGCCGTACTCATGTCTAGTTGGGTACCCAAAGCCTTGTGCAAAGACTTCCAGAAGTGAGAAGTAAAATGGGAGTCACGATCCGAGATAATAGAAACTGGTACCCCGTGCTTAGAAACAACTTCTTTCAAGTAGAGACGAGCCAAACGATCCATGGTGTCGGTCTCCTTAATAGCAAGAAAATGAGCTGATTTCGTCAACCGATCGACAATCACCCATATCTTGTCGTTCCCGCTTGGTGACTTAGGAAGTTGTGTGACAAAATCCATAGTAATCCGTTCCCATTTCCATTCCGGAATTTCAGGTTGTTGCAAGAGACCCGACGGTTTCTGGTATTCCACCTTGACCTTAGCACAGGTCAAGCATTTGCTCACGTATGAGGCTATATCCGACCTCATGTTTGGCCACCAGTAAAGCACCTTCAGATCTTGGTACATCTTATCCGAACCAGGATGAATAGAATACCGGGACTTATGAGCCTCATCAAGGACAAGCTCCCGTAGTCCCCCGAACAAAGGAACCCATATACGTTCTGCGAAATAGTGCAGGCCATCAGACCTTCGCTCTAGGTGCTTGTCGGCACCGTGCATAGTTTCAGCTTTAAGGTTTTCCTCCTTCAAAGCTTCCAATTGGGCAGAACGGAGTTGATCAGGTAACGACGAATGGATAGTGAGTTGCAACGCCCGAACACGACGAGGTTTAGTAGATTCCTTCCTGCTCAAGGCGTCTGCTACAACATTCGCCTTGCCAGGATGGTACTTAATAGCACAATCATAGTCGTTCAAAAGTTCGATCCAACGACGCTGCCGTATGTTCAAGTGTTGTTGATCGAAAATGTGTTGGAGACTCTTGTGATCGGTGTAGATGGTGCATTTGGTACCGTACAAGTAATGTCTCCAAATTTTCAACGCGAATACCACAGCACCCAACTCCAAGTCATGGGTGGTGTAGTTCTTCTCGTGCACTTTGAGTTGACGAGAAGCATACGCAATCACTTTCTCGCGTTGCATTAACACGCAACCGAGTCCATGAATGGAAGCATCACAGTAAACAACGAAATCATCAGGACCCTCAGGTAAAGACAAAATAGGAGCAGAACACAGTTTAGACTTCAGTTCTTCAAACGCTGACTCTTGTGATTCACCCCAGTCGAACTTCCTATCCTTCTGAGTGAGAGTGGTGAGGGGTTGAGCAATCTTCGAGAACCCCTGAATGAAACGACGATAATAGCCCGCAAGGCCTAGGAATTGCCGCACCTCAGTTGGCGTCTTTGGTGCTCCCCAGTCCTTGATCGCTTCGATCTTAGCTGGATCGACATGAATCCCTAGTTCATTGACCACATGTCCTAGGAATTGAACTTCGCGTAACCAAAAGTCACACTTTGAGAACTTGGCGTAAAGTTGTTCCCGTCGCAAGAGTTCCAAAACTAACCGCAGATGTTCCCCGTGTTCGGTCTCGTTCTTCGAGTAGATCAGAATGTCATCAATAAATACAATGACGAATTTATCCAGATATGGTTTACAGACGCGGTTCATCAAGTCCATGAAAACCGCCGGTGCGTTCGTGAGACCGAAAGGCATGACCAAGAATTCGAAATGGCCATAACGTGTTCGAAAAGCAGTCTTTGCAACGTCAGCCTCCCTGACGCGCAGCTGGTGATAACCAGACCTCAAATCGATCTTGGAATAATAACTAGAACCCTGAAGCTGGTCGAATAGATCATCAATACGTGGAAGAGGATAACGGTTCTTGATGGTCAATTTGTTCAGTTCTCTGTAGTCTACGCACAATCGGAAACTCCCATCCTTCTTCTTAACAAATAAAATCGGGGCTCCCCAAGGGGAAGAACTTGGCCGGATGAAACCCTTGTCCAAGAGTTCCTGTAACTGACTGGACAATTCCTGCATCTCGGGAGGTGCAAGACGATAGGGGGCCCGAGCAATAGGAGCAGCCCCTGGTACAAGATCAATACCGAACTCGACTTGACGATGAGGAGGAAGACCAGATAAATCATCGGGAAAAACATCAGGAAACTCACGTACCACCGGAATGTCGTCGATCTTCTTTTCATCACCAGAGGAAACAGATAAAAGCGCCAAGACGGCTGGATAACCCTTTCGAAGACACTTAAGGGCTTTCATGCTAGAGATGATGTTTAGCGGAACACCACCCTTGATACCGTACACAGAAAGAAATTCTCCATCAGGGAGAGGAATCCGAATAACCTTATCGTAACAGACGATCTCCGCGCGATACAAAGATAACCAATCCATCCCTACCACAACGTCAAAACTACCCAATGGTACCGGCATAAGGTCGATGGGGAATGATAAACCCGACAACTCTAATTGACACTCCCGAAGGACACTAGTAGCTTCAATCGTTTTACCGTCAGCTAACTTAATAATATACTTGGTATCTAATGGTACGGGTACTACATCTAGCAGTCGACTAACATCCTTGGATACAAAACTCTTGTCGGCACCAGAATCAAATAACACGCTAACAGAACGATTATTGAGAAGAAACGTACCGGTGACTGTGTCAGGGTCCTGCCTAGCCTCAGCGGCTCCAATGACGAAGGCACGTGCATTTCTGCCGCCGCCCCCGTTGTTCCCATTCCCGTTGTTCCCACCCTGCTTCAGTTTTGGGCAATCCTTCTTGTAATGCCCAGTGTCACCACAGTTGTAGCATCCCTGTTTCCCTGTAGTCCCCTGAGTAGTCGGAGCTGAGCTGTTAGTCGGAGCCTGAGTCGATGGAAGTGTAGCTCGACAATCCTTAGCATAGTGGCCTGTTCGCTGGCAGCGGTGACAACGGTTACTGTCGCAGTTCCCTTGGTGATGGCGTCCACACTTGTTGCATTTGGGCAGTTTTCCCGCATAACCACCCTGCTTGTTACCCGAAGAAGATGAACCCCCATTATCAAACCTTTTACCCTGCTGTGCAGACCCAGATCCTTTCCCGTCACTTTCCCACTTGCGTTTGTTGCTCTCTGGGGCCTTAACAGTTGAACCCTTCGCAGGCAAAATCCCCTCATTCACTTTTAAGTTGGTCATCCTATGGGCCGATCGAACTACCTCCGCATAAGTAGGATGATTTCCAGCAGCCACTAACCCTGCAATTTCCGGTACTAATCCTGATACATAGTGTTCAATCTTACGATACTCTGGCACGTGCAGATCGGGACACAGCACTGCCAACTCATTCCTCCTCACAGTATACTTCTCGATTTCCGATCCAGTCATCTTGAGGTTCCACACCTCATGCTCCAGCTTCTGTACCTCTTCCCTCGGACAATACTCACGCTTCAGCAACTGCACAAAATTCTCCCATGGCATAGCATATGCCTCCCCAATACCCATGTTCTGGGTTATACCATTCCACCAAGTCAATGCCACGTCCTGAAATAACGCAGCAGAATACTTCACCCGATCTTCTGGGAGACAGTTACACATCAGAAATACCGACTCCACTTTCTCCAACCACCTAAGCAAGCTAACCGCACCCTCAGTGCCAGAGAATTCCTGGGGCTTACAGTCCCGGAACATCTTGTAGGTGCACATGGGTGGGGGTGGGTCAACAAGACCACCTGAAATGAAACGTATGAGAAACCACGAATAACGTAAACAAGGTTCACCAATGAGGCAAAGAAAATGGATAAAACAACTTACCACCACCGTTGTGCCCTAACTGAAAGGCAGCCTGGAGCAAGTTGTTCAGATCAGCCTGTGATAGGTTAATACCTCCACCACGACCACCAGCACCACCGCGACCACCACCACGTCCACCATTGCGACCACCTCCACGTCCTCCACGCACTCCAGACATGATTCTGGCAGAAAGAACGAGAAAATTTAGTTTCGCAGTTAAAGATAACCACTAATGTTCACAAGATCAAAGCTAGATCCAATCCAGGACTATCCCCTCAAACCCAGAGCTCACTAGGGCTTCCATGCATTTCGTTTTATGATTTTGTGTGCACCCAAAATGATAAAACGCTCCACATGGTCCTCCAAGTGTTCTCCTAGTTCAAAGTTCAAATCACCGAACATAGACTCTTAGCTATACACCGTAATACTACGGTAGTTCATGACAAGTGTTTCTATTGGAGTGCGAAAGGGAGATGTCCGAGCCTTGGACAAATCTCAAGAGCACACGAGTTACTCCAACAGACCACACTGCCTAGAAAACAAGTAACCCAACCTAAGATAGAACGGATGATGTAACGTAGAAAGACCAATGATTTAGAGACACCCCGACAAGACCATACGTAAACCACTATAACGTTTAGTACCATGTGATCGTCTAGTGTGTGCGACTCGGCTATAGACTAGACTCTACATGCAGTCCTAGTTCACTATAACCATTGGCTCTGATACCAATCTGTAACACCCCGCCCCTCTCATCACCAATATTGTCCGCTTTGCCCATCCAGAGCTCACGGATTTGTTTTTGGTTGCCCAGTGGAGACTTCCCAGGAGGTCACCCATCCTGAAATTTCTCCCACCTGAGCACGCTTAACTGTGGAGTTCTCCTCTCATCCACTAACATTAAGCCCCAAAACGCGTTGGTGATTTTAAGAGGCAAGACATTACTTATGAACCAAGGATCTCTCCTGGCCACGGCCGATTTGGGATTTTCCTGGGGTGTCACAGGACCGCTTCCCTGTACATTCTAAGTATACCGTTGCACTTCAATGTTAGCCCACTCCTCGACTTGACGAGTTCGTTTGTTGAATACCCGTTTGAGCGGGGTTGCATATCCAACAAAGTATCCTTCTTCAGCCTTCGGTGCGAACTTCTCAGATGGATTAAGCATTATACATGGGGCTCCAAACGGTTCTAGATACTCTAAATTTGGCTTTCGACGATTCAACAGCTCATAAGAAGTTTTGCCAAACTTCTTCACTGTTAAAACACGATTAAGAGTATAACAAGCTACGTAAATTGCTTCATTCCAGAACATTACTGGAAGACTTGATTCTGCAAGCATTGTTCTCGCCGTTTCTATTAGAGTCCTGTTTTTGCGTTCGGCGACACCGTTCTGCTGTGGGGTATACGGAGCACTGTATACATGATGAATTCCTTTGTTTTCACAAAATCGTCCATCTGTGCATTCTTAAACTCCGTCCCATTATTACTCCTAATTCTCTTGATCTTTAGACCATAGATATTTTCCAATCGAGTGAATAGAACTTTCAAATTATCAAACGTGTCGCTCTTATGGTGTAAGCACATAACCCATGAAAATCTTGAAAAATCATCAGTCACCACAAGACAGTACAATTCTCCAGCATGACTTTTACGCTTGACAGGTCCGAACAGATCCATGTGCAAACGTTCAAGTGGCAATTCAACGGAATTGCTTTCTTTGGCTTATGGGATTGCTTGTGCTGCTACCCTTCTTGCAACACATACACTTGTCATTTAAGTGAAAATGTTTAACATTCACGCCTGTGACAAGTTCATTCTTCACCAATTGATTCATCTTTCGTAGGTGAATGTGTCCCATCCTCCTATGCCACATAATTGATTCCTTTTCTGTAGCCTTGGAGAGAAAACACGTGACTTGGCCTTGTGTAGTCATTGCTTTAGACATGCCGAGAATGTACAAGTTGTTCACTCTCAGTGCCTTTAACATCACCCACTCTTTTGGTAACTCGAAACCCGGCTTGAGTATGTAGCAAGATTTGTCATCAAAGAATACAGAAAATTGCTTATCACATATCTGACTGACTGAGCAGATTGTAATCGATTTGCTTCACATAAGATATTCTCTCAAAACTCACTATTCCATTGCTGACACTACCCTCCATGGTAATGTAACCTCCCTTGTTTCCTGCAAACGCTACATAGCCTCCATTGATATTTCTGATATCGAATAGTAGCGAAAGATCCCCTGTCATGTGACCAGAAGCTCCACTGTCAACAATCCAAAGACTGCTCACAAGGCCAGCTGAATCTCCCTGCACATATCAAGTAAAGAATTAGATTTTTCAGGGGACCCAAGCCTGTTTGGTCTTGGGTCTTTGAACAGTTTGTTTCAAAGATTCAGATTTTTCACAAACAGTTTGATTTGAATCGATCTTTTTCTGATCACTCAATTCTTTTTTCATTGATTTCACATTTTGTTGTGAAGTTGAAGCACCTTCAGAACCCTTTGGTGACCAACTGCGTACCTGGTAAGAAACAGAAAGAACTGATAATTACTTTCACAAAAATACCCATTAAAATAAGAAATCAATTGTGTGAAAAAGAATATATTCATATTAATACCAGCTTGTGTTAACAGGTTGTTAATCTAAGGGTAGAAAAGAATAAGAATATAGAAACTCACAAAGATGGAAGATCCAAAGCTCAGGTAATGAAATCATGAATAGTTCCACCTTTCGTAACTACCTGTCGGCTTGAAAATTCTGATAAAGGCATGGAAGCAAGTGACCATATTCCAAGTATATGGAGAAATCTCCAGTTTAAGTTGACTATAATTAGTTAAATGAAGCATAAATGTCAGTGTAGCTATAAAAACAATCAAAGTAGAAAAATATTAAAATTGTATTCAAAGAAAATAAGCTTAACAAAACTTCTTCATTCATTTGTTTATTAGTTCCTGTAAAGCAAACAAAAATCATATAAATAAAAAATTATAATTTCTTACCCTAGATACCTTTGCAAGGATGAGGTCCAAGAGCGCCGAGCTAGATTTTGATTGATAACATTCCTGCTGATAGCTGCAAGACAAACAACGGTAATCAAACATCGGCTTGAATACACAAACATTATTTATAATCTAAAGCCTTAAATTAAAGATCACATACCACATCTGCCATCTTAAATTCCTAGAAGGCTCACTCATGCTGGCATCAAAAGCGTTAATCCGCCTCAGCTTCGGACAAATTACATGCCCTCAGTTACCAAACGATGAAACGTTACTTTTCAGTTGGATCCCACAATAGTTCATCTTTAGTTATGTCTTGTGATTCTATCGACACATGCTATGTAGTTAAAGAATGAGTAGTAACAGTAACATTTATTTGTTACTATACACAATATATAACAATAGTGATAAAGAATCAATTAGTTACTTTTACTAAACTAATAAACTAATTATAAAAAAATCAAATCAAATCAGGACAAAACCTGCATTTCAAGAAATTAATTAAAATTAATAAAACTGCAAAGCTTGTGTAAACAAACAATAACTTAATCAACCTACAATTGCAAATTTGTCATTTTATAACTAATTTAGGTCAACAACTTAACCAAGTAGCAGTATTAAATACAACTTAGTATAATTAGATCAAACAACACCTAATAAAATCCCTAAATCAACACACGAATCAGATATTTCACATAATATCATCAAATTAAGCATAAAACTTAGCTTACCTTTCGTTAATTAATCGGTGTATGAACAAATTAACGATCTAGAAACGAAGTATGAACTTCAACAGATCAATGTTAAGAACGGCGGTGGTGGCAAAGAGAGGGAGTAGAGAGAGCGGCGGCGATGGCGGTGGCGCTTGAGAGGTTGCAGAGGTGTAGGACGCCGAGGGTGGTGAGGATCCTGGAGGCTATTAGGGTTTGTGTGAAGGGTGTTTGGGTTGTAATGTATATATAATAACCTTGTTTTACCTATTTTTTTTTAAATCCCACAAGAAGCCACGTGGCACATTCAAGAGGGGATGAGGCCACCATTGAATGTCACGTCAGCAAACATCAATTCTTATATATATTTATAGATATATATACACACACACACACTCGCACAACCACATAAACATGACACACATCTGAAACAATCGACTAACATGCATATTAATACACACAAGGCCGACCCATGAATACGTGTAGATCTTGTGTATTATCAAAGAGATTTGACTTTTAAACTAAAAAACATAATGTTTATACATGCTTTGAGATAACTTCTTTTTATACATAAAGATACATGGTCATATGTAATGTTATTCAATTACGTATTTGAGATCAACTTTTACCATCATAAACAAGTTTCTAGAAGTCATTTTGGCTACACATAAATAGGATTTGGATCAATATGTTAAACCAAAGTTTCGGACATTGTAATAACATATGTTAAAATGGCTATAACATGTGTTAATCACAACCTTGACATAATGATATTATAGCACATGTTAAAACACTTATATTTCCATGAATCCACCACACATGTTAGAATGAGAAATATTCTATAACCCATGATGACATGTGGGGCCCGTTTTGTTAACAATAAATGTGTTTTTACAACAAAACTCCCGGAATTCGTGAAACCGTACACTTTACAAAAGTACATACAAGATACGTAGTAATTGTTAAGTGCATGAACAATGGCCCCAAATATACATGATACGAGGGTCCACAAGGCGGGTGAACAACTTGTATGGTAAACCACAAGAACGTGCAACTTACTATGTCCTTGGTAATCATAGGGCACTTATTGTCGGACAATAGTTACCTCGCTTTTCTGCTTTGATCACATATCCAGTCACTAGGTGAGTTTCATGGCCCCTTTTTACTGTTTTTACATTTTTAGGGGATAAACATGCTACATTACTAGTTACATTTTGTTTGGGGTGAATTCTATCATGACTACCATGTGAAACATGAGACAAACGGTTCATGAGCTCAATAGTACTCGTACTTACATTTACACTTAAGCATTAGCTAACAGTAGCCATGAAACACTTAAATAGATCTAGTGGGTTGACACCCCCACTCTTGGTTAATCGCTCTAACCGGTTACATACAAAAAAGTGTTAGTATTCTACTATATATTCGTTGTCTTTATTGTACAATGCGCGAGGCACAACGGTCAAGAGGTTTGGTTATGGGACTCATGGTTGGCACAGTAATCATTGGCTTAGCTAGCTTTGATTAGCCATACACGAATTTCACAAACTTTACATTTAGTACATTAAACCTGTGAACTCACCGACATTATGTTGACAAATCTTTTATGCATGTTTTTCAAGTAATTGATCATGGAGCTCGGGGACTTGGGAGAGGGGTTTGAGTGCACACATTGTGGTACCTCCGGCATGAGTCAAGTTTCAAAAAAAAAAATTAATAATTCATGTTTGATATTTCATCTCGTATTTCAGACAATATACATTTTTATTATGTAAGACAATTTAGAATGGTTGGTATCAATCCTGTTTAATCTTGTGTGTTTCTCAAACCTTGTACTTGAAAATCTATCGACGTCACATTCCCGCGTTTTCGCCTTGGCGAGGTGTGACACCTACTGCATGACTTTCCTCAAATATGAAAACAGTAAAAAGGGGTCGTGAAACTCACTTCAAGTCCGTACAAAAGCTTGCCAAGTAAAGGCTGAGATACTAGGATCCGACCTACACGTGTCCTATGTACAAAAGAATCTTAGGTCTCAACTCGATGATTTATTGCGTAAGTTGTTCACCCAACTTATAAAGATTGTTTTTAATGTTCTTGTTTCTTGGAAATCTTGTTAACTCGACGAACCATTGGTGACTTCTTGTTTTAAATAAAAGATGTTGAGATATATTTATTTTCAGCAAAACATATGGTTTAACTTGTCATGACCCTTAGGTATACAATAACTAAATCCTCATTTTCAATGTAAATTTTAGTACCATATTGATTTATATTCCTCAACATAAACTTGGTTATAATATTTGTGATCCAAATTGTGTATCCTTGTAACTTAACACACATCTTTGTACATACCTTCATTAGCATATAAACACACACTCACATATACCCACACATATGTTTTAATATGACACACTCACACACACATATGTATACTTCACAACACGTGCATACCCACATATGTATATACACATAACATACGCACACATGCACACACATATAACACACGCATACATATATATACATAGATATACATAATCCACACGCACACACATGCACACATATGTACACGTATACTTACATATACATATACGTATATATAACACGCGGACATATATATACATACATATACATAACACATGCGCACACACATGCCTTCATATATAACTTGCGCATACATACATATACATATACATATACAATACACACGCACACACATGAGGATTCACAAACAAATTGCCTTAATATTCTTATTTCATTAGTTCCTAGAAGTCAAAGTGTGATTTATTAACATGGGTGAACATATTTAGCATCAAGATGATTGAAAAGAACAAGATTAGGTTTAGATTTCATACCACTAGTCAAAGTTAGGCGTATTGAGGTCGAGAGGAGGAAGAGAGTCAAGCTTGATGCTTCACGTCACGTACAAGCTTCAACACACCTTGGAGCTCCTTGGGGATGGGCCCTCTAGCCTTGGAATAGTTGGTTTTTGTGTTAAAATGGAGTATTGTGGGGTGAGGGCGTGAACCGATTGGAGAGGGAAAAGAAGAGAGTAATGTGAGTTAATAGGTTTGAAGGTCATGAGTGTTGATGGGTAGTGATGAGTTTGGTTCTTATAGGGCCGAGAGTGAGGGTGGGGCGGTAAAATGGGAAGGTCAACTCTCCTAAATCTTGGGGTAACGAATAATATTGTGACATCTGTTCCTTTTATTTTATCAGCGATACAACTTTAGTCCCTTTTTGGATTTATATATTTAAATGAGTAGTTTTAATAAACGCATTTCATGAATTTTATTCTTTCTTATTCACTTAATATATTTTTTCTTAATTCTTAATCATATAAAAGAAATAAAATATTCATAATAATAAATATTTTCTTTTTGTTTTTATAATTTTTTTTCCGAATTACTAAATGTATACAAAGTTTTATAATTTATCCTTATAAGCTTTAAACAACTTAACCCCATAAGCATAACCAAAACCAACCACCTTGGCTTAACCCAATCTTATAAGGTCAGCCCATTATTCCAAGCCCAAGTCTGGTCTGGCCCAACCTGCACAATCCTAACCAAATTCCATCATCTCCTACCTGTTTACTCGCTTGTTGACCTGAAACCAAAACCCGTAAGTTAGTCGTGCAATTAACCATGAATTAGTCGTTTTAATTCAATTAACACCTACCTTTGATGTCGATTTAACATTCGTAACGGTTCTGTAATAGTTTTAAACGTTCCATTTGGGTTAACGATCATCAATTTTGACTAACTTAAGTAACCGTTCAATGACCATTATGAACCGTTTCAAAACGTAAAACAATGTTTAAATTGAAGCGTGAAAATCATTCAGAACGTATTAGAAACATCAGCTGCACTTATTTCACCAAGCAACACCACCTAAATAACCATTGAGGATCGAGTATTCCACCTTCAAAGCGTTGACACTTGGCCCTCAAGATCCTCCATCTAGCGATCTCATCCGGGTAATTGTATATACCATTCTAATAGAAATTGTTGATGCGTCGAAAGCCCTCTATTTGTTTCTGTAATCGTAAGCGTCTTCTTGATCAATTATGGGACTGTAGGATATAGTGCTCGTAATGATTGATTTGGAGATTGGGTTCATTTGAATAGGTCTTTAAAAAAAATAACCAACCAGCCCCATTACCTACCAATAAGTCTTGTAGCCATTGGTCTTTGTGTTGGGATTAAAGTTAATAAACTGGTTTTGGTCCTCTGTTCGATCCTAGGCCAAGCATTTGTTTTTTTTTTTTACGATTTTGTTCCTGTCTTTTAAATATTTGTGCAAATCACTAAATTCCTTTCAATCATATTTACTCATAAATAAGTCATGTATATAAACTACTTTTTATAGTTCTATACCAATCCAAAAGTTTCGTATATTCATTTAATTATTTGTATCTCTTCATAAGCTATATAACATTTATTTCATTTATATAAAGCCTACAAGAATTTTTTTTATAAACGCACCTTATATTCAGGAAATAATATTTTTTTATATATTTTAAATAAATAAACCTAAATCTCCAAATTCGATCTAGAATCCCTAATTGCCTATAGTCCTAGTAACCCTAGACATTTAAGTTCGTTTATTCATAGTCATTATTTATACGTTTTAGGTTGAATTCTTTGGAATTTCCATTTTCGTTAACTCTCGACGATTAAGTTGGAATTATCGCTTTCACAAACTTTGAGTATATCTTTCCCCTTTTTACTGTTTTACTATTCTGGGGTGACTCATGTACTTACTATCAAGTTTCTATTTCTTTTACTAAATGCAATTCTCATGTGTGTTTGCTTTATGTTAATTGGTGTGTCTATGACTTGTCAAAATCATTAACCGCTGGGCGGCCTAGCATTTCAATGAATAGTACTATGGTATACCCCCTTGAGACTCTGTTGAGAGAATCTTGGTCATTGTCTTGTTAATTCATTATTCATTTGGTTAGTCATGTGTTAGTCATTATTCATAGGCTTGGTTTTGAACGGATATTACTTATTACATAATTGCAAATGGTACCGCACATGAATTGCTAAACACTTTTCCTACTATATTTATTCAAACAGGGTATGCTCACCAATACATTTTTGTATTGACATATACTATTTTCGTACATGTTTCAGATTATTTTGAGACGCTTTTTTTAAGCTTTTGGATTTATAATTAAGCTTTAACTTTATTGTATTTTAGTTAGACTTGATGCTTTAGAATCATTGTATCGTTGTATTTCATTTCAATGTAATAAACTATTTAATCAATGTATTCAAATTTACACTTTTAGTCCATGAGCTTTTGAACAATCATCACTACGTGACACCTCGATGTTTCCGCCATCAGTTGGGGTGTTACAAATATCAATACTATGTTTAGTTTATTAGCTTTAAATCTTTCCATGACTTGACTTAGCATGATTTGATTTGGACTAATTCATATGTTTTCTTGTCGTGATCCATGGTAGTGACAAAAAGTGAGGTGATTGGTGGTGCGCGATTCAAAAGAAGGAGAAATAGGGGAAGAGTAGGTGTGGGCCGAAAATGGTGAAGATAGAGGTGGTTACATAGAGTAATTCCAACATCATGAGACTTAGAGGGATTAAGCATCTTTCCATTTTTAATGAGGTTTCATGATCTTGATTAGATGTAACATGGTTGTCGTTAATCAAATCTCCATTGGTTTAGATTTGTGGGGATGACAAATGTGGGTGGTGGAGTGGCGGTTCTAGGGCCGATAGAAGGAGGGAGTTAGTTTGGGCAGTCAGTCTTTGGGTTTTCTTTGGATCAAAGGAATATTTCTATTTTTGTGACAAATTGAAGCTTTATGTACTAATCCTTTACTAATGTGACTAATACCTGTGACAAGGGTGTTGGGTAGTCTTAGTCAAAAGACAATTAAGTTTGATGGTGAGCCATATGGGCCGAAAGAAAGAAGAGATGGGGAGATAGGGGGTGGCGATGTGGTGGTGTAGGGTTATGGTGGTTTTAGCAAGTGATCTATCTTAGGTCGTGGTGATGCTTTAGGATCCTTCCTTTTCTTGATTAGAGGTAAACCTAGAATTATGTAAAACTTTTGAATTGTCTAGGTTGTTGGGATGGAAGGGACAATTGGAATGTGTGTTACTTTACATAATACTTGCATTCCTTTTGTTGTGTGTGTGTGTGTGCATATATATATAGGGGCCGATACATAATAATTACGTAATGATAATTACGTAATGTTTTCATGAACATATAAAAACATTACGTAATTATCATGTACAAAGTGCATGATAATTACATAATGATATTTACGTAATGATAATTATATAATGTTTTTGTATGTTCATAAAAGCATTACGTAATTATCATGTACAAAAGTGACTTCGCACACTTCGCACGTTCGTATTACTTTTCACAATAATCGCCCCCTATATTTATTGGTGTATGATTGTAAGTTTTTCATCTTGTTTTGTAGCATTGGTTAATGTTTAGGTGTTTTCCTGGCGATTCCCATGTACTAACATGTTTAAAATGTTTACTTGTCTTGATTTATAAAAATACCTATCATCTAAGAGGCGAATCGTACGCTTACATAGTTAAAATAAACGTATAGTATTGCACATAGTAGCCATGTGCGTAGACCTTAATATACCATACGTGTATTATTGATAAAAGAAGTTGTCACCAATGTTCAAGTTAGTCGGGTGTTTGCATTCATAAATTTGACACATGCTATCTATGAAATAGTTTGGGCTTTGCTAGGCTTTGGAACGACAAGATCAACAAAATAATGCACGAAATGAAATAAACCTCGTCTAGTTAAGTGTACGAATTTGACTTGGGAAGTTGACGGGTGTCACGTAAAGCCAAGAACGAAATCTTATCTAAAAACTATCCTCCAAATCTGCCGATGATCTGCCAAAGATCACCCAGTGATTAGCGACAAGCGTTACGAAATGTAATTTTCTACTCATTTTCAACTTATTAATGACATAGTTTTAAGATTTCCATATTGTTTGTTGTCAAAATTAGAAGGGGAAATGGATTACATAATTAATTGTTTTAAAAATACATATCACCTTATTAACCGTTTAAAAAGTGTGGTTTGATAGCACGTGATCGAGATGACTTTTTAAGAAGTACGTAAGCTAGTTGTATTAATAAGCTAACCTAAACAATTTCTATATAGATTTGATTAGTACGGCATAATATGATTTTAAGAGTATAATTTACACTGTTTATAAACCATTTAAGTTAACACATAACATTTTATAAAAAGTTTAAAAGTTTTAATTTCTCTTCTAATGATATATAGATTACTATCAGTTCAACTTAGGCAGTGGTGATTTTAACTGATCATTAATCGCCAATTTAAACCGATTATATAACAAACATGAGGCGTAATATAAAGAAAATGAACGAAAATTGCATTATGAAAATTGAAATAAAATAAAAAAATAAAATTGATTTTATTGTATTAGATATACTATATTTAATAACTCCATATGTATAAATGTGTATGTATAGTTTCCTTGGAATGTGACATTTAACTTCCAAGACAAACATTGTTGCCTAATAAAACTTATGACAAAAAATTGATGATCAAGAGAATTAATTTAAAAGCTCTGGAAAAACTTTCCGACCGATGGTAGATCCATCGATGTCGAGCTCCAATCCTCGGTAACTACTTCGGTAGACATGTTAAAATCATCGGTGTTGCATATGAACGCTTCAAAATCATGTTGCCATGCAACACCTGGAAGTGTAGTTGTTTCAGTGCTCCAATATATATCTTGCGGTAATTCTTCGTTAAGCATGCCTTGTAACTCAATAAGGTTTGTATTTTGAGTCATAAATTCGTCAATGTTGTTGTCTTCACTTGTAAACGAAGGAATCATCATGTTTTGCAATTCGAACTCCTCAGCGAAATCACATGATGGTACCCCATTGCCACTTGATGAATCGCCATTCCCACTTGAAGAATTGTCGCCAACAATATCCTGATTCGCCTCATTTGAACTTTGATTCAAAAATTTAGCAAACACATCGGCAAGATCAATATTAGCTCGTGCAGGTGACTCATCCATTGAGTCACCGCTAAAGCTAGGGTTATTAACATAACCCAAGCCACTATTCCCTGTCTGAGGAGATCTGGCAGATCGTGATCGTCGATTTTTTCGACATCCACCACCAACCGGAACGTTCCTAAGTGACCCGCCTTTGGTCCAATACCTCCTACAACCTTTACAAAAGTACCTAGGTTGTGACAAGCTATAGTTATTATAGTAGCAAAATTTGGTATTGGATGAGGCACACCTTGGACAATTTGGTGCAATTTCAACACTAGGTTTCCACCTATTTTCCATTGGCCTTTGTGGGTAGTGTAGCATCATTTGGTCAAACATTTTTAGAGAGAGAGAGAGAGAGATTTAGAAAGAGAGTGAGTCTATGTGTTTTTGTGTGTAAAAATGAAGATATATAGAGGGTTGGGTGAGTGGTAGGGTGGCGTAGGGAGATAGGCTAGGCGTGTGGGATCATGGACGGTTCAATAGCCGTTAACAAGAAGGAAGGGCGTTAAATCTTGATATTATTTTCACACAATATTGTGTGTTTATGAGGTTAAAGTTAACGGTTATTTAGGCTAGCAAAACGTGAGCCGTGAGGGTATGAAAACTATTTTTTTGCATGTTCTTTTAATTAATTGTTTTACTTGTTGAAGTCAAAATGAGTACTATTAAGTATTTAAATTACTAGCAGGAACTCGCGCGTTGCAGCGGGCTCCGTAAACTTTTATTGCATATATCATAAATTTAAACTAAAAGTCATCATGTATTCTTGTGTGACAATTATTTTGGTGGAAGTTTTTTGATATTGAAAGCACGAATAAAAAATTAAAATTGATGCGGGAAAATACTGAAAACTTGAATCCGAAGACAAGATTTCAGTCTCTGAAAAAAAACGTAGCTAAATACTCTAAATGAAGCAATAAAAAATATAGAATGGCGTGTGGGATGGGTTTGCCATCCCGTAGTACTAACTGGTCAATTTTGTGGTATATTCCCGAATATGCTCTGAATGTATATATGCCATTTCTCATGTTTGCGATTATTTCATCTAATGAGACACCCATAGCTGTGAAGGAGAAGTTTGTGTTGTATGCGCGGGTCAAAGAAACCATGACATTTGATCAAAGAAACCATTAGGTTGCTCTTGATTAACACAATAGCCATGATGTTGCTATTGATTAACACAACATTTGTCTGATTGTAATTTTTACCGTAAACTGTTATTACATATACAATAACTTTTAAACTAAAAGTCATCATGTATTTTTGTTTGACAATTATTTTGGTTTTGCTAATGACCGGGTCATTCACGAATGGGACGATGCCTATCTCTTTTAATTGAGTTTATATATGTTAGTCAAATTTTTATGTATTATTTTTAGTATAAGTTAATAAGTTATTTAATTGTTGTACTTTTAACCTAAAAGTCATCATGTATTATTGTTTGACAATTATTTTGGTTTTCCAAATGACCTAGTCGGTCACGAATGAGACGATGTCTATTTGTTTTATTTGAGTTTGAATATGTTAGTCAAATTTTTATGTATTATTTTTAGTATAAGTTAATAAGTTTTTACAAGCTTTTATAAAATACTATTGCATTATAAATATAAATGCTATTTGTAATAACACTACATTATTGTTTGTCATTTATTACACTATATTATTAAATGCCAAAATGTAGAGGGACAATATTGTAAATGAGAAATTATTTATCTATTTATATTGTTTGTCATTTATAACACTTGTACAAAATGCAAAAACCATGTTTTTATATGTCTTAAAATTAAATAAAAATTACTATCTTGACCATATAAAGCCTATTATATAGTAGTATAGATATAAATATAGATAGATAAGGTTAACGCATATAAATCGTTGCTGTCTTCTCATATGTTTTTATGAAAGAAAATATAAAATAGTTAATAATAAGATTTAGTAATTATATATTTCGAAGTTTTAAATGTGTATAGGGAAAAACTTGTAAGAGGAAGCGGAATAAACTTGTAAGTTATACTACAAAGTAGTAAATTTGTGTAATATTATGGGGGTAAAACGTGACATATATAAAAGAAGGCGTAAAGTTGGTTCGACTTACAAAATTATAACACATTGCGTTGGATAGTTATTTATTTGACTAGAGCAACTCGTATGATGCGGCGGAGTAATCAATTTCACTATATAATAATAAAATTCAAAATAAGGTTCGAAAAAATTAGTGAAGACGTCAGTTATTAGGAGGTTAAAGAGCCGCTACATTGAATGGAAGGAGGTGATCGATCTTTAGGTTAGAATGATGAAGGATAAATTTCATATTTTACTTTATAACCAATATATTGTATTGTCTTACTCCATTCGTCCCAATTTAAATGTTATGGGTTCAAAAACACACATTTTAAGAAATCTTTTGTTTGTATGTGATAAAATGACAATAATATCCTCAAAAGTGGTGATTGTGTTGTCTTTTATGAGCAAAACTGGAAATTATATTTCTATTTTTGGAAATGGATATTTAATTTGGGACAACAAAAAAAGAAAAGAAAGAGTAATATACCGCGTCTTAATATCTCACGTATTAAAGATCAAGCTTTCACTATATAACCCTCGTATACCATATCTATACTACTATATAATACATTCTAGATGGGCAACAAGGTAATTTACTCTATTTTTTAAGATGACATATGAAAAGTTTTATGCTTTACACAATAAATATCATGAAAAACTTTTCAATACTACCCCTGTTTGCAAAACTCACTTGTACATTTCAATCCAATTGAAGGCATGATTTCACATTCAATGCATGTGTAATCATACATGTGATATAACAATTACAAGGTTAAGAACACTTAATGATAAAATCTGTATAAATAAATAAAAAACATTAGTTGTACGTACGAACTTTTTATTGTATAAGGAGTTGTAAACGGTACAAATTAATAAACAAAATTAGTGACTTTTACCTTCTCCTACTCACGAATAATTAGAAAAAATTGAAGCCAGAACACATGGAATACTGAAAATTACCTGAGTTGTAAAAAAGTGTCAATGGAATTGAACAACAATAAAATTAAAAATATTATCATAAATTGACCCATCAAACCTACAATTATGCACCCTATGACGTGAACAAATGAGCAAGTATATAAACGTATAAATATAAACAGAAATATAAATATTTAGACACCAGTTTCAAAAAAAAATATAAATATAAAAAATTCAAGTTTCTAACGATTTAAATATACTTTTTATTATAAGTCTTAAAATTATTTAATATATTAGTAAAATCAAAATAATTGTTTACCCGTAAAGTCTCCATTACATTAATTTAGTCTAGAGATAACTCGTGTTTTTCTCAAGCCAGTTCACGTTGAAAACAGGTTTGGGTTCTTTTATGAGGGAATAGAACTGGTTTTGGCTAAATCGGCACAAGCTAGAAACCAGGATGGGCTAAAATTAAAACAAACATCCTAGAACCGATCACCGTTGGAGGAAACTAAAGTATTTTTTTTATTTTTACAATATTTTAGTTTTAGGTTTTATTTAGTAGTGTTATTATTACTATCTTGTCTACGTTTTCATTTAACTTTTATTTAAAATTAGTTTATCCCGCCGCATAACGCGGGGTCACTTCTAGTATTGTTTTAACATATCACGTCATAATATCGTCTTAATATTGTGTCTCAATGTCGCGGGAAAATTACCTTTTGATCTCAAGGAGTGTATTTTAATATAGCATAGATAATAGATTTTTCGTAACAATATAAAATCATTAATCAGGTAAATATAGTTTTCAAACTATAGCAATGTATAAATGTTTTTTCCGTGTGTGGATATAAATTTAAAATTCAGTAATTATATAATGCTTGATAAATATATTTAAAAATATATCTAATTAAGTCAACATATGACCCTTTTATATTTTATTATTTCTATTAATCTTCTAACTTTTAAGTGCATGGATCGTTTTTTACGGCTAAGAGAATGTTACGTTGTTGCATAGACTTGTAAATTATGCTTTGGGAGTTGTGCGTTTGTGTCTTGGGTTTGTTAATTTAAGTTATTGGGAAATGCTTGTTGTGTACTTTGGATTGTGACGATGTTTACGAGTCAAACATCAAAAAAGTTGGCATTTCGTTGTGTAAAAGACCAAATTGCCCCATTTTCTTTCTTTTTTTTTTAACGGCCAATTAATTAATTTTCAAGCACTCTCGGGTACCCTTTTAGCGAATCAGGTACTCAAAAGTACCCGGGCCATCAATTGCCACCAATTCCTGGGAAAACCCGACCACTCACCCGCCCGAAGGCACAACAATGAAATAATCGGTAAAACCGGTCGGCATCAGGACTCGAACTCAAGCCAATGGCTAGGTCTTCCCTCATTTTACCTCCACCAATGTCCTCCAAATGTAGCTAGTGGGAATTGAACCCAAGCCTCCATAGGAAACTTTAGGCCCTCAATCAATTAGGCTACAAGTATTGGACAATTATTTTACCATTATTGTTCATTAACAATTATTTTAAAAAGCAAATCCAAATAAAATATATAAATTTAAATTGCGTGTGAAATAATTTGATATAAATCTCATTAAAAAAAATTGGCATACTCCTATTTGGCTATTTTGGATCAATTTAAAATCGACATAGCTTCTTAACGGTTCAGAGTTACATTTAGGTGTTGTTTGTTTTTTGCTCAGAAGCATTTATGACTTCTGTTGTCTGCACCACGCAGACGCAAGCAGACGTTTAGGGTCTGCAGATTGTTTGTTTTTTGGAAGACCTTTCACCCCTTTCACTCAAAAAGGTCTTCCTGACCTATTCTTGGTGCAGACTTATTTCAAAGTCTTCTAAGGTCTTCAAAGGTTTTCTCCACTTTTCTTCTCCTCACCCACCACCACCACCACCAACCACGGTCCACCACCACCACCACCGTCCACCACCACCTACCACCGTCCACCACCACGGTCCACCACCACCCACCACCACCACCGTCCACCATCACCACCATCCACCACCACCATGGTCCACCACCACCATTGTCCACCACCACCCACCACCACCACCACCACCACCACGGTCCACCACCACCGTCCACAACCGTCCACCACCACCACCGTCTACCACCAAATTGCTGTAAAAAAATCAGTTTATTTAAATTTCAGTTTATTTCAGCAGCCTGCAGACATTAACAAACAAACAGTCTTCTTCTGGCAGACTGTAGACCTTTGGTCCACCTCTTCTCTTGCAGATGTCTGCAAATGTGGTCCGCAGACTACAGACCTTTTTATGCAGAAAAAACAAACAGCACCTTAGAGTTTGATGACTCATAAAATATAGACTAAACGCATGCTCGAGTTTCATATCAAAATTTCTTTGTTTTGGGGCATGGTTTTAACTGTGACGGTTATAAATTGTAATCCAAGTTTTTAAATTTTAATTTTTTTCTCTAAACATATTTATTCTCATTAATCGACAATAAACGAATTAAAAAAGGATCACAAATAGAAAAGCAACAAACTATGCCAAGCTTTGGAATTGTGAATTTCATTTATTAAACTTTTATTTTTAGTTATTTAGTTTAACAAAGTAGACTTTCCATTATGATTTCCCAATATATATACAGAACATCAAATTTATAATTTTCATATGAAAAGCGATAAGCATATATTCGCTTTTGCCATCATGAAATCATGTAAATACTTTTGAGTGAGAAAATGTTAAAAGATGACGAAAGTTGTCTATTATGGAGGACAAGACCCTACCCGTAAATAGCACAGGTACCTCACTAACTTCACAGCAACACGGCCGCCGGTGACAAAAGTAGTGATGCTATGAATGAAACACGGATTATGTAGTGATTAATTTATATCTAATTAGTATAAAATGTTTTGTGCGAATTGGTAAAACATCTGTTAAGGCAAAGTATAGAAGAGAAATTTAAAACTCAACAGACAAAATTTAGAAAAGAAATAACGTTCTACAAAAAATAAAATATCTGTTAATGCAAAAGTTACAGAGTGGAGCCGGAAACGGTCAACCATATCTTTGTTGATTGTCTATAGGCTAGGTCAGCTTGGTGGTGTATAGGGGAATGGATAAAGGTTCGATTTCCAGACCAGCTGGAGTCACTTGACCAGTTGATTAACCACTCGAAATCTGTTGAGGGCCAGAAAAATAAGAAACATGCGATATATGCAATAGTGTTATTGACAATATGGAAACTTTGGTTGGGTAGAATCGATAAAATTTTTAAAGACATCCAAATGGCAACAACGAGACTTATTGAGGAGATTAAGGTGGAATCATTTTGGTGGATAATAAAGAGAGTGAAGGTCCCGGAGTTAGATATGGTATGAGTTTTCGGTTTTTGATAATGGGTGAACATTGTAGTGGGTTGGTTAAATAGGCGGACTGTTAAGCTTATTATCTTTTATTGTATACTGACTAATTGTGTTTGGGTGAGCAATAAGTGTATTGGTGTGATCTTTTTCGATGATTTGAATAAAGTGTTGCGATTGGTTGTAAAAAGATGGAAAAAAAAAAAAAAGCCCAACAAATTTGGCACTAGCAATTTCAGACTTTCATAACAAGTAAAAATACTATAATAGATTAAAGGCATAGGGATCAACAAAGCCTAATGAAGTTGTAACGTCGCAAACACATGTTGCCTTGCACATGCGGACCCACCTACGTGGCCATTTTTCATCCTTTTACTATTCAATTTTATTTAATTTGTTCCCACCACAGGCTCATAAGCTAAGTTTTTATATCAAGAACCGATTTTTAACGGTTGGAAAGTTAGAAATTAAACACATCAACTTTTTTTGGTCGGCAAGAAAACTTATCACATATCACCGAAAAAATGTACAAAAGTGTATGAATACAACCTGCAAATCGCTAGTAGCATCATCAACACAACCCCCTATCGACAATATTATATATCAATCTCCGATAAATTAAACGACACTCAATTCTCCCATCAACTATTATGTACAAGTCGATAGTTATGAAGCATTGTGTTTTTAGTTGGTCCTCTTTTGAGGAGTTCACGTTGATTTGTTAATCCGAGTTAGGGGTTAGACAACATTTAGTTTTCTTTTAGTATTCACACGATAAGTTACATGAGAGTTAATGTGTTACGTCTAACACTCTTACATGAACCAAATTTCCACCTACGCACCCTTCAATGGTTTAGTTCATATGCTATAGCATTGTCCGTCCCAGTAGGACATTGTAGAGAGCATGGGAAAAAAGGCCAATCTCAACTTCCAAATCCAGCGACTCAACAACGAAGAAAATGGGTTGGGACATGCGGAGGTAGAGAGCATAAAAGGATAAAATAGAACCTAGTTTGCATCATATAGTTCTCAAATGCTCATTAGAAAGGTCGAGTTGTCCCTAAACACATGCTCAAATATTAGGTTACCCTGGTGAGTTCTAACATTTACCATTTCGAAACACTTTCCTTGCAAACAACATGCCAATTGATCAATTACGAGTTTAAAGCACTAATGCGAAGATTTATTAACACATACAAGGTTGCGCAAATGTCCCATGTCACATGAAAGACTTCCACAAAGGTCCTTTACCCATCTTTCATTCTTGATTTCAATCATGGGTTTATATCTTTAACTTAATATTAAAAGAAGCGAATTGGATGATTAGAGAATTTGTAGTTAATTAATAATGTAAATAAGTTGGAAGAAAAGTTGATGAAATTGTTCAGAATATAAAATTAGTTTTACTTGTTAAAATAAATTAGATATAAAAGCAAATGTCAACTTAAAATCTTTACCATTCCAACTCTAAAATGAACATTAATATGAAAAATTACACGAATAGTCCTTGTAGTTTTACTAAATTTTAAAGTTAGTTCTAAGTATGAAAAAGT
Organism: Ambrosia trifida; assembly: GCA_028751855.1. Taxonomy (NCBI): domain Eukaryota; kingdom Viridiplantae; phylum Streptophyta; class Magnoliopsida; order Asterales; family Asteraceae; genus Ambrosia; species Ambrosia trifida. Next base: position 101,621,955 of record CM054126.1, read on the forward strand.
ATACAGATACTCTAAACTTTTGCAATTTGTAACATCTTTACCTCTCATATGGCATATAATTTCAGCGACTTATGGTGGTACAAATTGTAAATCTATGGATTAAACGTGTTACAAATTGCAAAAGTTTGAACTATCTGTGTATAATTTTCTTATATTTAAGATTAATTTTGAAATTTTATAAGATCACAAAGACTATTCGTGTACTTTACTAAAAAAATATTAATTAATTAAGGGTGAAGGGGCACCCTAGTGTAGTACCATAACCTCATCCAACTATATAGTGTCATGTCAAATTCACCCCTAAGTAGGGGTTCTCAAAAAAATCTAAATCAAAATTCGAATCCGAAATATTCGATAACCAGTATCCGAAATTTTGCAGAATTTCGGATATCTGAAATTTCGAATTCCAATGCGAATTATCAGAATTTTCGGATATCCAAATTATCCGAATCCGAAATCTTACACACACACACATATATATATATGTATATATATATATATATATATATTACACAAATACACACCTTCCATCTCCAATACATTCCAACCCTAACCTTAAACATATGCCTCATTCTCTAAGACACTTCATCAGCCACCCTCAATCTCCTACTGTTTCCACCACGACTACCAACCACTATGTCGTCTTCCACAACAACCACCAGCCACTATGTCGTCTTCCACAACGACCACCAGATTGTTTAATTTGAGATTGTCCACTGTTAGGATCTGAGTTTGTTTGTTTTGATTATGTTTAACTAAATATGATATAAGTGAAACGAAAATAGAATGAAATTGCAGCGGAATAATAAACTGTTAATCAAAACAAGAGAGTAAATGTTTTCAGATCGAATGCTTTCATTTATCTAAAAGATTACAATCGTACAATTACTCCCCCTCAGCCTGATCACACAGTGTTTGTCTGAGAGAATGTTTGTGTGTGTGATGCAATAGAACAGTACAAGCACTGTTCTATTTATAGACAGACTTAAACCACTGATGACCTAAGCTGACGTCACCTAAGACAGTGACCTCTAACAGAATAACAAACATAAAACATCTGCCTATTACAAACTACTGTTACATTGAAAGCATTGATAGTAAACAACTGTTGTAGGAAAACTCTGATGGTCTTGTATCCACTGCTGGAGCCTAAGTGCCGTTGGTTCCAGCAGTGCTTTGGTCTTCAGTACTTGAATCAGCAGTTGTTCTTCATCAGACCTTTGGTCAGCAGTTGTTCTTCATCAGTTGTTTATTCAGCAGTTCTTTGTATCAGCAGTTGTCATAGCAGTTGTTTGGATAGAACAGTTGTTAGAGTCAGCAGTCTTTTGGGAGAAGTAAGTGTAAAGACTGTTTATTGAAAGGATCAACTGTTAGCATATTTTGGCTTTCCAATCATCTGTTCTTTTCCAGGTCAGCAGACCCAACAATCTCCCCCTAGAACAGATGATGCCAAAACTCAGCTTTATTTATTGATCTTTATTCCTCATCAGACTTTCTCTGATTTGACCTTTGAATTGTAATTCAAAGTTCAGAGCAAACAAGTCTTCTTCATTTCTTTCTAGTTCCAGATTTAGCAGTGTATGGTGATCCTCTGCACATAGACTGTAAGCATCATCCATGCTGATCCTCTGAACCCTTCCATCTGACCTGAGCAATGTCAATTCATGGTTGTCTTTGTTGACTTTCCATTTTAGAATCTTTGAGTCAGTGGATTTGCTGAGTTGAATTTTTATTCTTGATGAGTTGGGTGATGGAGGTCTTCCAATGAGTTCTCTGAGTTTCTCTGTTGTAGGATCAGAGAAAAAGTGTACTTGATTGAAGAGCCCTTCCTTGATGAATGTATCAGCAAACTTCCTCTGATCTTCCTCTGACATTTCCTTCTGTTTCTTGAACTGTCTTCTTGCAGCAGTTGTTAGATCAGAGGTGTCAAGTAAGCTGTCCAAGGTAAAGGTCTGTTGGGGTCTCTTCATTATTGGCTCATCAGTGTAAACAGGTTTTCTTGGTAGGCTGGGATCCTTCTTTCTGTTTTCTTCCAGACTTTTGTATGTCTCAACCAGCCTTAGCTCAGACCATCTAGAGACTGACCTCATTTCCCCATAGTTGGCAGCTACAATCTCTTGCCTCATCCTTTTAAACTTCAAGGCTCTGACTGGGTCTCTTCCTTTGCCAAAATTAGTAGTAGAGACTTTAGCTTTGGGGTCTTTGGCCATTTCTTCAATTCTGAGAAGTTCTTCTCTCAAAGCATGTGTGGTCCAATCATTGAACTGCTTCTTGGTTGCTTTGTAAGGCTTGGTTGCCATAATCTGTTCCAGAAGAGATTCCCTTACCTCCTTTTCCAAGTCACCACTGAGAGGCATGGAGGACAAGGAGTTGCTCAGGGTCTTAGCAAAGTCTTCAATCCTTCTGAGTTTGCTAAGCTCTGCTGAATGGATGCCCTGAGCAGTCCTGTCATCCTTCCCTTTGCATTTCTCCCTAATGATGGCATCCACCTGTTCACCCTTGTATTTCAGATAAGTATCAATGTTGAGGGGAACAGGGAAGTTTGGGAGAGATGGGAAGGATCTGTCTGATGGCTGTTTAGTATTGTAGAAGGATTGTAATTCCCCCTTGAGTAGATCAAGTTCAAGGGGATACTGAACAACCAATGGTTTAATGGTTGGTGGTGGTCTACGGGATCTGAATTTGGATGTGTGTGGTGAGAATGATGTGATTGGTATAGCTGTGATAGGAGGAGTGGATTTTGCAGTTGAGGTGGTGTTTGGTGATGTGTGTATGTTTTCATCATGTACAACAAAGGTTGATTTTCTCTTCCTTGTGTACATAATTTTAGGGGATGGTGATTTGGTAGCAGTGGTTGGATTAACATCTGTTGGCCTTTTAGTAGAACCAGCAGATGTTGGGGATTTGGCTGGTGATGTAGGTTTGGTGGTTGTTTGTTCAGGTATGTATGTTGGTTTGGGTACAGTGGTTTGGGAAGCAGTGTTTTGGGTGGTTTCAGTGTTTTGGGTGGCAGTGGTTTCAGTAGCAGTGGTTTTGTCAACAGAGGTGTTTAACTTGGATGGTGGTTTTCTGACATGCTTAGCAGGCCTTTTCATCCTTTTAGAGGATCCCACATCTTCAGTTTCCTGTTGTTGTTTCTTCTTGAGTTCTACTAATGACTCTGCTTTAACTTCCAAGGTGTCAGCTCTTTTCTGTTTTTCTTGAGCAGCCTTTTCAGCTTCTATGTTTGCAGAGTCATCAACTGCTTTGTTCTTGTCAGTGGTTTGTTGTGGTGCTGTTGGTGTTGCTTGTTGTTGTTGTTGTTGTTGTGGAGCTGTTTTAGTAGACTCTGGTTTGTTGGCAGACTTGGCTTGGCCTTTTTGAGAAGGAGGACAACCAAAGGGATCCAGCTTTGGTAGCCTATCTCTGCCACTCTCCCCCTTTTTGGCATCATCAGCCGTGAAAGCATCATCATTTTCATCTCTGAGAATGGTGGTAGGGGCAGAGCCAGTAGTCTTCAGCAGGTGGTCCTTGATGGCTTTAATATCAGCATGGGTATATTTGTATCTTGCATCTACCATATTTCTGATCTCAGCCATATAAGTCTCATGTGTCTGATCAGCCAATTTTCTGTGAGCTATGATGATGGGGGAAACGGATTTCCATAGCTCACTGGCTATATCAGCAGTTGATGGTTGACTCTTGGAAAGGTCTGCAATGGAGCTCAGTATAAGCTTGACATCAGATTTGATGTCAGCTACAGAGGTTTCAATTACAGAAACTCTGTCCGTCAATTCTTGATATTTTGACCCATCTCCTAAGTTAATAGGATTATCTGAGTCCCTACCAGTGGTAGTTCTACCTGATTCAGTCCTAATAGGTGAATCAGATGCCCCTTTTTCTTGGTACCGGGGACTTCCAACTGTTTTTGGAGACACTATAGTGGCTTCAACAGTTGTTGCCTTCAAGGGAGTCTTAGAAATGTAATCACTGTCCTGATGTGAGACAGTGGTCTCTACATCAGTAGTGGCTGCTCCACTTGAAAACTCACCTAGAGTTGCATTGAACTCAGGTGGTGTAACCTCCTCTTTTGTTTGTTGGATAGCAGATTGAATATTCTCAGGACCAGTCACTTGTGGGAGTATGCTCTCAGTGACAGGTGGAAGAGAGGAACTGGGATCTTCCTGAGATTTGTCAATTGCCTCAAACAGAGGTTGCATGGTTTGTGGGACATGATGTGATGGTGAGGATGGAGGAGTAACAAGAGAATTAGCCCTGGGAGAGGGGCTTGTGAACATTTGGCCAAGTGACTCAAATGTATCATGATGTGTGTCCCCTTGGCTTACAACATGATCCTTTTGAGAGGATTCATGAGGAGTTTGGTCAGGTGGAGGTATGTCCAACTGTTGTGAGGAAGTAACAACAGTGGTTTCAGGTTGCTTTTGTGGTGCAACAGAGGTTTCTTCTGGTACCTCATCATCAAGAAGCCTCATTTGTGTTTGAGTGGTGGTTTTTGTGGATGGATGTTTCTTTTTGGAAGTGGCTGGTGTGGGTTTCACAGCACTGGATGTAGTGCCATGATCACCAGGAGCAGTGGGCTCAACAACAGAGGTTTTGACAACAGTTGTTGTCTTTGTCCTCTTTGTTTGTGTTTTAGAAACTTTTGACACTTTAGACACTTTTTCTTGGGTGCTTCCACCCAGCATTCTAGTGAAAGTTTCATCAGTTAAGCTTTTCATTTGCATTGCATCACCCTTTTTGAAAACTTTTTCTGGTAAGACTTTTTGTAAGATTACACTAAGAATTCTTGGGTAGATAAGAAAAGCATTGTTAGACCCAGACTTGATTGCTTTCATATTTGAAACTAAGTCCATGAACAATCCTTGGGAAAGATTGAAGTCAGAGTTTGACAACATGGCATAGCCCAGATATTGCATCCTTAGTGGGATTTCATTAAAGGATGTGGACTTAGCAGAGACACATAGAAGAAAGGCATGGAAGAAAAATTTCATGACTGGAGGGAAAAACTTTTTGAAAAGAGTTGATCCAATCATCTGACCATCATACCCTCTTTCTTGGAACTCAGTGTGAAGCTCTGTTTTAGTAAAGGAGTCCTTACCTGCCAGGTCATTCAGTGAGAAGGTTGTGGATATGGTTTCAGGGGTGATGACGATACTAGTTTCTCCAATTTTGGAAATAATGGAAGTAGGCTTTTTGTCTTGGAGTAAACACTCAGCATTCAACCAGAATTCTTGGAGAGTATCGAGATAAATGGGGGCGTTAGCGGTTAAGATGGGTAAGTATTTGGAGTTTAGAAAAATGTCGATGGTGGAATGGAATGAAACGTTGTCATCTGTTTTAATCAGATAGGGGAGACAATTGTGGGTGGCTTTGGCTTGAAGATCCATTGTAATGGATTTCGAAAATGAAGATGAATGAAAATTTGATTGAGGGTTTGAGAATGAAGAAGGCGGTTTTCAGTATTTTGAATACAATGAGACAGTGTAACGTCTGTTGTTAAAACAGGGTTTTTATAGGCTCAAGGAAACCGCTGATGTGGCCAAACCTCTGCTTATATGAGCAGACGTGGCAATCATCTGATGGATGAAACATCTGGTGGAGAACAGCTGTTTTTGGCAAACAACTGATACAAACAGCTTTTTTTTTTTTTGTATAAATATAGTATAAATATATAAGGAAACAGTTGTTTTATCTGAACAGATGTTCTGAAACAGATTTTTCAACTAACAGTTGTTTTATCTGATCAGATGTTTTGAAACAGATTTTTCAACCAACAGTGGATATGAATGAAACAGTGGTTGTTTTATCTGATCAGATGTTATAAACAGATTTTTCAACCAAACAGCTATTTGAAAAAATTTTTTGATTTTCTGAAACATTTTATTATGATTTATTAAAAAAAAATTATTTGTTTAATCCATGTTTAACATACCAATTCTGGAAATCAAATTTGTAAAGGTAGATGTGTCTAAAGCTTTTGTTAACACATCTGCCAACTGATCCTCTGTTGGAACATGGTGCAGAGAAATCAAACCTTTTTCATAGCTGTCTCTGACAAAATGATGTCTTATGTCAATGTGTTTGGTAGTGGAATGAGAGACTGGATTCTTGATGATATTTTCAGCAGCTTGACTGTCCAACATGAGTGGAGTCTGAAGTGCAGTTATCCCAAAATCCAGTAGTTGATTTTGAAGCCACATGAGTTGGGCTGTACAGCTGGCAGCAGCAATGTATTCAGCTTCAGCTGTTGAGGTTGAAACAGCTGCCTGCTTTTTGCTTTGCCATGAAACTAAGGCATTCCCTAGAAATTGGCACCCTCCTGATGTGGATTTTCTTGTGGTGTGACAGCCAGCAAAGTCACTATCTGAGTAACCTGAAAGCTCAATGTTTCCATTAGCAGGATACCAGATACCAAGTGTGGGAGCACCTTTGAGGTATCTGAATATCCTTTTCACAGCAATAAGGTTTGACTTTCAGGGTGAAGCCTGGGATCTGGCACAGACACAGGTAGCAAACATAATGTCTGGCCTAGATGCAGTTAAGTACAGTAAAGACCCAATCATGCATCTATAATGTGTTTGATCAACCAGTTCATCCTTGTCATCAATAGTGAGCAGCTTGACTGTACTCATGGGTGTGCTACATGGCTTACAATCATTCATCTCAAATCTGGTTAATAAATTCTTTACATATTTGTTTTGGTGAATGAATGTGCCATTTTGCAGTTGTTTCACTTGAAGACCAAGGAAACACTGAAGCTCACCCATGGCACTCATCTCAAACTCTGCTGTCATGAGTTTTCTGAACTCTTCACACATTTGGTTACATGTGGATCCAAAAATGATGTCATCCACATATATTTGAACAATCATTAAGTGTTTCCCTTTCCATTTAAGAAATAAAGTTTTGTCTATTTTACCTCTTGTGAAGCCAATGGATAAGAGAAATGTGGAAAGAGTTTCATACCAGGCCCTTGGTGCTTGTTTGAGTCCATACAAAGCATTGTTGAGCTTGTAGACATAGTCAGGATGGAATGTGTCTTCAAAACCAGGTGGCTGACATACATAGACCTCCTCCTGAATTTTGCCATAAAGGAAAGCACATTTGATGTCCATCTAATACACCTTTATGTTGTGGTTAACAGCAAAGGCTAAAAAGAGTCTGATGGCTTCTAGTCTTGCTACAGGAGCAAAAGTCTCATCATAATCTATTCCTTCTTCTTGTCTGAAGCCTTGAACCACAAGCCTGGCTTTATTCTTGACAACAATACCCCTTTCATCAGTCTTGTTTTTGAAGACCCACTTTGTTCCTATAGGACAAACATCCTTAGGAAGTGGTACAAGCTCCCATACTTGTTGTCTTTTGAATTGAAGGAGTTCTTCTTGCATGGCTTCTACCCAACTGTTGTCTTTCAGTTCCTCTTGGTACTTGACAGGTTGTGTGAGGGATAAGAAACCTGCAAAAAGACAGATATTTGAGGATTGGCTTCTTGTGAGCACACCCTCTCTGATGTTGCCAATGATCTGGTCTGGTGGATGAGCTCTTAAGTAAATAAGATCTCCCTGATATGGAACAATGGCATTTTGAGGTGATGGACAGAGGTTTGGTGACTCTGTTGGTGTAACATCTGTTGGTACTTCTGTAGTGCCATCAGATGTTTGGAATGGTAATGGAGGAATGGGTCCAAGTGGTGTGAAACTTGACTGACTTTTGTCAACAGATGATTGACTTTTGTCAACAGATGATAGGTCAGTGGTTGTGAGGGATGAAGCAGTGGTTTGAGGATAAGACTGGCCAACAGTGGTTGACACAGCTGTGGCAGAGTTTTGACAATTGTTTTGAACAGCTGCTTCCTCTGAGGCAAAATAGATTTTGTAGTGACTGGGGATCACAACATCTGTTCTGTAATCTTGTTGTGGAGACTGTGGAATACCTGCATTGTTAGTTTTAACAGTGATATCTTCAAATTTGAATTTATCTAAATCAAATAGTTCAGCAGGGTTTGCAGGAATTTTTAGAGATGAAAGTTCATTGAACTTTACATTCAGAGTTTCTTCTATTGTCTTAGTCCTTGTGTTAAACACTTTATAGGCCTTAGCAGTAGAAGAATATCCCAGAAAATAACCACAGTCTACTTTGGCTGCAAATTTTGAAATGGAATCTTTGAGATTTAAAATGAAACATGGGCAGCCAAAGATTTTGAAGAATGAAATTAATGGTTTGATTTTGAACAAAATTTCATAAGCAGTTTTTTGATGTCTGGGGTTGATCAAAACTCTGTTTTGAACATAGCAAGCAGTGTTTACAGCTTCTGCCCAAAAGGACAATGGCAAACCAGAATCTGCTAGCATGGTTCTTGCAGCTTCTATGAGAGTTCTATTTTTCCTTTCAACCACCCCATTTTGTTCTGGTGTTCTTGGGATGCTGTACTGCCTCACAATCCCTTTTGACACACAAAAGTCATCCAACTCCTTATTCTTAAACTCTGTTCCATTGTCACTCCTGAAGACTTTTACTGGCAAGTCATATTGTTTTTCAACTTTGGTGACAAAGTCCTTCAATATACCTGCAGTCTCATCCTTAGAATGTAAAAAGTAAGTCCATGTAAACCTAGAAAAATCATCAACTATGACAAGACAAAATCTCTTTCTTCTTAGACTCATGATTTTAACAGGGCCAAACAAGTCCATGTGCAACAATTATAAACACTGACTGGTTTTGGACTCATCAATGGATTTGTAAGAGCTTTTATGTTGTTTCCCTTTTAAACAAGAAACACAATGCTCATCACATTTAAATTCTTTTGATGGTAAACCTCTGACAAGGCTTTGTTTGGAGAGTGTGTTGATAGTATTAAGGTTGGTGTGACCCAATCTCCTATGCCACAATTCCGTCTCCTTAGTGGAGGCAGCAGAAAATAGACAGACATTTGCCATAGGATTGTCCTTTAACATGTCAACAACATACACATTGCCACTTCTATGAGCAACAAGTTGTGCTTTGCTCTCAGCAATGATGGTATCAATCTTTTTCACCACTTCAGGCCCAATAATCTTACAAGTTTTCTTTGTGAAAAATGAGCCATAACCTTTGTCACTCATTTGTGAAACACTCAGAAGATTGAACTTGAGATTATCAATAAGATTGACATTTTCAAACTTGAGTTTACCAGCTTGTACAGTCCCTGAACCCAACACCTTACCTTTTGAATCATTACCAAAGGATATATCACCCCCTCCATGAGCCAAGAAGTCCAGAAGAAGGGCTCTACATCCTGTCATGTGCCTGGAGCCTCCACTATCTACATACCAAAGACTATCTAAACAAGCAGAAGCTCCCTTAGCAGCAGCCATCAATGCACAATCACACTTGCACTCACAGTCATCAGATGCACCCCAGGGATCTGAGAGATTCACAACCTCTTCTTCAGGTTTTTCACCTATAACAACTTCACTAACAACATCATCAGTCACAACATCAGATTCAGTCACCACCTCCTCAGATTCAATCTCATCAACCATAGCCATGAAACAAAAGTTTTCTGGTTCATTTTCAGCTTTGGCAACTAATGCAAAATTTTCATCTGTTAACTCATCAGGTAGACTACTCCAATCAACAAAGCCTTGTATAAAGAAGCTCTGTTGACTGGTCTCTGCAGGAGCAGAGGATGAAGCAACAGTCGTTTGCACATGTGCTTGAGCAATAGGTGTTTGCACATAGTGGATCTGAGGAACAGTGGTTTGGACATACTGGACAGGAACAGTGTTTGAGGACTGTGCAAAATGAGCAGTGTTTTGCACATTTGGTCCAGGGGCATTATAGGAATTCTGATAAGTGTTGGTCTGTGGTCTTTGATTTGGATAGGAGATCATAGGTGTACCATGTTGACCCCTACACTCCCTAGCAAAATGACCAAGTCTATGACATTTGTAACACTTTATCTTTGATTTATCCAACCCAACCTTAGATCTGCCAGTTAACCCTGGAAACCTTCTCCCAGATTTCTTGTAAAAATTATTAGTTCTTACACTGAGAAGGGCCAATTGGTGCATAATGTCCATTTCTTCCAAATCATCAGGGTCAAAGTATTTCAGGTCATCATACTCAAAGGATATATTGTCAGATGCCTGGATATCACCACCACTTGCTGTGAAAACATAGTTTGGTGAATAAGAATCAGAGTTAAAACCTAAGTTAAAACCTGAAGTTATGTCAATGAAATGATCATAACTCTGATCCTTAGTGTTTCCAGGCACCTCATCATGACCCAAAAGTGCTGTATTCCCAAATACATAGTCATCAGACACTTTTCCAGAGTCCTGGAGCTTCTTTTTCTGGTTAAGCTCTCTCTCATAGGTCAAGAGCTTACCATGAAGCTGGGTCAGTGATAGGTCTTTAAATCCAATTGAGTTTCTCATCACAATAGCAATAGTGTCCCATTTGTCTGGTAGTGATCTTAAAAACCTATGGTTCAAGGTTGAATGAGGGTAAGTAAGACCAACCAATTTTAGTTCACTAAATAAATAATTAAACCTCTCAAACTGTTGAGTTAATGACTCTCCTTTGACATGACTGAATGTTTCATATTGTTGGTTAAGTATTTCACGATTGTTTTCAATAACCTCCTCAGTCCCACCAAACTGTTCTTTCAGTGCATCCCACAACTCCTTTGCACTGTTACAGTGTAACAACCCAGCATATATATCATTGGGTAGAGCCATGGCCACAATACTGAAGGCCTTGGCATCTAACTCAATTTACTGAAAATCCTGGTCGGAGTAGTTTTCAAGTTTCTTTGGCTCAAACACCTTGGGATCTTCAGTACTCGGCACAGTCGGAACATGTGGTCCGAAGATAACCGACTTCCAACACCCAGTGTTTTGTTGAGCTAGAACATGGCTCATCCGACGTTGCCAGATATTGTATTCAGATCTGACAAGCATCGGTGGCTTGTTGTTCGTGCCAGTGTTATGTGGATCGTGATTGATTGAAGCCATTCTCTGATTTTCAAAAAACAAAGTCTGTTTAAAAACGGTTGAAACGAAATTAAACTATTACTCTGTTTTCAATCCAACAGAAAAACGATATCAATAATTGTGAGCTGACTATTAAATTGATTTGTTAGATCGAATTTAATTGACCATTCTCTGATACCAATTGTTAGGATCTGAGTTTGTTTGTTTTGATTATGTTTAACTAAATATGATATAAGTGAAACGAAAATAGAATGAAATTGCAGCGGAATAATAAACTGTTAATCAAAACAAGAGAGTAAATGTTTTCAGATCGAATACTTTCATTTATCTAAAAGATTACAATCGTACAATTACTCCCCCTCAGCCTGATCACACAGTGTTTGTCTGAGAGAATGTTTGTGTGTGTGATGCAATAGAACAGTACAAGCACTGTTCTATTTATAGACAGACTTAAACCACTGATGACCTAAGCTGACGTCACCTAAGACAGTGACCTCTAACAGAATAACAAACATAAAACATCCGCCTATTACAAACTACTGTTACATTGAAAGCACTGATAGTAAACAACTGTTGTAGGAAAACTCTGATGGTCTTGTATCCACTGCTGGAGCCTAAGTGCTGTTGGTTCCAGCAGTGCTTTGGTCTTCAATACTTGAATCAGCAGTTGTTCTTCATCAGACCTTTGGTCAGCAGTTGTTCTTCATCAGTTGTTTATTCAGCAGTTCTTTGTATCAGCAGTTGTCATAGCAGTTGTTTGGATAGAACAGTTGTTAGAGTCAGCAGTCTTTTGGGAGAAGTAAGTGTAAAGACTGTTTATTGAAAGGATCAACTGTTAGCATATTTTGGCTTTCCAATCATCTGTTCTTTTCCAGGTCAGCAGACCCAACATCCACACTCCTTAATTCATATGTACAGATCTTGATAATACAAACAGATTTTATTGTTATCAATTTTTTTTTGTGACTTTATTGTTGTAAATTTTGCTAGACTCATGAATACATATATAGTTGGATTAAGCAGGTTTAGTTTTAATATAAGCAGGAAATTATTTTATTTGTTTGTTTTTTTATAGATTCAGATATCTGTTGGATTATTTGAATCCGAAATTTCGGATATCCAATTTTTCGGATTTGGATTCTGATGTTAATATTCACTATCCGTTTTCGAATATATGGGTTTCAGATATCCGGGTTTCGGATATCCAAAAATCGGATAATCTGGTTTTGAACACCCCACCCATAAGTACTCTAGAACCACCAAAGCAATGGAAGCACCTACCCATAGAACTTTTTATATTTTTTAAATTTAAAAAAAAATTAAATCAATTATAAAGGTTTTGATTGGAAGATAAATGGTCAAATGGCTTGGAAAATTATCCCTAACACATAAACCTAATTGGTAACGTGTTGCCATAAAACCCAAATTTTGACCAAAGCCTACGGGGTGGCAGCGGTGGTGGCTAGCAGCATTCAAACCACCCCCTCCCCCCGCCGAGTGGTGCGCCGCATTCTCTAAACCTGATTTGACTTTTTCCAACAATAGAAAAGTCAAAAGATCATAAAGGAAACTGTTACTAGTTTCAATTGAGAATACAAACATGTATAGTGCTAGTACATATGTTCGATCAGTAAAACCAGCTAAGAAAATGCATTTATTTAAAGTGAAGTGAAATCTGGGAGTGGGTTGGGATGGAGTTATGAACAAGTCATTCTCCATGTTCATTTAATCAAATCTTATGATATCTCATTCTTGAAGTCAGCACTCAGCATATGGTCAAACCCAAGCATCATTATTATTTGTTTTGACTAACATTTCTAAAGAGTTTTTTAAACATTCTATATACATTTTGGTATAAGTTTTCAACAATATCCCACCATCAACTCACAAAGGAACGGAGGAGATAAATGCACGTTTCTCTTGTGGATAAAAATAATAGAGCAAATTGCATTCATTAGATTGAGAGAACTGATGAAAATGCAATTCTAAGGTTTGCGTATGAGTAGATTATAATTGCACCTTGCTAAGCGCATTAATCGCATTGTAACATTTTAGGTGATGAATAAAAGTAATTTGCCATTCAAAAGCCCCCACCCTTATGGTGGAATGGCATGGGAAGTGAAGGTTAGGTCTTGGGACTGAAATGTCTCAGGTTTGAATCTGATCTCACCCAGGTTTTACCGATTTACCACCGTTGTGCCGTCGAGCATATGGAGGTCGGGTTTTCCCTGGCTGGTGAAACTATCGTGGGCCTTCGGCTACCCAGTGTTGTCTGTGTTCACGGGCGTATGGGGTGCCTTTGGCCATGGGTTACCCCGTGTAGTGAGGCCATAATCTTTCACACGCAAACATATTGTAAATGAGCTTTAACGCAACTAATATTAGAGTGAAAGTGAAGAGTTGGACGGGAGGTCACAAGTCTCTTATGTTCGAATCTAATCCCAACCAGGTTTTATCGTAGTGGTCTTCGAGCGACGGATTTTCCTCAGAACCGAAGGTGATGGGCTTGGGCTATCCAACGTTGTCTTTTATTCGCTGTTAGTTCAAAAATAAAAAAAAGATCAGGGATATCACGTGTTGGGGATTGGCCGGTGCTAGTAATCTTGGTCTCATACTTTCTTGTAAAACTGCATCCTGAACCTAGCCCCGATCCATGTTTACCCATTACTCGTATGGTATATAAAAAACCATTGAGATTTCCGAATGTATTTCATAACATTATGATTTTTGTATAATATCATTACTAAAGTAAATAAGAAATATAACACTAAAAGTTCATTGAATTTGAGTTTGAATGTTGAGACTACCCAACTATAGCTATTTGCCACATGATCTAGTTTGTAAGGACATTTTGTAAGGACATTTTTTGTGTATTACTTATGGGCGAAATAATTCCAAACATAAGCCATTTTTTAGCCTGATTGTCTTTGTCCAACTGATCTAAGAATATGCCAATGCTAGCACTGGATCCACATCGCGATTCATACTTTCTAAAAGGTAGCCCATGTTAGTAAGTGTTGATTTCTCTAATGTCACACCCCGACATGCATAACGGAAGACTTGTTGTGCGGTAACGGAAGCTGTTACCATATAAATGTTTAACAATCACACAATAAATACATAATGGACATTTTACTTTAAATCCCTAGTCAAACGAGTTTAGTTTTCCTATTAATAATAAAAAAAGTAAAAACATTGTTCAACGAATATTTAAGTTTTAAAAAGAGAAACATAGATTTATAAAATATCAAGTCTTAAATGGTTTTTGCATAAAATAATCTATTTAAGTCAAAATATACTTCTAACACATTAATATCATTAGTTCGCCCATATGCGAATCTAACCCTTTTCATCCAAACGACTAACTTCAACTAATCAAATTCTTCAATTATAAACATATTAGCCATCACATATCACCTATATGCATGTTAAAACACATATATAACAATCAAAATATGTCATGCGTCGAGTCATCAACTTATCTCCTAATAAAGCGTTATCTAGCAATTTCAACGCATAACAAGTTTTCACATCACATATTAACCTGTGGACATCCTAGAAACTTATTTCCCATATTAGGACCTGATCATTTAACATAAAACGAGACCAAATTTTCTGTTCTAAAACAATTTTGTAATATAGTCCGTTTGCGCCTTAAAACTCATATTTTGGGTACTTTTAACACATAATTTACATTTTAAATATCTATTAGCATGGAAAAATTAATATACATCCTAAATACTGATATTTACATATATCTTAACATCAAACAACATGTTTTAGATCAAACCTGCAAACAGTAAATTTTATCGCGTAAAACTCATCTGAAAGACACAATTTCGCGTATATTTTGTAAAGACGTTTAGGTTTTTATGTGAGAAATTTTATAAATACTTTAAACCATCTTATTTCTATCCAAGATAAGTCATAAAAACCTGCTCAAAAACCTGTTTCAAAATAGTTTCGTAAAACTCCGTTTTATACCGAAATTCTCGTCTTGATCGTACATGCAAGGTTTTCCGAGCTTGTAGATCATGGACAAGTTTAATAATTCACATTTTTGACTTGTGGAAACTCTTATTTTCATCATCATCATCAGATTTGTAACACCCCAACCGATGGCGGAATATCGAGATGCCACGTACTGACTATTGTTCAAAAGCTCATGGTACTAACGTGTAAATACTAAAAACCTTTCATAAAATGCCTATGAGTGTGTTAACTAATTCTATGTTGGTCTAAGAACCCTTGGTTGTCCAAACCATGACGTTGTATGTTTGCAAAAGTGTTTGACATTTGACACGACCACAAAACTCGTTATCCCGTTGGCGACCAATAATATCAGTTTAATAGTCACATTTAAGTTATCAGGTAACCGTACACGTAAAACATGTAAATTCACAAGTTATGAGTTCTAACAACATATTTTACACAAAGGGGTCACAAAAAAGGCGAAGGGATCAATATCTATACGAAGGGGTCACAATAATAGGCGAGGAGGCCAATTTATAGGCGAAGGGGTCCAAATTAGGGGAAGGGGTCAATATCCTGGGCAAAGTGGTCTCTACAAGGCAAAGGGGTGAGCCCTTCACCCCCTACAGCTGCTGCAACACTTTTGTCACACAAAACCCCTCAAATTGACCCGACGCTTGCCAAAATGTAACCGATCAGTACCAAACCAGTACCTAGCCTATCTTCAGCATGTTACATAACTTAGCACATTGACGAATCTGGTTTCAAGCACAATTAGCAGGTTTACCCAAATTGGCAAAGATTATGGAAGTGTCATATCATGCATGTATTCTTTACCAGAAACAGCAAAAACTCCGATTAAACTACATACCATGTTCATAATCATATCAAACTCATACCTCAGCTTCCTAACATGATTCCACACACAACCTAATCATATTATTACTCATAACAATCATCAACATCATCCAAATCCCCAAAATAGCCCTAAACTCATAAAACAGCATAATCTAAACACACACCCTAAACATGCTTCTTAAACATGGATATTCATCATAGCATCCCCACATAATCATTTTCATAAAATCTGACACAAAAGCCCTAATTATCTAATCATTATCATCTTTGAAAACCTTGGTTTTTGGAAGAAAACACATTAGAAAGGTTAAATCTAGTTTAGAAAAGGTTTTGGATAGGTTTTGTTGATGAAAACTTTACAAATTCAGATCTGGGCATCAAGGGTTTATGAAAACAATGTTAAAATGAAAGGAAAAGATGTTGGTTATCTTACACAGCTTAGATTTAAGCTTTTTTAGGGATTTGTAAATGTTTTTGGGGTGGAAATAAGTGATTTGAGGGCACACACTCGAGGTACAATGGTATGGGTCAAGAGAGAGCACTTGGGGGCGAGTAAGGATTTGGAAAATGATGAAAACATGTCAAAACGAGGTATTTATACCTGATGGGTTGCAAGTAGGCAAAGGGATCCCTGTAGGCGAAAGGGGTTTGCCCTTCGCCCACAAAACCAGGCGAATGGGTCAATCCCTTCACCCTTGTCACCCTAATTTGCATCTGGAACACGTATAATCATATAATTTCTCATAAACACGTATTCCTAACTTCCCAATGATCGTATAACATGTAATTATTAACAAGTTACCCATATTGTACTATTGCTTCACCAACGGACGAGATACGAGACTCGTGCGCATGTGTTTCCCCGAATCACCGAACAATGACTAGTGTGTGTGCTCTATGTGTGCAAAAACCGAGTCCTGATGGTTCCCTAAACCACCGAACTAACTCAACTAACCCAATTAAGTACGTTTTATAGATGTTTTGCTAAAGTAGACTTATGTGTTTGTTATAAGTATTACCCTGAGTTTGTCGGGTGTCACACATGACAATGAATAGTACTATCGTATATATCCCTTGTTTGACTACTTTTGAGAGAGCCTTGGTCATTATTATGTTAATCTCACCACAATGCTAAAATATTTTTGATTCTTGATTCTCATTTCACATAGGCATGATTTTGAACATTTGTACAACTTAGTTACATAATAGCAAATGGTATAGCACATGAATTGCAAGCACTTTTGAATCTATTATATACTTTATCCAAACAGGGTATGCTCACCAATAAAATTTATTTGTATTGACAAATACTATTTCCGTACATGTTTCAGGTTGATTTTGAGACACATTCTTTAAGCTTTTGACTAGTATTCAGATTTTTGAACCATTGTTTTACATTTTAGACTTGTTAGCTTGTCTCTTTAGAATCATTATACCAATTGTATTTCATTTCAATGTAATAAACTATTCATTAAATGTATCAATATTTACACTTTAGTACCAAGAGCTATTGAACAATTGTCACTATCGTGCACCCCGATGATTCCGCCATCGATAGGGGTGTTACCCAGTTTGGGTTTACTAATAATCAAGATAATGGTTCAAATACTCCTAGATTAGTTATGAATGGGCCTGGATGTTTAAATGCCCCGAGATAGGAATTTGGTGCTCATCATTTTGCACAACGGCTAGCTAACAATCTGGTAAACCCATTCCACATTATGGGTTGCATGCGGATCATGCGAGCCTTTGTCAGTAGGTTGAGTCTTGGATTCTCGAATCTGGGACATCAGTTTATATGACCGGTGATTGGGACATGATCTTTGATGCTACACCGTATATGGGTAGTGAGCTTGTGATTTGTAACATCATGTATTTTTCCCCTATTAATATAAAAAAGTTTCATTTTATCCCATTCTCTTTTATTTTGGGCCTTTATAATCATGCCTAAATCTTTTTTTATCATTTCAAATGTTCTTATAAATTTAAACCTTTTCAAGTTTGTATAACTATAAAAATACAAAATTTTAATACATATATACTTAGTCACTTATATTATATATATATAAGTAATAATAATAATATTCATTTCAGATTTCGTTATAAAATTCATTTTTATAAAGTTCCATTTTTATAAACTAAACACAAAACTAATAAAAACCTAATAAACCATGACTTGAACCAACATCCGAGGCCCAAACATTCATCCCACCCCAGTTAACTCATCTCCTATACCCATTTCCCTTGCTAGACCCAACTCGAGAACCCAAGTCTGGTCATTCCATACAACGAACCTAGCAAACCAAGGCAGCACCCAACGGAACTTTAGTCTTTTTATTCTATTAGTAGTAGGGCCGTAAAAAGCAAGGGATAAAGAAAGGCTGCGCGGATGACGACGCTATCATAAGAGAGGACCAGACAGTTCCCGGTTCCGAAAGCAATAATTCTTTTTTTACTCCACCGCAACTACCGAGAGCTCTTCCTCCCCGAAAGGGCTATTGTTCGATAGGCTGGGGATCTCTGAATCCGATTCACATCAACCAATCCCACCAAATTCAGAGTTCTATTGACCAATTCAAGCCTCCCAATCCAGATATGCTAATCTAGTAACTAACATTAATCCGTTTTACCATTAACCGTTGAAAGATTAATGCTTAATTGGATCCGATAATCACGAAACTTACCATATCAAATAAACCATCAAAATTAATGTTAACCTATAAATTGAACCTACCATCTTATCCAGACATGGATCGCAAACGGTTCTGTAATCATGAAACTTACCATATCAAATAATCCATCAAAATTAATGTTAACCTATAAATTGAACCTACCATCTTATCCAGACATGGATCGCAAACTGTTCTGTACCTACAATTATTACAAACACACTCTCTAATATCACGGATTGAAGCATTTTTTTTCCTATATCTCGTTTTCACTATCTGGATCAATGCGAAACCTATAAGTCACAATTGAATACACTCATTTGATCGACTTTTCACGCTTAGAAAAATCCCTAAGCCTTTTCGTGTTATCATAACCTGTATCGGGTAAATTAGTTGGGTTAGGGCTAGGGTTCATGTTGGTTTATTTGCGAATTATGACTTTTCTTAACACTGAAATTTATTATATTTTTTTTATTTCGGAAATTTCATATTTACAATTTTTAATGCATTAATTTTTGTTTTTATCATAAATAATCATTATAAATCAGTTTTAATCATCTTTCTTTTACCAAAATTTCACAACAATTATTTTTGATAATTTAGAACCGAAATATAAATTTATTTTTTAGAAAAGTTGAGATTTATTATTTTTAACTTATTTAAACCATTTATATATTTTAAACAATTAATTGTTTTACAAAATTTAAAAATAAAAATAATTATACAAAAATTATTTTTCATATAAAACCATTTATATAACAATCTTTCCTTAGAAATATTTACCAATATCCACATTTTTGTGTCATTTTAATATTGATGAATTATTCCAAATATCAATTAACAATTACCTTTCCAATTAATTAAACATGGAAAAATCATTTTTATCTCAAAACAAATCTCTATTCCCTAATTAGAACCCTAGAATGCCTTATACTCGTTCAAGTCCCCAAACCTATTTTTCCTTTTTATTAGGTTAAACATCTCGAGATTCAATGACATTACTATCAAGCTTTAATAAAAACAAGTACTCAAGGTGAGTTTAGATAGCTCTGTATTGTTTACATTTTTGGGGTGAAACATGTTCAAATCTTTTCTTAATTCAAAAGCAATTACATAAAGTCTTTGTTTGTTATCTTCGTGCACTTGTCTTGAACTTAACTGTGGTGAACATACTATTTGATTGATGCAAAGATTCATGAGATTTATTCATACAAAGATTTATTGGTTCATTTAATTTAGCCACTTGGTGGTTGGATTCTATGCAAATTTAGTTCCCAGTAGGTTTTTTTCTAACAAGCTTGTCTATTTTTACAACCCCCACTAGACTAGCGCCTAGCGTTTTTTACAACCATGACAAACAGGTGCTTCTGATTTGTGTAACTTCTAAGTTTCAAAACAGATCAACTAAGTCAGATACAAAATTAGCCAAAGAGGTAACTGGCTGAACGGGTGGAAGTTGCCCAAAGTCTATTTTTAATTCATGCAGGCATGCAGCCCCATAGATTGCTTTATCAAAGATTATGATTTATGAAACTTATTGCATCAACTGTTTGATACAAAAATAAAAGTAGACAAAGGGTGTTCTAAAATCTTTCAAAAGGTTTTGACCTGTTTCCAATCCATACAAAAGGGACCCATTTTTGACCCGTGCCAAAAAAATGCAGATAACTTCACTGCAGACTGCAGTAAGCCTAAAAGTCTAAAACACTAACTGAAAGAACATGTCAAGGTGTCAACTATTAAACAAAGATATATATATATATATATATATATATTTACTATATAGTCTGCTACGCTAGTTAAGGTACATAGGCAACTATGAATGAATAGATTTTAGAGAACCTCTATGCTTGATTGGTGTTACATCATTCTGATAGGGAAAGCACTAGATTTTTTGTAAGCTTTAAACCTATGTTGTCAAAAGCGTACAAGCACAAGCCTAGGCGCGGAAGCGCTGAGAATTAAAAGGCAAGATTTCAGGCTCTAAGGCGCAGGTTCATACTAGCCCTAAACAAGCCTAAACATGTCTAAACATTGAATCAAACAAAAACTATCAAAACTAAACAAAGAAATATGCAAAAAAAATTAAAAAAAAATGAACGGAATCAATAGAGAACACAATCAAACACAAGATAGTAGATAACATCTTGGTTTTAAAAAGTGTGAGGCACTGTGGTCCAGGGTTTCAAGACGCAAGGCATGTTGCTCTACGCACAACGAAAAGTCTTTATCTCTCTCATCTCTTTTACATATGAGCATTTTAATCAAATAAACCATTGTCAATCTTACACATCAGCCTCATACAGATCTTAGTTTGACCAATTTTCACTTGATAAGTGCCACCTAAAGAATCAAATACACATTTCAAATCGCCTGGCATGCTTTTAAAAACCACAGACATCATCACACTTCAAATTCTAATCAGATAAAGCCTAAGAAAGCCTTTTATTAGCAGTTAAACACCAGACATATTTATTTAACATAAAACATCTCCTAGCCTGCTCGCAAATTCAAAGAATGTGTGTAACCATTAATCATCAACCCTAGCTTAACATTTGCACCACAAACCGAAAGTCCGAAACAACACTAATGTATTATCCCAATTAAAACCCTAAATAATGAATTAAAACTAAAAATAAACAACAAAAACAGGAGAGAGGATGGATACCCTTTCAGAAATGAACGAGCAGGTTAGGTTACATTCACGAGCAGGTTAGGGATGAACGAGCAGGGATGAATCTGCAGGTTAGGGTTACATTCACGAGCAGGTTAGTCTTTTCATAGCCCTTTCAGAAAGCTTTCTGCAGGTTAGGGTTATCAACGAGCTGGATGAATCTGCAGGTTAGGGTTACATTCACGAGCAGGTTTTTTACCTTTTCATACGAATCAACGAGCTG
Organism: Ambrosia trifida; assembly: GCA_028751855.1. Lineage (NCBI taxonomy): Eukaryota > Viridiplantae > Streptophyta > Magnoliopsida > Asterales > Asteraceae > Ambrosia > Ambrosia trifida. The sequence goes on from CM054126.1 coordinate 101,643,327, forward strand.
GATGAATCTGCAGGTTAGCGTTTGATTTTTCTGGAAGGGATGAAGGGATGAAGGGATGAGCGTTTGATTTTTCTGGAGCGTTTGATTTTTCTGTTTGTTTTGATCGAGAATGGGGAAGGGATGAAGGGTTTGATTAATTTGAGAGAGAATGGGGAAGGTTTATGGAAATACGTGCGAGATTGAAAACTTTTGAGATTTTGGATGACAAAAATCATGACACGCGATTTCAAAACTGTCATGTTTTTTTATTTTATGACGGTAAATTATTGACACGCGTAAAAAAACGTCAAGAAATTATCACTTTTTTCCAAAGATGACATTTTTTTTATGACATGCACTTTTGCATGTCATAAAATGTGGCATGTCATAAAAAAAGTGTCAAGGAAGGCCTATTTTCTAGTAGTGAAGCTATTCTATTTATTGGTTCATATAATTTAGCTACATGGTGGTTGGATTGTATGCACATTTATTTCCCAGTAGGTTTTGTCTCACAAGCTATCCTAGATACATCATTGACTTATTAATTACTATACATACCATTTTTTATGCCTTGCCAAAACCAATGTATTTTTACCAATTATTTATAGTTGACCCCCCATCTTTCCAAATTAACATGTTTCAGGGTTTATTATCGCATGGAGGATTTACAAGCTATTAGATACATAGGATGCATGAAACGTTAGAAAATAATTACAGATTGTTGTATCTTGCTTATTTTGTAATTGTATATACAAATTTTGAAATAAATAAAGTATGCTGAAACTTTTAGTACCATGTGTTATTGAAAAATCATCACTACGTGACACCCCGATGTTTCCGTCATCCCCGATGTTTCCATCATCGGTTGGGGTATTACAAATTGATATCAGAGCCTTAGTTATAGGAAATTAGGTTATTAGAAAAATAATCTAGTCTATATCTATAGGACTCTAAGCAGTACTTGCTCATCTTACCTGCAACTCTACCTGTTTTCGTTCTATATCTCTATCATACACCCTATCCCTACCTTAGTCCCTACAAGATGTCTACTCTTTATCACCTGCTGCAATTCTGATCTATCCCTAGATTATTAGGACAAACTCCTTAGGCTCAGGCCTGAACTATTTTTGATAATCTAGTCAAAGTCATAGGTTCTAATAATGACACATGAAATCTGGAAGGGTGAACGCATGTAATTTGAGTTTTCTGTCTAAGGCCTGGCATTTCACATAAATCCCAATCATCTGAGGGACCCGTATGCCTACCTAGGAATTCTTGGGATGAGTGTTCACTTATAGGCTAAAACACGTCTTTACAAGTATTATAGGAACCTAATCACTTTGATAAGTCAACATTTTCATTTATTCATTATAATTAATGAATAAATGATTACACTGCTTGGAGGTCTCACTGGAAGCAGTCTCTCTATTCCTAGGGGTAAAGGTAAGGCTGTCTACATCTTACCTTCCTCAGACCCCACCTTAGCTTTGCTATTGGTGGGATTAACTGAGTATGATGATGATGATGATTTTATTATCCATGTCCCTTGTTAAAAATGGACCACTCTCATTAAAACCTAAGTTTTAAATCTCAAAATTTAACAGTTTAAATCTATTTCATTACTTATATAATTTACCCAACAGTTTGATTTCATGATCATTTATGAATTTTACAATCATACTTCACCTTTCAATATTGCAATAATACCCATATGTTTGTTAACATCCAACATCTGAACCAAATGAAATGACATGCCACATATCTTTAAACCTTGTGCCTTTGGTATTTTCTTGCTATTTTATAACTTGAATTTTTATTTATCATTTTGAAAGTATCCTCAACTATAAAATTTCATCATACCTAAGATTTTAAATCCCTTGTTTAAACTATAACCCTATAACCTATGTATAGGAGATGCCCTAGCACCAACACTAAAGATTACTGAATTTTGTCAAACCTTCACTAGCTGAAAATTTCACAAACTATTGCAAAGAAATATTTTTGCCAAGAGTCTTTTATTCCCACAAACTAACTTTCTTAATTCCAAATGTTTAAGTTACAATTTATTGGAGTAACAAGGAATTTTCAAAACATTCTAATCTATCAAAAATCATTTCTTTTCTATGCAAACAAGTCAATAATGCAAAATACCTCACCAAAATATCTTGATTTTCAAAACCCAACAATGTGTTTAAAATCCTCAACTCACTGGAATATTCAGATCTAAATCACAATCCTCCTGCTTAAGGACATATCAATTGGAACCACAAAAGAAAATGATCTTTTGATGCCAAGACCATTCTTTTTGCATTATTTTTTTTTATTTTATGTAGCAACTCAGCTATGAAGTGGATTATGACTACCTCTATTTAATACTTAGTTTCAAATGTTTAAATAATATCTATGAGTTGTTGGAATTTAAGTACCATAATACTTGAAATTTGGAATATGATGTTTGAACTAAGTTGTTTATAACCCTAAGAGACGTTACTAGAAACTCGATGCTTATAGACCTATTTGTTCCAAGTTTTTGAGAACCTAATACATGGAACTTAATTGTTTAGATGCTTGAAAGTCGTTACATGAAACATGATTGAACGTGGCTTTTGATGCATAAAAACTAGAAAATTTGATACACGAGACAAAGGGAACCTGTCCATTATGATTCCAACAATGTGACACAACGTGTTGTTTTGATTAGAGAGACATAACACCCTAATGTATGGTAAATTGGCGTCTGTAGTCTGTAACGTAATTGTGAATTTACAGGTACATTAAGGTGGGGTGGATTTCTATTAGGACGTTGGTAAGATGTTCAGTACACTTTCAAAGTATCAAAGTTGTGGTGGGTTAGTTGCGGTACACCCTATATGTAAACACTGATGTTTCTTCGAAGGGGAAACTGGGGATCAAACCAGGCGCTTGGGTAGACAATCAATACGTTCTCAAAAAAACCAAGGTGTAGTGGGTTAGTTGCGGTACACCATATATATATAAACACTAAAGGTGTGTAGAGAATGCAACTGGGAATCGAGCCAAGCGTTAATCCTAATTGGTGATGGGTTAGTTCAACATGATGCATTGTAACCTAGACTCAGTTACCATAAGTGCCTCAACATTTATCATAAGAACTTAAAGATCCATATTTACCTCGAACCTAGGCCCCATTAGTGGTCCCAGGACTCATGACTCAAAAAATAAAATAAAATAATATAATAACCAGGTCTACTTGTTGATTTTTTAAGTGCTTCCTGAATCAGCAATTCCTAACACTTCGATTCACATTCTTGACACTTAAAGTTTGATTTTCCTTTTGAAACCAATACACACTACATCTCTTGCTGAGGCATCCGAAACCATGATTCAGGCAATGGTTTGAACCAAAGTATTTTCAGCCTAGTTTTTATCAACAACCCTCACCTCTATTCAAATCTTTTTATAATAAACTTCGGGACAAAGTTCCTAAAAGTAGGGGAGACTGTAATATCATGTATTTTTCCCCTGTTAACATAAAAAAAATGTCCATTTCATCCCATTCTCGTTTATTTTGGGCTTTTGTAATAATGTCTAAATCTTTTTTTATCATTTCAAATGTTCTTAAAAAATTTAAACGTTTTCAAGTTTGAATAACTAAAAAAAACAAACTTTTAATACATATATACTTAGTCACTTATATTATATTATATTATATATATATATATATATATATATATATATATATATAGGATTAGGTTCAAATGAAAACAAGGTTGAGTTTGAAAAACCGTGGGAACTCCGACATAAAATGTGAATTTAAAAAAAAAATACACACTGATGTAAAAACGGGTAACTCCGACATAAAAAAAATAATTTTTTTACGATGGTTTTACACTGGTGTAAAAAAATCAGCACACCAATGTTGATTTTTAGTATTCTATTCAATATTTTATTATCCTTTAATTTACAACCACACATTCATTATTGAATAAAATAAGTTTGTAGTTATAAAGTGTGTTCCTCCTATTCTTCCAACTCAACCATGTTCTCATTTTACCATTTCACCATTTCCCTATACATATATATAGGGTGAGGTTCCTGTACAAAGTACATTTTTCGTACAAAGTGTGAGAAGTCTATATAGGCATTGTGTTTTAAATTTTAGGCATAATATTTTATATTCTTTTGTCATAGTATCTATACTATATTATAAAGCATGAGAGGAGGATACCTAACAAATTTAAGTAATTACAAGTATGATTGCTTAAAGTACAAATAGTTGATGCATTTGATGGAGGGTAAATTAGACTTTTAGTCATAAATAGGCAAAATGGAGAATACAAAGAGACTGTTAAATTGATTCATTCTGAAACTTGATTCTCCACGCGACTGATTGTCTTCTTTAACTTTATTTCATTTGAATTAACAACAATGAATTATTTAATTAGGAGCAATCAACAGCAATGAATGATTTGAGTCATTCGAAAGTCTCCAGGTATGTGCAACCCTTTGTTGTTGTTCATCATCCTATATAAACCTTGGAATATATAATAATAGTAATAATATTATTAATAATAATAATAATAATAATAATAATAATAATAATAATAATAATCTATATCTATAATCTATAATTACATTATAAAGGAAGAGTGATGTACAACATAGTCATTTTCACCTCCGTACAACTTAAGAAGCAACATGTACATCATATTTAAGCAAAAAAATTAAGGGTATTATTGGCATAGTTGTGACAATTAAGACACTTAGGAGGGTAGATTAGTAAATTTAACATAATCCAATACCTCACATCCTAAAATCTTATCCCAATTATGCCCTTATGTCCAACTTTTAAAACACAAAATACAACTTAACTTATGATGCATCTTTAATGTGAGACCTTTCAACCCCCCATCTATATTATTATATATACTTCATTATAATCAATTTCTTGAATACTAATAGTCTTTTCATAACCCCAAACAAAATCTTAGAGCTAATTTCATGCTTTGAAGCATTGTTTTATCCAAAAATTTTATGTATTCATTAGATGAAAAGAGAAAAAATCAATGAGAAGTTAAGACGCTTGCAAGATATGGTTCCCGGATGCTACAAGGTATAAAGATATGAGTTAATCTTTATATACATATATACATTTTTTTCTACTTGTTCATATTTTCTTTGACAATTACAAAAATTTATCTTCATAATATATCATTTTTTTCTCCATTTAAATTTAGTTATTTGCTATATACAATGGGAATGCCAGTGATGTTGGATGTAATAATCAACTATGTTGGATCGTTGCAGAATGAAATTGAGGTAATTTAATTGTGCAGCTAACAATTAAAACAATAAACACACAATATTCAAAATTATTGATGAGAAAATATTTTTCAAAATTAATTAGTACAGTTTTTTTCTTCTTTGTGCATTTTTAGTTTCTCTTCATGAAGCTTTCAGAAGCCAGGATGTTCTATGACCTATTGACCTTAACTCTACTAAATTGGATGATATGGCCCCTATAAAGGTGACAGGTGGCTTTCTTAACTATCCTTGTTAATAAGTTGTTTATCTTGAATCATATATATTGTTAACTAAATACAACAAACAAAATTATAAATATAACATTCCAGATTTGCTAATATGTTTCTAATATATTATAGATATTACTTCCACTTACTGCATGGGATGAAACCTGATGTTGCAGGGAACAAATGGACATGAAGGACAGATGATGGAGAGGATGGTTGGAGAAGGGTATGGAGACATTCCTCAATTTCAATCAACATGGTCTCCTTGAACGCCATGAAATAGTTAACTCTATAAATCTATATATGCATGCTCAAATATAACTTTATACGTAAACTATATTTGTTCTAAGACTTTTAAGACATTTAAGGTATTTGTTTATCTATTTAATGCTCTTGTTAAACATTGTATGAAGTGTGGTTTACAATATTACTTTGCTTTCGGCAATTGTATATTGTTTAAGTTCTAATTCTAATTAATAAAATAAATTAAACACTAGCATAAAAAGAAAACAAAAACTTAACTATGTGTTAGTTACTTATCTTATTTGTGTTAAGAAATAAGAAATCAAAACGCCATAAATTCACGCTCACGCTAATGAATCAACCCGAATCTTTATCTTCTATACTATATATTATAAAGCATCAGTGAAGGATACCCGCAAAATTTAAGTAAATACAACCTTTATTTCTTATAGTACAATGTTTATTGAAGTCATTTAGAGCGTAAAATTGTCTTTCTACCTAAATATTAAATTGTTGAAGAAATTAATTTAAACATAATTATAAAATTGATGAGGAAATTAACAATAATGTGGTGACTCTTTACATTCATAACCTCCATGTCTTTATTATGTTTGTATCAATGTTAAAGTCATATAAATAGTTGTCATGTATTTAGTACATAAATAATGTGGTGACTCTTCACATACATAACGTACATATCTTTCAATGTTTATAGTAAATAAATTACATCATATATTATGTATTTATATCTTCTTTTTAAATTTATGTGGCTGCAGGATGGTATGATGTGACACTTCTGCACACAAATGAATATGTAGGCTTGAATTTTGCCAACACACCTAACCCATGACACGTTTCAATCCATTAAAGTGAGCGATATATGTAGGCTTGACTTTTATACAAGCAAATATGGTAGAGATACTTCATGAGCAACGTCATCATCTTCCTCGATGGTTTTTTGTTTTCTCCGCTACTATAAGCTTCTAGGAATAGAATTTAAGTTTCCCATCTCACGAAGTCACCAATTGTTTACATATCCAAAAGAAGACAAGTTCTTATCAGTCGATTTGGTAGTTTTAACTATATTGATTACTAATTTGTTTGGTCTAATATATTTGTTACCACGCTTGTCAAATTAACATAAAACGAGAGTATCTATGTAAATCATTGACTCCGCTGCATCTCGCGGGTGCCCTAAAATAATAGAAATATGTTGCACACTACAAACTGCATTTTAGTAATTACATCACTTCCACTACAATCTTATGGTCATTAAGAGGTACAACGCCACTTCACTACGCTAAGTACCACTCTACGATGGCATACTTATCTGCCTTCGAGATACATAAAAAGGTCCCACCAAAGGACGTAGGCCAATCTAAGGGTGTTGTAAGGAATAGTACGACCTATTGTGATGTACCCATTTAAAATATTTAGAAGATATACTTATGAGTTTCAGTTTTTGATAACATATATTTTATACATCGTTGTTTTCTACTTTGACATAACGAATAACCAACAAACACAATGCACAAGGGGCAAAACAGATGCACCCACCGCAACGCGCGGGCATTCCTACTAGTAATAATAATAATAATAATAATCTTTTTTCTCATCATCTACGATGGATCTCTATCAACAAACCGACTCTTTCAAGAAACCAAGCATGTCTTACTAACACCATCCAAGTCATAATAATATACTTTTAACACAAACCCTCAACTCTTCCACCTTGTTCATAATTCTAGAGAGCGAGAGAGACAATATTTGAGAGAGAGAGAGAGGGGGGTGTCTCTATCTATCAATCTTTGTTCTAATGAAAGGGGATACAGGAGGAAAGATGGTAATCAAATGGTACGCTTAGTTTGACTTGTACTCTCTACTTTGTCTCTTTTCACTCTTTTTCTTCTTGCAAGATATTCATACATAGATGACTCACTCACACAGAGTATCAAGCCATCACCATTTTCTCTTGGAGAGCTATCTTTCAGAATATGGATCTTTCTCCCAATGTAATCTTGCTTATAACCCAGTTCTAAGATCTCCTTTTTTTGGTCATGTTTTGTGTCTTTGTTGTGAATTTTGCATTTTTGGTGAATCTTATTCATATGGGTTAAATTTTTTTTTAGTAAAAAGATGGTTTTTTTAATTAATTTGGTGTAATAATAATTAAACAAAGGAAGATGGGATTTTTTGTGTGAGTTGAAGTCAATGTTTGCATTTCTTGTATGTAAATTGTAACATTGTGAATTATGCATTTAAAAGGGGGTTCCTGATTCAGAGTAAAAATATTGGATTTTAAGTGTTTGTTGAAGTCAATGTTCGCATTTTTTGTATGCCTGATGGTGAATTTTGCATTTTTGATGATCTTGTTCATATGATTTATTGGTTTTGAGTAATTAGATGGGATTTTTAGTGTTTGTGAAAAGTCAATGTTTGCATTTTTGATTAATCTTGTTCATAGGGTTTGAGTCTCGTAGGTTGACACGAATACGACCCATTTAAGCTGTTTTCATTTTTTGTCCATGTTAATACTCTAAATTTACAAATTTACAATACAAAAATACAAAATGTATCTAAAACAAATTATAAAAGTTGATGTCTTTCTCTTTTTAATTTTTCAGATTTTGGCATAAGATAATCAATTAGTTTAAGTTACAATACAAAAACATAATTCAGTAAAATAAAAAAGTAAACGTTTAAATAGGTCATCCCAAACTCAATTTGTTTAGCTAAATATGTTGACGGATTCGACTTGAACCCAATCCGAACCTATTGGCAATTGTTTCGGGTTGAATCAATGAACCCAAACATGACTCATATATTTACATATGTGAAGAACATTAACCTTGACCCAAAAACTCTCAAAATTATGTATGCCGAATATGACGCACCGGACCCATTTATATGCGTTGGGAGCTTCATACATATGCAAAAGAGTTTATATTGGTGGATTAGACAATTTAATGCGTTATACTTGTTTTCCGTTGGTTCTGTTGTTTCTATGAAAATCATTAGGAGTGGGTGATACTTATTTGTAATGGTTTCGACTTACTTATCTTTTTCTTTGTTGATTTTTGACTTTTATTTTTTTAATATGGGAAGTTAACTCGCCGCCATGCATGTGCGTTATTAAACGTTTTTCGTCTATTTTTTGTTCGGTTTAACTGCACCGCCACAACGCGCGGGTTTCCCACTAGTTATATAGAAAACATAACAATTTAAAACACTAATTATTGTATTTCTCGACATGCAATCTAAAACATCATGCGAAGAAAGTAATCAGTGTGTTTTAAATTTCATGTATTGATTATGTTTAAAATTATTGCGTTTGGTGTTTTTCAATATAGTACAATGCAAAAGGAATCGAAAACATCATAGCCAAAATTTAAAACACAATGTCTACATAGACTTCTCACACTTTGTATGAAAAGTGCACTTTGTACGGGAACATATATATATATATATATATATATATATATATATATATAGGGGATGGTTAGAATAAAAACCCACTAAATTTGAAGAAACCCACTAAACCCTCTTCAAACCATTGATCAAACTAGATCAATGGTCAACATTTTATTCATGTTTTTTATTTAAATTTAATATCTTTAACAGACTAGATGACAAAAAAAGGGCAAAAGGATCCAATGACATTTTTCTGAAAAAGCATTTATGACAAGTTGACCTGACAAATGTCACATCATCTCTCTCATACTTTTGTGACAATTGTCCTAAATCTGTCAGGACGTCGTGTTACATATGTAACATATGTAGTGTTGCATGCGTTAAAATTGCACAGAATCTGGTCTCATATGTGATTTCTTATTGCATACGGTAAAACACATAGATTGTATAAAATCAATTAAAAACTTTACAGATCAAAAACATTCAAATGTACACAAGAATGTTTCTTACAAAGTGCTAAAAACAATCAAAGCGGTCATTACAATCAATAAATGCTAAAAAAACTATCATAAATAAAGAAAATGTCTACACTTCATTCTTGATAATCATCTTCATCTTTAATGCAAATTTCTGGGACAGACTCTGAAACAGATAAAGTACACAAATGTCAGATAAATACTTCAGATTTCTAGAATCTTGATAAGTGGTAAAGTTAAAATGCATGCAACTTGACTCCTATCATTCATGCAAGACTTTCTTCACCTTGTTAACCTGCAATGGCTCAGGTTTGTATTTGGTTTTGATGGTCGTCGAGCCACCCAAGTCGGGTTCTACCAAGGCATGTGCATTTGAAAGCATGTATTGAATGAGGAGCATATTACCCTTGACAACAGAGCAATTTTTCATGGGCTGAAATTCATCTTCACCATAATTTCCTCTCTGTTTGAAGACAAATTTGCAGATAAATATCATGTTTATTTGTAATAATGTTTTAACATTGGCACAACAAGAGTTCCTTGCTTACAACATAAGATAGCCGTTAAGTTGTTCCTAACAGTCAAATGAAATCAATAAATTTAACATTAAGCAATGATAAGTTATATTGACTCTATGCCTTGGATTAGAGTATAAGTCTAATACACACAAATAAAGAAGAAAATTGATGTGCTGAGAAGTTGATATGTTTTCCACACATAATTATCACCTATCTTATACTCAAAATCGTGCTTTTATGTCTATTTTATCATGGTTTATCTTTCTTTGTTGATAATTGTAGGAACAGAGGTCCGGTGGTGAAAAGAAGTGGAAACCCGCACAAAACGGCACTAAACAGACGAAAAATTGAAGACTTTGAAGCTCTGCCAGATGTGGCACGGCCGTACTTATGGCCGTGCAACTGTTCCAGGTCAACAAGTCAACATTTCCAAGTCAACAAAGGCCAAAATTCAGCTTTGAAGATGTGCACGGGCGTGCTAGAGACTATGGCACTGGCATGCTTTACTGAAACATGTTCCCCAAGGCATAAACCGACCAAAATGACAGCGATGGTACAAAAGGAGGGAAGCACAGGCGTGCCACATGTAGTGGCACGGTCGTGCAAGGCACATAAGGGGACATTTCTGCATAAAGGACTCTGCAACAGTACCTGCTGTCGAGCACGGGCGTGCCAGGGTATGAGCATGCGCGTGCTTGAGCTGATTTGCCTATAAATAGAGGCCTCCACCCCACATTTTGAAGCATCCCTTTCCATTCGAAAACCAACACTTCTCCATGAAGTTCCAGCCATCTTTGGGGTCTAGCAAGTGATATTTGGAGCCTAGGATCGTTCCATAAACACTACTTGAGTGAGAGCTTAAGAAAGATCATTAAAAATCATCCAAAAACCCTATTTAATCCCCAAATACAACCACTACTATGTGTTCCCTCAACACTCAATATAGAGTGCAAGTTGTAAAGCCAATGTTTGGCTAGGATAGTAAAGTGTTGCTAGGATGAAGACTTTTCTTGGTATAGATTATATAGTTTTTATTTGTTAAGTGGTGTTGTGTTCTTGTTTAATTCTTTTCACTTGAAACTTTGATTGATGAATTAACCAACTAATTACTTAGTCTTTGTTCTTGTAGGTGTTTTGATAGGAAGTGGGAGGACTTATGAGAGTACCCATGGTGTGTAACAACCCATGCACTTATAAGCTAACCTAATCTCGCGAGTAGTGATTAGCCCATTTGTGGGTAGAAATACACACACTTAGCAGCTTAATCCTCTACTATCAAAGATCTCACTTAGGGTCGGTACGGTCTTTATACTTGGTCCTGGTGATAAGTCAAGACTTAATTTTGCGACTTAGCTTCATTGTTTATGTGAAAGCTTTGGCACAAGTTAAGGATTGATGAACCCGTGTTGAAAGGAAACGGTCTTTATTTCCTTTCATTATTATACTGCCGCACAGTTAATAATAGACCACTCACTTTTTAAAAGGTTATTTAACTCAAGTAGGAGATGCACATGTTCTGGTTAGTCACAACTCTTCTATGATATCAAGTGGTAGCTTGTTCGGTCATGCTCCGGCCACGGGGCAAGTTGTTCACAAAAGTTTAAAGTGAAGGGATGTCTTTATGGCAACACTGGGAGGTGGATTCTTTGGGGTTGGGTTAGCACAATCTTGAGTAGTCCGTCACCCATTGTTGAGAGATGAGCTTACTAGTTTGGGAGACCCTCACATAATAACAAGAACACAGCTCGTTTTGCGAAAACAGTCACCTCTGGAGAATGTTGTTGCAACTCCACGTTAAGCATAAGTGCGCCACTTGTACACACCATTTAACTAAGTAATTAATATTTATCCATCCCTAGGATAGTTGCATCCCAAAGCATCACTTCTTTTTTTGGTATTGATTTCTACTCTGGTCATTCTCGCGCTCTCTCTCTCTCTCTCTCTCTCTCTCTCTCTCTCTCTCTCTCTCTCTCTCTCTTTCTCTTTTCTATCTTTTACTGTTATTAAAAAGCAACTTAAAGTTGAGTAGGGGAAGTCGTGTCTTTGGGTTCGATACTCGGTACTTGCTAGTGTCAATACTACTCTCGACAGGTACACTTTCCTATCGTGTGGGTTTAGAGCGATCATCAACTATCGTTTTATTTTACAAATTTAAAACTTGACAAGTGTTTTAACTTAAAGTTGAGACTTAAATCTCTTTTTGAACGAGTTTTTGGCGCATCCACCAGGGACTTGTTTCTTTTAAAATAAAAGAGTTAAATGTCATTTTCGTCCCTGAGGTTTGGCCTTTTTTTAGTTTCATCCAAAAGTTTATGTTTTCTCATCTGAATCCAAAAGTTTTCAAATTCTTACTGGTTTCATCCAAGTGTCTAACTCCGTTAGTCAATCTCAGTTAACTGAGGGGCAAAATTGTCAATTCAAATCTCTTCTAAATAATAATAATAATTACCTCGAAGAATTGATGCCAAACGAGGTCTAATGGAAGCCGGTTTCGAGCTATAAATAAGAAGGTGATTTTAGGTTTTCGATCAAACAGAGAAAATCTCGAAGAAGAAGAAGCAATTTGAGTATAGTGTGCTTCCATTAACCAAAGAGTGGAGAAACATAAACATATTAAAAGCAGAACAATAACAAACACCTTCCTCTTCCATTTGTGCCGTAACTTAGCAGAAACAACCTTTCGTTTCATCGAACAACAGTTTCAAATTCTGAACTTAATCAACATGTTTAAACCAAAACGATACCGTTTCATATAGTGGTTTTGAGAATTAACAGGATTAAGATCTAGAATTGGAGATTGGAAGCTCCGGTGAGATGTTTGTAAGTGGAGTAAGTGAAGAATATAATAGATTATTATGGTGGAGGTTAATGGAGACCACCATACGCCATTAATGGCGACCAAATAAGGTCATGGGCGATGGGTTGTTCGTGACCCGTCTTTATGGTACGGTGGTTCAGGTCGATAACAATGGCCCTGACATCTTCATCTTTATGGTACAGGCAACTAGGTGGTGGGGTTGTTTGAGTTGCAGGCGGTGGTAGTGGTGGTGATCTTCAAAACATCTAAAACAGTCTGGAGTCCAGATTTAGGAGGTATAACATTTTCCAACATGTTTTCAGGGTATTCACCAAGCAAGACCTTCAACACAAAACACTTACATTTATTATATAAATTCCCTACATGTATCGAAACTGTAGTAGCTACAAAAGGCATAGAGATATGCCACTTGTTAATATAATTATCTTCGGAGTAACGACCTTGATTACTGCAGTAGCTGATGATGATATTGAACGGACATTATAGCTGCAAAAAATATAGCTTGTGTGTGAGTTAAATAGGGTGGGGGTTAAAAAGAAACGAATTGACAAAAATGCCCATGACTTAACTGACATTGACTAACGGGGTTAACGAGTTGGATGAAACCAACAAGAATTTGAAAACTTTTGGATCCATATGAGAAAAAATAAACTTTTGGATGAAACTAGCATAAAAGGCCAAACCTCAAGGACGAAAATGGCATTTAACTCAAAATAAAAAGTTAATTTAAGTCCTCAAAACCTTTAATCCACACGACATCAAGTTTTTGGCATCATTGCCGGGGACACGATATATTCCATAGATAGGTTTTATGTTGCTAGTTACTAATTATTTTGCAGTTTGTTTTAATAGCTTTTCAGGATGGATCATCAAGTTGTTGAAAGTGGTTGCTACGTTCAACAAGGATGTGACTATTGTGACGGACCTCCTTTTCCCCACAGTTGTGAAGACTACTTATTTTGTATTTTCCCGTGTAGCTCTAGGTGGACCTTCTTACCCTCATAAATGCGAAGAATACATCTTTCCTTGTCTTCCCACTTTTGAGTCTTACCCATGTGAACCTTCTCCATATTCACCCCCACCTGAACCTCCTCCGCCATTACCTTCCTACGAACCACCTCCATATAACTCGTCACCATTTCCACACTCTCATATACCACCACCTTTTGATTCTTCAACTTTCTCATCTTTTGAAGAAAAATACCTCCCCCCCCCCCCCCCGAAAACTCATCACCATTTTTGCCATCACCAAATCCTTTCTCCAAGTCCGAACCTGAACCTATCATCGACTTGGGAAAGGTTGCCGAAAATCTCGAGATAGTAAAAAACTATCTTTTGAAGAGATTTGCAATGGAGAATGAAGCAAGAGTAAGGGCATTGGAAGTACAACAATAGGAAGCGGGTGCAGAAAAGATTGAAGAAAACGAGGACGGAAGTGGAGTGATGGACGAAGAGGTGCAAGAAGGACGGAAAGAATCAGACTGCGGCAACTCAGGAAAGGAAGTGGTAATATCTCCATTGCCACTTTTTACGAGTGGTAGCCCCCCAATGGCTGAACTTGTTCACGACTCATGGGGTAAAGCGTATCACTCGGAGGATCACTTCACTAGGAAGAAGTGACGTTATTTCGGAAAGCCACTTGTGGTGTGTCGGGGTGACCGACTTCTTCACTTCTTGCATATAGTGAAGTTCGATCCAAGAAACTTCAAGTGGTGGTGGCGCGACTCATCATCACCTCTAGCATGTTTCAGTATCAATCCCAAAATCTTAAATGGCTGGATTGAATTTGGTTAAAGTAGTATTTCCGAGGCTAGCCCGATGAAGAATAAGTTGAGAGGTTGGTGTATACGGTAAGAAAAGCAATCGAGGACCCTCAGGTATGATTGTTCGATTTTATTTTCTAACCACTAGGTATGCCCTTTCGGCATTAGGACCAGTAGCTTGTTTTTATCTTTCTTTTCGTTACTAATAAATGATTGACCACACGTAGACCGTTGGAGAACAAAAAGGGGAGATACTTGTTCCTTTTGACTTGCCAACTTTTTCTTTGCACACACATATCACAAATATTAGTTTAAAAACTGTGTAAAAGAATTAAGTGTGAGGTGTTTAAAATTTTTGCAAAATTTAAAACACCTCAAAGCAGTCGACAAACCGTATCTAAAAAGGCAAAGTTTTTTTTTTTTTTTTTTTTTTTTTTTTTTTTTTTTGAGTATTTGGAAACAAAAACATTTTCAAACCCTTTGAGTCAGCCCAACGATTTTGCGGGAGATTAGGGAAGTTTTTGGTAGTCAAAAAAGCAGCCTAAGGTGTTCCCGATTCCTTAAATAAACCCCTACCCTTACATGTGAGTATTATTGAGCCTTATCGAGCACACCATTATATACATACTACACATGCTCGTTCGTTTGTCTTGAGAGATATTCTCTGTTGGGATGGCGCGATTAGAACTTGTGAGAAATTTGTGCGGTGCAAGACCACATCATTGGCCTTCCATATATTTTACCCACCCATAGCCACCCATCTTTGAGGCTTAGCCTTTTCATTTCCTTACATCCATTTAGCCCCCGCCATGACGAAACCATGGAAGTGTTGAGGTGTTGAGGAAGCTCTCTTGCAATTTTTGGACTTTGAAGCATAAGCCGCACATCAAGAATTCAGAATCTCGATCGTGAAAAGGCTAAAAGAGAAAGCCATCAACAAGAGAATACCAAGTATCAATAATCATTCGGCAAACATCAAGTGAAATTTTTGTTCTAAAAAAAAGAAAGAAAAACGCGTGTGAATAAAGATGTTGCGGAAGTAAAGGAATCAAGAGGCCTTCAAAAGAGAAGTTTTGACTTTCTAGAAAGACCAAGTAATCGACCTAATCTTGGGAAATTTTGGGACTTTGAAGCATAAGGCGCACATCAAGAATTCAGAATCTCGATCGTGAAAAGGCTACAATAGAATGCCATCAAAAAGAGCATACCAATTATCAATAATCATCCGGCAAACATCAAGTGAAATTTGTGTTCTAAAAAAAAGAAAAAAAAGGTGTGTGGATAAAGATGTTGCGGAAGTAAAGGAATCAAGAGGCATTCAAAAGAGAAGTTTTGACTTTCTAGAAAGACCAAGTAATCGACCCAACCTAGTGGAGGCTATTAGGCGGCCCTTGCGCCGAACGATTCACAAAAGTAGGCCATAGTCGAGCTACAAAGTCCAAGCAGAGATCAGCAAAACCAACTTAGAAGATCCGCGAGATTCCAACAAACACCTCAAGCACCAAACCCGAAGTTAGTCATGGTGGTAAACTCCATTCCTACCCTATTTTCCATTATCCCACTAAAATAACCCTTAAAAAAGTCCTTTTGATTCACACGCTTCGCCTCAATAAAATGGTGGAGTTGCGATTCACATACAAGCCTATGATTTGAGTGGTCCATCGGGTGGAATTTGAGTGTTCACCCCCAAATAAAACCCGAGTGAATAAGAGGAGTGAGGAAAAAGGAAAAATGGGCACCTTAGGAATTGTTTTAATAGTCTCACCAAAAACCAAGCCCGAAATCCCGAAAGTCTATTAAGTGGTACTCCTAGGAGGTAAGTTATGATCGGCACATCAAGTTAAACTTACAGTTTTTATCCTACAAAAATTGCCTAACATTCGGTATGCTTAAGGAGAAGAAAAAGCTCAAGTGTGAGGTGTTATGACGTGCCGAGAAATTGATATGTTTTCCACACATAATTATCACCTATCTTATACTCAAAATCGTGCTTTTATCACTATTTTATCATGATTTATCTTTCTTTGTTGATAATTGCAGGATCAGAGGTTCGGTGGTGAAAAGAAGTGGAAACCCGCACAAAACAGCACTAAACGGACAAAAAAATGAAGACTTTGAAGCTCTACCAGATGTGGCACGGCCGTGCAAGGCACATAAGGGGACATTTCTGCATAAAGGACTTTGCAACAGTACCTGCTGTCGAGCATGGGCGTGCTTGAACTGATTTGCCTATAAATAGAGGCCTCCACCCACATTTTGAAGCATCCCTTTCCATTCGAAAACCAACACTTCTCCATGAAGTTCCAGCCATCTTTGGTGTGACACCCGGCAATTTCCGATCTATACCGATGTGATTTTTATTATTAAAAATTAAATATTTATTTTTTTAAATATTTCTAGTTATTAAGTTTCGGAAGTTTACTGACTGTTTTTACGATCGAAACTGCGACCGGTTAAATTAACGCGATTTAAACGCGTGTTCTGAAAACACGCGTCGGACGTCGAAGATATTTATATTTATGCTCGGTTTTGTATTTCGAACAAAACCGACTAATTTTTATGATTAATTATCGAGCCTAAAACTAAACCGAGACGTTTACGTTTAAAACGGGTTAGATACGCGGTATTAACCTACCTACCAATAAACCCTAGCTATAAAAGGAAGCTTATCCCTTCCTTCTTCATTCCAAACCCGCAGCCAAACACACCCCCCCCCCATCTCTCTCTGCAACTCTCTCTCTCTCTCTCACGAGTTCTCTCTCTCTCTCTCTTTACTCTCTCTCTTCATCTCCCTTGTCCCTCTCCTCCTCCCCTCTGTTACAGAAGCCGGCCGGCCACCATAGGGGTGGTGGCGGCGGCGTGGTGGCTCGGGAAGCCCACGGGGGCCGGGTTGGGTTGCTTGGGTTCTGATCGGGTTTGGAACTCGAGTTGTGGTGGCTCGGTTAAGTTTTATTGGGCTGTGATGATGGTGGTTCAAGGGGGCCGGCGGTGGTGGTGAAGATGGGTCAGACGCTCGTGGGTTTTGGTCGGGGTTTAGGTCGGGTTATGGTGGTTATGGTGGTCTCGACGAACGGTGGTTCATGATGGTAGGTTCGGGGCTGCAGGTTAGGCTTTGTGCTTTGGGTTCGCTCAGGGTTCGTCCAAGTCAAACATTTGTGGGTTTGGGGTCAGATCCGGGTGGTGGTTGGCCGGAGAAGGTGGTGGTTCGTGGCTGTGATGACAGCTTTCGCAGGCGGCGGCGGTTGGGCTCAGGTTGGGCTCGGCCCGAGTCAGGTGGGTGGTTGGTGGTTCGGGTCACTCGGGTCAAGTTAAGTTCGTGTTTGTTTTGGTTTCGGGTCTCGGGTTGTTCGTTGGTCAATGGGTCGGCTCGGGTCAAGATGGGTCTGTTACGGGTCTTGTCAAATCGGGTCAGATTTGGTTTTGGGTTCGTGTTCGGGCTCGGTCAAACTTGGTCAACGGGTCAGATCTGGTTCGGTTCGAGTTGGCTCCGGTTTACGCGCGTACAAATCGGTATACTTTAATTCGTGTTCGTTGTTATTATTGTGGATATTATAAACATTTATAAATATATCGATTCGAACGAAATAGTTTTGACTCGCGAACGAACCGAATAATAATAATAAATGTTAACTACATATTATATCGGACGACCGGTAATAGTGACTAAAAGGCGTGACTTATAAAATCGATATCAGACTAAATTGGTTGGACTATAATATATATATTGTTTTGTGTATTTATACAAATAAGCGTGGTTTATATAAAAGCGTCGAAACGTATAAGTCTCGTTGATTGAGAATTTCGGATAAATAGATTTGTTTGTCTTGTGTTTTGAAGTTGATTTTTGGGAATTTTTAGGCAACTTGCGTTGTCTGGTTCGTACAAAAACAGAGGAGACTCTGCCTAAATTTTATAAAATCCAAAGCGCGGCTAAGTTAATACCGTTGTGTATGTTCTTATAAATGAAATTCCAAGCGTCTTAATAAAGGTATTTATGTAAAATCGCGACACTTTGACAAATATATTTGTAACAATAATAAGTGAATCCCGGACAATATTTTGAAACAAATACATATAGTTTTGCCAATCATCAAGTATGACGAGCTTTTGAAAGGTTTTCGACAACGAAACTATGTTTATTGTTCGTATTCAAAAATATATAAGTGTCGTATTTACTTGGGAAAGCTTTATGCAAAACAAAGTTTTGAATACTTTAAATGTCGGATTTTAGGAATTAATGTAGCATTTATTATTAATTGGAAATTAATAACTATAAGAATTATATTTTTGCGAAGTGTATTTTCCTAAAAGTAAACGTACAAGACAAATGCATTTATTTGACTAACGAGACGAGCTACGGCTCGGGATAAGTTATACGTTTCATAAAATAGTCCAACGTGGTGTGTACACAAATAGTGACAAGTGCGCAACTTGGGTACTATGTCGTGTGTTAACGCATAAGTAAGATAAGTCACGATCGGTTCGTCGAGTTAAAGCATATTAGTACTCGGATTAATACACGCGAGTTAGATAGTTGGATAAACTATCTTTTAGCTGGATTATAGGCTAGGTTTATATGTGTTAGACTTTAAGGTGTCCTTTGTTGTAATAGGGCACGAGGAAGCCGGTCGAGGCTTGGACTTTATTTGCTAGCTTAGCATGGAAATTGAAGTGAGTTCATGACCCCACTTTTTACTGTTTTATAAATGTTTTCGGGGTGGAAGACATGCTTCTTTTATGCAAACCTGAGGAATTCCAAACGAACAAGTCTTTGAAAAATGAAATGGGTGCGTGAGTGTCACGACCCTACTTTTACTGGTTTTACTTTCGGGGAAGAAACATTTTACATACTTACTTACTAAAGGTCATGTTATACTATGGTTACTTTACAAATACTATGCGGCTTTTATGGAAAGTCCCAGGGGGGAAACCATGAATGTGCGGGGATGCACAACGGGGGAAATGTGGATAGATCTATTGGGCCTCACAAACCCCACTCGACGGCTGGGCCGGGCGGGTGCATATTGTCTCTTATTACTGGCTCGCCGAGGCATCGGTTATAGCCAAAACTGCTGGGCAAGCTTCAACAACTTATAAACGTATAGTAATGGGTTCCCAACCGCAGTAGTAAAAACACTAAACGTCTAGCTAACGTTCTCATAACCTAGTAGTAACGGATATGATCTTTTCAAACTTATGGAAACTCTTTCGTAAAACTTATGAACTCACCAGCATTATATGTTGACTTTTAAGTATGTCTTTCAGGTTTAAACTTTGGTAACGGCACGGTTGGAGTAGTCGACATATTGGGATCGGGGATTCTAGAGGATTAGCAATGGCGTTCAGGATATAAGAGTCTTAGATGCAACTTTCCGCTGCGCTGGCAAGGGCACCAAACGTCGCATCCGACGAGGGAAAAGTCGGGGTGTGACAGTTTGGTATCAGAGCCATAGGTTTTAGCGAACTAGGTGTCTGGGTAGATATCTAGGCTTTAACCTGAGTTTGTTTTGAAGTTGGGACCAAAATTTATAAGACATGATATTTAGTATGAACGCCTAGGAACTGGAATTCCAACCGTTGCCAAGTGTGTTACATGACTATTAGTGTGTTAAATCACACTAAACTCAGCGTACATTCCTTCGGCGCAAGGAACATTTATTTTTTTTTTCTTATGTGAATAGGAAGTCGGTATTTTCTGTAGTGGTATATAGAAAGGACATTGGTATGTAGTGGTTAGGCATACCTCACGGGTGACTAGCGAGTCATCGTTTTAGACTTCAGAGCGGTTATTCACATAGAGTTAGCTGAGTCATTGTTTCTTGGTATGAGGAACAATCTACTTGTTTGTATACAACGTGTATTTATGTAAAGTATATATAATATGTATCGCCAATGGTTGTCGACTCAAGCTTGGACGTATCTACAACACTCACATGTATCACGTTAGTTGGACGAGTTGGCAAAAGGATTGTTGTAGCATGTGCGGTCTCGGATCCCGGGTTCGGAGTATGCTATGTCGTCAAGGCCGACTTGGGTGAGAAACATCTTGATGAGGCACCTCATTCTGCCGATGATGCTGCGAAGCTGGAATGCGGACGAGAAGAGCACTGGGAAAGGTGGCGCACACGACGAACATTATATTATGCTATATATATATATATATACGTGTTATTATATGAATCTAATGAGTGCTTGTGATATACTCATGATGGTGGTTAATAGGATGATCTGGTGAGGTAAATTTTTGATAACGCAGACGTCACGTTATTGCAAATTTACAGGCACTTGGTAGTTCTAAGAATTTCTATCGTGAAGGTATCTATATTGTTATGTGTTGTTGTATATATATTTATATATATAAATAATGGATAAGGGTTATTCATTCTTTTGTTGTTGCGGACGTAATTGCCGATTCTCCCCTGTTCGTGTCATTTGTGACATTGCTTTTCTTAAACCAGTTTAAGTTCTTGATGATCTCGTTTCTTGAACTTCTAAGGTTCATGTTGTAGAACCTAGTTATATCTTTTTGAGTACGATCTACATCTCTCTTCTTTTGTATTCGTGGCCTTCAACATTCAATCATAAAGGAATTTAATTTTTGTTGATTCCTTATTCTTTTCACCAAATTAGACACATATTTTTGTACATGTGTCAACTATTGTATGTTTGGATTCTTTAAATCTGTGAAGGTCCATTGTAGGGCTTCGCATCAAACAATTGTTTCATTAATGATTTGCTTTATCATTACGTTGCTCGTAATGCTTGTCTTCTAGTCTTGCTATGTTTGGCCAGTGTAGGCAATGAATCCTTTGATACTTCGTCGATGAGTTTCTTTAAAGTCGACATTTCAGTTGAATCGAATTGTTGGAATTTAATACAGCACCTTGCGGTGAATATTCAATCGACTTGGAATAACGAATGATATTATTGACATGTCTCACTTTCATCAACTTGTTTGTTATTGCCTTAAATGCAGACACACCTTGTGGTGTGTAATGAAAAGTTGGTGCACTAGTTGCTTCGTTTGAGGTGCGCCAATAGTATTTGTTGACAAAGTTATTGTTTACACTTTGCATTCAGTTGATTCTGAAACCTTATCTCGTGTCATTTGTACCGTCAAGTTCGTTGACTATTTTTGTTGTATTACCATTGGTTCTTGGATGATATCCTACCTCAAATTTTGAGGACAAAATTTTTGTAACATGGGGAGGATGTGACACCCGGCAATTTCCGATCTATACCGATGTGATTTTTATTATTAAAAATTAAATATTT
Organism: Ambrosia trifida; assembly: GCA_028751855.1. Lineage (NCBI taxonomy): Eukaryota > Viridiplantae > Streptophyta > Magnoliopsida > Asterales > Asteraceae > Ambrosia > Ambrosia trifida. Next base: position 101,665,320 of record CM054126.1, read on the forward strand.
ATTTTTTTAAATATTTCTAGTTATTAAGTTTCGGAAGTTTACTGACTGTTTTTACGATCGAAACTGCGACCGGTTAAATTAACGCGATTTAAACGCGTGTTCTGAAAACACGCGTCGGACGTCGAAGATATTTATATTTATGCTCGGTTTTGTATTTCGAACAAAACCGACTAATTTTTATGATTAATTATCGAGCCTAAAACTAAACCGAGACGTTTACGTTTAAAACGGGTTAGATACGCGGTATTAACCTACCTACCAATAAACCCTAGCTATAAAAGGAAGCTTATCCCTTCCTTCTTCATTCCAAACCCGCAGCCAAACACACCCCCCCCCCATCTCTCTCTGCAACTCTCTCTCTCTCTCTCACGAGTTCTCTCTCTCTCTCTCTTTACTCTCTCTCTTCATCTCCCTTGTCCCTCTCCTCCTCCCCTCTGTTACAGAAGCCGGCCGGCCACCATAGGGGTGGTGGCGGCGGCGTGGTGGCTCGGGAAGCCCACGGGGGCCGGGTTGGGTTGCTTGGGTTCTGATCGGGTTTGGAACTCGAGTTGTGGTGGCTCGGTTAAGTTTTATTGGGCTGTGATGATGGTGGTTCAAGGGGGCCGGCGGTGGTGGTGAAGATGGGTCAGACGCTCGTGGGTTTTGGTCGGGGTTTAGGTCGGGTTATGGTGGTTATGGTGGTCTCGACGAACGGTGGTTCATGATGGTAGGTTCGGGGCTGCAGGTTAGGCTTTGTGCTTTGGGTTCGCTCAGGGTTCGTCCAAGTCAAACATTTGTGGGTTTGGGGTCAGATCCGGGTGGTGGTTGGCCGGAGAAGGTGGTGGTTCGTGGCTGTGATGACAGCTTTCGCAGGCGGCGGCGGTTGGGCTCAGGTTGGGCTCGGCCCGAGTCAGGTGGGTGGTTGGTGGTTCGGGTCACTCGGGTCAAGTTAAGTTCGTGTTTGTTTTGGTTTCGGGTCTCGGGTTGTTCGTTGGTCAATGGGTCGGCTCGGGTCAAGATGGGTCTGTTACGGGTCTTGTCAAATCGGGTCAGATTTGGTTTTGGGTTCGTGTTCGGGCTCGGTCAAACTTGGTCAACGGGTCAGATCTGGTTCGGTTCGAGTTGGCTCCGGTTTACGCGCGTACAAATCGGTATACTTTAATTCGTGTTCGTTGTTATTATTGTGGATATTATAAACATTTATAAATATATCGATTCGAACGAAATAGTTTTGACTCGCGAACGAACCGAATAATAATAATAAATGTTAACTACATATTATATCGGACGACCGGTAATAGTGACTAAAAGGCGTGACTTATAAAATCGATATCGGACTAAATTGGTTGGACTATAATATATATATTGTTTTGTGTATTTATACAAATAAGCGTGGTTTATATAAAAGCGTCGAAACGTATAAGTCTCGTTGATTGAGAATTTCGGATAAATAGATTTGTTTGTCTTGTGTTTTGAAGTTGATTTTTGGGAATTTTTAGGCAACTTGCGTTGTCTGGTTCGTACAAAAACAGAGGAGACTCTGCCTAAATTTTATAAAATCCAAAGCGCGGCTAAGTTAATACCGTTGTGTATGTTCTTATAAATGAAATTCCAAGCGTCTTAATAAAGGTATTTATGTAAAATCGCGACACTTTGACAAATATATTTGTAACAATAATAAGTGAATCCCGGACAATATTTTGAAACAAATACATATAGTTTTGCCAATCATCAAGTATGACGAGCTTTTGAAAGGTTTTCGACAACGAAACTATGTTTATTGTTCGTATTCAAAAATATATAAGTGTCGTATTTACTTGGGAAAGCTTTATGCAAAACAAAGTTTTGAATACTTTAAATGTTGGATTTTAGGAATTAATGTAGCATTTATTATTAATTGGAAATTAATAACTATAAGAATTATATTTTTGCGAAGTGTATTTTCCTAAAAGTAAACGTACAAGACAAATGCATTTATTTGACTAACGAGACGAGCTACGGCTCGGGATAAGTTATACGTTTCATAAAATAGTCCAACGTGGTGTGTACACAAATAGTGACAAGTGCGCAACTTGGGTACTATGTCGTGTGTTAACGCATAAGTAAGATAAGTCACGATCGGTTCGTCGAGTTAAAGCATATTAGTACTCGGATTAATACACGCGAGTTAGATAGTTGGATAAACTATCTTTTAGCCGGATTATAGGCTAGGTTTATATGTGTTAGACTTTAAGGTGTCCTTTGTTGTAATAGGGCACGAGGAAGCCGGTCGAGGCTTGGACTTTATTTGCTAGCTTAGCATGGAAATTGAAGTGAGTTCATGACCCCACTTTTTACTGTTTTATAAATGTTTTCGGGGTGGAAGACATGCTTCTTTTATGCAAACCTGAGGAATTCCAAACGAACAAGTCTTTGAAAAATGAAATGGGTGCGTGAGTGTCACGACCCTACTTTTACTGGTTTTACTTTCGGGGAAGAAACATTTTACATACTTACTTACTAAAGGTCATGTTATACTATGGTTACTTTACAAATACTATGCGGCTTTTATGGAAAGTCCCAGGGGGGAAACCATGAATGTGCGGGGATGCACAACGGGGGAAATGTGGATAGATCTATTGGGCCTCACAAACCCCACTCGACGGCTGGGCCGGGCGGGTGCATATTGTCTCTTATTACTGGCTCGCCGAGGCATCGGTTATAGCCAAAACTGCTGGGCAAGCTTCAACAACTTATAAACGTATAGTAATGGGTTCCCAACCGCAGTAGTAAAAACACTAAACGTCTAGCTAACGTTCTCATAACCTAGTAGTAACGGATATGATCTTTTCAAACTTATGGAAACTCTTTCGTAAAACTTATGAACTCACCAGCATTATATGTTGACTTTTAAGTATGTCTTTCAGGTTTAAACTTTGGTAACGGCACGGTTGGAGTAGTCGACATATTGGGATCGGGGATTCTAGAGGATTAGCAATGGCGTTCAGGATATAAGAGTCTTAGATGCAACTTTCCGCTGCGCTGGCAAGGGCACCAAACGTCGCATCCGACGAGGGAAAAGTCGGGGTGTGACATTTGGGGTCTAGTAAGTGACCTTTGGAGGCTGGGATCACTCCATAAACACTACTTGAGTGAGAGTTTGAGAGAGATCACTAAAAATCATCCAAAAACCCTCTTTAATCCCCAAATACAACCACTACTTGAGTGAGAGCTTGAGAGATACTTAATTCTGTGACTTAGCTTCATTGTCTATGTGAAAGCTTTGGCGCAAGTTAAGGATTGATGAACCCGTGTTGAAAGGAAATGGTCTTTATTTCCTTTCATTATTATACTGCCGCACAGTTAATAATAGACCACTTAATTTTTAAAAGGTTAATTAACTCAAGTAGGAGATGCACGTGTTCTGGTTAGTCTCGACTCTTCTATGATATCAAGTGGCAGCTTGTTCGGTCATGCTCCAGCCACCGATAAGTTGTTCACAAAAGTTTTAAGTGAAGGGATGTCTTTATTGCAACACTGGGAAGTGGATTCTTCGGGGTTGGGTTAACACAGTCTTGAGTAGTCTGTCACCCATTGTTGAGAGGTGAGCTTACCTGTTTGGGAGACCCTCACTTAATAACAAGAACACAACTCGATTTGTGAAAACAATCACCTCTAGAGAATGCTGTTGCAACTCCATGTTATGCATAAGTGCACCACTTGTACACACCACTTAACTAAGTAATTAATATTAATCCGTCCCAAGGATCATTGCATCCCGAAGCAGCACTTCTTTTTTTGGTATTGATTTCTACTCTGGTCATTCTCTTTCTCTTTATTTCTCTCTCTCTCTCTCTCTCTCTCTCTCTCTCTCTCTCTCTTTTGTATCCTTTACTGTTATTAAAAAGCAACTTAAAGCTGAGTAGGGGAAGTCGTGTCTTTGGGTTTGATAGTCGGTACTTGCTAGAGTCTATACTACTCTCGATAGGTACACTTGCCTATCGTGTGGGTTTAGTGCGATCAGCAACTATCGTTTTTTACAAATTTAAAACTTGAAAAGTGTTTTAACTTAAAGTTCTGACCTAAATCTCTTTTTGAACGAGTTTTTAGCACATCCACTAGGGACTTGTTTCTTTAAAAAAAAAGTTAATTTAAGTCATTCAAACCTTTAATCCACATGACATCAAAAATATATACGATTGTCATATCTAAATTTCATTTGTAAAGTTCTTTAATGCTTCACTTAGTATGCATTTCCTTATAACATTTCATGCAGGAAAAAAAACATATGTCATGAAAAGGTAAAACAACATTTCAAGATTCACTATTTCCCTAAAGGAATCCTCTACATGTAGGAAATGGTACATACATGACCGACTAATATATATATATATATATATATATATATATATATATATATATATATATATATATATAAAAGATTTGGATCATTTGAGAACCACCATTTAGGGAGAGAACCAAAGAACCAGTGTGAACAGGTGGCATTTTTGTAAATATGAAGGGTGTCTACAAAAACCCCTACATCAAAAAATAAAAAAAATAAAAAAAAAATTATATAACCCAAATAAATAAAAAAATAAAAAAGTAAAAACCCCAAAATGATTATTTTCATTATTAATTCGAAAAAATAAAAAAAAATAAATAAAAAAAACGGCTGTTGTGACGTCATATGACGTCATCCCTGATGCACATGTGCATTTCGCTATAATATATACAGAAATACACCGTATGCACATGTGCATTTAACTATTTAATCACATTTTTGAATGAATTGTCAATTACCATACTTAAATGATTATAAAATGGACGCGATACAGATATATAAGGGGTCACAAATTTTATTCAATGGTCATTAAATGAACGCAAAGTGAGATATAAAATACACTCGAACTCGTCAAGTGTTTAGTCATGTATATTATAACATAAATTGAAAATAAAACACGTGTATGACAACAAACATGAATAAACTTGAAATACCTCTATATAAGACCTATTAAATAAGAAACGCGTACTGCATGCACATGTGCATTTCACTAATATTGTTAGATTTTTTAGTGGTTTAACTTTTGGGCATACATATATGCATGAATCATTCTTCAAATAACAAAGTTTTTATACCAATTTGTCTTTATCATACAACTACATGTAGTCTCTACCAAACGTATTAACTCAATAAAACAAACGATAACAAAAAAATATCCATATTACAAACCAACTATGTTAACCACCTACATACAAAATTCTAATTATCTCACAACCTCACGTTCACCAACATAACACAATGTTACACCAAACATACATTACACAAAATGTTATACAAACTTCTTTGTTTCTTTGACAATTTCCTTATCCCCAACCAAAGTGGATGTGGTGTAATGTGTGTTTGTTTCAAACGCCAATTTGATTTTTTCGTAACCTTCTGTTGAGCTGACTTCGTTGCCACCGTTTTAACACGCTTTGTTGTTTTTTTTTCTTTATTATGCTTGCATCTGCACACACGTGTGTCATAAAACACATTATATCACGTTCATCCATAATTATGCACATGTGCATAATCAACAATCTATGTTAAATATTGCGCAAATCAACATACCATTATTATTCGCCGTTTCAATATGTTTCTGCTTGTTTGACCTCTTTTGAACCTTCCTTTTTTAATTCTTTATCTGCATATAGGATATTTTGTGTGTAAACATTCAACATTTAATATTTCACAATAAAAAATGCACGTATGCACATGTGCATTCTATATAAATGAATTAAATAAACTAATAACCTGATTCAACTTCCTGATAAACAACTGTGCTATCACAAGCTACTGCTTCTGGGAGATAAAACGAAACTCAATCAGGCTCTGCTATATAATAAATTAAAAACATAACATGGAACAAGGGAATACTAATTACATCATCACTAAATAAGTAATTCCAACCTGATTCAACTTTCTGATTAACAATTGTGTCATCATTTTCACTTGCATCCGACAACTTTTTTGTTCCTTTCTCCCTTGATTATAATACAAATTTTACTCTTTTTTTTTCCCATATATTAACTACAAATAATAAATAACACATGAGAAAACCAATATTCTCAAATTTATCACATTGTTTGTGTGTTTAAACAACTAATAATTAACATTTATTAGTTAACATGATAAATATACACATATGAACATGTGCATATATATCTAAATTGATTAAATAATTAATATCGACCTTTTTTAACTTCCTGATCAACGATTATGTCATCATCCTCAATTGAATCCGGCAACTTTTTTTACCTTTATACCTCGATCATAACGCAAAAGTTACATTTTTTGATTTTTATCACATCTTTGACTATAAATAATAAACAACACGTAAGAAAACCAAACTTTCAATCTTAATGCACATGTGCAATAACTTTAGTTTTTTCATTACCACATAACATATGCACATTTGCTTTAGAGCGAAAGATCTTAATGATAACAAGATTTCAACCTTAATGCACATGTGCATTAACATTAATTTTATCATTACCATATAAATTATGCACATGTGCATCATTATCGCTTTCACATTTTTTACCAAGTTTGGTAGTACTAAAATCACTTTCACATTTTTTTACCGTCCATCCTATACTAGTAACGAACGAACAAACGTGAATCAACAGTCCTAATGCAAACGAATCATGATCCAAAAATACGTAAAACACAAAACTAAACGATTCTCCAAATCTAAAACACAGCAAGCTACATATATCTTAAATACCAACACTAAATTGAACAGAAAGTGTTGTTAATAGTTATCGTTACAGTTCTAGGTTTCGTTCAGAATCCAATTTTCGATCTAAGTTATTACCTGTGATGAAGATTTGCATTCGTATCCATCACCTGTGATGAAGATCTCGTTAACCTAATTAAAGAATACGAACATAAACATCCTTATTCGCAGCCTAAGAAACCTCACAATAAAGGCCTCTGTACACGATTCCGACAACAAATGTGCATCCAATCAAATAATTTCAGCAACGGAATAAACAGGAAAGCGATGAGTGAGAAGATCAACAATGTGGATACGAGACGTGATAAAGAAGGCTTTACCAAATGAGTAGAGAGATAACTGGTGTTGAACAGAAAGTTCAGATGTAATCTCTGACGGAAGATCAATTATTTCAATGTTAGGTTTAGGGTTAAGGGAGGAGAGGATGGAGTGTTTTTGGGAAGGGGAGGCAGAGAGGATAAGGTGAAAGCACAGTCCATCGGAGAGGATGACTAGGCCGCCGCCGCCGCCGGTGGTGTCTTCGAGGGGTCGCGGTGGTTTCTCCGAGGGGTCAGAGATTATGTGGTCGTGGAATTGAACCATGTTTTGTTTTTCTTCCTCTCTGTTTCCACTGAAAGTTGAAACAAAGGTTTATTTATTTATTGTGTCTTTTATCATATTTACAATAATACCCTCTGTTCACATTGGTTTCTGGTTCTCTCCATAAAGTTGGTTCTCGCATGATCCCTACCCTATATATATATATATATATATATATATATATATATATATATATATATATATATATATATATATATATATATATATATATATATATATATATATATAAATTTATGGTCCAGTCGGTTCCAGAACGTCAAACTATATAAACCAGGCCATACATATTTTAAATTGGCAAAATCAAGCTGCCTTCTTGGGTTTGGACGGTTATACTATGTTTTAGCGGTTTATAACACCCATATTTGGCAAATCTAATAACAAATTTCATCTGAAAAAAATTTAAATTATTAACAAACAGAGTGTAAAGTACTATCCGGTGAAGAAAAATCTTGACAAAAATTGCAAATTAACTCGTTCACATTTTAGAAAGCTTCCCAATCTTTCAATCACTAAATCACTATCAATAAAACAACTAATAAATAACGAACATATAGTAAATACAATCTCAACATATAAAAAGAATAGAAATAAACCAATAGCAAAAAAGTCTCACTGAATTTACGAGTTTTGGTTTCTAAGATGCTACGAGTTCAAGCCTATGAACAACACTTCACAAAAGTAGTATCTGGATTAACATTTCAATAAAATGGTATAAAATATAATTATAAAATTAGACATTACAACAGCAGCTAGTTCCATTTTCTCAAAAGTTATAAATAAGCATTGAAGTGAATTACAAAAATATATGGAAATCAACAAAACTCATTGATGCAAAACCAATCACCCCATTGTATCCCCTTAAATTTTAGATTTGAAGGACAAAAAACGGGCAAATGAAATATCAAATAAATATTCAAATTGAATTAATCCAACATCATATAAATATATAGATTGAACCTATGTCTGAGATACAAATTGAAGCTGAACAAATTAAAAAAAGTGGAACTAAAAACTAAAGGATTTTAAGTAATTCTGAGCTTTATGCAACTCCAAGGAATTCACAACTTTACCTTTGTAGGCAAAATCTCGATAAGACATGCCTGAACCGTCATAAACTTTTGGGCCTCGGGAACAAACTTGTCCTTGGCCCACGCACACTAATTGCACTAGACCTCCACCCTGAAATCCTGAATCGGTCCAGGCCTAACTATTTGTTGTTACTATGATACTTGTTGACCAAGTACAAAGACAAAGGACGTGATTCATTAAATAATGTGTAAAAGCAACTCTAACCACATTGCTAAACCAAAATAACCAACTAATAAGAATGAAGAATAATATCCTAACGTATGGCTAATATTGGCCATGCATATATGACAACAAATTAAAATGAGGAATTAAAAGAGTGATTAAAATTCAAAACATCATTCTTTTTTTTCTTCTAAAAACTGAAACATATTAAACACTATTCAACTGGTCAACTTAGAAGTACATCCTATATACACACACTAAAATTGACTCGTAATCGAATCACTTAAACAAAATGGATTTAAACATAAAACCCATCTATATGGGTAGTACAACGCACTAATAAGTATTCCTTCTTCTGTAAATCGTTGATGATGTTCTAAATTGCTTCTGTAATCATAACCGTATAAACACACATGCATAGTAACTTAACCGAGATTAATAACTCACGCTATCAGTAGTGCTTATAACAAATAACTACACGTTGAACAAAGTACAGACCTTTCAACTTTGATTTGTAGAGTGAGTCGGCGGCCGGAATCAAGTTTGTACAGCCTGATGCATCGAATTTAACAAAAAACAATCAAACAGAAACAGCCTTAGATCAGTAATTGATTCTCAAATTAAACTAAATCCGCAAAATTATGAGGAAAAAAAGCCTTGTATCAATAACCATTTCATGATCTTAGTAGTACAGATATTAATATATGTATAAACAATGATAAAAGAAACGATAATAACTTCCTGCAAAAATGAAACTAATCAACAAAATATGAACACAAATCATATTAACAAAGGGGGCAATTAAAGAGAGAAGTAATATCCACTCACTTTGACTTAAGAATGTAAAGAGAAAAACACATCACAAAAACCCTGAAATAAAATAATTGCCTAAGCACACAAGTAATAAACCCTGAATTAAAAATAGAGAATATGAAATAATAAATAATAGTACAAAGAAATAATAATAAACAACGTTCCTGAAAGACTATGTAGTTATCCCAAGAATCAATCCTTTGGCTAAGATTAGGAGACAACCTAGCATAGAGGTGGCGATACCACATCTTGCGGTAGAGTAAGTAGAAGACATAGCCGTTAAAGAATGGTTGATATTGAAGAGAGAAATAAAGAGGGACGATCTTTTGAATTCTCCATTGAATGTGGTGAAGGCATGTGCTTGAAACGGATTTATGCTATTCAATGGACACTTAAATGAAGAAATCAGTCAATTGAATTTCACAAGGGTAGGTTGTAGTAATGAGGGTGAGGGTAAGGAGGGAACAACATTTTATGTTGTGAGAATGATATTGAGGTAAATTTACAATGATGTCTTAAAATTTTGATCAACTTACAATTATACCCTCATCAATAAGCTTTATTTTTTTATACATGTTCCATTAAAAGTTGTTTGTGTGGCAAAATAACAATGTTGTACACCTTTGGCCCTTAATAAGTTAACTAATGTAATGGTCCATGTGATGCCGCGGATGTCATCTAAGATCTTTTGAGTAGCACAATCTAACCCGACCCTCATTAGGCACTGATTATATTTGGGTATTATTATTATTATTATTATTATTATTATTATTATTATTATCATTATCATCATCATCAAAGCTTTTCGGACAAGTTGACACATAAGAGATGCATTAAATTACCTAATTTGTATCAAGAAACTCATCATTTGCAGGAACAAAAGGTAAAAACATTAAAACCATAAAGAGTACCTGTATCATTTCCATTTCCATAGAGCTAACCATTAGTTTCTGGAAACAGACAAACAGACAATTAGGATACAAATCAATTATGAATAAATGGACAAGGGGAAAAAAACCATAACCATGAATTAAAAAAAAAATCAATAAAAAAAATGGTGACACGAAGATAGAAACAAGTTGTTTCTATCTTAATAACCAGAAGAATATTTACCTTTTAGATGTTTAGACTTGCTTCCATCTCATTGCTATCCTGCAATGTTCAATTAACTTTTAAAATCGATCATACCAAGTGAAAGTAAATTTCAAACAATGTACTATCGATAGTTTACATGTCTCATACACAAGAGACAACCCACCTTTCACTGACCAAAACCAAGTAACTCGAAATGTAAGCCTAAGTAAACTGAAGCGAACGTAATACAAAAACGCTATCCCTTACTAATAAATTGAAGTGGAAATAAATCCAATGAACGTTGTTGTATTATCAAAATTTTATTTTTGAAGAAACTTACAATTCTAACTTAATGACTCTTCTTTGAAAGCAAAGACGATTTAAAAAGTAACCAAGATTCAGTGCTTTTGCTAGTAAATTAATCTTGTAATGGTCAATAAGAAACAAAAAAACTAATGAAGCATGATGGCTGATCCCCTTATGTGTGATATGGTACTTGTAGTGCAAGCCATGTTATAGGGCATCAAATTAGTTTACACCATGCATTTTCATATTAGTAACTTGGTGATTATGAGGGTTAACATCAACAAACAAAAAAAGATGGTGGTAGCTACATACCAAATGAACACACGGATTCATAGTAGCGAGAACTTTCATTAAAGCTCCTGATCCGATGATACCAAGCACTTATATATCCTTAGTGAATTTGAAAAGAATAAAATCTACCAGATCCGACCAATATACCACATGTACAATTTACTAATCTTGTGAGCGCACATAGAAAATAAGGTAAAATGCAAAACAAATTTAACATGAAATGGGGCCAAATGATATATACCATTAAAACTTAAATCCATAAAATAGAGAATTACAATCACACATAAGAATTAGACAACCATTGATCCGGATTTCATTTTTTGTAGCTAAACATATCAAATTCCTCAAAATATTTATGACTTTTTAGTAATTTTTATTTGTGTAGTACTTAAATGTGAAGCCCATTCTTACTTTCACATATAGCTATTTCCATTCATATCATATGCATTTTTCTTCACAACATCATGCAAAACTTGATAAGGTTCACCAAGCACCTCCTATTAAAAATTTGATAATGAGCTCTCTACATTTGGATTCTTATTTGATGAACTTGGGGTCTTTGTTTCCGAAACAACTTAGTAGTTAGTGGAAGCGTTTTCGGCTCATTTCCCTAAATGTGGGTCAACTAATTAAAAAAAGGGTGAGGGTCATCCAGGGCAAAAGTGGCACAAAGTGTTTTCAAATTTCAATATCAAATTAGCGGTAAACAAAGATAGTCTTTTAAAGGAATTACAACAAACAAATTATATGCATCTAAATTACTTCCATATCATTCAAACAAACATACAAAATTGCAACTATTTCAATGAACTCATTCATCCATTTCTTCATTATGTATGAAAATCACATAAAAAATACAAGTATATACTGATTGGCCTTCAATAGCAACACTAACCAACAAGAAAAAAATCTGAATAGAAGTAGTCAACATTTAGCTATTTTATGGAAAATGTTTCTCAAATTTATGCAGCTCAAGATTCATGGTGAAAACATATAACTTAAAAAGAATTTGAGGAGAGATTAGTACAAGTTATTAGAAGATATTTATGGCTAGTTAACAAAGCTACAATCACAAGCAAAACAATTTTCTCTTTTTCAAAGTATCTATTGATGGTTAATTAAGAAATCAACAACTATGAAGCTTTAGAAGATTAAAATTTTCCAACTTTGAACAATGTTATCAAAAAATGAAGCATACACAAATGTAACTTAAAAAAAATATAACAACTTTAGAAAGGAGCATGTTGGTTTCTTGCACCGGAAGCTATTCGTTTTCTGACCACGGTCTAACGGGTTATCCATAGCAATGCCTCGACTCTAGGGGTAGCTGTTTGCGTTTAGTACTAGTAGATTGGGATTCGCAATCCAGAAAGGGGTGGCGGGGCAGCTTGTTGCCCGCCTGCCTGCTATCTTGATGTAATTGTTACAATTATGGAATAAAAGTTTAATTTATTCAAAAATACATTGTAACATTACGCATTAAATACTTGTACGTTACGCACCGACATTAATAAAAAACGTCAAGTTTCATTCTATACGTTGCATTTAATTATTTTGTCGCGATTGTGGAACCCTAATACTATTTATATAACATAATATATGTGTGTTGGTTTGAAAATATCAAAAAATAATAAAACTGCTCTGGCCGGGGTTCGAACCCGCGCCAAAGCCTTAGCAACACACACACATAACCAACTGGGCTGGACTTTCTTTGTTGATATAACCCGGACACATTATTATCTTATACGCGAATTAAATCCTCACAGTTGACAAGGAAAGTCAACTGTGGGATTTCTTGTTGATCAATCCGTCCAATTAACGTATGATTGAGCTATTTTTGGTTAATTCGTGTAATGACCGGCCCAATCCAACACGATTACACGTCATAACACATCAATCGTTGACCTATTAATCAATTTGACGCGTATGTATTCAATAATAAGTCAAACCTTCCAATTAACATTAACCCTAACCCTCTGTATAAATTGATGCATTCTGAACCTTGTCAACTCGCTCACAACTCTTCCTCAATCTCCCATTCTCTCTGTAACACACAAATTATTATAATCGAGTCGTTGTTTGACTTTTGCCTTGACCCGGCTATCATCATCAAATCAACACAGTGAGTACTCGTTTTTTTTGTGGGGTTTATTCATCGGCAATCAGGCAACAAAAGCCCTATCTTTAATCGGGCTATAGTTGCCTGAATCATCCAATTAAAAATTCTAGGGTTCGTCGTTTATTATTTGGGGATAAACTTGGTTCTGCATCGTGTATTTAATTATTTTGAAATCAGAACCATCACAACCACCGGCCTAGGCCAAGTGGTTGTGACCATGGTCCATTCCAGTGGTCACCCGGGTTCGAGTCCCGGCTCTGACCGGTTTTTGTTCCTTCTTTTCTTTTCTTTTTTTAAAAACAAACAATTAAATATATATATATATTAAAACCTTTTAATCTTTTAAATTCTTTTTAAAATACCAAAACTATTTTATAAATTCTAAAAAAATTATAATTGTTTAATCTGATATAAAAGTTTTATTTGTAATTTTTATTTTTCAGAAATTCATTTATTTAATAATTATAATAATTAAATCATTTTTATACTATTATATTTATAAAAATCCATTTATATATCAAAACAGTTTTATTAAACTCCCCAAAAATTATCCTAACTTTTTATAAAGTTAAACTTTACTGAAATAAATTTTAATTCAGTAAAATCATTTATTTTATATTTTTAATCAATTTTTGTTAGATTTAATCATAATTAATTCATAATAAATCCAATTTTCATCATTTTTGCACCAAAATTTTATACAAATTATTTTTAATTATTTAGAACAGAAATATGATTTTTAAAATAGAAATTCTTTAATTTTAGTATTTTTGAATATTAAAGTTAATATTGGCTATTTCTAAATAAATAGATTTAAAAATCTATTTTAAATAAAATAATTTTATAAAAATTATTTTTATGCTTCAAACACTTTATTGTGCACATTCAAAATTCAAATTTTATAAAAAGACTTTCTTCCATTAATTATTAAATTTTCTTTATTTAATTAACATTTTAATTTCAACAATTGATTATCCCCAAATCGAAACCCTAGGATACACTTGTAAGTTAATTAGACTTAGACTTATTATATATTACCTTATTATAGGGTGATATTTGGAATCACTTGGGGCAACACAATTATTTCATATTTTCAACAAGTTAACATTTGCTAAGGTGAGTTTACATAGCCCCTTTTATTTATCACCATTTTTGGGGTGAAACATGTTATAACATTATCATTGCAATTCAATCATCAATGTGTCTATGTGTTTTCTATGTTGCATTATGTCTTGAGCATGATTAGAGTAAGCACCATTCTAGCATAATCATTAACATTGATCAGCCGACGGTATACATTGATAGATCTATTGGACTGACAATCCCACCCGGATATGTGCCTCCTACAAAGGTTACGTGGGTGTTTGTTATCGCATAACATATTCATTGGGACCATAAGTGTATGGTATGTATCATTTTATAACAGTCAGCAGGGTTGATTATGCACTCGATTTATTTCTAATATGTTCTCACATATGGGCTAGATTAACATGACACATGAATTGCACAACATTTTATTCATTTTATCATCAAAAACCTATGTAATTCTCACCAACTTATGTTGACCCAAAATACTTTCAAAATTAACATGTTTCAGGTAACAATGAAGCTGAGGCTTGAGTTAGCATGAGGATTTATCTTGAAGTTTATTTGCAGTTATTGAAGTTGCTATTTGATATTATGTATTTGAATTCTTAGACATTATTTCACATTTTGGATATTTATGTTTGAATAAATTATTTAAAATTTATATTATACCATGTGCTACTGAAAACAATCATCAATACGTGGCACCCCGATGTTTCCGCCATCGGTTGGGGTGTTACATACATTAATGATATACATATAATTATCAAGTCGACTAATAAAGACCAATGGGGTGGTGGTCCATTGGCAAAGGCAAAGCCTTTAAAACACCTAGGTTGTGGAAGGTCTTGGGTTCAAGTCCCACAAACTACAAGATTTAAAAGAAATTAACCTTTCAAAAAAAAGGTTGACTAATAAAGAGAGGAGATAAAAGAGATGCATACATTTCAAACAATGCATCAAAAGATGTTGTGAGCTTGCCAACAACACCAATGTTGATCTATTCGACATCTGTCTTTGCTTATCTACAAAACAATAAAAATACATCAATGTCAATTTGCAAACAAATGTCATTCAAGCATTTTCATAAACACTTGGTAGGCACATGAAAAGCTCATCACATATTCACAAACAGAAAAGATTAATCTATATTAATATAGAATTGCCACTTAATTAACTACCATATGATTGAAACTTGAGGCCTACAATTGAACACAAACCTGGAAACTAACACGAAAATGAAATAAAAATTATCAATAAACATAATAGACCTTAATTTTGTAGTTCCTCCAAACACAATAAGTAGTTGAAGGATATGAATCTCTTTTTTTCTTTTGTTATACAAGTTACATACTCCAGCTACATTTTAAGATAAGAGAAGATCGTTCTTATAGCGATCCTCATACCAAAAGGTCCTTACACATTGCTTAAAGATGACCACCAACCTGGAGCAGTCTCCACCCGGAGGGAACACATCTTGAGACTTGAATCCACATGATGCAACTGTACAACACAAGAAAAAAAGATTATTAATTGTACTCTTATGATTTGTTTAGTGAAACAAAATTACAAAGGTGGAAAATTTAGAGAGCTTACTCAAGCCACAGTTGAAGGGGATCTTGACTGTCATACTCGTCGATGGATTAGTCATCTTCCTGATTACAAGATTTAAAAAATCACAATTATGTATTGCTTGTGTAAGAAAATATAATAGTAATAATGATATTAATGTGTGAAGATGATACATTCGGGTTTGAATTGGATTTGAGGGAGTCTTTTTTATTATAGATATTTTCACATTGTTTTTTGTTATGGCATTGGAGCTGAAAAACTCCTTTATAAAGGGTAATTGAAGCAACGATGGTTCACATTTAATTGTAGTATCGCATTCATAGAGATTGAATTGAGTTTTATAAGGAGGAGCATTGAAGTGAGTGTTAAAAACCAGACTCTTCCCATGCCAGGATTCAATTGGTTGTTTATGAACAAGGATTACATTTTAATAGAAGCGTAAACTATGTATCAAAGACATATACAATAGGCATTAAAAGTTGTACACGAGTGGCATAAAAGAAAAAAAAAGACAAAAAATTAGAAATTGTAAAGAGCCGTTTGAACACCTTTGATCCTTAATAAGTTAATATATAGTAATATGACAAGAGTGTAGCAAGTCTTTCGTTAATGACAAAAATCATTGTATTTAGTTTTTAACTTTGCATTTAACTGTTTAAATTGTTGTTAAAAATGTTCTTCTACAATTAAATGAACTAGTGGTATTCAACCCGCGCGTTGCGGCGGGAATGCGGCAGAAATCCAATCGGTTTCAGCCCAGCATCTGTTGGCTGCGACAACTCAATTCTGCAAATGTCGCCTTCGCTTCTCCCATATATGAATTCCGAAAAAATATGTTTACGGTTGCTTTGTTGTACGTCAACTAGTCTGACTCGGATCAGGAAACCATATATCTCCAAGAGCTACAGGACCTCTATAATTGTACGAATTTACTCAGCACAGTTCAATTAGGTGGCATAATTATTCATGGTAATGGGTCGCAAACTCAGACGGGTCTTTATCAGTGAGTTCTATTAGGTCCTTGTTCTCGTGATAATTTGCTGGTTCTTTTCGACCAAAATATAACATCTGTGAATACTGATATATTTATTATCTCAATAAATAAATGATTCTATACAATTGAGTATCCAATTAATTGAAATTGTAATGTGCATTTACGTTTATTTATACTGTTATATAAAATTATAATATCCAGTTATTTAGAAATTGACACATTTACTGTTATTACTTTTAATTTAATAATAATTAAAGTTAGTTAATAATAGATAATAGCAAATCAAATTATAATATATATACACACACCTGTGAGTAGTTTGAATGATCATGTTGAACCTCAATTAATTCATCATAGGTGGCGAAGCCGAAGTACTATGTCGGTATGTTGGTGTCATAGTGTAACACCTCAACCAATGGCGGAAACATCGAGGTGTCATGTAAGAATGAGTATACAGTAGCACATAGTAACCAAATTTTAATTGAAAATAATTTAAAGTGAAAATATCCAAAAATGGAAATACATAATGAAGTTTTAAGTGGAAATCTAATACATCACAAATAAAACCAAACAAGCATAGACTTCAGTTTGCCTTCTCATGTAAATACTCTAGTCTTCATGCATCATTATTTCCTGCTGAGTTGTAAAAATAGGGGGGGTCAACAAGAAGTTGGTGAGAATACATAAGCCATGTCAAGCAAATAAGTTTAAGTATAAAAGTTTAGCAATTCATATGTCTATCGTAAGTTTATGTCTACATGAATAAACATAATATGTTGAATCGACATAATCAAACCTCCGACTAGTTTAGGTCCATCCCGTCATCCATGGTTCACCTTAATAATATGTTGGAACGATAACAATCACCCACGCTACCTCTGTAGGAGGTACACGTATCCGGGTGGGATTGTAAATCCAATAGATCTATTATTGAGTATCGCCGGCTTGGCCATAGCTAATGATTATGTAATGTTGAAACTCGTTGAAACTGTTGTTATTGTCTAATTCATGAGGCATTAAAGTTTACAACTAGACATGCATGTAGAATTGCTTAAGTATAATGTTGCAAGTATGAAGAATTGCATAAACATGGTTACGTAAACTCACCTTAGCAAAGTATTAAGTCTCGAGAAATAGAATATGTGTAGCCCCAAAGTTGCCAATTACAAGAGCTTATAATCAAAGCTTCAATTGTAGAAGTAATAGACTATAAAAGAAAGGTATGAGGGAAAGTTTAATCGGATTGAAACAATCGATTTAGAGGTGCAAAGTATAATGGGTCATAGGTGGGTTTTTATACTAGTTTTGGATTCAATTAGCCATTAAAATTGGTCAACACCATAAAGTATGGTTTTATGATGAATTGACTCTTTGACTAAGACTTTGACTGTTTGACTAAGACTTTGACTAGGACTTTGACTATTTGACTCAAGGCTTTATTTAAAAAAAAAAATCTTGTATGTGAAAAAAAAAAGAATTTAGAATCATATTATTATTATTATTATTATTATTATTATTATTATTTATATACATTTATGTATGTATATAAGTTGTGAGTTAGGATAAAGACTTAGGCACATTTGTATAATATTAATGATAAAGGTGTAATAAAAAAAAATATATATATATATATAAGGGCTTTTTACGTATTAAAATTTTGGGGAAAATTTTGCGATGTTACACATAGAGGGGAACACATCCTGCGCTCTTTTCAATCCCGAGGGATGTGTCGTGTTGTAAGGTTGGCATATTTTTTTTTTTGATTCGGCTCATCGGCTGATATGTAATTGGTGATTGAGTAAAAATATGTTTGTTTCTTTTGGGCTGCTATTGGCTCAATAGTATCACCCTGCAGTAAATCAAAATTGTTAGTTGTATCATACAACAAGTTTATTGGAGGCTCTATAGGAGGCTTTATGTGAGAGGTTTTATGGTAGTTGAACTTGTGTCTTTATAAATCAAGCATATCTATTGACATTAGGGAAGACTCTAGCATATCCAAAAAGGCAATATTCCATAGAATGGGTTAGTCTTTTGACCCAAAAACCACCCGCATCAAAGAATCTGTTGATAAGATTAAAAAATGAAAACTACCACCATCACCAGCAACAAAATTAAGTAATACAGTCAACAGCTAAAAACATACCCTTACAACAAGCATGAAAGAAACAACTTTGATACATGATATATTTTTTTTTTTAAAAGAAAACTCCAAAAGCAAAGAACCAAACAGAGATTTAGTGTAGCCTAACAATTCAGCGAGTCTAAGAAATTAATCTTAAATCATTTTGTTACATCATTTGGTTTCAAATGATTCATCTTCCTTAGGTTCGGCCCAACAAACCATACAATGCACAACACACAATAGGTCACATATATGAGGGTCCTCGCCAAGCCATAATGACTGAAGAAAATCCATATCACAACACATATATACAACATGCTTTTAAACATGTCTACAACCCAGTCAGTGTAGGAGATGTGCAGTTGTAAAAACAAAACCAATGATGCTTTAATAATAGGAATACACAACCATACAATGCATAACACTTCACAAAACAATTAATCATTGTGATACAAACAATGTATCCAGATTTTAATATTTGCATTCGAGAAGATACATGAAAACACAAATAAGATGCACAATCCAAAAATGAGGAACCTGTTTTTAGGCACCCAACAAACGATATGAGGTCGATCATTGCCAAGGTGTAGAGGATACAATCCTTCTTTAACATATACAAAAAAAGTACTAAAACAAAGCATCTTAATTATCTCCTCTCATCATTCCAGTGGAAAATTTCTACAATCACAATCACAAAATATCAAATTTCAGAGGTAACCGTAGAATTTAACCATAAAGGTAACCAATGTGACTATAAACCTTAATAATAAAAAATAATAATAAATTTCCTTAAAAAGTACAGAATAATGCATCTTAATGATTTACCTAGCACGAACAGATAGTCGAGATGAAGCCTAGGGGCAGGTGTGCCGATATCAGATCGTTCAGGAATAATATTACCCTGCCCTGGGTTTCGGTGACAGGAATCGCCAGAGAACCGTTGTCGGGAGGTGGATATGTGGGAGGAACTGGCTGCATGGATCTCTGGCCAAGTTGCAACCGCCACTGTCGCCGTCGAACCCCCGTTGTCTCCTTTCTAGCGCAACTTCTCTCCTCGGCGCCTACATCTCATCCTTCAACCGATTCTCTCGTCTCATGGACCAGAAGAAAATGTGAACATCCATGATTTTACAAAAGTACCCCAAATACTATTCATCATAGTCATATCAGTCACCATTTTTGGTAGAGATTGGCGTTGATTATTCGTTTCGCTGGTAAGAGGACTGGGTCGGCTTATGCCTTCACTGTTGTGTCAGACCTTTGGTTTCCTTATCTAAAGCCCTACCTCAAAAACCCCAAATAAGAGCATCAATTGGCAAAAAAACCCTATAATGAATTTTACCTGATGAAGAAAAGTGAGGAAGAAAGGTAGAAAGAAGATATGGAGGCAGGACTGGAAAACGAAAATGCAAAACAGGGGATGGTAACAGACGGTGGTGGAGAAGCATGTAAAGAAAATAAGGTGTGTATGGTAGAGACATGTGTAATTCAGATTTGGGCGGTGGAACACACGTGCTTGAGGAGCTGCCCATACAATAAATAAATAAATAAATAAAAAGACGCCAAGACTCGAACCCCGCCACATATCATTAGAAAACACCACCGTATCGAACTGGACTGTGAATGCTTTTGTTATCTTATTCAAACTTAACAATATATATACAATGATAAAATACCCTAAATAAAAAATTACTGTTCAAAATACTTTGCTTATTAATATAGTGTAATAATTGAGAGGTTTTTTTTTTTTTTTTTTTTAACTATGAAATAAAAGTTTCCGGTAGAGATGCATAAAAAACTGGTTTGTAACCAAACCTGATTTGCATTATCAACCCGATTTGAGTAAGAAAAGATTAAAGCTGACCCAACTAGTTAGATTGTAGGGAAAATTAGAGATGGCAATCAAACCCAAACCCGATGGGTAAACCCAAAACCCGACATATTTGGGACGGATTTGGGGTCGGGTAATCAGGTATGGGTCCGGGTATGGGATTAGTTTTTATTTTTTTGCGGGTTTGGGACGGGTTTGAGATTTGATGATATACCCATTTACCCGACCCGATTACCGATAAAGTATACTCGTTTACCCGATTAGATACTCGATGTAATTTCCTATATATCTTTTAAATTATGTATTCATAATATATCTAATTGTCTATCTAGATTGTCATCTTCTTCAAAAAAACACCAATTATTTGTGTATAATATCTGTTATCTATGTCTTTTAATGTTTCTATATGATTTAACTATTTTATATTTATACATTGTAATCATTTACATACATATTTGATAATGCTAAATGTATTGGTTAGTAGTCACGCAATAGAAACCTGACAGGTTTTTAGTTAGATATACCCAATGGATAAGTTTTTAAAATTAACGGGTTCGCCCGAAACCCGCGGGTATACCCGATACCCGACGGGTAATTACCCGATACAAACCCGACGGGTTTTGGGACGGGTTTGGGACAAGCATACCTAATTAGGTATGGGGTTGGGATTACCTAAACCCGTCCCAAACCAGACCCATTGCCATCCCTAGGGAAAATCATCAAAATGGCACATTCACCAAGTGGTTTACGAAAATAGCTCTCTCTAGTCTCTTTGGAGAGACGGGTCACACCTTCCAAGACGTCTCAGACGTCTCCCGAGACGTCTCCCACTCCAACCAATAACTTACCGCCACATCATCACCCACACACTCTCTCTCATTCTCTCCTCTCTCTCTAATAATTATCTCTGACACTTTCTCTCCTTCTCCTCCCACGACTTGGAGAAGCTATCCAAATTCCGAAGGAGGTGATACAACCTACGTACAACCACATGACCAGAATATATATACAATTCAAACATATTATTAACAACCAGAATCTGCATTAAATAAATAACAAATCAACATAATAACAAATCAATGAAAAAAAGGAACTACCTCGGTTGAAAGAGAGAGACGGGTCACAAAGGAGATGAAACTTCGTTGGAGAAGATGAAAAAATCACCGGAGAAGAAGATTTCTTCACCGAAAGAAAAAAAAAACTGAACTCACAGACAAGACGAAGAACTCACCGGAGAAGAAGATTTCTTCACCGAAAGAAAAAAAAAAAACTGAACTCATCGGAGAAGCAGACATCTGAAATGGTAGGTTCTCCACGTCATCACCGGACTTTGACATCTTCAAAATAACGAAGTGGTCTATCATATAGTGATGGTGATGCTGAGTGCAAATATCTCTCAAAGTATTTCAAGTTCATGGTTTCAATCCACTTTGATACAGAACTAAATGTTGATATAATAAATGTTGATATAATAATCTACATCTTTTGATACAGAACTACACTTGGAGAGTGAGGGTGGCGTCTTCAAGACGCCATAGAGGAGGAGACCAGATATTGTGGTGGCATCTCCAAGACGTGGGAAGAGAAAGAAGGAGAGAGGAGAGAGAGTGTCAGGGATAATTATTAGAGAGAGGAGGAGAGAAGAATAGAGAGAGTAGGTGATGACGTTGCGGTGAGTTATTGGTTGGAGTGGGAGACGTCTCGGGAGACGTCTAAGACGTCTTGGAAGGTGTGACCCGTCTCTCCAAAGAGACGGGAGGGGGCTATTTTCGTAAACCACTTTGTCAACGGGTCATTTTGATGATTTTCCCTACATTGTATACCGGCTCCCCCTCTCATCACCCAAACCCGTTCCAACACGACCCAAAAAATATATATTTTTTTAAAAGAACACTAGTTTCGGGTACCGATTAATGGCCCAAACCAGTTTGAACTTGACCAAAACCGATTTAAATAAGGTTTTACTATTGTTCATCAAAACCAGTTTAGACCAAAATTGACCAAACCGATTTGGTTTATGACCCGAACGGCTTGAAAAAAAAAACCAGTTTGTACACCTCTAGGTTTAAGGTATAAGTTCACTCACGTTCATTATTTTTTTTACTGTGCATACTGCCCTTGCTATCGTAGCATTCGTGAAACCATTGGCGAAGCATAGTAAGGGCGGGGAGGGGCGGCCGACCCCCCCCGGATTTTCGCGCAGAAGTTCCGATTATATAGTATTCGTATAGAAAATTTTGAAAATATAGGGTTTCGATCCCCCGAAACGGGTTTTCGACCCCCCAAAACTAGTGACTTCCGACCCTCCGGTGACTTCCGACCCCCCGAACCTTCGGGTCAAGCTTCGCGACTGCGTGAAACACTTTTTTTTTTTTTTTTTTCTAGAAATGAAGTGACAGGTGTTATTGAAGTTTAACTGGTTAGTGGATACACAAAAAAAAGTTTGCATGGGCTCATCAATTAAAGCGGGCCTCCACTTTTTAAAAGATTCAACTTGCTACAATTGGGTTTCAAAGAAAGTCTCTTTAATTAATTTAATTAGTTTTAAACCATATAATAGTATCAACTAGGATTGTGTTACCCGCGTTTCGCCGCGGGAGCTCCAGTTGCGTTGAGGGTTTGGTGGACGTTAAAGATCGCACGTCATTGTGGGAACTCCAGTTGCGTGGAGAGTTTCGTGGACATATAAGTGACTGTTATTCTCGCATGAGCTTCAAAAAAATACTCGCGGCTAAAAGCTAAAAGTTTGGTGGTCAAAGTTTGAAATCCTAAAAACTAAAAGTTTGGCCAAAGCGCAATGCAAGTTTAAAAAAGTTGGGTGGTCAAAATTTGAAATCCTAAAAGCTAAAAGTTTGGTGGACAAAATTTTAAATCCCAAAAGCTAAAAGTTTGGTGGTCAAATTGGAAAAAAATAAAGTTAAGTTAAAAGTTAGTGGCCAAAGTTTTAAATCATAAAAGCTAAAAGTTTGTTGGTCTAAGTTTGGTGGTCAAATTAGAAGAAAATAAAGTTAACCTAAAAGTTAGTGACAGAAAATAAAATTAACCTAAAAGTTAGTGGGCAATATATATATTAAAAGAAAGACACTATTGAAGTGCCCAAAAGCTAAAAGTTTGGTGGTCAAATTGGAAGAAAATAAAGTTAAGTTAAAAGTTAGTGGCCAAAGTTTTAAATCCAAAAAGCTAAAAGTTTGTTGGTCTAAGTTTAGTGGTCAAATTAGAAGAAAATAAAGTTAACTTAAAAGTTAGTGACAAAAAATAAAATTAACCTAAAAGTTAGTGACCAATATATATATTAAAAGAAAGACACTATTGAAGTGTCTTTCTATTAATATATATATAATATAGATAATTTGGTGGTCAAATTAAAAGAAAATAAAGTTAACCTAAAAGTTAGTGACAGAAAATAAAATTAATCTAAAAGTTAGTGGCCAATATATATATTAAAAGAAAGACACTATTGAAGTGTCTTTCTATTAATATATACTAGTGGTAGTTACCCGCGCGTTGCCGCGGGGCGCGTTGGCCCGGGCTTCGTCGCAGGCACAGCTGTTGTGCATACATGTTTAGTAGTACGCTTTATTTAAAGTCAAAGTTAGAAAAAATGTGTCACTGCTTAGCTAAAAGGTGGCATATTACGCGGACCAATAGAAACATAATATGCGGATGACCTCACGATACATCCACTCGATAGAAGAACTGAATCATGTAGATCACTATACTGGTATTGAAAGTATTAGTCCCGAAAAGCGGCAAAATTTGTTGCCGGTAACGATACCGAAGTGCACAAATTACGTTAACGATCGCGCATTGGGGTTTGGTGGACGTTAAACATCGCACGTCGTTGTGGGAGCTTCTGTTGCGTGGAGGGTTTCGTGGACAAAAAAGATAATATTAAGTGACTGTTATTCTCGCGTGGGCTTAAAAAAAATACTCGCGGCTAAAAGTTAAAAGTTTGATGGTCAAAGTTAGAAAAAATGTGTCAATGCTCAGCTAAAAGATGTTGCGGTGGATGTGGCTGTAATGCAACTTTTAAAAACTTGGGTGGTCAAAGTTTAAAATCCTTAAAGCTAAAAGTTTGGTGGTCAAAACTTGAAATCCTAAAAGCTAAAACTTTGGTGATCAAAGTTTGGTGGTCAAATAAATTAGTAAAAAAGCTAGTGGCCAAAGTGCAATTATAATAAAACACTAAATTATAAAGTAAATATAGAATATTAAAATATTATTGGTGGCGGCTCATTTTAGTGAACGACACTATTAAAGTGTCGTTTAATTAATATAGATAGAATTGGTTTTATTCAGAAAAAATTTATTTATAGGACCATAATGGATTCACACATTAATCTATATCTATACTATTTTATAAAACATTTTATAAGGGCCTCTTAATTTTTAAGTAATACAACAATAGATGCCTAAAGTATAACACATAACTAGATTATACCCCAGGAGCGTCCCGGGTTGAGAAATTTAATATGATACATCAGTTTTACATATAAAATAGACTGATGTATAACTCTAATATTAATATCTAACCTAAAACAAATTAACAATGTACAACTCCAATGGTAACACCTAACCTAAAAGAATGTAGAACTTTAATATAACTTTAATATTAACACCTATCCTAAATACTAAACAAATGTACAACTCTAACATACTAATATTGATACCTAACTTAAAACAACATATAACTCTATTAACCTATTCGGCTCTGGTTGAATTTTTTTTTTTTTCATATTTACTGATTTAAACATAATTAGTGACTTGTCTATACATGATTAATGATTTACCTGAACACTTTGTGTTTTTTTCCTGTATGAACAAAACCCCACAAAAAAATTTCTCCGTTTTTTATATAGCACTATGGCACTCGTTGGAAAGATAATAAAATGCTCGTTAATTTGGTGTAATTTTTTTCTTTAAAAAATCTCGTATATTAAAAATATTAACGTTTAAAAATTATGGGAGGAAACATGAGAGTGAAAAATCCAATTTTGTTTTTAAATTATTTTTTCCTAAAATATCTCAATGCCACATGAGATGACACATGGCACACTCAATGAAGAGAATGCCTTTTTGAATGTCATGTCATTAAAATGGCTTTGGTTTATTATATGTATAGATGTGTGCAGTAACTATTTTTTAAGGGTATTTATGTCTTTTTAAACATAACTTGCACATATACCCCTTATTAGTTACAGTTTCCCCTCTTATCTATCTATATGATATAATAGTTTTATACAATACTTACATATTTGCCCTATCAACTTTACTCAATTTATGTTTATTTAAATAGTAATTACACTTTTGCACCTTTATTTTAACCAACCACCCCTACGATTTATAAACGTTCATAACTTTTATAAGCGTTCATAACTTTTTCAGACGTTAATATTTTCTTAATATTATTACACCGTATAAAAGAGAATTTTTTTTCTCTTTAATTTGAGTATAGTATTCCTATAGTTTTTTAATTTTCAAAATATTATATGTTTGGGTTAAGCAAAAACCGAAACGAAAACAAAGGAGAAAAATGAAAACGAACTTAAATCATCTAAACTTTATTATAATACGTTTCCCAGTGATCTCTTAAAATTCAAGTTTTACAAGTATATTGATTGTAGTACAAAACACAATGCAGATACTAACTATTTTTTACGGCAAACATGTCTTTTAAAAAATATACTTACACATATGTCCCCCATCTGTACTCAATTTTGGTTTTCTAAATAGTAATTACACTTTAACACCCTTAATTTAACCAACTCCTCATGATTTTTAAACGTCCATAACTTTTTCGTGCGTGAATATTTTCTTAATATTCTTGCACCATATAAACGAGCATTTTATTCTTTTTAATTTGAGTATAGTATTGGTATAGTTTTTTATATAAAAAATGATATGATAGGTTTAAGTAATAGCTGAAACGAAAACAAACTGAATTAGACGAAAAATAATAGTTACATGTTTTTCTTGTTTTAAGGAAACTACCCCCACGATTTTTTAAACGGTTATAATTTTTTCATACGTTAATTTTTTTTTCACATCATAGAATGGGACCCAAAAAAGATGGGGCATTAAGCCCATGCTTTAGTAGACTTATACTTTGGCCAAAGTTTAGTTGTGGTTATTAACAAAATTAACTTAACCGGACTGAAAAGCGACAATCTAATCAAATAAACCGAACCAATAACCCAATCGCCTAATAAGATTATTTAACCGTTGACTTTGGCTTTGGTTGAGGCTAATAACTGAATTGAACCGAATAATGCACTACCTATAAAAGTAGTTGTGTTCCCCACGGCATCGCACGGGCACGCTACTAGTACTAGTAAAAAGGGTTGTTATATGACTTGCAGCTCACTAAAATTGGGCTAGAAAACATCTTGTTCGAAATCGGCTCGTTTTAAGCAAGTCGAGTTTTAGCCAAAGTAAACTCGCTTGTTGGCTCTCTTAACTAAGCTTAAATTTTAGTTTTATAAACTATAACTCAAATAGCCATCAGTCTTAATCTTTCTAATCCCAAGTTTTACATCAATTCGAGCTTGTTGGTTCCTCCTTTTAATTCAGTATTGAATCATTTTATAAATACGGTAGAAATAACGTACAACGAACCTTAACGTGAGAAGCGTAGGAAGCAATCTCAGTCATTAGATTAACAAGATGGCTGGATGCAGATTAAAAACCCTAATCATACTTGGGTCAAACTAACCAAGGGTAAATTAGGAAAACCCGTCAAAAAAAATTTAAAATCGTAACAATAAAAATCAATTTAAACAAAATTTTTCAACAATTGAAGTCGGTTAAACCAATCTGAGTGATTACACAATCAAAATAACAAAAAACATTCGATTACAATGAACGAAAACGAAAAGAATTATAAAAACAGATATTTACTGGAACGATTTAATCATACGAAAAAACATACAATTATGAATAAACACTTGTAATAGTTGTCAAATACTTTCGATTTTGTTTCAATAAGTATGATGAAACATAAAAATTAGGTAAAAAAAAGTTGAAGACGAAGAAGATGAAGTTGGTGAAAACAGATCCTTTGAAACGCACTAACAAAATTTAAACGCACTCATTGTACAAAATTTAAACGCACTCTTTAAAAACTTTGGAAGCACTCATTGAAAATTTAGAAGCACTCATTAAAAAGTTTGGAAGCACTCATTGAAAATTTAGAAGCACTCATTAAAAAGTTTGAAAGCACTCATTGAAAATTTGGAAGCACTCATTGAAATTTTGAACGCACTCATTAAAAAGTTTGGAAACACTCATTGAAAATTTAGAAGCACTCATTAAATAGTTTGGAAACACTCATTGAAAATTTAGAAGCACTCATTAAAAAGTTTGGAAGCACTCATTGAAAATTTGGAGGCACTCATTGTACAAAACAAACGCACATTACAAAAATAAACTTCTTTTGTATATTTCTTTAAACGCACCTTCAACAATTTGAAAGCACCTTTAACAAAATCAAAACGCAACTTTTACAAAATTTTAAATGCACGTGTCCAATCTTCACAATTTGGACGCACTTTAAATTACTTTTGCCAATGTCTGACGCACATGTTCTCCATTAAGCTTTCACATTATATACTATATATTAATTAAGACTAAGATGAATAGTATAGACAGTAAGGGTTAAGTAAAAAGTGAATCATAGATTTCACTTTTTGTTACTGGTACACACGTATACATGATGGCCTCTCCATCTGTCTATGAGCTGTCTTTGCCTTCTCTTCCCAGAGACACACATGTTGATTCTTTTGATATACATTGTTGGAGAGAGAGTGATAGAGAGACAAAGACAGAGAAAATGCGGACATGGGTGGTTGGGGTTTGCCATTTCTGACGGCCGTAGCCCTGGTTTTTGGTCGATCGCATCCTCTGCTGTCACTTGGATCTTACCTTCAAAATCATATCTCAGTATGTTCCACCCATTGGAGAATCAAATAATAAGTTTGCTCAATCATTTACACACTTACCTTCTGTGGTTTCTTAATTTGAATTTTTAATTTTAGTTAGGGTTCTTATTAATTGAAGCAAAAGGTTAATATTAATCATTGTATTGTTTTTTGATAAATGATTAGAGTTCTATATTTATTGGTTTCGTTGAATCAAAAACTTATTTTGTTGCTTCTTTTCTACAAATATAGAGATAATAGTTACCGAGCTTGAAACATAATGGTAGCTGATGATACATGCTTCAATTCAGAACAACATATATGTCTAACTTTAGGCTATTTTGGGCTTCTATCTGGTAAGTCTCTTTATACATTTACACACACACACACACATATATCCTTTATGCTTCTGTAATTTTTCAACTCTAAGATTTTGTTAATCCACTTCTACTGGTGGCCTCATAATGGATCTAGCCACATCAAGCCTCTGCGGTTAGGCAATTTGCTGGCGCCTAGGGTTCAGTCAGAGTTTTCGCATCGATTGAGGTAAGTTCCGATCTTTGGGTTCGTTTTTCATGTTATATACCTCGTTCTCTGACAAACCTTGCCATGTCTCTGAAAGCAGCACCGGTCAATGATGAGTAGGGCTGCAAACGAACTGAACTTTCAGCGAACAATTCATAAACCTTTCGAAGGTAAGTTCGTTTATGCTCGTTCGTTTAATAAATGAACGAACACGAATGAACATGAACAGAGGTCTCGTTCGTTTGTTTATGTTCGTGAACGTGTTCATTTATGTTCGTTTGTGTTCGATATTTTACTAAGATTTTAATTTTTATACTTTTTATATTCTTTTATTTTTATTTATTTTACCCAATAAATAATATATATGAAGTAAATATATGACTATATGGGATCTATAAACCTACTTTTTGTATCCAAGCTCGTTATATGTTTCCACATTCCAGCGTTGATGCGCTCCACCTCCAACGCCCTTCTCCAATACTAAGTATGTTTGGACAATTAGGTTATATTTTGGGTGGATCTAGTTGTCTCAATGTATGTGAATTCAATGTTATTCAAAAGTTAATATATGTCTGTTTGTGTTTGTTTCCGTTTATTGTCACACCCTCAAATTTCCACCTGCGGAGTTCTACCGCGAGGCGTGTGACACACCAGGATCCAAAGTCAACGGTCACAATAAACGACGTCTAAATGTAAAAATATACGTAAACAAAAACCATGCATAAGTTTAAAAACCAACATTCAAACAGTGCGGAAGCATTTAAAGTTTACAAACGGCATGCAGAAATAAAACATAAGTTTAAGAGTTCAACATGCAGATGAGACCCTAGACGCAAGACGACCCCAGTGCGACCTCGTGCGCCTATCCGACAGCTGCTACCTTAGCGACCTGAGACAACATGCTAAAAGAGTCAACATATAATGCTGGTGAGTTCACAGGTTTTAATTAAACGTTTAAAGTGATCCTTCGAAAACCGTTACCATCACAGTTACTACTATGCTTTATGAGAACGCTAGCTAGGCGCAGAATGAGATACTCATACGGGTGAAACCATTACTGACTGAGCCGAGTGTTACCCTTAGTTTCCTATGGGCTACCGTCATCGCCGGTAGACCTTGTTTTGTTAGAGACAATATGCACCCGCCCGGCCTCCAGCCGTCGAGTGGGGTTTGTCAGTTCCCAATAGCGCTATCCATATTTCCCCGCCATATACCCATGTTAGTGGTTTCAAGGGATTTTCGATGAACCGTATAGTAAGATAAGTAAGCCATAGTATAACGTGATAAAGAGTCATGAGCCATAAGAGTTTAACAAGTCGTAAGTCATAAAAGAGTTTGTAAGCATGTTTCTCACCCCGAAAGCAAAAACTGTAAAATGTGGGGCCGTGAACTCACCTTAGATAGCGTTCCTCAAATATGTGTAAAGATGTTTAGCCCTTGACAATCCCTCTACCGGAGATCTATCAAAATGTTCACATAAGTGTTCCGACTAATAACCATAAGGTTATCTAGTCCCCGATTGTCCAGATCATAACCAAGTATGTTTTAAAACGTGTTTAAATGTTCAACCGACACACTAGACCGACCCGACATCCCGTTGGTGACCCATTACCCTAACTAATCAAGTACACATAGATTACATGCAAGGTTCAAGCATAAAACACTTAGTTTGTATCAAAAATCTCATTTCTGTTAACATAGGGTCGAATGTAGTGGTAAGTGGTCGAAGGTGACTTGAATTGGTCGAATGTGGGTTCAAACTTCCACCTTCGCCCCTTTTTCTTCCACCTTCGCCCACTTGTGGTTCATTCGCCCCTCAAGTTTCCAGGTTCGACCCCTGGAACCCACCTTCGCCCATTCGACTGGCCGAAGGTGTTCCAGGTTCGACCCTGCTATGTTGTTTACTCAAAAACGCGTCCAAAAACATCCGAAAACATCACGAAACATCATGAGTTACAGCAGTCAAGCATCATTAATATATTCCTACGAAACCCTACCAATTTTACCCCAAAATCTATCCGTTTTTACAAGTTTCCTAAAATAGTAAATTATGGAGATGTCACATCATCATGCATGAAAATATTACCCAATTAGGAAACTTCTGAAATCAATCAATAATCAGCTCATCATCATCAAATCATCATGAACAAGAAACCCTTATCCTAACTCTATCATTATTATCCAAAAACAAGCCCTAAATCTAACAAAGATTCCTTTAATCGACAAAACACCATCAACAATCAATTGTAACATGTTTCAATCAGAACCCATCATTAATAACAGCCCTAGGTTGTTGCCATATCCTCTATACAACAAGAAATCATCAAACAATGCATAATATCACATTAACACATGTTAATTTGCATAAAAACTCATTGTTTATGAATAGGTTTTGGTTAGGAAAGGTTTTTATTCATAAAATAGGTTGATATCAGATCTGGACCCTTGGGGTTTAGATTAAAACAAGTCAAAATTGTTTAAAAAGGATTTGGAATGAAGAACACACCTTAGATTTTCACTTGTATTGATTTAGAGAGTTAGGTTATGAAAAACAAGCTCAAAAACTCCTTCCCCAATGATAATAGCTGATAGAGAGTGTTTGGAGGCGTTTAGGGTTTGTGAAATGGTGAAAAATGGCTAAGGATGGTATTTATACTCAGTCCAGGTTCGCCCCTTTTATGTGGTCGAATGTTGAACTTTTCCACATTCGCCCACTTTGTTTCTACGTTCGCCCATTTTTCAAGTTCCATTTCCACGTTCGCCCACTATTTCCACATTCAGGTCATCAGCACTTTTTAACACATGTTAACAGCACTTTTTAACACATGTTAACCTTTTCCCAGTTTGTCGTGTTTAACGCATTCTAACACATCTTAACACATAAGCATGCACCCATAGTCTATGTTTAGCATATTTAGGCACGTATAATCATTTGTACATCGTTTAAGCAAGTATAAGCATACAATCCACCGCACGACCCATAATCTACATATATACTTAATTAGTTCATGTAATGTCACCAACAACGGAACCCGGTACTAATGTATTCCCAAAACGACTCCCAATGATCCTCCTGATCATTGAACCCTGGACAATCCTAATCTGACCCGACTCAACTAACCCAGTTAAGTTTGTTTATAAACCTTTCTCGCTAAGGTAGACTTAGATGTTACTATTATGTTTAAGCCGAACATGCCGGGTGTCACATCATCCCCACGTTGAAAGAATTTTCGTCCCGAAAATTTCCCGAAGTCGAGGAGGGAAAACAAATAAAAAGAAAAATTTTCCGGGTCGTCACATCATCCCCCTGTTGAAAGGAATCTCGTCCCGAGATTCTTTCGGTTTCAACAGTAATGAGTGTCGACCTCTGTGCCCACGTAACGTTTCCCCAAAATACAACAAGTGAAGGTCATGAATCAAACGTGCCAGTAACAACCGGGAAACCACTTTCCCCAAATGCGAGTATGAGACAAGAGACCCCCGATGAAAGCCTACTGGAGACTACTATGATCGGTATAACTAACCCACCGGTACCGTCCAAGTAGCATCCCCAAAGGACCCTCATCGACCCAAAGAATGAGAAACAGTGACCAAACCACAAAGAAAACACCCGAAAGCACGAACGCACAACAATGCGGATAAAAGTGTAACCAAAGCGTAACAAGAGATAAGAGAGAATACGTACGGGTAACAGTGTCTGGGTCCACCTGGTTCTCCCTAGCACCGATCACATAAGCATGAGCACGAGTAAGCCGGCCACCGCCTTCATTGTCTCCATCCTTCCCTGCAGTCCCTGTGCCCCCTTGATTCAACTTGGGACAGCTTCGCTTGAAGTGCCCCGCTTCTCCACAATGATAGCAACCCTGATTCCCCTGTGGAGCAGGGGTAGTAATAGCAGTAGTCTGAGTCGTCCTGGAAAGGTTGACCCTGCAATCCTTGGCATGATGCCCCGGTTTCTGACAACGCTCACAGCGAAAACTCTCACAAGTACCATAGTGATGAAACCCACAACGTCCACACTTAGGGCTTTTCCCAGCATAGCCCCCCTGTTTCTGGTCCGATGCTGACCCAGAAGCTTCAGTCTTCTTCGCTGCCGGTTGTCGCTGAGTCCCCGATGAACCCTTATCCACGCTTTCCCACTTCCTCTTGTTCTCAGCCGGCGCCTTCACAGAAGAGCCCCTAGGAGGCAAGACACCCTCAGAAATCTTCAAGTTGGTCATCTTAGTAGCTGACCGCACAGCCTCTGTCATAGTAGTAGGATCCCTAGCAGACACCAATCCCGCAATCTCTGGCACCAAACCCGCAAGATACTGCTCTATCCTCCTATACTCTGGTGTAGACAAACCTGGACACATCACTGCTAGCTCGTTGTGCCTGATCGTGTACTCCTCGATCTCAGAACCAATCATCTTAAGATTCCCATATTCCTGTTCCAACCTCTTAATCTCCTCACGCGGGCAATACTCATCCTTCAACCTACGTACAAAATCCGCCCAAGGCATGGCGTTGGCCTCCCCAAGACCAAGTGTCTGTGTGACGCAGTTCCACCACGTCAAGGCGGCTCCTACAAAAGTCCCCGAAGCAAACTTCACCCAATCCACCGCTGGAGTCTCACATAAAGCGAACACCGACTCCGTCTTCTCCAACCACCGAAGTAACTCCACAGCCCCCTCTGTACCCTGGAAGCTGAGAGGCTGACAATCCTTAAACCGCTTGTAGGCGACACCTGCCTGAACCGGAGGAGCAGCAGCACCCATGAAAGTCTGCTGGGCCGCCTGAAAAGCAGCTAGTGCAACGCCCAACTGTTGCTGCATCATCTCATTGAGCTCCTCGTGCGTCATAGTGATGTTACCACCACCTCTACCCCCACCACGGCGTCCACCTCCGCCACCACGGCGTCCACCTGCACGTCCACCAGCGCGACCAGACATGTTCTGCCAGAACATGAGACGAGACACTCAGTACCACTGACAAACCAAGCTACAAGTGACCAAACGAACTCAGGATGCGGTTCCAGCATGACCATTAGTCCGAACACAAAGTCCACCAAGATTTTCATGCATTTCGATTTATGATTTCGTGTGCACCCGAAATAACAAATCGCTCTACATGGTCCCCTAGGCGTGCTCCGAGCTAGAACTTCAAGTCACCCGATAACCACATCTCAGAATGATACAACTAACTCAAAAGGGTCAATAAATAGGTCCCCTCGGCTGTAACCCGAAGAAGAAAATAAAGTGAAGCTAGAAATAACCAAGGATAAGGTAGGTAATGTAACACTGTGTGGTAAGGAGACCGACACCCCGACAAGGTTAGTATGTTTGCCCAAAAGACACGACTCAAATGTATGTGACCGTCTAGTGTGTGTGACTCGGCTATAGTCTAGACTCTACATGCAGTCCTAGTTCACTATAACCATTGGCTCTGATACCAATCTGTCACACCCTCAAATTTCCACCTGCGGAGTTCTACCGCGAGGCGTGTGACACACCAGGATCCAAAGTCAACGGTCACAATAAACGACGTCTAAATGTAAAAATATACGTAAACAAAAACCATGCATAAGTTTAAAAACCAACATTCAAACAGTGCGGAAGCATTTAAAGTTTACAAACGTCATGCAGAAATAAAACATAAGTTTAAGAGTTCAACATGCAGATGAGACCCTAGACGCAAGACGACCCCAGTGCGACCTCGTGCGCCTATCCGACAGCTGCTACCTTAGCGACCTGAGACAACATGCTAAAAGAGTCAACATATAATGCTGGTGAGTTCACAGGTTTTAATTAAACGTTTAAAGTGATCCTTCGAAAACCGTTACCATCACAGTTACTACTATGCTTTATGAGAACGCTAGCTAGGCGCAGAATGAGATACTCATACGGGTGAAACCATTACTGACTGAGCCGAGTGTTACCCTTAGTTTCCTATGGGCTACCGTCATCGCCGGTAGACCTTGTTTTGTTAGAGACAATATGCACCCGCCCGGCCTCCAGCCGTCGAGTGGGGTTTGTCAGTTCCCAATAGCGCTATCCATATTTCCCCGCCATATACCCATGTTAGTGGTTTCAAGGGATTTTCGATGAACCGTATAGTAAGATAAGTAAGCCATAGTATAACGTGATAAAGAGTCATCAGCCATAAGAGTTTAACAAGTCGTAAGTCATAAAAGAGTTTGTAAGCATGTTTCTCACCCCGAAAGCAAAAACTGTAAAATGTGGGGCCGTGAACTCACCTTAGATAGCGTTCCTCAAATATGTGTAAAGATGTTTAGCCCTTGACAATCCCTCTACCGGAGATCTATCAAAATGTTCACATAAGTGTTCCGACTAATAACCATAAGGTTATCTAGTCCCCGATTGTCCAGATCATAACCAAGTATGTTTTAAAACGTGTTTAAATGTTCAACCGACACACTAGACCGACCCGACATCCCGTTGGTGACCCATTACCCTAACTAATCAAGTACACATAGATTACATGCAAGGTTCAAGCATAAAACACTTAGTTTGTATCAAAAATCTCATTTCTGTTAACATAGGGTCGAATGTAGTGGTAAGTGGTCGAAGGTGACTTGAATTGGTCGAATGTGGGTTCAAACTTCCACCTTCGCCCCTTTTTCTTCCACCTTTGCCCACTTGTGGTTCATTCGCCCCTCAAGTTTCCAGGTTCGACCCCTGGAACCCACCTTCGCCCATTCGACTGGCCGAAGGTGTTCCAGGTTCGACCCTGCTGTGTTGTTTACTCAAAAACGCGTCCAAAAACATCCGAAAACATCACGAAACATCATGAGTTACAGCAGTCAAGCATCATTAATATATTCCTACGAAACCCTACCAATTTTACCCCAAAATCTATCCGTTTTTACAAGTTTCCTAAAATAGTAAATTATGGAGATGTCACATCATCATGCATGAAAATATTACCCAATTAGGAAACTTCTGAAATCAATCAATAATCAGCTCATCATCATCAAATCATCATGAACAAGAAACCCTTATCCTAACTCTATCATTATTATCCAAAAACAAGCCCTAAATCTAACAAAGATTCCTTTAATCGACAAAACACCATCAACAATCAATTGTAACATGTTTCAATCAAAACCCATCATTAATAACAGCCCTAGGTTGTTGCCATATCCTCTATACAACAAGAAATCATCAAACAATGCATAATATCACATTAACACATGTTAATTTGCATAAAAACTCATTGTTTATGAATAGGTTTTGGTTAGGAAAGGTTTTTATTCATAAAATAGGTTGATATCAGATCTGGACCCTTGGGGTTTAGATTAAAACAAGTCAAAATTGTTTAAAAAGGATTTGGAATGAAGAACACACCTTAGATTTTCACTTGTATTGATTTAGAGAGTTAGGTTATGAAAAACAAGCTCAAAAACTCCTTCCCCAATGATAATAGCTGATAGAGAGTGTTTGGAGGCGTTTAGGGTTTGTGAAATGGTGAAAAATGGCTAAGGATGGTATTTATACCCAGTCCAGGTTCGCCCCTTTTATGTGGTCGAATGTGGAACTTTTCCACATTCGCCCATTTGTAATGGTCGAATGTGGAACTTTTCCACATTCGCCCACTTTGTTTCTACGTTCGCCCATTTTTCAAGTTCCATTTCCACGTTCGCCCACTATTTCCACATTCAGGTCATCAGCACTTTTTAACACATGTTAACAGCACTTTTTAACACATGTTAACCTTTTCCCAGTTTGTCGTGTTTAACGCATTCTAACACATCTTAACACATAAGCATGCACCCATAGTCTATGTTTAGCATATTTAGGCACGTATAATCATTTGTACATCGTTTAAGCAAGTATAAGCATACAATCCACCGCACGACCCATAATCTACATATATACTTAATTAGTTCATGTAATGTCACCAACAACGGAACCCGGTACTAATGTATTCCCAAAACGACTCCCAATGATCCTCCTGATCATTGAACCCTGGACAATCCTAATCTGACCCGACTCAACTAACCCAGTTAAGTTTGTTTATAAACCTTTCTCGCTAAGGTAGACTTAGATGTTACTATTATGTTTAAGCCGAACATGCCGGGTGTCACATTTATCAACACTTCTTTATGTTCATTTGTGTTCATGAATACTTGTTTGTGTTCATTAATATCCATTTGTGTTCATGTGCGTTCATGAACAAAATTAACAAACGAACCCGGACATGAGTGTTTTCTTAACAAACGAACACGAACATGAGTGTTTTCTTAACAAACGAACATGAACAAAAAATTTCGTTCGGTAAGTGTTCATGAACTGTTCGCGAACACATAATTTTCTTAACAAACGAACACGAACAAGGCCTTGTTGCTGTTCGTTCAGCTCGTTTGCAGCCCTAATGATGAGGATGTATATGCCGTTGAACGTGTTGTTGCCGCGACTTTGGTGTCCTCGCCGTCGTCGTCGAAAACATCACTGCTGAGTAAGTTTCAGTTTGCCTTTGTCTAAGTTTCATTTTCAATGACTGGATTTTGATGTATATGTCAAATTTCCATGGTTTCATTATTTTGGGGTTGTTAGGTCTCTAATGGTGATATGGATTATCTACACATTTGTTAAAAGAATATGTTTTTTATGGTAAATACTCTGAACGTGTAGGTGCTGGAGCACCGGTGTACCTCGCAACCACCGTAGAATACCTCGCCTATGATGTAAGTCACTAACATTATATGCATTGAAAATTAATTAATCGATGTTGAACTTTGTCTATATATTTGGAATTTGCTTTGAATTTAAATATGAGATGAATGCATTGTTGTCATATAAATTTGATTACTATGTTTTGGAGTTGCGGTTTGGTATTATTTGATAAATTTTACTATAAACTCAAAATTGTGTTTCATATAAATTTGTTTAGTCTGTTTGAAGTTGTGGTTCAGTATCTAGTTGTCTCAATGTATGTGAATTCGATGTTATTCAAAAGTTAATATATGTCTGTTTGTGTTTGTTTTCGTTCATCAACACTTCTTTATGTTCATTTGTGTTCATGAATACTTGTTTGTGTTCATTAATATCCATTTGTGTTCATGTGCGTTCATGAACAAAATTAACAAACGAACACGAACATGAGTGTTTTCTTAACAAACGAACACGAACATGAGTGTTTTCTTAACAAACGAACATGAACAAAAAATTTCGTTCCGTAAGTGTTCATGAACTGTTCGCGAACACATAATTTTCTTAACAAACGAACACGAACAAGGCCTTGTTGCTGTTCGTTCAGCTCGTTTGCAGCCCTAATGATGAGGATGTATATGCCGTTGAACGTGTTGTTGCCGCGACTTTGGTGTCCTCGCCGTCGTCGTCGAAAACATCACTGCTGAGTAAGTTTCAGTTTGCCTTTGTCTAAGTTTCATTTTCAATGACTGGATTTTGATGTATATGTCAAATTTCCATGGTTTCATTATTTTGGGGTTGTTAGGTCTCTAATGGTGATATGGATTATCTACACATTTGTTAAAAGAATATGTTTTTTATGGTAAATACTCTGAACGTGTAGGTGCTGGAGCACCGGTGTACCTCGCAACCACCGTAGAATACCTCGCCTATGATGTAAGTCACTAACATTATATGCATTGAAAATTAATTAATCGATGTTGAACTTTGTCTATATATTTGGAATTTGCTTTGAATTTAAATATGAGATGAATGCATTGTTGTCATATAAATTTGATTACTATGTTTTGGAGTTGCGGTTTGGTATTATTTGATAAATTTTACTATAAACTCAAAATTGTGTTTCATATAAATTTGTTTAGTCTGTTTGAAGTTGTGGTTCAGTATCTAGTTGTCTCAATGTATGTGAATTCGATGTTATTCAAAAGTTAATATATGTCTGTTTGTGTTTGTTTCCGTTCATCAACACTTCTTTATGTTCATTTGTGTTCATGAATACTTGTTTGTGTTCATTAATATCCATTTGTGTTCATGTGCGTTCATGAACAAAATTAACAAACGAACACGAACATGAGTGTTTTCTTAACAAACGAACACGAACATGAGTGTTTTCTTAACAAACGAACATGAACAAAAAATTTCGTTCGGTAAGTGTTCATGAACTGTTCGCGAACACATAATTTTCTTAACAAACGAACACGAACAAGGCCTTGTTGCTGTTCGTTCAGCTCGTTTGCAGCCCTAATGATGAGGATGTATATGCCGTTGAACGTGTTGTTGCCGCGACTTTGGTGTCCTCGCCGTCGTCGTCGAAAACATCACTGCTGAGTAAGTTTCAGTTTGCCTTTGTCTAAGTTTCATTTTCAATGACTGGATTTTGATGTATATGTCAAATTTCCATGGTTTCATTATTTTGGGGTTGTTAGGTCTCTAATGGTGATATGGATTATCTACACATTTGTTAAAAGAATATGTTTTTTATGGTAAATACTCTGAACGTGTAGGTGCTGGAGCACCGGTGTACCTCGCAACCACCGTAGAATACCTCGCCTATGATGTAAGTCACTAACATTATATGCATTGAAAATTAATTAATCGATGTTGAACTTTGTCTATATATTTGGAATTTGCTTTGAATTTAAATATGAGATGAATGCATTGTTGTCATATAAATTTGATTACTATGTTTTGGAGTTGCGGTTTGGTATTATTTGATAAATTTTACTATAAACTCAAAATTGTGTTTCATATAAATTTGTTTAGTCTGTTTGAAGTTGTGGTTCAGTATCTAGTTGTCTCAATGTATGTGAATTCGATGTTATTCAAAAGTTAATATATGTCTGTTTGTGTTTGTTTCCGTTCATCAACACTTCTTTATGTTCATTTGTGTTCATGAATACTTGTTTGTGTTCATTAATATCCATTTGTGTTCATGTGCGTTCATGAACAAAATTAACAAACGAACACGAACATGAGTGTTTTCTTAACAAACGAACACGAACATGAGTGTTTTCTTAACAAACGAACATGAACAAAAAATTTCGTTCGGTAAGTGTTCATGAACTGTTCGCGAACACATAATTTTCTTAACAAACGAACACGAACAAGGCCTTGTTGCTGTTCGTTCAGCTCGTTTGCAGCCCTAATGATGAGGATGTATATGCCGTTGAACGTGTTGTTGCCGCGACTTTGGTGTCCTCGCCGTCGTCGTCGAAAACATCACTGCTGAGTAAGTTTCAGTTTGCCTTTGTCTAAGTTTCATTTTCAATGACTGGATTTTGATGTATATGTCAAATTTCCATGGTTTCATTATTTTGGGGTTGTTAGGTCTCTAATGGTGATATGGATTATCTACACATTTGTTAAAAGAATATGTTTTTTATGGTAAATACTCTGAACGTGTAGGTGCTGGAGCACCGGTGTACCTCGCAACCACCGTAGAATACCTCGCCTATGATGTAAGTCACTAACATTATATGCATTGAAAATTAATTAATCGATGTTGAACTTTGTCTATATATTTGGAATTTGCTTTGAATTTAAATATGAGATGAATGCATTGTTGTCATATAAATTTGATTACTATGTTTTGGAGTTGCGGTTTGGTATTATTTGATAAATTTTACTATAAACTCAAAATTGTGTTTCATATAAATTTGTTTAGTCTGTTTGAAGTTGTGGTTCAGTATCTAGTTGTCTCAATGTATGTGAATTCGATGTTATTCAAAAGTTAATATATGTCTGTTTGTGTTTGTTTCCGTTCATCAACACTTCTTTATGTTCATTTGTGTTCATGAATACTTGTTTGTGTTCATTAATATCCATTTGTGTTCATGTGCGTTCATGAACAAAATTAACAAACGAACACGAACATGAGTGTTTTCTTAACAAACGAACACGAACATGAGTGTTTTCTTAACAAACGAACATGAACAAAAAATTTCGTTCGGTAAGTGTTCATGAACTGTTCGCGAACACATAATTTTCTTAACAAACGAACACGAACAAGGCCTTGTTGCTGTTCGTTCAGCTCGTTTGCAGCCCTAATGATGAGGATGTATATGCCGTTGAACGTGTTGTTGCCGCGACTTTGGTGTCCTCGCCGTCGTCGTCGAAAACATCACTGCTGAGTAAGTTTCAGTTTGCCTTTGTCTAAGTTTCATTTTCAATGACTGGATTTTGATGTATATGTCAAATTTCCATGGTTTCATTATTTTGGGGTTGTTAGGTCTCTAATGGTGATATGGATTATCTACACATTTGTTAAAAGAATATGTTTTTTATGGTAAATACTCTGAACGTGTAGGTGCTGGAGCACCGGTGTACCTCGCAACCACCGTAGAATACCTCGCCTATGATGTAAGTCACTAACATTATATGCATTGAAAATTAATTAATCGATGTTGAACTTTGTATATATATATTTGGAATTTGCTTTGAATTTAAATATGAGATGAATGAATTGTTGTCATATAAATTTGATTACTATGTTTTGGAGTTGCGGTTTGGTATTATTTGATAAATTTTACTATAAACTCAAAATTGTGTTTCATATAAATTTGTTTAGTCTGTTTGAAGTTGTGGTTCAGTATCTAGTTGTCTCAATGTATGTGAATTCGATGTTATTCAAAAGTTAATATATGTCTGTTTGTGTTTGTTTCCGTTCATCAACACTTCTTTATGTTCATTTGTGTTCATGAATACTTGTTTGTGTTCATTAATATCCATTTGTGTTCATGTGCGTTCATGAACAAAATTAACTAACGAACACGAACATGAGTGTTTTCTTAACAAACGAACACGAACATGAGTGTTTTCTTAACAAACGAACATGAACAAAAAATTTCGTTCGGTAAGTGTTCATGAACTGTTCGCGAACACATAATTTTCTTAACAAACGAACACGAACAAGGCCTTGTTGCTGTTCGTTCAGCTCGTTTGCAGCCCTAATGATGAGGATGTATATGCCGTTGAACGTGTTGTTGCCGCGACTTTGGTGTCCTCGCCGTCGTCGTCGAAAACATCACTGCTGAGTAAGTTTCAGTTTGCCTTTGTCTAAGTTTCATTTTCAATGACTGGATTTTGATGTATATGTCAAATTTCCATGGTTTCATTATTTTGGGGTTGTTAGGTCTCTAATGGTGATATGGATTATCTACACATTTGTTAAAAGAATATGTTTTTTATGGTAAATACTCTGAACGTGTAGGTGCTGGAGCACCGGTGTACCTCGCAACCACCGTAGAATACCTCGCCTATGATGTAAGTCACTAACATTATATGCATTGAAAATTAATTAATCGATGTTGAACTTTGTATATATATATTTGGAATTTGCTTTGAATTTAAATATGAGATGAATGAATTGTTGTCATATAAATTTGATTACTATGTTTTGGAGTTGCGGTTTGGTATTATTTGATAAATTTTACTATAAACTCAAAATTGTGTTTCATATAAATTTGTTTAGTCTGTTTGAAGTTGTGGTTCAGTATCTAGTTGTCTCAATGTATGTGAATTCGATGTTATTCAAAAGTTAATATATGTCTGTTTGTGTTTGTTTCCGTTCATCAACACTTCTTTATGTTCATTTGTGTTCATGAATACTTGTTTGTGTTCATTAATATCCATTTGTGTTCATGTGCGTTCATGAACAAAATTAACAAACGAACACGAACATGAGTGTTTTCTTAACAAACGAACACGAACATGAGTGTTTTCTTAACAAACGAACATGAACAAAAAATTTCGTTCGGTAAGTGTTCATGAACTGTTCGCGAACACATAATTTTCTTAACAAACGAACACGAACAAGGCCTTGTTGCTGTTCGTTCAGCTCGTTTGCAGCCCTAATGATGAGGATGTATATGCCGTTGAACGTGTTGTTGCCGCGACTTTGGTGTCCTCGCCGTCGTCGTCGAAAACATCACTGCTGAGTAAGTTTCAGTTTGCCTTTGTCTAAGTTTCATTTTCAATGACTGGATTTTGATGTATATGTCAAATTTCCATGGTTTCATTATTTTGGGGTTGTTAGGTCTCTAATGGTGATATGGATTATCTACACATTTGTTAAAAGAATATGTTTTTTATGGTAAATACTCTGAACGTGTAGGTGCTGGAGCACCGGTGTACCTCGCAACCACCGTAGAATACCTCGCCTATGATGTAAGTCACTAACATTATATGCATTGAAAATTAATTAATCGATGTTGAACTTTGTCTATATATTTGGAATTTGCTTTGAATTTAAATATGAGATGAATGCATTGTTGTCATATAAATTTGATTACTATGTTTTGGAGTTGCGGTTTGGTATTATTTGATAAATTTTACTATAAACTCAAAATTGTGTTTCATATAAATTTGTTTAGTCTGTTTGAAGTTGTGGTTCAGTATCTAGTTGTCTCAATGTATGTGAATTCGATGTTATTCAAAAGTTAATATATGTCTGTTTGTGTTTGTTTCCGTTTATCAACACTTCTTTATGTTCATTTGTGTTCATGAATACTTGTTTGTGTTCATTAATATCCATTTGTGTTCATGTGCGTTCATGAACAAAATTAACAAACGAACACGAACATGAGTGTTTTCTTAACAAACGAACACGAACATGAGTGTTTTCTTAACAAACGAACATGAACAAAAAATTTCGTTCGGTAAGTGTTCATGAACTGTTCGCGAACACATAATTTTCTTAACAAACGAACACGAACAAGGCCTTGTTGCTGTTCGTTCAGCTCGTTTGCAGCCCTAATGATGAGGATGTATATGCCGTTGAACGTGTTGTTGCCGCGACTTTGGTGTCCTCGCCGTCGTCGTCGAAAACATCACTGCTGAGTAAGTTTCAGTTTGCCTTTGTCTAAGTTTCATTTTCAATGACTGGATTTTGATGTATATGTCAAATTTCCATG
The DNA here is from genome assembly GCA_028751855.1 of Ambrosia trifida. Lineage (NCBI taxonomy): Eukaryota > Viridiplantae > Streptophyta > Magnoliopsida > Asterales > Asteraceae > Ambrosia > Ambrosia trifida. The sequence goes on from CM054126.1 coordinate 101,709,405, forward strand.
GTTTCATTATTTTGGGGTTGTTAGGTCTCTAATGGTGATATGGATTATCTACACATTTGTTAAAAGAATATGTTTTTTATGGTAAATACTCTGAACGTGTAGGTGCTGGAGCACCGGTGTACCTCGCAACCACCGTAGAATACCTCGCCTATGATGTAAGTCACTAACATTATATGCATTGAAAATTAATTAATTGATGTTGAACTTTGTATATATATTTGGAATTTGCTTTGAATTTAAATATGAGATGAATGAATTGTTGTCATATAAATTTGATTACTATGTTTTGGAGTTGCGGTTTGGTATTATTTGATAAATTTTACTATAAACTCAAAATTGTGTTTCATATAAATTTGTTTAGTCTGTTTGAAGTTGTGGTTCAGTATCTTTTGACATGTTTGCATCATAAAAATGGAATGTAAAGACATAGAAGTTATTGGATTATATGGATGGTCGTGGCATGCGTCACCCCATACCAACCACTTTCATAGTCGGTACCTACCATACAAAACCCTATACCCTGCTCTACAATTCGTTTTTACACCCACCGTTGAAAGAGAGACGCCCTGTGGTGGTTACCGGAACCATACAACGACAACACCGTGATACGTGTTTATCTCTTATCTATATCTTCTATTGGGTATTACGTCACCGACGATGGTTATTTGACTCCATCATTGTCATCAATTGAGGTATATACATGTGATTTTGTGTATATTTTAATGGGGAAAGTTGTAGTCAAGTAGGATTTTTGTTGTCTTGAATTGATTTGTTTTAGGGATTTTAGAGTTCTTCCACTGCTCCTTTGAACTTTGATTTTTGTAAGCTTTCTTTGTTTGTATGTGAGAGTTTTGTTAGGGTATACTATGTGTGATTCTTCATATGTGGGTGTGTTGATTGCGAATAACAATTTGAGGTTTGCATCATTTCACAATTGGGTTTTCCAAACAAGAACAAGTGTCGCGTACTCGCGTTTAAGTTTCTTAAAAGGCAATTTTACCAGTCTGTGGTTCCATCAAAGTGTGCCATGGTTGCTTTTCTGGTCCGCAAACCTCATTAATAACGTTGCCAAACAAGGTCAAATATCCCTCCCAACTGAAGTACTAAGCTGAAGCATTCATGTATTAATTAAAGTTTCTAACATTTGGGGACATAAAGTGATGATCTATAGAGTTTGTATTTGGTTTACAAATTATGAGATATCTTAGTTTTGAACTTGTCAGATGCACTATGAGGTCGTACATTGTGCATGCATATTTGTGACATGGTACTAGCAGTAGTAATACAAAAAAAAATGGCAAAATGGAAAATGGTTGTAGATGAAATAGGACAAACATTGAAATTTGTTGGGACCTAGTTATTGCTAGAATCAAACTCAATTCATGATCTTTTAGGGCTTCTTTTAATAGCACTATGATGGATTGATGATTTGGAGTTGAGTTGTCTATTATTAACGTTACATGATGCGAAACAGTAATTATAATTATAATTTTGTCGAAATCGTGTTTTATGTGGTTGGCAACCTGGAATAAAAATGGAGATAGATTACAACAAGCAAATAAAGTGGTAAATATTATTCACATGCTATAATGACTATTCACTACTTTTTTTGATTATTCCCATGTGTTTGTTTTATGTCATTTCTCAACATTTCTAGCTTTATATTTTAGTTCAATTTATACCCTTTGTTCCTTGTAGATTATGTTACATATATATAAAACTCCATTTTGATGACTGATTCATATACCACTCTAGCTTGATTCCAGTCATGTTTTGATTCCAGGTCATGTTTGAGCTACAGTTTAAAGCTACCGAGATATGAAATTCTTTGATTCTTGAAATTCTACTAGTTGCTATAAAATGAAAAAAAAAAAGATTAAAAAATATCTATGGGGCTATTGTAGTAATTCCAAGTGCCAAAGATGAAAATAAAAGGTTTGGTATAGCTTTCATTTCAACATATACATGGAAACCCATAGTCAAACTACCAAGAACTCGCATTGTTGATGTGATTGTTATCTATGCTGAACTTATTTATGAAATGGTTAAACTGGTTATAAATCATAAGAGAAAAATATATAAAGAGAAAATTCATTACTTCAATATGCAAATAGGAAGAGAGTGTTCGAATGTTTTTATATATGTGTTTTTTCTTCTTAATTTATATTTGCTTTTATTGTTAGTTTAATGTGTGGATTGTCACAGAAAGGGATGTAAGACAGAAAATGTTAGGATCTGAGTTTGATTGTTTTGATTTGTTTATATAAAAGATTTGATGAACGAAGTGAATATAAATGAAAAGTGCAGTGGAATGATAAACTATAAATCAAAACAAGAGAATAATTGTTTTTAATCGAATGCTTTCATTAATTGAAAGATTACAATATTACAAGTACTCCCCCTCAGCCTGATCACTCTGTGATTGTTTGTCTGAGAGAATGTTTCGAGTGATGAATAGAACAGTACAAGCACTGTTCTATTTATAGACAAATCTAAACCACTGATAATCTCAGCCGACGTCACCTAAGACAGTGACCTCTAACAGAATAACAACATAAAACATCTGTTAAATACAAACTACTGTTACATTGTAAAACACTATAAGGTAAACTGCTGTTGGGGAAAACTCTGATGGTCTTGTATCATCTGTTGGAGCCTAAGTGCTGCTGGCTCCAACAGACCTTTAGTCTTCAGCACTTTAGTCAGTAGTTGTTCTTCATCAGACCTTTAGTCAGCAGTTGTTCTCTAGCAGTTGTTTATCTAGCAGTCCTTTGCAGCAGCAGTTGTTTCCACCAGTTGTTGAGTACAGCAGATGTTAGGGTCAATAGTCTTTTGGGAGAAGTATCTTGTAAATGTTGTTTATTTCTAAGGATCAACTGAGTAGTATATTTTGGCTTTCCAATCATCTGTTCTTCTCCAGGTTAGCAGACCCAACAATCTCCCCCTAGAATAGATGATGCCAAAACTAAGCTTTATTCTTGATCTTTATTCCTCATCAGACTTTCTCTGATTTGACCTTTGAATTGTAACTCAAAGTTCAACGAGTAGAGGTCTTCTGCATCTCTTTCAAGCTCAAGGTTAAGCAGTGTTTGGAGGTTATCTGCACACAAGCCATATGCATCATCCATGCGCTTTTGAGCTTCTCCATCTGATCTGAGCAGAGTCAATTCATGGGTGTCTTTGTTGACCTTCCATTTTAGAATTTTTGAATCAGAGGATTTGCTGAGATGCACTTTTATTCTGGATGACTTTGGTGAAGGAGGTCTCCCAATGAGTTCTTTGAGTTTTTCAGAAGTGAGATCAGAGAAATAGTGTACTTGATTGTAGAGACCCTCCTTTATAAAAGTATCAACAAACTTCTTCTGATCTTCTTCAGACATTTCTTTCTTCTTTTTGAATTGTCTTCTTGTAGCAGCAGATAGATCAGAAGTATCAAGTAGGCTGTCTAATGTAAAAGCTTGTTGAGGTCTCTTCATCAAGGGTTCATTAGAGTAGACAGGTTTTCTGGGCAAGGTAGGGTCTTTCTTCCTGTTTTCTTCCAATTTCTTGTAAGTTTCAACCAACCTCAGCTCTGACTATTTAACAACAGACCTCATATCCCCATATTTTGCAGCCACAATCTCTTGTCTCATTCTCTTGAACTTCAAGGCTCTGGTTGGATCTCTGCCTTTCCTAAAGTCATGGGCAGAGACCTTTGTTGGAGGATTCTTGGCCATGTCTTCAATTCTTATGAGTTCTTCTCTGAAAGCATGAGTGGTCCAGCCTGCAAACTGTTTCCTGTTTATTTTGTAGGACATGGTTGACAAGATTTGGTCAAGAAGTGATTCCCTAACCACCCTTTCCATGTCACTACTGAGAGGCATGGTAGACATGGAGTTGCTCAGGGTCTTAGCAAAATCTTCAATCCTTCTCAGTTTGCTAAGCTCTGCTGAATGGATGCCATGAACAGTCCTATCATATTTCCCTTTGCATTTCTCTTTGATGATAGCATCTGCCTGTTCAGTCTTGTATTTAAGATATTTGTCAATGTTTAGGGGAACAGGAAAATTTGGAAGAGATGGGAAAGATCTTTCAGATGGTTGTTCAGTATTGTAGAAGGATTGCATTTCCCCCTTGAGTAGATCAAGTTCAAGAGGATACTGAACAGCCAATGGTATAATGGTTGGTGGTGGTCTATGGGATGTGAATTGTGAAGTATGTGGTGAGAATGATGAAAGTGGAATGACTGATATAGGTGTAGATTGTGTGGTTGAAGTAGGAGGTGGTGATGTGTGTATGTTTTCATCCTGTACAACAAAGGTAGATTTTCTCTTCCTTCTGTACAAGATTTTTGGTGATGGTGGTGTTGCAGCAGTGGTTGTGTCAACATCTGTTGGAACTTTTGTAGAACCAGCAGATGTTTGAGATTTGGGTGGTAGAATGGTTGTAGGTGGTGTATTGGTGGTTGTGGTAGTAGGTTCAGTGGTTGGTTTGTTAGTTGTAGTGATAGGTTCAGATGTTGTGGTGGTATCAGTGGTTTTGGTGGCAACAGTGGTTTTAGCAGCAAGTTTGGATGGTGGTTGTCTGACATGTTTGGCAGGCATATTCTTCCTTTTAGAGGAACCCACATCTTCAACTTCTTGCTATTGTTCCTTTTTCAATTGTACCAAAAACTCTGCTTTAACTTCCTTAGTGTCAGCCCTCTTTTGCTTTTCCTCAGCAGCCTTTTTAGCCTTTTCATTAGCAGAGGTATCAACTTCCTTTGCTTTGCTGGTTTAACAGTTTCTGTAGCAGCAGAGGTTTGAACAGTTGGTTGTTGTTGTTGTGGTGCTGTGTGGGTAGACCCTGGTTTGTTGGCAGACTTTGATATTCCCTTTTGTGAGGGTAGACAACCAAAGGGATCTAGCTTTGGAAATCTATCTCTGCCATTCTCCCCCTTTTTGGCATCATCAGCAGTGAAGTCATCATCATCTTCATCTCTGAGAATTGTGGTAAGGGCAAAGCCAGTGGTCTTCAGCAAATGATCTTTGATGGCTTTAATGTCAGCTTGAGTATCTTTATACCTAGCGTCCACCATAGTTCTGATTTCAGCCATATATGTTTCATGAGTCTGATGTGCTAGTTTTCTGTGAACTATGATGATGGGGGAAACAGACTTCCATAGCTCACTAGCAATATCTTCAGTGGATGGTTGACTCTTGGTAGGAGTAGCCAATGATCCCAATATTGTCTTGATATCTGATTTGATATCAGCAATAGAGGTTTCAATGGACTGCACTCTGGCCATCAATTCTTGGTATTTTAACCCCATCACCTAAGTTAATAGGATCATCTGGATTCCTACCAGTGGTAGTTGTAACTGGTTCAATCCTAGGAGGTGAGTCCAAAGGATGAGAACTAGATGCCCCTTTTTCTTGCTTCCGGGGAGTTCAAACTGATTTTGGGGACACTATAGTGGCCTCATCAGTTGTTGCCTTCAAGGAAGTCTTAGCTATGTAACCACTGTCCTCTTGTGAGACAATGGTCTCTACATCAGTAGTGGCTGCATCACTTGAAAACTCACTTAGAGTTTCATTGAACTCTAGGGGTGTAACCTCCTCTTCTGCTTGTGGGATGGCTGATTGATTTTCCTCAGTCCTAGTCACGTGTGGAGGTATACTCTCATTGATGGGTGAAGGAGAGGAACTGGGATTGTCCTGAGTTTTATCAATTGCCTCAAACAGAGGTTGCATGGTTGGAGGGACATGTTTTGGTGAAGGTGGAGGAGTGAAAACAGAATTAGCCCTGGGAGAGGGGCTTGTGAACATATGGCCAAGTGACTCATATGTGTCATGGTGTGTTTCCCTTTGGCTTACAACATGATCCTTTTGTGAGGAGTCATGAGGAGTTTGTTCAGGTTGAGAAATATCCATCTGTTGTGAGGAAGTAACAATAGTGGTTTCTTGTTGCCTTTGTGTTGCAACAGGGTTTTCCTCTGGTATCTCATCTTCCAGAGGCCCCCTTTTGGGTTTAGTGGTGGTTTTTGTGGATGGACGTTTTCTTTTGGAGGTGGCTGGTGTGGGTTTCACAGCACTGGATGTAGTGCCATGATCACCAGGAGCAGTGGGCTCAACAACAGAGGTTTGGACAACAGTTGTTGTCTTGGTCCTCTTTGTTTGTGTTTTTGAAACTTTTGACACTTTTTATTGGGTAGTTGAACCCAGCATTCTTGTGAAAGTTTCATCAGTTAGACTCTTCATTTGAACAGACTCACCCTTTTTAAAATCTTTTTCTGGTAAAACCTTTTGAAGGATTACACTCAAAATTCTTGGGTAAATCAGAAAAGCATTATTAGACCCAGACTTTATGGCTTTCACAAATGATACTAAGTCCATAAACAGTCCCTAAGATAAATTGAAGTCAAAGTCTGACAACATAGCATATCCTAAGTACTGAATCCTCAATGGGATTTCATTGAAGGAAGTGGACTTAGCAGAGACACAGAGAAAGAGGGTATGAAAGAAAAATTTCATGACTGGTGGGAAAAACTTTTTGAAAAGAGTTGACCTAGTCATTTGTGCATCATAACCTCTTTCCTGAAACTCTATGTGAAGCTCTGCCTTAGGGAAAGTGTCGTTACCTGACAGGTCATTGAGTGAGAAGGTTGTGGATATCAGTTCAGGGGTAATGGCGATACTTATCTCTCCAATTTTTGAGATAATGGATGTAGGCTTTTTGTCTTGAAGAAGAAACTCAGCATTCAACCAAAATTCTTGGAGGGTATCAAGATAAATGGGAGCATCAGCGGTTATGATTGTCAGGTATTTGGAATTGAGGATGATGTCAATGGTGGAATGGAATGGAACGTTTTCATCTGTTTTGACCAGATATGGGAGATAATTGTGGGTGGCTTTTGTTTAAAGATCCATTGTAATGGATTTCGAGTGTGAGGATGAGTGGAATTGGAGTAAGGTTTTGAGGTTGAAGAAGGCGGTTTCAGTATTTTGAATACAATGAGATAGTGTAACGATTGTTGTGGCAAAACAGGGTTTTTATAGGCTCTGGTGAAACCGCTGATTTGGCAAAACTCTGCTTTTGGGAGCAGACGTGGCAAACATCTGATGTTCAAACATCTGGTAGCATACAGCTGTTGCCAAAGGTATGATGCAAACAGCTGTTGTCTTACCATAGTGCTGATGCTAACAGCACTTGTTTTTTTTTTGTTATAGATAGATATATGTATATATGTATATATATATATATATATATAATGAAACAGTTGTTTTATCTGATCAGAGGTTTGAAACAGATTTTTCAACCAAACTGTAACACCCCAACCGATGGCGGAAACATTGGGATGTCACGTAGTGACGATTGTTCAAAAAGCTCATGGAAACTAAAGTTTAAATAATTTATTAATCCAATTCAAAACAACCAATCCAAAAACAAACACATCGTTCAACGAAACAAACAAAATAAATGTTCAATTATTAAATCTAAAGGCTTCAACTAAGTGATCCAAAAGCTGCTAAAATCTTCACGCATCATTGTTACCTGAAACACGTTAAGTTTGGAAAATGGAGGGGTCAACCATAAAGTTGGTGAGAGTACATAAGTTTTTGTCAAAACAAAGTATAGTATCAAAAGGTGTAAGCATACAATTCTGTGTCAATATGTAACAACTAGGGCATACATGTGAAAACAAAACTACAGCAAACTGGGGCATAATCAACCCTATGTTGACAAAGTGTAAAGGTCCATCCCATAGACATGGTTCACCTAAGTTTAAGTTGCAGTTCCAATCACCCGCGCTCCCCATAAACATGGTCAACGAATCTAGGTGGGGTTGTCAATCCAATAGATCTATCATTGTTACCGTTGGCTTGATCAAAGTTAATGATTATGCAAGTATTAGTTGAGTTTACTTAGCAAGTTTAAGACACATAGCACAAAGAATCACACAAGACACATAGTTGAATTGCATAAGTTTAAAGAATAAAGTTTAACATGTTTCACCCCAAAAAGCATTGAAAAACTGTAAAAGAGTGGGGATATGTAAACTCACCTTATCAAGCAAGCAAGCAAAATCCCAAGTAAGTAATAGCGGGTAAATATTCCCAATGAAATCAACCTAGATTTAGCATTGTAAAGTCTAAGTGTCACAAGTCTAATAAGTCTAAGATTTCTAAGTCGTTCGATTAGGGTTCACTTGTTTTGGGGAAAGACGCTTAAATGTTAATGGTTTAGTTAAAATATAAAAATTAATATTTAAAACATTATAAACTTTTACATAATCTTAAAGATATAACCTTCGAAAATATATAAAAAAATATACCTTTTCTATTTATTAAAAAAAAATAAGACAATTTATTTATACAAAAGTTTATAGGATAAAATATAAAAAGTATCTCTATTTTTCTCGAAAATTTTATATCTTTGATCGATTAGGTTAGAAATAATTTTAGAAAATTTTTGGCTTTTGAATCGTTAAAAACGGAATTATTATGAATTAGTTATGAATAAAACAAGTTTATATTGTGATAATATATTAAATAACAATTAATATATATAATAATCAGCAAAAAAAATAAAAATAAATAAATGTGTTCAAATTAGGTTAAGAAAGGCTAGAACTCAGGACCTTGGAGTTGAAAACCCATGGACCAACCAACTGATCTACCTGATCAGCTAGTTGTTAACTCAGTTACAATGTTTATAAATAATCACAATCAGTTTCCTCTTTTTAAAAAAAAAATAAACACTAAAACCTGCATTTGGCATGGATCGAACCTGAGTAGGTTCTGTGTAATACCATCAGACAAACCAGCTGATCTATACGATCAGATGGTTGTTTAACTGCTTCGCATATTATTAACTTGTTCTTGTCTGTCACCATCTTCCCCAAATTAACCCAAACCAAACCCTAACCCACACGCGTTTTCAATTATCCCAGATATGAACCCGATAACAGAACTACGTATAGGGCTTTCGTTTATTTATCGATTTCGACCACTATAACACAAATTAATCGGATTAAAACGTACCAGAAGCGATGAAGGAATGAAGAACAAAGATCGCAGGTAATAGCTCGATTTCGGGCTGCTCTGCTACGATTAAGATGGTTTTATTTGTGGGTTTTGATGGTATGAACGTAGAGGGTAATAGGGAAGGGTATTTATAGGATGTTAATCGATTACAAGAACGAATTGGGATTGAAAAAGGATAGGGATAAAGGCGGTTTAAGAATTGGATTGTTTATCCATTAATCGGCCTTGAAATCACAATTAGAATGAGATTATGATTGGTTTTTACGTGTTAAACACAAATACAAAACGAATTCGTGATATGGTGATTGATTTGGCTCGATTAGATGGATTTGAATGGAGATAAGGATGATAAGGCTTAAGCTTTTATATGTTATAATCTTTTAGAAAGAAAAACAATAACAAACTGATCATCTAGATCAGCTGGATTACACTTGTGTTTGTAACACTTTGGTCTCAAGTTCAACTCTTGGGTCCAACATTTTATTATTGTTATTATTATTTTTATATATATATATATATATATATATATATATATAATGACATGTATTAACGGATTGAAATAATATAATAACGCTAACATAGCTAAAAACTTCGAGGATAAAGTTTTAATAAAATGAAATACATAGAGTCTAGTTCAATCAAAAGATAAATACGCTAAATGAATCATAAACGGAAAAATACGAGAGGTTACACAAACAGTGGTTGTTTTATCTGATCAGATGTTTGAAACAGATTTTTCAACTAACAGTGGATAGAGTGGATGAAACAGTGGTTGTTTTATCCTTAACAGATTATTAAACCAAAATGCTACTTTTAAGGATGAATTTTGATTTTTCTAAAATAATTAATGTTTTTATTTAAAACATCTTTGTTGTTTAGTCCATGTTTAGTATACCAATTCTAGAAATCAAATTTGTGAAGGTAGATATGTCTAAAGCTTTTATCAACACATCTGCCAACTGATCCTCTGTTGGAACATGGTGCAGAGAAATCAAACCTTTTTCATAGCTATCTCTGACAAAATGATGTCTGATGTCTATGTGCTTTGTGGTTGAGTGAGAAACTGGATTTTTGATGATATTTTCAGCAGCTTGACTGTCCAATATGAGTGGAGTCATTAGTGCAGTTATCCCAAAATCCAGTAATTGATTTTGAAGCCACATGAGTTAGGCTGTACAGCTTGCAGCAACAATGTATTCAGCCTCAGCTGTTGAAGTTGAAACAACTGCTTGCTTTTTGCTTTGCCAAGAGACTAAGGCATTCCTTAGAAACTAGCACCCTCCTGATGTAGACTTCCTTGTGGTGTGGTAGCCAGCAAAATCACTATCTGAAAAACCTGAAAGCTCAATGTTTCCATTAGCAGGATACCAGATACCAAGTGTGGGAGCACCTGTTAGGTATCTGAATATCCTTTTCACAGCAATAAGGTTTGACTTTCTGGGTGAAGCCTGGGATATTGCACAAACACAAGTGGCAAACATAATGTCTGGCTTAGATGCAGTTAACTACAATAAAGACCCAATCATGCATCTGTAATGTGTCTGGTCAACCAGTTTATCGTTGTCATCAATAGTGAGTAGCTTGACTGTACTCATGGGTGTACTACATGGCTTACAGTCATTCATTTCAAATCTAGTTAACAAGTTTTTCACATATGTGTTTTGATGAATGAATTTGCCATTTTGCAGCTGCTTCACTTGGAGACAAAGGAAGCACTGAAGTTCACCCATAGCACTCATTTCAAACTCTGCTGTCATGAGTTCCCTAAACTCTTCACACATTTTGTACATGTGGATCCAAAAATGATGTCATCCACATATATTTGAACAATCGTTAAATATTTCCATCTCCATTTCAAAAATAAGGTTTTATCAATTTTACCTCTTGTGAAACCAATGGATAAAAGAAAGGTGGAAAGAGTTTCATACCATGCCCTAGGTGCTTGCTTGAGTCCATACAAGGCTTTGTTAAGCTTGTAGACATAATCAAGATGGAATGTGTCTTCAAAACTAGGTGGTTGACATACATAGACCTCCTCCTTAATTTTGCCATATAGAAATGCACATTTGATGTCCATCTGATACACCTTGATGTTGTGGTTGACAGCAAAGGCTAGGAAGAGTCTGATAGCTTCTAACCTAGCTACAGGAGCAAAGGTTTCATCATAGTCTATCCCCTCTTCTTGTTTGAAGCCTTGAACCACAAGCCTGGCTTTATTCTTGACAACTATACCCCTTTCATCAGTTTTGTTTTTGAAGACCCACTTTGTGCCAATTGGACAAACATCCTTAGGCAGTGGTACAAGTTCCCATACTTGTTGTCTTTTAAACTGAAGGAGCTCTTCCTGCATGGCTTCTACCCAACTGTTGTCTTTTAGTGCCTCTTGGTACTTGACAGGTTGTGTGAGAGATAGAAAGCCTGCAAAAAGACAGATATTTGAGGATTGGCTTCTTGTGAGCACACCCTCTCTGATGTTGCCAATTATTTGATCTGGTGGATGAGCTCTTAGGTAGATTAGATCTCCCTGATATGGTGTGATGGCATTTTGTGGTGAAGGACAGAGGTTTGGTGACTTTGTTGATGTAAAATCTGTTTGCACTTCTGTAGTGCCAACAGATGTTTGAAATGAAGGTGGGGGAATGGGTCTAAGTGGTGTAAAACTGGACTGACTTTTGTCAACAGATGTTTAACTTTTGTCAACAGATGATTGAGAAGTGGATGAAAATGGTGAAGCAGTAGTTTGAGGGTAAGACTGGCCAACAGTGGCTGACTCAGCTGTGACAGAGTTTTGACAGGTGTTTTGAACAACTGCTTTCTCTGATGCAAAATAGACTTTATAGTGACTTGGAATCACAACATCTGTTCTGTAGTCTTATTATGGAGATTGTGAAATACCTGCACTGTTAGTTTTGATAGTAATATCTTCAAATTTGAATTTATCTAAATCAAACAACTCAACAGGATTTGCTGGGATTTTTAAGGATGAAAGTTCATTGAACTTTACATTCAGAGTTTCTTCTATTGTCCTGGTTCTTGTGTTAAACACTTTATAGGCCTTGGCAGTAGAAGAATATCCCAGAAAATATCCACAATCTACTTTGGCTGCAAATTTTGAGATGGAATCTTTAAGATTTAAAATGAAACATGGGCAGCCAAAGATTTTGAAAAATGAGATTAATGGTTTGATTTTGAATAAAATTTCATAAGCAGTCTTTTGATGTCTTGGGTTGATTAAAACTCTGTTTTGAACATAGCAAACAGTGTTTACAGCTTCTGCCTAGAAGGACAGTGGCAAACCAGAATCTGCTAGCATGGTTCTTGCAGCTTCAATGAGAGTTCTATTTTTCCTCTCAACCACCCCATTTTACTCTGGTGTTCTTGGGATGTTGTACTGCCTCACAATCCCTTTTGACACACAGAAATCATCCAACTCCTTATTTTTAAACTCTGTTCCATTGTCACTTCTAAAGACTTTTACTGGTAAGTCATATTGTTTTTCAACTTTGGTGACAAAGTCCTTCAAGATACCTGCAGTCTCATCCTTAGAGTGTAAAAAGTAAGTCCATGTAAACCTAGAAAAATCATCAACTATGACAAGACAGAATCTCTTTCTTCTTAATCTCATGATTTTAACTGGGCCAAACAAATCCATGTGCAACAATTGTAGACATTGACTTGTTTTGGACTCATCAATGGATTTGTAAGAGCTTTTATGTTGTTTTCCTTTTAAGCAGGAAACACAATGCTCATCACATTTTTTGATGGTAAACCTCTGACAAGGCTTTGTTTGGAGAGTGAGTTAATAGTTTGAAGGTTGGTGTGACCCAGTCTCCTATGCCATAATTCTGTCTCTTTTGTGGAGGCATCAGAAAACAGACAGACATTTGCCATATGATTATCCTTCAACATATCAACTACATACACATTGCCACTCCTATGAGCAACAATTTGTGCTTTGCTCTCAGCAATGATGGTGTCAATCTTTTCACCACTTCTGGCCCAATAATCTTACAAGTTTTCTTAGTGAAGAATGAGCCATAACCTTTGTCACTCATTTGTGATACACTAAGAAGATTAAATTTAAGATTATCAATAAGATTGACATTTTCAAACTTGAGTTTCCCAGCCTGAACAGTCCCCGAACCCAACACCTCACCTTTTGAATCATTACCAAAGGATATATCACCCCCTCCATGAGCTAAGAAGTCCAGAAGAAGGGCTCTACATCCTGTCATGTGCCTGGAGCCTCCACTATCTACATACCAAAGGCTATCTAAGCATGTAGAAGCTCCCTGCACATCAGTAATTGATTAGTTTTGGTGAGTGTCCAAAACCAAGTTGGCTTTGGATGGGTCCACAGACTTTTCAGCCTCAATCTTAGGAAGGTGATCAGTGGTTTGAACTAGTTTTTGAATCAAATTCAACAACTGTTGCTGACCATTTGCCAGTGTTTGGATGTCAACACTTGGTGCAACAGTTGTTTGATCACTTCCTGACAGATGATAGTGCCCATAGGGATTTCTGTTCACTCTTGGTTTAGAAGGCCTCTTGGGTTCTTCATAAACATGTGGTAGATTATGACAAGGTGGTTGTCCATGTCCTCTTGGGTACTTGTTTGTGGGTGGAGCATCTGTTACTTGAACATCCCTGGAAGAAGATGTTACTAACTTTTTGGTAACAGATGTTTGAACTGGAGCAAAAGTCTGTTTGGGCTTTCCTTTGGAAGTACTCACCACTTGATTTGCAAGAGTTTTAGTCTTGAATTCTTGTATTTTGACATCAAAATTTTAAGATAAAGGCACTCTTTGGTTTTGTGATTCTTTTTACCACATATTGAGCATGTGGTCTTAGAATCACACACACTTGTTCCTTTGTTGATATCATATGCTTTTAGAAGAAAACAGTTTTTAGTGACATGATTCTTCTTTTCACAGAAATCACAGAACAAGTGAACAGACTTTTCTTTCTTTTTCCCTTTTTCAGTCTTCTTTTCAACAGATGTTTGATCATCTGCTGGAAGATCTATCAAGGGAATGACCTTTGCCTGTGGTGCTTTCTAACCATCAGGGGTTTTGAATTCAACTGGTTTGAAGTTCTCAAGAGTACCACACTCATCAGACCTAGTAGGTTTAAAATTATTTTTCAAGTTCAGTGAATGATGAGGAACCTTCTGGTTTTTCAAGAACAATTTTCTTGCCATTAGGTTCAGTGATTTTAATCTCTTGACCCTTCAAATTAGTTGGTACTACCTCAACAAACTTTTGATCCCTTTTGTCAGTGTTTTCAAAAGCTGGAACAGTGGTTTCAAAACCAAAACCAGACTTCACATGACTTTTGGTTTGTTTGTTGAGGAGCATCTCAAAACCTTTACATTATTCCACCCATTTCTGACATTCAACTTGGGTGGACTCAAGCTCACTTTTGCAACTATGATATTTAGTTACCATAGTTTGGAGCTGGTCTTTGGTTATAGTTGCTTCATGTTTTAAGCTTCTTATTTCAGATTCTTTTTCAGTCAAATTTGATTTTAACTCTTTTGAAAGTTTCTCAAATTTAACTTCATCATCTAAAATTTTCTTCCTAATGTTTTCATTTACCTCTTTGATGTTAGCAAATGGTATTACACACTTGTCAGAACACAAATCTTTAAGGATTTGAGGAGATACCTTAGCAGCAGCCATCAATGCACAATCACACTTGCACTCACAATCATCAGATGCACCCCAGGGATCTGAGAGACTCACAACCTCTTCTTCAGATTTTTCACCTGCAACTACCTCATCAACAATATCATCAGTCACAACTACAGATTTAGTTACCACCCCCTCAGATTCAACTTCTTCTACCATAGCTATGAAACATAAATTTTCTGGTTCATTTTCAGCTTTGGCAACTAGTGCAAAATTTTCATCTGTCAACTCATCTGGTAGACTGCTCCAATCAACAAAGCCTTGTGTGAAGAAACTCTGTTGACTGGTCTCTGCAGGGGCAGAGGGTGGAGCAGCAGTCATTGGCACATGTCCCTGAGCAACAGATGTTTGCATATAGTGGATCTGAGGAACAGTGGTTTGGACATACTGGACAGGCACAATGTTGGTCTGTGGCCTCTGATTTGGATAGGTAATCATAGGTGTACCATGTTGACTCCTACATTCCCTAGCAAAATGACCAAGTCTATGACATTTATAACACTTAATCTTTGATTTATCCAACCCCACTTTTGACCTGCCAGTTAACCCTGGAAACCTTCTCCCAGTTTTCTTGTAAAAATTGTTAGTTCTTACACTGAGAAGGGCCAATTGGTGCATAATGTCCATTTCTTCCAAATCATCAGGGTCAAAGTATTTTAAGTCATCATACTCAAAGGATATGTTATCAGATGCCTGGATATCACCACCACTTGCTGTAAAAGCATAGTTTGGTGAATAAGAATCAGAGTTAAAACCTGAAGTTATGTCAATCAAATGATCATAACTTTGATCCTTACTATTACCGGCACTTCATCATGACCCAGAAGCGCTGTATTACCAAATACATAGTCATCAGATACTTTTCCAAAGTCCTGGAGCTTCTTTTTCTGGTTAAGCTCTCTCTCATAGGTCAAGAGCTTACCATGAAGTTGGGTGAGTGATAGGTCCTTGAATCCAATTGAGTTTCTCATAACTATTGCAATAGTGTCCCATTTATCTGGTAGTGATCTTAAAAACCTATGGTTCAAAGTTGAATGAGGGTAAGTTAGACAAACCAGTTTTAGTTCACTAATGAGATAGTTAAACCTCTCAAGTTTTTTGAGTTAATGACTCTCCCTTAACATGACTGAATGTTTCATATTGTTGGTTATGTATTTCACGGTTGTTTTCAATAACCTCTTCAGTCCCACCAAATTGTTCTTTCAGTGCATCCCACAACTCCTTTGCACTGTTACAGTGTAACAGCCCAACATAGATATCATTTGGTAGAGCCATGGCCACAATACTGAAGGCCTTGGCATCTAACTCAATCTTTTGGAAATCCTGGTCGGAGTAGTTTTCAAGTTTCTTAGGCTCCTGAACCTTGGGATCTTTGGTACTCGGCACCATCGGAACATGTGTCCGAAGATAACAGACTTCCAACACCCAGTGTTCTGTTGAGCTAGAATATGGCTCATCCGACGTTGCCAGATATTGTTTTCAGATCTGACAAGCATCAGTGGCTTGTTGTTCGTGCCAGTGTTGTGTGGATCGTGATTGATTGAAGCCATTCTCTGATTTTTCGAAAACAAAGTCTGTTTACAAACGGTTGAATCGAAAATAAACTATTACTCTGTTTTCAATCCGACAAACAAACGATATCAATAATTGTGAGTTGATGTGTTTATATTAAATTGATTGGTTATATCAAATTTAATTGACCAAGCTCTAATACTAATTGTTAGGATCTGAGTTTGATTGTTTTGATTTGTTTATATAAAAGATGTGATGAACGAAGTGAATATAAATGGAAAGTGCAGTGGAATGATAAACTATAAATCAAAACAAGAGAATAATTGTTTTTAATCGAATGGTTTCATTAATTGAAAGATTACAATATTACAAGTACTCCCCCTCAGCTTGATCACTCTGTGATTGTTTGTCTGAGAGAATGTTTCGAGTGATGAATAGAAGAGTACAAGCACTGTTGTATTTATAGACAAATCTAAATCACTGATGATCTCAGCTGACGTCACCTAAGACAGTGACCTCTAACAGAATAACAACATAAAACATCTGTTAAATACAAACTATTGTTACATTGTAAAACACTATAAGGTAAAATGTTGTTGGGGAAAACTCTGATGGTCTTGTATCATATGTTGGAGCCTAAGTGCTATTGGCTCCAACAGACCTTTAGTCTTCAGCACTTTAGTAAGCAGTTGTTCTTCATCAGATCTTTAGTCAGCAGTTGTTCTCTAGCAGTTGTTTATCTAGCAGTCCTTGGCAGCAGCAGTCGTTTCCAACAGTTGTTGAGTACAGCAGATGTTAGGGTCAATAGTCTTTTGGGAGAAGTATCTTGTAAATGCTGTTTATTTCTAAGGATCGACTGAGTAGTATATTTTGGCTTTCCAATCATCTGTTCTTCTCCAGGTCAGCAGACCCAACATAAAAAGTTGACGATGAAGCAGGAATCACTATCTTGCCGCCGTAACGTGCGCGGGTAGAAAATGTAGTTCATGTTTATCCACAAGTGATTTAGAGCCACATGTTTTCTCTATTTCCAATATCTTCAATATTTATGAAAACAACAATTTAATGGCTCATAAAATTTAGATTTATGAAACAGTTTGCTTCCGTTATTCGCCGCTTGGTAAGTTGCTTCCACAAAAGTGAAATTTCCCCGTTTGACTTGTTGCAGTAGGTGATGATGATGATAATGGTGGTGGTTGTGGTCAGATCTCGATCGATGAAGTTATGTTTGCTTGTTTTCATCAGTTTTCTTTAGTAAATCATTTCTGCAAACACCTTCTGCTCATTGGATGGTGGTGATGCCAGAGTCTACTAATCGTAGTCTTGTGAAGTGGTGACTGGTGCCATGGATGATATGGTACGACAACGACGGTGATTGTTACGCTAGTTACATACCGTATACTTCAAAGGAGGAGGAGATGTAGCAGTCGTTCAGATTTGAAAACAATGAAAGGTAGGGAGGAAAAGGTGGTTAGTTCAGATCTACAACAACAAAAAGGAAGGAAAGGTGGTTTGAGTTAGGTATAGTTAACCATGGTTTACACGTGTCAATCTGTGGTGGCTTCCTACACTTCTCACATTAAGAAACTTTGTACCGTATACTTTCTCTTATAAATTTTGCATTTATGTAAAAATATTATCATGTAACAAAATTTGAAAAATTCACAAGCCTTTTAATTCGAGTTTTTTACAAGTCGAGCTCCATGCCAAGATTTAGATCGTTGAGATACACAACCAAACCATAGTTTTAAGACATGATAAGCATATCTTTGAGAACTTGAAAAACATGATTTTTAAGGTTTTGACAAATTGGTCATTGGAATGTCATGAACATGATAAACTAGCCCTGGGGTGATCTATTGTTATCTAGCTAGGATCAACAAAAATGATGTAGTTACAATGAGCTGAGGAAGGTACGACCATACCCAGCCGTCGAGATAATTATGGTATGGGTCATACGCCAATGGAAACGCTCATTCGGCTACTTATTTAGTTATTTATACCGAGCAATGTCGAGACCCTAGACATAGACTGTTAACGGCAGACATGATTGAAAGAGGCAACAGACGGTTGTTCGGTGGAGAAACAAGCGAAAAGACATGAAGATCGAAGATTTAACCTCGTGGAAAGCGATTGCTGACCTCTCAGGTTCCTTCTTATTATTTTCTTAGGCCTGAAGGGGCGCTCCATTGAAAGTTTTTTCACTTCACTGGTTTTCACCAATCCTGCACTGCCACATCACTTCACTGATTTCCTTCACTGAAACACTTTTTTGAAGGCAACACTCCACTGATTCTTTACCCAACTATCAATTATTTTCATAATAATAATAATAATAAAACAAAGGAAACACCAAAAAAAACAAAGTCATCTTCTTCTCTCCTCATATTCTTTCTTTCCTCATCTTCTTCACAGAGCATGAACCAACAAGTCATCATCATCATCATCATCATCATCATCATCATCATCATCATCATCATCATCATCATCATCATCATCTTCTTCTTAACTTTCACAACTCAAAATATTTGTTTTACAATAGGTCAAACACTTTGATTTGAGGAAATTTGGGGAAATCAACAAAAGAGAGAAAGAGAGAGAACCCGTGCGTTAAATAGAACCCGATTTTGGTTCACAGGTTCACTACTAGGACCGGTGGCGGCAGTGTTACCGTGCTGGTAGTGGGTATCCGTGACCAAATCGGTAGGCGCCCCTCCCCCCTTATGTCTAAACTTGTACGTGTGTTGATTTTACTAGTTGCTTTGTTTAAAGTTCTTTTTAATTGTTCGGATGCGATACTTCGTTGAATGATTTGATGTTTTGATGTTTGATTTGTTTATGTAGAAAAAATTTAGTAATTTTTACTAAACCATGATCGGTAAAACGTGTAGGTTACCTACAAGATGGACCCGAATGAAAGGATATTAAAACTAGATAGGGTTTTCTATTTGATTGATCATTATTAGTTCGTAAGTCGTAGTGTTAGTTGTTCAATCCTGAACCCAATCCAAAAGCCCTAAGTCATAAGAATCTATAGCAAGTCAACTATACCCAACTTGGTCTAGAGTGTATCTAATTGTTTATAGCTTCCATTCCTTTATTGGTGTGATTAACTTTAGTCAGTATTAATATCATTTATCTATATCAATCAATATTTGATGATTCAAGTCTTGATAGTTTTTTCTTTCTAAACCATGATTTTCTCTGCTTTGTCAATTATATTCTTAGCATTTTTAATTCTTTCATTCTAATCCACTTAGCATTCATAGATTACATATTGATAACTAAAAAGTAAATTACATTTCTCCTTTATGAAGTCCGAAATTATGGATCAAGTATTTTAAAAGTTTTACATCACACGATGGGTCCCTACACCAATAGAACATTTTTTGTACTTTAATTATGTAAAAAAAAGTTATATATAAAAAGATATTGTATATACCCAAACAAACACACATCAAAGATAGTTACTTTCCCTCTTGCACCCTCAATCTCTATTTCTCTCATTCTCTCTCTTTCGTCGAAAGACACAAATCACCAATACCATCACAAACGCCACCACCTATAGTTGCCACAACTGTCACCCACCTACCTTAGGCACCTATAAATACAAGGGTTAGGGTTTGAATTAAGCGGTAGGTGATGGTGAAGGTGTAAGGCGAGTGTGCAACAGTGGAGTTGCGGTCGGAAGTTAAAGGTGAAGGGTATTTGTTGTGGCAACTGAGAAAGGTAGGGTTTCATTTGGGGTGGATGGTGGATTGTGTTTTTGTGGGTCTTACAATAGTAGGTTATGTTGGATTGGTTGTGGAAGGATGGTGATGCTAGCAAGGGGGGATGTAGGGGTTTGAAGTCGGCGTTAATGTTGGTTGTAGGTGGAGTTTTGACGGGGAAGGAGGGAGTTTAAATTGTGGTGGTGGTGAATCAAAGAGGTGTTATTCTTAGTGATTGAGGGGTTAGGCTTTGTTGTTAGGGGTGAATGGCGATGGGTATCAAGGACTCCATCAGGCAAGTATATATTAGGGTTTGCAGGTGGTTGTAATGGTACTATGGTAGTAGTGGTGGCAAGTGATGGTGGTGGTAGAAATCAAGAAAATTGAATTTCGTGAAATATAAATAATATATTTTTATAATAAATGGTTTTTATAAATTTAAACTACAAGAATTGTCTATTAAGGTTAAAAAGACCAATTCACCCTCATGTTCCTTACACATGCCCTAACTTGACTAGGATTTTATAACTCAGTTAATTGAAATAACAAGATCTCTGGCAAACTAGTGAAAAAAAAATACACATAGTGAAAGTAAAACTTTTAAAGGATTTGATTCATAATTTTAAAGTTCACAAAAGAAAAAAATTATAATTTCGTCATAATTAAACTTAGTATTGAGAGCCATCATGTCCACACTCCACGTATTGATACTCGATAATTTGTCACATCTATACTATACAAATGATATGTACATTTGCCTTTCACGTAAGTGTATAGTTAGTATTTGTTTTGTTCCTTTACCTATAAAACTAGTCTTTGAATCTAATTTGCAAACGTCATAATAGAATTTCAAAAAAAAAAAAAAAAAATTAGTTTAATCTAGATTCGTAAAATTAATTAGGATTTCAATGAACACAAAATTAAACTGATTTTAAGTGAGGTGGTTAAGTCAAAATGTTTTGACTTGTTATTGTTCAATCTTAAAGAACGAGTTGCATGGTTTTGCATGTAATCATGCAAGTAAATAATCATAGGATTCATAATTCATAAACTAAGGTTGAATTTTTCATGTTTAATTTAGTAGTCAAAGTGTGATATATTGACGGTGTCTAATCTCGCCAAATCAACCTGTACAAGTGACGAAATGTTAAGGCTTGTCGGTGAATATTAAAAAAAAAAATGTTGAAAAACCATTGAATTCACATGTTTATTCGAGAAAGTTCGAGACTATTCTCACATTTTCAGGTTAAAGACATGTGAGTTCAAACATAACTTTATGACTTTAAAAATTTTAATTTTATAACTTTAAGTGACCTTTTACCCAGGTCCTATCCAGTTGATCTTGAATAGAAAGAGCTAGGTTTATACCCGCTATGCGTTGCTGTGGCGAGGGCGAGCGGGATACCGTGTCACATATAGCTGCCGCGCGTGTCCAGCGGACACGTATATAACCCACTAAGAATAAATATGGTTATGGAAAAAAACGCCATTCGTGGGACTTGAACCCACGACCACGCGATTAAAAGGTAGGCGTTCTTCATAAAGTTGTACTAAACGCTAAGTAAATAGCGATCAAAACCAGGAAAAAACGTCAAATAAAACGTGAATTTATATTGTATTGTGACGTAAAAACGTGACAAAAATGTATTTTATAATACTTATATATAATTGAATATATAAAATGTTGAATGAGCAGATTAATTGAAATAACCTTTATATGAAAACTGAAAAAAAAAAAAATCTGAATGATAAAAATCATTATAACTTTAATTAGTCAAAGATCTTGTACAGTTGTATGTCCAACAAAAATCTAAAACCATGGGCTGGCTTTTGTTTTTCTAAACCACCCCTTCACCATTCATCTTCTACGTCTCCTTCTATTCTCACTCTGAACCCAATCCTCCTTGTATGGTCTTCATTATTCGTCACTTCCGATCACCAACAGCCCGCCCCCACCGCTGTTACACCTTGACGTCGCCGTTTTAGAGATACCTGAGCATGGTTTTCAATTGACAAAGCAACCAAGATCCAGTTGTCTCGTCAGATTGCACCGATCACTCCATCTTCCACATCCTCTCTCTGTCTCTGCCGAATAACCGGAGCACCGCCGCCAAATATAGGCTTAAACCAGCCGACAACAGCAATCACCGGTGAGCGATCGCAAATTAACCCGGTAACGACACCGGTAACATTGAAGAAGACAAAGATTGGGGTTTGTATACAGATGAGAACAACCGACAACCTAGAAGAGGAGGCCGGAGGTCGTGGTTGCCGGCGAATAGATAGCGCTTTAACAGTAGCACCGCCTCCCAATAGCATCGGTCCTCTCAGACCAAGCAGAAGACGTGGACGGAGGTGACCGTCGCTGGCGAAGGGCCGACACAGAGACAGCATGTGGCACAGAGAAAGAGGAAGGATATATATATGATGGGCTGCTGCATTAAGGACTTGTACGTGCTTTATCGAATTGTATCGAGCGAAACAGTAAACTCAAGACAGAGCCGGCCTTATGATTTGTATCAATATATAATGTAGGAAACCCCTTTTTATATAGTTAGATCATCCTACAATTTGGGCATGAATCATTTTTTTTAACTCAGTTTCACATCCAGTGGCGAAGCTTGAAAATCCGGACTAGGGGGTCGGAAGTTATATAACTATTTTTTTTTATAAATAAACGGGGGTCGAAACCATATATACCAAAAAATTTCTATACGAATACTATATAATCAATACTTCTAGGCGAAAATTCGGGGGGGGGGGGTCGGCCGCCCCTCCCCGCCCTAATAAAGTTGCGCCAATGTTCACATCTTATGATGCTTGTTACGTGTTTACTACACCTATTAGGCACAAAATTTGTATCCACGTGTACAGACTCAAGCTTGCAGATTTCTACACAATCACGTAAGATAGATAAGAAATCGAATTTTAGGCTACTTTGGGATTCTTGTCGTTCCCATTTGCCTCGTAGGCTTTTCGTACTTAGATATTCATGAATTAACCTAAGGTTTAAATTGGTATTTGATTCTGCCTCCGGATAAGGCTCTAGTAGGTGTATGATTTACCCTACGAATAGGGTGGTTCGAATCAGCGCATGGTTTAACCTCTAAATGGGGTTCGGGTCAGTATGTGGTTTAATCTCCGAATGGATTTTGAACTAGTATACAGTTGATTTTCAAATAAGACTCAAGTCGGTATGAGGTCTAATCATTAAATAAGATTTAAGTCAGTATGCAGTTTAATCTCCTCTGGATACTTTAGACAATATATAGTTTAATCACCAAATGAGATTTGAGTCGGTATATAGTTAATCTTCAAATGAGAATGAAGTCGGTATACGGTTTAATCTTAGAATGAAAATTGATTCAGTATACAGTTTAATTTTCGAACAAGAGTTGATTCAGTGTATAGTTTAACTTTGGAATGAGAATTGAGATGGTATACAGTTTTATCTCTGAATGAGATTTAAGTCGATATGCAGTTTTATCTCTGAGTGGGATTTTTAAGTCAGTATACAATTTTATCTCTGAGTGAGATTCTTAAGTCGGTATATAGTTTTATCTCCAAAATGAGATTTTAACTCGTATTCAATTTAATCTCCAAACGAGATTTTAGTCTTAGTTTAATCTCCAAATGAGATTTTAATTTATTCATGATTTACCCTCCAAATAAGATATAAAGTGTTTTATGATTTGGCTTTTGGTTACGGTACCAATTGAACCACCGTCGAACCTTCGGTTAAGGTTCAAGTCGGTTTACGGTTTAACCTTTTGTTAAGGTCCAGACTAATTTACAATTTAACTGTCAGTTAAAATTCATATTTTGTTACAGCTGACATTTGGTTAAGTTTCGAATTAATTTACGGTCTACCTTCAGATGAGGTTATAGGGTTCAGACTTATTTAGAATTTAGTCCTTCCACTAAGGCTTTATCCTATATGCAGTTTAACCTTCTAATAAAGTTCAAATTGATTGTAGTTTAGCCTTCAGCTAAGGTACCAGTTGATTCACTGTTAAACCTCTTTAAGGTTCAAGTTGGCTTTACAGTTTAACCTTCAATTAAGGTTCAGAATTATTTGCAGTTTAACCCTTAGTTAGATTTCAGAATAATTTACAATTTATCCTTCAGTTAAGGTTTAGATTTATTTACAGTTTAATCTTTGGTTAAGGTTCAGTATGATTTACACTTTAACCTTCATTTAAGGTCCAGAACGATTTACAGTCTAATCTTCATTTATGGTTCAGAATGATTATAGTTTAACCTTCTTTTCTTCAACATCAACTATCACCGACTCCTCCCTTTCCGCTTCTTGTGCAAAACATGCCACATTCCCACTAGTAGTCTCATCAACATCGAGATGCATAGTGTTCCAGTCAAAACCTTCATCTTTCTGTATGACTAATGCCAGATTCTCATTCTGAGGTTGAGTGTTTGGTGTAGTGATAGGAACAAGGGTTCTGGTTGGATTAGGTGTTGTTTGAGTCGTATTTTGGGAGGTGTTTTGTCGGTTTTGGTAATTGGTTCGGTTCTGATAGTTGTTGTTGTTTTGACTTTGGAAGGTAACTTGATTTTGGTTTAGTAGTTAGAATTGAAAGGATTTCAGTTACCTTGTTGTTTGGGTTGGGTACATTCATGAGCAAAGTGTCCTCTTGTTCCACAATTGAAACACGTGACCTTGGCTTTGTTGAAACCATAGGTTGTGTTTAGTGATGTAGCAAGATCCGTTCTGCCCGTCTTCTCAATGAACTCTTTAGCTCTCCTCATGACACTTGCAAATGCCCATTGTATATCAATTAGTTCCATTTCTTCTTTGTCGATCTGGGCATAATCCTCATTAGTCAGATTATTGTCGCCTATCTGACTTGCCAATAGTCCATTATAAGAAGCAACCATTGCTGAGACTAACGCAACATGTTGTTGTGCCATTTCTACAGTCACATTGTTCATGTTGGAAGTTTCCAACACATTGGACTTTGGCTTGAAGATGCTTGATTCATCATCGGTGCAACATATGATTGTTGTTGTTGTTGTGGAATACTTGTCGATGATAAGTAACAAGCAACTGACATAGGAGGTTGAGTTGGTGTGTAAGACGGTCCTGGAGCGAGATAATTGATTGGACCCAATTGTGGCTCGGCATTTGATACACAAGCGATGTAGCATGATACAGCTCCGGGTTCTGTGGAAATTGTGCTCTTTTGGCTTTCCTATTTTCTTCCATCTCTTTGTTCTCCAACTTTTGTATGAATTCATTGATGGACCACTACTGATAAGAATCTTTTTCCTTCAGTACCTCAACATGTTGTCCCCAATACGGAAGCAACGAATCAGCAAACTTGTCCACAATTTCAATCATGGGAATATTAATCTCATGATTCGATAATTCTGAAAACAAATGACAGAATCTTGGAATAAGTTCCTTCAATGTTTCATTCCCAATGTATCTAAAATTCTCAAACTCCTTTCTAAGCTCTTCCATGCGAATTCTCCTAGTCTTGTCATTACCATCATGTCGACTCTTCAAAACATCCCATAATTGCTTTGAAGTCGTACAAGATCCAAACTGATGTAGAAAATATGTAGTTAAGGCCTGAGACAACTGAGAAAATGTCTTCTTCTCTACTGCAAACTTCTTCTTCTCGTCATCTTTCAAGTCTTCAAGAGCAATTGGTACATTAGTGTTCTCTACCATCGGTGGACTATAACCCTTCATGATCATTTGCCATGCCTCTCCACCTTTCAATCCCATGCCTTCAAGATGTATCTTGAACTTCCTTTGCCATTGATAGTACTCAGACATATCCAATAACTTTGGCGGACGATTACCACTACCTGATGATAAGTCGTTAATCAAAGTGGTAATCGCATTTGAAGTCTGATTATGAGCTAGCACTGCTGCTGCAACTCCCCAATAGTCTGGCATTTGTTGTGGAGTATGAGTAACTGTTGGTTTTTTTGAACTTGGTGCGGCAAGGTAATTTATCATCTGAGAATCCGGTTAAAACCGAATATACAGATCGATTAAGCGAAAACAACTCGGTTTCAGACGGAAGATTCGAGACGAGACAGAAATATATGATAACAAAGTCATCACAGATTCGTATTGCAACAGAAACGGTTACAGACACTGTCATCAGTAGGAGCATTCAAAGCACAAACTCAAAATCTTAAAATGAAAAACACACATGAGATTGCTATTTATAGGCCTAGCACTTTCGACACTTGCAGGAGGTCGAATGTGCTAGTTCGACCTTAACATATGGTCGAATCAACAAATAATATGTTTGTTCGACCTCTTACTTTCAGGTTCGACCTCACGCTGGTTCGAACCAATCAGGTCTACCTTAAACAACTATGTCAGATCCATAAAATGCCCTTATGGATCACCACAATCTCATGTAATACAATACATGACTCAACCCTAGTCTATTCGACAGTAACGTCCACATAAAGTGCATCAACAATCTCCCCCTTGGACGTTGCTGGCGAATGCTAAATGCAACTTGCATCTTCAGTCAGTATTGTTGAAGTATCAATATTTCATCAACAATCTCCCCCTTGACTGATGCAGCTTCAGCAAAGTTTCTCTAAGATCTCGTAAGATAATGATAAATCAACATGTTCTTGAGTAAATTCATCTGTTCGACAGAATACTAGCCGTAGACGAGTGGATCAAGCAATCAGAAATTTTCAGCGGGAACTACCGGTACCATTGCGGACTTGAAATGCTTCAGAAGCTGAATTTTTCTACGGGGCCTAACAATAGCCACCAATAGCTCTTGAAATTCTTCAGGACTGTAATCTTGAAACTTTCGTTGAATCTACGTGCCACATGACTCCTACTGGGATCCATCATTACCTTCGGAGCTGTGAAATCTCAGTCTTGATTTGCTTCTAAATAACAACTTTGTTTGAACAAGTTCCTTTAATCACACTGGAACTGGGTAGACTATTCTCAACTTGCGGAATAAAAATATATCTGATTTTTTTTTGCCCATAATACTTATTTGAATCTGATTATCATACTGTTGATTCTCATGACTACCCCACAATAAAACGTTTCATCATCATCATTCTCCCAAAAATCTTCAAAAATTTTCCATAATTTTCGAAATTTTTTACCCCTTAAAATACCAATTTTTCATTCTATATGTCGAGGGTTCGAAGGTAGAAATAAAGCTACGTTCGACTCTTTTGTAAGGTCGAATGTACATTGATTGGGTCAAACCAAGTTCGTTTAAGCCTAACTAGAATTGAGATTCCACGTTCGACCCGTCGTGAGGTTGAATGTAGAACACAACCAGGTTCGACCTCTATTATCAACACAAATGAAGCTGATTCGACCTCTAAATCCTACGTTCGACCTCCCGTAGGGTCGAATCTACTGCACATGCGACCATTTGCAGAAAAACGTGTTCTTCTTCAATATTTTCTACAAATCAATCCATAAACACTCTAAAACTTAGAATTTGATGATGAAACTTGTATAGAAAGGTGCGGAAATGAAAACCTCACCCTCAAATTAACAGAAACATGGAAAAATCACATGATCTTGGATTCAATTAAGAATCTAGGGTTTCAACCTTTCAATCAAAAACTGATTTTTAACGTCTGAAATCATGAAATGGAGTTGTGATTGATTCAAACGACTGTTAGATCGTTCAAATCGGTACCACGGCTCTGATACCACTTTGTATGTGACAAGGATCAGATCGTCAAACAAAGACTATGATCAAACAAGTTCAATTCAGGTGCGGAATCCCTGAATTGATTACGAAATGATAATATATTCAACAAAACAAACAAATCTCATTCAAATCTTTCATTTCATTAATAATCAACTTGATAATTGTTACAAAATGATGTTTTCAATGATAGATTAACAATATCAGACTTAACAAAAACCCTAGGGAGAGAACACACTCGGAGAGGGAAACAAAATGACCAAAAGTTAACTTTTAAAAAATGATTCAGCCTTTATATAGACCTGCACATTCGACTAAATGAATGGGCGAATGTGCAGGTTTGACCAAACAAGGTGGGCGAATAAACTCATTACATAAACAAAGTCTTCATTCGACCTCTTGAGCTCTCCCTTCGACCATTCTATCTACATTCGACTGTCTGAATTCCACGTTCAACCGTCCATATTTGTCAACACAAAATAACATTTGTAGATACACGAAGTGCGACTAGTGCAATTGAATTGAAATGTCATTTTGTTTTGACAAATACGGACGGTCGAACGTGGAATTCAGACGGTCGAATGTAGATAGAATGGTCGAAGGAAGAGCTCAAGAGGTCGAATGAAAACTTTGTTTATGTAATGTGTTGATTCGCCCACCTTGTTTGGTCGAACCTGCACATTCGCCATTCATTTGGTCAAATGTGCAGGTCTATATAAAGGTTGAATCATTTTGTAAAGTGAACTTTTGGTCATTTTGTTTCCCTCACTGAGTGTGTTCTCTCCCTAGGGTTTTTGTTAAGTCTGATATTGTTAATCTATCATTGAAAACATCATTTTGTAACCATTATCAAGTTGATTATTAATGAAATGAAAGATTTGAATGAGATTTGTTTGTTTTGCTGAATATATTATCATTTCGTAATCAATTCAGGGATTCCGCACCTGAATTGTACTTGTTTGATCATAGTCTTTGTTTGATGATCCGATCCTTGTCACATACAAAGTGGTATCAGAGCCATAAGGATCAAACAACTACGAATTGATAATATTAGTGTTGATTTGGAACCAATTTTGATCAAAACTTTTCTGTTTTCATTGAACATTTGAAATTGATGAATATTTATTGATTTGAACTAGTTTTCATGGATAAAATCTAGAATTCTCTTTGTTAAACTTGTTCCAAATCCAATCCGAAGCAAACCCTGCATAAGATCATCAAATTTTATCAACATTTGAAAATTTTGGATCAAAATAACTAATTTTCAAAGTATAACCGTTTTTCAAAATGAAAGGGTCGAACCTAGGGAGAAACGGTCGAGAGTGTGGTTTTTAGGTCGAATCAGGACTTTTTAGGTCGAACGTGGAGGTTAATTCGGTCGAACCTAGATATTTTTAGTGTGTTGTTGCTCATTCGACCATCTGGTTTACCTTCGACCAATCGAGAGGTCGAAAGAGGATAGTTTTGGTCGAAAGTGAGAAGAGTCTGTTACATTCTACCTTCGAGTCTGTCACACCCTCAAATTCCACTTGCGGGGTTTTACCGCGAGGCGCATGACAAACCAGGATCCAAGTCAACGATCACAATAAACAACTCTATATGAAAAACGTAAACAAACATAACCATTAATTTAACCAGCGGAAGCATTTAAATAATTTAATCTCTACAAAACAGTGTTCCCAAGTATTCAAGACACTTATTACAAAACGTGCACTAAAATCTAGACGCCAATGCAGACCCGTGCGCCTAGTTCCATTCATTACTACCTTAGCGACCCGAGAAAAACATGCCAAAAGATGTCAACATATAATGCTGGTGAGTTCACAGGTTTGTTCAAAAATGTTACCAAAGTGTTACCATGTCCATACTATATCAATGTTACCGAGTACGCTAGCTAGGCGTATGTTTCATTACTACTATGATTGGAAACCATTACTAGACACGTTTAGCAATGTTCAGCATGTTTAAGCAGCCCGTATGTTCAGCATGATACCAATGTACCTGTTCGAGACAATATGCACCCGCCCGGCCCTCCAAGCCGACGAGTGGGGCAGGTCACGCCCAATAGATCTATCCACATTTCCCCCGTTGTGCAAACCCGCACATTCATGGTTTCCCCCGGGACTTTCCAAAAGATCGTATAGCAATAATAAGTTAAAACCATAGTATGACATATGTTACCAAAACAGTTTAGCGCATGTTTTCTCCCCCAAAGTTAAAGCAGTAAAAGTGGGGCCGTGAACTCACCTTAGATAGCGTTCTTCAAATATAAGTAAAGATGTTTAGCCCTTGATAATCCCTCTACCGGAGATCTATCAAAATGTTCACATAAGTGTTCCGACTAATAACCATAAGGTTATCTAGCCCCCGATTGTCCAGATCATAACCAAGTATGTTTTAAAACGTGTTTAAATGTTTAACCGACACACTAGACCGACCCGACATCCCGTTGGTGACCCATTACCCTAACTAATCAAGTACACATAGATTACACGCAAGGTTCAAGCATAAAACACTTAGTTTGTATCAAAAATCTCATTTCTGCATCAGAACGGTCGAACCAGTCAGTTTAAGGTCTCCTTCGCACCTTTTTACTCTCCTTCGCCCGTTTTACCTCTCGTTCGACCGTTTGATGCTTCCTTCGCACGTTTTACCACGTTCGCCCACTGAAAAGCCTGGTTCGACCCTGGGATTCCTCCTTCGCACCTTCGACTGGTCGAAGGAGGCCAGGTTCGCCCCTGTTGTTCTATTTTGCTTAAAAACGCTTAAAACACATTCAAAACGACTCGACACATCACCAATCACAGCAGTCAAACATGATTATGTTATCCCAACAAAACCCCACTGGTTTTGCCCCAAACCATATCCGTTTCAGCCCTTTCCCAAAATGGCAAAAATTATGGAAACGTCACTTTCATGCATGAAATCTTTACCCAATTTGGAAACTTTTGAAATCGACTCATGTTTGACTTAAAATACTCAGTTTGTCGATCATCCGATCATCCCTATGGGTTCTATTGATTATAAACACCACATGTTACGTCTAGATTCGTCAAAATCCCCAATTTACACATAATATCATCATCCAATCGATTCTAACCCTAAACAACAATCAATCAGCATTAAAAGCAATCCTACATCATGTCTCTAACATAGATAAAGCAGCAAAGCATTGAATAGCACATTACACCACATAATACTCAATTAACACATGTTATTTATTATGAAAACTCATGTTAAATGATAGGGTTTTGTTTTAGAAAGATGTTTGAAAGGTTTTTAATCATAAAAACACCCTTAAAACAGATCCGGACGATTAGGGTTAGATGAAAACGAATCAAAATGCTTTTAAAAAGGTTTAGGATTATGAACACACCTTGGATTCTTGTTTAGATGATGTGGATAGGTTAGATTATGAAAAAGAAGAGCAAAAACTCCTTCCTTAGCGTTTTAGGTCGTTTGAGAGTGTTTTGGGACGGCTAGGGTTTGTGAAATGATGAAAAATGACTAAGGTTGGTATTTATACTGATCCTCCTTCACACCAATTGATTGGTCGAAGGTGGTCTCCTTCGCCCCTTTCACAGGGTCGAATGAGACTTGTCCAGGTCGAAGGGAATTCTTCAACTCCACTTCCCTGGTTCGCCCATCCAACAATGGGTCGAACCAGCTGCAACTTCTCCTTCGACCACTCGATGGTCGAACCAGAAGCCACTTTTACAAGTTTTCCAGTTTGTCGTGTTTAACGCATTCTAACACATCTTAACACATAAGCATGCATCCATAGTCAATATTTAACACATTAAGGCACAGATAATCGTTTACACATCATTTAAACACATCTATGTATATAATCCACCACACGACCCATAATCTACACATATAC
Source organism: Ambrosia trifida (assembly GCA_028751855.1). Classification (NCBI taxonomy): domain Eukaryota; kingdom Viridiplantae; phylum Streptophyta; class Magnoliopsida; order Asterales; family Asteraceae; genus Ambrosia; species Ambrosia trifida. Next base: position 101,740,890 of record CM054126.1, read on the forward strand.
TTAATTAGTTCATGTAATGTCACCAACAACGGAACCCGGTACTAGTGTATTACCAAAACGACTCCCAATGATCCTCCAAATCATTGTACCCTGGACAATCCTAACTTGACCCGACTCAACTAACCCAGTTAAGTTTGTTTATAAACGTTTCTCGCTAAGGTAGACTTAGATGTTACTAATATGTTTAAGCCGAACATGCCGGGTGTCACATCATCCCCACGTTGAAAGAATTTTCGTCCCGAAAATTGCGCAAAGCCCCAAAAGGAAAGAAACGAAAAGAACCGAACAAAAAGAAACTTACCGGATGTCACATCATCCCCACGTTGAAAGGAATCTCGACCCGAGATTCATTCCGCTTCAGCAGTAACATGCCTTGATTCAAACGCGCGCTTCGGAAAGAGATGAGGATACTTAGATTTCATCTGGTCCTCCCGTTCCCATGTGAACTCCGGTCCACGGTTCGAGTTCCAACGGACATTAACGATGCGGATTTTACTCCGACGAAGGCTACGAATCTTGTAGTCGAGAATCTCGACAGGTTCCTCCACAATGCAAAGACGATCATCAACCTTGATCTCTTCCAATGGTACAATGAGAGATTCATCAGCCAAACACTTCTTCAAGTTAGACACATGGAAGACGTTGTGTACACTACTGAGCTCCGCCGGTAAGTCAAGTCTGTATGCCACCGGTCCAATCCGATCCAAGATTGCGAATGGTCCGACATAACGAGGGTTAAGCTTGCCACGCTTTCCAAAGCGTATGACGCCCTTCCATGGTGAAACTTTCAGAAGTACTTTGTCCCCAACCTGGAACTCCAAAGGTTTTCGACGGCGATCGGCATAACTCTTCTGGCGATCTCGTGCAGCAGCCAAACGTTGACGGATCTGTACGATTTTCTCCGAAGTTTCGTACACGAGTTCCGGACCAGTGAGCTGGCTCTCGCCCACCTCGGCCCAACAAAGTGGTGATCGGCATTTCCGTCCGTAAAGAGCCTCGAATGGAGCTGCCTTGATGCTAGAGTGATAGCTGTTGTTGTAGGAGAACTCCACTAACGGCAGGTGGATTTCCCAACTTTTGCCAAAGTCGATAACACATGCCCGAAGCATGTCTTCCAAGGTTTGAATCGTCCGCTCACTCTGTCCATCAGTTTGCGGATGATAAGCCGTACTCATATCCAACTGAGTACCCAAAGCCTTGTGCAGAGCCTTCCAGAAACGCGAAGCGAAACGAGAATCACGATCAGAGATAATAGAAACAGGCACCCCATGCCGAGCAACCACCTCCTTAAGGTAAAGTCGAGCTAACCGCTCGAGTCCATCGGTTTCCTTAATAGGTATAAAACGTGCCGATTTTGTCAGCCGATCAACAATCACCCAAATCATGTCATAACCACTAGGTGACCTTGGCAGCTTGGTGACAAAATCCATCGTGATTCGTTCCCACTTCCATTCCGGAACCTCTGGTTGTTGCAGGAGACCAGACGGCCTCTGGTACTCCACCTTGACTTTAGCACAAGTCAAACATTTGCTGACGTAAGAAGCTATGTCAGCTTTCATGTTCGGCCACCAATAAAGTATCTTCAAATCCTGATACATCTTATCGGAGCCAGGGTGAATAGAATACCGGGATTTGTGAGCTTCATCCAGAACCAGCTCGCGCAATCCCCCGAACAGTGGGACCCAAACACGTCCCGCAAAATAGTGTAAGCCATCAGTCCTGAGCTCGAGATGCTTGTCAGCACTGTGCATCGTTTCAGCCTTAAGGTTTTCCTCCTCCAAGGCTTCCAACTGTGCAGAACGGATTCGGTCAGGCAACGACGAATGAATGGTGAGCTGTAAGGCTCGAACACGGCGAGGGTTAACAGACTCCTTCCTGCTCAAGGCGTCCGCCACAACGTTCGCCTTGCCAGGATGATACTTGATGGCACAGTCATAATCGTTCAGGAGTTCAACCCAGCGACGCTGCCGCATGTTCAACACCTTCTGGTCGAAAATATGCTGAAGACTCTTGTGATCGGTATATACTTCACACTTGGTACCGTACAAGTAATGTCTCCAGATTTTCAACGCAAAGACCACTGCACCCAGTTCCAAGTCATGAGTAGTGTAGTTCTTCTCATGAACTTTGAGTTGTCGCGAAGCATAAGCAATAACCATCCCGCGCTGCATCAACACGCAACCAAGACCACGAATAGAAGCATCACAATACACAACGAAATCATCAGTGCCTTCCGGCAGGGACAAGATAGGTGCAGAACAAAGTTTAAGCTTCAGCATCTGAAATGCTAATTCTTGTGGTTCATCCCAGTCGAACTTTCGGTCCTTCTGAGTAAGAGCAGTGAGGGGTTGAGCGATCTTCGAAAATCCCTCAATGAAACGACGATAGTAACCCGCAAGACCTAGGAATTGCCGCACCTCAGATGGCGTCTTTGGTGCTTCCCAGTCTTTAATAGCTTCGATCTTAGCCGGATCGACATGAATTCCCAGCTCATTCACCACATGTCCTAGGAATTGAACTTCACGCAACCAAAAATCACACTTTGAGAACTTAGCATACAACTGCTCTTGTCTCAAAAGTTCCAAGACCAACCGCAGATGTTCCTCGTGATCCGCCTTGTTCTTGGAATAGACCAGAATGTCGTCAATAAACACGATGACGAACTTATCAAGGTAAGGCTTGCAAACGCGGTTCATCAAATCCATGAACACCGCAGGTGCGTTAGTGAGACCAAAAGGCATGACCAAGAACTAAAAATGGCCATAACGAGTGCGAAAAGCAGTCTTCTGAATGTCGGCTTCCCTGACGCGCAACTGGTGATAACCGGACCGCAAATCAATCTTCGAATAATAGCTGGAGCCCTGAAGCTGGTCAAAGAGATCATCAATGCGAGGGAGAGGATAACGATTCTTGATGGTCACTTTGTTCAGCTCACGATAATCAATACACATACGAAGGCTTCCGTCCTTCTTCTTCACAAACAAAATAGGAGCTCCCCACGGGGAAGAACTCGGTCGAATGAAACCCTTTTCCAAGAGTTCCTGTAACTGGCTGGACAGCTCTTGCATTTCGGGAGGTGCAAGACGATACGGAGCTCGGGCAATAGGAGCTGCGCCCGGAGTGAGATCAATACCAAACTCAACCTGACGATGGGGAGGAAGACCAGGTAAATCATCAGGAAACACATCAGAAAAGTCACGAACCACCGGGATATCCTCGATCTTCTTCTCATCGTCAGGAGAAACGTTAACAAGTGCCAGAATGGCCGAACAGCCCTTCCGAAGGTACTTACGGGCTTTCATGCTAGAAATGATACTCAGCGGAGCACCGCTTTTCTCGCCACGAACCGAAAGAATCTCTCCATCAGGGAGAGGGATCCGAATGACCTTGTCAAAACAAACGATCTCCGCGCGATACAATGATAACCAATCCATGCCAACCACGACATCAAAACTACCCAGAGGTACCGGCATAAGGTCAATGTGGAAAGACAAACCCGACAGTTCCAAACGACATTCCCTAAGGGTGTGTGTCGCTTCGATTTTCTTACCATCAGCCAATTCTATTAAGTACTTAGCCTCTAAAGGTGTGGGTACTATATCTAGCAATCGACTAATATCCAAAGATACGAAACTCTTATCGGCACCAGAATCAAACAAAACAGAAACATAGCGATCATTAAGAAGGAACGTACCGGTAACTGTGTCTGGATCTTGCCTAGCCTCTGCAGATCCAATGACGAAAGCACGTGCAGTCCTGCCTCCGCCGCCATTGTTCCCGTTACCGTTCCCGCCCCTCCCATTATCACCTTGCTTCAGTTTGGGACAATCACGCTTGAAATGCCCCGTGTCACCACAGTTATAACACCCCTGCCTCCCCTGAGTCCCCTGAGCAGCGGGAGCAGGAGTAGCCGCAGGAGTCTGAGTTGGGGTGAGCGCCACCTTGCAATCCTTAGCATGGTGCCCCAACTGATGGCACCGATGACAACGAGCCCTATCACAACTCCCAGAATGATGGAAACCGCACTTGTTGCACTTGGGATGCTTCCTAACATACCCACCCGTCTTCGACCCAGAAGAAGACCCAGATGTATCAAACTTCTTTGCCGGCTGAGCTGGCACCACACTCTTCCCCACACTCTCCCACTTCCTCTTGTTCCCCTCAGCAGCCTTCACAGTAGTACCCTTGGGTGGCAAAACGCCTTCCGCCACCTTCAGGTTAGTCATCCGATGAGCTGATCGGACAACTTCAGCAATAGTGGGAAGATTCCCAGCAGCCACCAATCCAGCAATCTCGGGCACTAGTCCAGACACATAGTGCTCGATCCTCCTGTACTCGGGTGTGTGTAAGTCAGGACACAACACCGCCAGCTCGTTCCTCCTCACAGTATACTCCTCAATCTTCGACCCAACCATCTTGTAACTCCAGACTTCATGCTCCAACTTCTGTATCTCCTCCCGCGGACAGTACTCACCTCTCAAAAGCTGCACAAACTCCGCCCAAGGCATAGCAATAGCCTCTCCCAACCCCACGTTCAGAGTGGTAGCATTCCACCACGACAATGCAGGCCCCTCAAACGTCGCAGTAGCATACTTCACTCGGTCCCCAGCAGGACAGTTGCACATAACGAACACAGATTCCACCTTCTCCAGCCATCGGAGCAGTCCCACCGCTCCCTCAGTTCCAGCGAAGTTATGGGGCTGACAGTCCCTAAACTTCTTATAAGAGCACTGAGGTGGGGGTGGATTGGCACCAACACCTGAATCACAGTACACAAGTAAAACACAAACAAAAAAGACACGAAACCCAAAAATGAGGCAAGGTCGACAGAAATCAACTCACCACCCATGGCATTAATCCCAGCCTGGAAATTAGCCATAGCCATATTCACTTGCTGCTGGAGCAAGTTGTTCAGTTCAGTTTGGGTCATGTTGATGTTCCCACGACCACCGCCTCCGGCACGACCACCGCCGCCAGCACGGCCACCGCCTCCACCACGACGTCCACCACCGCGAGCACCAGACATGATCTAACAAATCAAGAAATCGAGAGATTCAGATTCACTTCCAGTGTCAACCACTAGAAATTTTTCAAGAGTTAACCTAGGGGCAAATTCAGGACTATACATCCAAACTCGAAGTCCATCGGGATTTTCATGCATCCCAGTTTATTATTTCGTGTGCACCCGAAATGATAAACTGCTCTACATGGTCCTCCAGATGTACCCCTAATCTAGACCCCAGTCACCGAACATTGTCGCCTATGTGGCAATAGGTGCAAGTGTAAGAAGGCATGTGTGTGCGAGAACCAACAAATCAACCCCTCCTCCTTCAATCCAGAAGAAGAAGACAAGAGTAGGTGAGAACCCAAATGAAAACGGATGATGTAACGGAGAAGCATGATGATGATGTAAGGACACCCCGACAACGTTAGTACGTATCCCACTAATAGACCCAAAGTATGTGATCGTCTAGTGTGTGCGACTCGGCTATAGACCAGACTCTACATGCAGTCCTAGTTCACTATAACCATTGGCTCTGATACCAATCTGTCACACCCTCAAATTCCACTTGCGGGGTTTTACCGCGAGGCGCATGACAAACCAGGATCCAAGTCAACGATCACAATAAACAACTCTATATGAAAAACGTAAACAAACATAACCATTAATTTAACCAGCGGAAGCATTTAAAGAATTTAATCTCTACAAAACAGTGTTCCCAAGTATTCAAGACACTTATTACAAAACGTGCACTAAAATCTAGACGCCAATGCAGACCCGTGCGCCTAGTTCCATTCATTGCTACCTTAGCGACCTGAGAAAAACATGCCAAAAGATGTCAACATATAATGCTGGTGAGTTCACAGGTTTGTTCAAAAATGTTACCAAAGTGTTACCATGTCCATACTATATCAATGTTACCGAGTACGCTAGCTAGGCGTATGTTTCATTACTACTACGATTGGAAACCATTACTAGACACGTTTAGCAATGTTCAGCATGTTTAAGCAGCCCGTATGTTCAGCATGATACCAATGTACCTGTTCGAGACAATATGCACCCGCCCGGCCCTCCAAGCCGACGAGTGGGGCAGGTCACGCCCAATAGATCTATCCACATTTCCCCCGTTGTGCAAACCCGCACATTCATGGTTTCCCCCGGGACTTTTCAAAAGATCGTATAGCAATAATAAGTTAAAACCATAGTATGACATATGTTACCAAAACAGTTTAGCGCATGTTTTCTCCCCCAAAGTTAAAGCAGTAAAAGTGGGGCCGCGAACTCACCTTAGATAGCGTTCTTCAAATATAAGTAAAGATGTTTAGCCCTTGATAATCCCTCTACCGGAGATCTATCAAAATGTTCACATAAGTGTTCCGACTAATAACCATAAGGTTATCTAGCCCCCGATTGTCCAGATCATAACCAAGTCTGTTTTAAAACGTGTTTAAATGTTTAACCGACACACTAGACCGACCCGACATCCCGTTGGTGACCCATTACCCTAACTAATCAAGTACACATAGATTACACGCAAGGTTCAAGCATAAAACACTTAGTTTGTATCAAAAATCTCATTTCTGCATCAGAACGGTCGAACCAGTCAGTTTAAGGTCTCCTTCGCACCTTTTTACTCTCCTTCGCCCGTTTTACCTCTCGTTCGTCCGTTTGATGCTTCCTTCGCACGTTTTACCACGTTCGCCCACTGAAAAGCCTGGTTCGACCCTGGGATTCCTCCTTCGCACCTTCGACTGGTCGAAGGAGGCCAGGTTCGCCCCTGTTGTTCTATTTTGCCTAAAAACGCTTAAAACACATTCAAAACGACTCGAAACATCACCAATCACAGCAGTCAAACATGATTATGTTATCCCAACAAAACCCCACTGATTTTGCCCCAAACCATATCCGTTTCAGCCCTTTCCCAAAATGGCAAAAATTATGGAAACGTCACTTTCATGCATGAAATCTTTACCCAATTTGGAAACTTTTGAAATCGACTCATGTTTGACTTAAAATACTCAGTTTGTCGATCATCCGATCATCCCTATGGGTTCTATTGATTATAAACACCACATGTTACGTCTAGATTCGTCAAAATCCCCAATTTACACATAATATCATCATCCAATCGATTCTAACCCTAAACAACAATCAATCAGCATTAAAAGCAATCCTACATCATGTCTCTAACATAGATAAAGCAGCAAAGCATTGAATAGCACATTACACCACATAATACTCAATTAACACATGTTATTTATTATGAAAACTCATGTTAAATGATAGGGTTTTGTTTTAGAAAGATGTTTGAAAGGTTTTTAATCATAAAAACACCCTTAAAACAGATCCGGACGATTAGGGTTAGATGAAAACGAATCAAAATGCTTTTAAAAAGGTTTAGGATTATGAACACACCTTGGATTCTTGTTTAGATGATGTGGATAGGTTAGATTATGAAAAAGAAGAGCAAAAACTCCTTCCTTAGCGTTTTAGGTCGTTTGAGAGTGTTTTGGGACGGCTAGGGTTTGTGAAATGATGAAAAATGACTAAGGTTGGTATTTATACTGATCCTCCTTCGCACCAATTGATTGGTCGAAGGTGGTCTCCTTCGCCCCTTTCACAGGGTCGAATGAGACTTGTCCTGGTCGAAGGGAATTCTTCAACTCCACTTCCCTGGTTCGCCCATCCAACAATGGGTCGAACCAGCTGCAACTTCTCCTTCGACCACTCGATGGTCGAACCAGAAGCCACTTTTACAAGTTTTCCAGTTTGTCGTGTTTAACGCATTCTAACACATCTTAACACATAAGCATGCATCCATAGTCTATATTTAACACATTAAGGCACAGATAATCGTTTACACATCATTTAAACACATCTATGTATATAATCCACCACACGACCCATAATCTACACATATACTTAATTAGTACATGTAATGTCACCAACAACGGAACCCGGTACTAGTGTATTACCAAAACGACTCCCAATGATCCTCCAAATCATTGTACCCTGGACAATCCTAACTTGACCCGACTCAACTAACCCAGTTAAGTTTGTTTATAAACGTTTCTCGCTAAGGTAGACTTAGATGTTACTAATATGTTTAAGCCGAACATGCCGGGTGTCACAGAGTCTTTAGAAACGGTCGAATCTGGACTAAATTCCACATTCGCCCTCACGTCTACTTGTAAAACGTCGAACGTAGAAATTGTTACAAAATTTTTCTAATCGTTTCGTGTTTCATACTTTGCAGACGATATGTGGAACTTTCCAACAACACCACGACCTAATACAACACCACAACAGCAAGTGACAATGGATCCTTGGTCGGTGGCTGCTCAGAAGACGACTAATCAATCATCTCAACCAATCAATTATTTGGCGATGACTAGTTCGATGCCACAACAAGTTGTACAACCATCATAATAACCCATGGCTGATTACTGGGGAGTTGCAGCAGCGGCGGTACACTCTCAAACTACCAATGCGATTTCGACACTTATTCATGACTTATCTTCGGGTAGTGGGAGCCGTCCACCAAAGCTGATGGAAATGGTGGATTACAACCAATGGAAGACCAAGTTCAAGATTCATTTAGAGGGAATGGGAATGGAAGGCACCAAAGCTTGGCAAATGATTGCTAAGGGGTATGTAGCTCCGGCGCTGGTGAGCCGATTCCATTAGAGAGTCTAGCTGAGGATGAGAAGAAGAAGTTTGCGGTGGAAAAGAAGGCGTTCTCACAACTAACCGAGGCCATTAATACTTATCTTTTACATCAGTTTGGGTCATGCACCACTTTGAAGCAATTATGGGATATGTTAAGGAATCGTCATGATGGGAATGAGAAAACAAGGAAGCTTAGAATGGAGGAGTTGAGAAAGGAGTTTGAGAATTTTAGCTATATGGGTAATGAGACACTGAAGGAGTTGATTCCGAGGTATTGCCTTTTATTGACTGAACTTTCAAGTTATGAGATCAACATACCCATGTCTGAGCTGGTGGATAAGTTCTCTGATGCATTACCACCATACTGGAATCAACACATTGAGGTCCTTAAGGAGAAGGATGCATACCAATATTGGACCATCAATGAATTCATCCAGAATCTTGAGAATAAAGAGATGGAGGAGAAAAGGAAAGCGAAAAGAGCACAAATTCCTCAGAATCCAGAATTATATCATGGTGGTAGATCTTCATCTCTGACTAGTTCAAGTTCTAGTAATTCTGTTGCTCCACACATAGCTTGTGTTTCAAGCATTGTTGAACCAACCAAAACACCCATAAACTATCTAGCCCAAACTTCATCTTATACACCACCATCCTACCCTACTACTTACATCCCACCATTTTCACCTATGCAACAAGCTGCATGCTATTCAGCTAACCTGAACCAACCTCAACAAAAATCCTACATCCCTCAAATGAACCAAACTTAAATGAACCCAAGTCAACCAAACCAAAGCCCAATTGTGTTGGAGACCTCAAACTTGAACAACGTCACTGTTGAAGTTGCACAGCAACATGTAGCCTTGGTTTCTGCTATGGTCGCTTCATATAATGGGTTAGTAGCTAGTGAAATTGGTAACAACAACTTAACCAGTGAGGACTACGCTCAAATTGACAAGGAGGAGATGGAGCTCATTGACTTTCAGTGGGCATTTGCTAGTGTCATGAGGCGAGCGACTGAATTTATAGAGAAGATGGGCATAACTGATCTTTCTACATCCCCCAACACCACATATTGCTTCAACAAAGCCAAAGTCACATGATTTAACTGTGGTTGGAAAAAGGTCACTTCAAGAGAGAATGCACACAGCCAGCACAACAGGGGTTCAGGAATCCTTTTAACACTAATTACCAGAACCGTCAATCACAAAATCAGGTATCATATCAAAGCCAAAACAACTCCAATTTTCAACCATAAAATAATTACCAAAATCGCCAAAACACCTCACCAAACAATACTGCTAGACAAACCACTACACAAAACCAGAACCAAAACCAAACACCACACAATCCAACCAGAACAATAATTCCAATTTCTACACCAAACAGCCAAACCCAACCAGATAACCAGAACCAGGCTTTGGTAATCCAGAAAGATGAGGGATTTGATTGGACTGGTATGCAACTTGGTGTTGAGGAGATCACTACTGGTAATGTGGCGTGTGACGCGCAGAAGATAGATTTGGAGGAACCGGTGTCAGTTGAAGATGATTTAGAGACTGAGAAGATATCTGAGGTGAAGATTGAGGAGTTGGTTGAAGAACCTGATGTTTGTGTTGAAGAGAAGTCAGGATTGGTTCTTAACTCAGTCACTGATGTTCCAGAACAGTGTGATTCAGCTTATTCTGACTCGGAGAGCGATTCTGATTCTGAAACTAGTGTTAACTCACTAGATGATAATATTGATCAACTTCTTGCCGAAGCTGATTTTCTGATGACCCGCAAATCGTGCATAGTGGATGATGCTTTTACCAGAATCGATTATTCTAAATTCTTTGCTGGAAAGGAAGCACATTTTGCATTGATGGCGATGACAGAGCCTCCAAAACAGGTAAGTTCTGAATCTACTTTAGACATGAACAGTGATAAATATTGTGGTTGATGCGATGGATTGACAGAGGATAATAAGCAACTCTGAGTTCAACTTGAGAGTGCTAAGATCAACTGTCAATCGTATCGAAAAGAAGCTTTTGAATTCAATAAGGTACTTGATGGTTATAAGAAAGACATTTCTGATCTTAAGAAAACACTATCTTTAAAACAACTAGCCATTAACAATTACATCAATGAATTGAAAGAAACAAATCTTGAAATGGCAACCATCAAGTGCTTTGCTGAGAAAGTCAACAAGAAGCTTGAAAGCTATAAACATATTGCATATGTTGTTGACCATATAATTGAGGAACCTTCACAGTCGAGTAGTGCAAACTACAAGGCCGTCCCATCTCCAGTGTTGTTTGAAAATCATACACTGCATTCAATAACACCGGAGAGTTCAGTTAAGTCTGACTCTACATCAGATGATGAGTCTAACACTTCCAGTGTGGGAGACCCTAATTCCGATGTTAGACCTATCTTGGGACTGAACGATGAAGGTGTGATAGCTGTAACTAATGATTCAGACTCTAAGGATGATAAATCTGAGAAAGTTTGTGATATTCCTGTTGAGAATCACATTATCACCAATGAACCGGTGTCACCTTCTCAGATTATTCATCCAATGGCCAATGCTCATCGAGGGAATCAGTCAGTTAAGCAGGTTGAGAAAAATGAACAAAGTGACAAACCCGTCAAAGTGTTTTATCAGATGGAAGGATCCGATAAGATAATTTCTGACGAGGAATATCCAATTAAGTTTGCCAATTACTCCAAGATTGAGAAAATTTGGCAGGAGAGTACCATTTGGTTCCCAAAACATGAGAGAACAAATGATGTACCTCCAGAGGTGTTAAAGAAAATTTATTTGGATGTTCCAAAAGAACCAAAGGTTCATGTCACAGAGTTTATTAAGCCGAAGGAGAAGGCGAATAGTTTTCTTGAGCCGACTTACTCAAAGGACCCAGCTCCTGAGAGTTTAAGAAGAAGGTGTGTGGATGATCAATATCCTATCACTACCTATGCAAAGTCGAATGCCAAGAACAACTTTGAGGAATACCGTGCGGGGAGAGAGGGCATTTACTTGCTTACTGCCCGTACACGAGGCACAAGAGGCTCGAGGTGGAAGTGAAGCAAGAGTATCAAAGTCCAGTCGATAATCATTGTCATCAACAAAGACGATTTGTCCCTCAACCAGCACCGTTTTATAACCAAAGCAGATATTTTCAAAAGAGGGATAATCATCAGATGACATATGATCGTCGTAACCGGATCGCAATGGAAAAACCTTTTAAGAAACCGGTGGTGAACACACCTGTTGAGAAGCAAAAGGTACCTTTAAAACCTGCAGTCAAACCAACAGTTGGACCTGTCTCCGTTAAATCAGAGAAGGCAACCAAGAAAGTTTCCTTCAAAGACGAAGTAAAGAAACCAGCTGAGACCCCAAAATCTCAGATCCGGATCTTGAAACGTTCGGAACAATTCTGGTCACCAAAGGGATCTCAAGGTGCTTCGACTTCAAAAGTGAATGAGAAATCTGAAAAAGAAAAGGATTTAATTGATCATAAAAAGATCAATTCAAATTCAACTGTTTGTGAAAAAGATTCTTTGAAACTGAATGTTCAAAGACCCAAGACTAAGCAGGCTTGGGTCCCCCAAAAAATCTAATCTTTTTACTTGATATGTGCAGGGAGCTTCAGCTGGCCCTGTGAGCAGTCTTTGGATTGTTGACAGTGGAGCTTCTGGTCACATGACAGGGGATTTATCGCTACTGTTTGACATAAGAAATATCAACGGCGGATATGTAGCATTTGCTGGGAACAAAGGAGGATACATTACTATGGAGGGTAGTGTGAGTAATGGTATCGTGAGTTTTGAGAAGATATTGTATGTGAAGCAAATAGACTATAATTTGCTCAGTGTTAGTCAAATCTGTGATAAGCAGTTCTCTGTATTCTTTGATGACAAATCTTGCTACATTCTCAAGCCAGGTTTCGTACTTCCAAAAGAGTGCGTAATGCTTAAAGCACCGAGAGTGAACAATTTGTACATTCTCGACATGTCAAAAGCTATGACAACCCAAGGCCAAGTAACGTGTTTTCTCTCCAAGGCAACAGAAAAAGAATCTATCATGTGGCATAGGAGGATGGGACACATTCACCTTAGAAAAATGAACCATCCGGTGAAGAATGAACTTGTCGAAGGCGTGAATGTTAAACATTTCCATTTGAACGAAAAGTGTGTGAGTTGCAAGAAAGGAAAGCAGCAAAACAGTCCCACAAACCAAAGAAAGTCAATTCAGTTGAATTACCACTTGAGCGTTTGCACATGGACCTATTCGGACCGGTCAAGCGTAAAAGTCATGCTGGTGAATTGTACTGTCTTGTGGTTACCGATGACTATTCCAGATTTTCGTGGGTTATGTGCTTGCATCATAAGAGCGACACGTTTAACAATCTGAAGGTTCTGTTCACTCGATTAGAAAATGTCTATGGTCTAAAGATCAAGAGAACTAGGAGTGACAATGGGACGGAGTTCAAGAACGCACAGATGGATGCTCTTTGTGAAGACAAAGGAATTCATTATGAATATAGTGCTCCGTATACCCCACAACAGAACGGTGTCGCGGAATGTAAAAACAGGACTCTAATTGAAGCGGCTAGAACAATGTTTGTGGATTCCAACCTTCCAGTAATGTTCTTGAATGAAGCCATATACGCAGCTTGTTATACTCTCAATCGTGTATTAACAGTGAAGAAGTTTGGTAAAACTTCTTATGAGCTGTTAAACAGACGAAAGCCAAACTTAGAGTATCTAGAACCGTTTGGAGCACCGTGTACAATGCTTAATCCATCTGAGAAGTTCACACCGAAAGCTGAAGAAGGATTCTTTGATGGATATGCAACCCCGCTCAAATGGGTATTCAACAAACGAACTCGTCAGGTAGAGGAGTGGGCTAACATTGAAGTTCAGCGGTATACTCAGAATGTACATGGTAGCGGTCCAGATTGGATGTTTGATTACAAAGATTTCTTTGAATCATTCAATCTATTAAGCTTGGTTGAAGAGGCTGTATTAAGATTATATTACGAATGTGAAAACGCAGTGACATCACCGTTGGTGCGTCCGATCACCGTAACACCTCAAACAACTTCTAATGATGCCAATGCTCCTGCAGCTGAAGAAGAAGTGTTCCAGGAAGCTTCCACAAGTCTCAATTCATCAGAATCAGAAGATGATGATGATGTCACAAGTGAAGCTGTTCCAGATATTGCTACAGAGACACCTCCAATGAACCCAAATCCAAATGGTGCTTCATCATCAAACTTGGGTAATGATCTGGATTCGACAGAGAATTTGACTACTCAAATGGGAGTGCAAGTACCTGATTATCCGGAATCTCGGATACATCGTAGTCACCCGCTCGAGCAGGTTATTGGTGATCCTGGTAGCAGTGTTATGATGAGGGGACAACTGAGGAATGCTAACTCATAAGAAAATCTTGGCGCCCTAGCCTTATATGCCAAAATTCAAAAATCAGGTTGTCAAAATGACTGGTCGTTTGCTTGTTATGTCTCGCAGGTTGAGCCGCGGACATACAAGGATGCTCTTTTGGATGACGCTTGGGTAGAGGCAATGCAAGAGGAGTTATTACAATTTCAGAAACTTGGAGTGTGGACACTGACATATTTACATCCAGGATGGAAAAAGATTGGAACAAAATGGGTGTTTAAATGCAAGAAGGATGACAGAGGAGTGATTGTCAGAAACAAAGCTCGATTGGTCGTACAAGGATTTCATCAAGTGGAAGGAATCGATTATAACGAGATTTATGCACCGGTTGCACGCTTAGAAGCTATCCGTATGTTTCTAGCGTTTGCATCTTACAAGAAATTCAAGGTGTATCAAATGGACATTAAAAGCGCGTTTCTATATGGTGTGGTCAAGGAAGAAGTTTACGTAGGTCAACCACAGGTTTGAGGATCCTATCCACCGGGATAAGGTCTACGTTCTAAACAAAGCTCACTATGGGTTGCACCAGGCTCCACGGCAATGGTATGAGGAGCTGAGCACGTATCTTCTATCCAAAGGATTCAAACGAGGTTTGGTAGATTGCACACTGTTCACAAAACGAACAGGAGATGACTTGCTTCTAGTGCAAATTTATGTTGATGACATTATATTTGGATCTACTAATGAACTTTTGTGCAGGGAATTCGAAAAAGTTATGCAGGAAAAGTTCGAAATGAGTGCGATGGGAGAGATGCAGTTTTTCCTAAGCTTGCAGGTGGACCAAAAACCAACGGGGATCTTTATTCACCAAACCAAATACGTTTCTGAAGTCTTGAGCCGATTCCAGATGGATGATTCAAAGCCGATGGATACCCCGATACAACCTAATCACGGGATTGGTGTTGACGCTAAGGGGGAGCTGACTGATCCTTTTACATACAAAGCAATCGTCGGATCTCTGATGTACCTCACCGCATCCAGACCAGACATAATGTTCGCCACATGTCTTTGTGCACGTTATCAATCGAAGCCGAAACAAAGTCATTTAGCAGCTGTCAAACGTATCCTTAGATATCTGAGGGGTTGTCCGTCGAGAGGACTTTGGTACCCTAATGATGATAATTTTGACCTAATTACTTTTAGTGATGCAGATTGGGGAGGCTGTGATAAAGATAGCAAATCCACAACAGCTGGATGCTAGTTTATGGGGAGCAGGCTCGTGACCTGGCAATGCAAGAAACAAACTGCAGTCGCCTTATCAACATGTGAAGCAGAATACGTATCAGCTTCAAGCTGCTGCTCACAAGTTCTCTGGATACAACAATAGATGGTGGACTACGGTTTGCGATTTCTTAAAACCCCTATTTACTGTGTTAATGAGGCCGCAATTGCATTAACAAAAGAATTAGTCAATCACTCGAAAGCTAAACATATCCGGATTAAATATCATTTTATCCGTGATTGTTATGCAAAAGAGTTGATCGACATGGTCAAAATCCACACTGACTATCAACGTGCAGATCTTTTTACCAAAGCTTTTGATAAATCAAAATTTGAATATTTTTTAAAAGCTAACGGTATAAAAGAAAAACAAGACTGATCATCACCTCGGTTTATCGTTTTTTAGTTTTTAGTTTTTACTGTTTTTCAGAAAAATACAAAAACCCAAAAATATGTTTTTCATTTTAGGGGGAGTTTATTTTCAGAAAAACCAAAAACATTGAAAAATTCAAAAACCAATAAAAATTAGAAAAACCCAAAATGATTTTCAGGAGAAGAAGGGGAAATGATAATACATCAGTGGGGATCTGACACATGCTAAAGAAGTGTAATGCAATATAAGGTGTGTGTTTGAGTCTGTGTGATGTGTTTATAGGCTTCGTAGACCTATTACTGCGTGCCTGATACATACATATCAAACGAATAGTTGTGTGGATGAACTCCTCATGGGCATATGGTCTTAGTACCGTAATTTTGCTTGATAGGGTATTTGTACAAAATTCGGAGGTTTCGGGTCGTTATGTTATTAGTTATCTGGGGATAGCCTATCTGATCTTCTGCTGTAAGTTATTACAGACCTAGATCAGACAGGGTATCTTTATAAAAGAGCTATAAAGCCAAATCCTAAAGTTACCGAATTGAGGAACTTTCAATGTATGAAGATAATCAAAGATTATTTAATGCATCGTATCCAATCATTGATGCAAATCATTATTGATATTAGCCCTCAACGTGGTAGAGTGCACAAGTTACTTTGTAGCATTGAGTTGCTGACCTGTACACCTCTGTGCCTCATACCTTGTAAATTACAGATGATGAAAGCATAATCACGCGTTACAATGAGTCTTTGTGCATTTATTCCTTGATACGGGAGTATGTCGTGTGTGTGGGAACCACAGAGAATTGAGTTTATACTATAAATAACCGTATCTGTCTAAAGCACTGCACAACAGTTTGCAAGTGAGTTTATGTGGACAACAATATCCGCAGTTGCCAGATCACACATTGTCTTTAATGATAATAAATCAAAAGATCAACGGTGTGATCAGATTTCTCAATAACTGATATGATCCTCTTACCGGAAATAACAAAACATTTACTGTTTTATCTTTACATTTCTGCATTTTACATTTCTCGTACAAAACTTAAAAAGATTTTAGGTATGTTTTAACAAAAACATTCAGAAAATCCAAAAGATTTTACATTTCTATATTCTTTTTGATAACCGATGGTGGTTGATGGTGATTTTCTAAAGCTTGATGGACCATTTGAGTTTTGTCATCTTTAAATGAGAAATAATGAACGTCGGATGCTTAAAAGTTGAGAAAAATATTGAACGGGACTCGATTTTGAGATTTGGTAAAAAGTTCAAAAATTCCAAATTTCATTCGCCCCTTCGATGGGTCGAATGTGGAATTTCGTTGTTACATTCGAACCTTCCAAACGGTTGAATGTGAGTGTTCTTATGTCTGATTGTACATTCGAACCATTTTTCTTCCTTCGAACCTTTAAATAGGGTCGAAAGTGGAAAAATTTTCACATTCGCCCAACCAAAAGGGTCGAATGTGGAGCCTATATATACCTATCTGCACTTTCGACTCTTCATTTCAAAAATTTTTCAAATTCTGAGATTACCACCCCTTGTTGCTCGTGTTTTTCAAATCTAATCATTGTGTTCCTCATATTATACTGATCATTTTAAGCTATAATTTGCAGGTAATCATCACGTTTTCACATCAGAATCATTGATTCTGTATACGAACCCTTAACTGAATCGTACCATGGATTATTGACTGTAATAGGCACAATTGATGGAAAGGATTCAATGTTTAAGTGTTTTAGGGGGAGAGGATATCAAAATCCAGGGTTAAATAACAACAGATTAGTGGATTGATTGTTTAAAACCTTCAAACCCTAGATTTTAGGGGAAAACACTTAAAAATTAATCAAAAATAACAATTGTTGGTTGGAAAAGGTTGATCGGTCATGATAGATGCTTTACAAATCAAAATGGCATATTAAATCACACAAAATCAAAATCTGCAAATTTTGAAGATGAACAGCCATATTCGACCATTTTAAAACGGTCGAGTGTGACTTTTTGGTCGAATGTACCATGTTCAAACGGTCGAAAGTGGATAAAAATGTCGAATGTACATGTTGAACATTGATTTTTCACATTCGAACCTTATTTCCACATTCGAACCCCATTTCACACATTCGAACCTACGACTGGTCGAATGTGGAATTTCAAAAACAAAAATTTCAAATTTTGAATATTTTGTCCGTTTTTAATGTGTTTTCTTGTTTTGTTTTGCAGATTAAACATGTCTGAACCACAAAGTTCTGATATACCCTTAGGGTCGTCGGAGAAAGCTGCCGGGAAAAAGACAGAAGAAGAGAAGTCGAGTTGTTGACGCCATTGCTACTCCTGCCATTATTTACAGAGACCATCAAAAGGAGTTCTGGACGAATGCAAGAATGGACTTATGGAATAATGAAACGGCTATTGTGAGTAGGATTCAGGGGGAGCTGGTGATAAGAGACAGTCCGACAGATCTAAGAGTTTTATCAGGATTGAACAGATAAAGTGTTTCTTGAGGATGAAGTACAATGGACCAATCACTGATGGTTCATTACATAAAAGTAAATTGTGCCCACAGTTCAAATACCTTGCTCACGTCATGCTACATGTTTTCGGATCTGTGAGTGGAGGATACAATGTGATGAGAAAGAGTATTAGCTCTTTAATGGTTGCATTGATTTTGAATAAACCATTCAACGTATCTAGAATTATACTTGAACACATGCTTGAACCATTGAGAGGCTTGAAGAGTAAAAAGCTCTTATTATATCCAAGATTCCTGCAGATGATCTTCGATCAGAAGTACAAGAAGTTGAAGAAAGATCCTATTCATATTGTAGTACAGGATCACATGAGCTTGAACAATTTAGTGAGAATAAAGGGATACAAAGGTGTACCTATGAATGAGAGACCACCGTTGAAGAACTTGTTTAGTTACCTGATCAATCCAGGTTATGTAGATCCAGGTGTTGATAAAGCCAGGAATGAAAACAGTGATTCTGATGCAGATAATCCATTATGTCCTGTTGATCATGAAGCTAAGAGGAAAAGGCAAGTTGTTAATGTTGGTGCGAAGAGTGGAAAGGGGAAAGGAAAAAGAGGATGATGCTGAACCGCCTAAGAAAGTATCTCGGAGGCAGAAAAGTATTGCTAAGAAAGGTATACATTTAGTTGATGAAGAGTCGATGGATTCGGAAGAGACTCAAGTAGAGGAGAGATGGGATTCTGATAATGAAACTGTCAAATCCACCACGCCCAAGGCCACTGTGGCTGGTGAATCTGATAGTCTGGATAAATCTTTAGATGAACAAAGAATGAAAAGTCCGATTGTAATGGATGATATTGATGAGAGTCTTGGTGTGGGTGCTGATGATTTTGGTGGATCGCCAAAGACTGGAGAAAAACAGAAAAACCCAACATACAAGAAGAAGGCTAAGGCAGTTGAAATTGAAAAGCCAATGAAAAAGAGAGCCAAGGATATTGAAAGCCTAATTGCAGGAAAGAAAGTTCATGTAATGTCTAGTTCTAAATCTCTCGTGACATCCCCAGCAGCTAAGAAACAGAAAACATCTGCTGCTTAGCAAAACATTCCAACTGACGATTTTAATGCTGCGTTGGATAGAATCTTGAACAAATTCAAGAAAAAGACTCCAGTTGCTGAGGCTTCAACTCCTAAGGGTATTGTATCAGGAGATGTGATTGATGCAGTGAACCAGAAGTTGACTGAAATGATGAAAATCATTAACCAGCAACAAACTGAGATTGAGCAGTTAAGAAAGAATGATAGGAAGATGTTGGATGTAGTTGAATCTTCACAGGAGAGCCATAAAGAAATAGCAGCTAAAATCAAGTTACTACAGGAAGAGAATCAGAAGCTGTTATTAAATGAGCAGAGAAATACTCGAAGGTATATCACTATGAAACTTGAAAACAAGAAGTTGAGAGCAAACAACAAGAGCATGAAGAATATCATAGATGATTTATATTCGAAAGCTCCTCAATTGAACGAAGGAGAAGAGGATAAAGAAAAAGAAGAAGAGCTTGTTGATTTCGAATCATCTGAAGAAGAAGATGAAGAACTTGATCAGGATGTCGGTGAAGAAGAAGAAGATAAGAAAAAGAATGATGATGATAAAGACGATTCATGTGATAATTCTGGTGATGGTAATAGCTCTGCTGCTGCTGCTGCTGATGATGATGATGATGATGATGATGATGATGATGATGATAACACTGATCAATATAAGTGTGAAAAGAGAGGATCAGGAAAAGATGCAGGAGAGTCTAGTTCAAAAGCTCCTGGTGGTAATTCTGACAATGATGATATTTTCTGAAACGAGAAGATTAGATCCTTATCTGAGAAAGACAAGAAGTTATATTGCCAGATGTTGACTGATAGAGTCTGGAGGATTGAGATGACAGGTAGATTTCCAGAGATATTTGAGTCAGATGATATGCGATTTGAGCTTGAATACAATGATCCTGATCTGGAAGATGGAGATGTTTCTGCAGCTGTGTCTAAAGAAATACTAGAAGGTCTGGCTAAACAGGTTGGTAAATCTCTTGAAGAGCTGATGAGTGAGAACCAAATACCGAACATTCCTGAGAAAGAAGCAGGAAATCACTCTGATGATAGAGATGTTCCAGTATTTGAAGAAGTTGAAATTGAGGATATTACAAGTGAGGAATATCCAGAATACTTCAAAAATGATAAAGATTCTGAATTTCCTGAATTCTCTGAAGAGTTGTTGAGCCAAGCTGAGAAACTTGCTCGTGAGAAAAGCAACAAGTTCGTTGATGAAGTATTCAAGAACTCAGATTGTCAGAAGCCAAATGTTGAACAATCTGACGATCTGAAAGACTTGCTGAGGAAGCTTAAAGAAAAAGAAGCTAATCGCCCTAAGACTGAAGTTCAGGGTAGTTTCTACAAATTCCATAACGAATTATTCAAAGGTAAAGCTCTCGGATGGAAATACTTGAGGCAGCTGAGGTGTGTCACCGTGAAGTGGGAAAAAGGAATTTTGTACTTCAACAGATTCCATGACATAAAGACACTACCTTATTGGGCTGTTCGCGATATCTGCAGACACACGATGTCAGGAGCTTCAGTAAACAACAATCTTGTTGGTTACTTTGCAGATCGCATGGCGAGAGAGAGTAGAACGAAATGGGAAGTGTTCACCCCTCAGTATCCTAAAAGGATAGTTCACAAGAAGGAGAAAGATCAGATAACGGGGTTGAACAAGGTTACTTTGAAATATAAACCACCGATTGTTCTAAAACATATACCTTTGATGCCTATTCCACAACATTTCTCAAAAGACTTTATGTGGTGGTACTATGACTAGAAGATTGGAGAGGCTATTATCGTATTGAAGGACGGGAAGAATGACTTCAAGAAGATACATATCTTTGACCCGATGTGGTTGATAAATTTCTCTCATGAGGATATTATCATGCTATATTACAATCCAATTTACTGTGAAGAGAAAGATGGTGAGCAAGCTGCTAAATACCAACGTGTGGTATTTTTATGTTTTGCATGGGATGTCAATGCGGGTTGTGATTTTGATATGAAGCTGGGGAAGTTTGTTCAAGTTCAGAAAGCTGAAAAGAAGAAACCGAAGCAAACTTATGAACCAGTTATGACTGAAGAATAGAAGAAATTACTGCACATTAATCTGATGAACAAGAGATTGGATGAAGAGAGAAGACTGAAGCAATTCAAGCAATAGTCGAGGGGGAGTTTGTAGATACACGAAGTGCGAATAGTGCTATTGAATTGCAAATGTTATTTTGTTTTGACAAATACGGACGGTAGAACGTGGATCTCGGACGGTCGAATGTAGATAGAATGGTCGAAGGGAGAGCTCAAGAGGTTGAATGAAGACTTTGTTTATGTAATGTGTTGATTCATCCACCTTGTTTGGTCG
Source organism: Ambrosia trifida (assembly GCA_028751855.1). NCBI lineage: Eukaryota > Viridiplantae > Streptophyta > Magnoliopsida > Asterales > Asteraceae > Ambrosia > Ambrosia trifida. Next base: position 101,762,527 of record CM054126.1, read on the forward strand.
AACCTGCACATTCGCCCATTCATTTGGTTGAATGTGCAGGTCTATATAAAGGCTGAATCATTTTTTAAAAGTTAACTTTTGGTCATTTTGTTTCCCTCTCTGAGTGTGTTCTCTACCTACGGTTTTTGTTAAGTCTGATATTGTTAATCTATCATTGAAAACATCATTTTGTAACAATTATCAAGTTGATTATTAATGAAATGAAAGATTTGAATGAGATTTGTTTGTTTTGCTGAATATATTATCATTTCGTAATGAATTCAGGGATTCCGCACCTGAATTGAACTTGTTTGATCATAGTCTTTGTTTGACGATCTGATCCTTGTCACATACATCATCTGTGTTGGTTGTGTGTTAGTCTTATGTTCTGCAACTGCCCAAAGATTCATAGGTGCTTGTTGTGGTTGTGTCATTGTTGGTCTCGGTGTCACCCCAAATGTTATCCATGATGTTCGGAATGTCAACACTTAGAAAATCATGAAAATCAGAATCTGGTTCGACCTATAACAATCAATCGAGGGTTCGAATGGAAAAGAAACAGCTGGTTCGATCCCTAAGATAGACTCGAATGAGAAACTGAAACACCAAACTCTGATTTGACCCTGAACTGACCTTGGTTCGACCTCACGTAAGGTCGAATGAACTATTAAGGTTCGAAGAACACCACTTTGTAAAGGATCACATTGTAAGAAATCAACTAATTTATCACACAAGTAGAGTAATCTAGGTGTGGAAATCCTAGATTACATGCAAAATGATAATCAACAAATCAGAACACAAAGAAATCCATTTCAATAATCATTTCATTGATAATCACTCAATATTAATCTAAGAAAGTCGTAGATTACAATGAAAATACTCCTTAGAACCTTCTAGACACACAATGAAAAACACACACTGGTTCGACCCAAAAACTCCTGATTCGACCTGACCCATTTCAAAAATGGTTTTTCTTCAAAAATCACTCAATTTGATTTGAATTTTTCAAATGTTGATGGATTTCAATGATATTAATCAGGTTTTGCTTCAGCTTTGATGGAGATCAGCTTTTGTGAAAGAAATTTTGATGTTATCCTTAAAAACATGTCTAAATCAATCAATCTCCATGTTCATGCAATGTTCATGCAAAACAGCAAAAATTCTGCTGTTTTTGAAGATAAATCTGATTGAAACCTATCAATTTGCAGTTGTGTGATTGAGTAAAGCTCTGATACCAATCTGTAAAGGATCGGATTGTAAGAAATCAACTAGTTTATCACACCAGTAGAGTAATCTTGGTGCGGAAACCCTAGATCACATGCAAAATGATAATCAACAAATCAGAACACAAAGAAATTCATTTCAATAATTATTTCATTGATAATCACTCAATATTAATCATAGAAAGGCTTAGATTACAATGAAACTACTCCTTAGAACATTCTAGACACACACTTTACACACACCAAATGACCAAAACTCTAACCTGCAAAACAAACCAAAACTATATATAAGCATTCCATTCCATTCAACCCTTGCAGTGGTCGAATGGACCTGTTTGACTGACGTGTTCGGATAGACACATAATTTTACAATGAATAAACACATGTTTTGCTTTAATATTTATAAAAATGGTTTAGACCTTAACATTAAAACACACACAAAAAGGCAAGTGTACCCTGTCATATATGTAGTAAGTACATATAAGAACCAGATATCGATCTATGGACGCGCGCGGAGCGATTGTACTAAAACTCTATCCCCTATTTACCAGTAAAAGATAAGTGGAAGTTTGTTTAATTAAATTAATTCTAAAACAGTAAATTAACATAGGTAAGACTCCAAATACAAAATATAACTATAATATACCAATCCTAGCATGTCATCTATATATCATATGATATAATGGCCTGTGATCAACATTCCCATTTTCCGACAATTAGTATCCCTTTCTGGAATCCTAACATGGCAACTATACAGAAAGCTAACACGAATACACACGTTAACCACTTCAAGTTGTTTATTAGCGAGCAGCTAATATGATCTCATGCAAATCTTCTAAAGATAAGTTAGTCATCTGTTAAGAGTTTTCTAACCCCACTAATCAAGGAAAGCGATACTGAAAACACAATACAACCACCTAGACTAGCATAAAGTAGAGCATTTCACAACCGATTCCATTTTACCAACTTTGAACACAGATCTACTAAGATCGCTATTTTCACCAAAATAACTAGCAAAGATAATCAACCGTGTCAAAGATCAGTAACAACACCATTATGCTTTTAAAACCCTTTTACGTGCTGATAAGTATTTCTAATCATTATTCGACTGATTTTAACCAAACCAATACCCGGTTACAGTTTCATGGTGTAAACTTATTAACGAGTTAACTAGTCTACTACCGGATGATTAAACGGACAGTTTTTCAACATGAGTCCGCCTAACACATTCGACAATCATCAAAGTCAATCCAACATAACTACAAATCCATTAACAATGAAACAAGGTTGCATTATGATCATCAAGATTAAAACATGAAAAACGCCAATATCATACAAGACATGATTAAACTACACAAACGATTGTTTTTATATACTAAATACTAGTGTTTATGCCCGTAGGCGTACAATCTATAACATAAACATCACATACAAACCAAAATATTCAGATTTGAACAACTTAATAGTTTATAGATCAAACCATAAATCTTGAATGTGAAGGGTTGGATGATGATAGATGATCCGGATGAGTTCCCGAGCTTGTTCCTCGCCTTTACAGCAGTTCTTCGGCCCTGGAAATTGCCCATAAAATACCCAACATCTGATCAGTAAGTTTTGCTCTGTTTTTATTCAAGTTTTGATTTTGTGCACGGTCGTGCACATAAAGTGCACGGCCGTGCACTTTAACTTTTGATGTGACAGGCAAGTGGGCAATTGGTTCCTGAAAATATCTTGGGGCTCAGACGGTCATGCACATAAGGTGCACGGTCATGTTGATCAGGCCTACATGGGAGTGCCAACAGTTGCACGGGAGTGTTGATCAGGAAATGGCTTGCACTCTCGTTTGCACTGGCAGTGCTTCCGAGTAACTTGGGTCTGCACGGGAGTGCTGATCTGGTCTGCAAGGGAGTGCCAACAGTTGCCCGGGAGTGCTGATCAGGAAATGGCTTGCACTCTCATCTGCACTGGCAGTGCTTCCTATTAACTTGGGTCTGCACGGCCGTGGTGTTGGTGCGCACGGCCGTGCAACACCAGCAGATTGTGCAGAATGTGCAGAAACTGTCCGTTTTGCCCAGAAATCCATCTTTTTCTTCAACTTTATCTTTTGTACGCCGCTTAGGACCTGCAAAAACAGAAGTTCAAGATTAAGTACCAAAACTACGAATTTATAATCGAAAACGCGTCAAACGGGAGTAAAACCGGGGACTTTTATATGCATAAATTAACGTATATCATCGACCTCTTCAGAGCTCGAACCAACATAGTAAACAACTAACTTCTTCATTCGACCTTCAGTAAACCTCATTCGACCCTACGGTTGGTCGAATGGCCTTCAAGATCTTCAATACTTCAATTATAAACGCCAAAACTTGATTAATCCAAAGCGATAGCCACACATATGTATCTACAAAACTAACCATTAAGAAAACTTATAAGGGGTCACATAAACTTTAGAACTTCAGGGACTAATTGTGAAAGTTTTTTTAAACGCATTCCCCTTTTCCCTCTCTGCTTCATTTCCGGCCAAAGGAGTCGTCGCCGGCGACATTCCGGCGACACACCGATGACATGTTTTAAGCCGATTAAATGCGTTTTAATAAGTAAATTTGATGCTTAAATGTTTATCCACTTAATTCCTCCGAATTACAATCTTTTAATCGAAGTTTTAATGTGATTTTTATTAAGTTTTAATTTGGGTTTCATATGTAACGACCAGACATTAAAGTCGAATGATTGGACCGATTCTATCCGTCTATTATATAAACCTATCATTTCATTCGTTTTCTGCACTCTTTAACAACTTAAACATACCAAAATCCTTTGCAAACGGCTCCTGGAAGTATTGCCATATTTGGTTTTAAATCAAAGTTTTGCAGCTCCATTTACGATCGTGTTATGCCTTGTAAGTCTGGACCTTGTGTACCGTTTTATTCTTTTATTAGTCCTCTGTGAAAGCCCATGAATTCGGGTCTTAGTACTATCGAATTAAGGTTATGAGAAGACTAGGGTTTAGGGTTTGAAGATAAGGAAGAAGATGAAGTGTATATTAGTTTATAAATATAAATTGATTTAAACTTTTTAAACAAAAGTGCATTGTGGTGGAGTGGTTTTGTGTATGTGAGAGTTTGGAAATGACCCGGGTTAGACCCTTCATATCCACGGGTCTAATCCCTTTTCTTTGATTATTATTATTATTATTATTATTATTATTATTATTATTATTATTATTATTATTATTATTATTATTATATATAGGGTAGGGATCCTAAGAGAACCAATCCCTATTTGAGAACTGAGAGAACCATTCTGGGCCACACATTTCATATAAAGGCAAAAAAAAAATATATATTTTTTTTTTGCATTAATCACACATTTTTATGCAAGGAAAAAAAGTTTTATTTTTTTTGATTTTTTTTTTCATTTATACATATAAGTATATAGCAGTTATACATATGTGTATATTCAAGTTATACATATGTGTATATTGTATTATACATATGTGCATAATGCAATTATACACATGTGTATATTGAAAAAAAATACAAAAAAAAATAAAACAAAAAATTTCTGCATATAAAGCAGCGATTAAAGGAAAAAAACAATTTTTTTTTTTTGCCTTAAAAAATTTGTGGTCCAGAATGGTTCTCTCAGTTCTCAAATTGGTAAAAGGTTCTCATTTGAACCAAATCCTATATATATACATTATTCTTATAATATTCATAGAAAATTCATTTTTGCTCCAAAAATCATAAAAATTTAGGTGTAATCTCAAAAATTTTGAGTATTTATTTCCAAACATGAATAACTGAAATAAAATTTATTTGCCCAGAAAACAATTATTTTATTGGTTTTCATATTTTTTAATCATCTAAATATGATTTAAATTCATTAGATCCGTTTTAAATGCAAATAAATTGAGAAAAATTATTGAAAATTTATTTTTACTATTTTACCTCAGAAAGTAATTATTTTTCATAAAAATATTATTATTTTTGGACCTTATATTGTATTTTTAGCTTATTTATGTTTAAATAGTCACAATAAATCATTTAACTGAATATAAATTATAAAATCTGTTTTATAAATATAACTTTTTTATATGAAACATAAATATTCTTAAGTGTTAAAAACATAAGTGTTAATGTTTGATTTGTTTGTATACATTTATGTAATTAATTACAATTATTGTAATTACATAAATTAGTTATGTTATTTAATTAAAATATTTGAATAAATCACTTAGAATATTTTATCCAAACTATTAAAATGATAATATTTATTTTCTTAGTCGTATATTTGATCTTAATGCATGATACACTTTTTGAATTCGAAATTATTATTAAAGTCGAATTATCGTAAAACTTCATCTTCCTTACATAAGACTAGCAAAGCCTAATGCCTTAGATTCTAGATGTCTTAGACCTTAATGTCATTTCCCTCATTGACAATCTTATACTTATAGGTTGAGTTATTCAGAATATTCAATTTTATTTTGTGACGAGCTTTGTTAGATTTATCGCTTAGCAAAACTGTAAGTATACTTATCCCCTTTGTGTTTTCTTACACTTTTGGGGTGAAACATGTACACCTATGAAACTTACACTTGCACATAGTCATAAACATTTTTACATACAATTCATATACGTGTTATGCTTTGAATTCTTGTGCTTTATGCTTAGACACAGACGTGGTATACTTGTGATCATTACATATTCATAAACATATTCATAAACGTAAACAGAAACATATTCATATACATTTGGGAACCTAGTGGAAAGTACCTAAGCATGTGGGAAAGGTAAGTACCAATGCGAGAGGGAAGTCCCAGGTCCCACCTAGTGGAGAGTACCTATGCATGTTGGAAGGGAAGTACCTATGCGTGTGGAAACTCCTAGGTTATTCTTAGTCTTTGTCGTCATTGTGGTTTGATTTTGATTTGCATTGTGTACTTACATGTTTTCCATATTTGCCATGAATGAGACATGACACATGAATTGTAGATCTTATTCTTTAAACTTATTTTATACGTATACAAACCAAGTATGCTCACTAACATTATTTATGTTGACAAATTTATTTTCGTACATGTTCAGGATGATTGTTGAGATATTTCATGTAGGACATATGGACTTAGTAAAGGCTTAATCAAGACAATGTGTGGATTAGTATTTATACTTGATGATATCTGTAATTGAAACATGATGCATTGAATAAAATACACACACTTTAGTACCATGAGATTCTGAACAATCGTCACTACGTGACACCTCGATGTTTCCGCTATCGGTTGGCTGTTACAAATTTTGACATTCATCATCTTCCCCAAATTCTAGTTTTTCACATACAACTTCAAATAGCAACAAAACATAAAATAAAGGCTTATGGGATGTAGAGAAGATCCTAGATGACAAGAATTAGGCACATGCACACTCTTAAGCCTTGATTTCACCTTGGAATTGAGCTTATTCTTGAGTTTCTTGGTTTAGTGTGTGTTTGCGTGTGTGTTTTGATCAACGTATGCATCTACATATGTTGATCTCGCCTTTTTTTCCTTATTTAACCCAAACTCAAGTTTGGTTGTTGGGCAAGTTTAGCTCCTCCCACCTTTTGTCAAGTATTTACTAGTTAAAGGCGCTAACTAAGTTAGTCTCGTGTCATTGTTTAAGCATTGTTTAGCTAACAAGATTAACGAGATTAATTCCCTAGATTAGGAAATTCGTATAAGTCGTGTTTCATTCGGAAACACAACAGGTCATATAACATGTTGAAAATAAAACACAGCATGATGAACTTCCTGATCATAAAACACAACAGGTCATTTAACTTGTCGAAAACAAAAACACCATGATGATCTTGCTTAACATAAAACACAGCAGGATGATCTTACTGGAGTTTTTTATGTTACGGGTTTGATGAGAAATAGAGAGGGAAGAGAGAGTGAAAAAATCATACAGAGAGAGAAAATTGTATAAAACACAACATGATGATCTTGTTGAATATAAAACACAACATGATGATCTTGCTGCAATTTTTCCTATTAGGGGTTTTATGATAAAGAGAATCCTATAGAGAGTGAGAGAAAGCAAGGGGAAAGAGAGATCACAACATTGCCATTATAAATGCACCCGTGGAGGGTTGGCCATTCGAGATCACAACATACCTTTGCGGGGTTTAGCTTCCTACATCATATGAGGAGGGTAATCTATCCACGCATGGCCATGAGCTAACTCTGACGATGGTCACCCACGGAATATGACAACTGGCGGCAGCAAGGTTCAGCTCCCCATAAGCCCCACTTGCTGCACTACCTCCCAGGCGTCCGGTGTCACCTCAGCCTATCTACCAGAATAAGATAGCCGCCTGACACCCTCTGCCACCAGAAAGAAAATGATGTCTCTACAGTCCACCATAATGCGCCATGTGTACCAGTGGCAGGGCGCCGCCCCTGACAACCAATTATAGAGCGACACGCGGACCAATCACAAGGCGGGATTCTTAGCTGGTTTACTTTATTTAACCATGGATTCAAATCCAACTGAATGGGCTTCTAGAAGACAGGGCCAAGCCCAGCGCTCCTGAAGTGGGTCGCTGGCACCCGACCTACACACCCTCTATAAAAGGAGGACTTCTACACCTTTTGTTGGGTCGAACAATTCTCCACAAAACACACACACTTGTAATACACTTGTATCTTGTCTTTATATTAGTAATCATTCAAAGCAATAAAGACTCTCTTTTTTCAGTGAACGTAGGTCAACGTGACCGAACCACTTATATGTTGTGTATTTGTGCATTGCCTATTTGTTCGTTCTTTAGCTTGTCTAACCATGGATCTATCATCGTAGTGAGCAAAGGATTACATCCTGTAGTGAACGCGAGTAGCCACCCCCTCACTATACCCGAGCGTTACCCGTTGCTTCTTCAATGGCGCCATCCGTACCGGCTGAAAACTAAGTTTTCTCAAACTCATCTATTAGCCCACCCATGGCAGATCCCAACCCAGGCGGAACCCCTGGTACAACCCCATCTACTGTGCTTCAGGGCATAGTGCGGGTCCATTCATCGGTCAGGACGGTTACATGCTTAGATTCAGATTCTGAGGAGGAACCCGCCGGACCCATTGACCCAGATGAGTGGCTGTACCACAAACATCTCAAGAACACAAAGATTTATCAGGGCATGCTTGCCAAGCTACAAGCCGGTAAATCAACAAACCTTGCTTCCCCTTTGGCCAAACAAAGCCGAAAGGGAAAAGAAAAAGAAACCGAATGATCGAAATCTCGTGGTGGAGGTCGCGGTAGAAATACACGACATCAGGACCTCAAAAAATTGGCATCTGAGTTGAATGGTTACCAACCAACCAGCGACTCAGACTACTCCAAAGCCTTCAAGGCCAAGAAGTACCAGACGTTGCGGGCTACTTCCGCAACGTCACATAAAAAGGAGGACAACGACCAGAATTGGCCCTACAGGCCTAAGTCGTTCTCCACCAACTCCAAATTTTGCCAGCGGATAGCCACTACTCCCGTTGAAAACAGGCTAAGCTCCCCAGCAGAATCGGCAAGAACGATGGCCTGCGCGACCCTACCGATCATCTGAACGATTATGAATGTGCAGGAACCACAGTCCTTTAGCCCGTCCAGGTCTGGTGCCACTTGTTCGCCAAGACGCTGACCTGCGCAGCCAAAGTTTGGTTTGATAATCTCTCGCTGGGAGGAATAGTGAATTTTTATGACCTCATCAAAAAATTCAAAGACCACTTTTCCCACCTCATGAAGCAAAAGAAGGATAAATCACATATCCTACTATGCCAGCGCATGAACAATGAGTCCATCGAAGATTTCATCGTGCGCTACAACAAGGAGGCGCTACAGATAGGATGCGACGAGATACTCACGTGCGCGGGCTTTATTCATGGGGTCCGCAGTGAGGAACCTATGAAGACCCTGTCTGTTAAAGACGGCGTCCCAGACGCCTCGGACAAAGTCATCAGGGCTTCCAAGATATTTGCATCGTCTAAGCGCTCCCTCAAGCAACAGCGCGGATTCCATCAGACTCACAACACCAACAAAAACGAAGGTAAACAGTCTGTTTAGTCGCGAATCACTAGCACCGCGGACGAAGGCAAGTATTCGTCTGCCAATGACGCCTGCCAAACAATTAACAACAAACAATCATGGGACCAGATGTGGCACTCCAAGAAAAACACGGATTGGACCCCCTCACCAAGACACCATCTCAAGGGCTCAAGACTGAGAAAATTACTTTCAAGGAGCCTAAAGCCCTTGGAAAGCGGAAAAATGTGGATGCCACAAAATTCTGTGACTACCAAAACGACTATGGCTACCTTACACACAATTGCTACAGTCTGAAGTTGGAGATAGAAGCCGCTCTCGAGACTGGCCAACTGGGCCACTTGGTTAAAAACGTTCACAGGAGTGGGTGTGGCCACAATCAGGATGACAAAGGTGAGGACATCGGACGAAAGCCAATGCTCAATCTCGAAGCAAACTTCATCCACCACCCCCTACGCCACCATTGTAACATGATCTCCAGGAATGCCAAACGCCAAAGCAATTGCAATCATTCCCAACAAAAGAATGATGACTCCTGGAAGAAGGCGGACGCCCTCCTTCCTCGAGTACCTGGCGGCCCTTCATCCACGGCGCCACTCATAATCACCGCAGTCATTGGACATTATCGAACCAAATCAATGCTCCTGGACGGCGGAAGCAGCATTGATATAATTTACGATTAGTGTTTTCAACAACTGGACGAGGAAGACAAAGCCCGCCTCGTTCCAGTCAATGAACCAATCTCGGGCTTTATTCATGAAGTCATCCTGCCGCGAGGTATGATATCTTTCCCAGCCACATTGACTGATGGTAACCATGAGAGCACAGAAATGTGCGACATCATGGTCTTACCAGCGGCGTAACATCATGACATCCTCTTAGGTCGGGAAGGCCTGGCGCGATTCAGCGCGAACGCGTCCACAACTCATCAAATCATAGGCTTCCTCACCCACACTAGCGTCGCATTCATCCGGGGCAACAAGGACAGTCACGCAGTCAACACAGCCACGCCCCAAAAAAGCCCAAAACAGAAGTCCGCTTGGAGCCGAAAAATTGGGTTCTCAACCCTAAATTCCCGGACCAAACGGTAGTCATTGGATATGAAATCTCCAACACCATCAGGGTGCACCTAAAACAACTCCTCGTCAAAAATATTGACGTCTTTGCCTGGTAACCATCTGGCATGATCGGTGTTCCGTGAGAAGTCGTGGAACATAAGCTCAACGCATACAGATTAATGGAGCCAGTCGTATAAAAGAAGTGCAAGATGGGGCCGGAGAAAACAAAGGCCATGAATGAACAAGTCAATGAGCTCCTCAACGCAGGCATCATCCACCCAATCCACTACCAAACTTGGGTCACCAACCCGGTCATGGTAGGCAAAGTAACCGGCGGGTGGTGCATGTGCATCAACTACAAAGACTTGAACAAAGCATGTCCAAAGGATTGCTATCCCTTGCAAGAAATTGACCTCAAGGTGGATTCTCTAGCACCTTACCGCTTCAAATGCTTCTTGGACGTATACAAGGGCTACCACCAAATCCAAATGGCAAAGGAAGATGAAGACAAAACAGCCTTCCACACAGACATGGGCACATTCTGTTACACAAACATGCCTTTCGGTCTGAAAAACACGGGGGCTACTTATCAGCACCTAATGGACAGCATATTCATTGACGAGATAGGCGTGCGCTTGGAAGTTTACGTCGATGACATCGTCATCAAAAGCAAGGAGAAAGAACACATGATGAGAGACATCCAAAAGACATTTGATCAGCTGCGCATGAAGCTCAACCCCATCAAGTGCTCATTCGGCATGGAAGAAGGCAAATTCCTCTGCGTCATTTTGACGCATGAGGGTTTCCGCACCAACCCAGAAAAAATCTTGGCGATCGAAAGAATGCCTTCTCCCGCATCCATCAAAGAAGTGCAAACAGTCATGGGCCGCCTCATCGCCCTCATCCTCTTCCTTTCCAATTACACATCTAGATCTTTTCCTTTCGTAGATACCTTAAAGAATTGTCTGAAAAAAGCAATTTCCGCTGGACCCCTGAGGCGGAAAAAGCTTTCCAAGAAATGAAATAGTGTCATATAAATTTACCTACTCTTAATGCGCCTTTACCCAAGGAAGCACTAACATTATACCTCTCCGTCATGGAAAGGGCAATTGGCGCGGTACCCCTTGTAGACCACAATAGAGTCCAAACACCCATTTATTATATCTGCCGCACTCTACTAGATGCGGAAACAAGGTATTCTACGATGGAGAAACTGGTTCTAGCACTTATACATGCCTCCCGCAGACTGCGCAGGTACTTCCATGGACCCCCCATCAACGTCCTAAATGATTATAGAATTAACGACGTACTACGAAAGCCTAAAATGTACAGTCGCCTCGCAAAAGGGGCAATTAAGCTCGGTGAGCACACCATCAATTACAAGCCCAGGCCCGCCATAAAGGGACAAGTACTCGCTTTTTTCGCAACGGAAATACTTGCGGACAAAGTCCAAGACTACTTGGCAGAACAATAACCCGCGCAACCCAAGGACGAAAATGAAAAGTAGACCCTATACACTGACGGGGCCTCAAACAACGATGGAGCGGGTGTGGGATTATGTTTGATCAGCCCAAACAAAAAAGAATACACATAGCATGTGGATTCGATGCTCATAGCAGGACACATCAACGGAACATATGACGCACGCGATGCCTCCATGGCACTCTACCTTCAACAGGCCAAGTTACTCATGCGCAGGTTTACCTCTTGTACTGTTATTCATATCAATAAAAGCGAGAACAAACCTGCCGATGCGCTGAGCAAAATGGCATCAACGGTCTTTGACCACCTGGGCAAAGACATTCGCGTGGAATTACAATACAAACCATCCATCCCGCTACGACAAGTGAATGTCATCCAAACAGGCAACGTGTCCTGGATGACACCAATCAAAGCCTATCTGGCTTCTAGAATCTTGCCTGAGAACAAATCAGAAGCCCGGAAACTCCAATACAAGCATTTACATTATCAGCTTACCGACGACATCCTCTATCACCGATCTTACTTAGGGTAGCTACTCCGATGTGTCGAATCCGCTAATGCCTCTTTCCTCATTTGGGATATCCATGAGGGCATATGTGGATTACACGCGGGGCCCAGAATGGTGGTTGCTAAGCTGATGAACGCAGGGTATTACTGGTCGGGAATGCTGTGACATCCGTCATCCTCGTCTTACATTTAGTTGTCAATTATAGTCCTTCAAATATTTCCATTGTAGTCCCTGTAAGTTTTGTCGTTTTCAAAATTTATTTTAGAATAAACTAAAAGTTTATCATTAATATTTGTTATGGATCGGGTATACGTTATTATCAAATGTGTATGTTGAACCGTCATCCGGAATGGATATTGGATATTATAAAATTTTCAAGTTTTATAAAAGTTTAGAGTTTAAAAAGTTAAATTAGTTAACCAAGTTAAGTGTTTATAAAGGAATTTCTAATCAAGTTCAGCTACTATTAAAACGTTAGGTTTAGTTAATTAAATTTTCTTAATCAAATGTGAGAAAATAAAATAATTACTTGGTTGATGTTTTGTATTCTTTCTCTAATAATTTCTTATCACCTATGGTTATATATATATACAAATTAATTATTTGACTTGCAAACTTCTTAAATTAAAAACCTAAAATAAATGTATTAATTAATAGAATTGAAAGAAAATTAGTTTTTGATTAATACATATGTTGATGCGTTTTGCGACTAAGGATTGGATAAACATAATTAACATGTGTTAGTGACTTGGCCGAAGGTAGATATTATGGGCGAAGGTAGATAGAAGTGGGCGAAGGTAGATGGTTAGTGGGCGAAGGAAGATTGGAACTGACAAGAAGACACATTCGACCATTGGAAGTGGGCGAATGTGGAAATGTTCCACATTCGACCAATGCAAAGGGGCGAACGTGCAGTATCTATAAATAGGTTTTGTGTTTTTGAATATGAAATAGAGTTGTCAGTTGTGTCTGTATTAGGTCAGGTTCAGAGGTTGTTTTGAGATACTGTGTGTGTGTTCTAGATTAACGTAAATCTGATTGTAAAAGCTTATTTGAAAGAAGTTAATCTATGAAATGATGTTGAAAATGATCTTGATTGCGTTTTGATTTGTGTTTTATCAATTTGTTCAGAACTAGGGTTTCCGCACCTAGTTTTGTGACTTGTATGATCGTATAATCCTGTTTTAGTTAAAATCTTTCGCTCACAAAGTGGTATCAGAGCTAGAGGATCATACAATAACAAATTTGATAAAATCAGAGCTGATTTGGACATGTTTTTGACCTAAATACATCTGTTTTTACATAAACATTGTTTTTAAGTGTTTTTGACCGATTTAAAGGAGAATTTGTGGTCAAATTCAAGTTTTCCAAGAATTAAAGTTGCTCCAAATCAATTCCGAAACATAACCTGATTGAGATCATTCAAATCCATGAACTTTTGAAAATCTGAGATCAGAATAACCGTTTTTCAAACAATAACCGTTTTTCAAAACTGGGATATGATCATGGTGGGCGAACCTGGAACCTGACTTGAGTGTAGTGGTCGAAAGTGTAGTAGAGTGGGCGAACCTGAGTAGTTAGTGGTCGAATCTAAAAATTTGTGTAGAACTTTTCACTTTCGGGTACAGATTTTCACATTCGACCGGGTTTGTTTTGGGCGAAAGTGGAAAGTCTGTTAGTCTGTGTTTACATTCTGGTCATATCTACATTCGGGTGGTACTGTGTGGTCGAACTTAGAATCAGAAGGGACGAAACTGAAAGACTTCGGGCGAACCTAGATCATTTTGGGCGAACCTAGAGTATTTCGGGCGAACCTAGGTTTTTGTTGAAAATTTTTCTAAGTGTTGAGATTTTTTCTTAGTTTGTGATCATGTGGCGTTTTCAAACTACTCCGGGATCAGCAACAACACAACCACAACAGCAAACGATGGACCCATGGACAGTGGCAGCGCAAAAGACGAACACACAGTCTTCACAACCACTTAACTACATGGCAACGACGAGCACGATGCCTCAAAGTGTAGCACATCCGGCACTACAATCTGATTACTGGGGAGTAGCAGCAGCGGCGGTAAATACTCAAACTACTAATGCTATTTCTACTTTGATTAAGGATTTGTCTACAGGTAGTGGAACTCGGCCACCGAAGCTCATGGAAATGCAAGAGTATAATCAGTGGCATACCATGTTCAAGATCCATTTGGAAGGCATGGGAGTAGAAGGCGCAGAGGCTTGGAGAATGATTGCTACGGGATACACACCACCAGTGTTGGAGAATACCGGTGAACTAGTTCCGTTGGAGAGTATGTCGGAGGAGGAGAAAAAGAAGTTTGCGGTGGAGAAGAAGGCTTTTTCCCAATTGACACAGGCAATCACAAGTGACCTGTTGCATCAGTTTGGGACATGTACTACATCAAAGCAGCTTTGGGATAAGCTTAAGAGGAAGCATGATGGTAATGAGAAGACTAGGAGCCTGAGAATGGAAGAATTGGTCAAAGAGTTTGAGAATTTTTCTTTTATTAATAATGAAACTCTAAAAGAACTAACTCCTAGATATATGCATTTGTTGTCTGAATTGTCTAGTTATGGTGTACAGATTCCAATGACTAAGCAGGTGGATAAGTTTGCAGATGCTTTACCACCACAATGGGATCAGCATGTGGAAGTTCTCAGAGAGAAGGATGCTTATCAATTTTGGACTATTTCAGAGTTTATCGAAAAGCTGGAGAACAAAGAGATGGAGGATAGGAGGAAAGCTAGAAGGTCACAGATTCCTCAGAATCCTAGTTTGTATTTTGGAGGCACTTCAGTTCCAGTTGGTAACTCGAGCTCAGGAAGCATTGCACCACATGTTGCATGTATTTCCAATGTCATGGAATCATCAAAACCAACCACCAACTACTTGACACAAACATCATCCTACTCACAACCATCATACACACCACCACAATACAATTCCTACATTTCACCACTCTCCCCAATGCAACAAGCAGGTTTTTACACCGCTAACCAATCACAACAACCAATAAACCAAGTTACTCAACCTAATCAACAACCGGTGGTTTTGGATACATCTAACTTGGGAAATGTGACTGTGGAGGTTGCTCAGCAACACATTGCATTAGTCTCAGCAATGGTTTCATCCTACAATGGGTTAGTTGCTAGTCAGATTGGGAACAACAACTTAACCAACGAAGACTATGCACAGATTGACAAGGAAGAGATGGAACTCATTGACATCCAATGGGCTTTTGCGAGTATCATGAGAAGAGCAACAGAGTTCATTGAGAAAACAGGTAGGACTGATTTGGCAACTTCTCCCAACACAACCTATGGATTCAACAAGGAGAAGGTTACGTGTTTTAATTGTGGAGAAAAAGGACACTTTAAAAGGGAATGCACCCAGCCACCTAAACAAGGTAATCGAAACCCTTTCAATGCAAATTACCAGAACCGTCAACAACAAAACCAAGTTTCTTACCAAAATAACAACAACTACCAAAATCGAAACTTTAACAACCAAAACAGACAACCAAACACTAAAAACCAGATTCAAAACCAATCTCCTAACAACACAAATCGAACAGTTGTACCTATCACTACACCTAATGAGACTCAACAGAATGCGAGTCAGAACCAAGCTTTGGTAACTCAACAGGATGAAAGGTTTGACTGGTCGGGTATGCAAATAGGAGTTGAGGAAGTGACTACTGGTGGGAATGTGGCATGTGTTGCTTATCAGGTTGATATGGAAGAGTCGGTGGTGGTTGATGAGAAGAAAGAAACTGAGGAGTGTGAAAGTGATGATTCTGAGACTGAGATGGAAGTGGAGAATGAACCTGTTGAGGTTAAGGCTGAGGAAACGAGTTCTGGAATGGTGATTGATTCTGTTACTGATGTTCCTGAAGAGTGTAGATCAGTTTATTCAGATTCTGAGAGCGAATCAGACACAGAGGCAAGTGTTGATTCTTTAGATGATGATATTGATCAGTTGCTGGCAGAAGCTGACTTTTTGATGACGAGGAAGTCGTGCATTGCTGATGATGCTTTCACCAAGATTGACTACTCCAAGTTTTTCACTGGAAAAGAAGCTCATTTTGCACTAATGGCCATGACTGAACCGCCTAAACCTGTAAGTTCTGAATCTAGCACTGATGTTATGAGTCATAAATATTGTGGAACATGTGATAGATTGACTGAGGAGAATAAACAACTCCGAATTTCACGTGATAGTGCTATCATGAACAGTCAATCTACTCGCAAAGAGTTGAATGCTTTCAACAAAGTATTAGATGGCTATAAAAAGGACATTTCCGACTTGAAAAACACTTTGTCATTGAAACAATTGGCAATAAACAACTATATCAATGAAATTGAAAACACTAAGTTGGAAATGGCAGCCATAAAATGCTTTGCTGAAAAGGTTAACAAAAAGTTGGAAAGTTATAAGAATGTTGCTTATGTGGTAGACCATATCATTGATGATAACACCACCAATTACAAGTCTGTACCATCTCCGGTTCTTTTTGAAAATCATAACTATCATCAAGTTATACCGGAGAGCTCGGTAAAATCAGACTCATCATCGGAAATGGAATCTAATACCTCGAGTATTGGTGATCCTCATTCCGATGTGAGACCGATTTTAGGCTTGAATGATGAGGGTGTTTATGCTGAAAGTGTGAATTCAGACTCAGAGAATGATGATACTGGTAGTGATCAAACTGTTAATGTATGTGAGATTCCAAAAGAAAATCACATCATTACTACTGAACCAGTGTCACCATCTGATCATGTTCATTCGATGGCAAATGCTAATCGTGATAAAAAGTCTGAAAAGAATGATGTTAAGAAAGATAATAGTGTTAAGAATGTTGTTAAAAAGAATGAGTTGAATGAACAATGTGACAAACCTGTCAAAGTGTTCTATCGGATGGAAGGATCCGATAAGATCATTTCTGATGAGGAATTTCCAATCAAAAATGTTAACTATTCTAAACTTGACAAAATCTGGCAAGAAAGCACTATTTGGTTTCCAAAACATGAGAGAACAAACGAAATTCCACCAGAAATTTTAAAGAAATTGTTTTCGGATGTTCCTCAAGAACCAAAGGTCCATGTCACCGAGTTCATTCGACCAAATGACAAAGCAAATGGTTTTCATGAGCCCACTTACTCGAAAGGACCACTTCCTGAGAGTTTGAGGAATCAACAGTATAATGATCAATATCCTGTTAGATCATTTGCTCCACCAAATGCTCATTATGTTTTTGAAGAGTATCGAAAATGCTTTAAATGTGGAGAACGTGGGCATTTACTTGCTCAGTGTCCATATGTAAGGCATAAAAGACATGAGGTTGAAGTCAGAAATTCTATGAGAAAGCCGATTGATCATTATGTTCCACCACATAGACGGGTTGTTCCTCAACAACAACAGTTTTATAATCAAAACAATTTTCTAATGAGGAACAATCGTCCAATTCAATATGATCAAAGACATCGGATTGCTATGGAACATTCTTGGAGAAAGCCTGTGGTGAACACAACAGTTGATAGGCAAAAGGTTCCACAAAAACCGATTGTCAAATCAAATGTTGGACCTAAGTCTGTTAATTCAGATAAGGTAGCCAAGAAAGTTACTTTTGTTAACAATGTTCAGAAACCAATTGAAAAACCAAAATCTCAAATTCGTATTCTTAAAAGATCTGAACAATCTTGGTCACCAAATGGTACTCCAGGAGCTTCTACTTCAAAGGTAAGTGAGAAAAAGGAAAATGTTTTGAACAATCAGAAAAAGATTGATTCAAAACAAAAAGTTCTTGAAAAAGTTAATGAGGATGTTTCTTTGAAAGCCAATGTTCAAAGGCCCAAGACTCAGGCTTGGGTCCCCCGAAAGAACTAAATGTTTACTTTTTGTGTGTAGGGAGCTTCAGTTGGCCCTATTAGCAGTCTATGGATTGTTGATAGTGGAGCTTCAGGCCACATGACGGGGGATCTCGCATTGCTGTTCGATGTGAAAAACATTAATGGAGGGTATGTCGCTTTCGCGGGTAATAAAGGAGGATATATTACAATGGAAGGAAGCGTGAGTAATGGGATTGTGACTTTCGAGCGGATTTCTTATGTCAAGCAGATAGACTATAATCTGTTGAGTGTCAGTCAAATATGCGATAAACAATTTTCTGTGCATTTTGATGACAAATCCTGTTATATTCTCAAACCGGGCTTCAAAATTCCAAAGGAGTGGGTAATGTTGATGGCACCACGCGTCAACAATCTTTATATTCTTGACATGTCCAAGGCAATGACATCACAGGGGCAAATAACATGCTTTCTATCAAAGGCGACCGAGAAAGAATCGATAATGTGGCACCGCAGAATGGGGCACATTCATCTGAGAAAAATGAATCAACTGGTGAGAAATGGGCTTGTCGATGGAGTAAACGTGAAACATTTCCATCTGAATGACAAGTGTGTAAGTTGTATGAAAGGAAAGCAACACAAACAGTCCCATAAAGTGAAGAAAGTTAACTCTGTTGAGATGCCGCTTGAGCGATTGCACATGGACCTATTCGGACCGGTCAAGCGCAAAAGTCATCTTGGAGAGCTTTATTGTTTAGTTGTCACTGATGACTATTCAAGATTTTCATGGGTGATGTGTTTGAAGAACAAAAGCGACACCTTTACCAACCTACAAGTTCTGTTCACTCGATTGGAGAATATCTACAATTTGAAGATAAAAAGAATCAGGAGTGACAACGGGACGGAGTTCAAAAACGCCAAGATGGATGAACTTTGTGAAAGCAAAGGGATACATCATGAATATTCGGCTCCGTATACCCCACAGCAGAACGGTGTTGCTGAACGAAAGAATAGGACTCTAATTGAGGCGGCTAGAACAATGCTCGCCGACTCAAATCTTCCGGTAATGTTCTGGAATGAGGCGATTTATGCAGCAAATTATACATTAAATCGGGTTCTAACAGTGAAGAAGTTTGGAAAAACATCTTATGAACTGTTACACCGACGAAAGCCTAACTTAGAGTATCTAGAACCTTTCGGGGCGCCATGCACGATGTTGAATCCAGGAGAGAAGTTTAGTCCTAAAGCTGAGGAGGGATATTTTGTTGGATATGCAACCCCGCTCAAACGGGTATTCAACAAGCGAACTCGTCAAGTGGAGGATTGGGCTAACGTGGAAGTTCAACGATACACTCAAAATTTGCAAGGCACGGGCCCTGATTGGATGTTTGATTACAAAGATTTCTTTGAATCATTCAACCTAGATAGCTTGGTTGAAGAAGTTGTTATCAGATTACTTTACGAGTGTGAAAACGCGGCGACTTCACCGTTGATGCGTCCAATCACCGTAAACCCCCCACCAGCTTCTAATGATACCAGTGCTCCTATACAAGAGGAAGAGATGTTTCAAGAGGCTTCAACTTCATTAGACACTTCAGAATCTGAAGATGAACAATTTGAAGAAGCAGTTCTTGAACATGCAGAAGAATTAGAAGTGCAACCTGTGAACCCAACTCCAACTACAGATGTTGCTTCATCATCAAACACGGGTCATGATCAGGATGCTGTAGAAAACTTGACTGCTCAGACGGGAGTTATTGTACCTGTTAATCCGGAATCTCGGATTCATCGTATTCACCCGCTGGAGCAAGTTATCGGTGATCCTGGAAGTGGTGTTATGACCAGAGGGCAGCTAAAAAGCGTTAACTCGCCAGAGAGTTTTGGTGCTTTAGCATTATATGCCAAAATTCAAAAATCTGGTAGTCAAAATGATTGGTCGTTTGCATGTTATGTGTCGCAGGTAGAGCCAAGGACATACAAAGACGCTTTGAATGAAGATGCCTGGGTTGAGGCAATGCAGGAGGAGTTATTGCAATTCCAGAAATTGGGAGTCTGGACGCTCACAGATTTGCCGCCGGGAAGAAAGAAAATAGGCACTAAGTGGGTGTTTAAGTGCAAAAAGGATGATCGTGGAGTTATTGTTCGCAACAAAGCCAGATTGGTCGTGCAGGGTTTCCATCAAATCGAAGGGATTGATTACAACGAAATCTATGCACCAGTAGCACGAATTGAAGCTATTCGGATGTTCCTCGCGTTTGCTTCATACAAGAAATTCAAAGTCTATCAAATGGACGTCAAGAGCGCATTTTTGTACGGGAAAGTCAAGGAGGAGGTTTATGTCGGGCAGCCACCAGGCTTTGAGGACCCAATCCACCGGGATAAGGTCTACGTGCTGAACAAAGCTTTATATGGTTTGCACCAGGCTCCAAGACAGTGGTACGAGGAGCTAAGTACATACCTCATCTCCAAAGGATTCAAGCGCGGCCTCGTCGACTGCACCCTCTTCACGAAGAAGACGGGAGATGATTTGCTTCTAGTACAGATTTACGTTGATGATATTATATTTGGTTCAACTAACGAACTTTTATGCAGGGAATTCGAAACTGTTATGCAAGAAAAGTTCGAAATGAGCGCTATGGGGGAGATGCAGTTTTTCCTCGGCTTACAGGTGGACCAAAGACCCGACGGGATCTTCATTCACCAGACGAAATATGTATCCGACATCTTGAGCCGATTCCAGATGGAGGACTCTATGCCGATGGATACCCCGATTCAACCCAATCACGGGATTGGAGTGGACGCTAAGGGGGAGCTGACAGATCCATTTACATACAGAGCAATCATCGGATCTCTGATGTATTTGACAGCGTCTCGACCAGATATTATGTATGCAACGTGTCTCTGTGCTCGCTATCAATCGAAGCCGAAACAAAGTCATCTGACGGCGGTCAAGCGTATCCTTCGATATCTGAAGGGTTGTCCATCAAAAGGACTTTGGTACCCTAATGATGATGATTTTGATTTTATTGCTTTTAGTGATGCAGATTGGGGCGGATGTGACAAAGATAGCAAATCAACAACAGCTGGTTGCCAGTTTTTAGGGAGCAGGTTAATTACCTGGCAATGCAAGAAACAGACTTCCGTTGCACTGTCTACATGTGAAGCCGAGTACATTTCAGCCTCGAGTTGCTGTTCGCAAGTACTCTGGATACAACAACAGATGGTCGATTACGGTTTGCAGTTTCTTAAAACCCCTATACACTGTGACAACGAAGCCGCAATTGCATTAACTAAAAATACTGAAAATCATTCTAAAGCGAAACATATCCGGATTAAATATCATTTTATCCGTGATTGTTACGCTAAGGAATTGATAGATATGGTCAAAATCCATACTGACTACCAACGTGCAGATTTGTTTACAAAAGCTTTTGACAGATCCCGCTTTGAATATCTTTTAAAAGTAAACAATATAAAGGAAAAACAGGACTAATCGGCACCTCGGTTTATCGTTTTTTAATTTTTAGTTTTAGTTTTAAATTTTTTTTTTTGGAAATTTCTCTTTGCTAATTGGGAATTTCTCTTTACTATCATAATCCTCAAAGAAGTTGATGCTTTCAAGTGGATTGTTTCTTTCAAATTTTTGTTTTTCAGAAAAATTAAAAACCCAAAAACATGTTCTTTATTTTAGGGGGAGTCATTTTATCAGAAAAACCAAAAACATTAAAAAATTTTCAAAATACCTAAAAATTAGAAAAACTAAAAATGATTTCCTGGATAAAAAGAGGAAATGATAGTACATCAGTGGGGATCTGGCACAGGCTAACGAATTGTATAGTATAATGAGACATATGTTGATTACGTGTGATGTGCTGATAGGCTTCGTAGACTAAATATTGCGTGCATTAGTGATACAAACATAACAAACTACGCGTTTGTGGCTGAACACCTCATGGACATATGGTCTTAGTACCGTAATTTCGTTTGATAGGGTATTTGTACATAACTCGGAGGTTTAGGGTTGTTATGTTATTAGTTGTCTGGGGATAGCCTATCTGATCTTCTGCTGTAAGTCATTACGGACCTAGATCAGACAGGATGTCTTTATAAAAGAGCTATATGCCAAATCCTAAAGTTACCGAATTGAGGAACATTCCATGTTATATGATGATCAAAGATTATCTATTACATCGTATTGATCATTGATGCAAATCATGATTAATATCAGTCCTCAACCTGGTATAATGCATATGTTACTTTGTTGCATTAATTTGCTGACCTGTATACCTCTATGCATTATATCTTGTACAATTACAGACGACGAAAGCATAATCACGCTTTACAATGAGTCTTTGTGCATTTACTTCTTGATACGGGAGTATGTCGTGTGTGTGGGAACCACAATGTGTTAGTCTAATACATCTAATTCGTATCATTTTAAAGCATTGCGTAATTGTCTGCATGTGAGCTTAAGTGGACCACAATATCAGCAATTGCCGTGTCACATATTGTTTTTAATGATAATATTCAAACAGATCAATGCTGTGTTCAGATTTCTCAGAAAACTGATATGATCCTCTTACCGGAAATCACAAAATGTTTACTGCTTTCATTTACTTTGATGCATTTTACTTTGTTGCTTTTTACTTTTATTGTCAAAAAGATACAAAATCCAAAAAGATTTTAGGTGTGTTTTGATAAAATTTCAGAAAATCCAAAAATATTTGCATTTCTGCTTTATTTTTGATAACCGGGGATGCTTGATGGTCAATTTCTGAGATTTGATAACACCATCTGGACTTTGTATCATTCAAAACGTGAAAATTTGAGTTTTGGAAGTTTAACAGATTGAAAAATGTTGAACGGGATTCGAATTCGTGATTTGGCGAAATTTTCAGTTTTTTTCCATTTCACATTCGCCCCTTAATTGGGTCGAATGTGGAAAAATCATTACCTTCGACCGTTTTGATTTTGGACGAATGTGATTTTTTCACTTCCGGGTGACAAAATCTACCTCCGGGTATACATTTTACCTTCGGGTGGACGAAGGTGGCCATATTTCACATTCGTGCCATTCATTTGGGGCGAATGTAGACTTCACCCACATTCGACCAACAACAACGGACGAATGTAGCTTCTGTAACTACGCCAGTTCACATTCGAGCCCTTCATTCAAAATTTTTCAAAATCCTTTGATAACCAGACCTTGTTGCTCGTTTTTCTTTTGATTCACTGATTTAATCCCTGACCTTTGCTGATCAATTTGAGACTAAATTTGCAGGTAATGGACATCATTACAGACCAGAATCGTCGTGTTTTTAAACCGGACCTAGGGTTTCAATTTAGGGGTCTTAGGATGTTTAATAATGTTTGATTTTGTTTTACATTCAATCCACATCAGTTTTAGGGGGAGAAGAATAAAGGAATTAGCTTTTCAACACCATTTGATTGTTTAATCGATTGTATAGACTGTTTTAACCTAATTTTTCTTTTAAAACTGATGTAAATTGAAATTTGAGGACAATTGGTAATACACGAATGTTAATCGGCCTTGTTAGAACATATTCAGATCAAAATAACATGTTATATTCAACATTGGCAAAATTTTAAATTTTGGGCAAAAACTTTTTCACCTTCGGTTCAAAAACCGGGCGAAGGTGTAATTGGTTTGGGCGAATGTACAATAATCTGGACGAAAGTGACTTTTACTCAGATCATGTTCACATTCGACCATAAATTTCACATTCGACCAAATAATCTCACATTCGACCATTCTAAAACGGGCGAATGTGCAGAATGTTTTTGACCAGAATTTTTGTAATTTTTGTCGTTTTTGTATTTTGACGTGTTTGTTTGATTTTAATGTGCAGATGGCTGATCAATCCGAGAACGTTGAAGCACCAGCAGTTAATGTTGAAGTTCCAACAGAGATTATTGTTACAGATCCGGTGCCAGAGGCAGAAACTTCAGTTCCAAGCAGTTGGCCATTTGAAAGGTCGCATAACTGTTGCGCATATCTCGGTGATGTAGAGAAGAATACGGAGTTCACCGGGATCATAGAGTTTCTGAAGAGGAGCAGAATAGTTCATGCATTAGCCACACCAACGATCATATACAGAGACATTATTGAAGATTTCTACCGAAATGCGAAGTATGACTTCTGGGAGAATCAAACGATCATCAAGAGCAAGATTCAGGATATGGAGATGTTCTTGACTGAAGCTGATATTCGGGAAGCGTTACAGATAAAGTTTGAAGATAGTGAAGATCCCAGGGAGTTGTCATGGACAGAGCAGAAAGCGTGTTTCTTACGGATGAAATACAAAGGTCCAATTACTGACGGATCTATGTATAAGGGGAAGCTGGGAGTGCAGTTTAAGTATTTTGCACACGTTCTTATCCACGTATTTGGGTGTGTGAGCGGTGGATATGATGTCATGAGAAGGAGTTTAAGTTCGTTAATGGTTGCGTTGACACTCAACAAACCATTTAACGTATCTGGGATGATTCTTGATCATATGCTGGAGATGCTGAAAGGAATGAAGAACAAGAAGTTCATGTTATATCCGAGATTTCTGATGATGATCTTTGACTATAAGTATCCTATGTTGAAAAAGGATCCGACTATGATCCTAGGTCAAGATCATATGAACATTAGAACATTGATGAGAATGAAGGGTTACAAAGGTGTGCCTGATAGTGAGAAGCCACCTAACAGGAGATTATTTGGTGCTTTGGCTCGTCAGGATTACACTGATCCTGGCAAGAACAAAGCAAGGCATGATAATAGTGATTCGGACAATGATGATCCCTTAGTGTATGTTGATTCAAACACTAAGAGGAAACGGCAAGTAGTCAATCCTGGAGCCAAAGGGAAGGGCAAGGGAAAGACTGTGGATCAGGGAAGCTCTAAGCAACAAGCGGTTAGACAGAAATCGACAGCGAAGAAAGGATCAGGTTTGGTGGACGAAGAGTCGGTAGATTCAGAAGAGACTGAAGTAGAGGAACAGTGGGATTCTGATACTGAAAATGTGAGGACCACCAAACGTAAGGCCACTATGGTTGGTGAGTCTGAATCCTTGAACAAGTCGATTGAAGAAGCTGAGAGAAGGAAGAAATCTGTTGAAGATGAGAGTCTAGGTGTTGACCTAGCAGAGTTGAGTGTTGGAGATACTGTGGTAGTTAATTTGCCTAGAACGAAAAAGCAAAAGACCATGGCCAAGAAGTCGAGTACAAAAGAGCTGAGGGAGAAAGAGTTAGCTCAGTTATTGAAGGGTAAAAGAGTACCTGATGCAGGTACATCATCTAAGCTGTCTTCACCTGTTTCTAAAAAGCAGAAGAAAACGAAAGAGGCAGAGACTTTACCAATCGATCAATTCAATGTCGATTTGGATAAAGTGCTCGATATGTTCAGAAAGCCTCAGAAGGAGAAAGTAGCTGAAGTTGAGCCATCTAAATCAAAGTCGAAGAAAGTAACTGTGGATGACGATGTCATGAAGCAAGTGAATAAGAAAATGGAAGATATGATGAAGATGTTAGTTGTTCAACAGGCTGAGATTGCTAAGTTTAAGCAAAATGAGGAGAAAATGCTTCAGATCGTGGTTGCTTCGAAATCTAATCAGGATGAGATAAATTATAAGATTAAGATGTTGGAAGCAAAGAACAAAAAGCTTGAAGGCAAATGTTCGAGGAATAAGAACAGATTGAAGCTGATTAAAGAGGATAACAAAGAACTAAGGAATGAAAACAAACGCCTTAGTAATTTGATTGACGAGCTTTATAGCAGGGCACCCCAGTTGAAAGAGGGTGAAGAAGATGAAGAAGAGGAAGAAGAGCAGGTGGATTTTGAACCATCAGATTCTGATAAAGAACAAGAAGATGATGATGAGGATGATGATGGATCGGAGAAAAGCGATGATGATGATGATCACAACAATGATGATGATGATGATGCAGAAGGTGCTGGGAGACAGAAAGGAGATGAGTTTAGCAGTGGTAGTGATCATGATGGAGGAGATGATACTTCTAGATTCACTTATGAGAAGAGAACATCAAAGAAGAAAGATACTGGAGAATCAAGTTCTAAGAAGAAAGGTGAGAATGTTGATTCAGACGAAAGTATTTTCTGGAATGAGAAGGTGAGATCTCTATCTGATGATGCTAAACAGTTGTATAAAGATATGTTGGAAAAGAGAGAGTGGACCATTGAGTTCACAGGATGCTTCGCTGAGATATTCCAAACTGATGACTTAAGATATGAATTGGAATATGAAGATCCTGATCTTGAAGAAGGGGAATTACCTGCATCTGTGGCAAAAGAAATACTAGATGGTCTTGCACAGAGGGTAGGGAAAACATTTGAGGAGTTTATGATGGATGAATCGATTCCAGATATTCCTGAAAAGGATATTGGAAGTCATTCAGATGATATGCAGACTCCTGAGAACAATGAAGTGGAGATGGAAGATATAACTCATGAAGAGTTCCCTCAGTACTTCAGACAAACGGATGAAAATGAAGTATTTCCTGATTTCACTGAGGTACCAAATAAGTCAGCAAAACAGAAAGCTCAGAAAAGGAGTGAAGAGTTTGTGGAGAAGGTATTCGGTACTGATAAGAAAGATTCTTCTAACCAGTCTGATGAGTTGAAGAATTATTTGAAGAAATTGAAGGAAATGGGTGAGAATCGACCAAAGCCTGAAGCTCAAGGTAACTTTTACAGATTTCATAATGCCAAGTTCAAAGGCAGAGCTCTCGGGTGGACTTACTTAGGCAGGTTGAAATGTATTGCTGCAAAATGGGAAACCGAAATCCTGTACTTCAACAGATTCTGTGACTTGCTTACTCTACCATACTGGGCGATTAGAGATTTATGCAGATTCCCAATGTCAGGTGCCGAAGTAAATGGATCACATGTCGGTTGGTGCGCAGATAAATTGGTTTGGGAAAGTCGAACAAGATGGAAGAGATTTCAGCCTCAATATCCCCGAAGAAAAGTTCATAGGGATATTGATCCTCAAACCAATATGAAGCGAGTTACTTTGATTTACAAAGCACCTAATGTGATGAGGAAGATACCGTTGATGCCTATGCCACAGCATTTCAGTGCTGATTTTATCTTCTGGTACTATGATTGGAGAAAGGCTGAAGCGGTGATCGTGTTGAGAGATGGAAAGGATAAATACAAGCATGTTCATGTATTTGATCCTATGTGGTTGATTAATTGCACGTTTGAAGACATCATCATGCTTTTCTACAATCCAATCTACTATGAACCAAAAGATTTTGCTCAAGCAAGAAAATACACTCAAGTGGTTGGAGTTTGTTTTGCGTATGACATCAAGGCAGGAAGCAATTTGGAGGGAAAGCTTGGTAAGACAGTGAAGATAGCGAATGTGTCTAAACCAGTGAAGAAAACATTTGAGCCTCCAATGACTACTGAGCAGAAGAAACAGCTCAGAATCAAGTTGATGAACAAGACAATGGACCAACAGAGAAAACTATCCAATCAATAGTCGAGGGGGAGTTTGTTGATGCGTTTTGCGACTAAGGATTGGATAAACATAATTAACATGTGTTAGTGACTTGGCCGAAGGTAGATATTATGGGCGAAGGTAGATAGAAGTGGGCGAAGGTAGATGGTTAGTGGGCGAAGGAAGATTGGAACTGACAAGAAGACACATTCGACCATTGGAAGTGAGCGAATGTGGAAATGTTCCACATTCGACCAATGCAAAGGGGCGAACGTGCAGTATCTATAAATAGGTTTTGTGTTTTTGAATATGAAATAGAGTTGTCAGTTGTGTCTGTATTAGGTCAGGTTCAGAGGTTGTTTTGAGATATTGTGTGTGTGTTCTAGATTAACGTAAATCTGATTGTAAAAGCTTATTTGAAAGAAGTTAATCTATGAAATGATGTTGAAAATGATCTTGATTGCGTTTTGATTTGTGTTTTATCAATTTGTTCAGAACTAGGGTTTCCGCACCTAGTTTTGTGACTTGTATGATCGTATAATCCTGTTTTAGTTAAAATCTTTCGCTCACAACATACGGTTGTTTGCATTCTTTACATCAATTCATATGTGTTTATGTCACCATCAATTAAATTTATTAGCATTGATCATTTGAAATATATATACATGGATGGGGCATGATATTAACAACCAAAATAGTAATAACATGTATTTAAAGTTAAAGGTTTAGTTTTTTCTTTAATGGTAGTTTATGGGGGTATTGTGAAACTTTAAATTAATCAATTTGCTTCATCTTCCTCATAACTTCTTTGCAATCAAGGAATGAAACAACCGATTGAATTCGTAACCGACAAATTCAATCAAAATCAATTATTCACAATTATGATTCAAATTAGTAACCTACCATTAATCAATATTATAGTATTTAAATTGTATTGATAATGAGGCCATAAACTAAGTATATCTAAATTAGATGAATAAGGAAATTATTGTGATTTGATCGAGACTCTTCATGATGTTATGTGAATATTTATTTCATATACTTATTTAATTAATAACAGTTTCTTTTAGCCTTAAAAGTTTTTTTGGAAAAAAAAACGTATCTTAATAAATCATGAAGTAAATGAGATTTAATGTTTTTAATTTTATTTGCTCTAGTAACGAAAGCTATATAAGTACATGATATGTATCTAAATTTAAGAACCAAGTTCAAGTTGCTAAAAATTTGGACATGTACACCTGCATTAGAATTTGGGTTGGTGTTATAATTTTTAGGAATTCGCAACGCATGATTCAAGCTTTAGGATTTATATGTGACCTTTGTTGATTCTAAATGGTTCAAGCATAATTCATTGATTCCTGTTGATTTTATGCAATTCTACCTTTCACAATCAAAGTGAGTATATCTTTCCCCTTTTTATTTTACTTTTGGGGCTATTCATGTACTTATATCAAGTTTCTATTTCCTTTTACTAAAATAGCAATTCTTATGTGTGGTTGCTTGTGTCATTTCGTGTATCTATGACTTGTCAAATCATTAACCGTTGCAGCCTGGCATTTCAATGAATAGTACTATGGTATATACCCTTGTGACTCTGTTGAGAGTCCTCGTCATTGCTATGTATTACATTACTACTAGCGCATACTATATATATCTGCTTTCCTTTCATAGGGTTGATTTGACCCGGATACCACTTATTACATTTTGCAAAATAACACA
Organism: Ambrosia trifida; assembly: GCA_028751855.1. NCBI lineage: Eukaryota > Viridiplantae > Streptophyta > Magnoliopsida > Asterales > Asteraceae > Ambrosia > Ambrosia trifida. The sequence goes on from CM054126.1 coordinate 101,791,906, forward strand.
TGAATTGCTAAATTTTCCTTACTATATATATCAAACGGGTATGCTCACCAATACATTTTTATATTGACCAAATTATTTTCGTACATGTTTCAGGTTCTTATGAGATCACTTCTAAGCGTTTGGAACTTAGACTTAGACTGAGATTTATTGTATTTTAATATTAGATTGCTAGTTGTAATTGTTGTATTTCTTTCAATGTAATAAATTATTAAATTCAATGTATCAAAATTTACATTTCTAGTCCATGAGCTATTGAACAATCGTCACTACGTGACACCTCGATGTTTCCGCCATCGGTTGGGGTGTTACAAATGCACCCGGATGCGGTGGCAGTACTACGCAAATGCGACTCCTGCCAGCGCCATGCGCCAAACACCCTGCTCCCAAAAAATGACCTGGTGCCCGTAACCGCGGCATGGCCATTCCAGAAATGGGCAATTGATCTTGTTGGGCTATTCCTCACAGCGCCAGGAAACATCAGGTTCCTGATCGATGCCATCGACTACTTCACCAAATGGATTGCGGCGAAACCCCTAGCAAAGATTGATGGGGCGCACATCAAGAAATTCATCTGTGATTCATCATTTGTAGATTCGGCTTACCATATAAACTTGTGAGCGACAACCGCACCTAATTCACAGACCAACATCTCTAAGAATGGCTGGAGCAAATGGGGGTCCAACATATTTTCACATCTGTTGCGCACCCGCAGGGGAAACAGACAAGTCGAAAGAGCAAATAGAAGCATAGTCGAAGGCATCAAAGCGCGGCTCTGAACCAAGAGGACCGGATGGGTGGACGAGGTCTCGCATGTTCTATGGGCCAACCGCACACTTACCAAAACAAGCAATGGCGAAACTCCATTTAGCCTCACCTGTGGCTCCAAGGCCGTAATACCCGCCGAAATTGGGTGCCCCTCCGCACGGGTACTCACGGAGGACAAAGGAACAAGTGATAATGAACTCCGCTTAAATCTTGACGTGCTTGAAGAACGCCGCGAACTTACAGCAATCAAAGAGGCCAAGTACAAGAATCAGTTGGAGTGCTACTATAATCAACGGGTCAAGTTGTGCCAATTCAAAATTGGTGACTACGTCTTCCGCAACAACGAAACCTCCAATGCTAAATAGCATGGAAAACTGGCTCCCACTTGGGAAGGACCATACAAGATCCAAGAATCTTTGGGAAAGGGCGCCAACGCACTTGAAAAACTAGATGGCACGCCTCTCCCACGCTCTTGGAACGTTGCGCAACTTCGTACCTATTTTATGTAATTTTTTCTTTAAAGGGCTACACACGCCTTTTCTTTTGACTTCTTATGGAATATTTTCTATCTATTTACTGTGTTCACTACGTTGAGTTTTTTTGTCTTTAAAGCGCGGGTATTGCTAAAAGCCAGCGCCAAACTATGTAACAACAAAAAATCAAAGTCAAAAACACAAAGTGTGCACAAAATAAAAGGAAAAAACATCATTCATTCATCAAAAAGGCACGAAAGGCCTTAGTATTTACAAAGAAAAACAAGAAGTTACAAGGAAGCACCTATCCAATTCGGAACCATTATAATCAAAGTGCTACTCCTCATTTATGTCATCATGGGCGGTCCCTGATGCGCCCTCACCCCTGGAAGCCTGCTCTGCCACCTTCGCCGCTTTCGCACCCATACAGTCGGACTGCTCAATGTAGTAATGGAAGGCAGTGGATGGGTCTTCATACGTGTTACAATCCTTCACCACGCCAAGAATAGGAAATTCAACCCGCTCAAAAGCAGCGAGTTGCTCTTTCAGCTCATCCTCCCGAGGCTTTCCATAGTGTTCACCTTCGGTGATATGGCCCTAGTTCAAGGCATGATGAAACCCAGTGTCGAACCCATCCGCTTCGCCAGCAGCATGGGCAACGGCGAAAATAGCAGCTATCTGGTCGCCAAGGTTGGGCTCATTCCAGAAGTGCTTAAAAAGTTGCAAAAAACACAAATGTTAAACATATTTCAAGCATAAATAGGAGATTTATGAAAAAAGAATTGGCGTGACAACTTATACCGGAGACGCCCTCGTTCATCACCCACTTCACGTTGTCCTGCGCCCTTGCATGTGCCGCATAGGCCTCTTCCAACAACACCTTGGCATTGTCCGCCTCGGTGGTGGCAACAGGGCAGTCCTGATCGGCAGAGGCCTTCTCAGCTCCTAGTCTTTATTTTGCAGTTCGAAGCGCGTATCCGCAACCCTAGAATCGCGCTCCTCCAGGGCTTTCGTGTGGCTCTCTGCAGCGGCCAGCAGTCGGGAGTTCTCATTTTTGAGCAATTGAACATGCTCCCGTTCTTTCATCATGTCATCATTGGTGCGATTGCAAAAATCAGTCCACCTCTTCTAAGCCCTGCTCCAGAACCTTGACCATATCCTCGACCTTATAAGCATGGCCACGATAGCGGTCTATCTCCGACTTCAGCTTCGCTAATCACTCCTCCTGAACAGCCCTCGCGACATTAAACTCCTCGACGCTACGTTGGATCGCAACATCATGTCTCCAAAACGAGTCTATTGCCGCCATTTGCGTCGCCCGGTTGATACATATGTCAGAAATAAGGGCCGAACGGTAAAGCCCATCCTGGTAGGCCCGCTCCATTGGAGGGAAACCTCAGACACAAACTCATGCGCGAACAGGGGGTTGGCAAAGCGAGCGTTTACATAAATAAAGATGGATCTCTTTCAACCACATCTTTATTTACTATTTTACTCATGAATTTCAAAAGAGAAATTTGAGTTTCTATCATCTTCTTCCTTAGACAAATGCACAGAGTCATCGACATCAACTTTCCATAATTCAATTTACAAAACTACACAGTTATTATTATGCATATCTAAATCATATATAATATATTTCTCCATCATGAACCTTACATTCATTTTAACTAAAACTACCTATCTACTTAATGGATGTGAAACTGAATGAGCAACACAACTACATGATGTGATGATTAACAGCCTAGAAACTCAACCAGTCAACATCTTTTACGTATCTCAAATAGAACCATAGCATATCTAAAGCGACGGATGAACTTTACCTTCGAATCATGACTGCGGCTCGATGCTTACACCGCCAAAATTTACCAGGCTGGATTTCTCCGTTTGTCATTTTTTTTGTACGTTTCAATATGAGATACAAGATGGGGTTATATATATGAAGAACAACAAACTTTTATTGGGGACACAGGCGATATAATCGGCTGAAGTTTCTCCCTCCCAATATTCTATCTCTTATAGTTTCCTATTTGTCTTGTGATTTGATTTTGAAAACAATAATACCGAATCACGTTTTCATGACCCTTACTTTGTTGTAAATCAAAATTCAACAATATTCCATGCTTTAATTCAAGTTTGACTAATTTACATATATTAACTAATACACACAATATGCATTTAATAGATAACGAAAATTTATCAATCAAGCTCGTCAAGAATAATTAATCCATATATATCTATAGATATTTGCATATTAACAATTATAGTTTCGTAATTCACTCTAAAATTTTGAATTTGAAAACAAATTGCAAAAGTTACGTATATTCTAGTATCTACAAATCAATGAATCATTTGCCTTTCAAATTAAAGTTCAAATCACTTAATCCATATTGATGGGATTGGGTACCGAATACACCATTCCGCATACCCAAACCCGGCACAACATCACCGCGCGGACAAAAGCCTATGCGCAGGAAGTGGTCAAAACACATTAATTTCGGTCAATGGTCAAGGCTTGGTCAAGGCGAGTATCATGCATGGTCAACAGCCATGCATAAATCACGTAGACTCAACATTAAAGGCGGTACAATGTTTCATCATTCCCATTAATTTAGCTTTCCTTATTTCATCACACTAACACAACTAAGGGTGATGGAGACAACCTAACCATGGTTAGGACTTCGGTAATGGTGGCATACGGACTCTCCTATAAAAGGGATCACATCCCTAATAGGAGAGGACACTTTCTACTGACCTGGAGAGCTATCACACTTGATAGTATCCCCATTCACCCCGTTTTTGTTATAAACAACTACCTTGTGTAGTCGTCTCCACACCCACACATTCACTCTTGTTTGCAGGTTCCTCCATCCATAGCTGTTAGTGAAGGATCAACCCTGTAGTAACTCATAATCCTATCATCCTAAACCGGTGGTGAGATTATTTGTTTCTTCATTGGCGCCATCCCTTACGGTTCTAATCAATCTTTCAAACTAGCAACATGGCTTTCTCAAAGGATGCAAACAATAACAATGCTGAAGTTGATGCCACAATCAACGATGAAATCCAGGACGTCACACCAAACACCATCACGAAGAATGTGGCTCAGAAGCAACCGGCTTCGACATTCCAGTTCCACCCAAACAAGGGAGGATCTGCTGGAAGTAAGACGAAACAAGATAACCTATCTCCGGTTGACCCGGACGAATGGTTGGCTCAACAAAATTCAAAGACGATTGCTGAATACCAGAAGATGGCAATGAATCAAGCCAAACTCAACATCCAAAAGGCGTTAAGTTTCGATACAAGTGAGGAAGATTCAGAATCTCCTCGTAAAAACAACAATGGCCGTCATACTAAGGGACCTCGTCAGGCGGTACGTGGTGGAGGCCGTGGTAGAAATACTCACGGCCAGGACCCCGTCAACCTGAATGATGAACCAGACGGCTATGAATCAGAAAATGAGGTGCATCATGATTCTAATAAAAAACAGAATCCTAAATCTGTTGCCAGCAGTCTGGAACCCAAAGATGATGACCTCTACAAGCCATACAGACCGAAGACTTTCGCCGAAAGATCAAAATTCTGTGCGCGTATTGCACTAGCACCGATGCCCCAAGAGTGCAAGCTACCAAGCACCATCAGGAAATACGACGGTTTGCGCGATCCAGACGATCACCTGCATGCTTTTGATTGCGCAGGCAGCTCCAAGTTGTGGCCGGTGCAAGCCTGGTGCCATCTGTTCGTACAAACATTAACAGGGGCAGCCAGAGTATGGTATGAAAGCCTTCCTGTAGGAAGTCTGGTGGACGTCGATGATTTAATAAGGAAATTCAAGAACCACTTCTCACATCTGCGCAAACACAAGAAGGACAAGGCACACATTCTCTTGTGTACGCGCCACGAGAATGAATCTCTAGAAGATTACATCGTCTGATATAACAAGGAAGCCCTTCAGCTAGGATGCGGAGAAGAACTTACCCGCGCAGCATTCATACACGGGGTAAGAAATGACGATCTGATGAAATGCCTAACAGGAAAAGATGGCGTGCCACAAGCTTGGGATGAAGTGATCGAAGCCGCTAAAGTGTATGCGCCTTCCGAACGATCTTTTCATCGCAACAAAAACACGCACCAAAGTAGCAGTCACCATCCATCATCAAACAACAGAAGGAAAGGCAAACAGTCTGTCTGGTCAAGAATTTCAGGCACAGCGGAGGAAGGAAAATATTCCTTCGCACAAGATGCAAGAAACATGCTCAGCTCAAGAGGGTCTCGTGATCATAAAGGACACTCGAAGAAGAATTATGAGTGGACACCACTGTCCAAAACGCCATCTGAGGTGCTAAAAACTGAACAAATTCAATTTCCAAAACCACAAGAACTCCGAGGTGACAGGCGGAACGTGGACAGATCAAAGTACTGTGAGTATCATGTAGACCACGGACATATGACAGACAATTGTTACAGCCTGAAGATGGAAATAGAAAACGCCATAAAGTCAGGGTAGTTAACGCACCTCGTGAAGAACATGAGAAAAAAGCAGAGGGATAACACGGAAGGTGGCGAACCCTCTCAGAAAAAGATACGCAATCTAAATGTGCATCACGTGTATACGCGTCGCGCAATACATGCAACATGATCCATAGAAACGCAAGCCATAAGCGCACCTTTATGGAGGCAAGAGACGTTTCATGGAAAGAAGAACAAGTAATTATGCCAAGAGTAAAGGGCGGGGCTTCGTCCAAAGCTCCATTGATCATCACAGGGGTTGTTGGCCATTATCGAACAAGATATATGTTCTTGGACAATGGCAGCAGCACCGATATCATGTACCAGCAATGTTTCGACCAGCTGGACGATGATGACAAAAGAAGAATAACACCAGCAACAGAACCAATCTCAGGCTTTATCCATGAAACAATCTACCCACTGGGTACGCTCACTTTCCCAGTAACACTCTCAGACGGAAAGCACTCGCGCACCGAAACGTGCGACTTTACAGTGCTCCCCGTTAACTCTTCACATGATATCCTACTGGGACGAGAAGGATTGGCAAAGTTCAACTGCAACGCATCTACGCCACATCAGATGGCAGGTTTCCCCATGCGAACAGGAGTCGCATTCATCCGCGGAAACAAAACATGTCATACAACAGAAGCGCCGAGGCCTTCAAAGCAAGCAAAACCAACTGTCAGAACCGAACCGGAAAAATGGGTCGTTAACCCTATATTCCCGGAACAGACAGTTGTCATCGGCCATGAAATCTCTGACCCCACCCGCACTCACTTAAAGCAGCTGCTAACGAAGAACATGAACATCTTCGCTTTTAAACCATCAGACATGGTTGGGGTCTCGCGACACATCGCAGAACACAAGCTCAACGTCTACTAAAACGCCAAGCCAGTCGCCCAGAAAAAGCACAGTATGGGACTAGAGAAAACAAAGGCGATGAATGAACAAGTGATGGAACTCTTGAAGGCCGGTATCCTGCGCAAGAGCAAATATCAAACTTGGGTGGCAAACCCAGTCATGGTAGGAAAGTCCAATGGCACCTGGCGCATGTGTGTCGATTATAAGGACCTAAACAAGGCTTGCCCAAAAGATTGTAACCCACTGCCCGAAATAGACCTGAAAGTCGATTCCCTGGCACCTTACAGGTTCAAATGCTTCTTGGACGCTTATAAGGGCTATCATCAAATTCAGATGGCCAAAGAAGACGAAGATAAGACAGCATTCCGCACAGACATGGGCACCTTCTGCTACACCAAGATGCCGTTTGGGCTAAAGAACGCAGGGGAAACATATCAACGCTTAATGGATGCCGCATTTGTAAAACAAATTGGTGTAAATTTGGAAGAATACGTTGATGACCTGGTGATAAAAAGCAGAGAAAAGGACCAGATGTTACTTGACATCCAGAAAACCTTTGATCAATTGCGCAGTGTGCGGATGAAGCTTAACCCGGGAAAATGTTTCTTTGGAATGGAAGAGGTAAAGTTCCTCGGAGTCGTCGTAACAAAAGACGGTTTCCGTCCCAACCCGGATAAAGTTCAAGCAATCGAGCGAATGCCGTCCCCATCTTCAGTCAAAGAAGTTCAAACTCTGATGGGACGACTTGTAGCTTTGAACAGGTTTCTGTCAAACTACGCGTCTAAATCCTTCCCCTTCGTGGACACGCTAAAAAATTTCCTGAAGAAATCAAACTTCAACTGGACGGAAGAGGCGGAGGCTGTGTTTCAAGACATGAAGAAGTGTTTGAGCAACCTGCCAACACTAACTACTCCGCTACCAAAAGAACCGCTCACCCTATACCTGTCCGTCACCGATAAGGCAGTGGGTGCAGTGCTCATGGTGGATCGAAAAGGGGTACAAACCCCAATATATTATGTCAGCCGTATGCTGCTTGACGCGGAAACCCGCTACTCAACAACGGAAAAGCTGGTTCTCGCGTTAGTTCATGCTTCAAGAAGACTGCGCAGATATTTTCAAGGGCATCCAATCAATGCCCTCATAGATTTCCGCATCAACGACATCTTGCGCAAACCAGAACTTTCAGGACATTTGGCAAAATGGGCAATAGAACTGGGTGAGCATTCAATCTCATACAAAGCAAGACCTTCCTTCAAGGGACAAATCCTTGCAGATTTCATAGCGGAAGTCCCAGCAGACAAAGTTGAAGAATGTGCAAATGAAGCATCATCAAAGTCAATTCCGCCCGATGAGACTCAAATATGGAAGTTATTCACCGACGGCGCTTGCAATGACGAAGGGGTCGGCGTAGGCTTACGCCTGATAACCCCGAAAGGGAAAGAATACACTTATGCAATTCGGCTCGACTTCCAAACAACCAACAACGAGGCAGAATATGAAGTGTTGATTGCAGGCCTACGCATTGCCAAAAAGATGGGCGCTCAACACATCGAAGCCCATGTTGATTCAATGTTGGTCGCCAATCACATTGATGGCTCCTATGAAGCCAGAGAGCCGTCCATGATCCTATACTTGCAGCATACCAAGGAGTTGATGAATAGTTTCCTCCACTGCAAAGTAACTCACGTGCGCAGAAGCCAGAACAAGCCAGCAGACGCTTTAAGTAAAATGGCGTCAACCGCATTTGATCACATGGCGAAAGACGTACGAGTCGAGGTACTGGCCAAACCATCTGTTCCGTCAAAACAAGTAAACGTGATTCAGACGGGAAAAGAATCTTGGATCACCCCGATAATGGCCTTTCTAACTAAAGGCATCCTCCCATCGAACAAAGCGGAAGCAAGGAAGCTACAACACAAAGCCTTGCATTATGAAGTCAATGATGGCATCCTATATCAGCGGTCTTATCTTGGACCATTACTCAGATATGTAGATTCCGCAGAGGCCACATATTTAATAAAAGATATTCACGAAGGCACATACGGATTACACGCAGGTCCTCGAATGGTCATGGCCAAACTTATGAACGCTGGATACTTTTGGCCTGGAATGCACCTTGACGCAGTAAGAGAGCTGCGCAAATGTGATGCATGCCAGCGGCATGCGCCCGGTACACTTAGACCAAAGAACAACTTGATACCAGTTACCGCAGCATGGCCATTCCAAAAATGGGCCATTGATATCGTGGGACCTTTCCCTACGGCGCCAGGCAACGTCAAATACTTAGTGGTCGCCATTGACTACTTCACTAAATGGGTGGAAGCAAAGACGTTAGCCACAATTGACGGACACAACATCAAGAAATTTATATGGGAATTTATCATTTGCAGACTTGGTCTACCACTGGAAATTGTAAGCGACAATGGAACGCAGTTTGCGGACCAACACTTACAAGAATGGCTCTCTTCAATGAAAATCAAACGGATATTCACTTCCGTAGCGCATCCTCAAGGCAATGGCCAGGTCGAGCGCGCAAACAGAAGTATCGTTGAAGGCATTAAAACACGCTTGGGAACGAGACGCAGCGGGTGGGTAGATGAATTACCCTATGTCCTTTGGGCTCACCGCACGCTTTCCAAAACAAGCACTGGGGAAACACCGTTCAGCCTAACATATGGAACTGAAGCGGTTATCCCAACAGAAGTCACAAATCCGTCCCCAAGAGTTTGGCTCGCGCAAACAACTGACAATGATAAAGAGTTGAGAATGAATCTAGACTTCCTAGATGAACGCCGAGATTTGGTCGGTGTCCGAGAAGCCTCATACAAGAGACAGCTAGAAAATTACTACAATGCGTGAGTCAAAGAACAAGCTTTCCGCGTTGGCGATTTCGTTTTCCGCAATAATGAAGCATCAAATGCGGAAAAACCAGGGAAACTTGCTCCAACTTGGGAAGGACCTTACAAAATCCAAGGGGTATTGGGAAAAGGAGCATATGCTCTAGAACGACTAGATGGTTCGCCAATACCACGTACTTGGAATGCAGCTCAACTACGTATATGCTACATGTAATCTGCTATTTCATGATTTTGTAATAAGGACTTTATGTCCAACTTCATTTATATTACAAAAAGCATTTATCATACAAGCCATTGATCAACAGTACAATCTACACACCGAATACGTAGATTACTGCTACGTATACAAAAAAAGGGGGTCAACAAAAAACAAACAAATTACACCCCATAGACATGATGATCCAACAGCAATTTCAAAGAGACTTTACTTATACACATAAGGGCTTCAACATACTGGAAAGACACATTAACCCCTAACCTTCCTGGTTTTAGCCTTATTTACATCCCCTAGCTCTGATAACTTCTTCATCTTTAATGGTTTCCCATCAGAAGTACCCTGATCATCCAAGTTGTCAGGTCGCATGTCTTCTTGGGACAACAGATGTTCACAATATTCGGCTAGACGATCAAGAGCGTCAGTTGAAGACCGATCACGACTAGGATGCTGAGATAGCCTCACCATCCCTTACATTGCTAATCTCTCCATGACACCAAGGTTGTTATTGGGGGAGTTAGTCGCCATTTTTTCAAAGAGAATGGTGTAAGTTCTTAAAAAACAAGAGAATAATGGAGAAGATGAAAGCTATACTATATATAGAAGAGAGAGGTTATGGCCATTAATTACTATTAATGGTAACCACTCAATTACCCTATGGAAGTGTGACAGTCGCCCTGACAATCGCCGGCACAACCGTCACATCAATCATGAGGTAATCTGACAGGCCCTGGTGACAGGAAGTAAAGATGACATCATCAAATGATTAGCATACAACTAAAAGACACGTGGCATTAAGTTCTACAACAATAAATTGTCCATCAGAAACATTGCATGCAAAGACCAGGAAACAAACATATTATTCAACCAAGGTTCAAATACTGAGATATATCCTCAGCATTAGCATCGTCTACATGTTTGTCACCGGCCACGGATGACGTTCCGGCCCCACCATCAGTAGCCACTACTTTGGCCTTCTCTTCTCTTTGCGCTTTTTCAGCAAGTTCCGCACCAAGGCGATCAGATTTGATAAAATAATTGCGCAATTCATCCGTGGGATCATCAGTCTTCACACAAGCCTCCAACAGGTCAAATACTTCGAACTTCAGATGCTCATAATCATCATAGGCCTTCAGCAAATCATCATCGTATGACTCATTCTCGTACGGACCAGCCTCCTTCTCCTTGCCATCTGCATGATGGCAAAAGCCTTCGCAGAAACCAAGTTTTAACCCCTGCTTCACGGAGGAGCTGGAAATACGGGCAATTACCTCTGTCAACGCAGGATCATTCCAAACACGCTTAAATATCTGCACAACAGAAAATATCACATCAAAAGTTGAATAAGTTAGTAACCAGCTATGTAAAAGGGGGATTTATAGCTTACTCCAGCGACTCCTCGCTCATCAACCACGCTATCCTCTCATTAGCAGCAACAGCCATGTATGTGGCTTGTTCAAACAAAGCCTGCACTTTGTCCAACTCCATTTTCACTTGTGTGCAAGAAGACTCCGCCAAAGCTTTTTCTTCTTGGTACTTGGAATTCTTTAATACTAAATCTTTTATCTTGGCCTCTGCATCAGACAACGAGGTGGTCGCCTTAAGAAGCTCATCATGCTGAGCATTGTATTTCTGGATAGTATCAGCAAGTTCCGCCTGCTTCTCCCCATAAGATTTCTGGCTTTGCTCTACCTCTTTCTTTAAACGAGCATTCTCAAGCTTCAAATCTTTAATAGTGGATCGCAATAGCTCAGTCTTCTGATTTGTCCTCTTACAAGCAACGGACCAAGCCTGGGAGGCTTCAGCTTTATCCTTCTTTACCATCTCCATCTCTTTAACAGCATCACGGGCCACCTTCTTGTGATGCTCAATCTCTGACCGGATCTCATGACGAGCGCGTTGAAATTCCTCTTCGCGCCCCAGCAAACTGGCTTCTGAGTCCTTCAAATTTTGATAATCCCGCAGAAACTCGTTTTCACGCCTAATGAGAGATCCAAGGCCGCTCATACCCAATGAGAGATTCATCGCCATGTCAATAAATAAAGAACGTCGATCAACACTATCTTGATAATCGCCCTCGGCAGGAGGAACAGATAGCATGACAAACTCCTGCGCATCAAGCGCATTTGTAAATCGAGTTGTGTCAAGAATGTCCCAGCGCGGCTGATATGGTCTTGGCGAATCAGCCTGACGTGACGAATGCATTCTTCGCCGGTGACCGGACTGACCGGAATTACCACCAACACTGGCAGAAGCATCAGTATAAACCACAGTAGAGTCCACTACTGTGCGCTTGAAGCTAGAAGGGTTCTCGCCAACAACTTCATTTCCCTTCCCTTTCTCCAGCGCAACCTCAAATCCCTGCAATGAACTTGGCTCGTGCACTTGCTTTAATGATGAATCAGGGCAATCAATAGTCAAATTTGGAGTTTCAGACTCATCCCCCTTCTTTCCAACATCCTTCTCCACATCAATCACCAAGTCATCTGGGGTAGGCTCAACCTGTGGTGTCACATTCTCCTCTACAGCCACCTCAGTTGTATCCGTTGTTGTATCCGCAGTCACACCAACATTTTCAACAGGTTGGTCAAACGGAGACACCTTCTCCAACACTATAATGGGCTGCTTCTTTCGAGATTCTGCAAAAGGATGTTGCCCTACATAAAATGCTATTCACAATATTTCAACATATTTATTACTAAACACGCAAAAGGGAAACAAAAATATAAATACCAGACAGGTGCCTCAACGTCTTCATTGGAAGATTCTCGCGTACTGGCGGAGGCTTTACGAGAATCTCGAGCTTATCACTCGTTGGCCAAGACAATGGCTTGAAAACATTAATCGGAAGCGCCGTAATAGGCTCTAGGCGAGGCATACTGCCCGAAGCTCCCGAAGAATGAGGGATTTGAGTTTGCTTCTGATTCAACTCAGTAACCCTCTGCTGGTATAACTCTTCGGTTCCGACTGACGGATAGGAGATGAGCGTCTAGCACGTTTATGCTCTAACTCCGAGTCCGACTCAGTTAATTCTTCATCTACCTCCTCAACGACAATGGGAACAACTGGCGGTTTTGACTTCTTACTTGCAATGGCACGCTTCATAGATGTACTCGTGCCTGGCGCAGAATTCACATCTGTATACATTAAACTATGTGTGAGGATTAAATACAGAAGTTATAAGGACTAACCAACGGATTTCTTGCGCTCCGAAGTAACTTCCTCAACATCAATTACGGTCTTTCTGCGGAGTTGTATACCCGCACCTACCACGAAGAATGCGCTAAATCAGTACTCAGGATGCGTACCTACTGCGCTTCCTTCACGCACAAAACAAAAACTTATCAATAATAAAAGAAATGGACAGAGTTCATAACCTGTTCTGACATATTGCTTCGGAGGATCAACAAGATTTGGATACATAAAATTCCCACTAATTCTCTCAGACAACCGCTGCGCACCTACGACAGTTGGAGTGTAAAGCACCTTTGCCTCACCATGCTTGGCAAACAATTCAAACAGAGTCACATCTGGACACAGAGGAAAAACATGAACACTAATACAAGAAAGGATATAAACAACAAACCAAGAATGATCTCATTACCTTTTGGAGGATTTGGATCATGGCCCTTAGGGCAGATAAGACTAATCCCCAGCAAGTTCAAAACACTCTCTGGACATTCGTCCATCATCAACGGGGTAGCGTGATCACAGAGTGACTTATACCAATCTTGCTCTTTGAATCCCGCCATTGGAGGGAATTCAGCAATTTTTTCCTTTAAGCCCGCCATCATCCATTGAAAGGGAGCAGGAATAACACCATGATTGATATAGAAAAACTTATCCTTCCACTCATACATGGACTTCACTTTCTCCGATATAAGTTGCTTCACCTTCCGGCGAATGCCTAAGCTATACCAACCGCTACCACCACGGGCTGCTTCAAGAACATAAAATACATTCAGCCTCTCAAACGTAGCTTCAATCTCCAAAGCTATGCAAGTGGCCTCAAAATGTAGCAGACGGCACCACCCATAAGGGGTCAATTGTGTAGGGTGAATGCCATATTTCAACAAAGCATCCACCACAAATTTGGTAGCTGGTAGACGGAAACAGCATTTAGTAAAAGCTGTTGCATACAACGCTATCTTCCCAGGAGGTGCTTTTAAAGCAGTCTTCCCTTCGGCCGGAAGCTCTGGCTCCCATTCAGGCAAGATGCCATATTGATCAAGAAAAGTCAAATATGAGGGTTTGTCCCACTTAATAGTGGTAGCCTCTATACTTTTTAATGATTCTTTTCCTAGATCTTTGACAGAATCTGACGCCTTACTAGACTCTTGAACATCTTGTGATTCTTGAGACATGGTTAAAGTAATAATGGTGTTGGGGAAGCAGAGACGTTGAAGAAGGATTCAAATTTTGAAATAGTTGGAAATGGGAAAAGCCATAATTAAAATTCAATATATAGGCTTTGCAATTAATACGGCTTTCATGCTCAGAGGAATGGACAGGCTTTTTTGGGGATGAGTCTAATAGGGAAGCGACACGTGTACACCTGAAGACAAACAGACGTCACACGCGCCCCACGCGCCCACTCGCCTGACAACCGCCGTTCAACGTGCCTGCACACGTCTCAAACTGCAACCAGTCACGTCAGGCCCACTCGCCATATGGGCCACTAGTTTCGCAGATCATGGAGAACTGCCACGTGTCCATATCAAACTCCTAACGTGTCCCACAAATGCGGAATTTTGACGTAAATTCCTACCACCCGTTCTCCGCACAAAATTCTCCGCAACCAAAAAACATTCAACAACCGCATATGCGCAAATTACAATGAAGAGCAAGCTCCCATTAACAACACACATCTTATAAGTCCAGCGCCCCTCCCATCTTATCATAACTTCTTAGATAAGAGGCACACTGGACTGGGGGGACTTGATGGGATTGCGTACCGAATACACCATTCCGCATACCCAAACCCGGCATAACATCACCGCGCGGACAAAAGCCTATGCGCAGGAAGTGGTCAAAACACATTAATGACCGGTCAATGGTCAAGGCTCGGTCAAGACTCGGTCAAGGCGAGTATCATGCATGGTCAACAGCCATGCATAAATCACGTAGACTCAACATTAAAGGCGGTACAATGTACCATCATTCCCATTAATTTAGCTTTCCTTATTTCATCACACTAATACAACTAAGGGTGATGGAGACAACCTAACCACGGTTAGGACTTGGGTAATGGTGGCATACGGACTCTCCTATAAAAGGGATCACATCCCCAATAGGAGAGGACACTTTCTACTAACCTGGAGAGCTATCACACTTGATAGTATCCCCATTCACCCCGTTTTTGTTATAAACAACTACCTTGTGTAGTCGTCTCCACACCCACACAATCACTCTAGTTTGCAGGTTCCTCCATCCATAGTTGTTAGTGAAGGATCAACCCTGTAGTAACTCATAATCCTATCATCCTAAACCGGTGGTGAGATTATTTATTTCTTCACATACTATATTGATATAGGTATCAACATTTACATAATAATATAAACCCATTTTATATGTAGTTAATATATATCATACTTTTATAGATATACATATAACATATTGTATTAACGCCCGTTAAACCGGTCGTTACAACTCTTCCCAACTAATTAAGAATTTTGTCCTCAAAATTCGCAGTAAGTACAACACAAATTGTTTCTCTCTTTAGAATATCTATAGCCCATTTGGTTATATTAACCTTTAATAACTTATTCAAAACCAAAATAATAACTACAAAAAATTGGATTTCATAACTACTTCCTTCTTAACGTGATTTTGTCCCCATAATTCAATTCTTTTACCATCTTCATATAACTATTCTTTTTCTTGGGTGTCAAAAGAATCAAAATTTCAGGGTTCAATAAAAGTTCTTAACATCTTAGTCTAGCTTATACTCATTTACTAACATGAACAAGAAAATCATATAAGCGCGCCCCTTTTCTTTCCACTTTCTCTTAGCCAAGCTTTGAAGCCCCTACTTGGATGGGTTATTTGTCTATCGTGTCTTAACTCTCAAGCCAAACAATCCCACCTAATGTTCTTGCTCATTTCTAAGATTGTCTTAGTTTTTATCTACGAGTCTTTCTTCGACCTAATCCCTATAGTTTAAGTCTAGGCACAATACCATTATACCTAGTTCGCTTAAACTATTGCTCTGATACCAACTGTAACACCCCATGTTTTTTTTTTCATAAGTTATTATATTTCGAAAATAGTCTTTCGCAGCGGAAGTCGTTAGTCATGTTTAAAAAATATATATATTAAAACATTTGAAATGATCATAAAATTTATGGGTGTTACTCGTCGTTCATAGCAACAGAATCATAAACGAACCTTATTATAAAATAAAAAAACGAATCATCTAAATCCATTAGGTCTAGTCAAATTTCCTCTATCCATTCCTCACAAGCTTCACGTCTAACATCCTTAACTAACCTGAAAATGATACACATCGATTTTCGAAAACAAGTGTCAGCTTTTTAAGGCTGATTAAGATAAAGGGTAAATCATAAAATAAAGAAAACATCATTTTATTCATAAATCATTCAGCTCGTATATTTGCAAGCCATGATCCAAATACCACAACATAATCAAATAAACAATCTTAAATTCGTGCCTATCTCTTTAAGCAATCTTATATAATCTTTTTCATCTTATCACTATATCTTAAATCTTAATCTTTATCATATCACGTGGTTTTAATTCTTTATATTTCATTTTTCATCATCATAAACCACATGGAGGATAGTCCTTGGGTCTCCAAAACTACACATAGTAAACCATGCGCATCGGGTAAACCGGTCGGGGGAAGTCCACTACAACCAAGTGAAGGAGCACAAAAGCAGTTCACTGTTGTCGTTAGCCATCGTTCGTAAACAATAGCGAGCAAGTACTTCACGCATGTGGCTCTTGGGTGTGTCTTAAAATCTTGGTTGCCACGGTACCGCTCCTGGTATGTGTATGCAAGCACACCCACACCAAATCTTGGGATGGATCCATCAGAGAGTATTTCTTCTCAATCATGTTCGTTTGCTTTTCTATAATTCTTTTTTTTTTCATTAGCTCTTTAATATTTTAGGGCCCTTAACGTGCATGTGTCTTACGAGTCAAAAGTCTAGTGTAGTCTAAATCGTTTCATGTATCATATTAGGCATAGGTTTATCATTTCAAGACATGAAAATAACGTCATAGCAACAAATATCACAACAAATAATATACAGAGTACCCGACCCAATATTAAAATAAAATCCCATATACATACCCGTATATATCTTAAATAACTTGCAATATTAAAAGAGTTCTTTTGATGTGTACCCGACTTTCAGAAAACAATATCTTACCTTAACAAGATACGCTAGTCAAACAACTTTATGATCACTTCTCAGGACAACACCTACATTTATATGCATAACACGTACTAATATCAAATATTAAAAAGAACCCATTTCGCTACCTAACTGAGTTCCTATTCGATTGGCTGAGTTTCTTAAATTCATTAGTCACCTAATTATATGTATTGATTAAGTTGCTGATATCCTACTCTACAATAAACTCAAGATTCTATAATATTTACTCGATAATTACTACAAAACTATCATATCCTTTATTATAAACCAGTTATCAATTCAAAGCACCTTTCTCCTCCTATACTTGACCGTAAATCAAATCAATTTTAAATTTAATTAACAATGAATTCTAGCTGATAACTAAATCATAAGATTTAGAGAATCACCTACTGAATGAACATCAACTAGTTGACCATCACAATCTATTAGTTCAATATAATTTAATTTTTAGAAATAAATAAATAAATAAAGATGGATCTCTTTCAACCACATCTTTATTTACTATTTTACTCATGAATTTCAAAAGAGAAATTTGAGTTTCTATCATCTTCTTCCTTAGACAAATGTACAGAGTCATCGACATCAACTTTCCATAATTCAATTTACAAAACTACACAGTTATTATTATGCATATCTAAATCATATATAATATATTTCTCCATCATGAACCTTACATTCATTTTAACTAAAACTACCTATCTACTTAAAGGATGTAAAACTGAATGAGCAACACAACTACATGATGTGATGATTAACAGCCTAGAAACTCAACCAGTCGACATCTTTTACGTATCTCAAATAGAACCATAGCATATCTAATGCGACAGATGAACTTTACCTTCGAATCATGACTGCGGCTCGATGCTTACACCGCCAAAATTTACCAGGCTCGGTTTCTCCGTTTGTCATTTTTTTTGTACGTTTCAATATGAGATACAAGATGGGGTTATATATATGAAGAACAACAAACTTTTATTGGGGACACAGGCGATATAATCGGCTCAAGTTTCTCCCTCACAATATTCAATCTCTTATAGTTTCCTATTTGTCTTGTGATTTGATTTTGAAAACAATACTACCGAATCACGTTTTCATGACCTTTAATTTGTTGTAAATCAAAATTTAACAATATTCCATGCTTTAATTCAAGTTTGACTAATTTACATCTATTAACTAATACACACAATATGCATTTAATAGATAATGAAAAATTATCAATCAAGCTCGTCAAGAATAATTAATCCATATATATCTACAGATATTTGTATATTAACAATTATAGTTTCGTAATTCACTCTAAAATTTTGAATTTGAAAACAGATTGCAAAAGTTACGTATATTCTAGTATCTACAAATCAATGAATCATTTGCCTTTCAAATTAAAGTTCAAATCACTTGATCCATACTATATTGATATAGGTATCAACATTTACATAATAATATAAACCCATTTTATATGTAGTTAATATATATCATACTTTTATAGATATACATATATCATATTGTATTAATGCCCGTTAAACCGGTCGTTACAGCTGCAACGCACACTCTTTTTTTATCTTGATATATGTTAAAGAGCTGCAACGCGCACTCTTTTTATCTTGATATATGTTAAAGAGCTACAACGCGCACTCTTCTTTACCTTCATATATGTTAAAGAGCTGTAACGAGCACTCTTTTTCACAATCATATATGCTAAAGAGATGCAACGCGCACTCTTTCTATCTTGTTGCTAAAGAGCTGCAACGCGCACTCTTTTTTGTCTTGATATATGATAAAGAGCTGCAATGCGCACTATTTTTTTATCTTGATATATGATAAAGAGTTGCAACACACACTCTTTTCTATCTTGATATATGTTAAAGAGCTGCAACGCGCACTCTTTAAAATATGGATGAGCTTTCATCCACAAAAGCGCAATATCATAGTCCAGCGCCACACCAGACCACTCAGCAAGACCGGGAGAGGCACTGGACTGGGAGACTTAAAGAGGTAGGGTACCGATTATCGCGCGTAGGCGCGCCCTACCCCCACAAACATTGCCATTATAAATACACCCGCGAAGGGTTGGCCATTCGAGATCACAACATACCTTCACAGGGTTCAGCTTCTTACATCATATGAGGAGGGTAATCTATCCGCGCATGGCCATGCGCCGGTTCTGGAGATGGTCACCCGCGGAATATGACAGCTGGCGGCAGCAAGGTTCAGCTCCCCTTAAGCCCCACTTGCCGCACTAGCTCTCAGGTGTCAAGTGTCACCTCAGCCTATCTTCGAGAAGAAGATAGCCGCCTGACATCCTCTGTCACCAGGAAGAAAATAATGTCTCTACAATCCACCACAATGCGCCACGTGTACTAGTGGCAGGGCGCCGCCCCTGACAACCAATCATAGTGCCCCACGTGGACCAATCACAAGGCACCATTCTTAGCTGGTTTACTTTATTCAACCATGGATTCAAATCCAACCGAATGGGCTTCTGGAAGACAGGCCCAATCCCAGCGCAACTGTGACAACAGTCAACGTAACAAGTCAACGACCGTACATGTTTCATTTATTAAGTCATTATATGTGCATTTTTAGACAATTTGCATACATTATACCCCCTGGCTAGTAGAGCATGAGTTAAACAAGAAAACTCATTATAATGCACTTGTTTAGTCATACAACACCCGGACACACCATCAAAACAAACATTACAAGAAGTTATGCCCACTAACACGTGCTAATGCACCTCTAACACACGATTTTGAACACAAGGATCATCATGGGAAATCATTCAACAAACCCATGACACATGTGAAACAAAATACATGTTAATGTCGTCATCAAGAGGCATGGAATTTAACAAACTCTTACTCTTATGAAACCGGATGATATTCCTATATCAAAGGTGTACAAGAGGCTATACAACAAACAATCACAACACTATGAATAGGCCGACTTATTTTAACATAACATGATTAAGCATTGGAACATAATCAAGCTTATTGTTTTAAGAGCTATACAAATATATGTATATACACACACGCACGACATTATATACACATCCACATGCCTAAATATTTAGCTTCTAAGCTATCTATCTTGACCATTCTCCTTATGATCATTTGACACCCTATAGAGACTATCTAAGAGAAGAAGTCATACTTGATTTAGAAAAGAACAAAACCTCCCACTCCTACTCCTAATTTGCGGCCCATAAGAACATCTAGAGGCATGCTTTGGAAACAAGGTAATGTCACTACCTAGTCTAATTGCCTAGAAACACTATAGCCGACTCTATACAAGGAAACAAGAAGGGAATCGGTTCCCAACATACCCAAACACAAGATGTAATCCATCTAGAAGCAAGATGATGTGATCACTTGCACCCTTTTGGCATCAAACCATCTATGACAACTAGAAAATCTAAGTCAACCCCATCCTCTTTAGTTGGAAGCATGCTAATCGGCCAAATGACTAGGAAGTGAGCAACTTTCACCTTTATAGCTAACACTAGAGTACACCATAAGAAGTCAACCTATCCCTTTATGGATTACCACCTTGTTTTCAACACATATCCCTTGTCTTTCCCACCCTTACACGCGTACAACAAGGAAGAGACAAGGAAAATCTTTGTCTTATGAAGGGTCACTCTCAACTCATGCCACCAAGCTTACAAAAAAGTAGGAAGAATAGACTTTCACCATGAGTCTTACACAAAGAGGCTTGCCACAAATAACACTCCTAGACTCCTAGGGATCGGCCGAACATGACTAAGAAAAGTGAGATAGTGATAGCTCCATGACACCTCCAACCTATGAGCATAGATCGACTAGAGTCAACAAAGGAGATATAGAACTTGCATGTAAATGGGTATAATCCAAAAACTAACCAACTAGCTAGCAATGTCAACCTTTCCCCTTTTATGATTAGTCTTTCAGCAGATGCCTTACCTGTTCGAAGGTCAAAGCTGAGTATCAAAAGCCATCTGGTCTGCTCCAACAACTAGACATCCCAGTGTGGAAATGGGAACAGATTTCCATAGATTTCATCACCAAGCTACCTAAGACGTCCAGTGGTCACGATAAAATTTGGGTCATTGTTGACCGGTTGACTAAATCCGCGCATTTCTTGCCGATTAAGGAAACCGACAAGTTGGAGAAACTTGCCAAGTTGTACATCAAGGAAATTGTAACCAGACATGGTGTGCCTGTTTCAATTATTTCCGACCGAGACAGTTGATTTACCTCCCGATTCTGGCAAACACTGATGGACGCACTAGGGTCTCGCTTAGACATGAGTACAACCTACCATCCGCAAACAGATGGCCAAAGTAAACGTACAATCCAGACGTTGGAGGACATGCTCCGGGCATGCGCAATCGATTTCGGTGGAAACTGGGATTCACACCTACCATTGGTTATATTTTCCTACAATAACAGTTACCACACCAGCATCAAGGCTGCCCCCTTCGAAGCCTTGTATGGACGTAAGTGTAGATCTCCTCTGTATTGGGCAGAAGTTGGAGACAAATATTTGACTGGCCCCGAGCTTATTCAAGAGAACACCGATAAGATCTTCCAGATCCGTGATCGCTTGAAAGCAGCTCGAGATCGTCAAAAGAGCTACGCCGATCGCCGTCGTAAACCACGCGAATTTCAAGTGGGCGATAAAGTGCTCTTAAAAGTCTCACCCTGGAAAGGAGTACCACGATTTGGCAAACGTGGGAAACTCAACCCCCGATACATTGGTCCATTCGAGATACTTTCTAGAGTTGGTCCCGTGGCATACAAACTCAAGCTACCTGAGGAGCTGAGCAGTGTTCATGACACATTCCACGTATCCAACCTAAAGAAATGTCTATCCGACGAATCTTTGATCATTCCTCCCGAAGAGATTCACATCGATAATCAGCTCCACTTCGTCGAAGAGCCAATCGAGGTAACTGATTGGAAAGTCCAAAAATTGAGAAGGAGCCGCACCAAACTTGTGAAAGTCAGATGGAATGCAAAGCGTGGTCCCGAATTTACATGGGAACGCGAAGACCAAATGAGACACAAGTACCCAGCTCTTTTCCCTGAACTACTAACACTAGTAGGGAAACTCGATTTCGCGGACGAAATTCCCAAAACAAGGGGAGAATGTGACAACAGTCAACGTAACAGGTCAACAACCGTACATGTTTCATTTATTAAGTCATTATATGTGCATTTTTAGACAATTTGCATACATTATACCCCCCCTGGCTAGTAGAGCATGAGTTAAACAAGAAAACTCAATATAATGCACTTGTTTAGTCATACAACACCCGGACACACCATCAAAACAAGCATTACAAGAGGTTATGCCCACTAACACATGCTAATGCACCTCTAACACACGATTATGAACACAAGGATCATCATGGGAAATCATTCAACAAACCCATGACACATATGAACAAAATACATGTTAATGTCGTCATCAAGAGGCATGGAATTTAACAAACTCTTACTCTTATGAAACCGGATGATATACCTATATAAAAGGTGTACAAGAGGCTATACAACAAACAATCACAACACTATGAATAGGCCGACTTATTTTAACATAACATGATTAAGCATTGGAACATAATCAAGCTTATTGTTTTAAGAGCTATACAAATATATGTATATACACACACACGCACGGCATTATATACACATCCACATGCCTAAATATTTAGCTTCTTAACTATCTATCTTTACCGTTCTCCTTATGATCATTTGACACCCTATAGAGACTATCTAAGAGAAGAAGTCATACTTGATTTAGAAAACAACAAAACCTCCCACTCCTACTCCTAATTTGCGGCCCATAAGAACATCTAGAGGCATGCTTTGGAAACAAGGGAATGTCACTACCTAGTCTAATTGCCTAGAAACAATATAGCCGACTCTATACAAGGAAACAAGAAGGGAATCGGTTCCCAACATACCCAAATACAAGATGTAATCTATCTAGAAGCAAGATGATGTGATCACTTGCACCCTTTTGGCATCAAACCATCTATGACAACTAGAAAATCTAAGTCAACCCCATCCTCTTTTGTTGGAAGCATGCTAATCGGCCAAATGACTAGGAAGTGAGAAACTTTCACCTTTATAGCTAACACTAGAGTACACCATAAGAAGTCAACCTATCCCTTTATGGATTACCACCTTGTTTTCAACACATATCCCTTGTTTTTCCCACCCTTACACGCGTACAACAAGGAAGAGACAAGGAAAATCTTTGTCTTATGAAGGGTCACTCTCAACTCATGCCACCAAGCTTACACAAAAGTAGGAAGTATTACTTTCACCATGAGTCTTACACAAAGAGGCTTGCCACAAATATCACTCCTAGACTCCTAGGGATCGGCCGAACATTCCCAAGAAAAGTGAGATAGTGATAGCTCCATTAAACCTCCAACCTATGAGCATAGATCGACTAGAGTCAACAAAGGAGACATAGAACTTACATGGAAATGGGTATAATCCAAAAACTAACCAACTAGCTAGCAATGTCAACCTTTCCCCTTTTATGATTAGTCTTTCCATCCATTGACCTTGCAAGAATCCATGAAGTTTCCCTAACTCCTTGTTTCGGCCGAGGAGTATGAGGATTCCACAAATGTTTTGTCATCTACGTACTAGAACCTCTATATAAGGACCTCCACCCTCACCTTCATTCCTTGAACCAATTCACATCTCTCTCTCCCTCTCACTCACTCTAAACCTCACAGCCAAAAGTGAACAAGAAACACACAAGTTGGAAGCTTCAATCCATCGGCTCAAGGCTTAGCATAGGAAGCTCTCCAAGTCCAAGGATCACTAGTACTCACAACCACTCAACGTAAGTTCTAAACCACCCTATTAGATACGGGAGCCCTTTACAAACTCGATACCCAAGCACATTGATCACACCTATCGGCCTTAAGGAATCATCGATCTTAGAACGACCTAAAACATACCTAGAGAATGCATACTCATGTGATCACATTACTATGATGTAACATTTAAATGATAATTAATCGACCTAAATCATTAAAACACTTGCAAGTCCACGGCTTAGTCATAGCAAGCCTATATCAATCGCTAATGAACCACAAAAACCACCAAATTCGAGCTCCATGGGTAGCATTTGTTTCGGCCACAATCACTTAACATAAGTTTAGTTATGCCGGAACATGTGTTAATTCTATGATGGACTTGAAAAGGTTCTACACATGTGTTAAGTAATGTTTTCTCGAAAACCAACCACTCATGGTGATTTGGTGCTAATATATGGCCCAATTACCCCATGTGGGGCCCATTATAGTTCACCATGGTTACTACATTTCGAAAACAGCAAAGTTTTGAAACTATATGTTTGTTAGAACATTAACGAGTATCATGAACAATAAAACACACAAAACACAACGATCCACAAGTGTCGGGTGAACAATTTGTATGATAAACAACATTCGGATGACTTACCGTGTCCATAATGATCATAGGGTATCATTTTTCAGGACGGTGATCATCTACTAGCTCACTAGACCCCACACGACTCAAACAGCTGAGTTTTCTATGGCTCCATTTTACTATTTTACATTTTGGGGGAAATACATGCATCAATACTTGTGTCAATTTCAAGTGTGTGTACATTCTAGCATGACTACCATGTGGAACATGAAACATATTGGTTCATGAGCTCACTAGTCCTCGTACATCGTTCACTGTAACCATTAGCTAGACATTTAGCCATGGAACACTTTAATAGATCTATTGGGTTGACACCCCCCACTCTTGGTTAGTCGCGCTAACCAGCCACATGCAAAAGAGTGTTAGTATTCTACTATACATACATTGTCTTTAGTGTACAATGCACGAGGCACCACAGTCACGAGGTTTGGTTACAGGACTCATGGTTCTCACAGTGATTATTTGCTTAGCTAGCTCATGATTGGTCAAACACGGATGACACGTTCATTTCACAGTACATTCAAAACCCATAGACTCACCAACATTATTGTTGACAAAATCCTTTATGCATGTGTTTCAGGTAACTAATGGAGGGCCACAGAGGATTGAGATAAGGGTTTGAGCATGCATACCGTGGTATCACCTTGATGGCTTTTTGTCAGCTTCAAGATATTATGTTTTCAATTTCCATAAGACAATGTTCATGTGCCTACACTATGCTTATTTTTCAGTAAAACCATGACAAATTCCATCTTTATGGTGGTACTATTTTTGATAAATATGTGTTGCTTGAAAACTTTTCGATCGTTGCATTCCCGTGTTTCCGCCTAGGCGGGGTGTGACAGCTACTGAAGTGGGTCGTTGGCACCCGGCCTACACACCCTCTATAAAAAGAGGACTTCTACACCTTTTATGGGGTCGAACAATTCTCCGCAAAAACACACACACTTGTAATACACTTGTATCTTGTCTTTATATTTGTAATCATTCAAAGCAATAAAGACTCTCTTTTTTCAGTGGACGTAGGCCAACGTGACATAACCACTTATATCTTGTGTATTTGTGCATTGCCTATTTGTTCGTTCTTTAGCTAGTCGGACCACAGATCTATCGTCATAGTGAGCAAAGAATTACATCTTATAGCGAACGTGAGTAGCCACCCTCTCACTATACCCAAGCATTACCCGTTGTTTTTTCATTAGGCGACCAAAAAAACTCATATTAAACTATATATATTTACTAGGTTAGTCAATATGATTAAAATGATAAAAATTGAAACCTCATGGGCCCACTTACACATATAAACTTTTTTAAATGGGTGTAACCAAATGACATGTTAACTCAAATAAATAAAAGCATGTATATTAACCCGGTTGGTTACGGGGTATGAAGACGGGGCAACCTTTGACGTGTTCAGACATTCATTGAAAAACGAAACCGGCTGAATAATTTATTTTGTAGTTTACTATATTTAAGAGAAATCAAAAGAAAAGTCAAGTTGCGAATTGACCCCTTAATATATTAATTTTCTTATGTATAGTTTATTAAATAACTTTTGTTCATTTGTGGAACAATTTTACTTTAAAAATGATTGTTGTATAGGCTCTTAATCAGCCTCTTAACTATTCAGTTCTAAATCATTTATTATTCAGACTGTTTGTTTAAACATCTGAATTGAATGATTAAGTGTTGAACCATTAAGCTAATAAGGGATGCTGAATGATTCAGCTCTTAACCATTCAAAGCTTCTTAATCATCCAGACCATCTTAATAATTAGCACTTAATCAACTAAACAGCCCCTGCAAATTTGATTATTAAACTAAATACAAAATGGTATGCTTAAAAAACAAAGTTGCTACTTTGACTATAAATAGACAATAACTCGGTCCGATTCTATTAATATATTTTAAAGTTAAAAATACTCATATTTAAGTAGGTTGAAAGTCCTGGTTATAAATCATAACACATAAACAATTACTATTTCTATCCATTCGATAAACATGTTTGGGTTTGTTTCAACATGTTTAATGTTTTACATTTTTTTTTAGTTAAATGGATGGAGCAATGGGATGGTTGCCTCATGATATCAAGGTATATAAAAAGTACGTCTCATCTTTTGAGGTTGAGCGTTCTAGTGTCTCAATGAACAAAAAGTTGCAGATATAGGAGTTGGTAGGGGTGTTTAAAGTAGGATTATCTGATTTTTAGATATCCAAAATTTTGGATTCAGATTCGGATAATCCGAAACTTAAAAAAAATCATTTATCTTATGCTAAAACTTTAAAACTGAACCTCCTTAAAACAAACATTCAATATATATTATATTATATACTCCTATATTTAGCAATGTCGGTGCCACTCTCAGAGTGGCACTATTGCAAGGTTCGCACGCTTTCCAAAAAAAATTGAAATCACCACACGAACTTCTTTCTTCTTTCAATCTCCTCTGCATCTCATCTTCTTCTCTTCTTCTCTCTCTCTCTCACACTAACCTCGCTATAGAAAGCTCCATCCCATCGGCTCCAACAACGACCACCACACGAACATCGTAGCTATCATCCACACCATATGTTGGGTGAGACGATTTGGGGATTCTTGGAGCGGATATCGCGGTGGTGATGACCCAACGAGCTCAACGCTCATACTTCATCCGTTCATCCTCTCTGCCAACCGATTATGGCTTTGGGTTCGTTTCCTTCTGCGAATCGTTGTTAATAGGTATGTTCTCTTTCTTCTTTGAGGTTTCCCTTTAATTTCTTCTTTATTCTGTACCCTTTGCGTTTCTAGGGTTTTGATTTTGGGTGAAACGCATGCTTATGGCAGTTGTTGTCCAAATTTAAATCAACCAGCTGTTCATCATCTTGCTTTGGTCCATGCCTCAAGGCATAAAAGATGCAACAATAGGGTGCCGCTTAGGATTTGGTTACGGTTGACGGTCAGCAGGGGCTAAGGAGGTCGAAAGTGACTGATTGTTGATATGGTCACGATTGGTATGGGTAAGTCTTTGGATCCATTTTATATTTAGTTAATTTACAGAAATATAAAGATTTGGGTGTGGATTATAATGGTTATTTACAGTAGGTGATGTTGGAAATGTTCAATTTAGATGATGTGGTTTGGATGTTTAGAATACTAACAATATTAAACCTCATGTGAGCAGGGGAATTGGATTTCCATAATAAGGGAGCATTACATGGGATTTTTATAAAGTTTCAAATACATTGGTGTAGTTCATAGTATAACAATCAAATATAAAGTCATTTCGGATGACAAAAAAAAGTCAACTTCATTATAACAGTTCATATATGAGTCATTAAACAACATCAGATGTCTTCAAATTTATCATATATTCATGTCAAATATTAACATCTTACCTGAGAATTAACATAATTGAGTGGTGTTGGAGCAGTTTATACATAAATTGCATCAAATGGTTGTACTGTACAATCACTTGCTACATTGTACACACATAAACTGAACCACTGTTATGTTCTGTAATGTTAGATGGGTTAGCATGTTAAATAAAAAATACCTAAAGGGGTGGTAGATGGACAGTGTTGGATGGTGATTTTAAACAATGTTTTAATACTTATCCCTTTTTATAATAAAAAAAGAGAGCAAGTTAGAAGTTAGAGGGTTGTAAAAAAATGTAATCTTGAATAGATATAACCTACAGAGATACAGCTGATGACAGGATGTGGAGGAAGAAGGTCGAGAAGGAGGAACAGGTAAATGGTTGGGGTATGGATCTTAATGGGTTGTCGGATGGATTCGTATTCGTGATTTGCAAAACACCAACGCCCCACCTTTGATTGAAATTCCATTTTGCACCTGTCTCCTTTGGGGATCCATAAAAGTGGCGGCAGTGATGGATCCAAGTAGCGCCGGTAGCAATAGGGCCCAACGACGAACACGATTTCCAGGTCTTAAATGACAAAGAGACAGAGAGTAAACGATGGGCGGCGGTGATGTAAGTGTTTTGAATTCTAACATATTTTTCTTAGTTTCGTTTACCTTCTTTATTATGGTTAATAATAATTGTGATTTCTAAATTGTGTGTCAATATTCCAAGTTTCACACTTACTTATGACAGGTTCTTTTCATTTAGTGGCTATCCAGACTACAAGTCAGATCTGCTCGGTAGCCGCTGCCGGAATTCTGAAGGTGAAGCTTGCTCGACGACCTTAGTTTCCCGGCGACTTGTTTTGACTTCCGGTTATCAGGTGCCCTCTTTCCTTTACTCTACACACATACGGGGAAACTTGGCCCCTACTTATACGTGTATATTGCATGCTCATTAGTATCCTAGTGCTTTCAACCTCTTTCAATCCTCTGTTTTTTTTTGAAAATTTTGTAGGAGAAATAAAAACCAATAAAGTTAGTCAAAGTTTTTTGAAGTACTCTTGTTTGGAAACAAAAATTATTAGGCTTTGTGTAAAGTACATAGTTGTTTCACTTGGTAGGGGTTGGGTATTACTGCCGCTTTTGGGTGCGTGTTCTGTTGTCTAGGTGGGTGATATATTGCAACCATAGACGATAGGAGTCGTCATGTTGACTTGAGATCGTGTCCAAGGAAGAGAGGTGTAGGCAAGGGAAGGGTTAGAGGGTATAAGTTGCGTGTTGCGTCTTGGAATGTAGGTACTCTTAGTGGTAAATTGTTGGAGGTGGTAGACACACTCAAAAAGCACAAGGTAGGAATAGCATGCCTACAAGAGACTAGGTGGAAGGGGCATAAAGGGGCAGAGTGTAATGGGTACAAATTAGTGTATTCGGGATCTAATGGGGCAAAGAATGGGGTGGGATTTCTAGTGGCGATAGATTTGTAGAGAAATGTGGTGGAAGTGGTGCGGTACAATGATAGGATAATGGTATTAAGGTTGGTTCTGGGGGGTGAAGTAGTGGCATTGGTTTGCGCATACGCACCTCAAGTGGGAATAGGGGACCAGGAAAAGAGAGACTTCTGGGAGTGCCTAGACGGGGTTGTGAGTGCTATACCGGTAGGGGAGCGAATCTGTATAGGAGGTGATTTTAACGGCCACATTGGCAAGGATATCGATGGTTTTCCTGCAGTTCATGTGGGTTTTGGGTTTGGAGCTAGGAACGACCCAGGTAGGGACCTTTTAGACTTTGCGGTGGCCCACAACTTAGGCATTTTAAACTCGTTCTTTAGGAAGAGAGAATCTCAATTAATTACTTTTAGCAGTGGGGGTCGTAACACTCAGATAGATTATATTTTGATGAGGCAAGGTGATAGACGATGGTGGAAGGACTGCAAGGTTATACCAGGGGAGGCCGCAGTGGCCCAACACCGTCTACTGGTGGCAGATATAGCCATGAGGGAAAGAATCGCTAGGAGGGAGAGAAGAATGCGACCTAGGACCCGGTGGGGTAACTTGAAGGGCGATAAGAGTTTAGTTTTTCGAGATAAGGTCATCCCCAGATTATCAGCCCGACCTGAGGGGGACACAAACCAAATGTGGGAGGATGTGGCGACCACAATTATCCAAGTGGCGCATGACACTCTAGGGGTTACTTCAGGAAAAGTCGGCGAGCATAAGGAGTCCTGGTGGTGGAGTGAGGATGTGAAAAACAAAATAAGAGATAAGCATACGAGCTTTAGGGAGCTTTTGGGGTGCAATGACGAGGAGAATCGGGTGACTTTGAGGGAGGCATACAAGAAGGCCAAGATGGAGGCGAAGAAGGCAGTGACAGAGGCTAAGAACACGGCATATAAGAAGATGTATGAGCGCCTGGAAACAAAGGAGGGGGAACATGATATGTTCAGGATTGCAAAAGCTAGGGAGCGTAGGAAGCGAGATTTAGGGGTAGTTAAGTTTATAAAGGGAGAGGATGGACATGTTTTAGTTAAGGAGGATGACATA
This sequence comes from Ambrosia trifida, assembly GCA_028751855.1. Lineage (NCBI taxonomy): Eukaryota > Viridiplantae > Streptophyta > Magnoliopsida > Asterales > Asteraceae > Ambrosia > Ambrosia trifida. Next base: position 101,822,326 of record CM054126.1, read on the forward strand.
AAGCGGAGATGGAAAGCGTACTTTTACGGTCTTTTCAATGACGGGATGGCTCACGACCAGGAGAGCGACTATCCCACTACCCGAACGCCACAACGAAATCACTGTTACTGCCGTCGTATCACACAGGAAGAGGTGAGGTCAGCACTTAGGAAGATGGGAAAGGCTAAGGCAGTTTGTTGATGCATTTTGCGACTAAGGATTGGATATACTATAATTAACATGTGTTAGTAGATAGCCGAAGGTGAACATAACTGGGCGAATGTAGAATTATATGGGCGAAGGTAATCAGAAAGGGGCGAAGGAAGACTTGAACTGGACGAAGGAAGACAGGACCTGAACTGAAGAACACATTCGACCACTTGCAGTGGGCGAATGTGGAAAAAGCACACATTCGACCATCTGTAAGGGGCGAATGTGCAGTGCCTATAAATAGTTTTTGAGTTTTTGTTTATGTAAGAGTGTTGTCATTTGTGTCCAGGTTCAGATCAGGTTTAGGAGTGTTTTTGAGAGATTGTCTGTGTGATTCTAGATTAACATAAACAGTTTGTAAATGCTTATTGATTGAAGTTAATCTATGAAAATGATATTGAAAATGATCTTGATTGTGTCGTGATTTGTATCTTATCAATTTGTTCAGATCTAGGGTTTCCGCACCTAGATTTGTGACTTGTATGATCGTGTAATCCTGTTTTAGATAAAATCCAACGCTCACAAAGTGGTATCAGAGCATAGAGGATCATACAACAACAAATTTGATAAGATCAGAGCTGATTTGGACATGTTTTTGACAAATTATCATCTGTTTTTACAAAAACTCTTAAAAACATAGTTTTTGATCGATTTAAAGGTGAATTTGTGGTCGAATTCAAGTTTTCCAAGACTTAAAGTTATTCCAAATCAAATCCGAAACATAACCTGATTAAGATCATTCAAATCCATGAACTTTTGAAAATCTGAGATCAAAATAACCGTTTTTCAAACAATAACCGTTTTTCAAAAATGAGATCTGCTGATTTTGGGCGAACCTGGAACCTGGACTGAGAGTTGTGGTCGAACGTGCATAAAAGTGGGCGAACCTGAGTTTTTGAGTGGACGAACCTGAAAATCTTGTTGAAATTTTTCACATTCGGGTGAAAATTCCACCTTCGACCGTTCTAAATTGGGCGAAAGTGGAATAGTGTTTAGTCTTTGTTTACATTCTGGTCATTTCCACATTCGGGTGTTACTGTGTGGACGAAAGTGAGATAGAAGGGACGAGAGTGTGACAGTTTGGACGAACCAAGAAAAATTTGGACGAAAGTACTCTTTTTCGGGCGAATCTAAGATTTTTGCTGAAAAATTTTTCTAAGTGTTGAGATTTTCAGATTGTGATCATGTGGCGTTTTCAAACTACTTCGGGATCAGCACCAACACAACCACAACAGCAGACAATGGACCCATGGACAGTGGCAGCTCAAAAGACGAACACGCAATCCTCACAACCACATAACTACATGACAACAACGAGCACGATGCCTCAGAATGTAGCACATCCGGCATTACAATCAGATTACTGGGGAGTAGCTGCAGCGGCGGTAAATACTCAAACCACTAATGCTATCTCTACTTTGATTAAGGATTTGTCTACAGGTAGTGGAACTCGGCCACCGAAGCTCATGGACATGCAAGAGTATAACCAGTGGCACACCATGTTCAAGATCCATCTGGAAGGCATGGGAGTTGAAGGAGCTGAGGCATGGAGCATGATTGTGAAAGGATACACAGCACCGATTCTGGAGAATACCGGTGAGTTGATTCCTCTGGAGAGTTTGACTGAGGATGAAAAGAAGAAATACGTGGTGGAGAAGAAGGCGTTCTCTCAACTGACACAGGCGATCACAAGTGACCTGTTGCATCAGTTTGGGACATGTACTACGTCAAAGCAGCTTTGGGATAAGCTGAAGAGGAAGCATGATGGAAATGAGAAGACCAGGAGTCTGAGAATGGAGGAATTGGTTAAAGAGTTTGATAATTTTTCTTTCATTAATAATGAAACTTTGAAAGAACTAACTCCGAGATATATGCATTTATTGTCTGAATTGTCTAGCTATGGTGTACAGATTCCAATGACTAAGCAGGTTGATAAGTTTGCAGATGCTTTACCACCACAATGGGATCAGCATGTGGAGGTACTCAGAGAGAAGGATGCTTATCAATTCTGGACCATTTCAGAGTTTATTGAGAAGCTGGAGAACAAAGAGCTGGAGGATAGGAGGAAAGCTAGGAGGTCACAGATTCCTCAGAATCCAAGTCTGTATTTTGGAGGTACTTCAGTTTCAGCTGGAAACTCGAGCTCTGGAAGCGTTGCACCACATGTTGCATGTATTTCCAATGTCATGGATTCATCAAAACCAACCACCAACTACACACCACCACAATACAATTCCTACTCACAACCATCATACACACCACCACAATATACTTCCTACATTTCACCAATCTCTCCAATGCAACAAGCTAGTTTTTACACCGCTAACCAAACACAACAACCAGCAAACCAAGTTACTCAACATAAACAACCAGTGGTTTTGGACACATCCAACTTAGGAAATGTGACTGTGGAGGTTGCTCAGCAACACATTGCATTAGTCTCAGCAATGGTTTCATCCTACAATGGTTTGGTTGCTAGTCAGATTGGGAACAACAACTTGACCAACGAAGACTACGCACAAATAGACAAGGAAGAGATGGAACTCATTGACATTCAATGGGCTTTTGCGAGTATAATGAGGAGAGCAACAGAGTTCATCGAGAAAACTGGAAGAACTGACTTGGCAACTTCTCCCAACACAACCTATGGTTTCAACAAGGAGAAGGTTACATGTTTTAATTGTGGAGAGAAAGGACACTTCAAAAGGGAATGCACCCAGCCACCTAAACAAGGTAATCGAAACCCTTTCAATGCAAATTACCAGAACCGTCAACAGAACCAAGTTTCTTACCAAAACAACAACAACTACCAGAACCGAAACTTTAACAACCAAAACAGACAACCAAACACTCAACACCAGATTCAAAACCAATCTCCTAATCACCCAAATCGAACAGTTGTACCTATCACTACACCTACTGAGACTCAACAGAATGCGAGTCAGAACCAAGCTTTGGTGACTCAACAGGATGAGAGGTTTGACTGGTCGGGTATGCAAATAGGAGTTGAGGAAGTGACTACTGGTGGGAATGTGGCATGCGTTGCTTATCAGGTTGATTTGGAAGAGTCGGTGGCAGTTGATGAGAAGAAAGAAACTGAGGAGAGTGAGAGTGATGATTCTGAGACTGAGATGGAAGTGGAGAGTGAACCTGTTGAGGTTAAGGCTGAGGAGAAGAGTTCTGGGATGGTGATTAATTCAGTCTCTGATGTTCCCGAGGAGTGTAAATCAGTTTATTCAGATTGTGAGAGCGAATCAGACACAGAGGGAAGTGTTGATTCTTTGGATGATGATATTGACCAGTTGCTGGCAGAAGCTGATTTTTTGATGACGAGGAAGTCATGCATAGCTGATGATGCTTTCACCAAGATCGACTATTCCAAGTTTTTCACTGGAAAGGAAGCTCATTTTGCTTTGATGGCCATGACCGAACCGCCAAAACCTGTAAGTTCTGAATCTAGCACTGATGTTATGAATGATAAATACTGTGGAACTTGTGATAGATTGACAGAGGAGAATAAACAACTCCGAATTTCACGTGATAGTGCTATTCAAAACTGTCAATCTACTCGCAAAGAATTAAATGCTTTTAACAAAGTATTAGATGGCTATAAAAAGGACATTTCTGACTTGAAAAACACTTTGTCATTGAAACAATTGGCCATAAATAACTACATCAATGAAATTGAAAACACTAAGTTGGAAATGGCTGCCATTAAATGCTTTGCTGAAAAAGTTAACAAGAAACTGGAAAGTTATAAAAATGTTGCTTATGTGGTAGATCATATCATTGATGATAACACCACCAATTACAAGTCTGTACCATCTCCGGTTCTTTTTGAGAACCATAACTATCATCAAGTTATACCGGAGAGTTCGGTAAAATCAGACTCATCGTCAGAAATGGAATCTAATACTTCAAGTATTGGTGATCCATATTCCGATGTGAGACCGATTTTGGGCTTGAACAATGAGGGTGTTTATGCTGAGAGTGATAGTTCAGACTTAGATAATGATGATACTGGTAGTGATAAATCTGTTAATGAATGTGAGATTCCAAAAGAAAATTACATCATTACTACTGAACCAGTATCACCATCTGATCATGTTCATCCGATGGCAAATGCTAATCGTGATAAGAAGTCTGAAAAGTTTGATGTTAAGAAAAAGAATGATGTTAAGAATGTGATTGAAAAGAATGAGCTGAATGAACCAAGTGACAAACCTGTAAAGGTGTTTTATCGGATGGAAGGATCCGATAAGATCATTGCTGATGAGGAATTTCCGATTAAAAACGTTAACTATTCTAAACTTGATAAAATCTGGCAAGAAAGCACAATATGGTTTCCAAAACATGAGAGAACCAATGAAATTCCACCAGAAATCTTAAAGAAACTGTTTTCAGAAGTTCCTCAAGAGCCAAAAATTCATGTCACTGAGTTTATTCGACCAGATGATAAAGCAAATGGTTTTCATGAACCTTCTTACTCGAAAGGACCACTTCCTGAGAGTTTAAGAAATCAACAATATAATGATCAATTTCCTGTAAGATCATTTGTTTCACCAAATGCTCATTATGTGTTTGAGGAAAATAGAAAATGCTTTAAATGTGGAGAACGTGGGCATTTACTTGCTCAGTGTCCATATGTAAGGCACAAGAGACATGAAGTTGAGGTTAAGAATTCCATGAAAAAGCCGATCGATCATTATGTCCCACCGCATAGACGGGCTGTTCCTCAACAACAACATCTTCATAATCAAAACAATTTTCAAATGAGGAACAACCGTCCATTTCATTATGATCGAAGGAATCGGATTGCAATGGAACAATCTTGGAGAAAACCAGTGGTGAACACAACAGCTGATAGACAAAAGGTTCCACAAAAACCAATTGTCAAGTCAAATGTTGGACCTAAGTCTGTTCATTCAGATAAGGTTGCTAAGAAAGTTACTTTTAGTAACAATGTTCAGAAACCAATTGAGAAACCAAAATCTCAAATCCGTATTCTCAAAAGGTCTGAACAATCTTGGACACCTAATGGTTCTCCAGGAGCCTCTACGTCGAAGGTGAGTGATAAAAATGAAACTGTTTTGAAAAATCAGAAAACGATTGATTCAAAACAGAAAGTTGTTGAGAAAGTCAATGAGAATGATTCTTTGAAAGCCAAAGTTCAAAGGCCCAAGACTCAGGCTTGGGTCCCCCAAAAGAACTAAATGTTTACTTTTTGTGTGCAGGGAGCTTCAGTTGGCCCTATTAGCAGTCTCTGGATTGTTGATAGTGGAGCTTCAGGCCACATGACGGGGGATTTGGCGTTGCTGTTTGATGTGAAGAATATTAATGGAGGATATGTTGCGTTCGCGGGTAATAAAGGAGGTTATATAACGATGGAAGGAAGCGTGAGTAACGGGATTGTGACTTTCGAGCGGATTTCTTATGTCAAACAGATAGACTATAATCTGTTGAGCGTCAGTCAAATATGCGATAAACAATTTTCTGTGCATTTTGATGACAAATCCTGCTACATCCTCAAACCGGGCTTCAAGATTCCAAAGGAGTGGGTTATGTTGATGGCACCTCGAGTCAACAATCTTTATATTCTTGATATGTCCAAGGCGATGACATCACAGGGACAGATAACATGCTTTCTATCCAAGGCGACCGAAAAAGAATCGATAATGTGGCACCGAAGAATGGGGCACATTCATCTGAGGAAAATGAATCAGTTAGTGAGAAATGGACTTGTCGATGGAGTAAACGTGAAACATTTCCATCTGAACGACAAGTGTGTGAGCTGCATGAAAGGCAAACAACACAAACAATCACATAAAGTGAAGAAGGTTAACTCTGTTGAGATGCCGCTTGAGCGATTGCACATGGACCTTTTTGGACCGGTCAAGCGCAAAAGTCATCTTGGAGAGCTTTATTGTTTAGTCGTCACTGATGACTATTCACGATTCTCATGGGTGATGTGTTTGAAGAACAAAAGCGACACCTTTACCAACTTACAAGTTCTGTTCACTCGGCTGGAGAATATCTACAATTTGAAGATAAAAAGAATCAGGAGTGACAACGGGACGGAGTTTAAAAATGCAAAGATGGATGAACTTTGTGAAAGCAAAGGGATACATCATGAATATTCAGCTCCGTATACCCCGCAACAGAACGGTGTTGCTGAAAGAAAGAATAGGACTCTGATTGAGGCTGCAAGAACAATGCTCGCTGACTCAAATCTTCCAGTAATGTTCTGGAATGAGGCGATTTATGCAGCAAACTATACATTAAATCGGGTTTTGACAGTGAAGAAGTTTGGAAAAACATCTTATGAGCTGTTACACCGACGAAAGCCCAATTTAGAGTATCTAGAACCATTTGGGGCGCCATGTACGATGTTGAATCCAAGCGAGAAGTTTAGTCCTAAAGCTGAAGAGGGATATTTTGTTGGATATGCAACCCCGCTCAAACGGGTATTCAACAAGAGAACTCGTCAAGTGGAGGATTGGGCTAACGTGGAAGTTCAACGATACACACAAAATCTGCAAGGCACGGGCCCTGATTGGATGTTTGATTACAAAGATTTCTTTGAATCATTCAACCTAGATAGCTTGGTTGAAGAAGCTGTGATCAGATTACTTTACGAGTGTGAAAACGCGGCAACTTCATCATTGATGCGTCCAATCACCGTAAACCCCCCACCAGCTTCTAGTGATACCAGTGCTCCTACACAAGAAGAAGAGTTGTTTCAAGAAGCTTCAACTTCATTAGACACTTCAGAATCTGAAGATGAACAATTTGAAGAAGCTGTTCTTGAAAATGCAGAAGACTTAGAAGAGCAAACTGTGAACCCAACTCCAAATCCAGATGTTGCTTCATCATCTAACACGGGTCATGATCAGGATGCTGTAGAGAACTTGACTGCTCAGACGGGAGTGATTGTACCTGTTAATCCGGAATCTCGGATTCATCGTATTCACCCGCTGGAGCAAGTAATCGGTGATCCTGGTAGTGGAGTGATGACCAGAGGGCAGCTTAAAAGCGTTAATTCGCCAGAGAGTTTTGGTGCTTTAGCATTGTATGCCAAAATTCAGAAATCTGGTGACCAAAATGATTGGTCGTTTGCATGTTATGTGTCGCAGGTAGAGCCAAGGACATACAAAGACGCTTTGCAAGAAGATGCCTGGGTTGAGGCAATGCAGGAAGAGTTATTGCAATTCCAGAAATTGGGAGTCTGGACGCTCACAGATTTGCCGCCAGGACGAAAGAAAATAGGCACTAAGTGGGTGTTTAAGTGCAAAAAGGATGACCGTGGAGTTATTGTAAGGAACAAAGCCAGATTGGTTGTGCAGGGTTTCCATCAAATCGAAGGAATTGATTACAACGAAATCTATGCACCAGTAGCACGAATCGAAGCTATTCGGATGTTCCTTGCGTTTGCTTCGTATAAGAAATTCAAAGTCTATCAAATGGACGTCAAGAGCGCATTTTTGTACGGTAAAGTCAAGGAGGAGGTTTATGTCGGGCAGCCACCGGGCTTTGAGGACCCAATCCACCGGGACAAGGTCTACGTACTGAACAAAGCTTTATATGGTCTGCACCAGGCTCCAAGACAGTGGTACGAGGAGCTAAGTACATACCTCATCTCCAAAGGATTCAAGCGCGGCCTCGTTGATTGCACCCTCTTTACGAAGAAGACGGGAGATGACTTGCTTCTAGTACAGATTTACGTTGATGATATTATATTTGGTTCAACTAACGAACTCTTGTGCAGGGAATTTGAAACTGTTATGCAGGAGAAGTTCGAAATGAGCGCTATGGGAGAAATGCAGTTTTTCCTCGGCTTACAGGTGGATCAAAGACCCGACGGGATCTTCATTCACCAGACGAAATATGTTGCCGACATCTTGAGCCGATTCCAGATGGAGGACTCTAAGCCGATGGATACCCCGATTCAACCCAATCACGGGATTGGAGTGGACGCTAAGGGGGAGCTGACAGACCCATTTACATACAGAGCAATCATCGGATCTCTGATGTATTTGACAGCGTCTCGACCAGATATTATGTATGCAACGTGTCTCTGTGCGCGTTATCAATCGAAGCCGAAACAAAGTCATCTGACGGCGGTCAAGCGTATCCTTCGATATCTGAAGGGTTGTCCATCAAAAGGACTTTGGTACCCTAATGATGATGATTTTGATTTTATTGCTTTTAGTGATGCAGATTGGGGCGGCTGTGACAAAGACAGCAAATCAACAACAGCCGGTTGCCAGTTTTTAGGGAGCAGGTTAATTACCTGGCAATGCAAGAAACAGACTTCCGTCGCACTGTCTACATGTGAAGCCGAGTACATTTCAGCCTCGAGTTGCTGTTCGCAAGTGCTCTGGATCCAACAACAGATGGTCGATTACGGTTTGCAGTTTCTTAAAACCCCTATACACTGTGACAACGAAGCCGCAATTGCATTAACTAAAAATACTGAAAATCATTCTAAAGCTAAACATATCCGGATTAAATATCATTTTATCCGTGATTGTTACGCTAAGGAATTGATTGACATGGTCAAAATCCATACTGACTACCAACGTGCAGATTTGTTTACAAAAGCTTTTGACAGATCCCGCTTTGAATATCTTTTGAAAGTAAACAATATAAAGGAAAAACAGGACTAATCGGCTCCTCGGTTTATCATTTTTAGTTTTTAGTTTTAGTATTAAATTTTTGCTAATTGGGAATTTCTCTTTGATAATTGGGAATTTCTCTTTACTATCATAATCCTCAAAGAAGTTGATGCTTTCTAGGGGGTTGTTTAATCCTCAAAGAAGTTGATGCTTTCAAGTGGATTGTTTCTTTCAAATTTTGTTTTGTTTTGTTTTTCAGAAAAATTAAAAACCCAAAAATATGTTCTTTATTTTAGGGGGAGTCATTTTATCAGAAAAACCAAAAACATTGAAAAATTTTCAAAATACCTAAAAATTAGAAAAACCCAAAAATGATTTCCTGGATAAAAAGAGGAAATGATAGTACATCAGTGGGGATCTGACACAGGCTAAAGAATTGTATAGTTTTAATGAGACGTATGTTGATTACGTGTGATATGCTGATAGGCTTCGTAGACTTTATATTGCGTGCATTAGTGATACAAACATAACAAACTACGCGTTTGTGGATGAACACCTCATGGGCATATGGTCTTAGTACCGTAATTTCGTTTGATAGGGTGTTTGTACAAAACTCGGAGGTTTAGGGTCGTTATGTTATTAGTTGTCTGGGGATAGCCTATCTGATCTTCTGCTGTAAGTCATTACGGACCTAGATCAGACAGGATGTCTTTATAAAAGAGCTTTATGCCAAAACCTAAAGTTACCGAATTGAGGAACTTTCCATGTTATATGATGATCAAAGATTATCTATAATATCGTATTGATCATTGATGCAAATCATGATTAATATCAGTCCTCAACCTGGTATGATGCATATGTTACTTTGCTGCATTAATTTGCTGACCTGTATACCTCTGTGCATTATATCTTGTACAATTACAGACGACGAAAGCATAATCACGCTTTACAATGAGTCTTTGTGCAAATTACTTCTTGATACGGGAGTATGTCGTGTGTGTGGGAACCACAATGTGTTAGTCCAATACATCTAATTCGTATCATTTTAAAGCATTGCGTAATTGTCTGCATGTGAGCTTATGTGGACAACAATATCAGCAATTGCCGTGTCACATATTGTTTCTAATGATAATATTGAACCAGATCAACGCTGTGTTCAGATTTCTCAGAAAACTGATATGATCCTCTTACCGGAAATCACAAAACGTTTATTGCTTTCATTTACTTTGATGCATTTTACTTTGTCGCATTTTACTTTTATTGTCAAAAAGTTACAAAATCCAAAAAGATTTTAGGTGTGTTTTGATAGAAATTTCAGAAAATCCAAAAGATTTGCATTTCTGCTTTATTTTTGATATCCGGGGATGCTTGATGGTCAATTTCTGAGATTTGATAACACCATCTGGACTTTGTGACATTCAAAATGTGAAAATTTGAGTTTTGGAAGTTTAACGGATTGAAAAATGTTGAACGGGATTCGAATTCGTGATTTGGCGAAATTTTCAGATTTTTCCATTTCACATTCGCCCCTTAAATGGGTCGAATGTGGAAAAATCATCACCTTCGACCGTATTGAAAAAGGGCGAATGTGGTTATTTTCACTTCCGGGTGAAATTTCCATTTCCGGGTACTCAGTTTCACCTTCGGGTCTTTAATTAGGGGCGAAGGTGGACATTTTTCACTCTCGTGTCATTAAATTGGGGCGAATGTGATCATTACCCACATTCGTCCATCTGAACCGGTCGAACGTGGCACTCTATATAAACCTCTTTCACCTTCGACTTCCTCATTCAAATATTTTTCAAACTTTCTGTCATATCAAGACCTTGTTGCTTGTGTTTTCTACAATTCATTGTTTTGTTCCCTTGATATTTCTGATCATTTTAAGCCTACTGTTGCAGGTAATGGACATCAAAACAGATCAGTATTGATCGTTTTCTGAAAACGACTTAGGGTTTCCAGTTTTGGGATTTTTAATGTTGAAAGTCGTTTGTTTTTCATTTCCGATCATTTTTCATAGGTTTTAGGGGGAGAGTATGGAAGGAATTAGGAGAATAACATGATTAGATGCTAGTTTGATCAATTGAACAAAGATGAACCCTAATTCCATTTAAAAACCAATGAAAACTGATGTTTTGACAAAATTGGAAATAGACGAGTGTTAGTCGGCCTTTTTAGTACACATTAGAATCAAAATTGCAGATTAAAACTAAACATGACAAAATTTCAAATTTTTGGGGGAAAACCTTTCCACATTCGGTTGGTAAAACCGGGCGAAAGTGGAATAAGGTGGACGAAGGTGGAACAAAATGGACGAATGTGATGTTTAATTAGAAATTTTTCACTTTCGACCATAATCATCTACTTTCGACCACAAAATCTCACATTCGGCCAATCCAAAAGGGGCGAATGTGCAGATCAGTTTTTGACCAAAATTTTTTATAATTTGTCGTTTTTGTGTTTTGACGCGTTTTATTGATTTTCATGTGCAGATGGCTGAACAACCCGAGAATATTGAATCACCAGCAGTGAATGTTGAGACTCCAGCAGAGATCACAGTTCAAGATTCAGCCCCCGTAGCTGAAACATCTACTCCAAGCAGTTGGCCTTTTGAACGATCGCACAACTGTTGCGCGTATCTAGGAGACGTTGAGAAGAACACGGAGTTTACTGGGATTATTGAATTTCTGAAGAGGAGCAGGATTGTACATGCTCTAGCCACACCAACCATCATTTACAAGGACATAATTGAAGACTTTTACCAGAACGCTAAGTATGACTACTGGGAGAATCAGACGATCATCAAGAGCAAGATTCAGGAGATGGAGATGTTCTTGACTGAAGCTGACATTCGGGAGGCGTTACAGATTAAGTTCGAAGATAGTGAGGATCCCAGGGAGTTATCTTGGACAGAACAGAAGGCGTGCTTCTTAAGGATGAAATACAAAGGTCCAATCACTGACGGATCGATGTATAAGGGGAAGCTGGGAGTGCAGTACAAGTACTTTGCACATGTTCTGATTCATGTCTTTGGTTGTGTGAGTGGTGGTTATGACGTGATGAGAAGGAGTTTGAGCTCATTAATGGTTGCGTTGACACTCAACAAACCATTTAATGTGTCTGGGATGATTCTTGACCACATGCTGGAGATGCTGAAGGGTATAAAGTTTAAGAAGTTTATGTTGTATCCGAGGTTTCTAATGATGATCTTTGACTATAAGTATCCAATGCTGAAGAAGGATCCGACAATGATCCTAGGGCAAGATCACATGAATATTAGAACCTTGATGAGGATGAAAGGTTATAAGGGTGTGCCTGACAGTGAGAAGCCACCTAACAGGAGATTGTTTGGCGCTTTGGCTCGTCCGGATTACATTGATCCAGGCAAGAACAAAGCAAGACATGATGAGAGTGACTCAGATAACGATGATCCCTTAGTGTATGTTGATTCAAGCACTAAGCGGAAACGTCAAGTAGTCAATCCTGGAGCCAAAGGGAAGGGCAAGGGAAAGGCTATTGATCAGGGAAGCACCAAGCAACAGGTAGCAAGAAAGAAATCGACGGCGAAGAAAGGATCGGGTTTGGTGGATGAAGAGTCTGTAGATTCGGAAGAGACTGAGGTTGATGAACAGTGGGATTCTGATGACGAGAACGTGAGGACCACCAAACGTAAGGCCACTATGGTTGGTGAGTCTGAATCCTTAAACCAGTTGATTGAAGAAGCTGAGAGAAGAAAGAAATCAGTGGAAGATGAAGGTTTAGGTGTTGATTTAGCTGAATTGAGTGTTGGAGATACAGTAGTTGTGAATTTGCCAAAGAAGACAAAGAAACAAAAGACTATGGCAAAGAAGTCTAGTGTGAAAGAACTGAGAGAGAAGGAGTTGGCTCAGTTGTTGAAGGGAAAAAGATTATCTGATGCTGGAACACCTTCTAAGCTATCTTCACCAGTTGCCAAGAAGCAGAAGAAAGCGAAAGAGGCAGAGACTTTACCAATCGATCAGTTCAATATCGATATGGATAAAGTGCTCGATATGTTTAGGAAGCCTCAAAAGGAGAAAGTTGTTGAAGTTGAGTCCTCCAGATCAAAGTCAAAGAAAGTGACTGTAGATGATGATGTTATGAAACAGGTTAATAAGAAGATGGAGGACATGATGAAGATGCTGATTGCTCAACAAGCTGAGATTTCTAAGTTCAAGCAGAATGAGGAGAAGATGCTTCAGATTGTAGTTGCTTCGAAATCTAATCAGGATGATATAAATGATAAGATTAAACTGATTGAAGCAAAGAATGAAAAGCTTGAGAGAAGATGTGATAGAAACAAGAACAAGATCAAACTGATCAAGGCTGATAACAAAGAGTTAAAGAAGGAAAACAAACGCCTTTGTGGTTTGATTGAAGAGCTGTATAGCAGAGCACCCCAATTGAAAGAGGGTGAAGAAGATGAAGAAGAAGATGAACAAAAAGTTGATTATGAGTATTCTGATTCTGAGAAAGAAGATGATGATGATGAGGATGATGATGGATCAGACAAAAGTGATGATAACAACAATGATGATGATGATGACAACAATGATGATGATGATGACAATGATGATGATGATGATGATGCTGAAGGTACAGGGAAGAAGCAGGGTGATGAGTTTAGCAGTGGAAGTGATCATGATGGAGGAGATGATACTTCTAAGTATAGTTATGAGAAGAGAACACCGCAGAAGAAGAAAGATACTGGAGAATCGAGTTCCAAGAAGAAAGGTGGGAATGTTGATTCGGATGAAAGTATCTTCTGGAACGAAAAGGTGAGATCTCTGTCTGATGATGCTAAACAGATATACAAGAATATGTTGGAGAAGAGAGAGTGGACCATTGAGTTCACTGGATGCTTCGCTGAAATATTCCAGACTGATGATCTGAGGTATGAGCTGGAATATGAAGATCCAGATCTTGAGGAAGGGGAACTACCTGCATCTGTGGCGAAAGAAATACTAGATGGTCTCGCACAGAGGGTAGGGAAGACGTTTGAGGAGTTTATGATGGATGAATCGATTCCTGATATTCCTGAAAAGGATATGGGAAATCATTCAGATGATGTGCAGACTCCAGAAAACAATGAAGTTGAAATAGAAGATATTACTCATGAAGAGTTTCCCCAGTATTTCAGAAAAGAAGATGAGAATGAAGTATTTCCTGACTTCACAGAGATACCAAATAAGTCAGCGAAACAGAAAGCAAAGAAAAGAAGCGAAGAGTTTGTTGAGAAGGTGTTTGGTAATGAAAAGAAAGATTCTTCTAACCAGTCTGATGAGTTGAAGAATTATATGAAGAAGTTGAAGGAGATGGATGAGAACCGACCCAAACCTGAAGCTCAAGGTAACTTCTATCGATTTCATAATGCCAAGTTCAAAGGCAGAGCTCTCGGGTGGACTTACTTAGGCAGACTGAAGTGTATTGCTGCGAAATGGGAAACCGGAATTCTGTACTTCAACAGATTCTGTGATTTGCTTACTCTACCGTACTGGGCGGTGAGAGATTTATGCAGATTCCCAATGTCAGGAGCCGAGGTAAATGGATCGCATGTCGGTTGGTGCGCAGACAAATTGGTTTGGGAAAGTCGCACAAGATGGAACAGGTTTAAGCCTCAATATCCCCGTAGAAAAGTTCATAGGGATATTGATCCTCAAACCAATATGAAGCGTGTGACTTTGATATATAAAGCACCTAATGTGATGAGAAAGATACCGTTGATGCCAATGCCACAGCATTTCAGTGCTGATTTCATATTCTGGTATTACGATTGGAGGAAGGCAGAAGCAGTGATTGTGTTGAGGGATGGAAAGGATAAATACAAGCATGTTCATGTATTTGATCCTATGTGGCTGATCAATTGCACATTCGAAGACATCATCATGTTGTTCTACAATCCGATATACTATGAACCTAATGATTTTGCTCAAGCGAGAAAGTATACTCAAGTTGTGGGAGTTTGTTTTGCATACGATATAAATGCTGGAAGCAACTTGGAGGGTAAACTTGGCAAGACTGTGAAGATTGCTAATGTGTCAAAGCCTGTGAAGAAAACATTCGAGCCGCCAATGACTTCTGAGCAGAAGAAGCAGCTCAGAATAAAGCTGATGAACAAGACAATGGACTATCAAAGAAAACTATCCAATCAATAGTCGAGGGGGAGTTTGTTGATGCATTTTGCGACTAAGGATTGGATATACTATAATTAACATGTGTTAGTAGATAGCCGAAGGTGAACATAACTGGGCGAATGTAGAATTATATGGGCGAAGGTAATCAGAAAGGGGCGAAGGAAGACTTGAACTGGACGAAGGAAGACAGGACCTGAACTGAAGAACACATTCGACCACTTGCAGTGGGCGAATGTGGAAAAAGCACACATTCGACCATCTGTAAGGGGCGAATGTGCAGTGCCTATAAATAGTTTTTGAGTTTTTGTTTATGTAAGAGTGTTGTCATTTGTGTCCAGGTTCAGATCAGGTTTAGGAGTGTTTTTGAGAGATTGTCTGTGTGATTCTAGATTAACATAAACAGTTTGTAAATGCTTATTGATTGAAGTTAATCTATGAAAATGATATTGAAAATGATCTTGATTGTGTCGTGATTTGTATCTTATCAATTTGTTCAGATCTAGGGTTTCCGCACCTAGATTTGTGACTTGTATGATCGTGTAATCCTGTTTTAGATAAAATCCAACGCTCACACAGTTGGCCCGGACAACATCCCGATTGAGGTTTGGAAGTGTTTAGGAGAGGAAGGAGTGCAATGGCTAACTATTTTCTTCAACCTTATATTTAAATCTGGAAGAATGCCAGATCAGTGGAGGAGTAGTGTTGTAGTGCCTATATATAAGAACAAAGGAGACGCACAATGTTGTGGGAATTACAGAGGAATTAAGCTGCTGAGTCATACTATGAAATTATGGGAAAGAGTAATCGAGACTAGGATTAGAAGAGAAACCCATGTTACTGTAAATCAATTTGGCTTCATGCCAGGGAGGTCAACTACAGAAGCGATATACATACTAAGGAGTCTGATGGAAAAGTATAGGGAGAAGAAACGAGACCTCCATATGGTGTTCATTGACCTGGAGAAGGCCTATGATAGTGTACCTCGTAAACTGATTTGGGATAGTTTGGAGGCTAGAGGGATCCCGAGTAAGTATGTTGACATTACTAGAGATATGTATGATAGGACTGAAACTAGTGTTCGGGCGCCTGTAGGAGATACTGATCTCTTTCCCGTCGAGGTAGGGCTACACCAAGGGTCCGCGTTGAGCCCGTTTCTTTTTGCGGTTATCCTAGACGAGGTGTCTAAGTCCATCCAGGAGACACTACCGTGGTGCATGCTTTTTGCTGACGACATTGTATTAATCGTGGAAACTAAGCAAAGTTTGAATATGAGGTTAGAAGGATGGCGATTAGCCTTGGAGGGAAAAGGTTTAAGGATTAGTCGCTCTAAGACGGAGTACATGCACTGTGATTTCAGCGGGACATACTACGAAGATCGGACCCAGATCACCATTGAGGGTCATGTGGTCCCGCAAGTAACAAAGTTTAAGTACTTAGGATCGTTTGTCCAAAGGGACGGAGAGATTGATAGTGACGTCACACATCGTATCCAGGCCGGATGGTGTAAGTGGAGAGCAGCATCTGGAGTTCTGTGCGATAAGAGGTTCCCAACAAAACTAAAGGGAAAATTTTATAGGGTTGCAGTTCGACCTGCTATGATTTATGGGACAGACTGTTGGGCCATCAAAAAGACACAGTCACGAAAGATGGAAGTGGCGGAGATGAGAATGTTGAGGTGGATGTGTGGTCACACTAGGTTAGATCGGATTAGAAATGAGATTCTTAGGAAGAGGCTTGAAGTGGCTAACATAGCAGATAAGATAAAGGAGGGGAGATTAAGATGGTTTGGACATGTGAAGCGGAGACATACGACAGCCCCAGTCAGAAGAGTGGAACACCTCTCGGTGGAGGGGAGGAGGAGTAGAGGCAGACCCAAATTGACTTGGGCTGTTCGGATTAGGCAAGATTTGTTAGAATTGCACCTCTCTGAGGATATGGTCCAAGATAGGAATTCGTGGAGGCTTAGGATTAAAGTTAAAGATTTTTAGGAGTTAAGACTTTCTTAGGAAGTAGGGATGGTCTCTATGCATGTGTATATATATATATATATATATATATAAATATATTTTGTATGTTATGTTATGCTATATGTTCACTATACAAAAATATACAGTGCGCTTTTGGTATTTTCGATCCGGGGGTCTCTCTGGAAGCAGCCTCTCTATCTCTAAAGATAGGGGTAAGGTTTGCCTACATCTTACCCTCCCCAGACCCTACTAATAGCGTCGCTATTTCGTGGGATTTCCCTGGGTACGGTTGTTGTTGTTGTTGTTGTTGTTTTCATTTAGTGGCAGTTTGTGGTGTTTGTGAAAGTGACATCTTGGGTGTCGTAGTGATGGTTTTGGATGGTGGCGAATGCCGGTGTTGGATGGCGGGTTGGGTCGTAGGTGCACAAGGAGACAAAAAAAAGTTTGATTAACAGTGGTGGTTCCATCAAATATTTGATCTTTCCATACGAATTTTTGTGATTGTGCAGGTATGGAAGCGTGGTTTACACCATAAAGTTTACTCTTATGGCTAATATATGTTACCTTCTGATATTTAGCTTACGGATTAGTCGATAAAACCATCATGTCACCATGTGTTGTGCAGGTATGGAAGCATGAATCCACCCATATTGGACCTGCACGAATTGATATGTAATGTTTATTTACCAGGTAGTTTGACTTTATACTATTATTTGAAGTGGCATAATGACTTAGAATAGGCAAAAATGTTGGTTAAGGTTGTCGGATGAGTCATGTACATGGTCCGTTTTAAAAGAAATTTAGTATAGAAACGAGTCTGCTCAATTGTGGTGTGTACGTAAGCATTTCACGTTTGGCACTGCTGCAATGCACATTTAACCGGTTTTGCGCGCCGCAACGCGCGCGGGGGTAAAAACCTAGTTTTTTTAATAATTTGGATTCGGAAAAGGCTATTATGTTAGTTTAAGGTAGGGTCAACTAGGAATTGATTAAATATATAGTATATATGTAAATCATATTATATATATATATATATATATATATATTGTAGATATTTTATAATATTTCGGATTCGGATAATCCGATTATCCGAAAATTTTTATAAATAGAATCCGAATCCGAAATTTCGGATTATCCGATTTCCGGATATTCGAAAATCGGATAATCCAAAATTTCATATAATACAGATACGGATTTTCTGATATTTCAAATTCGAATTGTTGATGCGTTTTGCGACTAAGGATTGGATATACAATAATTAACATATGTTAGTGATGGCCGAAGGTGAATCAGTATGGGCGAATGTAGATATGACTGGGCGAAGGTAAACAAGAATGGGCGAAGGTAGATCTGTAGTGGGCGAAGGAAGAATGGACATGAACTGAAGACACATTCGACCACTTGTAGTGGGCGAATGTGGAAATCACTCACATTCGACCAGTGAAAACGGGCGAATGTGCAGTGCCTATATATAGATTTTGTGTTTTTGATAATGTAAGAGAGTTGTCATTTGTGTCCAGGTTCAGTTCAGGTTCATAGGTGTTTTTGAGAGATTATCTGTGTGATCTAGATTAACATAAACTCATTGTAAATGCTTTTTGAATGAAAGTTAATCTATGAAATGATATTGAAAATGATCTTGATTGTGTCGTGATTTGTGTTTTATCAATTTGTTCAGATCTAGGGTTTCCGCACCTAGTTTTGTGACTTGTATGATCGTATAATCCTGTTTTAGCTAAAATCCAACGCTCACAAAGTGGTATCAGAGAATAGAGGATCATACAACAACAAATTTGATAAGATCAGAGCTGATTTGGACATGTTTTTGACATAAAATCATCTGTTTTTACATAAACATTGTTTCTAAGTGTTTTTGATCGATTTAAAGGTGAATTTGTGGTCGAATTCAAGTTTTCCAAGACTTAAAGTTGTTCCAAATCAATTCCGAAACATAACCTGATTGAGATCATTCAAATCCATGAACTTTTGAAAATCTGAGATCAGAATAACCGTTTTTCAAACAATAACCGTTTTTCAAAAATGAGATCTGCTAGTTTTGGGCGAACCTGGAACCTGGACTGAATGTTGTGGTCGAAAGTGATTAAAAGTGGGCGAACCTGAGTAGTTTTTGGGCGAACCTGAAAATTCTTGTTGAAATCTTTCACTTTCGGGTAGAAATTTTCACATTCGACCGTTTTCATTTCGGGCGAAAGTGGAATAGTGTTAGTTTGTGTTTACATTCTGATCTAGACTACCTTCGGGTGTTACTGTGTGGTCGAACGTAGAGTCAGAAGGGACGAGAGTGGGAAATTTTGGACGAACGTAGAAGTATTTGGACGAATCTACTGAATTTTGGGCGAACTTAGGATTTTGTTGAAAAATTTTTCTAAGTGTTGAGATTTTCAGATTGAGATCATGTGGCGTTTTCAAACTACTTCGGGATCAGCAACAACACAACCACAACAGCAGACAATGGACCCATGGACAGTGGCAGCGCAAAAGACGAATACACAGTCTTCACAACCACTTAACTACATGACAACGACGAGCACGATGCCTCAAAGTGTAGCACATCCGGCACTACAATCAGATTACTGGGGAGTAGCTGCAGCAGCGGTAAATACTCAAACCACTAATGCTATTTCTACTTTGATTAAGGATTTGTCTACAGGAAGTGGAACTCGGCCACCGAAGCTCGTGGATATGCAAGAGTATAACCAGTGGCACACCATGTTCAAGATCCATCTGGAAGGCATGGGAGTTGAAGGAGCAGAGGCATGGAGCATGATTGTCAAAGGATACACAGCACCGATTCTGGAGAACACAGGTGAGATGATTCCTCTGGAAAGCTTGACTGAGGACGAAAAGAAGAAATATGTGGTAGAGAAGAAGGCGTTTTCTCAACTTACACAGGCAATCACAAGTGACCTGTTGCATCAGTTTGGGACATGTACTACGTCAAAGCAGCTTTGGGATAAGCTGAAGAGGAAGCATGATGGTAACGAGAAGACCAGGAGTCTGAGAATGGAGGAATTAGTCAAGGAGTTTGAGAATTTTTCTTTCATTAATAATGAAACTTTGAAAGAACTAACTCCGAGATATATGCATTTGTTGTCTGAATTGTCTAGTTATGGTGTACAGATTCCAATGACTAAGCAGTTGGATAAGTTTGCAGATGCTTTGCCACCACAATGGGATCAGCATGTGGAGGTACTCAGAGAGAAGGATGCTTATCAATTCTGGACCATTTCAGAGTTTATCGAAAAGCTGGAGAACAAAGAGTTGGAGGATAGGAGGAAAGCTAGAAGGTCACAGATTCCTCAGAATCCCAGTTTGTATTTTGGAGGTACTTCAGTTCCAGCTGGAAACTCGAGCTCTGGAAGCGTTGCACCACATGTTGCATGTATTTCCAATGTCATGGATTCATCAAAACCAACCACCAACTACACACCACCACAATACAATTCCTACTCACAACCATCATACACACCACCACAATATAGTTCCTACATTTCACCAATCTCTCCAATGCAACAAGCAAGTTTTTACACCGCTAACCAATCACAACAACCAGTAAACCAAGTTATTCAACATAAACAACAACCAGTGGTTTTGGATACATCTAACTTGGGAAATGTGACTGTGGAGGTTGCTCAGCAACACATTGCATTAGTCTCAGCAATGGTTTCATCCTACAATGGGTTGGTTGCTAGTCAGATTGGGAACAACAACTTGACCAACGAAGACTACGCACAGATAGACAAAGAAGAGATGGAACTCATTGACATTCAATGGGCTTTTGCGAGTATAATGAGAAGAGCAACAGAGTTCATCGAGAAAACTGGAAGGACTGATTTAGCAACTTCTCCCAACACAACCTATGGTTTCAACAAGGAGAAGGTTACGTGTTTTAATTGTGGAGAAAAAGGACACTTCAAAAGGGAATGCACCCAGCCACCTAAACAAGGTAATCGGAACCCTTTCAATGCAAATTATCAGAACCGTCAACAAAACCAAGTTTCTTACCAAAATAACAACAACTACCAAAACCGAAACTTTAACAACCAAAACAGACAACCAAACACTCAACACCAGATTCAAAACCAATCTCCTAATCACACAAACCGAACAGTTGTACCTATCACTACACCTAATGAGACTCAACAGAATGCGAGTCAGAACCAAGCTTTGGTGACTCAACAGGATGAGAGGTTTGACTGGTCGGGTATGCAAATAGGAGTTGAGGAAGTGACTACTGGTGGGAATGTGGCATGTGTTGCTTATCAGGTTGATATGGAAGAGTCGGTGGCAGTTGATGAGAAGAAAGAAACTGAGGAGAGTGGAAGTGATGATTCTGAGACTGAGATGGAAGTGGAGAGTGAACCTGTTAAGGTTAAGGCTGAGGAAAAGAGTTCTGGAATGGTGATTGATTCAATTTCTGATGTTCCCGAGGAGTGTAGATCAGTTTATTCAGATTCTGAGAGCGAATCAGACACAGAGGCAAGTGTTGATTCTTTAGATGATGATATTGACCAGTTGCTGGCAGAAGCTGACTTTTTGATGACGAGGAAGTCGTGCATAGCTGATGATGCTTTCACCAAGATCGACTACTCCAAGTTTTTCACTGGAAAGGAAGCTCATTTTGCGTTGATGGCCATGACCGAACCGCCAAAACCTGTAAGTTCTGAATCTAGCACTGATGTTATGAGTAATAAATATTGTGGAACATGTGATAGATTGACAGAGGAGAATAAACAACTCCGAATTTCACGAGATAGTGCTATCTTGAACTGTCAATCTACTCGCAAAGAGTTAAATGCTTTTAACAAAGTATTAGATGGCTATAAAAAGGACATTTCCGACTTGAAAAACACTTTGTCATTGAAACAACTGGCAATAAATAACTATATCAATGAAATTGAAAACACCAAGTTGGAAATGGCAGCCATAAAATGCTTTGCTGAAAAGGTGAACAAAAAGCTGGAAAGTTATAAGAATGTTGCTTATGTGGTAGATCATATCATTGATGATAACGCCACCAATTACAAGTCTGTACCATCTCCGGTTCTTTTTGAAAACCATAACTATCACCAAGTTATACCGGAGAGTTCGGTAAAATCAGACTCATCATCGGAAAAGGAATCTAATACCTCGAGTATTGGTGATCCATATTCCGATGTGAGACCGATTTTGGGCTTGAACAATGAGGGTGTTTATGCTGAGAGTGATAGTTCAGACTCAGAAAATGATGATACTGGTAGTGATCAATCTGTTAATGAATGTGAGATTCCAAAAGAAAATCACATCATTACTACTGAACCAGTGTCACCATCTGATCATGTTCATCCGATGGCAAATGCTAATCGTGATAAAAAGTCTGAAAAGGTTGATGTTAAGAAAGATAATGTTGTTAAGAATGAGGTCAAAAAGAATGAGCTGAATGAACCAAGTGACAAACCGGTTAAAGTGTTTTATCGGATGGAAGGATCCGATAAAATTATTTCTGATGAGGAATTTCCGATTAAAAATGTTAACTATTCTAAACTTGATAAAATCTGGCAAGAAAGCACAATCTGGTTTCCAAAACATGAGAGAACCAATGAAATTCCACCAGAAATCTTAAAGAAATTGTTTTCAGAAGTTCCTCAAGAACCAAAAATCCATGTCACTGAGTTCATTCGACCAAATGATAAAGCGAATGGTTTTCATGAACCTTCTTACTCGAAAGGACCACTTCCTGAGAGTTTAAGAAATCAACAGTATAATGATCAGTTTCCTGTCAGATCATTTGCTTCACCAAATGCTCATTATGTGTTTGAGGAATATAGAAAATGCTTTAAATGTGGAGAACGCGGGCATTTACTTGCTCAGTGTCCATATGTAAGGCACAAAAGACATGAGGTTGAGGTTAAGAATTCCATGAGAAAGCCGATTGATCATTATGTCCCACCACATAGACGGGCTGTTCCTCAACAACAACATTTTTATAATCAAAACAATTTTCAAATGAGGAACAACCGTCCATTTCAATATGATCGAAGGAATCGGATTGCAATGGAACAATCTTGGAGAAAACATGTGGTGAACACAACAGCTGATAGACAAAAGGTTCCACAAAAACCAATTGTCAAATCAAATGTTGGACCTAAGTCTGTTAATTCAGATAAGGTTGCTAAGAAAGTTACTTTTAGTAACAATGTTCAGAAACCTATCGAGAAACCAAAATCTCAAATTCGTATTCTCAAAAGGTCTGAACAATCTTGGACACCTAATGGTACTCCAGGAGCTTCTACTTCGAAGGTGAGTGAGAAAAATGACACTGTTTTGAAAAATCAGAAAACGGTTGATTCAAAACAAAAAGTTGTTGAAAAAGTCATTGAGGATGTTTCTTTGAAATCAAATGTTCAAAGGCCCAAGACTCAGGCTTGGGTCCCCCGAAAGAACTAAAACTTTACTTTTTGTGTGCAGGGAGCTTCAGCTGGCCCCATTAGCAGTCTCTGGATTGTTGATAGTGGAGCTTCAGGCCACATGACGGGGGATTTGGCGTTGCTGTTTGATGTGAAGAATATTAATGGAGGATATGTCGCGTTCGCAGGTAATAAAGGAGGATATATTACGATGGAAGGAAGCGTGAGTAACGGGATTGTGACTTTCGAGCGGATTTCTTATGTCAAGCAGATAGACTATAATCTGTTGAGCGTCAGTCAAATATGCGATAAACAATTTTCTGTGCATTTTGATGACAAATCCTGCTATATTCTCAAACCGGGCTTCAAAATTCCAAAGGAGTGGGTTATGTTGATGGCACCTCGAGTCAACAATCTTTATATTCTTGATATGTCCAAGGCGATGACATCACAGGGGCAGATAACATGCTTTCTATCCAAGGCGACCGAAAAAGAATCGATAATGTGGCACCGCAGAATGGGGCACATTCATCTGAGGAAAATGAATCAGTTAGTGAGAAATGGACTTGTCGATGGAGTAAACGTGAAACATTTCCATCTGAACGACAAGTGTGTAAGCTGCATGAAAGGAAAACAACACAAACAGTCCCATAAAGTGAAGAAAGTTAACTCTGTTGAGATGCCTCTTGAGCGATTGCACATGGACCTTTTTGGACCGGTCAAACGTAAAAGTCATCTTGGAGAGCTTTATTGTTTAGTCGTCACTGATGACTATTCACGATTCTCATGGGTGATGTGTTTGAAGAACAAAAGCGACACCTTTACTAACTTACAAGTTCTGTTCACTCGACTGGAGAATATCTACAATTTGAAGATAAAAAGGATCAGGAGTGACAACGGGACGGAGTTCAAAAATGCAAAGATGGATGAACTTTGTGAAAGCAAAGGGATTCATCATGAATATTCAGCTCCGTATACCCCGCAACAGAACGGTGTTGCTGAAAGAAAGAATAGGACTCTGATTGAGGCTGCTAGAACAATGCTCGCTGACTCAAATCTTCCAGTAATGTTCTGGAATGAGGCGATTTATGCAGCAAATTATACGTTAAATCGGGTTCTAACAGTGAA
Organism: Ambrosia trifida; assembly: GCA_028751855.1. Taxonomy (NCBI): domain Eukaryota; kingdom Viridiplantae; phylum Streptophyta; class Magnoliopsida; order Asterales; family Asteraceae; genus Ambrosia; species Ambrosia trifida. The sequence continues at coordinate 101,846,784 of CM054126.1, forward strand.
GAAGTTTGGAAAAACATCTTATGAGCTGTTACACCGACGAAAGCCTAATTTAGAGTATCTAGAACCATTTGGGGCGCCATGCACAATGTTGAATCCAAGCGAGAAGTTTAGTCCTAAAGCTGAAGAGGGATATTTTGTTGGATATGCAACCCCGCTCAAACGGGTATTCAACAAGAGAACTCGTCAAGTGGAGGATTGGGCTAACGTGGAAGTTCAACGATACACACAAAATTTGCAAGGCACGAGCCCTGATTGGATGTTTGATTACAAAGATTTCTTTGAATCATTCAACCTAGATAGCTTGGTTGAAGAAGCTGTTATCAGATTACTTTACGAGTGTGAAAACGCGGCAACTTCACCGTTGATGCGTCCAATCACTGTAAACCCCCCACCAGCTTCTAATGATACCAGTGCTCCTACACAAGAAGAAGAGATGTTTCAAGAAGCTTCAACTTCATTGGACACTTCAGAATCTGAAGATGAACAATTTGAAGAAGCCGTTCTTGAAAATGCAGAAGACTTAGAAGAGCAAACTGTGAACCCAACTCCAATTCCAGATGTTGCTTCATCTTCTAACACGGGTCATGATCAGGATGCTGTAGAGAATTTGACTGCTCAGACGGGAGTGATTGTACCTGTTAATCCGGAATCTCGGATTCATCGTATTCACCCGCTGGAGCAAGTTATCGGTGATCCTGGTAGTGGAGTGATGACCAGAGGGCAGCTTAAAAGCGTTAATTCGCCAGAGAGTTTTGGTGCTTTAGCATTGTATGCCAAAATTCAGAAATCTGGAAGCCAAAATGATTGGTCGTTTGCATGTTATGTGTCGCAGGTAGAGCCAAGGACATACAAAGACGCTTTGAATGAAGATGCCTGGGTTGAGGCAATGCAGGAGGAGTTATTGCAATTCCAGAAATTGGGAGTCTGGACGCTCACAGATTTGCCGCCGGGAAGAAAGAAAATAGGCACTAAGTGGGTGTTTAAGTGCAAAAAGGATGATCGTGGAGTTATTGTAAGGAACAAAGCCAGATTGGTTGTGCAGGGTTTCCATCAAATCGAAGGAATTGATTACAACGAAATCTATGCACCAGTAGCAAGAATTGAAGCTATTCGGATGTTCCTTGCGTTTGCTTCGTATAAGAAATTCAAAGTCTATCAAATGGACGTCAAGAGCGCATTTTTGTACGGTAAAGTCAAGGAGGAGGTTTATGTCGGGCAGCCACCAGGCTTTGAGGACCCAATCCACCGGGACAAGGTCTACGTGCTGAACAAAGCTTTATATGGTTTGCACCAGGCTCCAAGACAGTGGTACGAGGAGCTAAGTACATACCTCATCTCCAAAGGATTCAAGCGCGGCCTCGTCGATTGCACCCTCTTTACGAAGAAGACGGGAGATGACTTGCTTCTAGTACAGATTTACGTTGATGATATTATATTTGGTTCAACTAACGAACTCTTGTGCAGGGAATTTGAAACTGTTATGCAGGAGAAGTTCGAAATGAGCGCTATGGGAGAAATGCAGTTTTTCCTCGGCTTACAGGTGGATCAAAGACCCGACGGGATCTTCATTCACCAGACGAAATACGTAGCCGACATCTTGAGCCGATTCCAGATGGAGGACTCTAAGCCGATGGATACCCCGATTCAACCCAATCACGGGATTGGAGTGGATGCTAAGGGGGAGCTGACAGATCCATTTACATACAGAGCAATCATCGGATCTCTGATGTATTTGACAGCGTCTCGACCAGATATTATGTATGCAACGTGTCTCTGTGCTCGCTATCAATCGAAGCCGAAACAAAGTCATCTGACGGCGGTCAAGCGTATCCTTCGATATCTGAAGGGTTGTCCATCAAAAGGACTTTGGTACCCTAATGATGATGATTTTGATTTTATTGCTTTTAGTGATGCAGATTGGGGCGGCTGTGACAAAGACAGCAAATCAACAACAGCCGGTTGCCAGTTTTTAGGGAGCAGGTTAATTACCTGGCAATGCAAGAAACAGACTTCCGTCGCACTGTCTACATGTGAAGCCGAGTACATTTCAGCCTCGAGTTGCTGTTCGCAAGTGCTCTGGATCCAACAACAGATGGTCGATTACGGTTTGCAGTTTCTTAAAACCCCTATACACTGTGACAACGAAGCCGCAATTGCATTAACTAAAAATACTGAAAATCATTATAAAGCGAAACATATCCGGATTAAATATCATTTTATCCGTGATTGTTACGCTAAGGAATTGATTGACATGGTCAAAATCCATACTGACTACCAACGTGCAGATTTATTTACAAAAGCTTTTGACAGATCCCGCTTTGAATATCTTTTGAAAGTAAACAATATAAAGGAAAAACAGGACTAATCGGCTCCTCGGTTTATCATTTTTACTTTTTAGTTTTAGTTTTAAATTTTTTCTAATTGGGAATTTCTCTTTGCTAATTGGGAAATTCTCTTTACTATCATAATCCTCAAAGAAGTTGATGCTTTCGAAGGGGTTGTTTAATCCTCAAAGAAGTTGATGCTTTCAAGTGGATTGTTTCTTTCAAATTTTTTTTGTTTTGTTTTTCAGAATAATTAAAAACCCAAAAATATGTTCTTTATTTTAGGGGGAGTCATTTTATCTGAAAAACCAAAAACATTGAAAAATTTTCAAAATACCTAAAAATTAGAAAAACCCAAAATGATTTCCTGGATAAAAAGAGGAAATGATAGTACATCAGTGGGGATCTGACACAGGCTAAAGAATTGTATAGTTTTAATGAGACGTATGTTGATTACGTGTGATATGCTGATAGGCTTCGTAGACTATATATTGCGTGCATTAGTGATACAAACATAACAAACTACGCGTTTGTGGATGAACACCTCATGGGCATATGGTCTTAGTACCGTAATTTCGTTTGATAGGGTGTTTGTACAAAACTCGGAGGTTTAGGGTCGTTATGTTATTAGTTGTCTGGGGATAGCCTATCTGATCTTCTGCTGTAAGTCATTACGGACCTAGATCAGACAGGATGTCTTTATAAAAGAGCTTTATGCCAAATCCTAAAGTTACCGAATTGAGGAACTTTCCATGTTATATGATGATCAAAGATTATCTATAATATCGTATTGATCATTGATGCAAATCATGATTAATATCAGTCCTCAACCTGGTATGATGCATATGTTACTTTGCTGCATTAATTTGCTGACCTGTATACCTCTTTGCATTATATCTTGTACAATTACAGACGACGAAAGCATAATCACGCTTTACAATGAGTCTTTGTACAAATTACTTCTTGATACGGGAGTATGTCGTGTGTGTGGGAACCACAATGTGTTAGTCTAATACATCTAATTAGTATCATTTTAAAGCATTGCGTAATTGTCTGCATGTGAGCTTATGTGGACAACAATATCAGCAATTGCCGTGTCACATATTGTTTCTAATGATAATATTGAAATAGATCAACGCTGTGTTCAGATTTCTCAGAAAACTGATATGATCCTCTTACCGGAAATCACAAAATGTTTACTGCTTTCATTTACTTTGATGCATTTTACTTTATCGCATTTTACTTTTATTGTCAAAAAGATACAAAATCCAAAAAGATTTTAGGTGTGTTTTGATAAAAATTTCAGAAAATCCAAAAAGATTTGCATTTCTGCTTTATTTTTGATAACCGGGGATGCTTGATGGTCAATTTCTGAGATTTGAGAACACCATCTGGACTTTGTAACATTCAAAATGTGACAATTTGAGTTTTGGAAGTTTAACGGATTGAAAAATGTTGAACGGGATTCGAATTCGTGATTTGGCGAAATTTTCAGATTTTTCCATTTCACATTCGCCCCTTAAATGGGTCGAATGTGGAAAAATCATACCTTCGACCGTTTTGTTTTTGGGCGAAGGTGGATATTTTCACTTCCGGGTGTATTTTCCACTTCCGGGTACAAGTTTCACCTTCGGGTCTTTAAATAGGGGCGAAGGTGGAATGATTCTACATTCGTGTCATTAACTTGGGGCGAATGTGGATTTAACCCACATTCGTCCACTACAAACGGGCGAACGTGGACCCCTATAAATAAGCTTTTCACCTTCGAGTTCTCATTCAGAAATTTTTTTTTAAACATTCATCATAACCAGACCTTGTTGCTCGTGACTTTTATGCTTCATTGATTTGTTCCCTAGTTCTTTTTGATCAATTTGATACAATTTTTACAGGTATTGGACTGATAATTTGCACAGAATCATCGTCTTTATCATCGGACCTAGGGTTTCAAAATTAATGGTCTTCAAGTCTGTTTTAATTGTTGTTTTTGATAGCATTTCATTCCACATAAGTTTTAGGGGGAGATATAATGAGGAATTAGTGTTTAACATCGTTTAAATTGATTGAATGAGTGATTGAACATAGTTAAACCTAATTCACTTTTAAAAACTGATGTAGAATGAAATAAATGGACAATTGGTGTTGAACGAGTGATAATCGGCCAATATAGAACACATTTGAATCATTTTTATGGTTTAAAAACAGATTTGGCAAAAATTTAAATTTTGGGGGTAAATATTTCACATTCGGTTGTTATAAAACGGGCGAAAGTGGAACGGGTTGGGCGAATGAACAACAAAAATGGACGAATGTGATTTTTTAATCAGAAATTTTTCATATTCGACCAAAATTTTCACATTCGACCACAAAATCTCACATTCGACCAGTTTAAAACGGGCGAATGTGCAGATGATTTTGACCAAAATTTTATAATTTTGTCGTTTTTGTATTTTGACGAGTTTCTTTGATTTTTATGTGCAGATGGCTGATCAACCCGAGAACGTTGAGACACCAACAGTAAATGTGGAAACTCCAGCTGAGATTACAGTTCAAGATCCAGTTCCAGAAGCTGTGACGTCTGTTCCGAGCAGTTGGCCTTTTGAACGATCGCACAACTGTTGCGCTTATCTAGGTGACGTTGAGAAGAACACGGAGTTTACCGGGATTATAGAATTTCTGAAGAGGAGCAGGATTGTTCATGCCTTGGCCACACCAACCATCATATACAAAGACATAATTGAAGATTTTTACCAGAATGCTAAGTATGACTACTGGGAGAATCAGACGATCATCAAGAGCAAGATTCAGGAGATGGAGATGTTCTTGACTGAAGCTGATATTCGGGAGACGTTACAGATTAAGTTCGAAGATAGTGAAGATCCCAGGGAGTTATCGTGGACAGAACAGAAGGCGTGCTTCTTAAGAATGAAATACAAAGGTCCAATCACTGACGGATCTATGTATAAGGGGAAGCTGGGAGTGCAGTATAAGTATTTTGCACATGTTCTTATTCATGTCTTTGGATGTGTGAGTGGTGGTTATGACGTGATGAGAAGGAGTTTGAGTTCATTAATGGTTGCGTTGACACTCAACAAACCATTTAATGTTTCTGGGATGATTCTTGACCATATGCTGGAGATGCTGAAGGGAATGAAGAACAAGAAGTTCATGTTGTATCCGAGGTTTTTGATGATGATCTTTGACTACAAATATCCTATGCTGAAAAAGGACCCGACAATGATCCTAGGTCAAGATCATATGAACATCAGAACCTTGATGAGGATGAAAGGTTACAAAGGTGTGCCTGATAGTGAGAAGCCACCTAACAGGAGATTATTTGGCGCTTTGGCTCGTCCGGATTACACTGATCCTGGCAAGAACAAAGCAAGACATGATGATAGTGACTCAGATAACGATGATCCCTTAGTGTATGTTGATTCAAGCACTAAGCGGAAACGTCAAGTAGTCAATCCTGGAGCCAAAGGGAAGGGCAAGGGAAAGGCTGTGGATCAGGAAAGCACTAAGCAACAAGTAGCTAGAAAGAAATCGACGGCGAAGAAAGGATCGGGTTTGGTGGATGAAGAGTCTGTAGATTCAGAAGAGACTGAGGTTGATGAACAGTGGGATTCTGATGATGAGAATGTGAGGACCACCAAACGTAAGGCCACTATGGTTGGTGAGTCTGAATCCTTGAACCAGTCGATAGAAGAAGCTGAGAGAAGAAAGAAATCGGTTGAAGATGAGGGTCTAGGTGTTGATCTAGCTGAACTGAGTGTTGGAGAAACTGTAGTTGTGAATTTGCCCAAGAAGACAAAGAAACAAAAGACTATGGCCAAGAAATCAAGTGTAAAAGAACTGAGAGAGAAAGAGTTGGCTCAGTTGTTGAAGGGAAAGAGATTACCTGATGCTGGTACACCATCTAAGCTATCTTCACCAGTTGCCAAGAAGCAGAAGAAAGCGAAAGAGGCAGAGACTTTACCAATCGATCAGTTCAATATCGATATGGATAAAGTGCTCGATATGTTTAGAAAGCCTCAGAAAGAGAAAGTTGTTGAAGTTGAGCCATCCAGATCTAAGTCGAAGAAAGTGACTGTGGATGACGATGTTATGAAACAAGTTAATAAGAAGATGGAGGACATGATGAAGATGTTGGTTGCTCAACAAGCTGAGATTGCTAAGTTCAAGCAGAATGAGGAGAAAATGCTCCAGATTGTAGTTGCTTCGAAATCTAATCAGGATGATATAAATGATAAGATTAAGTTGATTGAAGCAAAGAATGAGAAGCTTGAAAGAAAATGTGAAAGAAACAAGAGCAAAATCAAACTGATTAAGGCTGATAATAAAGAACTAAAGAAGGAAAACAAACGCCTTTGTGGTTTGATTGAAGAGCTTTATAGCAGAGCACCCCAGTTGAAAGAGGGTGAAGAAGATGAAGAAGAAGATGAACAGAAAGTTGATTATGAGTATTCTGAATCTGAGAAAGAAGAAGATGATGATGAGGATGATGATGGATCGGATAAAAGCGATGATGACAATGATGATGATGATGACAATAATGATGATGATGATGGTGCTGAAGGTACGGGGAAAAAGCAAGGTGATGAGTTTAGCAGTGGAAGTGATCATGATGGAGGAGATGATACTTCTAGATTTAGTTATGAGAAGAGAACACCACAGAAGAAGAAAGATACTGGAGAATCGAGTTCCAAGAAGAAAGGTGGGAATGTTGATTCGGATGAAAGTATTTTCTGGAACGAAAAGGTGAGATCTCTGTCTGATGATGCTAAACAGATATATAAGAATATGTTGGAAAAGAGAGAGTGGACCATTGAGTTCACAGGATGCTTCGCTGAAATATTCCAGACTGATGATTTGAGATATGAGTTGGAATATGAAGATCCAGATCTTGAAGAAGGGGAATTACCTGCATCTGTGGCGAAAGAAATACTAGATGGTCTCGCACAGAGGGTAGGAAAGACGTTTGAGGAGTTTATGATGGATGAATCGATTCCTGATATTCCTGAAAAGGATATGGGAAGTCATTCAGATGATGTGCAGACTCCAGAGAACAATGAAGTTGAAATAGAAGATATTACTCATGAAGAGTTTCCCCAGTATTTCAGACAAGATGATGAGAATGAAGTATTTCCTGACTTCACTGAGATACCAAATAAGTCAGCGAAACAGAAAGCAAAGAAAAGGAGCGAAGAGTTTGTTGAGAAGGTATTTGGAACTGAAAAGAAAGATTCTTCTAACCAGTCTGATGAGTTGAAGAATTATATGAAGAAGTTGAAGGAAATGGATGAGAACCGACCTAAGCCTGAAGCTCAAAGTAATTTCTATCGATTTCATAATGCCAAGTTCAAAGGCAGAGCTCTCGGGTGGACTTACTTAGGCAGATTGAAGTGTATTGCTGCAAAATGGGAAACCGGAATTCTGTACTTCAACAGATTCTGTGACTTGCTTACTCTACCGTACTGGGCGGTGAGAGACTTATGCAGATTCCCAATGTCAGGTGCCGAGGTAAATGGATCGCATGTCGGTTGGTGTGCAGACAAATTGGTTTGGGAAAGTCGTACGAGATGGAACAGATTCAAACCACAATATCCCAGAAGAAAAGTGCATAGGGATATTGATCCACAAACTAATATGAAACGTGTTACTTTAATCTACAAAGCACCTAATGTGATGAGGAAGATACCGTTGATGCCAATGCCACAGCATTTTAGTGCTGATTTCATCTTTTGGTATTATGATTGGAGGAAGGCAGAAGCGGTGATCGTGTTGAGAGATGGAAAGGATAAATACAAGCATGTTCATGTATTTGATCCTATGTGGTTGATCAATTGCACATTCGAAGACATCATCATGTTGTTCTACAATCCGATCTACTATGAACCCAATGACTTTGCTCAAGCAAGAAAGTATACTCAAGTTGTTGGAGTGTGTTTTGCGTATGATATAAATGCAGGAAGCAACTTAGAGGGTAAACTTGGCAAGACTGTGAAGATGGTCAATGTGTCAAAGCCTGTGAAGAAAACATTTGAGCCGCCAATGACTTCTGAGCAGAAGAAGCAGCTCAGAATCAAACTGATGAACAAGACGATGGACTATCAGAGAAAACTATCCAATCAATAGTCGAGGGGGAGTTTGTTGATGCGTTTTGCGACTAAGGATTGGATATACAATAATTAACATATGTTAGTGATGGCCGAAGGTGAATCAGTATGGGCGAATGTAGATATGACTGGGCGAAGGTAAACAAGAATGGGCGAAGGTAGATCTGTAGTGGGCGAAGGAAGAATGGACATGAACTGAAGACACATTCGACCACTTGTAGTGGGCGAATGTGGAAATCACTCACATTCGACCAGTGAAAACGGGCGAATGTGCAGTGCCTATATATAGATTTTGTGTTTTTGATAATGTAAGAGAGTTGTCATTTGTGTCCAGGTTCAGTTCAGGTTCATAGGTGTTTTTGAGAGATTATCTGTGTGATCTAGATTAACATAAACTCATTGTAAATGCTTTTTGAATGAAAGTTAATCTATGAAATGATATTGAAAATGATCTTGATTGTGTCGTGATTTGTGTTTTATCAATTTGTTCAGATCTAGGGTTTCCGCACCTAGTTTTGTGACTTGTATGATCGTATAATCCTGTTTTAGCTAAAATCCAACGCTCACACGAATCCGGATTCAGGTTTTTTTGAACACCCCTAGGAGTTGGATTGGGTTTCTAGTCGGTAAAAAAAAAAAGATAGATGCATCCAAACTAGATTGATCCATTTAACTAGGGTTGTAAGCGAAATAAATGAACAAGAACATGGCCTTGTTCGTGTTCATTTGTTAAGGAAATAAAGTGTTCACGAATTGTTCATGAACACTTACCGAATACGGGTGGCGCCGGTTCGATCTGACGGGCGGCGAGATTTTACCGAGTTCTATAACACTGTCGTGCCTTCGGGCGGGTGGGCTCGGGTTTCCGCGCATCGGGAGAAGGCGGGGGCTGCTGGAGGTCGAGTAGTCGATTCTTGGGTACGGCGCCCCGCAAGGGTGGTTGCTACACAATTGTTCACCGATCAAAAAAAATGAGTTGCTTTGGAATAATAAAGACCTAGTAACAGTCAACAAATGCCTATGTTGTTTTTCTACAATTTCATTATGTTGTGGAGTATAGACATAAGTAGTTTGATGTAAAATACCCAAAGATTTACAATAGTTAATCATTTAATTATTTACAAACTTTAAACCATTGGCACATCTAAAACACTTTACATTTTATTAAATTGAGTTTTTTAAAACATCAATGTAATATCAAGTTCAAGGCTTTCTCTGGTAATTAAGATCTTATTTTTTTTAATTCAATCTCCTTTTACTAAAATATTGGGCCAAGTTTTTCAAGATGCGTGAGACCCAAATTTTTTTGAGAGTTCATAGGACAACCCCCTGTAATTCATTTCATATTAATGCGCTCCATTTTTAAATTCTCTCCTATTCAAATCCGTGTAAACTCAAATCGATTTGAGCTTGTAACAATTCGGTCCCAGTTAGATCTAGACCCCTCATTATTTTCTCAATACCCACACCATAACAAGATGAATAATCAGTTAATCCATTGAGATAAAAAAACAAAAAATATCAACAGACCAAAAAAATTTCTTCCGTGAACCAAACGTGATACGCAAATCAACTTCCGTCTAACAACACTTCTAGCAGATCATACGATACATACACAAGTAAGCGTAGAAACACGACTAACACCGATAACAAAATAAATAATTGATCTTCATTGTAAAAAAACAAAGAAAACAAAATACTCAAAGGACTAAACATGTAACGTTCCCAAACTTGAATAGACACCCCACCTTACCCCACCTCCCTCAATTTGACGTAGTAAATACAATCTTATTACTATTATTATTCCATCCAATTAAATATCACAAACTACACACACTTCCACAACACCCTCATCATCCACTTTCCCAATCTCCTAACACCCCACCCTTCCATTTCATTTCATGGACTCACCAGACATCCCTAGCGGCAAGTCTCCCCGCTCTCTCCAAGGCCCTCGCCCCACCCCTCTCCGTCTCCACAAAGACTCCCACAAGATCCGTAAACCCCCCGTACCCCCACCCCACCACCACCCCCCTACCCACCACCCACCCCACCCCCACCCCCACCCACCCCGTCCCCCAGTCATAATCTACACCGTCTCCCCTAAAATCATCCACACCAACCCCAACGAATTCATGACCTTAGTCCAACGCTTAACCGGCCCTTCCGCACCTTCCCCAATTGGTTCCTCTTCTTCCGCCTTCCACGAAGACACCGCGGTTTCTCCCGCGGCCAAATTCGCTACGATAGAAAAGGCGGCAAAGTCGCCAGACGGGAGAAAACCGGTTTCCACCGATGATGATTTAACCACGGTGGAAACCGGTTATTTCCCGGGGATTTTGTCCCCGGCCCCAGCGGCTTTGCCGTCTATCTCCGCGAATTATTTTTCGCCTCTAGGAAATGATTTTTTTCAAGATTTGAGCCCGGCGTTACATAGTAATAATAATAATAGAAGTTATAATTATTTTGAAGGTACAAGTTTTCTTCCTAGTCCTACAAATCTTTTATCTTCACATATTATTTCGCCTACTACTAGTCCAAATTTGGATCTTTTCCATAGCTTATTTGACTTGTAAGATGGAATGAATATCATTGGTTGATTGATAGTTGCCTTTGTTTACCAAGTAGTAGGGGTAGATATGTAATTTTGATTTAGTGGTATTTTTTTATTATTTGGTTGACTGAAAGAAAATGATAATGAGATGAGATGGGAAACCATTGGAATTGACTTTTGGTGGTCTTCTTCTGTATGTTTTATTTATTTAATTTTGGCATCCATTTGTTTTGCTTAGTTGTAAGCTGTAAGGTGTAAGTTGTAACATGCAAATTGGTTGGCTAATTAATGCAATTATGTGAAGAGGATAGGGGTATAATTGGGATTTTGTTAGTCGTCTAGTTCAATGATTATCTTTCGTTGACCAATAATGAAATGAGGAGACTTTTCAGTTTTTACTCCCGTTTTTTTGCTGTATGTTTTTATATCTTTTGTATTGTCTTATTTAGATAGATTCCTTAATTAGATTTAGATAGATTAATGTTTCTGGACATGGAGTTTTTTAGCTTTTTTAATGTGGAAAAGAGAGTGATGAGGGCCGGTTTTTGTTGAAAAATGTCTTTTAGTAACGGTTATATATATATGTCTGTAAAGAAAAGTGAGAAGGGGTACTTTTGTTTAATTTTGAGCAATGTTTTAAATACCCGGAAGTGGGTTGTACTCGTATCTAGGTTTTTGTATACTGAAAACGGGTTTTTGTATACACGTAACTGGGTTTTCTGATTATCCCGAACCAGGTTTTTCGAATACCTAAAAAGTATATGTTAAGCGACGAGACTATTTAGCATTTTGATGTTGAGGTGGTCCAGGAAGGAATGGGTCACTTCGTGATTCAAAAGGAGTTGCCATTTGACTACTTCAACAATCAAAGATTGACACGCCTCTCATCCAAAGAACTCTACAACCGCGTTATATTCATCTAAGTTGCATTACCCATCAACGTGATTGTATGAAAAGAACTCAATACCCGGATCCGGTTTCACACCCAAAACCAGGGTATTTAAAAAACCGGAACCGGGTATTTAAAAACCAAATATACTGGGTATGGTTTTTTATGCTAGGAACCGAACCGGTTCTTTTAATACCCGGTCTAACTGATACCCGAGCCAAGTATTTATAAAATCGGAACCGGGTATTGAAAAGCCGAAACAGGATATACCAAGTATGGTTTTTTATACTAGGAACCAAACCGGTTCTTTTAATACCCGGTCAAAATGATACCTGAACCTACCTGAAAGGTCTTGAAAAAACCCGATTTGTACACCTCTAATTCTGAGTACCTATCTACTTGCCCATCAACTCATTAAAAATTACAAAATATGATTCTTTTGAAAAAAAAAAAAAAAAAAAAAAAAAAAAAGCTCTTTTTTTTCTAATTGAACGTATCATAAGACTATAGGGCTGTTCATGGGTCGAGCCGATCTGAGCGGAGCTTTGCTCGTGCTTGGCTCGTTTACAAACCAAACCGAGCGAAGCGGCTCGTTTACAATCGAGCCGAAAATTGAACGAGCATTCTTCGAGCGCAAATTTTCCGAGCGAGCGCAGAGCGAGAATCGAGCAGAGAGTAATATGGACGATCATAAAATTGGGGTGTTTCCTTTGATGATTTCATTGTCGGGTGACAACTAAAATCAAAATGTCCATTGATAACAATAATATTGAGATCCTAGTGTCCAAGGACGAGACTTAGATTGAGGCTGATGAGGTGATGAGCATACGTCATATAACAGTTGTTGCATTGTGACGTAGGTGTGATATCAAACGAGAATTAGCGATGGACGACTAATAACATAAAGAAGTCAAGATTGTCACCCCATGACTTATTGTTTTACTATTAAATCTAGTGTTAAATTTTTTATTGAGTTAAGTGGGCTAGTTATATTTTGTTTGCATATACTGAGTTAAATCCAATAGAATATTATATATAAAGCCACAAATTTATCAGTAAATTGTGTGTGTATTTATTATTAACTAAATAAAAATTTATTCGAGCCTAACCGAGCTGAGCGTACCTTTGCTCGTGCTTGGCTCATTTACAAACCGAATCGAGCCGATCGGCTCATATACAACCGAGCGAAAGATTGAGTGAGCATTTTTCAAACGAGCGACAAACGAGCCACGAACGGCGAGCGATTTGAACAGCCCTATAAGACTATAAGAGGGTTAAGCTTTATATTCATAATTTCTTTAAACATTATTAATTAAAGCCATTAAGATCATAAGGGTATTAAAATATTAGCTCTTATTTACTCTATTATCTAGCCATAGTGGTGGAGTGGTGAAGTGGCCTTTGTTTACTTAGGGTATGTTTGGCAAGGAGCTTTTAAGAGTTTTTAGGAGCTTTAAGTTTCAAGCTTTTAAGAAAAAGCTCATACTTAACAAAAAGTCTTGTTTGGTTCAAGGGGCGAGAAGCTTTTAGGTTAGAGAAAAAACTCTATAGTGAAAAGCTACTAGTAGTAGCTTTTAAGAAAAAGCTCTACTAGCTACAAGTTTTTAATTAGTAAATGACATAAATACTCATTCTATTTTAAAAATAAAAAAAAAAAAAAAAACCTTCTTTATAAGTTTTTAATTATGCCCATATTGGTCATTTTATACATTTTATTAAAAGCTCCAGCTACTCTGCTAAACACCAAAATATATTTAAAAAGCTTCCAGCTATCAGCTTCCAGCTACCAGCTTCCAGCCTCCAGCTAGTTTTGCCAAACATACCCTTAATGTAATCAAGGGTTCGATTCTCATTCTCAACATTTATTGTTTGGATATTTTGTTAAGTGATGGTTGAGTCTACTCTCTTCAGAGGGTTAGGTTCGATTCTGATGACCCCCCGGTTTTCTATTACTGTAAATTTTCTCCAAAGAGGCTTGCCTCTTGTGGAGGGTGCAACATCTGTCAAGTGGCAGGTGGCGGAAAATTTTCCGGGTGAAAGCCTTAGTGCCCCTTATGCAAGTCGGCCAATCTCGCGTCAGCGTAGGCCCGGTTAAAACAACATAGTCTACCACAACATAGAAAAATCACATTCAAAAAAAAAATTTGCTCTATAGTTATGAGCACACACATTTTATTAATCAGATTAATATAAATAATATATGGTAGGAAATAATCATCATAATTTTTCTTTTTAGTTTCTCTACAATGGCTTTTGGTATCTACATAGGCAGTATTACATTGGTTCTTGACTGTATTTAAATCTGAAAGTAAGAGTGTCACTAGTGATTACTATCAATTAATAAGTTATATAGTTTAAATTACAAAACTTCCAATTATACTTTCTATTAAAAACACAGTGTTATCTCATTTCCTCATTTTATTCTATTTAGTCACAAAATTAGTTGGAATGATATAAAGAAAACAGACTTAAAAAATGAAGAGATATTGTATTATTTCTTTTCTTTCAAAAAATGACAAACAATACAAAACTTGCTTTACTAAAATGAGTCCCAACAGACAAGTAACCAACTAAATCATCATCAATTTACAAACTCTTCAAGCCACAATATGATCCACAACAGAACCTTAATTCCCTTTACTAAAATGAGTCCTGGGAGTAGACCACGGTGTATCCGACTCTTCGCAACTCAACCGCGCCACCATCTCTGAAGACCGCTCTGGCAAAACCGACTGAATCATCACCACTGGCTTCCTCACTGGCAACTCGGGCACCATCCCCCCTCGTAGCATCCGCCCCGCCTCCTTCATCGTCGGCCTCAATTGGTGGTTCGGGTGCACGCAAATCAAACCCGCCATCAACATCCTCTCCATATCAACCTTGTCATACCTTCCCATCAACCCTGGATCCGCTGCCGCAATCAGAATCTTCTTTTCCCATAAATCCCACATCCAATCAGTCACTACCACCCCATCCTCGTTAACCGGGCGCTGCCCTGACGCAACCTCCAACACCACCACCCCAAAACTGTACACGTCAGTTTTGACAGTAGGGATCCCGGAATAAACATATTCCGGGGCAAGGTACCCCATTGTACCTGCTGGCAACGTAGCGTCACGCTTTTGAGCACTGTGCTCGTATACTTCCGCCAACCCGAAATCCCCCAATTTCGCGTTGAAATCAGCATCCAACATTATATTACAAGTTTTAACATCTCTATGAATAATCTGTCGTTCGCATCCTTCGTGTAAATACACCAATGCCGCCGACACGCCGAGCAGTATATTCAACCGTTTCTCGAACGTCAACAAGCGGTTGCTCGTTCGTTTATACAGAATTTTATCCAACGACCCGTTCGACATGTACTCATAAACCAAAACCAACTCATTCCCCTCACAACACCATCCTTGAAGCTGGACCAAATTCTTATGCCGTAAACACCCGACCATTGTCGCGAGCTCAGTCGCAAACTGATTCCCCAACAAACCATTTTGATTCACTTTACTAAACCTCTTAACCGCCACATTCCCGCAATCAGGCAAATGCGCCTCGTACACAACCGAAGACGCCCCTTGCCCAATAATCCTATTCGGATCAAACCCTTTCGTCGCCAATCTAATATCCGCTAACCTCAACTTCTTCGGCACATCCGTTTCTTCAAACCGATACATCCCAATCGGCTCCTGCTCCCCACACATTCGTTGTTTCTTAAAACAAACACAACCAACCACCACCAAACTCGACACAACCATCAAACACACGGTAACAGCCAACAACCCGAAAGCCAACTCAAGCACGCCATTATCCCCCTTATCCCTCCCCCAATCCTTCCCGCGATCACCCCACACCGCGATCCCCTCATCATCAAACCCGGGATCATCCGGATAACAAATCAAACACGTCCTCCCACTCCTCATATCCATCTGCACATTCGGGTTCAACGAATCGAACGTACGAAACCGTATCATCTCAATCGCATAAACCGACGCCGCACCCCTCCCATTAGCCGCCGAAAACCCAACATACATAAACTCCTTCAAAACCATGGAAACATCAAGCGGGACCGAAAGCACCGAATCCCTGGGTTTCGAATCCAAATACCCGACCCAAACCCGAACCATTTTCTCACTATCCCTATACTCAATCCAAACATTAATCCTCTTCCCACTATTTAAACTAATCCCAATTTCCCCCAAATCAATGGAAGCAATGGAGACAATCGAATTGACATCAATTCCGACGTGATTATTATTAATATCTCCGTAATTAGGATTAAAATCGGTATCGAATTCGATGGCGAAAAACGGGGGAGAATCGGGGAGGGAGGGGTCAGAGTGGGGGAAGGGGGAGGGGTCGGAAGTGATAAGGAAAAAGAGGCCGTCACCGGGGAGGCAAGGGGGAGGGGGAGGGGTGATGGAGAAGGAGAAGTGGGTGGAGAATGAAACGGTGTCGTTTTGGGAGGTGAAGAAGGGGATGGGGAAGGAGTGGAGGATGCGGCCTGTGGAAGGGGGTGGGGGGTGGGTGGGGGTGCAGGTGGGGTAGGGGTGGGTAAGGATAATGGAGGTGTTTCTGAAGTGGGCTGAGCCTAGTAGGGTTAGGTTTTTTGGGGGAGAGGATGAAGTTGTGGTGGTGATGATGATGGTGGATAATAAGAACAAGAAGAATAATAAGAAGTTGAAGAATTGAATGTATGGAGGCATGATTTTGGAAAGAAGTAAGAAGAAATTGAAAGAATTGGTTCTTGAAGTCAAGAATTTGAAACCTGCAACTAGAAGTTTTAGAAAGAACGAGAGAATATTTTGGCGCCAAAATAACTAGTACTTTCGTTAAGATAATAATAATAATAATTTCTTAAACCTAAAAATGGGCCAAATTTGTTAAATAGTACTATCTTTATCATTGAATCACGTCTGATTAGCGGGTTAGTGTATGTGTAGTGGTGGGGGTTATGGGTATTAAAACATTAAAAAGTAATAGAAGGGGGTTATGAAAAAAGAGGGTGTAGTGGGAAGGGGGTTATGGGGGGTTATAAATGATTGGGTAATCATTGTTTTTTATTGTTTTATTATTATTATTATTATTATTATTATTATTATTATTATTATTATTATTATTATTATACCCCACCTACCACATCTTCTTTACCCAACCCTTCTTCCCAACCCATCTTCTTCCTCTCCTCTTCTTCTTCACTTCTTCTTCCTCTTCTCTCTCTCACAGATCTATAATAATAATAATAATCACAATCAAAACGCCCATTATGTATATAACCCCACCCACCCAAAACGCCCTATAACGCCATACGGGGCGGTGTTGGGGGGCGTTATAAGCCCCAAAACGCCCACAACGGGGCACCACTACATATACACTTAGAATGTGCAACTTGTCCCATTTAGCCTGTATTATGTTGACGAGTTATTAGTGGGTTTTGGGCTTCTAAACGGATTATCGATATAGTGGTTAGTATGCGTATGACAAGTAAATAATATGGGTGTGCCAAAAACAAAGCTATTATAACTAACCATGTAATGGAAATGGAAAAAGTAAAAACAAACATGTGACGTTTTTTTTTTCTAAATACTTAAATGGGTAACCTCAACGTGTTTCTGTCCTTGTTGGGTTCGAATTAGGTTTTGGGTCATATCAATAATTTTTGCCTCTAATCAATAATAGCATATATTCTTTATGATACCTTTAAGTCCAATTTTAATAAGAACGGGGTGGGATTTCTATCCTATAGACGGAAAGTGTTCGATATTGGTTTGTTTTGTTAGGTTGCCAACATCTGGTATAACAAACAAAAAAAACCTATAATTAAAATCGTGATAGGTCTAATGTTTTACTTTGGTCAAAAACTATAAAATGAATATCGGTACTATTCTAATGACATTGATATTGACAGTGTTTGATTAAAATCGATAGCCTCCACCAGTCGTGGAGTAGGTGGTAGGGTCTCTCCCGACTGTTGGAAAGACATGATGACCTCTACCAATCGTTAAGTAGGTTGTTTGGTAGTCAACTAATTGTTGTACAAGTAAGCAAGTATGATTATAGATATAGCAATTAGTTCACATTCAAACAAGCATGTACCCAGATGTTATGATAATACTTGAATTTATTACTTGAATCAAAAAGTGTCGATACATAAAATTTAAATAGGTAGACATCATTCAAATGGTGGGGTTTGCTGTTAAGTAGCTGGAGGGTCTCTAGCGGGGTTATCTGGAGTAGCACGAGCGTTTGTAGTAGGGATTCGACAAGCATCCGCAAGATGCCCATACCTTTGACAATTGGTGCACTGTCGGCAGGGTACTTGGGTTGAGTGGTGATACTGGCAGGTATCACACTTAGGCTTGTTCCTGTTGTATCGTTTCTTGTTGGGTGGGACAGTGGTGTCTATTGCAAAATTCCTGACCTTGCACTTTCCGTTGGTTGAGGCCTCAGTTTTGATATCAACGGCAGGTTGGGGAGTATCCTTTTTCTTTTCCCCTTTACGAGTCAGGGTTCTTGCCTTCACATGGTTATCTGTTAGGGTGGCAGCCAAACGCTTTGCTTCCTCCAAAGTATCAGGGTTCCTTCCCCACACCGTGTCTTGAATCTGCATCAGTAAGCCACCAATGTATTTTTCGATTGCAATGGGCAAGGGGGTGACCTTGTGGGGTAGCAGTAGGCTAAGTTCGTGAAAACGAGTGTTGTAAGCAAGGTTTTCTCCACTATCTTGGGCAAGATCATGAAACTCATCCTCCAGCTTCTTGATTTCATTACGAGGGCAGAACTCTGCCTTCATAATGTCTTTAGCTTGATCCCAAGTTAAGGCCAGTGCAGCTTCAGCCCCACGAGTTCGCTTTTCCTCATTCCACCAAGTGAGTGCTCGATTGTGAAGAACACTCATAGCATAACGGACTTTAAAGTTGTCGGGGCATTCACTGTTGATGAAGGTATTCTCAATACCCTCAAACCATTGTAGGAGTCCTGTAGCTCCTTCTTACCACTAAACTTTGGGGGATTACAGGAATTAAAGTGCTTAAGGGTACAGGCTGGAAGACCATTCCCATTCCCGTTGTGGTTTCCATTTCCATTCCCGTTGCCGTTACCGTTCCCGTTGCCGTTCAACTGGATGACTTGAGCTAGTAAGTTGGGAACCAGAGTTGCGATTTGCTGCGCCATTTGTTGAGAAATGATTGCAGCCAGTTGGGCATCGACACCATTGTTGTTGTTGTTATTGTTGTTGTGGTTAGTGTCATGGTTATGGTTGTGATTGCTACTCCCTTCATCATGATTGTCACCACTGTTAAGACGAGCACTGCGACGTGGAGGCATGATCTGTAAGAGACACAATGAAATGAATGAGGTTATATAAGGAATGTAATCATTTATTCATTAAAATGAATAAACGAAAACGTTGACTTATCAAAGATTCTAAATTCTAATAACATATGAAGACATGCTTTAGCCTATAAGTGAACACTCATCCCGAGAATTCTCAGGTAGGCATCCGGGTCCCTCGTCTAATTGGGATATATGCGCAATGCCAGCCTAGACAGAAGACTCAGAATACAGGCGTTCATCCTTCCAGATTGCACGTGTTCGTTATTAAAATCTAGAACTTCGACGAGATCTCAAGGTGGTTCAGGTTAAACCTGAGGATTTTGCCTTATTAGTCTAAGAGTGGATCCAGTGATGGAGAGCAACCTTCTCGTAGGGATTAATGTAGGGATAAGAAGTAGGAGGGAGATAGAGAATAGCAAGTAAAGAAGCAAGTACTGGTTAAATCCTATGGTTATAGACTAGATTATTTTTCTAATAACCTAATTCCCTATAACCATGGCTCTGATACCAATCTGTAACACCCCAACCGATGGCGGAAACATCGGGATGTCACGTATTGATGATTGTTCAGTAGCTCATGGTGAATAATAAATTTCATTAAATGATTTAAATAAATTACATACAATTGTTCTACAAGAATTCGTACATCAAATTGAATAAAACTATGCACACATCTTCAAGCATTAATTCGAATCTTCAAGCAAGTAGAACCTGAAACATGTTAAGTTGAAAATATTTTGGGTCAACAAAAGTTGGTGAGAATTACATAGGTTTTGATAATCGAATAAAATTGTTGTGCAATTCATGTGTCATGGCAAGTCTAGTCCATATGTGAAAACATACTAGAAGTAAATCGAGTGCATAATCAACCCTTGTGACTGTTGTATTGTGGTACATCCCATACGCTCATGGTTCACTCGTTTATGTTGCAGTAACAAACACCCACGCTACCTTTGTAGGAGGCACGTATCCGGGTGGGATTGTCAGTCCAATAGATCTATCAATGTATACCGTCGGCTGATCAATGTTAATGATTATGCTAGAATTGTGCTTACCCTAGTCATGTTCAAGACATAATGCAACATAGAAAAACACATAGACACATTGATGATTGAATTGCATAAATGATGTTGTAACATGTTTCACCCCAAAAATGGTGATAAATAGAAAAGGGGCTATGTAAAACTCACCTTAGCAAAATGTTATACTTCTTGAAAATTGATTAGTGTGTTGCCCAAACAATGCCAAATATCACCCTATAATAAGGTAATAAATATGTCTAAGTCTATCTAGTCTACAAATGTATATGTTCTAGGGCATCGAATTGGGGATAAATGCTCGATTGATAATTATTAAAAATGTTTGATAATTGAGAGAAATTTAGTAAATAAATAGACAAAAATCTTTTTATAAAATTTAAATTTAAGATGGTCACAATAATGTAATGTGTTTAAAGTATGAAAATATTTTTTACAAAATTATTTTCTTTAAAATAGAATATTAATTCTATTTATAACAAATTATCAAAATTTAACTTTAATATTTAAAAATACTAAAATTAAAGAATTATTAGTTTAAAATTTATATTTCTGTTCTAAATAATCAGAAATAATTTGTATAAAATTTTAGTGCAAAAATATTAAAAATTGGATTTATTATGATTTAATTATGATTAAAACTAACAAAAATTGATTAAAAATATTAAATAAATGATTTTTCTGAAATAAAAATCATTTCAGAAAAGTTTATTGTTATATAAACTCAGAATAATTTTTGTGGGAATTTATAAGATTGTTTTGATATTTTAATAGAATTTTATAAATATAATAGAATAAACTTGATTTAATTATTATATATATTAAATAAATAAATTTTTGAAAACTAAAAATTGTGAGTTAAACTTTTTCATCAGATTAACTAAAAATAATTTTTGTAGAATTATTAAAAGAGTTTTAATATTTTAAAACGAATTTATAAAAAAATATAAGTAATATATATAATTAATCTTAATTGTTTTTGATTAAAAACAAAACAATAAAAGAGTTTGCCACAGCCGGGACTCGAACCCGCGTGGCTCAGATGATGGGCACCAGTCACAACCACTTGGTCCAGACCAGTGGTTGTGTTGGTTTCTTGTTTATTAAAAATAAATAACAATACAGAAATCGTGTTCTTCCCCAATTGTAAGCCTACGAGCCCTAGATTTGCAATTGGCCAATTCACACAACGTTAACCTAATTAACCATAGGGTAAACGTTGTGTACATGCCGATTAATGAAATCCACAACAATAAACTCACTTACAATA
This sequence comes from Ambrosia trifida, assembly GCA_028751855.1. Classification (NCBI taxonomy): domain Eukaryota; kingdom Viridiplantae; phylum Streptophyta; class Magnoliopsida; order Asterales; family Asteraceae; genus Ambrosia; species Ambrosia trifida. The sequence goes on from CM054126.1 coordinate 101,868,303, forward strand.
CTGAATTGATTATGAACGATCGGTCAAGACCCGAAGTCAAAATACGAGTAGAATTCCAAGATCAGAGGATTATTATGAGAAATTAGAGATTGAGAAAGAGAGAATGGTGAGTTGTGAAGGTCCAGAAAGGTTCAATTTATAGTGATGATGCTTGGATTGTTGGATTGGAAAGTTTGACCACGTCTTTAAGGTTTGACGTGTTATTAATCATAATTGGAAACAATTGAATGGTAATTGACAAACGTATGACTTGTAGATGACCGGAAATCACGTTGTCAATCCATTCCCGATCAAAATGCGAGTCAAATGATTGTGATTATGGTAAGTTATGTTCACAGTTGACTTTCAAGGTCAACTGGAATGGTTTGAAGTTGTGATATAATTATAATGTGCGGGGTTTGAAACAAGTATGATGGCTAGATCAGTTGGTTTGTGTTGTGTGTAAAGTGAACCGGCTGAGGACTCGGGTTCGAACCCCAGCCTCAGCAAATAATTTTTAACAATTATTTTTAACATATAATTAATATATATATATATATTATATTATGAATAATTATCATAGTATTAGGGTTTAAAATGCTACAAAATAATTAAATGTAAACAATATTAATAGAACTTGTCGTTTTTATCCAGATTTTACGTAACGTACACTTATTGAACGCGAAATGTTACAATCTGGGCCGCGTCTGTTGGGCTCAGGAGGGGTTTCGTCCGATGAAAACATATGGGTTGTGGTGTTTTAGTTATAAGATTGTTTTTTTTTTTTTTTTGACTATACATAAGAATGAATCTATAAAAATCTGAATTTTATAGAAATAATTATTTAAACAAAGTGATATATATATATATATATATATAAATATATAAATTTGTGAGTAAAAAGAAAAGACATAGACATATTTGTATAGAATTTATAATGGGGATAAAGATAAAAAAAAAAAAAAAGAAGTGCTTTCATATTAAAGTTTGGGGAAAATTTTGCGATGTTACAGAGGAAACCTGAACTGAAAATCAGAGACCCTCACTGCAAAAACTCGATGGCAAAACAGCAATTTCCAAACGACCCGTCCATTCTTCGCCTGGTTTCAAAGTAATCGGCTTTTCTATGGCTGCACCATTAAGGTGAGATTAATATCATATCAGTGCAATGTAAATAATAAGTCAAAACCAATAAACATTCAAAATTCAAACTATTAAACTAATAACCTCTTCAACAACTTTCTCTCTTAACCGTTCGGATAACTTCAACGCCTTGATCTTCGCCTGCGCCTAACTCAATTCCCTATCCTTATCTACACCAAATAACTCAAATCAAAATAATAATAATAATAATAATAATAATAATAATAATAATAATAATAATAATAATAAGATTTATAAAATGATAATACTGACCTCTAACTTCATTCTCCAAGCGATTAAGTTCAACCTTAACCGGATCCGACCCATGAAACAGATTTAAAAAATCATCAGTATCCAAACTGGGTCTTCTAGAACTCCTCCTACGGTTAGCCAAAACACCAGAAGGCCTACTTCCTTCCTTAAATGATGTCTTTTCAGAGAGAGGATGGCTTACATTATGTTCTGGGGTTTCTATAACTTCGTACATGACTTGGATCTGAAGTCAATCACGCATCAAATTACAGACTTTATCCTCTTCTAGGGTTTTGAAAACATACACTGTAGGAGATGTGTATGTATAGTTTAGATTGAGAAAGAAACAGTGTGGTGTGTGTCAACTGGGTGAGAGAAGAATGGAATGGAATGGAAGGGGTTTGTGTGTGTGTTTTTTCTTCTCTCTCTAGATTGGAAATCTGAAGTGGGTTTGGTTTGTTTCTCTCTCTAAAAGTATGTGTGTGTACAGTGAGTGTGGGAAGTTTTGTTGCATTTAGCGGTGATTGAATAGATGATGACGAGGATGGATCGTGTATGACAATATCTCGGATGATGACACGTGCATCCAGCACATACCCCACTCATACCGTCAAAGGACCATTATATCCTTACAAAACCACTTATTTACAAAAAGGGCAAAAAGACTCTTCAATTATCACAGCTATAAATATATACTAAAAAATCGCCCCACCCAAAGACTCAAACCTGAGCAAAACAGTTTTAACACAAACAACACAACCACCAGACCAAGCATGAGAAGTTAACAATATATGGAAATCAATTTATATAACAGATGAAAAAATATTATAGGAATCTTGAAATCACTATTCATTTTAGTAGGCTAATAATAATAAGTATAATTAGAGACTTAGACTCTAATAAAAACTAATTAAGTGAAATGAGAAACCTCTACAAGTTAATCACCATACATTAAATAGTGTTATTAATACTTTTATTATATTAATTTTCATTCACAATATATAAATTTCCAACGATCCCCCACAAGAACGGAGATTGATTAAAATACACAAAATTTTCAATGTAACCTCGACAGTTGAGTCTTGCATAGGATAGGTAGGTGTAACCCTTTGAAGCTTCCCTTGTGAAGTATACTTAGCTTAGGAGCTTTCTAATGAGTGGGTGCTTTACTATGTTTAAATGTGGTTAAATATGTGTTTTTATGTGATTTATTCCATGGAACACTAGTGGGTTGGCCCGCGCGATGCAGCGGGTGTAACCGAAACTCTTTTGTATAGCACATACTAACCTAACATACCTACTATGAACCTAACCACTATTACATGAATATTTCTGAATACCTTTGTTTGAAATGCATTATAAACATAAGCTTTCTTCTTCAGTTATTGAATCCGGTGATCATATAGTTTAGATCAAATTAGGCATGTTTGTGTGTATGAATATAACGTAATAATTTTAGAATTCAAATCGTTACCTCACGATTAAAAACACAACTTTCACTATTGATTTCTCGATTTCTATATAGTATGATCAAGTTTATAAAACTCTTAAGTTTTTTAAAGTACCCAACTCTATATAAAAGGTTATAACAAAACATATAACATCATGAATTGTTTTTTATATGTTTTCAATTTAATATGTTTAAAGTAATTATGAAATTGAATGTCATGTGATTTCATAAACATCTCATGACTCTTGACTTTCTTTTAATTAAATATGATGTTTAAAAGACATTTTTACCCTTAAAAAGTAGTTATTCTATGCATTATGTGTTGTATCATAAGCATTTAGACTTATACCTCTTAAAATTTAAGAAGTCCCTAGAAAATGCTTTATAATATAGTATAGAAGATAGTTAGTTTGAGAATGTTTGTGATTTACAGGTGCACGGTGGTGAAAAGCAATAAATAGGGCATATTTTAGGGTTTCAGGACAAGTTAAGAAGGATTGGAAGTCACCCGAGAACACTGGGAATGAAAAACGCGAAGAAAGGCCAAAAATTGCTCAGGGGCGCCCCCTACTATCAGAGTAGGGCGCAAAGCCAAGAATTTCTGATGTGCGCCCTCTTGAGGGCGCCCCCTGGTCCATGATGGCGCAAGCTTGCGCCCTTATCTGATTATACACGTGTGAAATTAGGCTTTGGCCATATTTAAGGGTTCTTAACTTCACAAACAAAAAAACTTTTAACCCTAGCTGTCTTGGAGCATTCTAGGATGATTTTTACCATTCCAAAGCACCTTTTAATCATTCCTTTCATGTATCTATGATCCAAATCATTCATGGAAGAATATACAATCATGATGAGTGACTAGTTTCCTTATGTTATCTCCTCTGGACATACGGTTAGTTTGTGTGAACTTATAACTTGTTTCTTTTGATATTTTGGGATTGTTTTTTACACTTTGAAGAATACTTAGGTTTTGAATCATTTAAATAAACTATTTGTGTTTCAATTTCTTGTCCCTTATCATTCGCATTCGGTTTTCTTGCATCGTGAGTTGTTTGATTATTGGGTGGGTATTTGGCACATATGGTTTGGTAATTGGATTGTACAGCTTATTATTAAAAAAACTTGTGTCTAGTTACCACTTGAATTAAAACCAATAAACACGACCATGTCTATGTGGTATCCCGGCAATTGACCCGGATTGGGTGAATCATTGAACCGGAAGTCCGGATTGGGTTACGTCTTTTACATAATTGTTTACAAATCTCAATTTCGTTCTTCTACACCTGATATCAATAAATCAAGAAATTAGTTAGTTAATTCAATAGTTTAATTAAGCGAGGCTACGAATTTCCACCGATTCCCTATGGAGACGACTCGACTTCCACATACTACTCATTTCTTATATTTTTGATTGACCAAACGACATCGATCGCTTTAAGTAGAAATTGATGTCTTTGAACTTATGGCTACTTGTATCAACGACAATACACATTCAAACAAGACTCTACTTAGCCGGGTCATCCCCTCACTACTGTGTCTAATAATGGTCCTGGAACACTTTCTTGGTTCTGCGGGAGGTCTAGAAATGGTGCCCACAATTTAATTCGAAGGACCACACTTCTCTCCAACATAGGTAATTTTACTTTATAACATTGAAAGAATTATGGATTACAATGACTTAAAAAAAATCATTTAACCACATATTATGCTTAGGGGGTGTTTGCTTTCTTATGAGAAGCTCTTCTAACCACTTATTTCTGAGTCGTGCAGATGCGGGCAGACATTTGGGACACGCAAAGTGTTTGTATTTTAGAAGACATATCACTTAAAAAGGTATTCCCTTCCTCTTCCTCAAGCAGACATAAACCCAAGTCTTCAAACCTCCTCTCCATAACACAAAACACACAACTCTTCTCCCTCCTTCTCAAAAACCCTAGAAACTTAAAACAACAGATCTGCTCCTATCTCCCTCCTCCTCCTTCTCCTCCTCCTCATCAGCTCTTCTCCCTTTTTTCGTTTTACGTTCTCTTCTAAATTTTGTGTGTTAACATGCCGCAACATGCATGTCGTGTTTAGTGTTTTTTAGATGATGATAGTTAAAATTAAGGATGGCAGATTTTATGTGTGACACCAGTCAATGATCCAGGTCAACATCCGTACACATTTTACTTATTATTGTCATTACATGTGCATAATTAAAATATTTTGCACACACAATACCACCCCCAGTCTGGTAAAGCATGAGTTACTGAGGAAACTCAATAGATTATCCATTAATGCATACAACACCCGGACTATACAAACAATTGGCGTTGAACCATCAAGACAATCACGCGCTCAACAGAGAGAAACTGGATACCCGGTTAACAAGCAAAGTACATATAACAATACATGTGACAATGCCCACGTGGAAAGTTACACAATCCACCCAAGCCCGAATAATCACAAAGTGTTTTATGAGGTTATCACCCACACTATTCGTGAAACGCTCCCAAAGAAAAAACATGGGTTATCACAAATGGATTAAACTCAATAGCACATGATAACTCCTCACTAACACACGTATGTGAAATTAATACATGTTAATATCGTCATCGAGTCTTTAAACACAACTATGTTACATCTTGAGTCGAACAACCAATTACATTCTACGATAGCTTATGATAGTATCGGAAAAACTAAGATCCCTTATTAATGGATATTCATAACACACCATGTATCTGCATAAACCCATGTAATACAGGACCATTCACAACTAAACATACGCATATGTATACATGTATAGAGTCACGGCTTAGGTATGTTTGTCACTAGCCGAAACGAACATCATGAATAAACACATACAAACACATACTCGACTACACATACACTCACTTAAATGCCTTGTCTTTTTCTTACACCAAATGGAACCTTTTCCCTTGTTTTCTTTCAGCCTAAACATTACCCTAAGAACCCTCACAAGTCTTTGTCAATGGAATGTCAAAACTTTACAAATAAATGGTAAAGTCCACCATCATTCACCTCATGATTGACTAAGTGAGCTTCCTTGTTTGTATAGACACCTCATCGGCCAATACCAAGACAACAAAGAGGAGAGGTGATTGAGTACAAGACAACAAACAATCCCCTTAATAGTGACTTAACATAAAATGACACATAATCAACCCTCACCTTGATCCTTTTCGGCCGAGAACTTCAACCCAAGCATGCGTCATTATCACTTGACAACTAGAATTATACCAAATTAGGAATAAACCATTGTGCTAACTCTTTCCAATACATGATCTCTTGCCTCTCTTGGATATAATGTTGCTTCATATATGCTGATTAGAAGAGACAAAAGGGAAATCATAGATACAAATACTTACACTAAGTGGGTAACAAGACAAAGATGATCCTACTACCTCTCTTGTGTGTCATCCTACCTCTTTGGGATGACAAGGAAATCGGCCAAGCATCAAGGAAGAAAGCATGGAGTGTGAATTGTCATTATTATCATCAATCCATGAAACCATGTCCAAAACACAACACCAATAAAGAAGGGAAGACTTGCCTCATTTGTTTATTTGTCATCATCCATCTGCCACTATAAAAGGAGGAAACCATAGTGATTTTTATCCCACACCAATCTAAACTCACTCACTTACTCCCTTATACTACCTCTCGGCCAAAAGAAACCACCTAAGAACGACAAGGAAGGTCCCTCACAAGCTTGAAGGAAATCGACTAGGAGCCATAAGTGATCGGCCTACATACACCTAAGGTAATTTATCTACTTGAGCACTAGTCCAATTTCTATTCTGATCGTCACCATCTGAGCTCACCCGACCCCTAACCCTTTTAACAACGATCGGCCAGGATCACACACCTATGCATCTTGAGATTATGATTAAACACACACTAAATCACTACCATCATTTCACCTACATTGAGCCTACATATATATACATACGTACAGCCACTACGTAAACCCACAATCTCATGAAGCATATAACCTAGGCTCACGAGTTTATATTGAGCCTGAGGTCTAGATAGCCTATACTAGGAACGATTCTACAACCGAAAGCATGTGTATATTTGAAACCAAAATTATGCGATATTATGTTTAATTAAAAACACTCGATTTAATGTAAAAACATTAGTACACATTTACAAACATTCGGTTACCTAGTGGCCATCACAAGCAAATCATTTTGAAGTGTTAACCAATCGAAATCGAGCCACCATGTCATATATGAAATCGGCTATGCCACTATAACATACGTTAGCAAGATCATGACATGTGTTAGAATTATCTTTTGACATGAAAGGACACAAACCTATGTTAAAACATTCGTTTTGCTATAAAATAACCACGCGTGTTTGAGATTGGAAATATTCTATACCAATGATGACGTGTAGGGCCCATTTTATTAACAATAGAGACATTTTCATAATAAAATGCCCTAGATCCACGAAACCATACAGCTTACAGAGTGCACATGAAACACGTAATAATTTTCACCTACACAAACAATGGCCCACATATAACAGACACAAGGATCCACAGGTCAGGTGAACAGCTTGTATGGTAAACGACAAGACTGTATAACTTACCATGTACTTGAATAATCATATGATACCGGTCGACAGGATAGTAGTTCTTCCATTTTCCCGCTTTACCAGACCATATCTACAATCATCAGGTGAGTTTCACGGCCCCGTTTTACTATTTAACATTTTGGGGGTTAAACATGCTACATTTCTAGTATATTTCATTTTGTGTGTTATTCTATCGTGAATACCATGTGGAAACATGAGACATTTGGTTCATGAGCTCATTAATCCTCGTACTTACATTTACATTATAACCTTTAGCTATCAAAAGCCATGGAACTCTTTAATAGATCTATTGGGTTCACACCCCCACTTTTGGTTAGTCGTTCTAACCGGTTACATACAAAAGAGTTTTAGTATTCTACTATACATATGTTGTCTTTATTGTACAATGCGCAAGGCACAACAGTCAAGAGGTTTGGTTATGGGACTCATGGTATGCGCAGTAATCATTCGCTTAGCTAGCCTATGAGTGGTCACTTACGAATTTCACGAGCACTTTACATAGTACATTAAAGCATGTGAACTCACCAACATTATGTTGACAAATTTTTTATGCATGTTTTTTTAGGCAACTAATCATGCGGAGTAGAGACTTGAGGGCTAGGTTTGAGCTTACACTCGGTGGTACCATCATGGATTTGATTGTGTCAGTCATACGTTATCTTGGTGTTTAAGACATGTGATTTCAGACAATTTCTTGCTTTAAGACAATGTTATGTTATTTTAATAATTTATGACATCATTCATCCTTCGATGGTATCTATTTAAATTAAATCTTGTGTGTTGCTCGAACCTTTTACTTGAAAACTTTTCGAATCATATCCCCGTGTTTCCGCCTTAGTGGGGTGTAACATTATGTAACATTAATGTATACTTAATCACGTTGGTATTTATGTTTACTTGATACCCCATAGGCTCGCAGGGAAACGCTTGGGGGGCAAAATATTAGTTGTTAGTTACTTTGCAACCTTCTCGTTAGACAAAAGGCATGTATGTGTTCTAATATTAGTTTAGTCAATTTATAAACTTAAGTCTAATATTAATGTTAGAAGTTCCTATAATATTAAGAGTATAGTTTAAGGTATAGCCATGGTAGGTATTGGCTGACTTAACCCTAAGTTAGGCATGAACTAGTTACCAATGTTTAAACAAGGTAAGGTTATCCAAAACCAACCACGGTAATGGCTAACTAGTACCTAACTCCTTATGTTATTAGGGTCTTGATTAGTGAACCAAGTTTGGATTTAGACTAAACGTCTACTGATCAAGGGTGAGTTACTTAATCTATTTTTAAAACCTGATACTTTCGTATATGATGCAGCATCTAAAGTGTTATATATATATAGATATATTATAATGATCATTATATTTTTCCAAGGGGATACACTTAATTAGTATAGCCTCATACTTGTGTTAGGCTATATGTGTGAATATATAAAGCTGGCCCATGAAGTGGATGGATTATGATTATTAGGGCCGGTTATGTGGGGGTGCGGGGAGGACTCCCAGCCCGGGCCTAATTTCCAGTGGGCACTTTGACTGGCAACAGTGACGAACAGTGGAATTAAATTCAACGAAAAAATCTAAATGATCTATGCATAGTGTTGGCGTTACATGGTATAAAATGGGTTGTTTTGAGGAAGATGACGACATAGTTTAAATACTAAAAAATTATGAGGGTGTTATAGACATTAGAATATGCCAATGTATAAAGAAAAAAAGGCTGCAGTGGTGTCATCCTATCTTTTTAAGATTAACAATAACAATAACTTTAAAGTAATCTCTTATCCTGTATTTTAATGATGGTTCCGTTCAGTGCTATATGTGTGTTTGATAAATAAAAGTTAAAACTTCAATTATTGATTTTTAAAAGTTAAAACTTGACTTTTCATCGGAACCCAATTTTTTGCTCTCCTTAGGCTCAAAACACTTAAGTTAAAAAAATAACTTTACGGATTGACGATGATAGCTATCGAGTACGTATTGTTGGATAAAATAAAATGTGAAGAATTGATTCATCAATTTGATATTATTTTAATCGTCGTTTAAAGAATATAATTTACGTTATTTATTTCGTTAAGATCTATAACTAATGGGCACATATTTCGCGGCTTGGCCGGGGCACTTGAATTCTCAGATACGGCCCTAATGATTATGACAACATGCAATGAGCTTATAGTTGACCAATAAGAATGTTTATGTGTTAGTTTTATAAATGTGTCAATTTATATCACCCATCGGCTATGTGATGATGTACTTTTATTACATGAGCATGCATGTATCACTCATTAATGAAGTAAAGACTAAGGATTAGTAGATGAGTGTTGAAAGACTTTAGATGATTCACCTTATTATTGACACACTTTGTTTTGTTGTACCTTTACTAGTATCTTTTGTAACAAGCACTTAAGTTGTATAATGATATTGCGTTTTCACTTTATATTTGCGTTGGCTGGTCACTGTAAGTGCCTCATCCTGGGTGGCGTAAGACATTGGACGAGCTTATTATTCTCTAAGTTTTGACCCAAGCTTCACTAGAATGAAAGTAAGGTCAAATATAAAACGATCTCATATAATACCAATGTTGATCTAGATACTACATGTTTCAAATAACCATTATACTTGGTACTTATTTGTTTGGCAATGTATGAAGTATAAGTTTCATATCCTTTCATTTGTTCACAAAAAAAAGTGTTGTAACTCCATCCTCTTCAATTTGTTTCATCCTCAAAATCTGTAAAGCTGTGAATAAATGAGGGTAAGATCTTTACAACTCATTATCACTTTCCTATGTAACAATTGGTCAATTCTATTTTTTATTATTGTAAGTGCATGATGTCCCTAGGCTAGTATATATGTTGATTGGACGTGTCACGGGGTGTTTGGAGATGTTGATACGCGTTTCGGGGCGTTTGGGACACTTCAAGTGAGTACGGAGTGGCTATAGGCATTTACGGCCTATACCACATCAGTTACATGTGTGATAGGGCCTATTCGCCTATAGTTACATGTGTGATAGGCCCTACTCGCCTGAACATACTAGTGTGATAGGCCCTACTCGCTAGTAGTTCATGTGTGATAGCTTCCTACTCGCCTAAAGGGGTCTGTACGAGTATGGGAGGTATAAATAGTCCCAATCATTGCCCTAATCATTAGTTCTTGCCTCACACACTCTCCAAACACCCTCCCATGGTCTGTAAGGTCTGATTTGATCTCTGTAAACACTCGAGCTTTGTTTTAGTGATTAATCTATAATCTTTTGACCCGTGTGTGTGTTGTGATTACTCGTTTATCATTGTTTCATCTTTGTTTCTGTTATTAAAGCATATTTAGAGGATTCCGCACTCTAAATATCAAGCTCGTGATTGTCGGGTGACACGTTTTTCGATCCTACAAGTGGTATCAGAGCCGAGGCTCTTATCACGAGTGTTTTGATAGCAAAAACGAGCAAAAACAGGTAGGTTTTTATGGGAAAGTTGTGATTTTTAAGCAAAAACCTGTTTTGAAGTTTGAAACTTTGAGTTTTTGATAAAAACCCTTATTTTCAAATTCTTGGTGTGTGTTTATGGATTAAAACGTGTGTTTTTTATTAGGTTTTGTTCTAAAAGTGTTTTGGAAACTTTTCCAATCATTTGGGGTATAAACACATTGTTTTGGTTAAGATTTTGAAGCAAAAACGGCTGTTTTTGAGCAAAAGTGGGGTTACAGATCAGATCTAGCGATTACGCAGACATACTAGCAATTAGGAAACCCTAATCGCCTATCTTCAGGCGATTACAGGGAGGTTTGGGCGATTAGGCTGTATTCGCTTATAATATAGGCGATTATAGCCCTATCTCACATCAAAACTTCCTATTCGCCTATCATTTAGGCGAGTACAGATCCTATACCACATCTAAGCTCCTAATCGCCTATACCTTAGGCGATTACAAGGTTTCTTCTAGCATTTAGCTTCTATTCGCCCTTACATCTAGCGAGTAGAGGCCTACTCGCCTAAATTAGGTGTGGTATAGCTCCTACTCGCGTGTAAGGTCCCCAAACACTAGCATTTACACCCTAATCGCCTATAATCACACAAATAGAGTTCCTAATCGCCTAAAAGGACCTGAAACTGAAAAATTTGACTAAGTATCGGACTTTTGACAAATATTAACATATGGCAAACCCGTGGGGTCATCTAAACCAACCAAGGCAACATAATAACCAACAATTGAACAATCAAGCGAACGTACCCACAAACCCTTGGCAATACTCAGCCGAGCGAAACGCGCAACGGATGCAACAAGCGCAGATGCAAGCGAATGTTGCCGGAATCAATCCGTGGGCGCTAGCGGCTCAACAACAAGCGATGAACGCGAATCCTTGGGCACTCGCGGCTGCTGCAAATTCACAGACGAATCATCTGTCTTCCGTTCTCATGAGTGACTTAGAGACGGGTAGTTCGAATAGGGTGCCGAAATTACAATACATGTCAGACTACCATGGTTGGAAAGGCAGATTTCAAACATATGTTGAGGGTATTGATGGTCTCGTATGGTCAGCGATAGAGACTAGGTATAGTAGGCCTATGGTTGAGAACTCCACAACTCCGATCTCAATTGAAGACATGAATGAAGATCAGAGGAAGAAGTACAATTATGAGAAGAAGGCGATGGCAGCATTGAAGCAAGCTCTTCCAAAGGATATTCTTCATCAATTCACTCAGTGCACAACATCACAGATGCTTTGGTTAGCACTGGCTGAGCGAAATGAGGGTAATCTGAAGACGCGAAAGGTTAAAATGGATCAACTCAAGAAGGAGTTCGAGAACTTCAATGCTATAGGGAACGAATCTCTGAGAGACTTGACTGCTAGATACTACCATCTGATGTCAGAAATGTATCAGTATGGGGTCTTATATTCATCTGCGGACCTTGTAGAAAGATTTGCTGAGGCGCTACCTCCTCACTGGCATCAATGGTTGGATATTCTAAAGTCGAGCAATTCATATCAGACTCTCTCCATCAACGAGTTCATTACCGAGCTGGAGAACAAGGAGATAGAGGAAATCAGGAGAGCAAACAAGGCGCTCATTCCACAGAATCCCAGCATCTATTATGGAAATCCTCTTCAGGACACCAGTGTGGGTGGTACCAAACCACAAACTGCTTTTGTGGTTAATCCGGACCCAGTTTATGCTTTCGACAATTATGGTCCCCCAGCTGATGTTCCTCCTCCTACATATCCTTTTGGACCAAACCCGTATCCTTTGAATTTTAATACTAACCAGTTTGGTGTTAACCCGTTTTCTCATCTTGCAGCACCAGCGCAGGCAACTGCAAACTTTAGTGGACCTTCTTCTACAGGTTTTGGCGGGGCTCCAACTACAAGTTATGGTGGATATGGAGGTGCTTCTAGTTCTAATCAAGGTGGCTATCGGACCAATACAGTCCCAGAGCAGCTGAACACCGCGGGTTTAGAAAAGGTGACTGTAGAGCTAGCTCAAGAACACATGGCTCTACTGTCGACTTTGGTAAACTCCTATAGTGGACTGGTTGCTGGACAGATCGGGAATCCTCATCTTACACAGGAGGATTACTCGCAGATTGATAAGGACGACATGGATCTGATAGACATACAATGGCACTTCGCAAGCGTGGTGAGAAGGGCAAAGGAATACATGGACAGGACGGGAAGGAGAGATGTCTTGATCAATAACAACACCAAGTTTGGGTTCGACAAAACAAAGGTCACATGCTACAACTGTGGCACAAAAGGGCATTTTGCAAGGGAATGTGACCGACCTAAGCAGCAAGGACATCAGAATCCCTTCAACAACAACAGAGCTAATCAGAATCAGAGGCAGCAAGCTCAGGGTCAACCTAATACTGAGCGTGCTATTGTCCCAGTCAACAACCAGAATCAGAACCAGAGGCCGCCTGCAAACAACAATCAAGGTCAAGCCATGGTTATTCAAGCTGATGAAGGCTATAACTGGAACCATCTGATCATCGGAGAAGAAGCTCCTCAAGGTGGTGCAGCCTGTTTTGCTCAACAAGCGTCTGAAGCACCAGCCGAAGTTGAAGAAACTTCGAGTCAGTCTGACATCATCACTTCTGAAACCAAGGCGTCTGACTGTGACTCGGAGTGCGATTCTGATAGTGGAGAAGATTTGGAGGATCTGTTAGCTGAAGCAGATGCATTGATCGGTAAAAGATCGTTTCTTGTGGATGCTGACTGCACAGAGAAGAACTACGGCGAATTCTTTGGAGCTCAGAAGACAGCAGCTCATTATGCATTGATGGCCATTACTGAATCGTCGAACAAGGTAAGTTCTTCTTCTGATTCAAAATTAGATTGTGTAGAGTGTAATCAGTTAAAATTCAGAATTAAAGAATCAACTGAAGAAAATCTGAATTTAAAAGCTGATGTTGGTCCGTTACAAAGGTCAATTGATTCCTTGAGACAAAAGGAGAAAAATTTTCTTAGTACAATTGAAAATTATAAAAAGGATGTTTCTGAACTGTCAAAAACCTTAGCTAACAAACAAATTGCTATAAATAATTACATCAATGAGGTCGAAGACACTAAGAAACAATTGGCCATTGTTAACTGTGACTATGAAAAGATCAGGAAAAAGCTTGAGAGTTATTTAAACTGCAAGTATGTCCTTGATCACATAGTAGAACACTCTGAAAAAGAAGGCTTTTCCACCAGTCCCAAATACTCTCAATGTCCACCTCCGGTGAGATTCGAAAATCACAATTTTGATGTCTTGCCGAAGGAGGAACTTGTGGACGTGGCAGCTGAAGCAGCAAAAGCTGCAGAGGCGGCCAAGGTTACTGAAGCAGCTAAACCTGCTGAAGTCACTAAGGTTGCTACTCCTGCTAAAGCTGTCAATTTGTGTGAGAAGGCTGATGATATCAGTGTATATGACACTGACACTTCGGATGATGAGCTCGATGAACCTCCTAGGTATGCACCGGTCAAAACTAAAGATATTCCTCTTGAGAATCATATCATTACCACTGAAACCTTGAGTGAATTGGAACCGAAAGTGCAAACCGAGGATGGTAGGAGGATTAAGGTGTTTTATAAATTGAAAGGGTCTAAAAGGGTGCATGCTGATGAGGAAGTCCCTCTCAGATGTATCGCCCCTGGTCTTGTTGCCAAAATTTGGCAAGAATCTGTCATTACCGTAGAAAAGGAAACCTGGAGTAAAAACAAGGGTAAGGGTAAGGGTAAGGGTAGAAAGGATCAGGGAAATCAGCCTAATGAAAATAACAAGAAAAATCAAAAGTCGAACACCGTTAATCCTCAAAATCAAGCTCAAAGAAACGGTCCGAAAAAGCATGTAACTGAGTTCATTAGATCGAGCGGCACTGAAAGAAATGACGATCCTCAAGTCGATCAGCAAAGAAGATGTCTTGAGGATCTAAAACATAAAAACTCATTTGCCGGTCTCCTAGATTTGAAGAATATAGATCCTGTCACAAGTGCGGGGAACGTGGGCATTTAGTTGCTGCGTGCCCTGAATTGAGACGAGAAAGGATCAAGGTGGATGATCCTCCCAGTTCTAGCAAATCCAAGCAACCTGTTTCCCCTAAACTCTCAGAGAAACAAAAGGGAAAGCAGGTCGTTTATGATAACCGCAACAAGATTGCTATGAACCAAAAGCCAGTTGATGGCAGGGGTCCACAGCTGAGGGGGAGCACTGTTCCTCCAAAGGTTGAAGCAGCGCCTAAGCCACCAGCAAAGGCTGCAGCTAAACCGCAGGGCAACCCCAAAGCTGCTCCACGTGCAGTTAATTCTGAAGTGGATCCAAAATCTGTTCCTCCAAAGGAATCCAAGGCTGGACCTTCTAGCCTTCAGGCGAAGAAGAAGCCCAAGCCAAAGAAACCTGAACAGATTTGGAGACCCAAGTCACCAACCAAAGGAGGAGAATCATCTGCTGGTGAAAGCACTGCTGTACCATCGGAAACAACGCCAACACCAAATGGAAGATGGGTTGACTTTCCGATGTTAGATGAAGATGGTAGACCCATGACCGTGAAGGCTTGGGTCCCCCTTAACCACTAAACTTTGAATGTTTGTGCAGGGAGTTCCACAAGGCCTTATCAGCAGCCTATGGATTGTTGATAATGGAGCTTCAGGGCACATGACAGGCGATTTATCCCTGCTTTTTGACATAAAGAATATCAACGGGGGGTATGTTGCCTTTGCTGGTAATAAAGGGGGTTATATTACAAAGGAAGGAAGTATGAGCAACGGTATTGTAAGCTTTGAAAAGATAAGCTTTGTCAAACAGATAGACCACAACTTGCTGAGCGTTTCGCAGATATGTGACAAGAAGTTCACTGTGTTCTTTGATGACAACGCATGTTTCATTCTGAAGCCTGGATTCAAAATACCGAAAGAGTGGGTCATGATCTCAGCTCCCAGGGTCAACAACTTATACGTCCTGGATATGAGCCGAGCAATGACTGCGAAAGGTCAGGTCACTTGTTTTCTGTCAAAGGCGACAGAGAAGGAATCGATAATGTGGCACAGACGAATGGGGCACATCCACTTGAGGAAAATGAACCATCTGGTCCAGAACCAACTAGTGGAAGGTGTTTCTGTTAAGAATTTTCATTTAAACGATGTCTGTGTCTCATGTAAGAAAGGGAAGCAGAAAAGAAAGTCTCACAAGCCTAAGAAGACAAACTCAGTTAGTCTACCACTCGAACGACTGCACATGGACCTGTTTGGCCCAGTCAATCGAAAGAGCAAGAACGGTGACTCATACTGCTTAGTGGTTACGGATGATTATTCTAGGTTTTCTTGGGTTGTGTGCATGAAGCACAAGAGTGAAACTTTTGATTACTTGAAGAATCTGTTTACTAAATTGGAAAATATATATCAGCTAAAGATCCGTAGGATCAGAAGCGATAACGGAACAGAGTTCAAGAATCACGCTATGGAGGCGTTATGTGCAGAAAAGGGTATTCATCATGAATTCACAGCGCCATACACTCCTCAGCAAAACGGGGTTGCAGAAAGAAAGAATCGGACTCTTATTGAGGCAGCCAGAACTATGCTCGCAGACTCGAACTTGCCTGTGATCTTCTGGAACAAGGCAGTTCACTGCGCGTGTTATACTCTGAATAGGGTTCTAACGGTAAAGAAGCTTGGAAAAACCTCTTACGAGCTTCTGAACCGAAGGAAACCGAACTTAGAGTTTCTGGAACCTTTCAGAGCTCCATGCACCATGATACATCCCGATGGGAAGTTTGGAGCAAAGGCAGAAGAAGGTTTCTTTGTTGGTTACAGCACTCCCAACAAAAGAGTGTACAACAAAAGAACCAACAACGTTGAAGATTGGCTTAATGTCGATGTTCAGCGTTATACTGCCAATGCACCTGGTGTTGGACCTGATTGGTTGTTCGACTATAAGAGTCTATTTGATTCCTTCAACGTGGAGAATTTGGTGGATGATGCTGTAGCGCAAATGTATTACGAATGTGAAAACGCAGCTAGCTCTCCGCTAATGCGTCCGATCGTGGTTAATGCACCTGCGCCTGCTCCATCTGATGCCTCTGCATCCACGGGTCCCCCTGATAAAACCGCAGCAGCAGAAGTTGAGGAAGTTTTTCAGGAAGCGTCAGCAGAGGTTCTCGAATCTTCATCTTCCGACGACGATTTTGCAGAGTCTCATGAAACTCTCACTGAGGAACAAGCTGGAAATGGTGAATCTACCACTACAGCTCCAGTTAATCCGACAGGAAACAATCAAGCTGGTCCCTCTTCTTCAGCAGCTCCAGGGATAGGTCTTCGGATCGATCTCTCCGGTTTCAATATGCAACCCGCTGCTCCCTCTAGTTCAAGCGCAGCTGAGACAAATCTATCTCAAGGTTTGGAGAACCTAAATCTGCATTCGGATGATCCAGTGCCGGCACATCCGGAATCTCGGATTCACGACACTCATCCGATGCAAAATGTGATTGGTAATCCGACTAGCAGAGTCATGACGCGTAGTCAGCTCAGAAATGCTAGTTCAAGTGACAATACAGGTACTCTGGCACTCTACTCGGAAATCAGAAAAGCAGGTCATCAGAACGATTGGTCCTTCGCCTTGTATGTTTCTCAAACTGAACCAAGAACTGTGCAAGAGGCACTGAGGGAAGAACCTTGGATTGAAGCAATGCAAGCCGAACTTCAGCAGTTCCAAAAGCTAGGAGTGTGGGACTTAGTTGACTTACCTCCAGGCTCGAAAAAGATTGGAACAAAGTGGGTCTACAAATGTAAACGGGATGACCGCGGGGTGATTATAAGAAACAAGGCTCGATTAGTTGTCCTCGGCTTCCGTCAAATCGAAGGAATAGATTACAACGAAGTATACGCTCCAGTTGCGCGCCTTGAAGCTATACGGATGTTTTTAGCTTACGCTTCGTACAAACGGTTTAAGGTGTATCAAATGGACGTGAAAAGTGCTTTTCTGTATGGTGTCGTGAAGGAAGAGGTGTATGTTGCTCAGCCACCGGGTTTTGAGGATCCGCTGCATCGCGAAAAAGTCTACAAATTGAACAAAGCGTTGTACGGACTCCATCAGGCACCGCGTAAATGGTACCAAATGCTT
This sequence comes from Ambrosia trifida, assembly GCA_028751855.1. NCBI lineage: Eukaryota > Viridiplantae > Streptophyta > Magnoliopsida > Asterales > Asteraceae > Ambrosia > Ambrosia trifida. The sequence continues at coordinate 101,886,323 of CM054126.1, forward strand.
AGCAACTATCTGATATCCAACGGGTTCAAACGTGGACTCGTGGACTGCACCTTATTCACCAAGGAAAAGGGTGGTGATCGTCTTCTGGTACAGGTTTATGTTGATGATATTATTTTTGGGTCTACTAATGATGTCATGTGTAGGGAATTCGAAAAGCTTATGCAGGACAAATTTGAGATGAGCTCGATGGGGGAGATGCAATTCTTCCTCGGTCTACAAGTAGAACAACAAGAGTTGGGGATCTTCATCCACCAGACAAAATACGTTGCTGACATCTTGAGCCGGTTCCAGATGGAAGACTCTACTCCAGTAGGCACACCGATTCAGACCAATCACGGGATTGGGCCTGACGAGAAAGGACAAACCGTTGATCCTTTTCTCTATCGAGCTATGATAGGCTCAGTCATGTACCTCACTGCATCAAGACCTGATATAATGTTCGCGACATGCTTACCATCAAGATACCAGTCAAGGCCGAAACAGTCACACCTGGTTGCTGTGAAGAGGATCTTACGTTATCTAAAGGGTTGTCCGACCAAAGGTCTTTGGTACCCTAATGACGATAAGTTTGACCTCATCGCATTTAGTGATGCTGACTATGGCGGATGCAAGACAGACTTAAAATCCACATCGGCTGGATGCCAGTTTTTGGGACCAAGACTAGTCTCGTGGCAGTGCAAGAAGCAAGCCTCAGTCGCCTTATCCACCTGCGAGTCGGAATATGTAGCAGCATCGAGCTGCTGCTCCCAGGTTCTTTGGATACAGCAACAAATGAGAGACTACGGTTTGAAATTTCTTAATACTCCCATTCACTGTGATAATGAGTCCGCTATAGCTCTTGCTAAAGACTCAGTTAACCATTCCAAGGCGAAACATATCTTGGTTAAGTATCATTTCATACGCGATTGCTATGAAAAGAAACTTATCGATATGGTAAAAATCCACACAGACTACCAACGTGCCGATTTATTCACCAAAGCTTTTGACGGTCCTCGTTTTGAGTACTTGTTAATCTTAAACAGCTTTAAAGTTAAGCAGGATTAGATCCTCATCGGTAATCGTTTTTGTAAATATTTTTCTTTCAAAAATCAGAAAAATCCAAAAATATTGTCTTTTCGCAAATTTTTAGATTTTTAGGGGGAGAAAATTTCAGAAAAATACAAAAACATTCAGAAAATGCAAAAAATTCAAAAAAAATGAGAAAATTCCAAAATCAAAAAAAAAATTGAAAAATGCAAAAATGAGTTTCTTTGGTGAAAATGGGAAGATGATATTAACCAATCAGTCGGACTGTCTGGACCCTTATCATCTTAAAAATATTGGAACTGATAGGTAGCCTCTACAATGATGTGTCGGTAGGCTCAAAATCATTTCCAAGTTCGGCACGGTGATATAAACCTAAATCATCTGAATCATGTGTGGATCAACGTGCGTTGGCATATGGTCTTGGTACCGAAATCTCGTTTGATAGCATGCCAAAATCCGAGGTTTCATGGTCTTTAAGAGGTTGGTACATCCGGGGTGAACTGGACGTCTCTCAGAATAAATAGGAGTGGCACACGTGTCGTACGTTGGGGTCGCAGCCTACGACTGAGACACCCCTATGTCATTTCCTGGAAAAAAAAAACAAAAAAAATAGAATAAATTCTGATCAGGAGACGTCCGGGAAACCTAAAAGAGCAAAAAGATTCATATATGCCAAAACCCTATTCTCAATGAGAATTCGCTCTAAGGTATCAAATCATATACCTAAAGCATCGTACCGTGAAAAATCAAATATACGGTATTTGACTTGTACCCTGGTTTGGATCTCACTGGTCTCTCTGTTGCAGCGTTTCTGCAGACCTGATCACCACTGAGTCCACTCCTTGTAAAATACGGATGACAACAGCTTACTCACCGGTTACGAGGAAGCTTTGTGCATGACTTGATACGGGAATGTGTCGCGTGGCGGGGAACACCTTGTATCTCAGCCTTAATATTACCTTAAACGTATCTAAAGTGCCTAGCGATAAAACTTGATTTTGAGTTTAGGTGGACAACAATATCGACAGTTGTTGTAGGATGCTTATTGGTAATTTAAGCGAAAACTGAAAATATAAGGGTTCTAGTGATGTCCGTACACTGATATGATTCCCTAACCGTTGAAACTCGCAAAAATATGTTAGTGTACAGTTAGTTGATCTCCCGTTTTATTTTATTTACGCTTAGTTTAGCTTATTTAATCATTCTTGATTGCCGATGTTGGAATCCTAATCCATTGTAATCTTACTTCTTCAAAAAATAAAAAGAACAACTAATTGGAAACTTGTGTTTTTGCCGGGTCAAAACCGTATGTTTTATCAAGTACAAGGGTCGAAAATGAAAGTTTTTTCAAAGTCATGAGTCGTTATCTGTGTCGTGTGTTAGAACGTGGTGAAAAACGCAAGTTTTGAACCTAAACGGGTCAAAATTGTGACAAATGGTGCTGCAGGGGCATTTTGGTAAATTGTGTGAAAGTTTTAGGCACTTAGAGGCCTACTCGCATGATGTTTAAGCGAGTAGCCTCTACTCGCGTCTATGTCCATGCGATTAGGAAACAAGGTCTCTACTCGTGTATATGTCCAAGCGAATAGCTGTATTTGTGAGTAGCCTTCTACTCGCGTGATGTTTAAGCGAGTAACCTTCTACTCGTGTCTGGCTATTAGCGAATACCCTCTAATCGCGAATAAAGACTAGCGAGTAGCAGCAAGTATAAATACAACAGTTGACTCGTCTGTTCTTCATTATTTTCAAATCAACTCCTCTGTTCCCTCTCGTCCCTCTTACCCGACTGAATCAAAACCACCTGCCCGTTTATTTTTGATCTTGAAATATCATTCTACACTATCAAGGTAAATGTAACACCCCAACCGATGGCGGAAACATCGAGGTGTCACGTATTGATGAGTATACAGTAGCACATGGTAATCCAAATTTTAATTGAAATAAATATTAAATTGTAAATATCCAAAAATTGAAATACATAAGAGTTTTGAATGTGGAAATCTAATACATCACACAAGAATCAAGCATGCATAGACTCCTTATTTTCTTCATAAATGCTCTAATCTTCAAGCATCATTATTACCTGTTGAGTTGTAAAAATGGGGGGGGGGGGGTCAACTAGAAGTTGGTGAGAATACATAATCCATGTTAAGCATATAGTTTAAGTATAAAAGTCTAGCAATTCGTATGTCTATCGTAAATTTAAGTCTACATGCATAGTATAATATGTTGACATAATCAAACCTCCGACTAGTTTAGGTCCATCCCGTCATCTACGGTTCACCTTAGTAATATGTTGAACGATAACAATCACCCACGTGACCTATGTAGGAGGTACACGTATCCGGGTGGGGTTGTCAATCCAATAGATCTATTATTGAGTATCGCCGGCTTGGCCATAGCTAATGATTATGTAAATGTTGAAAATCGTTGAAACTCGTTGAAACTGTTGACTAATACATGAGGCAATAAAGTTTACTACTAGACATATATGTTGAATTGCTTAAAATTGTTGCAAGTATAAAGAATCGCATAAACAGGATTACGTAAACTCACCTTGGTATAGTATTAGGTATTGAAGAAATAGTATAAGTGTAGCCCAATAGTTTGCCAAGTGTTACCCTATGTATAAGGCAACAAATAAGTCTAAGTCTAACTAGTTTATAAGTATATCCTAGGGTTTCGATTTGGGGATATCCAATTGTTTAATTTAAAATAAAATGTTAATTAAATAAAGGGAAATATGATAATTAAATAAAAGAAAGTCTTTTTATAACATTTGAATTTAGAATGTTCACAATAATGTGTTTGAAGTATAAAAATAATTTTTATAAAATTATTTCCTTTAAAATAGATTTTTAAATCTATTTATTACAAATTGCCAAAATTTAACTTTAATATCTAAAAATACTAAAATTAAAGTATTATTATTTTAAAAATCATATTTCTGTTCTAAATATTTTAAAATAGATTGTATAAAATTTTGGTGCAAAAATAATGGAAATTGAATTTATTATGATTTAATTATTATTAAATCTAACAAAAATTGATTAAAAATATAAAATAAATGATTTTTCTGAATTAAAAATTATTTCAGTAAAGTTTAACTCTATACAAACTCAGGATAATTTTTGTAGAATTTAATAAAGTTGTTTTGATATTTTAATGAATTTTTATAAATATAATAGCATAAAATTGATTTAATTATTATAAATATTAAATCAATTAATTTTAGAAAACCAAAAATGGTAAATAAAACCTTTAACTCAGATTTGAAAAATGTAATTTTTTTAGAATTTATAAAAAGGTTTTAATATTTAAAAATGAATTTATAAGTTTTAAATGAAATATATATATATAATTGGTTTGTAAAAAAAAAAAGAAATGAATTTAAGGAAAAAGGGGGTGTCCAAGCCGGGTCTCGAACCCTGGTGGTCCCGGTTACAAGCAACCATCACAACCACTTGGCCTAGGCCTGTGGTTGTGATGAATCCTGTTCTAAAATAAATATAAACATACGCGAAATCAGTTTTTATCCCCAAATCAATACCCACGAACCCTAGCTTCTGCAATAACACGATTCACACATCGTTGGCCCAATTGATGTTAGGGCTTTTGATGTGTGAACGCCGGTGATCAAAACCCACAAAAAAAGTTTAACTTACAACGTTGATTCGTGTTTGATTGTCGGGTCAAAGATAAAAGTCAACTGATGATCGTATGAAGATGCACAGATTGATATGAAGAATATTGAGGTTTGAGAGAAGATTATGAGCGAGTTGTTATGCCTTGGGGACGATCAATTTATAGTGTGGGTGTCTCAATGATCAAATTGGCATGTTTGACCAAGCATTGAAGTCATACGCGTATAATTATTAATTTGATGGACAATTGGTCTGTAATTGACGTGTAGCATAGTCATAAGAGGCCGATAATCGAGTATGGATACCAAAATTAGATCAATCATGAATTGATTCTGATTGATTAACAGACGCGTCCAAGCAGTTGACTTTCCTAAGTCAATTTGCAGGTTTTAAAACGCGTATAAATTTAATTAGTGCTGGGGTTTAATCAGAGTTGATGGCCAGCCCAGTTGGTTAGATGGTTGTGTGTGTTGACCCGGTCTTGGGCGCGGGTTCGAGTCCCGGCCAAGACATATTATTTTTTGATATATTTCAAGGTTATTCCATATAATAATTATAATATATATGGTATTAGGGTTCCACAAGCGCGACAAAAATAATTATTGTATACGACAATAACGAAACTTGACGTTTTATTAATTTCGATGGTGTAACGTACAAGTTTAAATGTGAAATGTTACAGTCTCCCCTACTTTTAGGAACTTCGTCCCGAAGTTGGAGTTGGAGAGTCTGGTGGAAAAAGATGTGGATACTTCGACTTCATCTGGTCTTTACGTTCCCAAGTAAACTCTGGGCCTCGTTTAGATTCCCAACGAACCTTAACGATCGGAATGCGACTGCGCTTGAGTTTCTTGACTCCAGTATCAACAATCTCGACGGGTTTCTCGATAATGTGCATGCTTTCATCAATTTGCACATCCTCAAGAGGAACATGAAGGTTCTCATCCGCTAAGCATTTCTTGAGATTCGAAACATGGAAGGTCGGTCGAACATTGCTTAGCTCAGGTGGGAGTTCAAGTTTGTAAGCCACTTTTCCAACTCTGTCAAGAATTTTGAAGGGGCCTACGTATCGAGGAGCTAGTTTTCCCTTTCTACCGAAGCGAATTACTCCTTTCCAAGGGGATACCTTAAGTAGTACAAGGTCCCCAACTTGAAATTCCAAGGGTTTACGACGTCTATCAGCATAACTCTTCTGGCGACTTCTAGCCTTGAGAAGATTATCCTGAATAAGCTGAATTTTGTCTGTGGTTTCCTGGATTAGTTCGGGTCCAGTAATACGAGCTTCACCAACCTCAGTCCAACAGACAGGTGAACGACATTTCCGACCATAGAGTGCTTCGAAAGGAGCCATGTTAATGCTGGCGTGATAACTGTTGTTGTATGAAAACTCAACCAAAGGGAGATGAGAATCCCATGCGCCACCAAAATCGATGATACATGCCCTGAGCATATCCTCAAGTGTTTGGATGGTCCGTTTAGTCTGACCATCTGTTTGAGGGTGATAAGCAGTACTCAGGTTCAACTTGGTACCCAAAGCATCTTGTAGAGACTCCCAAAAGTGAGAGGTGAAACGACCATCACGATCAGAAATAATGTCCAGAGGTATACCGTGACGACATACGATTTCACTTACGTACATCTTTGCCAACCTTTCCACAGAATACTTCTCACGAATAGGTAGGAAATGAGCTGACTTGGTCAAACGATCGACGATTACCCAAATACTGTCAAAACCTTTGGGTGTGCGAGGGAGTTTGGTGATGAAATCCATAGCTATGCTCTCCCATTTCCAGACAGGAATCTCTGGTTGTTCAAGCATACCAGATGGTCGTTGATGTTCAGCCTTGACCTTGGAACAAGTGAGACATTTTGCAACGAATAGGGCAATGTCTTTCTTCATACCAGGCCACCAATAAGAATAACGAAGATCTTGGTACATCTTGTCAGCTCCAGGATGAATAGAATAACGAGACTTATGAGCCTCGTTCATGAGAAAAGTACGAAGATCATCACGGTCGGGAATCCACAGTCGATTAAGGAAATAAAGGAGACCATCGGGTTTGGTTTCAAGTTGAGTTTCAGCACCACAAGACATTTCATCGTACATGTTACCTTGGGTGACTGATGTGTGTTGAGCCTGGAGAATGCGATCCTGAAGATCAGTACGAACTCTCGCACATTGGAGTTTGACACGCTCTTTACGACTAAGTGCGTCAGCAACAACATTCGCCTTGCCAGGATGGTAGCGAATTTCGCAATCGTAGTCGTTAAGTAATTCAACCCAACGTCGTTGTCTCATGTTAAGATTCTTTTGATCGAAGACATGTTGGAGACTTTTGTGGTCCATGAACACCACACATTTGGTCCCATAAAGGTAATGTCTCCAAATCTTGAGAGCAAAGACAACAGCGCCCAATTCAAGATCATGGGTGGTATAATTCTTTTCGTGAGTCTTGAGTTGTCGAGACGCATAAGCAATAACCTTTCCTCGTTGCATGAGAACACAACCAAGACCTTGGTTCGATGCATCACAGTAGACCACGAAATCATCATTACCATCAGGTAGAGACAAGATAGGAGCTTCACAGAGTTTCAGCTTAAGAGTTTCAAATGCTTCCTCTTGCTTTGGTCCCCACTCATAGGGTTTACCCTTGTGAGTTAAGGTAGTGAGAGGAACAGCGATCTTGGAGAAATTGGCGATGAATCGACGATAATAACCAGCCAAACCAAGGAAAGAACGGACTTCGGTTGGAGTTTTAGGAACACTCCAATTTTTCACAGCTTCGATCTTTGCGGGATCAACATGAATTCCGTTCATATCAATGACGTGTCCCAAAAATTGAACTTCCTTAAGCCAAAATTCACATTTCGAGAACTTGGCGTACAGTTGTTCTTTCTTTAGGAGACCCAAGATGGAGTGAAGATGTTGCTCGTGATCGGTTTTTGATTTAGAGTAAATCAAAATATCATCGATGAAGACGATCACGAATTTGTCGAGATAGGGTCTACAAACCCGATTCATCAAATCCATAAATACTGCGGGAGCATTGGTCAATCCAAAAGGCATAACCATGAATTCATAGTGACCATAGCATGTGCGAAAAGCTGTCTTGGGAATATCTTCATCGTGGACTCTAAGCTGATGATAACCAGAACGGAGATCAATCTTCGAGAAGTGGGTTGCTCCTTGAAGTTGATCGAAGAGATCGTCAATCCTAGGAAGTGGATAATGATTCTTGATGGTGAGTTTGTTGAGTTCACGGTAGTCAATACACATTCTAAGAGAACCATCCTTCTTTTTAACGAACAAGACAGGAGCTCCCCATGGAGAAGAACTAGGGCGAATGAACCCTATATCAGAAAGTTCCTGTAATTGACTGGCAAGTTCTTGCATCTCAGAGGGTGCAAGACGATAAGGAGCTTTAGCGACAGGATTAGCACCAGGAACAAGATCAATACGAAATTCAACTTGTCGAGCAGGAGGCAAACCAGGTAAATCCTCTGGGAAAACTTCAGGATAGTCTCGAATAATAGGAATGTCTTGGATACTTTTGCCTTTGTCCTTCTTCTCTATCACGTTAGCTAAGAAGGCTGTATACCCCTTTCGTAAGTACTTTTGGGCAGTAGTACAAGACATAAGCTTAAGCTCGCCACAGGGTTTCTCACCATAGATCTTCAAAATCTCACCAGATTCGAGAGGAATGCGTATGACTTTCTCGAAGCATAGAATTTCGGCACGATGAGTTGACAACCAGTCCATGCCTACTATAACATCAAAACTACCAATATGCATGGGGATGAGATCGATAGGGAAAGTATGATCGTCGAGGTTCAACAAGCAGTTACGAATAATAGAGTCGATCGAAATAGACTTCCCGTTAGCTACCTCTACCACTAAAGGTTCCTCTAGATTTGTGTGGGGTAAGTTAAGTAAAGGTTCAAACTTTAGTGACACAAATGACTTATCAGCTCCCGAATCAAATAATATGGATGCATAGTGGTTATTAATGAGGAACGTACCATTCACCACTTCGTTGTTGTCACGAGCCTGATTAGCGTTGAGATTGTAGGCGCGACCTCGAGCACCTTGGTTTTGGTTGCGGTTCTGGTTTTGGTTTTGGTTTCGGTTTTGGTTCTGGTTACGATTAGGGCAGTTGTTGATGTAGTGATCAGGGCTGCCACACTCGTAGCATTGACCACGAGTAGGCCTGTTGTTTTGTTGGTTGGGAGCAGGGTTGTTTCTGGCAGGGTTGTTTTGGTTGTTTTGGTTGTTTTGGGCAGCAGGGGCTTGACAGGCATTGGTGTAGTGTCCATACCGTTTACAGTTATTACATTGGCGGCATGGTCTACCAGGAAGATGATGGAACTGGCAGGTGTTGCAAAGAGGGTGTGTTCCACCATAGGGTTTCTTGGCTGGGTTTTGGGTAGCAGGTGGAGTAGCAGCAACCATATAGTTTCTAGCCTTGCGCTTTTTGTTGCTTGAGGTCTCAGGCTTGACTTCAATTGCGGGCTGTGGAGTGTCTTTAGCAACCGTCTTCTTAGTGCCTTTGCGGAAGAGAGTACCGTTCTTCACGTGATTATCAGTAAGAGTGGCCGCTAGACGTTTGGCCTCTTCCAAAGTTGCAGGATTCCTACCCCAAACGGTGTCCTGGATTTGCATGGGCAGACCACCGATGTACTTCTCGATGGCTACCGGTAGAGGAGTAACTTTGTGAGGCAACAATAAGCTAAGCTCATGAAAGCGGGTGTTGTAGGCAAGGTTTTCCCCACTATCTTGAGCTAAGGTGTGGAACTCATCCTCAAGCTTCTTAACTTCATTGCGAGGACAAAACTCTTCCTTCATGACCTCCTTGACTTGGTCCCATGTCATAGCAAGAGCAACTTCGGCCCCACGAGTACGCTTTTCTTCATTCCACCAAGTGAGTGCTCGTTTATGGAGAACACTCATGGCGTAACGAACCTTGAAGTTGTCGGGGCACTCACTGTTGATGAAGGTATTCTCAATACCCTCAAACCATTGGAGGAGTCCTGTAGCTCCTTCTTCACCACTAAACTTTGGAGGGTTACAAGAGTTGAAATGCTTAAGGGTGCAGGCTGGGGGTCCATTACCATTGCCATTGCCGTTCCCGTTCCCATTCCCGTTGCCGTGACCATTCCCGTTGCCGTTCATTTGGATGACCTGAGTGAGTAAATTGGGAACCAGAGTTGCGATTTGCTGCGCCATTTGTTGAGAAATGATCGCAGCCAGTTGAGCATCGACACCATTGTTGTTGTGGTTAGGAACTTGGTCATGATTATGGTTGTCACCACCTTCTTCGTGGTTCTCACCATTGCTGTTGCGAGTGCTGCGACGAGGAGGCATGATCTGTAATAGACACAATGAAATGAATGAGAGTTTATATAAGGAATGTAATCATTTATTCATTAATTAAAACGAATAAACGAAAACGTTGACTTATCAAAGATTCTAAATTCTAATAACATATGAAGACATGCTTTAGCCTATAAGTGAACACTCATCCCGAGAATTCCCAGGTAGGCATCCGGGTCCCTCGTCTGATTGGGATATATGCGCAATGCCAGCCTAGACAGAAGACTCAGAATACAGGCGTTCACCCTTCCAGATTGCACGTGTTCGTTATTAAAATCTAGAACTTCGACGGGATCTCAAGGGGGTTCAGGTTAAACCTGAGGATTTTGTCCTATTAATCTAATGGTGGATCAGGATTGCAGCAGACGGATAAGAGTAGTCACATGTAGGTTTAGGGTTATGTAAGGTATAGGATAAGGATAGGATTAGGGAAGCAATTAGGGTTACAAGTAAGAGGAGCAAGTACTGTTTAAGTCCCTAAGGTTATAGTCTAGATTATTTTCTAATAACCTAATTCCCTATAACCAAGGCTCTGATACCAATCTGTAACACCCCAACCGATGGCGGAAACATCGAGGTGTCACGTATTGATGAGTATACAGTAGCACATGGTAATCCAAATTTTAATTGAAATAAATATTAAATTGTAAATATCCAAAAATTGAAATACATAAGAGTTTTGAATGTGGAAATCTAATACATCACACAAGAATCAAGCATGCATAGACTCCTTATTTTCTTCATAAATGCTCTAATCTTCAAGCATCATTATTACCTGTTGAGTTGTAAAAATGGGGGGGGGGGGGTCAACTAGAAGTTGGTGAGAATACATAATCCATGTTAAGCATATAGTTTAAGTATAAAAGTCTAGCAATTCGTATGTCTATCGTAAATTTAAGTCTACATGCATAGTATAATATGTTGACATAATCAAACCTCCGACTAGTTTAGGTCCATCCCGTCATCTACGGTTCACCTTAGTAATATGTTGAACGATAACAATCACCCACGTGACCTATGTAGGAGGTACACGTATCCGGGTGGGGTTGTCAATCCAATAGATCTATTATTGAGTATCGCCGGCTTGGCCATAGCTAATGATTATGTAAATGTTGAAACTCGTTGAAACTCGTTGAAACTGTTGACTAATACATGAGGCAATAAAGTTTACTACTAGACATATATGTTGAATTGCTTAAAATTGTTGCAAGTATAAAGAATCGCATAAACAGGATTACGTAAACTCACCTTGGTATAGTATTAGGTATTGAAGAAATAGTATAAGTGTAGCCCAATAGTTTGCCAAGTGTTACCCTATGTATAAGGCAACAAATAAGTCTAAGTCTAACTAGTTTATAAGTATATCCTAGGGTTTCGATTTGGGGATATCCAATTGTTTAATTTAAAATAAAATGTTAATTAAATAAAGGGAAATATGATAATTAAATAAAAGAAAGTCTTTTTATAACATTTGAATTTAGAATGTTCACAATAATGTGTTTGAAGTATAAAAATAATTTTTATAAAATTATTTCCTTTAAAATAGATTTTTAAATCTATTTATTACAAATTGCCAAAATTTAACTTTAATATCTAAAAATACTAAAATTAAAGTATTATTATTTTAAAAATCATATTTCTGTTCTAAATATTTTAAAATAGATTGTATAAAATTTTGGTGCAAAAATAATGGAAATTGAATTTATTATGATTTAATTATTATTAAATCTAACAAAAATTGATTAAAAATATAAAATAAATGATTTTTCTGAATTAAAAATTATTTCAGTAAAGTTTAACTCTATACAAACTCAGGATAATTTTTGTAGAATTTAATAAAGTTGTTTTGATATTTTAATGAATTTTTATAAATATAATAGCATAAAATTGATTTAATTATTATAAATATTAAATCAATTAATTTTAGAAAACCAAAAATTGTAAATAAAACCTTTAACTCAGATTTGAAAAATGTAATTTTTTTAGAATTTATAAAAAGGTTTTAATATTTAAAAATGAATTTATAATTTTAAATGAAATATATATATATAATTGGTTTGTAAAAAAAAAAGAAATGAATTTAAGGAAAAAGGGGGTGTCCAAGCCGGGTCTCGAACCCTGGTGGTCCCGGTTACAAGCAACCATCACAACCACTTGGCCTAGGCCTGTGGTTGTGATGAATCCTGTTCTAAAATAAATATAAACATACGCGAAATCAGTTTTTATCCCCAAATCAATACCCACGAACCCTAGCTTCTGCAATAACACGATTCACACATCGTTGGCCCAATTGATGTTAGGGCTTTTGATGTGTGAACGCCGGTGATCAAAACCCACAAAAAAAGTTTAACTTACAACGTTGATTCGTGTTTGATTGTCGGGTCAAAGATAAAAGTCAACTGATGATCGTATGAAGATGCACAGATTGATATGAAGAATATTGAGGTTTGAGAGAAGATTATGAGCGAGTTGTTATGCCTTGGGGACGATCAATTTATAGTGTGGGTGTCTCAATGATCAAATTGGCATGTTTGACCAAGCATTGAAGTCATACGCGTATAATTATTAATTTGATGGACAATGGGTCTGTAATTGACGTGTAGCATAGTCATAAGAGGCCGATAATCGAGTATGGATACCAAAATTAGATCAATCATGAATTGATTCTGATTGATTAACAGACGCGTCCAAGCAGTTGACTTTCCTAAGTCAATTTGCAGGTTTTAAAACGCGTATAAATTTAATTAGTGCTGGGGTTTAATCAGAGTTGATGGCCAGCCCAGTTGGTTAGATGGTTGTGTGTGTTGACCCGGTCTTGGGCGCGGGTTCGAGTCCCGGCCAAGACATATTATTTTTTGATATATTTCAAGGTTATTCCATATAATAATTATAATATATATGGTATTAGGGTTCCACAAGCGCGACAAAAATAATTATTGTATACGACAATAACGAAACTTGACGTTTTATTAATTTCGATGGTGTAACGTACAAGTTTAAATGTGAAATGTTACAGTAATGTCTATTCACAATTTCAGATCCTAACCTCATGTTTATCTTGCACAAATCAGTGGTTTTCAAACTGAAACCCTAGGTTTCTTTCTAGAGATCGTAGGGGATTAAAACATGTTTGTAAATGCTGATTCTTGATAGGGGTTTCTTAATCGGGGGTTAGGGATTATGTTTATACAAAAAGTTTTACCCAAATCATTCCAGAATCAAAAGCCCTAATTTTGAAACCATATAAACCCTAATTTTTAAACTTCCCAATTATACCCGATTTTTTGTTATGACAATGATAATTATCATAGGGGTTTTGCTGTTGGGTTGGTATAGACCTAAATGGATGAATTTCCGGACTCGAAACAATACACTACTAAGTTTTTGACAATTTTGGTGGACAAAAACATAGTCATGCGAGTAGAATGATACTCGCATGAATAAGATGCGAGTAGGCTGCCTTGTGGATTGTAATCGCGTATATTATACGCGAATAAGCTCATAATCGCGTTTTAAGCTTTCTACTCGCGTATAAGCATGTGTACTCGCGTATAAACGTGTGTACTCGCGTTTTAAGCTTTCTACTCGCGTATAAGCATGTGTACTCGCGTATAAACGTGTGTACTCGCGTATTAAGCTTTCTACTCGCGTATAAGCATGTGTACTCGCGTATAAACGTGTGTACTCGCGTATTAAGCTTTGTACTCGCGTGTAATGGTCCAACTCATGTCTAATCGCGTATAAATAGGCCTATTCGCATGTCTTGTATGCAATTACAACCTGTAATCGCTTGATACAAGCTGAACACCAAAATTTGTCAAAGTCTTGTCCGTTTTTTGTCCGTTTTAGTCCGTTTATGCTTGTTTATGAATATATGATCTTTGTATGATTCTTATTACGCGCTTTTGGTGTACAGGATGGAGAATTGGAAGACGTCGCCAAAGCACAACTGTTGTGCTTTTCTCGGACCGATTACATTGGATAAAGGCAGAATTTTTCAAGGCGTCATCGACTTCTTAAAGCGATCAAGAATACACTATGCGATATCCAAGCAGCACGTTGCTTACAAGGATATCTTGCTAGAGTTCTATCGAAACGCCAAGGTTGATCCCAAGGCTGATCCGATCGTGATTACTAGTTCGGTTCAAGGAAAAGATGTTATTATCACCGAACAGATAATTCGAGAAGTGCTACAGTTTGGAGATTCTGAAGCTGATCCTATAGTGTTTGACGCTATTCTGATACGTGGCGGCTTTCTTAGGATGAAGTATTTGGGAAGAGTCGACAAACAGACGATGCTGAAGAAAGGATTACATCCGCCGGAGTTTAAGTATCTTACTCATGTGGTTTTGAAGTGCCTTGGTCCGAGAAAAGGTGCTTTTGATGCGATAAGGGATACATTGGCCTCTGCGATTGTCGCTCTGACACTCAACAAGCCATTTAACTTCTCCAAGATGATCCTGCACCACTTAAAGGAGATCGTATTATTGCCGCCAACAATGAAGACCTTCATTGTCTATCACCGGTTCCTACAGTTGATCATCGATAATCAAGTACCTGATTTGATGAAGCATCCTGCTGAATATATAGGAACTGATGATATTACTGAAGTAGAAATGAACAGGATGAAAAGTTACAAAGGGAGACCGAAGTCTGAATATCCTCCGAACAGACGACTATATGGGCACTTGAAACGAGAAGACTATGCGTCTCCACCAGGCAACAGGTGGAGACACGAAGACAGTGATTCGGAGGATGACTTTCGTGTCCACAGGTTAGTGTTTAAAGAAGGGGACAATATAGGGCGTAGCACAGATGAGTTGGGAGAAAACGCCCCAGGCAGGATTTCTGACACTGCTGAAGGTGATGATGAGGAGTTTGATCCGAATGTTATTGGATTCTCTGAACATTCGGGAGCTGCACAAGAACCCGATACCTTTCAGTCTTATAGAGGTAAGGCACATATTGATGAAGACGCACCAGTTGACATAACTGATGCAGATGACGACTCTGAAGCCACAGAAGATGATTCAACCGATGTACTTTCTTTAGAAGAGGATAGAGCTCTCACAGCCGAGGCGAGAGACCTTGCAAGAGATCCCACTTTCTCTCCAGGTAGTGGTGATCTTGTTACAGATATCGATGCAGAGCTTGCCTCCTCGCCTCCTGCAAAGAGACAAAAGACAACTGCCAAGAAGGACAGGGTTCGAGGTAAGAAGACGATGTCTGTTAAACCTCAAGCTGAGAAAACCTCAAGAAGAAGACGATTCACCCTTCCTGAAGCTTTTGGGGATCCAGTGACTCAATCCTCTCAAGCGGCAACAACAGCAACTACAACAACAGCAACAACAGCAGCAACAGATACAACAACAGCGGCAACATCGTCTGTCCCACTCTCTTTCAGTACAGCTATGCCTGCGGGTGTGACTATGTCAATGCCTTCCTCGGTAATCTTCACTAAGCCAGTCTCAGTTACCGTTGAAGCGACAAGTTCACAGTTAGCCACTAATCCGATAGGTGATAGAATCCGAATGTTGAAAGAAGCAGCAAGATCGACAGCTGCTAAACCTTCGAGCCAATCCTCATCTTCGACTCCAACAACCAACGAACAACTCAAGCGCCAAATCAACGAACTTACTGCCATAGTGGCTGCACAAGCACGGGAAATGGCTGAAATGAAGAGCAAAAACGCCAACATAGAAGAAAATGAGACGGCTATGTTGGAATTGATTGGAGACACTATCACTGCTAACACTGAGCTGAGAACCACTGTCGACGCTCTTACTTTATCGAATCAGCAACTCTTGGAGTCGAACAGGCAGGTCATGGAATCACAACAGCAGCTCATGGAATCACATCAGCAGCTGATTCAGTCTAACCAAAGTACTGTGGCTAGACTTACAGGTGTTGAACAGAAGTACAGTGATCTCCAACTCGCAAATGTGAACAATGAGCGTCGAATCACCAAATATAAGAAGCAAAACTCAAGGCTAAGGACTAGGTTGAATGAGTTGACCGGAACTCAACCTAGACTTACTGGTGGTTCGGAAGCTGGAGCTAGTATTGCTGCTGATGATGATGATGAGGATAGTGAAGAAGACGACAATGATGAAGAGGATGATGATGAGTCTGATGACGATGATGACAATGATGGTAAGGGTGATGGCGGTGATCCTGGAGCCACAGGTGGTGGCGGATCATCAACTGGATCTGGAGCTCAGCGAACAAAGAAGAGTCATGACAAATCAGGCAAGGATCCTGCAGCAGGTTCTTCTGCTCAGGGGGGGCCTGATCAAAGGAAAAGCAAGATTCAGGAACTCAAAGACAAACTGAAGCGTGCCATTGTTCCTGTTGAAATTGTCGAGCCTCTAAACAGTTATTTCGACTATGATGATGATGGCAACCTGTGTGTTCCTCCTGTGTCCTCTGATTATGATCTGGAAGAAGGTGAAATACCTCCTGAGGTTACACCTGAGGACTTGGAAAAGATTTTTGGCTTGGCACCTGGAGAATCTTCCAGTGCTGGCCACTTCGCTCCAGAACTGCATCCAGACAATCATGAAGTGGAGATGGAAGATGGAACCAATATCACTACACCTGAGTATGTGGTTGATGAGTCGAGCAGCGGGATACCTAAGATCTCTGAGGAGATGCTTAACCAGTCTGAAGAAAAGCTAAAGTCTGATCCTACACCTGTCCCAGACAAGGTGAAAGAACGACATGACAAGATCAGACAAAAGTATCCTGAGTGGTTTCCATCTGGAGGCGAGTCTGAGAAGAAAAAGGAACCTGTACAGGCTTCTATGTTCAAGAAACAGTTGGTAAAGATGTCAGGAAGCGTGATCAGCTGGGCTTACATTAAACATGCTAAGATGTTGGGAGTAAAGTGGCAGGATGGTCTTCTCTACTTTCTACCGTACACGAAAGTCCTCAGTCTGCCCTTCTGGCATATACGTGATTTGGTTAGACTGCAGCTTCCATTGTATCATGAGTCCCGCTATGAGTTTCAAGGGTTCTACAACATTATGAGAAGAGAAAGTGTTGATGGATGGGACCAGTTCCAACCACAGTACCCAAAATCTGTTGTGACAAACAAGATTCATCCCATCACAAAGAAACCTATTTGGAAGCACATCATCAAACCACCCGAAACCGCGTCGAAGATTCCATTAGCTCCGATTGAGCAAGACTTCGCTTCTAAGTTGTATTACTGGCACTATGACGCAGAGACTACAGAAGCCGTAATAGTCTTGAGCAACTCGCCAAAACCGTGCAGGAAGATTAGAATATGGGATCCAATGTGGCTGATTAACTGCTCGGAGAAAGACGTGGAGACATTGTTCTTATATCCAATACAACATCTGAAGACCGAAGCCGATCAAGCATTGAAGTTTCAACGGGTGATTCGTTTCTGTCACGCCAACAAAGTTCATGCGGGATGCGACTGGTCAAGACTTTCCAGGATCGAGACAATGTCGATTTGCTGAAGACTGAAGATGCTGCATGTTTGTTTATGTTATGTTTGCTTTGTATGTTTTCAATTTTGAGTCTGTAAAGTTGCTAGTTGTTGCTATAAACGTTGTCTTAAGTAATTTTTGTACGTATACTAGCCTGGTCCAAGGGGGAGTCTGTAAGTGCATGATGTCCCTAGGCTAGTATATATGTTGATTGGACGTGTCACGGGGTGTTTGGAGATGTTGATACGTGTTTCGGGGAGTTTGGGACACTTCAAGCGAGTACGGAGTGGCTATAGGCATTTACGGCCTATACCACATCAGTTACATGTGTGATAGGGCCTATTCGCCTATAGTTACATGTGTGATAGGCCCTACTCGCCTGAACATACTAGTGTGATAGGCCCTACTCGCTAGTAGTTCATGTGTGATAGCTTCCTACTCGCCTAAAGGGGTCTGTACGAGTATGGGAGGTATAAATAGTCCCAATCATTGCCCTAATCATTAGTTCTTGCCTCACACACTCTCCAAACACCCTCCCATGGTCTGTAAGGTCTGATTTGATCTCTGTAAACACTCGAGTTCTGTTTTAGTGATTAATCTATAATCTTTTGACCCGTGTGTGTGTTGTGATTACTCGTTTATCATTGTTTCATCTTTGTTTCTGTTATTAAAGCATATTTAGAGGATTCCGCACTCTAAATATCAAGCTCGTGATTGTCGGGTGACACGTTATTCGATCCTACAATTATACTAACACTTTTTTATCCTCTTCTGACATTGCTGCTTTATCTTATTAGTCATTTACCAGATGATCTCATATCCTACTTCAGTTTAGCATATATAACTTGTACATTTTTCAAATCAAATGGTAGATGGACTTCATGGTTAGTATGGAACATATGATCTTCTAGTTAATAATCAATTGTCAAGATTTCTTAACACTTATAAATTGGCTCTAGTACCAATAATATACCAAGTATTTGTATCTATATCTGTATCTTTGTAAAAGATAAAAGATTTCACAACAATATTTAAATTTTAACCCAATCACTCAACTCAGTGGCGGATCTTGAACCAAACACCTGGTAGGGCAGGGCTTAATCTGGGCGGGCCGGACTCAATACATATACAAATTTTCAGATATTTTCGGTAAAATTTACACTATGAAACGAAAAAACTGGGCGGGCCGAGGCCCGGTCTTAGCTCCACTAAGATCCGCCCTTGACTCAACTGGTTTTATCCTATTCTGCCACTTCGTCACTAAGTACTCTATAACTACGGCTTCCACCGTTTGATCTCCAATTTCTCCATCCTCTATAGAATCTACATCTCTCCCTGGTTCAAGTATTCTACTGATCTCATCATCATTGTAATTCAAAGGCCGTTGTTCATTCCATGTCAATGTGACACATTCGCTCAACACCAACCATGCCACCAAAACAACAACACATAACGTTGCTAACACCCAATAAAACAAGTCTAACCTGCTGTTTTCAATGTTATGATGAAACCAACTTGGCCTCCCGCGCATCTCGCTGATCTTACCAATTACATACACAAACAACACACTACCGACGGTCCCCAACCCCACGAAGCCTTTTGAAACAACAATCCCATAATTTCGCATAGACCAAGGCATCTCTCGAAGGAAGAACATCTCCATGCTTCGCTCCATCGAACCGTCAACAATACCAAGGATGAAAAACTGCGGTACCAACCAAAATGTCCTCAGTGGGATGATGTTTTCTAGCTTGTTTTCTAGTCCTAGTTCACTTATGACATTTAATCTTGAATTCTCAACAAGGGCAGCCGCCAAACAAGTAGGGATCGCGTAGATCATAGCATATAACAATTGCTCCTGAGGATGGTACTGAAATAGGGTTTCGAAATTTTTCCTTGTGTATTTCCCGAATTGGTTCTTTGAGTGTTCATATATGTAAAAGAGTTGGGACACACCAACATACTTCCATAAAATAATTGAGGGATTTAGGTGGTCTCCTTGTCTAACAAAAAATGTGTTCCGCATCGAACTTATTAGTCCGAGGAAAACCAACACTACACCCACGGGTAACAACCTAACAAGGGTTTTGGTGTCTTCAACTTCTTGATGGCTACAATGTATCCACGAATTGTGTCTGTATTTGTCATCGTTCTTCAATAACCTAAAACACATTGAACCAACTCAAAAACTATTGAAAAACCATTTTTGGACAAATATGTTAGAAAAAAAAAAGGGTGGATGGACTTCTAAATTTTCAAAGGGAAAATAACCGTACTAGACATTGGCCTCATAAAAAAAGACTTAACTAAACATCCAAAAAACGTCTAACGCGTACCGATTTTACCAAAAAAAAAAAAAAAAAAAGTTTATCCTCTCCACATATATTTTGTCCAAGACATGTAGCCTAGTTGGTTGAGGCCTAAAGTTTCTTATATGAGGCTTGAGTTCAATTCCCACTAGTTACATTTGGAGGACATTGGTTGAGGAGAAATGAGGGATGACCCAGCCATTGGCTTGGGTTCGAGTCATAATCCACCGATTATTTCACTGTCGTGCCTTTGGGCGGGTGTGTGGTCGGGTTTTCCCGAGAATTGGTGGCAATTGGTGGCCCGGGTACTCTCAAGTACCTGATTCGCCAAAAGGGTGTCCGAGAGTGCTCGGAAATTAATTCGTTGGCCGTTAAAAAAAAAAAGTAGCTTTTTCCCTTTAAAACAGTACTTTAGTTATACCCAGTTACATAATGTTACGTGTTGGGAAAACGTTTAGGAGCTTTTGCCTTCTAATTCGACTAAGACCATGTGTAATGGCAATGGAATTGAGGCGCTTTTGGGCAAAATAATGCCCCGAGGTTATTGGAACACCGCCCCCTTAAGGATTTTTGGGGCAAGGTGAAAAAAAACCACCGCGTTTTTTTTTTGGGGCCAATCAAATTCCATCTACATTTTTTTTATTATTTGTTTTTATCTTCAAAAAAAATTAAATAATTAATATTAAATGATTTATGTTCCATGAAAATTTTCACCTCACCACTAAACCCTTTATAAATTTCAAGCCACTCCCCCTTCCCCCCTAGTGACCCCACATGACAAGTGTCAAAAAATGTCATATTTCACCCACCAAATTTTACCTCCCGCTACATATGGTCTAGGAGCCTTTTTGGTATGTTTAATTTGGTTTTGTCATGGAGTCAATGTCTATTATGTTGAGAGACCACCGGGTGGTGGTGGCGTAGGAGAGTGGCATGGAGGACAAAGTGCGTGAGCAACTCCACCGCACTTGCTTCACACCGGCTTCCATGCCACATAGGGGGTGGTGTTAGTGACCCCCACACCCCACACCGTGTAGTCTTAAAGTGTTCTCAACTTCATTTATTTATTTAAGTTAATAGATCAAGAAAATGAATAATCTAAACTTCAACCTGATACGAGAACTGTGACTCAATTGGTGATCATCTTGTTCAATATCTTTGTAGATCTCAGTTGAATCATATTGGAGACCTTTGAATGTCTTAAAAACTGAGGCGACGCATACTCTTAAAACAGTTGTAATCGGACTCTTTTCAGTTTTTTTAATGTCTAGTTCGTGTGACCATGCTTTGCCCATCAGTAGATACACTGCCAAGAAGCTACAAACTGCAGAAATGCCAAACCGAATAGACCATAATTCGGTTATTGAAAATAGAACACCAAAGATAATGCTAACTTTTTTGTCACTAGAAGTAACTAAACACTTCATCAACTCTCGTCGATAAACATTGCCTTTGAAATTAATGGTTTGCAGCGTTGCTTCCCGAGCAGATTTTCCGATCATTATAAGTATTAAAGCTAAGTAAAACAGTAATTGTTGTGTTTCATTTATGCACTTCATTCTGTATTCACTACATGTTCCTGTAAGACGACTGTAAAGCCATGAAGGTGTTGATATCGACAGAAGCCCCATGCCCTGTTTAACATGTTAAAGCATTTATTCAAAATTTCAACCCATCTTCATTCCTACGTATATCGGTTGTTCATAGACATATTATGCGACCATAAAATTGGTTTCATAATCTTATTTGGGATATTTTGGGATATAAGGACCTTTTTCTTGGTACTAAAATACCTATAATGTTACATTATAAGGGTCCTATAAATTAAGTTTTAAGGACGTTTGTATGTGTATTAAAAGATCAAAAGTAGGTAAACACATCTTAGATCATTGTAAAAGTGTCCTAATATGTTTTTATTAGGAGTTTTTTGGGTTGATCATTGACATATTATGCGACTATAAAATTGGTTTCATAATCTTAGTTGAGATATTAGAACTAGGAGTGCAAACGAGCCGAGCAGCTCGCGAGCTACTCGAGCTTGGCTCGGCAAAAAGCTCAAAACGAGTCGAGCCGAGCTTGAGCCTAAAACAAAGCTCGTTTATTTATCGAGCTCGAGCTCGAGCCTAGCATGTGAAGCTCGTAAGGCTCGTCGAGCCTTATCGAGCCTAGTATAATATTAGTTTTTGAATATTTAATAATATTTAGCATTAATTTAAAGTTGCTTAGTAAACGAGCCCCGAGCTCGAGCTTCACTTATCGAGCTCACGAGCCTAAATGAACTATTATTTTTATTTAACATATTAACTAATAAATACTAAACGAGCCAAGCCCGAGCCGAGCTCGAGCTAAGCTCGAGCTTAAGCTTTTATAACTTAATCGAGTTCGAGCCTGGTCGAGCTCGGGCTCGACTCGGCTCGTTTGCACCCCTAATTAGAACAATTTTTTAGTTTCGGGAGTTATGACGACCCTTTTATTTGAAACGCATTTACTGTTGTTCTTATTAAATAAATTGTCCTATGAAATAACATTTTAGGACGATTTTGTGTGTACTAAAAACCTATTTTTGTCGTAATTTATAATTAAAAAAATTAAAGAACAAGCAAGGTTTTCTATAACCACCCCTGATTTGACCTTTAATTAATTATTTTGTTAAAAAAAGTTGCGGTTAAAATCTCTACATAAACCCTAACTACTAAAGACAACGAAAAATGCAAATACAGTCTCAATCACGCATGATCAATTAGTTATACACCAAGAGATAACTTATAAATAATAAAACTACTAAATTTAACTATAAGCATAAGGGCAAATATCATAAAAAAAACACTATACTTTCAGTTTTTTCTTACAAAAGTATTTCAACAAATGTTGAGAGATAAAAAAACATTGTACTTTGTCTTTTTTTTCTCACAAAAATCACTCAATATTTTTTTACACATAAAAGTTTATCCATATGTAAGTTTTGAATAAACAAACGTGATCTAAATTAGAATAAGAGTAAATTACTAAAATCGTCCATGTGGTTTGGGCCAATATGTCACTCCAGTACAAACTTTTAAAAATTGCTTAAACAGTCCCTGACTTTTCAGAATTTAGGCCAAAACAGTCCAAGGGTTTAACCCAGTTAACTTTTTGACGTTAAGTCAGGGGCAATTTGATCAAGTCACTTAAAATTTGTCTTCTTCCCTAATCAGACCCACCACCCACCACTATTTTCACCTTTCACCACCACCACCAGTCCACCACCAATACCCACCATAACCAAAACACACCATAACCAACTACCGTCAAGTGGCGTCAACCACCATATTTGAAAACTCAGGGGAAACCTCCAAGTGATTCCCACTACCAACAACAACCGGTATTAAATCCTCAGTAGGAGTACTTTGAGACTGGTTTTTCACACCAACATTGTTATTATCGTTGTTATTGTTGTTGTTGTTGTTGTTATTATTATTATTATTATTATTATTATTATTATTATTATTATTATTATTATTATTATTATTATTATTATGTGTAGAGTTTATTATCCTCATCCTGATCATGTGGCCTAGTGGTAAAAGGGTCAGTTCTCTCTTCGGAGGAGTCGGGTTCGATTCCCACGGGAGGCATGTGATGGATACCGTAGGTGGTTGGGAAGTGATGGAGAGACCCTTGACCCTTGTGGTCATGGGTTCGACTCCTGATCCCTCCAGGTTTTACCGGTTCATTACCGTCGTGCCTTCGGGCGGGTTTGTGGGCCGGGTTTTCCCTGGAACAGGAGACGGGTGGACCGAAGGGCTCTGTCCGTACGGACTAGAGGCCGTCTGGGGCCCCTTTCGGCCGTTGGGGGCCGTGTACAGAGTACCCGACAATACTTTAGTTGATCGTTAAAAAAAAAAAAAAGAGTTTATTATCCCCAAATAAGAATTGTTGGATTTTAAGTTGATTGGGAACTGGAAAAGGGTTACTGGTAGAGGATTTATTAGGGGCAGGTAGTTGGACGGTGATATTTTTTTTTTTTTTCTTTTTTTGAACGGCAAATTTTTTCTCCTTGTAAGACTTGAACCCATTACCTCCCCTTTAGGTGTTCCTAGAAGCTTTGCTTCTACGTAGAAGTTTGACGGTGATAGTGGGTGGTGTGTTTTTGAACACACATAAGAAAACAAAAAATATACAGGAAATTTATTGCTAATTACTAACAATTAGCTATGAATGCTTCAAAGAATCTTTATGTAAAACCCATAATAGAAAAACCTAAATTTTTAGAGATTGGTACTGATTACTAACAATTGGGTATGAATCTGTTTTCAAGATTCTTTATTGTAGGAAATTATTCTAGAACTGCATCCATTTAGATATAAAGATTTGCCCTTTATTGGTTGCCCAATAGATCAAACCCTTGAATTGGTTAACATGCTCACCCCAAGACACCGCCTTCTGCCTTTATTTGGAACACACTTGAATTTCTTGAGCAGTTTGAACTGACCCAAATCCGAAATGAGTACCAAGTTCCGTTATTACGATTGGCCCACTGCACAAAACAGTCACAGCTTGTTCGACTAGCTTTCTTGAAGAGGATACAAGTTGTATCTCATGGTTGGATAAACAAGAACCTAAATTAGTGATTTATGTGGGTAGTGGTGGTGGTGATGGTGAAAGGTGAAGATGGTGGGTCTGATTAGGGAAGAAGACAATGGGGAAGAAAATTTTTTAAGTGACATGACTAAATTGTCCCTGACTTAACGTCAAAAAGTTAACTGAGTTAAGTTCTTGGACTGTTTTGGCCTATTTTCTAAAAAGTCGGCGACTGTTCAAGAAATTTTTAAAAGTTTAAACTGGAGTGGCATATTGACCCAAACCACAGGGACAGTTTTAATAATTTACTCTTAGAATAACTTGTTTTTTGCTTATATGTTTCACATGTAAGATATATTGTGCAGGATAATTTATATGTAAAAAATAGACACATAAGCAAATTATACACATAAGCAAATTATATGTACATTTTTTATTTGGATTGTGATCGTTGTTCTCTCGACAATGATCAACAAGCTTCTAATAAGATAATCGAACTATGATGATTCTTGTAACAATCTATGATTAAAAACAAACAAACAAGTTATGCTTGCATTTCATAATGGATTTTGATTTTTTATGGCCATTGTTTTTATTTGCTTTTGTTCTGAACAGTTAGGACAGCTTCGGTTTTGTTGATTTTGTTTGGTTGTGCTTATGTTTTCTCGGTTACCAAGACAACAATCATGGTGCCTTAGAGCATTCACATCCCATCCACCAAATGTATGTAAATGTGTTCACCAAATTATATGGGGGTGAGTGTAAGTGGTTATGAGTGGAGGAGAGAAAATATTTGGTGGAAGCACTGTTCCACCTTAAATATGAAAAACTAATGTTCACCCCTATATATATTTTAATATTTTTGTAAGTAGTTGTGAGTGAGAAGAGAGAAAATGTAATAATAAAAGTATGATTTTTTTTAATTAGGAGAGAAAAGATTTAAAAATGAAGTAGTGATTTTTAGTGTAATTCGATGGAGGAGATTTGGTGGATGGGTTGTGAATGCTCTTAATCTTTTTTTTCTTTTTTCTTTTGTTGCTCTTCGTTGATTCAGCTTTTTTTTTTTTTTTTTTTTTTTTAGGTTAGTTTGTTAGTTTGTTAGTTTTCAATTTCAATAGTTTTACATAGTTTTAAATTTTAATAGCTTACAATTTTAATCTTAGTTTTTTCTTGAGTTCCATTTTCATTTAAAACATTTAAGTTAAAGATGACATATGAAAGTTTATAGTTTTAGAATGTAAAAAAAGGTAAAATGGTCATTTATTAACGTATTTTTAATCAATTGAGTATATATGGTATTTTAATTATTTTTATGAAAAGACATATATGATATTTATAGTTTTTATATGTAATATTTTTAAAGTTTGTAGGGGTATATATAAAATTGCCCAAAATAAATAAAAATTACAAAACTATTCCAATTGACATATGAAGGGATTTTTTATATGCAAAATTGTTAAGTAACTTAAAAAAAAAGAAAGAGGATAGTTTTTTATGTGAAAAAAATTGTTATATGACTTTTATGAGAAATAAAAAATATATTGTCTCCTAAGCTCTCAAGAGCCTCCGATACCTATTGAAACCTTAGTCTAAGAAAGTTAAAATAAGGGTAAAACGTGTAATTGTTATTTAAATAAAAAAAGTTGAGAGAAAAAATGTGTAAGTATTGTAGTATAAAAGATATATTTGCCCTAAAAAAAGTACTTAACATATGTATTGTGTGTTGTACTCTAAGAAATTACGTTTATAAAACTTAAATTTTAAGAGGTTGAAATGTATTAGAAAATAGTATAGATATACGAGGTTTACTTACCAGCGCAGATGCCATGGTAGAGAACATGAGCATGGAGTAGCTGTTGTGAACATAATTATCTATAAGCAAGAGAAAGACAAATGGCAAGAGTTTTGTTGTGCCGATCCATAGGTTGATCAAACCAGCAGCATGAATGAGCCCCAGTCCCCAAACATCGGTTAAATATGTGATCAACGAAATCAACGCATAATTTTCGGCCAACCCAGCATAATGGACAACTGTCATTGGATGAAATTAAACATCAACTTATAAGTACAAGTTGCATCAAAAGGACAGAAAGGGTAATTAACATGAGGAATTGAGGAGTTCTGAACAAAAGTATATTGATAAAAGTTTCTTACATTGAAGAGCCACCAAGAATTTCACCATTTGGCTAGTGATTTTTATTGCGTTTACTTCAAAACCTTTACACGCTTTTAGAATTATATATGCCTCTATGTAATTTCCTAGAAACTCAAGAGTCAAAGAATTTCTTCTCTTTTTCATTTGGATAGGTATATTTTATAAGGTTAATTATAATATATATATATAACCCATTGGCATCTGCAACTTGTGTTTATCAAACCTATTGGCTGAAGAAACTGTAAGCTATTAAAATTTTAGCTTTCAAAACTAATGAATTATGACCAGACAAATATAAATTGAAAGATTTGACTTCTACAGATTCAGACTTTTTTTTTTGGTTAGTTCGTTGGTTTTTAATTTCAATAGTTCTGGACATAGTTTTAAATTTCAATTTAAAATGTTAAATCTTTTTAATGTTATGCTTTTACAAATATGTATGAAACTGGAATTGAAATAAAAAAAAAATTTAACATGTTAAATTGACGAATTCCTAGAACTATCAATGAACTGGTTATAGAAAAACCTAGATCAGAATATTTGACCTCAAATCTAAATTAAATTCACCTCAAATCAAAAGAATTATGACCAGACTCAACATAAATTGAAAGAAACTGATCTATAATCAAAGAATAATGATTAAAGTTGAAGAAACAACGGGTATAACTTACCCGAGAAGTGGGTAAGTTGGGTTTAATACACGTGTTTGCTCAGGTTATAATCATTCGCTCAGACCGGTGACTTAATCCAAACCCTAGGATGTCGTGTGTGTGGTGAAAGTAAAGAACACAAAGATATAAATGGTTCAGTCTAGATCGACATACGTCCATTGTAAAAGAGATATCTTTATTACTCGGAAGTTACAAGACGATTACAAGTATGTGAAGACTCTCTCTAGCTTTGTGCTATTTTTTGCATGTAATGATCGACCCCTAAAAATGGAGAAGTGATCTCTTATTTATAGGGAAGACATGGCTGACTGACGCGGCCCATGATGGAGCTGATGATCTTGGGCTTAAGTCCTAGGCCCAAGATATTTTCGGCCGATGAAACCAGTTTACCCTGATAGTGATGATGAAACCCCACACCAGACCTTGACACTCAAAAATCTTAGATCAACATCCAACTTTATCATAGCTGCTTTCAAGCAACCAAAAAGGCAGAAGGAGATTGCTCATGAGAATGAACAGATGTTTGCTGAATAGAGGAAGGTGGGGTCAATGAATCAGCTCAAATACTTCACTGATCCAACAAGTGACAAATTCAAAGAGCTAATCAGCCACCCATTTTCACCATACTCATCCAGAATAACTCTTCAACCTAGAAATCTATCTGATTCAAAAATTCTAAAATGGAAGTCCAACAAAGACACCCATGAATTGACCTTGCTCGGATCAGATGGGACAGTTCAAAAGATCAGCAGAGAACAAGCTTGTGGTCTGGAAGCTAATGATCTCCAAGAGTTACTGGATCTTGAACTGGAAAAGGGATCCTGAATACATGGCCTCATTTGACTTTGAACTAAAACTCAAAGGGCAAATAAGGAGAACCTGGTGAGGAATAAAGATCAATAATAAAGGTAAGTTTTGGCATCATCTATTCTAGGAGGAGATTGTTGGACTCTGTTGATCCAGAAAAGAATAGATGATTGAAAAGCCAAAATAGCTAACATCTAATCCCAACAAAACAGTACTTAGAAAAATAAATCCTCCCAAAAGACTGTTGGCCCTAACAACTGCTAACAAAGACTAAACAACTGCTAATGCAAACAAT
Organism: Ambrosia trifida; assembly: GCA_028751855.1. NCBI lineage: Eukaryota > Viridiplantae > Streptophyta > Magnoliopsida > Asterales > Asteraceae > Ambrosia > Ambrosia trifida. Next base: position 101,914,618 of record CM054126.1, read on the forward strand.
TTATGATCAAAGGTCTGATGAAGAAACAACTATTGATATAGAAGAAGGTCTGCTAAGCTTAAAGTCTACTGAGAAGATACAAGGTCTGTTGAAGCCCAACAGTACTTAGGCTTCAATAGATGATGAAGCAACAGAGTTTGTTCAACAGAGTTTATCAATGTAACAGTATCAGTGTTTGTAATAGGGCAAATGTTATAATTGTTAGAGTTTGTTAAATGTCAGTCTTAGATCATCAGATGTTTGGTTTGTCTATAAATAGAACAGTGCCTGTACTGTTCTATATTCATCACTCTTCATCCAACATTCTCTGCATGAACAAACACTGAGTGATCAGGCTGAGGGGGAGTTGTAATTCTTGTACTATTAATCTATGTTGGTTGAATGAAAAGTACTTGATGAAAATAATGTCCTTTTTGTTATGATTTATAGTTTATTCCACTGCACTTTCCAATTATAGTTTATCTTTATTTACTATTTCATTTATTAAACATCACAACAATCAAACGCATATCCTAATATATCCTAAATCTCAAGACCTACATTTAGCCTCTTAACTTTGACTTCTGCAACATTCAGCTTCACTACTTTAGCTTTTCCATGTTTAGCAACTTTACATTGACCGAATCATTGATTGGATCATGGATCCTTTGACCACTAACAAGAAAATGGTAGATGCGTATCATAATCCCATGTATAGATTTGGCTTGTGTTCATGGATCTTAACTAATGGTTTTTATGGATAAACTATATGTGAAAGATACTTTTGATACCAATGATAAAAAGATAAAAGCTCAAGACTCTTTCTAGATTCTTCATCATATGATCTTACCACTTACAAGAAGACATTTCTTTTAGAGTAAATTGCTAAAATAACCCCTGAGGTTCAGCTCAAAATACCACTTTAGACAATTTTTTTTTAAATCACTGGAAACCCTGTGGTTTCATTTTGGTGCCATTTTGAACCATTTTTTAAATGGAGTTAAAAAAACCCATTTAACTTTAGGGCAAAATAGTCTTTCAGGGTAAAAGTTTTAAAAACCTCTTTTAACCATTCTTCCACCTCAGTCGACTGATTTCTCTTCTTCTTCTTCCTCATTTCATTATAAAACCCTAATACCAAATCTCAAAATTTCTCAAATTGAAGAACAATAAGCAATGGTTTACTACAATTGCTAAAATTATACAGTTCTCTGTGTATTAGTATACCAGAGTCATACTCATAGTTGTTCTGCTCTCACTCTTTATCCTCATAAGCATATGACCTCTCACTCCAACTGGTTATTGCTTATGATGATCGGTTTCATCAAATATCTCATCCTACATGATATCAGAACACAAAAAAAAAAGCTACGTCAAAATAAATGTTGAAGATGTGGTTATTAATTAACGAAATGAAAAAACTAAAGTTATCATACATTTAACAGCTCTTCCATAACATCTTCCATTGTTATGATTCCTATGGCTGCCTCTTTTTGTCTGAATGAAGAAAATGGATTGTCTGTTATGTTAACAATCTCCGACAATAATTTATCCGACCACCTTCTGCTCTTTGAGGATTCTGCACGTGACAAATTCCCACTTCCAGAAACTGACTTAAACCTGTTAAACGTGCTCCTGCTTCTTAGACCTCTATCCCCATTGATTATTGTTCTTCAATTTGGGGATTTTTGATATTTTGGAATTAGGTTTTTTTGAATGAAATGAGGAAGGAGAGAAATCAATCGACTGATGTGGAAGAAGGGTTAAAAAAGGTTTTTAAAATTTTTACCCAGAAATGACTATTTTACCCCTAAAGTTAACTGAGTGTTTTTAACTTCGTTTAAAAAAATGGTTTAAATGACACCAAAATAAAACCACTGGGTTTCAGTGATTAAAAAAATAATTTTGTCTAAAGTGGCATTTTGTTTCAATTCTCAGAGGCCATTTTAGTAGTTTACTCTTTCTTTTAACTCGAAGAACATAATATATTCAACGGAGCCTAGTGAACCACTCTAGATCAACCCGTATTGAACCGTTACACAACCAACCCGTATGGAAAGTTGTGTCTCAATTTTTCCAGGGTTAAATTAATATTATGTTAACTCCCTTGTATAAATAATTATAAAAGCAATAAATAAAATTTCTATATGCCATAACAAAATATATTTATTGCACAATACAAATTCACCCATGAATGTCACTTAACTTCACTACCTTTTTCTTACTCAGTATATTACAACTATAATAAGTTGACTTCAACATCCTCCACAATAGAGGGCATTGTGAGAACACAAACAACATAACCGTTAATCCGGCCAACACGTAAAGCGGGACAAGAGTTATGATCTTGTTAGCAGCGATTACAAGATAAAGGGCGGCACTGAATGCAATCAGCATTGCTGTCACCGAGAGAAACAAGGTAAAAAGACCAATAATCAGTTTGTTTGGTAGTGTGTAAAGAAAGTTATCAATAGTGTATCGCGTTGTGAGGATAGATAAGAACATTAATACTGATGATATAGATGAGAAGAGTGAAATCGCGGTTGCAATGATGAAGATTGTGAATGATTTTTGGTTGGTAAATAATGGGAGACCGGTGTCATTGTTGGTGCCACCTGGCACGGTGATGCCTGCTGTGAAAACTACAGTGGCTATGAGCGATGCAACAAAAGTGCATGATTGAGCTGTTTCTTTCATCCATTTTTCACCATCTATCATTAGTTGTTTATGTTCTTCAGTGAATACCATTATAGGGGTCTTACCAGAATTGTTCTTCATGTATTTGTAACTCGGCTCCACACACGTCTCTACTGCCTGCACATGAAGTAATTACGGTTAGCACTTCAGGTAAAGATTGTTTTGAAATGGGGTTTGGTTGACCTGCCAAACATTCAAACACATTTTTTTTTAACAAATGATTAATTTGTTAAATGTTAATCAGAAAACTACAATATTACCATAATAATATATTTTGTTTAAAGTAAAACTATTGTGGAGGTTGTAAGCACTGAAAATACACTTTGTATGGTTTTGACCCACTTCACCCATTTCACTTTTAGTTAAGTTGCTATAATAATCTATTTTGTTTACAGTAATAAAACATTGAAGTTGTAAGCATTGAAAACAAAATTTGTATAACTTCGTCCCATTCGACCCGTTTCCCTCTTTGCTAATTCTAGTGATTTGATCCGCTCCACCTGTTTCCCTTTTATTTTCGTTTATAAATATAAATCCATTTGACATGTTAGCATTAAAATAAATCACACATCAAACTGTTTGTTTGTTTGTTTTTTTTTTTTTTTTGCATAACGGAAGTATTCAAAACGGCTTGCATTAGGTTGATCTGCAAAAACATCTCTTTTTTATAAATAATTAATGTTTTAAATGTTAAAAAAACTACCGTATTACAATTGTAACTGTTGCAATTAGAAGATTGTGATGTTTGTATTTTGTAAGCGTTGAAAATACATTTTTATGGCTTTAACCCGTTTGACCCATTCGACCCGTTTCCCTTTTTCCTAATTTAGTGACTTCAACCATTTCACTTTTAGTTGAGTTTATAAATATAGCCCATATGACATGTTAGTATTAAATCGATCCCAAATCAACATGTTTTCAGCATAAGAGTAGCGTTGAAAACAAGTTCGGGTTGACTCGCACACAAATTTCTACATGTTTATAAATTATTATTGTGTTAAATGTATAATAAAAAACAATTTTTACAATTAAAAGACTGGTGGTTGTACGCATTGAAAATACACATTTTATAGATTTAACCCATCTGACCCATTCGACAAGTTTCCATTTGTTCTAAGTTTAGGGAATTCGCCTATTTCAGTTTTAGTTGAGTTTCTATATATAAATCATCTGACATGTTATCATTAAAGTGAATCCCAAATAACTGATTAAGAATAGGAAAAAGAAAATTTACCTTAAACCATTGAAGTTCCCGTTGCATTTGTAGAGCCGGCCCTGGAAAAAGATTCAATCTATCCAACGGTGCCAGCTTTCCAGCCAAATGCAATATATTGTTATTATTAACATCTTTATGTTTTGTAACCAGTTGTCGATAATGACTCATGTGATATATGAGGCTGAATACTTTCTCATGACGGTTTAAAATCGCCACTTGTAATGCATTCTTTTTTTCTTCATCTGTTAACCAAATAGCCGTAGGAAGTTCCATGATAATAGTTTCTACCAGCTCATGTATTCCCAATTTGGTCGCTAAAAAGAATGGTTTAGTGATTGCTTTCTCAACTTCATTGTGATCCAACGCATTTATTATATTACAGAACTTCTCAATAAGCAACAAGAGATGGGCATGATTCAACTTTGTAATGTGAATGTTTCTCATTGCTGGGAAAAAAACAGACCAAAAATAAAATCATCAATGAACCAATTGGAACATGTGATTCGGTTAATGTCAAAGGTGGTTATTTAGTACCTAAGCTTTCAAAGAGTCCCCGGATCCTTGCTAGTATGTTATGCCATGGCATATTAGCTACACAATCGTAATAGAAACAAATTAAACAGTGGCATTTAAGGTTTTTTGTAACTATAGCAAATTTTACCGGATTACAAGTTTAGCATGTTAATTTTGTGGACATTTTTCTAGTTTTTTTTAGTTCCGTTTAAATAGCAAATATATACTACTATTACTAAACATTTAAAAACTAAGAAAGAAACCACAAAGGGAAATACTAAAATGACCCTAGTAATCAAGTAAAATGTTGTAATTTATTAAAGAAAAATAAACGTTTGTTGCAATTTCAAGAATTTTTGTAGAATTTGAAATTAAAACTGAGGCATGGTACATGATTAAAAGTAAACTGTGATCAAGTCAACTGCCGTAAAAGTCAATTAAAGTCCAAAGTCAACTGAAGCAAAAAGTCAAAAGTCAACTGCAGACGAAAGATTACACATTGGATTTTGGTTTGTTCTTTTGTGCATGTTTATGGTATCATGTTTTGTGATTGTTATAAAAATAGTATGAATATGTGTATAGGAAAACTTGGGCTTGGGCATAGGTGCTCTATGTGTATGTGTTTAGATTTCCATTTTGTTTTCGACTTGCCTTTGGGTATGTCCCAGGTGGGTCTTTAAACACAATTCTGTATTCGTTTATTCTCATAGTTGTTAAAAGCCATCGCCTCTTGCGCCTAGGCCCATTTTTTAGGCGAGGCGATGCATTTGTGCTTTGAGTCGAGGAAATTGCGCTTTATTTCTCCAGGTTTAGTCGCAGATTTCAGCTAGATTCCCAAATTCCAGAGAGTTTCCGGCCAAATTCGTTAAACTATAGCTAGATTCCAGCAAGATTTCTACTTTTATCTAAGGAAAACTTCTCTATACACTAATACATCAATATTTTAAAACTTTTGATACTAGCTAGAGGAAAGATAGTATTATTTTAATATATTTTTACTTTGTTTTTTTTTTCGCTTTTTTTATCTTAGGCCCTCGCTTTTTTTGTGCCTCTTGCCTAGGCCCCAGGCGAGGCCTATGTGCCTTGAGTGCGCCTAGCGCCTTTGATAACTATGTTTATTCTGTTTAATAATTTTTGCTGGTGCCCCGTCCCCTTTATCCAAAAACGCAATATGAGATCAAATTCATGTATTTAAATAAGAGTTGAAATATTGAGCAATGCCATAACACATATTGAGTAATGGCATAACATCATACGCCAATCAATTTTTAACATCACTAGATAAATACAGACAACGAATAATTAAAATTACCTCCTTGGGTATTGTTGTCCAAGTCTCTGTAACCCACTACGGTATTTTGATTCTCAGATTGCATTAGAATAGTGGTTTCTTCAAGATTATCTTTAGCATCAGCAGTCGCAAGTTACGCATAATTAACATGTTAAAACAAATAATTAGAATATATACTGTTCAATACCTCTTATCTCATGCATTTCTATTCCTCTTGTGCTATATAGTTGTTCTTGGGCAGGATCAGCTATTTTGGTATTAACTTCAAAACAAAATACTCAAATTTAGATTTGTCAAACTTCATGAAAATTCAAAAACCCTTCCATCCAACTATTTAGTTATAGATTACTTACAATAATAATATATCCAAATTTGCCAAAAGTTGAAGGTGGTTCCGCTTAAGAACGCTTCTGGTTTTCCAGCTATTAAAGCCAAAGGAGAATCGTCACGATTCAAGTACTCCAAACTCAACAACTCACCATATTTTTCGACTAATTTCAATGCAATATCTGCAGCATAAAGCATCAAACCAATTATTTTTTCTTCTTTTATACAAAAATAATGTCGATTTTGGTTACTTTATATATTAGGTTCTTAAACAAACAATTCGTTAGGCACACAAACCATTAATATATATCTTAGACTATTACAATGTCAACAGCAAAAGCACATCCAAACACTAGCTCAATATATAAGAATAAAGAATGTAAAGTATATTTTGGCTCACTAACCGTAGAATCCTGCAGATATCACAAGCTTCAAAAGTACAAAACCAGACTCTCCTTGAAAAGGATTTTGTCCTCCCACAATATCATCGTCACGAGAGGAACGATCCAAAAGATACTCAACCATTTTTTTCTGAACATACTGAGCGGCTCTATGAATCGGAAAGTAACCATCTTCTCCACAAATGTAACCCAACTTAGGATTCCTATCAATCATCAACACAGCCGCTTTAACGTTCCCAATTGCTGCGGCAATCGAAAGGGCTGTTTCGCCTTTATCGTCACACAGAACAATAGCATCTTTACTCATCTTTTTCAACAGCTCACTCACAAAATGGTTTCCATTTGTTGTCCCTGTTCCAACAGCTATATGAAGCACTGTCTTTGAATCTCCTGTAATTGGTGCATTATATGCCTCTGGATTTTGAGGAAATATATAATTTTCTGCAAGCTCCCAGTGGCCGCCCAATGCAGCTCTATACAGAAGTCGGTAATCTTTCTTTTTGGTTTCATCAAGAATCACTAATGACATTGAATATACAGGTGATATTACAAGTTAATTAGGTGATCAATCAAAATAATTACTCTATGTATAAATGCATACATACTAGTCCTTAATTCAGAATACTAAAATTCTACTCAGTATCTTGGAATTAACATAGACTCTATAGTCTAAATCATCATCATCATCATCATACTCAGTTAATCCCACCTATAGCAAAGCTAAGGTAGGGTCTGAGGAGGGTAAGATGTAGACAGCCTTACCTCTATCCCTAAGAATAGAGAGGCTGCTTCCAGTGAGACCCCCGGCTCGATGTGGTTTGGTATCAAGGCTTGGACATAAGGCACAGAACACTTAACAATTGGGACAAACCCAATCGGTGCATGTACCCCTTTGTCTTTTGGCTATCCACGCCACCACATGATGCATGATTAACCGTCCGTCGTTTTTAACGTTATTTTCACGAAATTAGTAAAATAACGTTAAAACTTAAAACTAGTGCAACTTTACTTTTGCCCCCCAAGGGCCACAGATATATACATTATATGCGCACACCGTAGGTGGGGCGTAAGACTCTATAGTCTAAATGGTTACACTAATTAGGACTGTTCAAATAACCAAAAATGTGAAACTCTCTAGAGCTGGCTCGGCTTTGATCTAAACAATCTGAGAGCTGGACCAGTTGCCCCGGCTCGGCTCAATTCCTACTACATTCTTACTCTCTGGTAATTTTCTGACCCATGCCAATGCATATATAATGTTTTGTATTGAACTTCGTATTAATCTTGGTTTAGTTGTGTTATACATTCAGTACATGTTTGTCAAGGCGCTTAGGCGCACTCCAGGCAACTAGGAGCATAGTATAAAATACAATTTTTAGGGGTGTTAGACATGTTTAGGTTGATTCTAGGCTTACTTAGGTGGATCCGAGCCTTAATTAAGGGTTTTGGCTGGATTTTAGCCGGAAAACTGCCTGTCTTGCACCTCAGCGCCTTATGTGTATACTATTATTACTTGCCCTAAATTAAAAAATCCAAAATTAATCCTGTAAATTAAGGGCTTCAAAATAACACATCCTCTATATGGTTACATTAAACTTCAAAACTATCAGACGAATAAAACACTTGCAGGCCTAAAATCTATACACAGTCTCATATGCATAATGCATTTGTTCAAAAAACCATACAAAAACAAATTACAGCTTTTATGAAACAGATTAAGTAAGAATTGAAGATAACACATACTTATATACTTATATAAATCACTAATATTGCAACTCACCTGAATTGTTACCGGAATTACTTACATCATCATTGCTTCTTCCAGTAAACGATTGATGAGAGTGAGACATTGTTGTTGTTGTTGTTGAATATACAGCCTCCTTGATGGCTCATGATATATGTGTGTATATGTAGACACAAATACTTGTGCAAGTGTACAATTACAATACATAACGCGTAAGAGTGTAGTAGTCATACAAAGGAAGTTGACTTTGAGTTTTTGTCCCCAAAGTCTTGGTGATCATTTATGCGGAGGAAAATGAACCAACAAATAAAGAGTAAAATGTCATTTTCGTCCTTAAGGTTTAGCCCTTTTTGCTAGTTTCATCCAAAAGTTTATTTTTTCTCATTTGAATCCAAAACTTTTTAAATTCTTGCTGGTTTCGCCCAACTCGTTAACTCCATCCATTTTTTCAGTTAACCTTTTATAAAAAGACTAAAATACCCTTCTATTTATATTGTTTAATAATTAAACCTGAGTATTTAATTCTCTCTTGAGTATCTCTCTCCACCTTTACTTTTACTTGTCTCACACACACACTTGAAATCAAATCCCTTCCAACAATGTTATCTGCAACTCTCTCTTCGACTCTTCCCTACATCCACCAAACCTTTATTTCCCTCTCTTGAACAAACACAACCCTTGAATTTTTGTATCCCTCTCTCTGATCAAGACAAACACTAACACAACTAAAATATCAAATAAAGCAAAAGTTCAAAAACCAAGCAAAAATCAACTCGGCCGGGAATGATATCGATAAAGCTCAATCTGAAGAGATGGTGGGAACAATAACCGAGGTCCAAGACAGCAACACGGGTTGGGTCGGGGTTTGGTTTCCGAGTTCGAGTGTTTCGGTTTCTGGGTAGGTGACTGAGTGGTTGAGAGGTGTCCGGGTTCCTTGAAGGTGTCCGAGTGGGTGTCCGACCTGTTGGTTTGTGTCCGAGCAAAAAGAGTGTCCGATGTGATTGTGGGTGTCCGAGGTGGTTGATGGTGTCCGAGGTGGTTGATGGTGCTTTTATATAGTTGTGGTCGATATTAATGAGGTGGCTTCTTTTTTGGTTCAAAAAACCCAAATTAACATCATACTCTTCATTGTACTTTCTCTCCCATAAAAATCTCTCTAGATGGTCTTTTATTTGCCATTAATTGATTTACATTTGCAAAATAATAAAATAAAATGAAAGTAAGAAAATGAAGTCCCCAAAAAATAATTCATACAAACAATCCAAAGAGTGCCTAAGCTTGAATCATGAATGAATAAATGATACACCATCTGTTTTTACAGAGGGGTTGGGCATGGTGATAGTTGATGGATGTGCAAAGGAACTATAATAAAATTATTTGGTGTTTAATTGATGTTAGAGAGAGAGAGAGGGGGTAGAGGAGAGAGAAGAGAGATGGTAAGAGAGAGACTTAAATACATATCTTTATTTATTAAAAAATATAAAATATAAGGGTATTTTAGTCTTTTTACAAAAAATTAACAGAAAAAATGGATGGAATTAACAAATTGGATGAAACGAGCAAGTATTTAAAAAGCTTTGGATCCAGATGAGAAAAAATAAATTTTTGGATGAAACTAGCAAAAAGTGTCAAACCTCAGGGACGAAAATGACAGTTTACCCAACAAATAAACTATTGCTGGTAGTTTTGTGTTTATATAAGGAATAATGGAAATAAATAATCCAAACTATTGACTATTGGCCAATAACAGTCCCAACTACGAAAATCACCAATATTGGTCCCAACTTTCGACATATTGGAAACCAACGGACCCAAACTAACGGAGGCTAACTCCGTTAGTGTGATGCTGACGTGGCATGCCACGTAGGATGCCACGTAGGATCATCTTGCCACGTGGCATGCCACGTAGGATGCCACATATGATTATTTTGCCACGTGGCATGCCACATAGGATGCCACATAGGATCATCTTGCCACCTAAGCATGCCACGTCAGCATCACACTAACGGAGTTAGCCTCCGTTAGTTTGGGTCCGTTGGTTTCCAATATGTCGAAAGTTGGGACCAATATTAGTGATTTTCGTAGTTGGGACTATTATTGGCCAATAGTTAATAGTTGGGATTATTTATTTCCATTTTTCCTTCATATAAAGGGAAAATTGCTAAAATGGCCTTTAACCGAGGCGTTTTGCGAAAATAGCCCCCTCAGCCGACTCGGGAAAGACGGCTCCCGATTCCCAAGACACCCGAGCCGTCTTTTGTTTCAAATCCCCCACGGACCAATTACCGTTTGCCACGTGTCCGACAAGCCTGCAGTCGTCTCCGAAGACGGCTGGGATTTGTCAAAGAGGGCTCCCTTCTCCTCGGCTCATGGCTCAAGCCGTTTTGTACACGGCTCGGCTTAAAAAGTTGGAAAGGACTTTAGCTAGCCGTTGATTATATATATATATATATATATATATATATATATATATATATATATTTTTGTTTAAAAAATGTGAGTATAAATATGTGGTACACCAATCTCAAGTCATGCATTCACATTTTTTTTATAGAAATGTTACAAGTTGGGTTAAAAAATGTGGAGTTTTCATACTTGGTTGAGTTGTGATTTTTTCAAATTATGGATACTCATTTTTTTTATAAAAATTTATTTATCATTATGTATTCACACTTCCTTGATATTCAGTTTTTTTATACCAGTTAACAAAGGTTTGGATCGTTGTTACATTTGCGTTGAAATACTTGGATCGTTGTTACATTTGCGCGTGAAATAACACGTGTACAATGTAACTTCGGTTTGGTAATTTACGATTTGGGAGTGATCGTGCACCTCCCATATCTACGTCATGTCGTTGGTGGAACATTTTTCTACCGGGCAGAAAGGATGGCGGTCAAAGTGGTAGCGGTGGTGGACGCCAACGACTGCTCACGACAGACGTAGAGTATCGAGATACCTTTATTGTTGTTGATAAGGTATTTCCAAGGTTCACATGCATTGTAACTCCCTTGCCCTGACTAAGCTATCAAATATAGGGAAATGGGAGTTTCAAGAATAATGAGCGGGAAGAAGAAGAAACCGATACCGGTTCAAAGCTATCAGATATAGGGAAATTAGAGAACTCGTCTTTTTGTATGTTTGATTTTATTAATTTTTGTTTATGTATTGATACCGAGTATTTTTTGTATTTTTGATTTTATGTTGTATTGTATGTTTGATTTTATGTTGTATGATATACATTAGTGTACGTTATTAATTCTGTGACAACCAATGGTTCCGAGAGACCATTAATTTCTTTGATTAATGTTTTTGGATCATTTTTTTCAGCACGTTTATAAACAAAGAGAGCTAAAATAAATAATGGATTAAAAAAACCATAACATAACAATAAAATAAACCTTAACATAACTTTTCATTCGATTCAAAAAACCATAAACATACAAAAGTTTATTACAAACACGCAACAACCATTAAAACGAAGACCGGACCATCAAAACGACCTAACGCGAAAAGCTACTCGTTAAGCCAATCCCTCAACATTTGCCAAGCAGAGATGTGTTTAAACTCTTTGTACTGCTTGGACTCATACTCGATCTGGGTAACTCCGATGGCCACGTCTTCGGGAGTGTCCGGCTCAACCTCTCTCAGTGTTTGATTGTGGTACGCGTTGAAGATTTGACACTTTGCGCTCAAATCGGTCCATTTACGATTTAGTGAATCGATTGTTCTGTCGGAACCCCCTACCAACCGATTGAACTCGTTGAGAATTCTGTACCACTTGTTAGCAGCACTGGTGCTGTTTTCGACGTGCTGCCAAGCGGCCACCAGGGCGATTTCTTCCTCTTCGTTCCAACGGGATGGTGCCATAGTTTTTCAGAGATGTGTAAGCTTCGGTGGTTTTCGGACGGAGAAAGTACTAGTTTTTCGGTGGTTTGTTTCGGTGGTTTTTATAGTACCGGGCAAGCGGCTTTAATGCTGCTCGGGAAAAGCGAAGAGACTTCGGGGAAGCCGTCTTGGGAAAAGCGAAGCGACTTCGGAGCCGGCTTTAATCCATCTCGGGAAAAGCGAAACGACTTTTGACTCGGCTTTAATGCTTCTTGGGGAGTCGTTTCGGAGCCGACTTTTAAGTCGTCTCGGAGCCGGCTTAGCGTTAAAGTAGTGTCGGAGCCGTCTTTAAACCGTTCCCAAAACAAACAAACACATATATATTTAATCATCATCTAAGTTAAATGTTGAACACGTATTTTGAACAACATAATTTTCAAAGTCCTCTGGTTCGACCCAAGTAGGAGACGGTGTTTGACGAACAATTCTGTTCCTTCTCGAATCACGCCTTGCAGAGACCGGTGTTGATGAACATCGGTCACGATGATGACCGTAAGTTTTACAACGACTACAGTACACTGGTGTGGGTTGTTCGCCTCGCGATAATATTCGACTGTTTTCACGAGGACGACCTGATTGTCGTTTTGTAATGTGTGGTGGTTTTAATTGTATTATTTCATTGGGCATCTCCCATTCAGACCTGTGGGGTAGTGGATAAATCGCTTCTTCATATGTTTTCTTGTATAGGTCATTGCTGTACCAACGAGAAGTATAATGACTACAGTCATCTTCTTTTAAAAATCTTGATACCGCAATCATGTGCCCATAGGGGAAACCAGATACCTGCGGCACCCGACAACTACATGTTTGATTCAACATATCAACAAAACCATTTTTCTTACCATCTTCAACATGAAAACTGTTAAGCGCAACACCGTAATCAGTCCATGTCCTAGACCCTTGAATTTTTTTCTGAATTTTTTCCACTGCGTACGGAGTAAGTACGTGTGTGTTATCGATACCTACAATTCGACGCTCATAATACCATCTTTGAAGTTTTTCTCTAAAGAATTCCATAAGCTGGATTATCAGAATTTTCCTTGCGTGCTTGCATAATGTGTTTATTGACTCTGCACTGTTAGATGTCATATAATGATGTCTTTTACCCGTGGAATGTGCTCTTGTCCATTTGTCCAGTCCGATATTTAACAGAGTGTTCCTTATTCGCGGGACCAATGCACACAAGGAATGGAAGTTATCCTCAAAATCAGATACGCGATAAGCTTTACAAGTTGCCCACCGTAGATTCTTTAATTCCTTCTTTTTATCTGATGGTAAATTTAAGTTCACCATAAGATGACGACAACACAACCCGTGAAATGCTTCAGAAAAAACAGTCCGTATCGCCAAATCTATTGAATTCGCGCGATCAGAAATGATCACCAGATCTGGATGTTCACCAATACATTCTTTAAGCCTTGACAAGAACCATATCCAACTATCACCATCTTCAAATTTCCCAACACTATAGGCAACCGGTAAGATCTGGTTGTTACCGTCCATTCCAACAGCCAGAAACAACGTTCCTTTAAACTCACCTCGCAAGTGCGCCGCGTCTATAATAATCACTGGTCTTAATGTATGAATAAAACTCCTAATCTACACACATTTGGAAAAACAAAAATATATAGTTAGTTTTATAAAAAAGAAACTTATAACAAATTGTAAAAGGTTTATACTAACAGCAGCACCAAGGGCAACAAAAAGAATTTCAAAACGGCTCTCCTCATTAGTACGGATGTGAGTAATTGACACGGGATTCGTCCTTTCCAAATTGTAGCAATAAAGCGGGAGCTCAGCAAACAAATCTTCGCTATTTCCTTGCAAAAGTTCTAGTGCGTGACACTTACCACGCCATGCTTGGAAGTAACTTATGTCGACGTGGAATCTTTGTCGAAAATCTTGGACTATTTCTTTACCACGGTATACACGACCAGTATCTCTCAACTGATCTTTTAATATGCTACCAACAACTAAAGGGTTAGCTTGACGAAGATGATGGTGATTTTGAGTCTTGGAGCATGTGTGATTATCATTAATATATTTAACATAAAACGTTTTACAACCTGGGTATGCACGTGCTCTAAAACACCAAGAACAATCCTTAACCACACATGATGCTTCATAACATGTTTTAGATGATCTTTCAACGTTATAAGAGAAACATTCGGATAAACACAATTTCCCTAGCTCCAGTTTCATTTGTTTTTTGTCGCTAAATACATGACCGGGCTAGAGAAAAATCTGTTGTTGCGTTTTCCAAAGGGAGATTTAAATCAGGAAGAAACTTTTCTTCTTCGTCAACTTTTTTGTACTTCGAATCATAGCCATGAAAATTTTCAAAAGGCTCATTTATATCAGGAATTTTATATAACTTAAAATTTGAAGGAACACAACTAGATGAACCGACTCCAGACTCAGAAAAAATATATAACTTAAATATTTCACAAGGATTTTGCTCAGCAATGCTAAAAAGAAACGATAGATCACGATCACTAAATATGTCGATTGTGTCATCAAACAAAGACATTTTATATGATAAACGTGTAATTGGCGAAATTTTAAACGAATCGGAGAGATAAGCTAATAGACTAAGATAAGACATGTTTGATTCGATTTCCATGCCACACCTTCTACTTTTTGAATCAACGACATATTCAAGCCTCCCATTCACAACATCCCACTTCCCATCTAGGTAGACGACAAATCGAACCATTATCTTTATATTCGAAAATTTGAAATTTATAATACAAACAAACAACAAACAAACAAGTAGCTCCACAACAATTTGAAACTTATAAACTTCTAAACTTATAAAGTTATAAAAAACAATCAACTTAAAGTATAAAATCCGAAGCATGTACGGATTAAAATTGTCAAATCGGTAGTTGTCACGTCAAAAAAGACGGTTCCGATGCCAGAAGTCGGCTCCAACATGTCTTCGGTGCATCATTTTGTACGGACGGTACGATTGTAACATTTGCAATATTTTCAATAATTTAGTTACTACATAAGGTACTTAAGAGACAATAATCCAAAAAAAAGAAAAAAAATTAAAGAAAAGAAAACAACTAGAAAAGAAAAGCCATAATGGCATCATCATGTCTTCCCTCACATTATGCTAATTTGCCAATAAATTCGACGAGGTGATTACGGAATTTCCTTATATACGAACCGACACCCCAACCCTTTATTTATATTGATGACAACGTGCCCGTCTCGTACTGGCTCCTTACGCTTAAACCTCCAACCAACACCACACCTGTCGCAACATCATTCTCCGACCACCACCACTCGAGACAACACAACCACCAACCAAACTGCTACGCCAACCACAGCCACCGCAACCCACATGAAATGCCACTATCAGCCCTCGGTTTGACCCTTTAACACCTGCCATACACCGTTGTCGCATAGACTACCACCATCCGCACGGTTCCTGGCCTCCTTGCTACGCGGTATCACGCTCGCCATTGCCGCTTGTTTGGACCGACTTCGACAGCCGCATCTAAGATGGGCCATTTCTTTTTTTCATGCATGGTATGGCATTTGTTCCATTTTCTAGCACATCTCATTAATTTACATTCAAACTTTGAGTCCAAGATGTATTATGTGTTGTTAATGGAAATATTGGTCATGCGAACATGTTTTAATAACCACGCATCACAACTAATTATTTCAATACAAATGGGCATTGAGTTTTGTAAATAATGATAATGTCTTCTATTTTGATTTTCAAACATGTCATTTTTGTTTTATTATTCTCATTTAAAAATTATATGTTTTTTTTAAGTAGATGCGTACATATCTAATTTCCGAATGATATGTATACGTTGAAAAAGTCAATATGTTTGATACCATTTAAGTCCTAAGAGTTGATTTTATCAATACAGAAATATTGTATATAAGAGTATTTGTAATATGCAAATCTAAAGCTAATGAATTATTACTTTAGAAAAACTATTGTATGAAATATTTTTAAAGTTCTTGGGCAAATATTGGTATAACAATGATAATGATAATAATATTAATTAAAATGGATATGTCAAACGTGACATATATTTGTACACACATTACAACTAAAAAGTAACGTCGAGAAACACTAAATCACCATTCTTAACCTACTTAGGTGCAATCATAATTATTTGATCCTGTCATATTCTTGCAAGTTCATCGTCACAAACAAGGTGAGTTTACATAGCTCCTTTTCTATTTTACATTTTGGGGTGAAACATGTTTAAACATTTTATACACTATCATTGTTGAAACTTGTGATTCAATTATAAACATTTTATACATTATCATTTACTCATTCTATCATTTGACTGTAACAAAAAGACACAGTACAATCA
Source organism: Ambrosia trifida (assembly GCA_028751855.1). NCBI lineage: Eukaryota > Viridiplantae > Streptophyta > Magnoliopsida > Asterales > Asteraceae > Ambrosia > Ambrosia trifida. The sequence goes on from CM054126.1 coordinate 101,931,023, forward strand.
TTAACATTGATCAAGCCGCCTGTTTAGATTATAGCGCTATAGGTCTGACAAACCCACCCCCCGCATAAATTTAGGGATGATCGAAAACAGTTACACTTTTACTAACTTGCGAGTTAGGTCTCAGTCGACACAAGGTTTGATTGTACAAAAGACGCATTGTTACATGTCGGGCTCATATTCTATCATTACTCATTATTATGCTTCAACTAAAATTGCTATACAACATATTGTTTTCAACTATATGCAAAACCTATGTATTCTCACCAACTATTTATAGTTGACCCCCCATCTTTCCAACTTAACATGTTTCAGGTTTATTTGCTATTGGAAGTTGTACAAGTCTTGGAACACATAGGAGCTTTGAACCTAGTTTATATTAATCAACTTTTGTAATATTTACTTGTAAGATGAATTGTAAATTGTTTAATATTTTTCAATTTACATTTAGTACCATGAGCTATTGAACAATCATCACTACGTGACACCTCGATGTTTCCGCCATCGGTTGGGGTGTTACAACGATGTGGGAACCGTCACGAAGACGGCTCCCAAAGCGGCTTTTCCAGAAAATGAGACGTCCCGAAGACGGCTAACATTCAGAAGCCGGATAAAAATGTAAACGGCTTTAGCCATGAGCCGAGGAGAAAGGAGCCGTCTCCAATATTTCGGGAGCCCTCTTTGACAGATCCCAGCCGTCTTCGGAGACGGTTGCAGGCTTTTCGGACACGTGGCAGACGGTAATTGGTCCGTGGGGGATTTGAAACAAAAGCCGGCTGAGGTGTCTCGGGAATCGGGAGCCGTCTTTCCCGAGTCGGCTGAGGGGGCTATTTTTGCAAAACGCCTCGGTCAAATGCCACTTTGGCAATTTTTCCCTTATATAAAAGTTTTGTTTGACTATTAAAAAAAATAAAAAAAAATAAACTATTGCAAATAACACATTAGGTCCCTAAGTATAATCTTTTGCGGATTTCTGCACATGGATGGCAATGAGATGGGTTTGGAAAGAGTATTGGTAATTTTAATATCATAATTGATTGTTAAAACATGTCTCATATTCTGATCGGTACTTGTTGTGCACCAGACAGTGACGGATCCAGAGTTTATCGTGAGGCGGTGCACAAAATGGGCCGTTCAAATCTAGTCGCATCAAAATAGGTCGAAGAAACATAGTTAAACACTTATATATTTAACGACATTGTAAAACTATTCATAACTATTTGCTTAATTATACGATGAATTTGACGTATATAGTAAACAATTAAAAAATCAACATAGTAATCAAACAACAAAACTCATTTATTATCAATCAACTTAGTTATTCATTAATATCTAATAATATGAGATGTATGTCTAGACTTATTTAAAACTCAAAACAACACTTAAAGGTTTGGTTTGTAATTTTGATTTAATTAAAGGGATTTGTTGTAAAAATTTAATTAAAAAGCAAACAAATATGCTTTTTTGCTTTGACTTTTTTTTAACCCAATAAAATTCATCTTCTCTCTACTTCATCTTTTCAAAGTTCATCTTCTCCATAAACAAAATCTCCATTAAAAGTACATATAAAGCTTAACTCAATATCCCGTTTGCCTTTTCCCTTGCAAATAAATAACAATTTCTTTTCCTTTCTTGTTGAAATGTCGATTTCACAGGTGCCCCTTCAAAGTGTTTTCGAAGGTGCACGACTGTAAAAACTGAATTTTTTTTACTATAGATTTGAATCTCAGGAGGTGCCTCACCACCCCCTCGGGTCCATGTAAATCCGCCCCTGGCACCAGGCATGCTTATCGGGTATTTTCATTGGGTTAAGATTTTTGTAAACATCACGAAATAATTATGAGCAAGATGACTTTTCGAGTAAGCACGAATGTTGAATACTATTAAGATGATTATAAAAAAAAAGTAGAGTATCGAATTTCGTTAGTCTATGCCTAATAATTAAGTAACTGGTTACGCCATATATAAGGATTTTGTGTGCCGGAGATTATTTCTCCGTAATAAAATGTAATTTATTACATCTTAACTCAAAATATCATTTTTTTAGTAATAGAAATAAATAATCCTAACTATTGCTTTTTGGCCGATAATGGTCCCAGCTACGAATATACCACTAGTGGTCCCAACTTTCGACATATTGGCCACCAACGGACCCAAACTAACTGAGGCTCACTCCGTTAGTGTAATGCTGACGTGGCATGCCACCTAGGATGCCACATAGGATCATTTTGCCACGTAGGATCCCATGTATGATCATTTTGCCACCTAGAATGCGACGTCGGATGCCACGTAGGATCATTTTGCCACCTAAGCATGCCACGTCAGCATCACACTAACGGTGTTAGCCTCAGTTAGTTTGGGTACGTTGGTGGTTAATATGTCGAAAGTTGGAATCGCTAGTGGTTATTTTCGTAGTTGGGGTCATTATCGGCCAAAGAGTAATAGTTGGGATTATTTATTTCCATTAATCTTTATTACTAACTATTAATATCTCCTTTATTTAATTTGGAGGAAGGTTGTGTCACAAACGGTATTATCCAACAAATAGAGCCTTAACGTATGAAATGAAAGAGGGATTTGTTTTGATATTTTTTCCCCATCTTGTTAAATATGTATTTTAGTATTGAAATCTAAAAAAAACATTAGTGTAATTTTTCTAGTATAGTAATTACATAATTACTCTAGTCTAAAGTACTATAATTAATCTAATAACCTAATTACGCTATTTTTAAAAAAAATATTATATTATTTATAAAGAAAGCATGTTTAAACATGCGGGGAAAATTTCTAAAACAATAAAAATTAAAAATTTTCTCTTTCATTTATGATGTTTAGTAGGTTAAATATGTTTGTATTTAATCCATGCTGTTAGATAATAATTAAGGTCCAACACTTGTAGCCGAGTTGGTTGAGAGCCTAAAGTTTCTTATGGGAGACTTGGGTTCAATTCCCACTAGCTACATTTGGAGGACATTGGTGGAGGGAAATGAGGGACGACCCGGCCTTTGGCTTGGGTTCGAGTCCTGATCCCGACCGGTTTTACCGATTATTTCACCGCCGTGCCTTCGGGCGGGTGAGTGGTCGGGTTTTCCTGGGAATTGGTAGCAATTGGTGGCCTGGGTACTCTCGAGTACCTGATTCCCCAAAAGGGTGCCCGAGAGTTCTCGGAATTGATTCGTTGGCCGTTCAAAAAAAAAAAAGGATAATAATTAAGACATGGGTTTATGTTGTTTACTTTTACATTCTTTAGGTACCAATGGGTAATATTTTTCCTCTATATAAACTCTATTGTAATAAGTCCCATTGTAATGAAGAAAAATATAATTCACTCTTCATTCATGGTATCAGAGCTATGGAAGAGTCGGGAAAAGTTTTTGAAAATTTTAAAAGCGTATACAACCATCTCTTAAAATGACACATTACATGTATTGTAGAATTGTAAAGATGATCATGGAACATATAAGTCAATAATACATATAATATATATTTCCTTTTTATTCTTTTTCAATAACGCGTTATATGTCAATGCGTGGAAATTACCCATAAAATGTCATACTCGAGCTCGTGTTCTCACTTGTCATTGTGTGAGTTGTCTACTTTATAACCAAACGTCAACTGCTCTATCTTTTCTTTCTTTCTTTGTTTCTAGTTTCTTTTCTTTTTGGATCATCATGGAAATGATCAATAGCTCGTCTGTAACGCAAGAGATCAACCACGACAACACGTCGGGATCGCAATCGAATTGGGTAACTTTGATTCATATGATCACCAACTTCGTTTCATTATCTTTGATGCATACTTTTGTGTAAACAGATTGGTAAAAGATGGACGAAAATGGAGGTTGTGACCAGAAAGTTCTTCAAGCCCATACGAATAGTTTTCGCTAGTAATGATAATAAGATCAAGTTTATAGATGATCCATCTGTTATCAAGGTATGTTTGATTATATATATTTGATTCACGACTAACTAATAATATGTCAACAACATAGAGTACCGTATAATGTACTTGTATGTAATGTTTTCAATGTGATATATAAGACGGTTAGTTTATTACCACGCCTTCGTTTTCCAATTACTTTGATTATCTTCTCCTCACTATGGCCAAATGTAATGTATTATGTGGTTCTTGTAGTTTTTAACGTAATATTGGTTCAGAAACGAATTAACATGTTCTTTTAAGTATATATTCCTCGCGAAATCATTATTGTATTCTTGATTCAGGATTGTCAAAATCAATATAAAATCGCTCTAAAGGAATCGAGTGATGAAGATTATATAGATAAATGCTATATGCGCTTAACGTATACGTTGGTTCACTCAATGGAAGTAGACGACGTAATCCATGGGATACAACTCTTGGAAGAAGGTGAATTTGTACATTGAATTCGGCTCGTGATAAGTGTCTTTTACTCTTTTCGGTTTAGTAAACTTCCTTTATACATCATATTTGGTTGTAGGTTTGTCAAAGAACGATGAAAATAACACTAACAATAACTATAACAACGAGCAGATAGCAGATAAACTGTATCACCTCGCTCTTGGATGCTATAGATGCGAGGAGTACAACAAGAGTATGGAACTTCTTAATCGTTGCATCGAGGTATGCAACTCTTCTTAATCATTTGATTATTACAGTTAAGTATTAATGAGCTTATTTTACAACATTGCTTGAGTACTAAAGTCATGTGAATATGCAACTGCAGAAGTCACCCAACCACACAAAGGCATCCATTCTTATAAAAAAAGTCCAAGTTCAGATTAGAAGAGGTATGTAATATCTCCATATATCTATACATGTTTTAAAATCTAACTGAACGTTGCGGAAAGGAGGGGATATTTCTATTATCAGGGCACGTATCAAATAGCGTCATTTGGATATTTCTATTAACACGAATCCTGTTTTTACGCGTATTTTGCTCAGTAGTGTAAATTTACACGTATTTTGCGTGTGTTTTGGCCAAAAATTGTAATTGTATCGAGTCTGCCCCTTGTTAAAGTGCCCCGAAACTTTCGGCCCCCTATATGTTTGTTCAAACTCCGCCACTGAACAAGGGTGTCTAACGATGACATTAATTACGATCGCCTTTCCAAAAAATAAAAACTAGTTAACTACTTAGTACAAGGAAGATGTTAATTAGATCTATTTATTACGAAATCAAGTAGAATGGTTTAAATACATAGTATGCTATTATTAAATTCATGATTTTGATCATGAATGTTTTTTCTAACTGCAGATGAAATATTGTGTGTGGGTTGTGCTGGTTTCACTTGTTTTGCTGGTCTTTTGGGTACCTTTGCAGCCACAGGACATTCAGACAAGCATAAATATGAAAAGCTGACTGAGTAACTAATAATTGGCGATGTGGTTGGTAACAAAATCATAGAGGTATTTAACTGTTAATATTGTTGTTATCCCTTATTTTTTCATTCTATTTCGGGACATTTATGACTCATGAGAACCATGAAATGTAATATTGAAATGAATAATATCAAGTGTAATCAATATCCTTTCTGTTATAGAGCACATGATAGATAAGGTAAACCCATGACCTTTGATATTGGATCATGGGTTCGAGGCCCATTGCTGTAATTTGCTCCAGGTGGACCTTTAGGCGGTAAGTTTTCCCTGAAATGATGGGTGAGTCGGGTCATCATCGTTGTTTGCATTCCCAGGGCGTGGGTGGCCTATCAGATCACCAATGGGTTTACCCGGTTGGCCGTGCTTGTATAGTAATAGTTGACTGTTAAAAGTAAAACATGATAAAGTTTAATGCAATATGTGCTATACTATTGTCATTATGCATACGCGTGTGATCGATTTCGTTTGGTTGGTCAAAAAAATAATGAAGTAAGCAGTAACTAGCAATCGAATCGTCTCCATAGGGATTGGTGGAAAGTTGTAGTTTTTAAAACTAAATTAACTAATTACTAAAGTGATTTGATTTGTTTGATTGCTTTGATTTCTAAAGAAACAAACTTGATTGTGAGTTTGTAAACAATTATGACAAAGAAGTATCCCCTTCTGGATTTCCAATTCAATGATTCACCCAAACTTGTTTTATCTACTTAGATACCACATAGACATGACCTTGTTAAATGTTTAGTTTAAGTGATAAGTACAGACAAGTTCTTAATAATAAGCTAATAACCTATGCAATCTACTTACCAAACCATATGTGTTAAAAACCCTCTCAATAATCAAACTGCTCAGAATGCAAGGAAACCGAATTCAAATGACAAAAGATGAGTAATTACAACCCAAGCAATTTATTTAACTTAAATAAACAGCAAATATTCTTCGAATAATGAAAAACAATCTAAAATACTAGAAATAACAATTGAAAAAAAGGAACCATCCACCCGGGGGTGATTACAAGTGAGTCTAACTACTTATCATCATCGTATGATCTTCATTGTCTTGAATCTTATTACATGGAGGAATGATTAAAAGATGGTTGGAGAATGACTGGATGATGGAAAAACACTTTAGGAATGACCAAAAATGGTTAGGGTTGAGTGTCTTTTTGTTGGGGGATGTTTATCCTTAAACAAGGTGCAAAAACCTTGAATTTCGCATGTTTCCCGACACCCGGCAGAAGGTGGCGCCACCCCTAGCACATGGTTGCGTTGGGGACCGAAAATTCGCTGAATTATGCTGAGATCAGCGCATGCCTGTGCCCAACATGTTTTTGCTAGCGCAAGCATGCGCTTAATCAGCACAACCATGCATTGGTACCACTTTTTACGTGCCTATGTTTTCATATTGGGCTCGCCAAAATAGTAAAGATTCATATGCTTTGACTCCCGTAACTCATTTTGACTCTTTTTTATTGTCTTTCACCCATGTGCTTCCAAACTCTCGTTTAGCTCCCAAAATTTTTATATATTAAAAAATTAACTAGATCCACCCAAAATATAATTTAATTAGATAAAGATACTTAGTACTTAACATAATATTGGTAAACATAATAAAATAATGTCTTTAAAAAATAAGCTCACATCTTAAACATGAAGTATTCATCAAGTATTTATTTAAACTTGAAGTTTTTATTAATTATTTATTTAATGTCTATACTAAACGTAAAGTTTATTGATCTCATATAGTCATACACTTGACATAAATTATTTATTTATCTGGGTAAAACAAATAAAAATTAAATTAAGAATATAAAATTAAAAAATCATATTAAACTATCGAACATAAACGAACAAACATGACATCTCTTCATGTTTGTCCATTTAACCAAACGAACAATTTTTTTTTGTTTATGTTTGTTCATTTATTAAACGAACGAATACAAACGAACTTCCTGTCAAACGGTTCATTTAATGTTCAGTTTCTTTGTAACACTACCTATGAGTACTTATCGAGTGACATCCAACCTGTTGAAATAATATTGTAATATTACAATTTTAATATCCAGATTACCTCGTTATCCAGATTACTTCGTTAATTTGTATTTGAATATGTTGCATAAGGTTTGTGCAGGTAAAATGGTCCGGTCAACTTGTCGGTGTGTGATTTGGGCTTGTAGCTGGTTTACTAATGGACTTGGATAGCTAAGACTTGCAGATAGTCAGTTTATGGGCTGTTGAATGGTAATGGGCTTATAATTTTGGGCCCATGTCTGCTGCTGCTCATTTTATTCAGACCTAAGCCCGTGGATGCTACTGCTCAATATATTCAGACTTAATACAACAGATAGTGATTTGATCCTACTAACCACATCCTTCTAACAACAATAATAGAGGCGCTGCTACTCAACAATAATAAAGAAGAGGCGATTAGGGCTGGAGTTATATATATCGATTACCTCTTCCTTCTCGCAATAATCAAGTCTGTCTCTCTCTCTCTCTCTCGTAGAGGGGTTCTTGTGTCTCATCATCAACAATATTCAATTTGTTCCTCTCATCGAGCATCGTTGTTGATCTGTATATCAGATTTTATTTTTCATGTTCGGTCTGTTGTTTTTCTTTGAGAAGTCCAGAGAGTGATTGTTAGTAGTAGTCGAGATAATCTATTTATTGAGTCTCTCGTTTGGTAGCTCTCTCTTGGTCATCTAAATCTAGGGTTTCATCCAGTAATGTGTTTCTAGGTTGTGTTGTAATCTTGGTGGATTTAGGCAGTTGATCTTGTTTGGTTTGTGAGAGATATTGAGAGGTTTTGAGTCTTTGAGATTCTTTGTGTTCTTTTGAGTTGTAAACATTTGTTGGTTTGAATTAATAAACTTTCAGTATGTTTTTATCATGTTTTTGACATGGTATCAGAGCCCTGGGTTCTCATTCCTTCGTCTTCCGCTGTGAGTCTGTGGCTATTTTTCTTGTCTGGATAATCAGTCAGTTGATATTTCTGGATCCAGTGTTGTTAGACTCAGATATGTAGTTAATAACGGCAGATCCGGTAATTCTGAGTGTGGATCTGTTGTTTCGTACTTGGCTGGTTATCTTTGTTCGTCGATCTGTGACTTTGTGCCGAGATCGGTTCTTGGCTGGTTATCTTCCTTGCACAATTTATGTGTTGCGGGTTGATTATCTTCAAGGGTCTTATGGTCTTAGGATTTATATCTGAACCTGTGATTCGTATTCTCTGGATTGACGATTGGATCTTGAGTCATTATTACACTGTGGACTGTTGTTGGAAGAGGAACCCTAATATTAGGGTTTGGTGAGCTGTGAAGGAACGAAGGCGATGTGCTAGGGGTCGTAAAAACCCTAGCAAGGTGATTTATCATTGCTGTTACCCCCAATCAAAGGGTAACCATTATTGGAGAAACCCTAACTTGGGTGCTTTTGGTGAGATCTTTTCATACTTATCTCTTGCATCTGTTGTTTTGTTTTTGGTGTGTCTAGGAGCATTGTCCGGGTTAGGGGGACCGGAGTTGGCTCAATAATTGTGTTTGTGTCTTCTTGGTTTTGTTTCTTCTTGATTGTCTAGGTCTAGGGGCTCCCAAGTTAAGTCCTGCGGTGGCACTTTTGAGTGATGAACCACTGAACTGGTCCCTGGCTTGGCTTCGTCAATCTGATTGATTTTTACTTCATTAATTCTGTTGACTTGTTATGTCTAGCTGTGATAATATTTGACTTGAAAGTTTTGTTGATGTTGATCTATTTCTCGCAACTTGACCGTAAAGTTTGATAAACTTAAAGTGTGAGATTCAATGTGGTCAAATACTATGTCATTAGCTTTTCAAGTAAGGATAAGTGGAGTTTTTATTGATAGGAAATGTGTGAAATCTGAAATATTCGATTCATTTTTTTTTTGTTAGATTTCTTGAGTTTGTAACCTGTTAAAGTTTGTGATTAGAAGATGTTGTATAATTCATTGTTCTAATCTGGCTTTGATATGTTGTTGGGTTGCTTTATGGGTCTGACTATCTTATCTGTGCTCTTCTTATAAATACTTTGTCTTGAGTCTTTGTTTGAGCATGTTCAGAAGGTTTCTCTTTTCAGTCTTGTAAATTGACTGTCAGGGTTGTGGTCTGCACTTGATGTTATTGTGTATAGATCTCATTTTCTCTAGGTCTTTTATGTATGTTTTTTGAGGATTTGTTGATATATGTTACTGGTAGTAGTAATATCAAGATTAGTTCTCAATCTTTGTTTTAACAAAGTGAATCTGTTAACTAGTATTGAATCATGTGATTCTTGTGGCTTTATAATGTCGGCTTTGACCATATCTTGATAAGTTTAAGGTAAAATCATGTCATGATGGTTTTGTTTAACCGGTGTCTTGACGATTTTCTTTCTTTTATGAATAAACTAGTATCAAGATGTTTTGAGTGGCCTATTTACAATGCGGATATAGTTGATTTGTGTGGTTCGCTTGCTTAACCAATAGTGTTGTCAAAGTTGTTCTTGTATTGTATTGTATTGTATTGTAAGCCTTGTTTACTCCTGTGTGGGATGTCTTTCTAATTGTAAAATCATGTGGTTTTTCTATTCAATTAGATGTTGTTGGCTGTTTCTTTGTGATGAGATGTTGAATTGTGTGATTCATGTATGATTGATTCATGTTCTTGTAAAGTTAAAAAGATTAGAATTAGTCTTTAAGTTCTTTACAAGTTTGGTGATGTGGATCCTGTTGTATCTGGATATTTGAGTCATATTATTCTCTCATTTGTTGTTGACGATTAGGATTTTGTACTGCACTTCTTTTATGTGAATCGGTGCGTAGTATCAAAGGTGTCCTGTTATGGTCGTCTGAGATTATCGTGATGTTAATCTCTTGGTTATCTCAATTGGTGTATCCTTTCTCATGTAATCTCTAGTTTTGGCACTAGATCTAGGATTGTTAAAATAAAATCTATATGTTGTAGGTTTAAGTAGTCCGTTAGATCATGTTAGTGTTTTCCTTTATCTGTTCGTTTTGTTGATGACGTGAGCCGTAGAGGTTAGAAAAGGATTTGGAAGGCAGTTCCGGTTGGTTTCTGTTTATGTTCTGAAATTTGTTGCAGCTATATGTGTTTTCTTTATGTGGAAGATTGTATTCTGGTATTCGAATCTTGTGATTTTGAAAGTTTATCAGATTTGTAGAGGCTGCAACTGTACATGTTGTGAGTCATGTGACTCTTGTTTTTGGTATAGACTTTAACCGTGTCTTGATGGACTTCTTGTTATTTGAGTTCATGTTATGATGGTTTTGTGTGGTCTATATACAATATGAGTATAATCTTGTTGTTTGGTTAGTCGAACTATGTGGTAGACGTATTTTAACCAACTGTAATGTCAAGATTATTTTCTACAGCCTTGTTTGTTGTTTCTTGTGAGATTTTCTGGTTGCAAAATGTGTGTTTTTGTGTACAATCAGAATTTGTCTGGCTGCATTTTTATAATCTGGTGTAGTTCATGTTGTTCTACTGTTATCAGATTTTTTGAATCTTGTGATTCAGTATTTGTTGTGAGGTTGTAAAAGTTTTTGCTTAAGGCAAATTAGTCTTTATGCTCCTCACAAGTCTTGAAGTTTGAACGTTGTGTGACGTTTTTGTTTTACCAGATATGTGACTGGTAGTGTTGCAGAATCTTGTGATTGTGATTAAACGGAAATGTTTTGTGATTTTGTGTTAATTGGAACATGTTTCGTTGTATGCGTTGTTGTCAAGAGTGTTGCTGAGTCGTGTGATTCAGTTGGTTTTTTATCAATATGTTTTCTGGTTATTGTATGTCTGAAACGTGGTTTTAAAATTTCTCAAAATGTCTCTTATTTGGTTTCTTATTATCAATTAACACGTTTTTTTGGGCTAGACTTCTAATATGTTTTGATTTTCTAATTGATAATCATTGTTGATGTTAGTTCGTAGGTCTAGTCGTGTTGGTGAGAGTTATTGAGTTATTAAAAATGTTTTTGATTCTGTTGAGGTCTATTTGAACTAGTTTTTTTCTAAGTTGTCGTCAATTATTGGTTGTAAAGAAGAGTGCTTCTGTAATTGTTATACTACTGTTTTTATAAATAATAAGTTGGTCACATGTAATCGTAAAGATATTTTTTTTAGAAATAGAATTTTCAAATCCAAGTTTTATAAGGGGTCTAGGAGTTCATGAACAATTTCTAGATATTGAACTCATGGTTTTTGCGTCACTTAACAGCCATGATAGTTCATATTCTTTACAGTTTTTTGAAGTCAGTCTCCGTCTTTGTCTCAAGTTTTCATCTGTTATGATTTAACAGTTTTATTGATTCCATTATAAGTCTCTCGCTTGTTTAGATATTGTTTGATCTAACATAGATCGTGTGTCTTTTGTAAGCGTTTGAGAGATTGTAAGCAGGTCATGTAGTTGATGATCTGCAGTTGTTGAGACTTGTTGTTTGGATTAGGTTTGATTTCGTTGTCATTGGCCGTTTCTTGTTTTAAGTTCTGTTTGGTATATACTCAATCATGGTTGGCTAAAGTTTAAAAAAAAAAAAAACCTCTTAAGAAACTTGGAGAAATAAAAAAAGGCAGTACATAGTTTCACAGTATTCAGTTAAAACTGAGTATTGTACCGTATGTGCTGCTACATCTGAAAAATTAATTGATTTCTTAACCAACTTAATATTAAATTTTCAAGTAGTATTGTTGATCAGGTTTGTTATTTGAACAAGTTTTTTTTAAGTCCTTTTCTGTATGAAGTTCTTGAGAAGGTCAATACAGTTTGTATAAATTTCGAAGAGGTTTGAGTTTGAAAGATTTTGTAAAAACTTCTAAAGTTCCGGAAACTGTTGGCTAGTATGTTTGAACAATTTGGATATTAAAATTGTGGGGGGGGGGGGTGTTGAAATAATATTGTAATATTACAATTTTAATATCCAGATTACCTCGTTATCCAGATTACTTCGTTAATTTGTATTTGAATATGTTGCATAAGGTTTGTGCAGGTGAAATGGTCCGGTCAACTTGTCGGTGTGTGATTTGGGCTTGTAGCTGGTTTACTAATGGACTTGGATAGCTAAGACTTGCAGATAGTCAGTTTATGGGCTGTTGAATGGTAATGGGCTTATAATTTTGGGCCCATGTCTGCTGCTGCTCATTTTATTCAGACCTAAGCCCGTGGATGCTACTGCTCAATATATTCAGACTTAATACAACAGATAGTGATTTGATCCTACTAACCACATCCTTCTAACAACAATAATAGAGGCGCTGCTACTCAACAATAATAAAGAAGAGGCGATTAGGGCTGGAGTTATATATATCGATTACCTCTTCCTTCTCGCAATAATCAAGTCTGTCTCTCTCTCTCTCGTAGAGGGGTTCTTGTGTCTCATCATCAACAATATTCAATCTGTTCCTCTCATCGAGCATCGTTGTTGATCTGTATATCAGATTTTATTTTTCATGTTCGATCTGTTGTTTTTCTTTGAGAAGTCCAGAGAGTGATTGTTAGTAGTGGTCGAGATAATCTATTTATTGAGTCTCTCGTTTGGTAGCTCTCTCTTGGTCATCTAAATCTAGGGTTTCATCCAGTAATGTGTTTCTAGGTTGTGTTGTAATCCTGGTGGATTTAGGCAGTTGATCTTGTTTGGTTTGTGAGAGATATTGAGAGGTTTTGAGTCTTTGAGATTCTCTGTGTTCTTTTGAGTTGTAAACATTTGTTGGTTTGAATTAATAAACTTTCTGTATGTTTTTTATCATGTTTTTGACACATTAATGTATCAAATTGAATAGTAAATATGTGATTGAAATTAATTTTAATGATTAATACTTGGCTCTTTCCCATGTATCAAAACTTTTATCAAACTCTCTGACATCTAGTAAATACAACAAATTGAAAATAGATTAAATTTTTTTTTGAAAGGTTTATATCAATGGAAATCCTTATACAACCCTAACCTATTGGTCTCAAGTTTGAATCTCTACCCACGCACCGGTGTCCTCCTTGCCTAAGCTCAAACCGTCATGGGGAATTTTTTTGTGGTGTGCATGGATCGAACCTGTGACCTCCCCCAGGATGGGAACCCCTAAGGGAAAACCCACCCTACCTCAAACCAGCTGAGCTGGAGATCATTGGCTGAAAATAGATTAAATGAGTCGACGCTATATTACAATTTACAAGTCAACGACAACACGTTTTCATACTCTTCTTGGTGCTACATACACGGCATGTTCAAAGAAAACACGTCTACACATCTACTTATCAACACTTTGAATATCTTGTCCATACATTCTTCTTTCTTTTTCTTTGTTGTTTTGTTTGTTATCATCAAAAAGAAATGACGAATTTCTTGGATACACTTAGAGGTGAGCCACCTCCTTTTAATTATATCATCCATAACGTACTTTATGATCGTTTTTTTTTCTTTGAAATTATATATATATATATATGTTCATGCTAATCTGTTTATTAAAATGACAGTGATACATAATGCTTCAGTAGTCCAAACATATGCTTTGCAGTTCTTGATCATATACTTAATCGACGTTTGGGGACTTGGAATCACCCATGCGGCTGGTTTGATAAACATTTGGATCGGAATGACAAAGATCTTGGCATTGGTCTTTCGCCTACTTATGGATTATTGCATCGGCAGCTACTCTATGCTACTCATCTCCACCACAGCCAATGCATTGGTTAGCTATAATATATTCACTTATAAAATAACGTTAAAAATAACGGACGGTTAATCATGCATTAGGTGGTGGCGTTGATAGCCAAAAGACAAGGGGGTACATGCACCAGTCGGGTTTGTCCCGATTGCTAAGTGTTATGTGCCTTAGGTCTAAGGCTTGATACAAAACCACTATTGAGCCGGGTGTCTCACTGGAAGCAGTCTCTCTATTCCCACAGGGTAGAGGTAAGGCTGTCTACATCTTATCCTCCTCAGACCCTACCTTAGCTTTTGCTATTGGTGGGATTAACTGAGTATGATGATGATGATAATATAGAACCATGGTTACCTGTTTCAGCTTAGGCTGTAAACACGCAGTGTAGAGCCAGGTTGGTTTGGACTTAGCTCGTTTACATACCGAGTCGGGCTAACCTGACTCGTTTATTTTAACGTGCTGAAATAGCCCGAGCTCAAACTCCGAAAAGGCTCGCCCGTGACTTGTTTAGCCAACTTGTCTATTTCTAAACAATTGAATATATAAAAACAAAAATGTTTTAAGATATATTTTATAAATTAGAAAACTTATAATTTCGTTATATTATATTTAAAATTGGGTTATAGCATTTAGGGATGAGCATATTGCACCGAATACCGAACCAATACCGATCCTGAACCGAGGGTATTCGGTATCGGTAGTGGTACTCACATTTAGAGGTTTTTGATTTCGGTATTTTAAGGTAAAATACCGATACCGTACCGTATGTTTCGGTATCGATATTAGGTTTTGGATTCAATTTTAAACAATCAAAACGAACAAGCTAACAAGCAAGCCTTGGGCTTTGAACTTTTTGAACAAACCTAATCTGCTTTATATCCAGTGCCGTCTCTAGCTTGTTGAGAGCCGACCCAAAGCGGATAGTGAATATGAGGGTCTTTTCATTAAGAAAATTGCTTCGATCCTTTAATTAATGTATCATCTTTGTGTATACATACAACCTTTTTTTAGAATTTGGGTCCTTAGAGAAGCACGGGCCTGCTTTATTTTACTCCCCTTAGCCACCCGTATTTATATCTCTTAAAATATAGTTGATAAATAAAAAATACAAAGTTGTTTATGAGATGTGATTAATTGATGAAATGTTTTAATTCAATTCTTGGATAGGGTATGGGACTTCTATCAATATCAACACCATCAAGACTTTACAGTCTCATCACTGGATCATGTAGGGAATACCATATAAAATGCATTAGTGAAACACGACAGTCCTTATTTTATATTGCCTTAGTATTGATAATGATTGGAAGATCTGCTTGCGCGGCCGCCATGGAAACACTTAATTTCAATGGCAATGCTGATGAGAAAGAGTTGAGGCAGCAATTTGTCAAATCTGGGAGTGGTTATGCAGCTGTGCAAGCTACTCTTCTTGTTCTAACACCATGGTCAGTCAATTTCGCAGTTGCATCATTTTACAACTCAATCGCGGTTTCTCTCTTGATGGAAAAATCATGGTCACACAAATTGTACATCAGTAACCCTGAAAGGAGTCCGGTTAAAAGTGTTATACGGGTATTTGTGACCTCTAAGAAGAGACAACGAAAAATGATAATAGGCGATAAAGAATTCGAAGATGCGCAAGTGTTTGTAAGAGTGTTACTAGTAGGTGTTATCTATGCTTTCTTCGTGCTAACAAGTACAATATGCACCACTTACTTTTATCAACAAGCGAAGCGCTTGAAACCCTCTATTTTCTTCAGATTTGAATTCATTGAGGTCTCATACCTTGCATGGTATTTTTTTTACGAAGTGATAAGAATCAAGTTCAAATCTGACTATAGATACGGAAACAAGGTAGTCTTACGTGCGCTAGTTATGGACGCTATGATTAACGCAATAACATGTTGTGCAATAGCTGCAGTAGTCGAGAGAACACAGCTAGGGATGATAAGAAAATATGGTGTAGGTGACACACCCGGCGAGATAATCCCAATGTCAAGGTTTTGGCTGCTTCCACAATTTGGCATGCTTGGCTATTTTAACATAAATTTGGATCGAATTCGTCAGGTTTTGTTTTGCGAAGATGCGAGTTTGCCAATGCAAAACTTTAAAGAATTTGTATTTAGTGGTTTCATTGGGATTGGAGTCATGAGCAGTGTGTTGGTTGTATATTTAGTTGGAAAGATTAGTGAGATGGGAAGGAGACCAAATGGGTTCCAACATGACACAGAAAACAGTCGGTTAGACTTGTTTTATTGGGCATTGATTGTGTTATGTATTCTCTTTTTTAACATATGGTTTCACGGGTCCAACTACTTAAACAAGAGATTGTATCCTGGATCTAGCCCACTTGGAGAACAAAAAATCAGGAGAAGATAACTAAATTAAGTCATTTGGGTTTGTCACATTATACGTATAGCTTTCGGAATAATTATTACATGTTCGGTAGTTGTTAGTTCGTCATGGTTTTTCCGATAAAATGTTCAAGACTGGTATATCTACGTTACGAATTGTGGAGATTATTGCGTTGATGAGTTTTGTTGTTGTAAATTTTTGGTTTTTGTCATTTTATTTAAAGGTGTTATGGTGTTAAGTACTTGAGTGTAGGTTATAACTTATAAGGCTGTGAGGAGTGGATTCCGACCACCGTCGGTGCCACGTCGTCTCCGCCTACAAGTCACCATACCTGCAGAAGAGAGAGAGAGAGAGAGAGAGAGAGAGGACGAAGAGGAGGGGGGATTTCCCCCGTTTGCACCGAAATTGCCTGGGGAGGGTGGTGTTCTCCGACGAGGGAGGTGCCACAAAGGCTCACCGAAGCCCTTCCCCGTGTTCGAAATAAGCTTGATTCGGTTTATGTTTGTGTGTTTATTTGCGGGAAAGGAAATGGAGGGAGTTTGAGAGGGAAGATTTTGAAAAGCGGTTATATTGAATACAAACTTTTCTTATTCACAAATGAGTACCATACACCCCTACAAATACTAGATGAATCGGTGTGTTTGTAACCGACACTACCGTTCAGTTATAACCGACGATAACTAGAATGAACATATCGGTTCATGTTTACAATATTGGACCTAGACTTTTGATTATAAATATGTACAATATTAACTCTTTTTTTTTTTTTTTTTTTACCAACACAATATTAACTTATATAACTTATGTTAATGTTGAGATTATTCCAAACATTCAACCCCCTAATCTAAACATTAACATTGTAAACTTGCAACCCTTCCTTTAATCTTTGTCACTTAAGGTCCTTAATCTTTTCTTCGGTGGTAGATCCTCATCTTTCCAAATCTTCTTGCTTCTTTTGCGGCTGCTTTCACTTGTCTCTCCAACTTCAACCGTGAGTTCCCTCCCTTTATACTTGAGATGATACCATTCAAGTATCTCCAAGTATCTTATGTAAACTTTCCTTAGTATTAAGACAATCTCTTCTTTATATCTCAATCTCGGCATTCCTAATCCATATCCCATAGCCATTGCAATCACCGCCCAATTCTCGTCTCTTGTCACCTTGTTATATCCACCAAACCTTTGTACAACCATATATAACTCCAAAAGACTAATAGGATAGCCTTTGCAATCGAGTGGCGGTATTTGGGCATTTATTCTAATCTTAATGAAATCTTTTATGAACCAATCTATAATATTCTCGAATTCAATCTCGAATTTCCTTTTGAACTTTTGATGCATCATGCCTATATGGACTAAATCCATGAACATTATGCAATCTTGAAATTTCAACTCTTATGTGGGATACATAATCTTTCCTTTCTCCATAAAACTTTCGGTTTCCTTTTTGTCTTCTAGTATGGAGAATTCTTCAAAATGCCAAAACAATGATGCTCTCTCAACATCTTCTTCGGTTAAATGATTTGCCCGATCACTTCATCAAACAATCCCTTTCCTTTGTCAATTTGCACTTTGCATGTGCCTCATGTATCACTACAACCTTCTTTTACTTTATTCGGACATTTGAATGTGAAATGGTCTTCGCCTTTGCAAATCCTACAAGTAATAATCTTCACATTTTTTAGCCCCTTCGGTTTCTCTATAATCGGCTTATAGATGTGGCACACATCACCATCAAATTCAATCTTAAAGCCTTCTTATGTTAGTTTATCAATACTCAACACATTCTTCCTTAAAGTGGGGATATAATAAACCGAATCCAATTTGTGTGCTTGTCCTCCACTTGTGATTACCATGGATTCTTTTCCTCTAAAATACTCCCTTCGATATCTACTAGGACATCCTTATTCTCCAAACGAATTGTCTAAACTTGTGAAAATCGCTTTTATTGCACAACCATGTTCCTTTCTTGCCAAACTCGCATACCACACGTCACTCCATCTTTTATTGTCTGTCCCCTTTACCATAAATTCTGTTTTGCCCATCTTTTTTGGACAATCGCTTCTAAAATGAAATGGCTCCTTACGTTTACTACAACACATTGTTGTCGGCAGTGGCGGATCCATGAATTTTTTTCACCGGGTTCCTTTTTTAGATGCTCTAATTTCATATGAGCAAACATAAAAAAATTCGGGTCAGTATATGGATTCGGGTCGGTTTGACGGTTCGGGTCGGTTTAGGTTTCAACAGGTTAAAATTTAACATCCCTAAAATAACAAATACGATAATAACAAAAACTATAACTAATACGATAATTATATAAGAATTTAGGAGGTTGTAAGCATTTAAATTCCTTTAACTGCATGTCCAACTATGCCTTCTACCACATCAAGAAACCAACTCATTCCAGCACCGTTGTCGCCTTTATATGTAGCAAGCTTAGAATCTTTACAAAACAACAAGAAATCAAGAGTTCAAAAGCACTGAGATTGAAGAAGCAATAAAGATTTGTGCATCAAACTAAGAATCTTTACAGAACATTAAAATTACCAAGACATTAAAAAATAATGAACTTGAATATAATAAGATTTGAACAGTCATTGAGAATCTTTAAATCACATCAGGAATTCAAGTAAGACTTAAATAAAACAATGAACTTGAAGCAGAAGAAAAAATTGAACTGCGGCACACCCATTCAAGAATCTCCTACTAAACATCAAGAAAAAACAACAAAAAATTTAAGACTTTAAAACTTAAAAGTACTAAACTTGAAGAAGCAATAAACATTAGCACACCTAAATAAAAATCTTCAAAGAACACTAAGGATTCAAGACTTTAAAAGTACCAACTTGAAGAAGCAGTACACATTAGCACACCCAAATAAAAATCTTTACGGTACATTAATCATTCCAAGACATCAAAAACAATATACATTTAAGAAAAAAATATTTGCACTCATTTAAGAATCTTAATCAAACAACAAGAATTCAAGACTTCAAAAGCACTAAACTTGAACAAGCAACAAACATTTAATTTGCACTTTATCAACATAATTAGAGATAGAAATCAGAAAAGATGAAGAAACTCGAGCTCACCACTATGATTCCTGCAAAACTCGAGTACCCATTGACTGATCCATCATTGGAAGTTGAAGGGGTTGTCGTCGATTCATTCAAACTGCCCGACAGGAGGCGAACGGGCGGCAGAGGAGGGCAGGAGGCGGAGAGCACAGGTCAGGGGAGAAGGGTTGGGGGCTGCTCACTGCTATATTTTATGTTTTTGTTTGGACTTTGGAAGGGGTGAGAGTTGGGTTTGGGTTTTACCCTAGGTTTGAACTAAAAAAAAAGTTTAGAAATCAAAAATTTAAATGTGTGAAGTAGGAATCGAACCTGAAACCCTGCGAATACAAAGGCGGGTTTCAGCCACTACACCACCTTTAATTTTTAGTTATGGGTTCCTAAATCATTTTTTTAAGGGTTCCTTTCTATTTTTCTATATACGTTAACACTAAAAATTACAAACCGACTGGGTTCCGGGTTCCCGGGAACCCACCCGGATACACCTAGATCCGCCCCTGGTTGTCGGATACTTGGGCACTTCCTTTTCTTTCTTACTTTGCCGATCATATTCTTCTTGGGCCTTCTTTCTTTCAACCTCTTTGTTCTTTGATGATGATGAACCGATATGGAATTTAAAAAATTGGATATGCAACGGGTCTTCACTGCCCTCATAATCTGCCTTCTCAGCACTTTTCTTTTGATCCTCACGATCAACACTTTTGGAATAGAATAACGATTTCTATCTACCGTCTTTTGTCTTTCCATAATAATCACCATATATTCGAAATTGTTTCCACTATTGAAAACACCACAGGTCTTGGAGTTTTGTGCGACATAAATGTAGCAAATTTATATTTTTATGGACCACTCTCATAATGTGTAATTAGTTATTATTAGAGGGTAGTTCGTGTAAGTATAGGTATTATATATAGTTATATACCTTCTCTTGTAACCCTTTCCGACAAAAATCAATACTACACAATCACAATTACATACACAAAGGTGTCCTACAACTGCTACCACTCGAAGATTTAGTGACACTACCTGAGGATTTCGTGACATTCTTTCTCTCTCTCATGCGAGTTCAACTTGCCGTGACACTTCATGAACTCAAATTCAATCTGAGTAACATTAATTCAACAAACACATGAACCAATCCTAATTAAGGTTGGTGATATATCAGCGACACTTACCTAGGCGACAATTGTTGTACTTGGCATTTGGGAACACATGAACCAATCCTAATTAAGGTTGGAAGAATTATTTTCATAACTCGGGTGAAAATATAACTTTTACAAAAGTGTTGTGTCAAATATAAAAGCTGTGGTGTTCGAAGGGTTGCTTGGTTGTAAAAAGAAAGTATTAGTTAACTAATTGGGATAACACTCGAATATTCGGGACAAGACTAAAGACGTTGATAAAACTAAGAGCGATTTAAAAATAATTATTCTAGTATATATACTACCAGGGAACCCGTGTGTTGCGGCAGAGTCGACAATACAAGGCAGAAACATAATTCAAACCTTAAAACGATTAAAAGAATCAATATGTATGGTTTATGTTTGTGTGTGTGTAAGCACCTGTGCTTCGCAGTGGGGTACCTTTTTAAAGGCTACAAGGAGACATGATAGAATGTTACGTTCTATATAACATATGCAATTTGACCTACATGCCGGTAAAAAAATGGAAGTAGCGGTTTGACTCATTAGCAACTATTATTATACAAATAGTCCTACTCAATATGTTGAAAGTGCCAAATCTGGAGGGATTGCCGAGGAGAAGAAATCATATGGACCTTTATAACATCCACATTAAGCGGAGGTTGGAACGGCTCATATGTAATCAACCTGTAAAGAAGTATACCCACAACTCTTTCCACGTGATAAAAGCAATGCAATACAACTGCTAATCAAGTGCATCATAAATTTCTATCATTGGCATCGGAGAGTGAAATTGGAAGTTAGGTTAGTTGAAAATATTCCACATAAGACATCCCAACCTGAGAACTTTATAGACGTGCACATATTGGGTTTTTTCTATGAATCGAACCGGTTCGTGTTTGGTGTCGGTTCGTGTCTAAACCGGTTTCGATTCGGCTAGGCCCCGTTTCGCCGGTTTGAAATACCGGTTTCAGTTTGGTTTGGGTTCCTGAACCAATTCATGCGCACACTTTTTTTTTAAATAAAAGGCATCACAAATTATTTTTTTTACGTAAAGTTCGGTATGAAAGACCGGTTTCGGTTTGGTTTGGTTTGGGTTCCTGAACTAATTCTTACGTATTTTCTTACTGGACTGATGACGAGTTTTTACTGGGCCATAATGAGTTTTTATCGGACCATAACAAGATTTTTTTTTATTGGCTCATTCCCTTTAAGATATTGAATTATGTAAACGAGTCGAGCTAAGTTGAGTCGAGTCAGGGTGGGCACGAGCTCAAGCACGTGATTAAATGAGGCAAGATGACCTCGACTTGCCTCGAGCTCAAGCTTGAAACTAAACGAGCCATAAGTCGAGCCGAACTTGGCTAGAGCTAGGCTCGCTTACAAAATGATCCGGCTCAACTCAAAAACTTTCAGATCAAGTTTTTAAGATATTTTTTTTCGAACTAGCTATGA
Organism: Ambrosia trifida; assembly: GCA_028751855.1. Classification (NCBI taxonomy): domain Eukaryota; kingdom Viridiplantae; phylum Streptophyta; class Magnoliopsida; order Asterales; family Asteraceae; genus Ambrosia; species Ambrosia trifida. The sequence continues at coordinate 101,953,069 of CM054126.1, forward strand.
GCCAAGCTACCGACCACAATCTTTTTAAACTGCCCTTTGCAAAATAAGAATTGAATTAAACATTCATTACGTTGGTTGAGCAAAAATTGTAGTGGATATTTGTACAAATAGACCATAAATATAGCCTCCACCCTTGAGTGACATGCGAAATGATAGGTAGAGCATAGCTTTCTTGAGGTGTGAAGTTTGATCCTTGATCCCATCAAGTTTTACTGATTCTTCACTGTCGTGCCTTTGGCCGGGTGAGGGGTCATGTTTTCTCAAGTTCTGACTACCTAACGCTACCTGTGGGCGGACGCCTAAAACGTGTATTCACCCAGCAACGTATGAAGTGCTTTTATAACTAATTAATAGATACCCCGGATGATTGACATATCTGCTTGTTTGCCGTTAAAAAAAACAAAAGAGAACATGAATATATGTTTATTTTTTTTTTATTTTTTTACAATTGAAAGCGCATTAAATGTGGTCAAGGCTTTTCAATGAATGTAAGCATATTTTTGACCGAAAGACCTCTTCTATTCAATCTTTTTTCCTCTAGTATCTAATAAGCTGTTTTCTCAAGTTCTGACTACCTAACGCTACCTGTGGGCGGACGCCTAAAACGTGTATTCACCCAGCAACGTATGAAGTGCTTTTATAACTAATTAATAGATACCCCGGATGATTGACATATCTGCTTGTTTGCCGTTAAAAAAAACAAAAGAGAACATGAATATATGTTTATTTTTTTTATTTTTTTATTTTTTTTACAATTGAAAGCGCATTAAATGTGGTCAAGGCTTTTCAATGAATGTAAGCATATTTTTGACCGAAAGACCTCTTCTATTCAATCTTTTTTCCTCTAGTATCTAATAAGCTGATTATCCTCTACTTGTGGCTCAATGGTTGTCAGCTTAAATTTTTTTTTGGGAGACTTTGAGTTCGATTCCTATAAGTTCCATTTGGGGGTATTGCCAAGTGATGGTCGAAACTAGCCTACTTGTAGGTGTCAGGTTCGATTCTGATGGCTCCCCGGTTTTCTAATACCGTGCATTTACTCCAGAGAGGCTTGCCTCTTGTGGAGGGTGCAACATCTGTCAAGTGGCAGGTGGCGGGAAATTTTCCGGGTGGAAGCCTTAGTGCCCCTTATGCGCAGCCTCGACTCGCTTGTGGGCCGGCCACTCTCGTGTCAGTGTGGGCCCGGTTAAGACATCATAGTCTGACCATTGGAGAGTGGCTAGGGGACTCCCCTTCTGGGGGGTTGTGATGATCTCTGCCACAACATAGAAAATTCGCCTTCAAAAAAAAAAATCTAATAAGCTAATTGTAGTTTTTAGTGGAGTAGTTTATTGGTGAAATTCTAGTCATAATAATCTCTGAGTTACAAGTTTGAGTCCTCCCACTTGTCTGGCCCTCTAAACTTTAATGAGTATGATTTTTAATTTTGGATGGACGAGAATCAAACATGTAACCACCCCAGGATTGAACCCTGTGAAATGGTAAACCCTCCCACCCCAAAACTCAAACTAGTTAGGCCAGAGATCATCAGCAACAACACTACCTTAAAATAGTTTTTCTTTGTTTTTTAAATACAGTGAGTATTTTAATTAAAAAAACTCTAAATTAACATTCTATTACAATAAAATATAATAAAACTAAAATAATTATAAAATTACGAACACACATAAATTAAAAAAAATAGATTAAAACCATATATTAGAAAAAACTATTCCGAATCTGACTTCTTGAGGTAGGGTAGATCTAGAGTGGCTATATGTTCAACAAGATCATTCCGATGTTGGAAATGCATATCTGGGTCTTTCAACTCCGCGATGTCATCACGGTCGAACATTGGTTCGACTGGCGGATCCCTTATGTGGACCGCTGATATTGCACGTATCTCGTCCTTCAAGATCATGTTGTTCAATATCATACATGGTATAGACAATCGCCCTACGCCTATCAATAGTCGTGGCCCGCAATGGTCTTTGAGGGTCGCTTGACTATGCCCCATTCCCCTTTGAGTACACCAACAATCTCTCCACATCCTTCCTTGCCACCTCTTGCCTCTTAACGAATTCTTTTTTCTTGGGATCGGTCGGAAATCAAAACGCTTTCATAGACGTTGACCAAGTAGAGTAGAGATACTATCGGTAAAATTTGGAGATTGTTGGAGAACACTGATGTCGTTGAGTGAACCGGGTGAACCAAAAAAACAATGCCAAAACCACAAATCTTGTGACGCAATCGCTTCTAGCATGATTGTAGGTTATTGGTGATCACCTCTCATATATTGTCCTAGCAATTCCCTAGAACACGCTCGCCAAACTAATTGTGTATAGTCAATGCTACCGAATGTACGGGGGAAATTGATGTCTTTCTTTGTGGGGTTCATACAAACGTACAATGGCATGGCTTGTCGGTATTCGTAAAAAACACTTCCCCATATAATGGCATTGCAAAAAATGTTTGTAGACATTCATGTAACGTCTTTTCAGCTATACATAAATATTCATCATATTTTTCGGGAGGAACACCGATTGCAAGTATTTTAACAACAAACATGACTTTTTATATCGTCATCAAACTCATTCTCATCATCCCGTCTAAGCACTCTTTGAACCATTGGTAATTTGTAAAAATAAAAATTTCGACATACGAAACATTTGTTTAAACATATCTTCGGTGTGTTTTTTGTAGTTGACAAAATAATCTTCCATTAAAAAAAATATTGTCTTTCTAGGGATCACGTGGCATACATCTTTTTTTAAATGTTGTGTCTTCTTGTTCGGCTCGCCTGACAATATCCGTGAAAAATTTTATGCTACAATCTGCAAATATTAATAACGGATTAAGAACGAGCAGTGGAATGTATATATCTTTATCTTCAATAGCACTCATTTTGTAAATAAAAATGTGCACAGAAAAATTAGTTTTGGATGAAAGTAATTAAAATCTATACAACATTATAAAGGAGGAGGGGTGGGCAAATATGTCCAAATTGTCCAAACTTAAGATGGCATATGAAAAGTTCCTTGCTTCACACTCAAGATGTCATGAAAATTCTTCCAATACTACCCCTATTTGCAAAAGCAACTTGTACATTTTTTGTGATATTGCATGAAATGGTTGAATGCACCTTGCTATGAATATAGAAAAGCTCTAAAGGTTGCTGAAGAAACAAATAGTCGTACCTCCTATACAGAATGATAATACCACGTTCCCACAGAGATTATCCTTCACTGGTAGCTTTACAGAACTGGAATGACCTGCAAACACAATCAGATTTGGGTAGGGATACGACTACATGACGTAGTTGTTTATGACAAAAACTGGGGTGAATGGGGATACTATCAATATAGCTTTTAGGGTTATCAAAAAGTGTCATCTCTATTAGGGATGTTATCCCTTATATAGAGGTAGACATATGCCACCATTACCCAAAACCCTAACCGTAATGGGCCAGGGCCTGATTAGGGTTGTCTCCACTACCTTATATTATATTAGTAAAGTAATTAAAGAGGGCTATATTTAAGGAAACATTGGAACGATTACCGCTTTTACCGTCTTGCACATGCGACCACCCGTGATTGTAGGATGGAGGTTGACGTGCTGGTCTCTACGCAACTAGGTGATGGTTGCGCGGGGTCTTCTTTCCGCGCTATTCTGGGCTCGGGTTGGGTTTAACCGCATAATGGTTTAGTACCCATTCCATCAATTGCCTACATCTAGCTATTTATGTAAATCATTATTCCATGTTAAAGAAATTATTAATAAGGTTAAATACTTTTTTATATAAAATTATCAACTTTTTTGAAGGATTCTGTTTTTGAAACAATATTCAAAAAGTCATTTATTAAATTTTGAAAGCATCTTAAATTATTATATTATCAATCAAAACTTCAAGTTTTTTTAAAGCCTGTGTTTATAAAATCACATATATTATTATATAGTAATTAGATTCAAGAAATAGAATGTTATTTGGGAATCAGATCCGAAGTTTAGAATGAATCCAATTTAGATTTTGTTCAATCATTGTAATTATGTTAGCCCGTTTTGATATGATTTAAGTTTGAATTTGTTAATATTTATGTATGCTAGGATGCTCTATTTTGCAACAAATAAGCAACAATTCAACACCAAATATCCCTTTAGAGGGTCAACTAGAATACACAACCGATCCATTTGGTCTCCAAGCAAATATAGACGTGAGTATTAATATCATTGACATCTATATGTTTGATGTAAGAATCAAATGAGTAACATGCTGACCAAGATTCTAACATATTTTCTTCAGTATGACTGGCTAGAAGTGTACAGTAGATTGAAAATGCATGGTGTTCTTTTGTTAAGTATGTTTCATGTTATGGCTTACATACATTTAGGTGGAAAAATCGTTACCCACCATGAAGCGCAGACTCGTCTTCATAACCTAAAAAAACTAAACAATTGATAAAGAAACAGAAAAAAATACAACACTGTAATTTGTTGGCCCCGCCGCAACGCGCGGGTTTCCCACTAGTAGGTAGTAATAGGTATGTTGATGAGAGGTATGGTGTCTATTTATTATGATTTGGAAAAAAAAAAGTTTTTCCCTTTAAATATAGTAAAAAAACATTATAATCGTTGGCACATCACCCAAAACAACAAAGCCAACCATTGCCTTCTACCCGCGACACCGCCGACGGTGTTCTCGTGGAGGTGGTAGGATACGCAAAATATCACTTTCTACACTAGAGGTCTAAAATTGGGCGAAAGGTTCACTAACTGTGTAGTTCTTGGACGAAGGGGTTGCTGTAGGACAAAGGGCTTAACTTTGGGCGAAGGGATGATGGTATATGCGAAGGGGTTCTGATCACTAGGCGAAGTTATCAACAAAATAGGCGAAGGGATTAACTTTATAGCTAAGGGGTTTCTGGGGGCGAACGGGTCAATAAGAGGTGAAGGGGTCACCTCTTCATGTAAAATGGACCTCTTCGTTAAGGACGCATTCGTGTAATGTGAGCCATTCGTATAAAACTGATATACAACATTGTTTTTGATGAAAATTGACGTTTTTGCTCAAATCTCACTCAAACTTGATGTATTTGATGATCAGATGATTACGAAGGTTGTAGTAATAGTTTAGGAACAAAACCCTATACAAACACAAGTTTTTAACACCAAAACATCATTAACATCTTCGAAAAAGCGAGTTTTTATAAACAACCAAGTTTTTCAAAACCCAAAACCTCAAAAATCAGTAAAAAAATATACATTTTTTGCACAAAATTTGTTACCAAAACACCCGTGATACAAGCCAAAGCTTTAATACCACTTGTGTGACATATTTCAGGATAACCGACAAAAACCAAGTGCGAACTCCTTAGTTTTTGTTTGGTAACTAGTGTAACTACTAGAAACAGTCAACACACGCAAAAATGAGTTGCCCAAATATGGTTTCAATGATTGAACGATTAAATTAATAACAGAGCAAGAGTGTTACAATAATATGATCATCTACACCAAGTTTTCTCTCAAAAATGACAACGGAAGAGGCTAAGGCAACATCATGTTCTATTTATACTACTGCAGTCCTTCGCCTAAGGCCTTAAGCGAAGGGGTCTTGTTACCCGAAGAGGTCCAGGCGAAGGAGTGGACTCCTTCGCCCCTAGGACCACACGAAGGGGTGAACCCTTCATGTGTGGGGCCTCTTTGCGAGAACATATTACAAAACTTCCCTTAGCATATTAACGAGCTAGAAACAACTTAGACACGACTAACAAACCTCTATACTAAGCTCTGAACATATAATGGACATATACCAACATGCTTAGTATAGAAACCTTTGCACTAGTTGGCGTACGAACAGACACCTCTATGCTACCTAAGCAAATAGCGCAAAGGCGTTAGTATATAAATGCAGAGTTATGTTTTGTTCTTTAACAGCCCTAATCCAATCATTTTAACAGTACTTCATTGAATTCCAATGAGTTCAATGTTAGTCTAAAATTCAGTGTCCTATTATTAGCTAGCTAACACAATATGGATTCACCACAGCTTGTTTTCGATTGGTTGTATCGTAGGGATGAGCATATTGCATCGAATACCGAACCGATCCCGTATCGAACTGAGGGTGTTCGGTATCGGTACCGGTACTCCCATTTAGAGGTTTTTGGTTTCGGTATTTTCGGTATCGGTACGGGATCGGTATGGTATCGGTATTTTAAGGAAAAATACCGATACCATTAATAGATAATATATTTATAGATGTAATTTATAATTAATATTGTTTCCTAATTATTTGTAGTCATCCCAAAAATACGGGATTGTAATTTTCTATATAATGAGAAACCCGAAAAGGGAAGGATCAAGGATCCATTCGTTTCATGGTATCATTCGTTTCATGGTTCCATTCGATGAGACCACTTTTCCCTTTTCCAACACCATAACCCCTCCCCCGGCCTATGATTTCCTAGACGTTTTCCCACCCATATTATGGCCCCACGTCGGTTCATTCCCCAACCCACCTCACAATAACATACCACTACCTACCTCACCCCCTGTTAACCTTGAAACAGACCCACCCACATTCCCTTCACAAACTACCTCCCCACCCCAGGCCCATACTCCTCCTATGTCCCCCGAGCCCAAAGCCCACCACATCAACAAACATCACCTCCTCATTCATCGGCCCATACTCCTACCCATCCTGTCCTACCAATCGGCACACATACTCAACCACACACGCCACAGACCTCGTCTCATCCCAACACTCATGCCCCTGCCCCGGCCCAACCACAACCCGCTACCACTCGCACCATGCACACCCGCGCAATGGATGGCATCTCCAATCCTCAAACCCGTCTCAACCTTCATACTTCCACCATTGTACCGATACTCAAAAACCCGACTGACGCCTTGTCCATTCCGGTTTGGCACAAAGCTATGACCGATGAATACCATGCCCTTATTAAGAATGAGACATGGGAATTAACTCCTAGGTTACCCGGCATGAATGTAATACGAAGCATGTGGTTGTTTAAACACAAGTTCAAATCGGATAGGTCATTGGAACATTATAAGGCGCACTTAGTTTGTGATGGTCGCCTTCAACAAGTTGGTATAGATTGTGGGGAAACTTTTAGTCCTGTGATAAACTCGCAACCATACGCATTGTTTTGTCTATTGCTTTATCTCAGTCTTGGCAGATACACCAGCTTGACGTCACAAATGCCTTTTTACACGACCACTTAAACGAATCCGTGTACATGTATCAGCCAATGGGTTTTCGTAGCAAGGATTTTCCAGATCATGTTTATCGTTTCAAGAAGTCGTTATATGGTTTAAAACAGGCTCCTCAAGCATGGTAACAACGGTTCACTGATTTTGTTCTTACTTTAGGGTTTGTGCAGAGTAAATGTGATGCTTCCTTGTTCACCTATCACCAGCACTCACAGGTAGCTTATTTACTCCTTTACGTTGACGACATCGTACTGGTCACCTCTTCAGACACTCTTCGCACGACACTATTGTCTCACCTATCAACTGAATTTGCAATGAAAGACCTCGGGTCTCTTAGCTTTTTTCTCGGCCTCTCTGTTAAAAGCCATAAGAACACCGTGTTTCTCTCACAACAGTCTTATGCTCAGGAGATCATAGAACGAGCAGGCATGTCATCATGCAAACCTGTTTATACCCCAGTTAATACCAACTCAAAACTTGGCACTGATGCTGGCGCAGATTTTCATGACCCGTCCTTATATCGCAGTCTTGTAGGTGCTCTGCAATATCTGACCTTCATACAACCGGACATCAGTTATGCAATGCAACAAATCTGTATTCATATGCATGTGCCCAAAGCTGATCATTGGAACGCTCTCAAGTGAATCATACGATCACTTCTAGTTTCGGTCTCACACTTGGCCCTACACAGGACCCACGGTTGATTGCCTACACTGATGCTGATTGGGCAGGTTGCCCAGACACTCGTCGTTCCACTAGTGGTTTTTGCATGTATTATGGTGATAATCTTATATCTTCATCGTCAAAACGGCAGGTAACAATCTCTCATTCTAGTGCGGAGGCAGAATACAGAGGTGTTGCCAACGTTGTTGCCGAGGTATGTTGGCTACGCAACCTCCTTCTTGAGCTAAACCGACCCCTCTCATGCAACGCACAAAACATATCGAGCTGGACATTCACTTTGTTCGTGAAAATGTGCAGAAGGGCCAAGTACGTGTTCTCCATGTTCCATCTCGTTATCAGATCGCTGATATCTTCACAAAAGGCTTACCACGCGTATTATTTGAAGATTTTCGGTCCAGCCTCAACCTTCGTTCTTCTCCGGCTTCGACTGTGAGGGTGTAATAGATAATATATTTATAGATGTAATTTGTAATTAATATTCTTCTCCGGCTTCAGCCTTCGTTCTTCTCCGTCCTCCCGAGGCATCCCTAATGTATCATATTGATCAGTGAATCTGATACGTTCCATCCATCCACCACGTAGCTACTTCCATGCATAACTTCCAATTATAGAACATGGACTTACTTGCATTCTTATGTTTATTTCATTTCCGTATTATTAGTAGTAATGGGTTAGTTTGTTGTGGCAGTTCTTTTTATTTTCTCTTGTAAGCCTATAAAATGGCATTGGTAAATTTGAGTCTAGTTATCAATGAAAATAAATTAAGAAATATGTCTCTCTTCTCTTGTATTCTTGGAGCTTGACCCCCTCTAAGGGTTATCTATCTTTGGAGTGTTTGCCTACTAGAAAAGGCTTCTATCATTTGGTGCTTTCATTGAGAACCATCCTTCCGCCATGCCGCCCACCATCTCCGACCAACTCAACCAATTGATTGCCATCACTACCGCTACCCTCCAATCTCAAGCCAACTTCAACAACCAATTAGCCGTCCTTATAAAAAATTACCAAATCCTCAACTCGAAAATCGATACCCTCACCGAAACTACCAGTGCTATCGTTAACCACATCACCAAACACGACCCGAAAACCTCAAATCCAACACCGCCACAAAAACCTACGCCATCCCTGGAACCATTTGCACCACCTACACCTTCACTAGTTCACACAGTGGGATGTAAGGATTTAGTCCCTAACAGTGAACCAATGCAACCACCATCGCCTCCACCTTCGGCTCCACCAAACCCGCCAAAAACCGAACCGCCAATATCACCGATGTTGCCTCTTGGAAGCGTCGCCTCACCACCAAAACAAACTACCACACTAACCGCGAACACCATACTTCCGGTTACAATACCACCTCCATTGCCAAAACAAACACATCATGTCATTCTGAATGAAGAGATTCAACATCGGATAATGTCCGTATATTCTATATCAAACATGACTTGTGTTCCATGCAACTCATGCTCGACTTCAATCCAACAGTCCTCACACTTGAACAATGACGACCAACATGGTACCGGACGACGTGATTGGAGACCACCTTGGCCAACATTCGTTTCTGTTCCTACCGAAATTCACACACCAAAGCACATGGAGTCAATTTGGATATCAAAAAAATGTGTAGTCGGGAAACGCGAGTGGAGGCCACCATGGCGTCCCGTTGAGACCGCTCCAAATGCCGCCAGAAGACTCGAATGGCGTCCTCCGTGGCGACATCATTCCGTTCTTGAGGACAAGAACGTTTTGAGGCGCGTGGGAATGATACGTTCCATCCATCCACCACGTAGCTACTTCCATGCATAACTTCCAATTATAGAACATGGACTTACTTGCATTCTTATGTTTATTTCATTTCCGTATTATTAGTAGTAATGGGTTAGTTTGTTGTGGCAGTTCTTTTTATTTTCTCTTGTAAGCCTATAAAATGGCATTGGTAAATTTGAGTCTAGTTATCAATGAAAATAAATTAAGAAATATGTCTCTCTTCTCTTGTATTCTTGGAGCTTGACCCCCTCTAAGGGTTATCTATCTTTGGAGTGTTTGCCTACTAGAAAAGGCTTCTATCAGAATCAAGACCTGGGACTTACACCTGACGGTCATGTGTTTTCGGGTGGCTCGTTTAATGTATACAATTTTTAAACAATTTCCCTTTTTAGCCTAAGGATAAATAAGCACTAGACTGTTAAAATTTAGCTCACACCGTCTGAACCCTTCATTAATATCGATGAACGTTCAAAAAATTTTCTACGCCTTTTAGCTGAATCGCTCATAAATGTACACACCAAAATATAAACGCACGTACAGGTAGAATAACACATATCTGTGAAAGACAATTGGCTACAAAATCATCTTAGATATTTGTAATTATACAAGTAGTGATATTCTAAAAATTGATGATGCGAGTACACCTAATCCTTTAAAAAACCAAGGACGATATGGACTTTAATAACAAAAAGATGACAAACAATATATTGATTTATAATTATTGAAAACTGGTGACTGATTGCTTTGGAAAATATTGCCACCTTTTAGTATTAAATAAAAAATTGTACCCAATATTTATTCATAATTCGATAACATGGATGGATCCAAACTTTTGCTTAGACCCTCTATTCCGCATTTTTAGAACCGTGTAAGGTACACTGATACAGTGACGTAGCGTCCCATAAAGATTCATCCCTCGTTGTCATGTCTGATTGCAGCATACAATAGTTAATAGTATATTGTGTTTTGACCGTAGATATTTATTTTATTATGCATGCATACAATAATCAAATGATTTTGTTCTTTATATGTAAAAATATGGGAATATATTATATTTCTGATCTATCAAAAAGTAAAACTGTTGTGACAAGTATAAACAAAACATAGGTTGGTGAAATATGATTCACATGTGAGCATAACATATAATAAGTTAGGATCAAAACATAGTTGATTAGGCTGATTGTTCCTACTTTTTTGTTCATGTTTATGAGTATGATATGGGGTTACGTGCACTCATGGAACCCAATGATTACTTTAAATGACCAATCATAGATTCTCACATCATTTCATTACTTGAACTCATTTTCATCAATTTTGCACAGGCTACTCATCACTTGAACCATTGAACTCATGATTTTTTTTTGTTTTAAATTTGAATACAAAAACAAATCAAATAAAAGGTATTTAGGATTCATACACCACTTAAGCAATCTTAAATTCGTGCCTATGTCTTTAAGCAATCTTTTCTAATCTAATTTTTATCTTTTTCACCTTATCACATTCATATCTTAAATCTTAATCTTTATCATATCACGTGGTTAAATTCTTTATATTTCATTCTTTCATCATCGTAACCACGTGGAGGATAGTCCTTAGGTCTCCAAAACTACACATAGTAAACCATGCGCATCGGGTAGACCGGTCGGGGAAAAGTCCACTACAACCGACTAAGTGAAGGAGCACAAAAGCAGTTCACTGTTGTCGTTAGCCATCGTTCGTAAACAATAGCGAGCAAGTACTTCACGCATGTGGCTCTTGGGCGTGGCTTAAAATCTTGGTGCCACGGTACCGCTCCTGGCATGTGTATGCAAGCACACCCACACAAAATCTTGGGATGGATCCATTAGAGAGTATTACCTCTCAATCATGTTCATTTGCTTTTCTTGAATTCTTTATTTTTCTTCATTATCTCTTTAATATTCTAGGGCCCTTAACGTGCACGTGTCTTACGAGTCAAAAGTCTAGTGTTGTCTAAATCGTTTTCATGTATCATATTAGGCATAGGTTCATCATTGCAAGGCATAAAAATAACATCATAATAACAAAATATTTAAAAAAATAGTATCCCGTGTCACCCAACTCAATCATCAAAATAAAACCCCATGTACATACCCGCATGAATCTTAAATAACTTGCAATATTAAAAAGAGTCATTTTGATGTGTACCCGACTTTTCGGAAAACAATATCTTACCTCAAAAGCTTTAAATAACTCCTGAATAACTTCGTCAACTATCATCCATAAGCGCCTAGACATATATTTCAATACCATTACTAAATCGAAGACATACTTTGTGTGACCAATACTACGCATTGTTACTTATTACTATTGTTCTTTAAAATATTTTAATATACTTAATTCATTGTCATCTTGGTTCAAACATATGTGGCTACTCATATGAAATCTCAAGATTATTAGAAATCTAAAGGTGAGGTGCATACTGCATAGTATAGCTTTATGAACTACATCACCTCCATGCTCATAAAATCAAGTATTCCCCTTATATACTTTTTTTTTATTACAAATCAAATCAGCCCAAACTTATTTAAAAACTATGCTTTAGGTTTGAGAAAATCATCAAAAAACGTTGGTAAACATCAATTTTATTACTCTATTTATCAAGTAGTATACGGTCAGCCCCGAAATCAATTTAAACCATTATAACATCAAGACGGCAGTGTATAAAACTCACCTTTAACGTTCCCTTAGAATCTCTTAAGAACACAGGGATTGTACTACATATTTTGGACCCAAAACCAACCCAGAACAACTCGAGCATGCCCTCCCGTTTGTGATATTTTCTAGCAACATTTATCGTCACTTATTATGGTTCTTTAGACACCTTTTCCAGCCCCAAAACACCTCCCACACGGCTGCTAAAATTCCCGACACATTGTTGCTTTTGTACGTCATGATTCGGCCTCCAAATCAATCCCGAAACCGCATCTGGTTGTACCCCGCCATTGCCCTATTCGTTGCTCTTTTCTGGCATTAACCGCCGCTAATTACCACCATATAAATCCTAGCCATTGTTGATGAAGCTATCGTCTACCAACTCGGCATATAATGAGGTGTATCCCTCAAGTTTCGGTTTTTGTTTACTATACATAATGAGGTGTATTAAAAACTATTTAATTGGTTTCCTTCTTTGTCTTGTGATTTAATTTCTTTCAAAAATAATTCAACCAACTTACGTTACCACTTTGTTTCAAATTCAAAATTTTGGATTAATAAAGTTTTTCCATGTATATTAAATTCAAGTTTAATTGAATTCCATCTAATGAATAATATACACACCTATATCTAATAAGTATTATCTCATAACTCTTTAGGTTATAATTATAATGATTTGATTAAGAACGTAAATAGGATAGTTAGGTTTTCAAATATTCACATGTCGTTTGACACTCAAGTAAACCTATTAAATCACTTTATTTACAATCACACATACTTATCATGCATATAAGAATAATATATAAAACTATGACAAATCACAATTAAACTACATATATATATATATATGTATATCCTCAACTACCTTATACAATACAATAAATATTAACACCCGCTAATTAGGGTGTTACAACTCTCCCCAACTAATTAGGAATTTTGTCCTCAAAATTCACACAAAGTATCACACAAATTGTTCCTCTACGCACTTGCGCCAACTGCCATTTGACTTTCCTACCATTACTAGATTGGCCACCCAAGTCTGATATCTTGTTTTTCGCAGAATGCATGCGTTCAGTAGTTCCGTCATGCTCATTCATGGCCTTTGTTTTCTCTGGCCCCATGCTGCGCTTTTTCTGTGTGATAGGCTCAACTGATTTGTGGACATTGAGTTTGTGTTCCGCAATGTGACGCGGGACGCCCACCATGTCCGCTGGTTGGAAAGTGAACACATCCATATTATTGATTAGCAGTTGCTTCAAGTGAGCGCGAATAGTGTCAGAGATTACTGGGCCAATGACGACCGTCTGCTCCGGGAATTTAGGGTTTATAACCCATTATTCCGGTTCAGTACGGATAGCTTGCTTCATCATCTTTGAGGGCTTCTGTGTGTTAGTTGTGTGACAGTTTTTATTACCGCGAACGTAAGCTACACTATGTCGCGTTGGGAAGCCAACCATTTGGTGTGGTTTCGAAGCATTACAATTGAATTTTGCGAGGCCTTCGCGTCCGAGCAAAACATCATGTGACGAGTTGACTGGTAAAACCATGAAATCACAGATCTCGGTTCTTGAAAGCCTTCCGTCTTTCCAGGTAACCGGAAGTGTAAGCATGCGTAATGACATGATTACTTCATGAATGAAGCCTGAAATTGGCTCTGTGACCGGTATGAGTTTTTCTTTGTCTTCTTCATCCAACTAATTAAAACATTGATGGTACATAATGTCTGTGCTGCTTCCATTGTCTAAGAACATATACCTGGTGCGGTAATGTCCTATGATTCCTGTGATAATAAGCGGGGCTGTGGAGGAAGCTCCCCCTTGACATGTGGCATTATAACGTCTGCCTCTTTCCAGGAATCATCGTGGGCCTCACTGAATGGCCTCTTCTGTTAGTGTCTGCTATGAGTCATGTGGCAACGGTATTGCTCGGTGCGTTGTACAAGATGCGTATTGAGGTTGCGGATCTTTTTCTGGGAGGCTTCACCTCTGTCAGCTTGATCTCTTTGCTTCTTACGCATATTTTTAACGAGATGGGCCAATTAGCCTGATTTAATTGCATTTTCGATATCCATTTTCAGACTATAGCAGTTGTCCATCAAATGGCCATAATCTTCATGATACTCACAGTTATATTAGTCAAGTAGTTAAGGATTGCTATAAATAAGGAAACATGGAACAATTACCGCCTTTACTGCCTCTGCGCGTGGGTAATGCTCCATAATTGTTGTGAAGTTGTTATTGTCTTGCTTAATGAAAAAGTTTCTGTCGCGCTGGAAATGTCTCCGCGTAGTCTTGGTTCCGGGTTTGGGTAGGTCCACATAGTGGTTTAGTACCCAATCCCATCAGTGAGCTTCATCGAGCACCAGTTGTCTGAGATACCCAAAATGTGATATCCAGACTCAATTCATGAAGTATTGAAGACCATCTGTCCTTAGTTCCAGGTACTTATCAGCACCAAGTAAAGTTTCAAGCCCAATGTTTTCTTCTTTCAAAGCCTCGCCCTGGGCTTCACGTATCTTATCAGGAAGATTAGAATGTATGGTAAGTTGTAAAGCTCGCACCCGTTTGGGTTTTGTTTCCTTACGACTAAGGGCATCCGCTACTACATTAGCTTTCCCTGGATGATATTTGATGGCACAGTCATAATCATTCAGAAGCTCGACTCATCGACGTTGTCGCATGTTCAGCTCCTTCTGATCGAATATGTGTTGGAGGCTCTTGTGATCAGTGAAGATCGTACACTTCATCCCATAAAGATAATGCCTCTAGATCTTTAGAGCAAAAACCACCGCTCCTAGTTCCAAGTCATGGGTGGTGTAATTTTTCTCATGAACCTTTAATTGTCATGAAGCATACGCGATCACCTTATCACGCTGCATCAGCACACACCCTAAACCTTGGATAGACGCATCACAGTACACCACAAAGTCCTCTGTACCCTCATGTAGTGATAGTATAGGTGCACTGCAAAGCTTTGCCTTTAACAATTGAAAAGCCAATTCTTGGGCATCTCCCGACTTGTAAGAAATACCCTTTTGCGTCAAAGTAGTGAGGGGTTGTGTAAGACCCTCAAAACCGACAGGTCAAACAGTTGGCATTCATAGACTAAAACCATGTTAACAATTCAAAAAAAAAAAAAAAATCTTATTTTATTTTAGAAAATACGCAGCGGAATATTAAAAGAAGTTATTAAATTTCCAAACATGATTTTCCCAAGACGGGTCAAAAGAATATTTAATAAACAACTAAAATCATAGGAAAATAATGTAAATAACGTTCGAGCAATCTCGTAGACGTCTTCTTAATTGAAATGTCAACCACAACTGAGTAGCTCCACTGCATTCCAAGGCGTCCTTTATCATCAACAACCTGAAATCAATCTAACGTGTATGCAAAAGTCAGCTACGCTGAGTGAGTTCAAGTTTTATAAGTTTTCAATAATAGTAAGTTGTTAAAATAAACAATAACAAAATACTATAACCTTAGAGTCAACAATACGCGCAATCCGCCTAATTGTTCCCTAAGCAATGTTTAAAGTCTATGATAAGCGCAATCCGCCTATTCAACCCAAGACTTTAGTTACAATCCAAAATAAGCGCATCCCGCCTATTTAGCACAACACTACCAAGTCTGCATATGCGCATTCCGCCTACTCGACTCAAACCCTAACTATAATTCATAGTTGGGCATATCACATAATATTATAGCTCAGTTTATATTCCTGATAACTAACATACACAATTTATATATACATATAACAACCCATATAACCTAAACAAGTAACAATCAAGACAAAACTTGATCTACCAAGTAAGGTTTAAAATACCTGGCCAAGACATTAAGTGCATTACCACTTATTAAATAAAAACTTAAGCCACACTTTAATCAAGGCAACATTCTATTCATATATATATGTATATATATATATATATATAATAACACATCTAACTCAAGCCATATAATAAGACATTAGGCGCATTTCGCCTACTTACGTTTCATGCCAAAATAATATGTATGTGTTAATATGGATTTCATTCGTACACAAAATATTTATAACTTTATAAAATATTTTGTGACTTTATAAAAATAATCATACTGGTTTAGCATGCACGTCAGCCCAGAATATTTAGAAAAATATTAAATAAAGAGTGGGCACAGGAACTCACCTTTTCAGCTGAAAAGCTCGCGTCACGATTAGCTAAAGAACTATAAACATGCGCAAGTATCCAAAACATGCTGATACAAATGACAATGAAGTTTAGATCACCATCATTAATATTCGAACACTTAAACCAATTAGTTAGCCATATTCTTCTATTGTCCGCTCCCATAATTATCTTGTTCCATTAAGACCAAAATTTGTAGGCTCTCCATGTTTAATCTAGTACATCATAATTGTTTCCCAAATGATATACCATTATTGCAAGATCTACATGAGTTTTTACTGATCACTAAGCCGTGACCCACCATGCTAGAGCATGAGTTCATAACTAGCTCAAACACGACTCCATAACCAGCCAAAATGTAACCCCGTAACCAACTCAAACATGAGTCCGTAACTAGACAAAACATGACTCCATAACCAGCCAAAACATACTCTATAACCAACTCGAACATGATCAAAACCGAGTTCACATTGCGAGTTTACCTGGATATCTAATGCGTGGAATATACGATCGCCATGGTCTCAACTTCGACCCACGAACAACCCGACGACAAGCGCATTAGTCTCTATAAAAAAAAACTACAACACACCATCGCCATGGTTCGCCAACGAACCGGTTCTTATATGTATGGATAGTTGATCAGAACGTGGATATGACTATAGGATTGGTTTCGTGATCCATAGTATTGGGAAGCCTATGATCAAAACCTTTCTTTTTTTTCCTCACCACGGTTCCGACAACTTCTTAAACCTGGTGTACTTCGAGTTTTAGGGGCTGCTTCTCGCCAATATGAGAGATGAGTTCGTTGAACCTCGTGTATGATGAGTTCGTTGAATCTCGTATCAACATGAATCGGTACCCGAGACTCGAAATAAACAAGGGCCTCAGAATTATACCCGAGTCATGTGGATAAAAATCTCACTTCTTGTCCAAGAGTTTTGATGGTGAAAGCTTCAATGAAATGACAGTTTCAGCGAACTGTTGTGGGTTTGATCGAGGAGGAAGCATCAAACCGAAAGCAATCTGTTATCTGAACCATGCACACACCGTGGACCAGATGGTTGATCTCGAAGAAAATCTACCAACTTGCCTAGTTGTGGTTGTCGAGCTCAAGAAGTTTTGTAGTTGTAGATGCGGCTTTAGGGTTTATATTGGTGATGATGATCCGCATCATAGCCCTCCATCTATTGACTTTTATGCAAAGTTTTCCCCCATTTACACTTAGGACCTCGAACTTCATAGTGAAACTTAATGATGTCATTTAGTTTTGACGCTAAGCGCAAATGGTCCTCGAACTATTCCCACGGTGCCATAATGTTTATCGATGGAATCTCCAAGTTATACCACATGGTAGCTATTCTGATAGTGAAGCTTAGTCGGCACGTCTCCATGTTAAAACATTAAGTTCTCAAAATAGTTTACATTGAGATTCTAAAATGACTAAAGGGCCTTACCCTTTTTAAAACATATCCTCCTCCATCAAAACAAATATACAAATGATGTAATCGAATTACAAAAAATTTCGGGTGTTACAAGTTTACCCCCCTTATTTTAGGATTCGTCCTCGAATCCTGTTACATAGGGAACATTGCGAGAAACACGTTAAGGATAACCATCTACGCAAATAACAACTGTAGGCGCAAACGAATGGTCATCTACCTCTACCCAAATCTACTTACTCCTACACAAGATAGAACATTCATATGATCATTTAAGGTTACAACTCAGAACAGCAAAGTAACAATCATGACACAAAACCAATACTATAGATTAGAGCAGGCATATCCCACTTCTATCATACCCTAGTTTATAAGGTCAGGTAGTCGCGAAACACATCAACTTCTCATACGGTGGCATCCAAGTAGTGGCGTGATGGCTATGTTATATGAAACCTCCGCCAAGGGTAGTTGATACTCCCAGCTACCGCCGAAATCAATAATGCATGCCCGAAGCATATCTTCGAGAGTTTGGATGGTTCTTTCCGACTGACCATCCGTCTGCGGGAGATACGCGGTGCTGATGTGTAACCCAGTTCCCATTCACGTAGAACAAGTGTCTCTATTGGAAACAATAATACTGGCACACCGTGCCTAGATACAATATCCCGAAGGAACAATTCTGCCAACCTTTAGGAGTTAAAAGTCCCCTGTATTGGCAAGAAGTGAGTAATCTTTGTCAACCAATCCACCACCACCCAAGTGGTGTCAAACACCTTTGGCGTACGGGGTAGCTTAGTGATGAAATACATAGTAAGATGCTCCCACTTCTTTTTCGGTACCTCTAAAGGTTGAATTTTTTTCCAACGGTTTCTGATGTTCTGCTTTAACCCGTAAACAAGTCAAACACCTACTCACATAAGTTGCTGTTAGGATCTGAGTTTGATTGTTTTGATATGTTTAGAATAAGATGAGAAATGAATGATGTAAATATATGGAAAGTGCAGCGGAAAGATAAACTATAATCAAAACAACAGGAATAAATGTTTTCAATGATCAAATGCTTTCATTAATTGAAAGATTACAATTAGTACAAATAGTCCCCCTCAGCCTGATCACACGGTGATTGTTTGTTTGAGAGAATGTTTGTGTGTGATGTAATAGAACAGTACAAGCATTGTTCTATTTATAGACAAACCTAAACCACTGGTGACATGTGCTGACGTCACCTAAGATAGTGACCTCTAACAGAATAACAACATAAAACATCTGCCCTATACAATCTACTGTTACATTACAAAACACTGTAAGGTAAACTACTGCTAAGGGAAAACTCTGATGGTCTTGCAACATCTGTTGAAGTCAAAGTGCTGTTGACTCCAACAGATCTTTAGTCTTCAGTACTTGATCAGCAGTTGTTTCTTCATCAGACCTTTGGTCAGCAGTTGTTCTCTATCAGTTGTTCTCTAGCAGTCCTTTGTATCAGCAGTTGTTTGGATGGAACAGTTGTTAGGGTCAACAGTTTTTTGGGAAGAATATGTTGTAAAGACTGTTTATTTGTGGAATCAATAGTTAGCATATTTTGGCTTTTCAATCATCTGTTCTTCTCCAGGTCAGCAGACCCAACAATCTCCCCCTAGAACAGATGATGCCAAAACTAAGCTTTATTCTTGATCTTTATTTCTCATCAGACTTTCTCTGATTTGTCCTTTGAATTGAAGTTCAAAGTCCAAGGCAAATAGGTCTTCTACATCTCTTTCAAGCTCAAGATTCAGCAGTGTTTGGAGATCATTTGCACACAGGCTATATGCATCATCCATGCTTATCTTTTGAACTTTTCCATCTGACCTGAGCAGAGTCAATTCATGGTTGTCTTTATTGACTTTCCATTTTAGAATTTTTGAGTCAGTGGATTTGCTGAGATGCACCTTTATTCTTGATGAGTTTGGTGATGGAGGTCTCCCAATGAGTTCTCTGAGCTTGTCAGTAGTGGGATCTGAGAAAAAGTGCACTTGATTGAAGAGGCCCTCTTTAATGAAAGTATCAGCAAACTTCTTCTGATCTTCTTCAGACATTTCTTTCTGTTTCTTGAATTGTCTTCTAGCAGCAACTGATAGATCAGAAGTGTCAAGTAAGCTGTCAAGGGTAAAAGCCTGTTGAGGTCTCTTCAACAGTGGTTTATCAGTGTAGACAGGTTTTCTAGGTAGGCTGGGATCTTTCTTCCTATTTTCTTCAAGTCTCTTGTATGTTTCAACCAGCCTCAGCTCAGACCATCTTGCAACAGACCTCATCTCCCCATAATCAACAGCCACTATTTCTTGTCTCATCCTTTTGAACTTCAAGGCTTTGGCTGGATCTCTGCCTATACCAAAATCAGGGGCAGAGACTTTAGCTTGGGGATTTTTGGCCAACTCTTCTATTCTCAAGATTTCTTCCCTCAGTGCATGAGTGGTCCAGCCTGCAAACTGTTTCTTGTTTGCTTTGTAAGGCATGGTTACCAAGATCTGTTCTAGAAGGGATTCCCTAACCTCCTTTTCCATGTCACTACTGAGAGGCATGGCAGACATGGAATTGCTCAGGGTCTTAGCAAAATCTTCAATCCTTCTCAATTTGCTAAGTTCTGCTGAATGGATGCCCTGAGCAGTCCTGTCATCCTTCCCTTTGCATTTCTTTTTTATGATGGCATCTGCCTGTTCACCCTTGTATTTAAGATATTTGTCAATGTTTAGGGGAACAGGGAAATGTGGAAGAGAAGGGAAAGATCTATCAGATGGTTGTTCAGTATTGTAGAAGGATTGCATTTCCCCATTGAGTAGATTAAGTTCAAGGGGATACTGAACAGCCAATGGTGTAATGGTTGGTGGTGGTCTATGGGATTTGAATTGTGAAGTGTGTGGTGAAAATGATGAGAGTGGAATGGCTGATATAGGTGTGGATTGTGTGGTTGAGGTGGTGTGTGGTGATGTTTGTATGTTTTCATCCTGTACAATAAAGGTTGATTTCCTCTTTCTTTTGTACAAGATTTTTGGTGATGGTGGTGTGGAAGTAGTGGTTGTGTCAACATCTGTTGGCACCTTAGTAGGACCAGCAGATGTTTGGGATTTGGGTGGTGATGTGATTGTAGGTTCAGATGTTGTGGTTTTATCAGTGGTTTGGGTGGCAGCAGTGGTTTTGTCAGCAGTGGCTTTATCAACAGAGGTTTTAACATCAGTGGTTTTCAGTTTAGATGGTGGTTGTCTGACATGCTTAGTAGGAATCTTCTTCCTTTTTGAGGATCCCACGTCTTCAACTTCCTGTTGTTGTTCCCTTTTTAGTTGTACCAACAACTCTGCTTTGGCTTCCAAGGTGTCAGCCCTTTTTTGTTTGTCTTCAGCGGCCTTTTCAGCTTCTTCATTTGCAGAGTTGTCTACTACTTTATCTTTGCTGGTTTGTTGTTGTTGTGGTGCAGTTTGAGTTTGTTGTTTCTGTTGTGGTGCTGTTTGAGTTGACCCTGGTATGTTGGCAGACTTTGATTTACATTTTTGAGAAGGTGGACAACCAAAGGGATCTAGCTTTGGCAACCTATCTCTGCCACTCTCCCCCTTTTTGGCATCATCAGCTGTGAACGCATCATCATCTTCATCCCTGAGAATGGTGGTAAGGGCAGAGCCAGTGGTCTTCAGCAGATGGTCTTTGATGGCTTGAATGTCTGCATGAGTATCTTTGTACCTTGCATCTACCATGTTTCTGATCTCAGCCATGTAGGTTTCATGATTCTGATCTGCTAGTTTTCTATGAGCTATGATGATAGGGGAAACAGATTTCCATAACTCACTAGCAATATCAGATGTTGATGGTTGACTCTTGGAAAGAGTTGCCAAGGATTCCAAGATTAGCTTGACATCAGATTTGATATCAGCAACAGAGGTTTCAATGGTTTGAACTCTAGCCGTCAATTATTGGTATTTTAATCCATCACCTAAGTTAATAGGATCATCTGAATTCCTACCAGTGGTAGTTTTAACTGATTCAGTCCTAGGAGGTGAATCCAAAGGATGAGAACCAGATGCCCCTTTTTCTTGGTTCTAGGGACTTCCAACTGATTTTGGGGACACTATAGTGGCCTCATCAGTTGTTGCCTTCAAGGGAGTCTTAGCTATGTAACCGATGTCCTGGTGTGAGACAATGGTCTCTACATCAATAGTGGTTGCTCCACTTGAAAACTCACCTAGAGTTGCATTGAACTCTAGGGGTGTAACCTCCTCATCTTTTTGTGGGATGGCTGATTGAATTTCCTCAGTCCCAGTCACTTGTGGAGGTATACTCTCAATGACAGGTGAAAGAGAGGAACTAGGAGTTTCCTAAGTTTTTTCAATAGCCTCAAACAGAGGTTGCATGGTCTGTTGAACATGTGATGGTGAGGGTGGAGGAGTAAAAAGAGAATTAGCCCTGGGAGAGGGGCTTGTGAACATTTGGCCAAGTGACTCAAATGTATCATGATGTGGTTCCCCTTGGCTTACAACATGATCCTTTTGTGAGGATGCATGAGGAGTTTGGTCAGGTTGAGATATTTCCAACTGTTGTGAGGAAGTAACAACAGTGGTTTCTAGTTGCTTTTGTGTTGCAACAGAGTTATCTTCTGGTATCTCATCTTCTAGAAGTCTCTTTTGTGGTGGAGTGGTGGTTTTTGTGGATGGACGTTTTCTTTTGGAGATGGCTGGTGTGGGTTTCACAGCACTGGATGTAGTGCCATGATCACCAGGAGCAGTGGGCTCAACAACAGAGGTTTGGACAACAGTTGTTGTCTTAGTCCTCTTTGTTTGTGTTTTTGAAACCTTTGACACTTTTAATACTTTTTCTTGGGTGTTTGCACCCAGTATTCTTGTGAAAGTTTCATCAGTTAGACTCTTCATCTCCATAGACTCACCCTTTTTGAAAACTTTTTCTGGTAAAATCTTTTGTAGAATTACACTTAAGATTCTTTGGTAAATTAGGAAAGCATTGTTTGACCCAGACTTTATGGCTTTCACATTTGACACTAAATCCATAAACAGTCCCTGGGATAGATTGAAGTCAGAATCTGACAACATAGCATAGCCCAAGTATTGAATCCTCAATGGGATTTCATTAAAGGAGGTGGACTTAGCGGAGACACAGAGAAGGAGGGTATGGAAGAAAAATTTCATGACTGGTGGGAAAAACTTTTTGAAAAGTGTTGACCCAGTCATCTGAGCATCATACCCCCTTTCCTGAAACTCTGTGTGAAGCTCTGTTTTAGGAAAAGAGTCTTTACCTGACAGGTCATTAAGTGAGAAGGTTGTGGATATCAGTTGAGGGGTAATGACGATACTTGTTTCACCAATTTTTGAGATAATGGAAGTAGGCTTTTTGTCTTGAAGCAAGAACTCAGCATTCAACCAGAATTCTTGGAGAGTATCAAGATAGATGGGGGTGTCAGCGGTTAAGATTGTCAGGTATTTGGATTTTAGAATGATGTCGATGGTGGAATGAAATGGAGTATTTTCATCTGTTTTAACCAGATATGGAAGGTAATTGTGGGTGGCTTTAGCTTGAAGATCTATTGTAATGGATTCCGAAGTTGAGAATGAATGAAATTTGATTGAGGGTTTGAGAATGTAGAAGGCGGTTTCAGTATTTTGAATACAATGAGACAGTGTAACGACTGTTGTGATAGAACAGGGTTTTTATAGGCTCTGGTGAAACCGCTGATGTGGCCAAAACTCTGCTTGTAAGAGCAGACGTGGCAAACATCTGATGGTTTAAACATCTGGTGGGGAACAGCTGTTGTTGGCAAACAGTTGATGCAAACAACTGATGCAGACAACAGTTTTTTTATCATTATTGTAGATATATATATATATATATATATATATATATATATATATATATATATATATATATATGGGTAATAAAACAGTTGTTTTATCCGATCAGAGGTTTGAAGCAGATTTTTCAACCAACAATGGATAAATGAAACAGTGGTTGTTTTATCTGATCAGAGGTTTGAAACAGATTTTTCAACCAACAGTGGATAAATGAATGAAACAGTGGTTGTTTTATCTGATCAGAGGTTTGAAACAGATTTTTCAACCAAAAAGCTATTTTTAAGGATGAATTTTGATTTTCTGAAAACATTTTAATGCTTTTATTAAAAACATTTTGTTGTTTAATCCATGTTTAGCATACCAATTCTAGAAATCAGATTTGTAAAGGTAGATGTGTCTAAAGCTTTTGTCAACACATCTGCCAACTGATCCTCTGTTGGAACATGGTGTAGAGAAATCAAACCTTTTTCATAGCTATCTCTGACAAAATGATGTCTGATGTCAATGTGTTTGGTAGTGGAGTGAGAGACTGGATTTTTGATGATATTTCAGCAGCTTGACTATCCAACATGAGTGGAGTCTGCAATGCAGTTATCCCAAAATCCAGCAATTGATTTTGAAGCCACATGAGTTGGGCTTTACAGCTTGCAGCAGCAATGTATTCAGCCTCAGCTGTTGAGGTGGAAACAGCTGCCTGCTTTTTGCTTTGCCAAGAGACTAAGGCATTCCCTACAAATTGGCACCCTCCTGATGTGGAGTTTCTTGTGGTGTGACAGCCAGCAAAATCACTATCTGAATAACCTGAAAGCTCAATGTTTCCATTAGCAGGGTACCAGATACAAAGTGTGGGAGCACCTTTTAGGTATCTAAATATCCTTTTCACAACAATAAGGTTTGACTTTCTAGGTGAAGCCTGGGATCTTGCACAGACACAAGTGGCAAACATAATGTCTGGCCTAGATGCAGTTAAGTACAATAAAGACCCAATCATGCATCTATAATGTG
Organism: Ambrosia trifida; assembly: GCA_028751855.1. Classification (NCBI taxonomy): domain Eukaryota; kingdom Viridiplantae; phylum Streptophyta; class Magnoliopsida; order Asterales; family Asteraceae; genus Ambrosia; species Ambrosia trifida. The sequence continues at coordinate 101,977,830 of CM054126.1, forward strand.
TTTGATCAACCAGTTCATCCTTGTCATCAATAGTGAGTAGCTTGACTGTACTCATGGGTGTACTACATGGCTTACAGTCATTCATCTCAAATCTAGTTAGCAGATTCTTTACATATTTATTTTGATGGATGAATGTGCCATTTTGCAGTTGTTTCACTTGGAGACCAAGGAAACACTGAATTTCACCCATGGCACTCATTTCAAACTCTGCTGTCATGAGTTTTCTAAACTCTTCACACATTTTGTTACATGTGGATCCAAAGATGATGTCATCCACATATATTTGAACAATCATTAAGTCTTTCCCTTTCCATTTCAAAAATAAGGTTTTATCAATTTTACCTCTTGTGAAGCCAATGGATAAGAGAAAAGTGGAAAGAGTTTCATACCAGGCCCTTGGTGCTTGTTTGAGTCCATACAAAGCTTTATTGAGCTTGTAGACATGATCAGGATGGAATGTGTCTTCAAAACCAGGTGGTTGACATACATAGACTTCCTCCTGAATTTTGCCATAAAGAAAGGCACATTTGATATCCATCTGATACACCTTGATGTTGTGGTTAACAGCAAAGGCTAGAAGGAGTCTGATGGCTTCTAACCTTGCTACAGGAGCAAAGGTTTCATCATAGTCTATTCCTTCTTCTTGTCTGAAGCCTTGAACCACTAGCCTGGCTTTATTCTTGACAACAATACCACTTTCATCTGTTTTGTTTTTAAAGACCCACTTTGTGCCAATTGGACAAACATCTTTAGGCAGTAGTACAAGTTCCCATACTTGTTGTCTTTTGAACTGAAGGAGCTCTTCTTGCATAGCTTCTACCCAACTGTTGTCTTTCAGTGCCTCTTGGTACTTGACAGGTTGTGTGAGAGATAGGAACCCTGCAAAAAGACAGATATTAGAGGATTGGCTTCTTGTGAGCACACCTTCTCTGATGTTGCCAATGATCTGGTCTGGTGGATGAGCTCTTAGGTAGATAAGATCTCCCTGATATGGTATGATGGCATTTTGAGGTGAAGGACGGAGGTTTGGTGACTCTGTTGATGTAACATCTGTTTGCACTTCTGTATTGCCATCAGATGTTTGGAATGGAGGTGGGGGAATGGGTCCAAGTGGTGTAAAACTGGACTGACTTTTGTCAACAGATGTTTGACTTTTGTCAACAGATGATTGTTCAGTGGTTGTGAGAGGTGAAGCAGTGGTTTGAGGGTAAGACTGGCCAGCAGTGGTTGACTCAGCTGTGATAAAGTTTTGACAATTGTTTTGAACAGCTGCTTCCTCTGATGTAGAATAGATTTTATAGTGACTGGGGATCACAACATCTGTTCTGTAATCTTGTTGTGGAGACTGTGGAATACCTGCATTGTTAGTTTTAACAGAGATATCTTCAAATTTGAATTTATCTAAGTCAAAAAGTTCAGCAGGATTTGCTGGGATTTTTAGGGATGAAAGTTCATTGAACTTTACATTCAGAGTTTCTTCTATTGTCTTGGTCTTTGTGTTAAACACTTTATAAGCCTTGGCAGTAGAAGAATATCCCAGAAAATAACCACAATCTACTTTGGCTGCAAATTTTGAAATGGAATCTTTGAGATTTAAGATGAAACATGGGCAGCCAAAGATTTTGAAAAATGAAATTAATGGTTTGATTTTGAACAGAATTTCATAAGCAGTTTTTTGATGTCTTGGGTTGATCAAAACTCTGTTTTGAACATAGCAAGCAGTGTTTACAGCTTCTGCCCAGAAGGACAGTGGCAAACCAGAATCTGCTAGCATGGTTCTTGCAGCTTCTATAAGAGTTCTATTTTTCCTCTCAACCACCCCATTTTGTTCTGGTGTTCTTGGGATGCTGTACTGCCTCACAATCCCTTTTGACACACAGAAATCATCCAACTCCTTATTTTTAAACTCTGTTCCATTGTCACTCCTGAAGACTTTTACTGGCAAGTCATATTGTTTTTCAACTTTGGTGACAAAGTCCTTCAATATACCTGCAGTCTCATCCTTAGAATGTAAAAAGTAAGTCCATGTAAACCTAGAAAAATCATCAACTATGACAAGACAAAATCTTTTTCTTCTTAGACTCATGATTTTAACAGGGCCAAACAAGTCCATGTGCAACAATTGTAGACATTGACTGGTTTTGGACTCATCAATGGATTTGTAAGAGCTTTTATGTTGTTTCGCTTTTAAACATGAAACACAATGCTCATCACATTTGAATTCTTTTGATGGTAAGCCTCTGACAAGACTTTGTTTAGAGAGTGTGTTGATAGTGTTAAGGTTGGTGTGACCCAGTCTCCTATGCCACAATTCTGTCTCCGTTGTGGAGGCAGCAGAAAACAAACAGACATTTGCCATAGGATTGTCCTTTAACATATCAACAACATACACATTGCCACTTCTATGAGCAACAAGTTGTGCTTTGCTCTCAGCAATGATGGTATCAATCTTTTTCACCACTTCTGGCCTAATAATCTTGCAAGTTTTCTTTGTGAAGAATGATCCATAACCTTTGTCACTCATTTGTGAAACACTCAGAAGATTAAACTTGAGATTATCAATAAGATTGACATTTTCAAACTTGAGTTTCCCAGCTTGTACAGTCCCTGACCCCAACACCTTACCTTTTGAATCATTACCAATGGATATATCACCCCCTCCATGAGCTAAGAAGTCCAGAAGAAGGGCTCTACATCCTGTCATGTGCCTGGAGCCTCCACTATCTACATACCAAAGACTATCTAAACAAGCAGAAGCTCCCTGCACATCAGTAATGGATTAGTTTTGGTGAGTGTCCAAAGCCAAGCTGGCTTTGGATGGGCCCTCATACTTTTCAGACTCAAGCTTTGGAAGATGATCAGTGGTTTGAACTAATTTTTGAATCAAGTTCAACAACTGCTGCTGACCATTTGCCAGTGCTTGAATGTCAACACTTGGGGCAACAGTTGTTTGATCACTTCCAGACAGATGATAATACCCATAGGGATTTCTGTTCACTCTTGGTTTAGAGGGTCTTTTTGGCTCCTCATAAACATGTGACAGACTATGACATGGTGGTTGTCCATATCCTCTTGGGTACTTGCTTGTGGGTGGAGCATCTGTTACTTGGACATCCCTAGGAGCAGATGTTTCAAGACTTTTAGTAACAGATGTTTGGACAGGAGTGAAAGTCTGTTTGGGCTTTCCTTTTGAAGTACTTACCCTAGAATTTGCAAGAGTTTTAGCTTTGTACTCTTGTATTTTTACATCAAAATTTTTGAGATACAAACACTCTTTGGTTTTGTGATTCTTTTTCCCACATATTGAACATGTGGCTTTGGAATCACATACACTTGTTCCTTTGTTAATGTCATATGCTTTTAGAAGAAAACAGTTTTTAGTGACATGATTCTTCTTTTCACAGAAATCACAGAACAAGTGGACAATCTTTTCTTTCTTCTTCCCCTTTTCAGCCTTCTTTTCAGCAGATGTTTGATCATTTGTTGGAAGGTTTTTCAAGGGAATGATTTTTGCCTGAGGAGCTGTCTTTCCTTCAGGTGTTTTAAAATTAACAGGTTTAAAATTCTCAAGAGTACCACACTCATCAGACCAAGTAGGTTTAAATTCATACTTTTCAAGTTCAGTGAATGATGAGGAACCTCCTGGTTTTTCAACAATTTTCTTACCATTTGGTTCAGTGATTTTAATCTCTTGACCCTGCAAATTTGTTGGTACTATCTCAACAGACTTTTGATCCCTTTTGTCAGTGTTTTCAAAAGCTGGAGCAGTGGTTTCAAAACCAAAACCAAACTTCACATGACTTTTGGTTTGTTTGTTGAGTAGCATTTCAAATCCTCTACATGATTCCACCCATTTCTGACATTCAACTTGGGTGAATTCAAGATCACTTTTACAACTCTGATATTTTGTTATCATAGTTTGGAGCTGGTCTTTGGTTATGGTTGCTTCATGTTTTAAGCTGCTTATTTCAGATTCTTTTTCAGTTAAACTAGTTTTTAATTCTTTTGAAAGTTTTTCAAATTTAACTTCATCATCTAAAATTTTCTTTCTAAGGTTTTCATTTACCTCTTTGATGTAAGCAAATGCTATCACACATCTGTCAGAACATAAATCCTTAAGAATTTGAGGAGATACCTTAGCAGCAGCCATCAATGCACAATCACACTTGCACTCACAATCATCAGATGCACCCCAGGGATCTGAGAGGTTCACAACCTCTTCTTCAGGTTTTTCTCCTGTAACAACTTCATCAACAACAACATCAGTCACAACATTAGATTCAGTCACCACCTCCTCAGATTCAACCTCTTCTACCATAGCCATGAAACAAAAGTTTTCTGGTTCATTTTCAGCTTTGGCAACTAATGCAAAATTTTCATCTGTTAACTCATCTGGTAGACTGCTCCAATCAACAAAGCCTTGTGTAAAGAAGCTTTGTTGACTGGTCTCTGCAGGAGCAGAGGATGGAGCAACAGTCGTTTGCACAGGTGCTTGAGCAACAGGTGTTTGCACATAGTGGATCTGAGGAACAGTGGTTTGGACATACTGGACAGGAACAGTGTTTGAGGACTGTGCAAAATGAGCAGTGTTTTGCACATTTGGTCCAGGGGTATGGTAGGAATTTTGATAAGTGTTGGTCTGAGGTCTTTGATTTGAATAGGTGATTATAGGTGTACCATGTTGACTCCTACATTCCCTAGCAAAATGACCAAGTCTATGACATTTATAACACTTTATCTTTGATTTATCCAACCCAACCTTTGATCTGCCAGTTAACCCTGGAAACCTTCTCCCAGTTTTCTTGTAAAAATTGTTAGTTCTTACACTGAGAAGGGCCAATTGGTGCATAATGTCCATTTCTTCCAAATCATCAGGGTCAAAGTATTTCAGGTCATCATACTCAAAGGATATGTTATCAGATGCCTGGATATCACCACCACTTGCTGTGAAAGCATAGTTTGGTGAATAAGAATCAGAGTTAAAACCTGAAGTTATGTCAATGAAATGATCATAACTCTAATCCTTAGTATTTCCAGGCACCTCATCATGACCCAAAAGTGTTGTATTCCCAAATACATAGTCATTAGACACTTTTCCAGAGTCCTAGAGCTTCTTTTTCTGGTTAAGCTCTCTCTCATAGGTCAAGAGCTTACCATGAAGCTGGGTCAGAGATAGGTCCTTAAATCCAATTGAGTTTCTCATAACAATAGCAATATTGTCCCATTTGTCTGGTAATGATCTTAAAAACCTATGGTTCAAAGTTGAATGGGGGTAAGTAAGACCAACCAGTTTTAGTTCACTAATGAGACAATTAAACCTCTCAAATTGTTGAGTTAATGACTCTCCCTTGACATGACTGAATGTTTCATATTGTTGGTTAAATATTTCACGATTGTTTTCAATAACCTCTTCAGTCCCACCAAATTGTTCTTTCAGTGCATCCCACAACTCCTTTGCACTGTTACAGTGTAACAGCCCAACATATATATCATTGGGTAGAGCCATGGCCACAATACTGAAGGCCTTAGCATCTAACTCAATTTTCTGAAAATCCTGGTCGGAGTAGTTTTCAAGTTTCTTTGGCTCCTGAACCTTGGGATCTTCAGTACTCGGCACCATCGGAACATGTGGTCCGAAGATAACCGACTTCCAACACCCAGTGTTCTGTTGAGCTACAACATGGCTCATCCGACGTTGCCAGATATTGTATTCAGATCTGACAAGCATCGGTGGCTTGTTGTTCGTGCCAGTGTTATGTGGATCATGATTGATTGAAGACATTCTCTGATTTTTTTCAAAAACAAAGTCTGTTTAAAAACGGTTGAATCGAAATTAAACTATTACTCTGTTTTCAATCCAACAGACAAACGATATCAATAATTGTGAGCTGGTCTGTTTATATTAAATTGATTTGTTAGATCGAATTTAATTGACCAAGCTCTGATACCAATTGTTAGGATCTGAGTTTGATTGTTTTGATATGTTTAGAATAAGATGAGAAATGAATGATGTAAATATATGGAAAGTGCAGCGGAAAGATAAACTATAATCAAAACAACAGGAATAAATGTTTTCAATGATCAAATGCTTTCATTAATTGAAAGATTACAATCAGTACAAATACTCCCCCTCAGCCTGATCACACAGTGATTGCTTGTCTGAGAGAATGTTTGTGTGTGATGTAATAGAACAGTACAAGCACTGTTCTATTTATAGACAAACCTAAACCACTGGTGACATGTGCTGACGTCACCTAAGATAGTGACCTCTAACAGAATAACAACATAAAACATCTGCCCTATACAATCTACTGTTACATTACAAAACACTGTAAGGTAAACTACTGCTAAGGGAAAACTCTGATGGTCTTGCAACATCTGTTGAAGTCAAAGTGTTGTTGACTCCAACAGATCTTTAGTCTTCAGTACTTGATCAGCAGTTGTTTCTTCATCAGACCTTTGGTCAGCAGTTGTTCTCTATCAGTTGTTCTCTAGCAGTCCTTTGTATCAGCAGTTGTATCAGCAGTTGTTTGGATGGAACAGTTGTTAGGGTCAGCAGTCTTTTGGGAAGAATATGTTGTAAAGACTGTTTATTTGTGGAATCAATAGTTAGCATATTTTGGCTTTTCAATCATCTGTTCTTCTCCAGGTCAGCAGACCCAACAGTTGCTACCTCATACTTCATTGTCGGCTACCAATAGTTGTTCTTAAGATCTGCCGGATGATTAGAATAGCTGGTTCTGTGTGCCTCCTCCATGATTTTATCCCTAAACCCACCATATCCAGTTTCAAAATAAGCTGGCAAGACTTCACCCGAGTGGGTCTAGGCCTCTCCTTTTGGCTCAACGCGTCTACCACCACGTTAGCCTTTCCTGGGTGATACGAAATCTCCACATCCTAATCCTTGATTAATTCCAACCACCTGCGCTGCCTCATGTTAAGGTCCTTCTACTCAAATAAATATCTCAAACTCTTATGGCCGGTATAGATGGTGCAAGGAACCCCATATAAGTAATGTCTCCGCAGTTTAAGTGCAAAAACAACGGCTACTAACTCCAAATCATGAGTCGGGTAATTAAACTCGTGGGGTTTCAATTAGCGTGGGGTATAAGCTATCACCTTACCGCGCTGCATATGTACACACCTGAGACCCCCCAAGTGACTCGTCCAAAAAAAAAAAAAAACACTTCATCCTCCGTCCAACCCGGTCAGGCTAGGATCGGTGTGTGTGTGTGTCAAACTTGTAGGACCCGCAAATCCGGTGTCAAACTTTTCTTTAGTTTCAAGAAATGTGTTCTCTTGGTCCAAGTCCTAAGCTAGCCTCATCTCATTCTTGGTCAGTTTAGTCAGTGAGCTATCTTGGAGAAATCATGTACGCACCTCTGATAACAACCTGTCAACCCAAGAAGCTACTAATATCAGACGATGATTTTGGTGTCGCCCAGTTCATTACTGCTTGCACCTTCGTGGAATCTACCATGGTACTAACAGAATTGATGACATGGGCCAGAATACTGACCCTCATGAAATCAGAAAGCACCTTTGAGAATTTTAGCGCAACGCTTCTCATTCCATAGAGTTTAAAGAACCTTCTTGCGATGTAGAATATGGTCTTCTTCACTTTCGGAGTATATTAGCATGCCATCAATGGTAACAATCACAAAACAGTTGAGCATCGGCCTACGCACCTAGTTTATCAAATCCATGAATGCCGCAGCACGTTAGTCAGGCCAAAAAAAAAACAAAACTCATCATGTCCATAACGAGTACGGAAAGTGTCCTGCTCTCGTATTTTCAGATGATGATAACCCGATTTAAGAACAATTCTCGAGAGCCAACTAGATCCTTGGAGCTGATCGAAATAAACCGTCGATTCTCGGTAAAGGATATCTATTCTTCACCGTCAAGTGATACACATCCGTATGCGACCATCTTTCTTTTTACAATTAAAACCAGTGCACCCCATGGTGGGATACTCGGTCTAATGAACACTTTCTCGAGCAAATCCTCCAACGGAGATGAGAGTTCTTTCATTTACACAGGGGCTAGGAGGTAAGGTCTCTGGCTACAGGTTAGCTTCTGGCACGAGGTCTATTTGGAACTCAACCTCGCATTCGGATGGCGATTCCGTCAAATCCTCAGGAAATACATCCGAGTAATCCCGCACTACAGGGACATCCCCTAGCTTAGGGATATCAGCCCCACATCCAAGACCTGCGCTAGGTACGCCTTACACCAACGTTGAAACTTTTTTTTCCCGGCCTTTAGCATAGAAATAACCATAGGAAATGAGCAACCATCATGCCCATGAACAGTAATACAATTCCCATCAGGAGCTGTAAGTCGCACGAGTCTCCGCCCGCACACAAAGTGAGCATCCACGGAAGCCAGCCAGTCCAACCCAAGAAAAACATCAAAGCAAACCATGACATTAAGTACAAGAGAATAGGAAGACTATGGCCCTATAACTCGATCCGACAACTATCTAAAGCCTTGGTCACAAGGAGTGAATTTCCTACTGCAACCTTGTCCCCAATTAAATGTCTAGTATCCTTGGGATCTTATCTAACCCAATACAAAAGGTGATAGACACAACCCATACAAAACATTCACGATAAAACCGTCACATGATCCGTCACAAGACATATTCAGGATGTGTAAAGTAAGGGTAAACTTCTAATAACGTTGATCAAGTGTGATTAGCTGTTTACTTTACTTTAGTCACCCTAAACACAACAAGTTATGACCACATTAACAATTCTGCCTACACATTAACACAAATACACATAGTATTTAACTATTAAACCTTAAAGGTTTGCAATTAACAAATGAAGAAGGGAATTCTACCCTACCTCAAAACACAAGAGCATACACCCCCTATGAATTATTAAAATTAAACACTCAATAAGAGTCATCATGTCATACTTAAAACAAATATAGTTATTGGGTTTCCTTCTAACACTTTATGTATCAAAGTGTTCAACGAGAAGCATCCCAACCTATGTGTCGTGCATTACACACTACATAATAAACTTCCCATACTACATCAAAATGTAAAGGCACTAACCGTCCGTTTATGACTTCATGCTACTAAACATTCAATGAAGTGTAAATATATACATATATATATATATAAAGACATACGTCAAAAAAATAAGGATTACCTCTTGGCGTGCAGCTACCCAGCAGTTGACATTTCTTAGTAACAGTTTGGTCCCATACCAGATTCGAGTTCGAGCACAAACTGCCCGAATCCCTCGAACCATTGCTCTGATACCAACTTGTAAGACCCTCAAAACCGACAGGTCAAACAGTTGGCATTAATAGACTAAAACCATGTTAACAATTCAAAAAAAAATCTTATTTTATTTCTAGAAAATACGCAGCGAAATATTAAAAGAAGTTATTAAATTTCCAAACATGATTTTCCCAAGACGGGTCAAAAGAATATTTAATAAACAACTAAAATCATAGGAAAATAATGTAAATAACGTTCGAGCAATCTCGTAGACGTCTTCTTAATTGAAATGCCAACCACAACTGAGTAGCTCCACTGCATGCCAAGGCGTCCTTTATCATCAACAACCTGAAATCAATCTAACGTGTATGCAAAAGTCAGCTACGCTGAGTGAGTTCAAGTTTTATAAGTTTTCAATAATAGTAAGTTGTTAAAATAAACAATAACAAAATACAATAACCTTAGAGTCAACAATACGCGCAATCCGCCTAATTGTTCCCTAAGCAATGTTTAAAGTCTATGATAAGCGCAATCCGCCTATTCAACCCAAGACTTTAGTTACAATCCAAAATAAGCGCATCCCGCCTAGTTAGCACAACACTACCAAGTCTGCATATGCGCATTCCGCCTACTCGACTCAAACCCTAACTATAATTCATAGCTGGCATATCACGTAATATTATAGCTCAGTTTATATTCCCGATAACTGACATACACAATTTATATATACATATAACAACCCATATAACCTAAACAAGTAACAATCAAGACAAAACTTGATCTACCAAATAAGGTTTAAAATACCTAGCCAAGACATTAAGTGCATTTCCGCTTATTAAATAAAAACTTAAGCCACACTTTAATCAAGGCAACATTCTATTCATATATATATATATAATAACACATCTAACTCAAGCCATATAATAAGACATTAGGCGCATTCCGCCTACTTATGTTTCATGCCAAAATAATATGTATGAGTTAATATGGATTTCATTTGTACACAAAATATTTATAACTTTATAAAATATTTTGTGACTTTATAAAAATAATCATACTGGTTTAGCATGCACGTCAGTCCAGAATATTTAGAAAAATATTAAATAAAGAGTGGGCACAGGAACTCACCTTTTCAGCTGAAAAGCTCGCGTCACGATTAGCTAAAGAACTATAAACATGCGCAAGTATCCAAAACATGCTGATACAAATGACAATGAAGTTTAGATCACCATCATTAATATTCGAACACTTAAACCAATTAGCTAGCCATATTCTTCTATTGTCCGCTCCCATAATTATCTTGTTCCATTAAGACCAAAATTTGTAGGCTCTCCATGTTTAATAAGTACATCATAATTGCTTCCCAAATGATATACCATTATTGCAAGATCTACATGAGTTTTTACTGATCACTAAGCCGTGACCCACCATGCTAGAGCATGAGTTCATAACTAGCTCAAACACGACTCCATAACCAGCCAAAATGTAACCCCGTAACCAACTCAAACATGAGTCCGTAACTAGACAAAACATGACTCCATAACCAGCCAAAACATACTCCATAACCAACTCGAACATGATCAAAACCGAGTTCACATTGCGAGTTTACCTAGATATCTAATGCGTGGAATATACGATCGCCATGGTCTCAACTTCGACCCACGAACAACCCGACGACAAGCGCATTAGTCTCCATAAAAAAAACTACAACACACCATCGCCATGGTTCGCCAACGAACCGGTTCTTATATGTATGGATTGTTGATCAGAACATGGATATGACTATAGGATTGGTTTCGTGATCCATAGTATTGGGAAGCCTATGATCAAAACCTTTCTTTTTTTTTTCCTCACCACGGTTTCGACAACTTCTCAAACCTGGTTACTTCGAGTTTTCGGGGCTGCTTCTCGCCAATACGAGAGATGAGTTCGTTGAACCTCGTGTATGATGAGTTCGTTGAATCTCGTATCAACATGAATCGGTACCCGAGACTCGAAATAAACAAGGGCCTCAGAATTATACCCGAGTCATGTGGATAAAAATCTCACTTCTTGTCCAAGAGTTTTGATGGTGAAAGCTTCAATGAAATGACGGTTTCAGCGAACTATTGTGGGTTTGATCGAGGACGAAGCATCAAACCGAAAGCAATCTGTTATCTGAACCATGCACACACCGTGGACCAGATGGTTGATCTCGAAGAAAATCTACAATCTTGCCTAGTTGTGGTTGTCGAGCTCAAGAAGTTTTGTAGTTGTAGATGCGGCTGTAGGGTTTATGTTGGTGATGATGATCCGCATCATAGCCCTCCATCTATTGACTTTTATGCAAAGTTTTCCCCCATTTACACTTAGGACCTCGAACTTCATAGTGAAACTTAATGATGTCATTTAGTTGTGACGCTAAGCACAAATGGTCCTCGAACTATTCCCATGGTGCCATAATGTTTATCGATGGAATCTCCAAGTTATACCACATGGTAGCTATTCTGATAGTGAAGCTTAGTCGGCACGTCTCCATGTTAAAACATTAAGTTCTCAAAATAGTTTACATTAAGATTATAAAATGACTAAAGGGCCTTACCCTTTTTAAAACATATCCTCCTCCATGAAAACAAATATACAAATGATGTAATCGAATTACAAAAATTTTCAGGTGTTACAGGTTGAGCGATCTTAGAGAATCCTTCAATGAATCTGCGATAGTATCCCGCAAGACTAAGAAACTGGCGCACCTCTGTAGGAGTCTAAGGAGCCTCCCACTTTTTAATAGTATCAATCTTGGTGTGATCGACATGTATTCCTGCCTCGTTAACCACATGCCCTAAAAATTGGACCTCACGAATCCAGAAGTCATATTTAGAGAATTTCGCATACAACTGCTCATTTCTCAAGAGTTCCAAGATCAGTTGTAGGTGTTGCTCATGCACTTCCCTGCTCTTGGAATAGATTAATATGTCATCTATAAACACTATGACGAATTTGTCCAAATTTGGCTTACACACGCGGTTCATAAGATCCATGAACACAACCGGTGCATTGGTCAGCCCAAATGGCATTACCAAAAACTCAAATTGTCCATAAAGAGTTCGAAAGGCTGTCTTCGCCACATCCTCCTCTCGAACTCTCAGCTGGTGACACCCTGACCTCAAGTCAATCTTGGAATAGAAACTCGACCCTTGAAGCTGGTCGAACAAGTCATCAATACGAGGCAAAGGGTAGCGATTCTTAACCGTCACCTTGTTCAACTCTCGATAGTCAATACACATGCGGAAGCTCCCATCCTTCTTCTTAACATACAGAACGGGGGCTCCCCAAGGTGAAGAACTAGGTCTAATAAAGCCCCTATCCAATAGCTCTTGGAGTTGGGTAGATGGTTCTTGAAGTACACCAGGTGCTAAGCGACATGGTGCACGTGCAACCGGGGCCGCTCCAGGTGCAAGATCAATTTGAAACTCCACTTGATGAACAGGTGGAAGTCCAGGTGGTTCCTCTGGGAATACATCTGGGAAGTCACGGACCACTGAGATGTCCTCAATCTTTGTTTCAACTTCAGCTCGAGTATCAGTAATGTTTGCCAGAATAGCTGGATAGCCCTTTCAAATACACTTCTGGGCTTTCAAGAAGGAGATGATGCCCACCATGGCACCACCACGATCACCCTGAATAGATAACAGTTCTCCACTAGGGAGAGGGATACGAACAATTTTCTCCTGACAGAGAATTTCAGAGTGTTGCTTGGACAACCAGTCCATGCCAACAACGAGATCAAAGCTTCCTAGGGTGATAGGCAGAAGGTTGATGGCAAATAATTGCCCACCTAGTTCGAGCTTATAGTCGCGATAGGTATGGGTTACCTCAACAGGTTTCCCATCAGCTAGTTCTATGGAATGCGGGGTATCAAGAAGAGTAGGAACCTTCCCCAGTTGTTTGCTAAGATTCAATGACGCAAAACTATAGTCTGCACCGGTATCATATAAAACAGAAGCGAGAATGCCGTTTAAGGAACACATACCCGTCACGACATTATTATCGGTCCTTGCTTCCCCAGAGCCAATCACAAATGCTCTTCCACGAGCCCCATTGTTGTTGTTGTTGTTGCCAGCGTTGGTAGTGTTGTTGTTCCCAGTCTTGTTACCACAACCGTTGCTATTGTTATCCCCGTTATTATTGTTACCATTACCATTTAGCCGTGGACAGTCCCTCCTGAAGTGACCCTCACTCTAACACTGAAAACAGCCCTTTCCATTCTGTTGCTGGGCCTGCTGTGGTGCTGGTGGATTACCCTGAACATTGACCATGCAGTCCTTCTACGTATGCCCCAACTTACCACAACGATCACACTTAACCCTGTTACATGGCCCCGAGTGGTGGTAGTTGCACCTAGCGCACTTGGGACGCTGTCTCTGATAACCACCTTGCGGTTGGTTGCAATTGATGCCGCTGTTGTGACTGTCGTGCTTCTTATTCTGCTGCTGCTGGTTACCATTGCTTGGGGGTTTGCCAGATGCATTCTCCCACTTCCTCTTGTTGTCATTATTACTAGAAGACGAAGCACCGCGAGGGGGTAGCAGTCCCTCTTCCACCTTCTGATCAGTCAGTTGGTGTGCCATACGAATAACCTGCTGAATGTTATTAAGGTTAGCAGCTGTGACCATACTCTTGATTTGGGGCACCAAACCCTTGATGTACAACTCGATCCATTTGTAGGGCGGGTTAGAATAATTTGGGCCCATTGTCGCCAATTCATGCGACCTAGTAGTATAGTTCTCAATCTCCAACCCCACCATCTTTAAGTTGAGGTACCCTGTCTCCAACTTTTGAATCTCATCTCGAGGGCAATAATCCTCCTTCATCAGTTCTTTAAAATCCGCCCAGGGTGTAGCATTGGCCACATCAACACCTAGCATCTGTACTTGAGCATTCCACCAAGATAACGCCGCATTCTCAAGTGTAGCGGTGGCATACTTAACCCTGTCAGCTGGCGGGCAGTTACACATGGCAAACCACGATTCCAACTTTTCGAACCACCTAAGTAGCCCGACTGCTCCTTCAGATCCTCCAAAATTCTTTGCAATCCATGAATGACTTATAGGTACAAACTGGAGGGTGATGAGCAGGTTGGCCTAAGCACAAAAAGCGAAAGTCACAAATGAGATAGAGAGTTTAACGCTAGAGCCTAAGGAAAGAGAGTAGAGCGAAATGGCGTTACCAGCTTGAAAAGCTGCTAGGGCTTCAACTAGCATGTCGTTGATGAGCGCGTTCAGCTCTGCTTGGGTAATATTAATGTTTCCTCTTCCGTGATCTCTTCCCGCCAAAGCAATTCTACATTTACACTATATTCATGAGAATACAATAATATGTCTCACATACAATTGTTCACATAGTACAAGTAAACTAGAATATAATATAGATGATATACGCGAGAATAAGGTAAAGCAGTCGATCAATAGCAATAATAATAATAATAATAATAATAATAATAATAATCCAAACATAAGCCAAACGGTTCTCAAGTCTCACAACGATAAAATAAAAGTCATTATAGGAATATATATTAGATACTAGGATAATAAAAAAATCAACCGTCCGCGCGATCCATGAAGATGCACAAGCCTTCATCCTTGCTCTCGTCCTGAATCTCGATCTCAAATGGCTCTTCTTCCTCCTCTGGCTCGAGCTCATCCTTGAGTGCTGCATCGAGTGCTGCTCCAAGAGCATCGAATCCTCCTTCCATAGGTTCCTTCTCAGGATCCTCCTTAGGATCCTCCTCTGGTTCCTATCCATTTTGTCCCAGAGCTTCCATAAGTCTGTTGCGAACCATAGCTAACTCCTTTCTAGTAGCTACTAGAACCTGTTTAGTGGCAGTCATTTCGTGTTTAGCATCATCAGCTTCCTTCTTAGCCCCTGCTAATTCAGCAAACAAGAGATCAATTTGTCCTTCCATATGCTTAAGTGTCTTATTAGCATTTCTCCTCCAAAACTGAAATTGCTTAACAACAGTTAAGGCGTTATCCAACTCAGTATGCATGTGCCTCACCATCCCTGCAAGTGATCTCTCCCATGAGTCAACAATGGGAGGTACTCTCGCTGGCACTCCATAGCCTACAACCCAAGAGTGTAATATGTCAGTAAACCAAAGCCAACAGTTGGTATCCTCATATGGATCATGTGACGAAGTTGGACGCTGATAAGGATCCAGTGATGGAGCATGTTGCCCCTCAATAGCACGATAAGAATAGTTCCTATGAGTGGGGTTAGTCATGGTTTCCTGCAGTACGTTTGATGAGTACACGTATTCAAGAAAATAATAAGTGGTGCACTTAAAGTAGTGAGTGTAACTAATATAGTACTTATGCTATGATGATTATAGACTAGAATGCAATCCTAGTTCACTATAACCAATGGCTCTGATACCAATCTGTCATACCCTCAAATTTCCACTGCGGGGCTTATACCGCGAGGCGCATGACAAACCATGATCCATAGCCATAAGTCTCATGAACGACTCTAAATGCCCAAACCATTTAGTTCGTTGTTGTAAAATACGTTTCACAGTTAACCAAACATTTTAAATAGTTGTGGAAGCATAATTAAAGAAAACAGTTAACCATAGTATCTGCGCAAAACAACACGCCCTAAACCAAAAGTGAATAATTAAATGTTCAAAAATAATAAAGTGTTCATATCCCAATGACACTATATGATGCATTCCCTACTTGTGCTCAATACCTAACGACCTGCAAAAGCATGCTAGCGTGTGTCAACATAAAGTCGGTGAGTTCACAAAACAAAGTAGGTGAGTAAATAAACGTGTAGGTTTTCCTAAAACCAAGTATCCACAAATAAAAGCGTAGGACTCCCAGACCATGCAACCACAAGTAATAGCTAATTCACATGTCAGGTGTAGCTAACCCACTCATGATAACTAACACCGGTAATACCGAACTGCTAAACATCGAGATCCCACAATAGTGAGCAAAGTGCCTTGCATCATTGCCCATAAACAATGATAATAAAAGTTAAGTTATAGTTAACACCCATGCTCCCAGAACGATGTGAGGTTTGTGAAACCTAATAGCGCTATCAACTAGTAACCCGCTTGCCCACTGGCAATTCATTTGGTATTTAGAAGGACTTCAGCGCGATAGGGTTGGTTTAGTTCATCAAGGACATAAAGCATGAATTAGTAAAAGTAGATTCACCTTGTGAACCTAGCACCCCAAAACCGGGGATGTGTAAAAGTAGTTCCAAGCCGGACTATGAAAAAGTTAAGTAAGTTGTCTCCCCGAGACGCATGCTTTTGAGAAAAAGTAGTGAAACTCACCTTAGGATGCAAGCAATTAATCCAAACTTCACAAATAGGATGTGCTAACGACTCCCTATCACATGTGTCACTAAGTGAGTATATGTGTAATATCATTACACCATATGACCCATTTGTCTAAGACGTTTAAAAGTTCAAAACCGTGTAAGTGACACCTGATGATTCTAAATGCACAAGCAAACCATACGGACCCGTTGGTGAACACAATACTTAACATCAGTTATGCACTTCATATACACCCCATATAAGTTCTCATACAAGTTCATGTCAAATACAAGTCATACAAGACTCTAAATAGCCACATAAGTGTATATTACATAATCTTCGTTTTTAGGACATATTATGCACTGTGAAAACTAATTTATTAAAAATACTTATCCAATGAATTAGACTCCCAAACGTTTACTAAATATTCCAGGGGTCTACCAAACAAGTCCATATTTTTAGTTCGTAATAAAACCATACACAAAAATTATGAAAAATCACACAATACAACTATGTCCAGAAAATACTCACAACAGATCAGATTAGTAGAAAAATTCTCAAAAATAGTGTGTTTATCCAAACGGGATGAATCCACTTGGAAAAGTCAAGTTTCATCAATGTCGACCTACTGTCCAAATTTCATAATACAATTCTTTGTAAAACTCAAGTTATGATCGTTTAAAGTTGACCCAGTTTACTAATCCGAAAATCTGATATGACCTTTAATCAAAGAAAATTCCAAAAACCTATCAAACGACGTCCAAAACAGATGATTTTGCCCATTATGAAAAGCTAAGACCATGTACGATATTTTCATGCAAAGAAATCATCAAAACAAATATTTTAGCATCACGTTACAGCCTCTGCAAGTCAACCCAATCATTCTGTCCATATTCTAAATTATGCATAAACCCTAGTTTTAACCATTAGCTACGCATATAATCGATCAATAATACTTAACAATCATCCTACCATATCAATAAGACATAACCTGATCAAAACCTAGCAAGACACAAGTTAAACATCATTAATCATAAACCCTAGAAGTCTAAAACATCAAAAACATGCAAACTCATGCAATACATACAACAATCATCGCATAACCTCATGTTTAACCCCATTAATCTTTATGAATGACAAGTTTTAATCTTTATGAAAACGTTCCAGACCTGGACAAACTCGGTTATGATGTTTTAAAATATATTAGAGAAGATTAAAACATAAGAGATTGAATATTATACCGAAAGCACTTCAAAACCACCAACCGATTGCTCTCCAAGCTTCCCGATTGATGTTCTTGAGCCTTAGCAGGTGTTTGAGGTTAATATTTTCGTAAATAGGCAGTAGGGGACGATTAGGGTTAAGTTTATGGGGTACTTGGAGCTTAAGATTGTTTAAATAGAGGTTTGAGGCGGTTTTGGTTCGTCTGACACCCGCGAGCGGCCGCTCGGCCTGAGTGAGCGGCCGCTCACTCAGCCTCGGCTCGTTCCGGGTGCTCAGGTCCAGTGTATTGCGTGTTTTCATCGACGTTTTCGATATTTTGGACCATATTAAGTTCAACCCTATGTGTTAAGACCCCAACCATCCAAACGGTTCATCGATTACGGTTTTTAAATAACACGTTCGGTTTAAGTTCACGTAATCACATATAGTTTGCACATAGTTTCACAGAAACACGTAATTGAAATCAATCTCAATCAATTAATTCACAATTATCTAATTTCATAATTCACCAACGTCCGGGGTTCACTACTCATGCATATAGTTTGGTAATTCCCCAAATTACCACTTCATGCAGTTATTAACCTATAACTGTGCAACGTTTGACTTATCTAGCTACCCTAGTTAAGTAGAATGCAAGGAATGTAACTACAAGTAACTAGAGTTTAGTTAAAGTGAGAACCTGAAATTGCGGGGTATCACAGATATTTCCATGTATTTTCCCATACAACCTCAGGTATAGACAAAGTATTCGACATTAGCATGGTAAAGAATAAAGTACGTAGCTCAAAACCGGTTGCCCATTGATCTGCTTCAATAATTGACTCGATGTATTCCTTGTCATCATTCAAAAACCCAAGTGCATAACATGCATCTCTAAAAGTAGGTAGTACTTGACCATTTACTGTTTTAATATCGTCAAAAGATTTTGGCCCTTTTACCTTGTTTAGCAGAATTCTTAAAAAGTACGCTTCACCTAGAGCCGGAGAAACAGAGTGAATTCTACCGAGTGAACATCCATTTATCCGAGGTTCTCACAACCGTTGATCAGCTTTCCATGCAAACTTAGTTGGGAATTCAACATAAGTGAGTTGACGTGTCCATCCATGAGAAAAACATTGAAGATGAAAAAGATGGTTTGTTTAAGACATTGTTAACCTTTTCGTTCGAGCCGTAAACAACTTGTTGTTGTCCCGGAAGGTGAAAAGAAAGCCTAATAACAGAAGGATGCCTATAATGAAAATCGTACATAAATATCCTCCATGATGCCTCACATGCAGAAATATATCTGCATTCATAATACTTTTTTTTATTTCATCACTCCCTGGATCTTGATTGTCTTGGTTGTCCGCACTTTCAAAAGAAACCGTAGTTCTGTCAGGGCCTTTGTTGATATATTTAAACAAACATTTGATAGAACCGCCCTGATTGCACCACTCAACATTTATATGTGCATGATATATTTTTAGAAGTTTTTTATTGTATGGAACAACATATCTATTATCTAATCGAACTCCAGACTTTTCAGCAAAGGATCCATCATCTCTTATTTTGTACATAGGGAATCCATCTGAGTCCATAGAAGTTTGATCACGGAATGCCTTAGGAAAGTTTTTTGAACACTTGTTATCAACCATGCATGGACAGTTCAAATTAGCGTAACCACAAGGACCATGAATCATGAATTCACTCACAAGTGAATACAACTCTGGATCTTCGTTCTTGTCTGGAACCTTAGCACAAATAAATGGATCAATATGGTCAACAGTAGGAAGTTTGCCGGTAGCATCCATGAATAAACATATATGGGCATGGGGCAAACCACGCTTTTGAAATTCAACAATATAAACCACTACATAAGGAAAACAAAAAAAATAAACATTAGATTTAAACATATTATATATATATATATATATATATATATATATATATATATATATATGAGAAAAAGTAATATATATAAAATTCCAAAAAAAATCTGTAAAAATTTAATATATATATATATATATATATATATATATATATTAAATCTAATGTTTATTTTTTGTAAATACCAACATTCCAAAAATCAAAAATGGTCTTTGGAATGTTGGGACTTATAAATAAAATAATAAATTCCATTCCATCTTGCCGTGATGGTGGACCAACAAAACCATCATCACGCAGTGATCGCCGCATTTGCATCGATGTATTATGTTAGCACTTAGCACTTGAACCCAAGAATTCATCATGAAAGTGTCATGTGTGCCCTAACTATCGTTTTTTTATTTCACTGACATTATGACAGATAACCTCTAATCTACTTTTCAATCTACATTAAAATCTGAAATTTAAGTACCTTAATAACTGTAGATGCGAAGTGTCTGTAGACGGGGATTTGTGATTATTTACTTTCTTTGGCTAAGGTTTTGTCATGGGCTTTATTATTATATTTTTTATTATTTGATTATATAACCACGTATAATACATGGGTCTATGGCCTAGTGATAAAACTATGGTTAAATATAAGAAATTTAGGTCACAATTTTTAATTCTGTTATTTGTTATCCTAACTCATTTACAAATTTTTACCATCTAGATAAATAAGCTACACCTAACATTGGGAGGTTCTTTCATTTTCTTTCTTCCCCATAAAGGAAATAGGATAATTAGGTGGTATATTTATTTATATCCAAATGAAGTTTGATTTATTTAGCATGAATGTATATGAAGTGTGAACTATGTTATTTATGCATTTTTTTCAATAATTCTAAGATGCATTTAATTGACATGGATGGATCGATAAATGGGTTTTGTACTGGGTTGTTAGTTCAATTAAACTATGCAATTCATGGATAAATGGATTTTGGATGGATAATATGTTAACCAGGCACGATTACCATTCTAGCTCTCATACATAAATATATTAAATTTAAAATTAATGTAACTAATATGAATAACTTATGTTATATAGAAAGAAAACTAGAAAATTAACACAAACTTAGACCAAGACAAAGATATGAAATAAGAGGTATGTAAAAAGTCTTGAATAGTATGGCCCATCATTTAATGAGCCATTTTTCTACTCCTTCCCATGTCTCATTTGCTATTCATTCATTTACTTATTCTTCAGACACAAGTCATCTCCATACACATACCAAAATCTTTCTCCAGCCCCCACCCCATTCCCACCATCACACACCACCACCAGCACACATCATTGTCTTGAAATGGTCAAGTTTGGGTATGTGACAAAGGTGAAAAGACCAGGCTACCCATCATTGCTCATATGGGTGATGTTCTTGATGCTAATATCTTCAGGTGTCACCAACACAAAAGGGTCATCAAGAGGAGTAACAAACACACAGTTCTTCAAGACAATGAGGCCTCAAATGTCCCATAGATATGTGTATGATGGTGCAACCGTTAATGGGTTTCTTCCAAAGGCCCTTCCGATACCGCCTTCTGGTCCTTCACACCACCATAACTCCATTGGCCTCAACACCATGCATCCTTGAACAAGAGCAAGATCAAGATCAAGAAAAGAAGTCTCATTTTCCAAGGGTATATTTGTCTTTTTGTATATGATAATGCTCTCCAAGATCTAGTGATCGACCATTATTCTTATTTTCTTTTTTCTTTTTTCTTTTTTGAACTACTGTTTTTTTTTTCTTTTGCTTTAGATGAAACTTATACTATATAGTTCAGATTTTAGTTTTAAAAGGGGTTTTCTCTTTTTTTTTATAAAAAAAAAATCACTAGTTTATTACTTTCATGGTAACAAAACTTGTGTATTAATGTGTATTATCATTCTTTTATGGGTAACACCTGAAATATAAAATATAATTGTATGTTTATGTTTTTTTTTTTTAACTAACAAACTTTGTTTACACCCTTAATTACATCGTTAACTTCAAAGTATTTAAACCCATCACCTCACGTTTGTGAGAGGACACCATACCACTAGACCAATAGGTAATGAGTAATATTTTTTTTAGTTAATAATTGGTTTATATCATTTTATGTTTATATATTAAGAAAAAAAAATATGATACAAAAGCATTTTAATCTATACGTTAATTTGTAGATGGTTTGGCTATATTATTAGTTGAAAAATACTTTAAATTATCATTCGTCTTAGAGAATTGAACTATCAAATTAAATAAAATATTCTTCGCTAAAAATAATAGTAACATTTATATTATATTAACCCTTCATTATTGTATACCATATTATTGAAACTATAATTAGTATCTTTCTTCGTGAATCTTTGTGTTGTACGTACTCATTACATTAAGCGTTTTTGTTTTTCAAAAAATTTGATTTTTCTTTTCCAAATTCAAAGTTTCAGTCTTAATTAATTTGGCAATTTTTTTGATCGACGAGCAACTGTGTGGCAACCACCCTTGCGCGGCGTCGTGCCCAAGAATCGACTACTCAACCTCCAGCAGCCCCCGTCTTCTCCCGATGCGCGGAAACCCGAGCCCCACCCGCCCGAAGGCACGACAGTGTTATAGAACTTGACCGTCAGATTCGAACCGGCGCCACCCGTATTCGATCTTCACCCGGATACCAAACCATAAATGTTGAAAGTGGGAATTGAACCTTTGATCACATAGGTGAAACAAAAGTCACTCCACCACTATGGATGGATACTATTAATTTAGCAATTAACCCCTTTAACTTTATTTTTCACTTGTAACTCAAAATTTTCATCATTTGCACATATACCCTTTTGATTTTTTACTTTCAACCCAAAGCTTTTAATCGTTTTCAATTTAACCCCAATACCTTGTTTTACTTTCAACTTTGGTTCCTCGTATTTTTTTCATCTTTTGCAACTTTTTGTTTAAGGTTTTGTTCTAACTTTTATAAGTTAACAAACCGTAACGTGCGTGTAAGGTTAAACGTTTTTTAAATATTGTTAGTTAAAATTAACAAATGTAAATTTTGCATAACGTTAATGTATAATAGACAGAGTTGGTATTTATGTTTACTTGGTACGTAACGAGCTCGCGGAGCAATTTCTACTAGCAAAATACTAGTATCTCATTATTTTTGAAGATATTCAGATAGCTATAATTGTCATATATTGAACATGCTGTCAAATTCTTAAAACAAAAAATATGCTCCTCAGTCAAATAAATTTAAACTATCAACTGAAAAATTATTGTCGAGGAATATTTATATCATTCGTGATAAAAGAAATAAAAAGTTAAAAACCTCTTTTAAATCACATGGAATTAAACATGGTAATTATATTTTTTTTATATGGTGGCTACAGTTAGTACGTGGCTTAAGTGACATGTCATTAGTTTTTTATGCAACTTACGTGGCTTAAGCAACATGTCATTAGTTTTTATTTTTTAATTAGTTTTGTCTTGTTTAATCAAACATTTAAACACGGTAGTACGTATTTACTATTTTGATAGACCATTAAACACATTTTTTTAACTTCAATGAACGATGTGTCAATCACCGTGACATCGGGCGTTGTAGCCAAGGTCGACTACTCAACAGCTGTCAGCCCCTCGGCTCTTCTAGATGCACGGAAACCCGACCTTCACTAGCCCGAATGCACGACAGTAAAATAATCGGTAAAATCTCACCTCACTTTGTTTTAAATTGCTCGTATTGAGGCTTTTTCTTTTCTTTTTTAAAGGCAAACAAACCTGGCAACCAAACCTGCTACTTTCATGACTAGTGTAGTTCAAGTTTCGCCCAGCTCTCCCATTTCATATACTTGCTCCATGTTTTACCCACATAAAAGTTACTTTTAGAATTTAAACTAACAGTTACTTTTAAGTTCAACTTGGTAGCCTGTTAACGCCACACTTAATACTTTTACAACTTTGTCAATCCCTTCATTACAAATTATCAATTAACATGTTTATACTTTGACATAAATATATGTGTTGCGTTTAATTTGTTTTCTTAACTTGGCAACCAAACCTGCTAATTGACACTGCACGTAATAGTTAGTTTGAGAATAACCAAATGCTTCATTTTAGTTAACTTTAAAAGTGCAAAACCTTTTTTTAGAACTTTATGAAATAATTGATAGGTTGAATAGTTTTCGTGTATTTTACATTTTATTTAATATGATGGTTGAGTAACCATGACGCGTCTTTTTCATTCTATTATTAAAGTGTTTTAATCTATACATATAATAAACAAATCCATTTTAATGACATGGCACTCAAAGAGGCATTCTCTTTCTTGAGTGTGCCATGTGTCATCCCATGTGGCATTGAGATATTTTAGAAAAAAAATAATTTAAAAACAAAATGTAAGGAGTTGCCCGGTTTTAAATATCGGCATGATTGGGTTCGAGACATTCTGTGGGACATTTTAAGACGGGCTGGGATCTCAGCCAAGAAGGAGGCCCCTGTAAACTTCCTCTCGGATCCAGCAGAAGGGAGATCCACCCTACGACCAGCAGATCTCCTTGTCTTTGGGTGGGCCGGGGGGAAGCATGCTTGTGTTGACCTGACGGGTGTATCTCCCCTAGTTGGGTTGAGGGATAGTGGCTTTGTTGCAGGGCAAGCGGTCCGGAAAGCAGAGGCAAAGAAGGTAGAAAAACATGCTAAAGCCTGCGAGGAGAACCAACACGTTTTTATACCTTTGGCTTTTGATACCTTTGGCTCATTGGCACCGGAGGCTACCCGTTTCCTGACCAGGGTCCAGCGGGTTATTCACAGTAGTGCCTCGGCTCCGGGTGGACATGGTTATGTTTTTAGTAGATTAGGATTTGCTATCCAGAAAGGGGTGGCGGCGCAGCTTGTTGCCCGCCTGCCCGTTATCTTAATGTAATTTTCTTTGTCTTGGAATGAAAAATAGTTAAACCTTCAAAAAAAAAAAAAAAAAAACAAAATTGGATTTTTCACCCTTATGTTTCCTCCTATAATTTTTAAACGTTAATATCTTTAATATACGAGATTTTTTAAAGAAAAAAATTACACCAAATTAACGAGCGTTTTATTATCTTTCCAACGAGTACCATAGTGCTATATAAAAAACGGAGAAAAAACAACTATTTTTTGTAACCCGACAGCTATTGTGTCAGGTTTGGAATTAGTTTAAAAAAAATTTTGTGGGTTTGGGTCGGGCCTGAGATTAGGTGATACCCGACCTAATTACCCTTTTTTTATATTAGAATATGATAACTTATGGCAGAGATTTGTTTAAAATAATAATAATAATAATAATAATAATAATAATAATAATAATAATAATAATGTATAGACAAGTCACTAATTATGTTTAAATCGGTAAATATGAATTTTTTTTTTCAACCAGAGCCGAATAGGTTAATAGAGTTATACGTTGTTTTAAGTTAGGTATCAATATTAGTATGTTAGAGTTGTACATTTGTTTAATCTTTATGATAGCTGTTAATATTAGAGTTACATTAAAGTTCTACATTCTTTTAGGTTAGGTGTTAGTATTGGAGTTGTACATTATTAATTTGTTTTAGGTTAGATATTAATATTAGAGTTATACACCAGTCTATTCATATGTAAAATTAATGTATCATATTAAATTTCTCAACCCGGGACGCTCCCGGGGTATAATCTAGTATAGAATAACTAAGCTCTCTTTTATTTTAAATCTTTCATTGTATATTTGGATATATGAAACTTATATAGAAAAAAAAATATTAATAAATTATTGATGTTTGAATGAAACAGGAAGAAAATTGTAAACGAAAGTAAATCTTTATATAGTTATGATTATGATTTACGCATAGACCATCTTTGGTAGGCTAGGGTTCACAATTCAAAAAGCGGTGGCGGCGCAGCTTGTTGCCCGTCTACCTTCTATTATGATGTAACTTTCGTTTTAGAAATTAAATAAAAGTTTGGACAAAAAAAAAAAAATTGTTTGTATTTCAATCTTTTACCCTTTTGAACGAGACGGAAATTAAATGATTGTTCACCAATTTACTTGACCTATAATACTAGTTTGTCTTTTACAATACCATTTTTTAACTTCCAACGAAATCAAACTCGGGCGAGCACTTCCGTAACGCCTTTCATCAATTAGGTACTCTGAGAGTACCCAAGACGTCCACCACCTATTCCGGGGAAAACCAAGTAATTCACCCGTCCGTATACACGATAGTGAAGCACCGGTAAAACCCATTCGGCTCAAGAATCAAACTTGGGATACACAGGTATTCTATCATTGCCTATCAATGTTTTTACCAATACACTGATGGTATTGGCATAAATCACACCACGCCCGTCTTCAACCTATGACCTCATGTAAGAGAAATGCACCTCAAACCACTCTACTAATGTCTTTTTATGCTCGCGCTATAGAGTGTAAATTGCAAATTCAGCTTTTCTTTAAATTTAGTAGCATTTCTAAATAAAAGAAAATATTATAATAAAACTATTTCGATTAAAAAAAAATCCAACATCTATGATTATTATATACTAGGTTTGAGTCCTGTGGGGACCCACGGTTCACCCGATAGTAAAATGAAAAAAAAGTAGGAAAAATAAAAATTGTATTATGCAAGTTGTTTTGGTTACTAAATGTTTGATAATGCAATATGTATGAATTTTGATGTTAAATGCAAAATGTCATCTAACAGTTTAATGTAACGAAATGATGGATAAATCGACTAAGTAAAGTTTAATTTGACAAAAAATAAAAACAAAGAATGGAATAAAAGAAATAATATTGTATTTATTCTAATGGATTTATTATCAACATAAATATTCAAAGTGATTAAATATAGTTTTCGTAACATTGAAAATAATATTAAAAATTTCACTTTTCGAACTTTTAAAGCAACATAAAAAACAGAGAGATCAAAATCTTATAAAGTTATTCATAAAGTTTCAAATATTTATTTGTATACAACGTTTGATACTTTGTTCGTAAGGTTGCCATCTTGATCTAGTATTAGTATCTTTAGTCCATCTGACTTTTGACCCTTGATAACACAACATACAACTGCCCATGCGATGGATATATCAACTAAGTAAAGTTTGATTTGACAAAAATTATAAACAAAGACTGGAATCAATTGTAGTATGCAAGCTGCTTTGCTTACTAAATGTTGGGTGGTTCAATTGGTATAGATTTTGTTGTTAAATGCAGAATATCATATAAGGTTTTTAATGTAACGCAATGAGGGATATATCAACTAAGTAAAGTTTGATTTGACAAAAATTATAAACATACTGGAATCAAATGAATAATACCGAATTTAGTCTAATGCATGCCAAATGAACATGAACATGAACATTCAATGTGACTAAATATAATTTTCTAGAACATACAAAATAGTAATAAAAACAAATTTCACCGTTAAAATTTTTGAAAAAACATTAAAAACCTTACATAAAAAACAGATAATTTAAAATCTTATAAGGTTATTCATAAAGCTCCAAATATTTATTTGTACATTAGTTGTTTTGTTCGTAAGGCTTTCATCTTTGTCTAATATTAACATCTTCAGTCCATCTCGACTCTTGACTTTTGATAGCGCAACATTAACAATTAAAGAAACTGTTAAGCGCAAATGATGAGCCATGGACAATCAAGTATATGAGTTATACTCTAAAAATTATAATAAGAAACATGTAAAGAGCATATGTTTATGTTTGTACTATGAAACAAATTATAGAAAACTGTAGAATGCAAAAATAAAATAAAAGCTACCTGGTTTTCAAGCATCATTTCTTCTAAAGAATTATGTGAAGTGTCATGTTCCAAAGCAACTCCTAGAAGGGAAAAATTAACATTCACATTTTCAAACCCATATTTGCAACAGTCATGAGCAAACCATTTTGCTAAAACATGCAAAAGTAAATAATTTTATATTTCGTTTGTATGAAATAAAAGAACGAATGAAATACCAAACACATACCAATTTGATTTTATTTTTTGCTTATTAGAATAAACCCCCTCAATACCATAACAATGTCCTTTTGAAAACGTTGGCATGTAAAGAAAATAAAATGTAAATAACTTTAAAAATTCAAATAAAGAGAAAAGCACTAATCAGCACAACTTTGAAAGCCAAACTTGAAGTCGGTCGAGAGGTAGCCCTACCACTGTATATTGTTTATCCTTGAACCTAGCACTATCTTTCCTCTTTAAGTGCAGATGCTTTTGGGTGTAACTTTGGTCAACACACACGTACCTCTGTCATCATTCTACAACATGAGTAGTAGTAGTTCACTAAGGGGTAGAAAATTATTAAAATCTTGTTTAGTATCAGCAAACAAATGTCTTGCATTCCTTTTAGTTTCACCAATGAACTTACTGAGAATTTTATGTACATTTTGTAATTAGCTATAGAATGCTTGCAGCATTGATCATAGTCTAAATACATAATAATACGTATAGATTGAAAAAAAATAACCATGACATACCAACAGATACCCTTCTTAAATTCATCTTTCTAATTAACCATCAAAAAAAGAAATAAACATGTTGAAAAATGTAATGTTATATAGTTAGTAATAAGGTAAATAACATAAGAAATTAAAAGTTAATCAAATTAACATTCAACATTCAATATAAACAACCCCAATACACGGTACCATTTCAATTCAGAAAAAGATCACACAAAAAAGTCTCGACATACATATCAGCCCCAAAGTCAATTCAAACCGTGATAAATAGCAAAGGAAACGGGAAAAGGTGTTAACCTGGCACACATTTCGCTGGGATAGGAGATAGACGCTTACTAAAAATATTGAATAGCATGTCTACCCGGACGTGTGTGTGTGTGTGTGTCTGCAAAGCGTCAACATATGTGACCTTTAACTTATAAATATACATGGCTATTATCAATGGTGCTTTTTTAAAACATTCGTTAAATAGGTACTACTCACCTTACATTTGTGCTTCTTTCCCATGTACCATGAATGGTTGTTTTGAAAAAAATTCATTACTTATCAAAATACATAATGTAGATATGAAATTGACTGATTGTTAAATAAAATTGGATATAAGATGCGTTATTAAGAACATAAAGCAAGCAAAATTAAAAATAAGTTTGTGCAGAATGCATACCTTGCTAGTATAAGTGGGCTTAGGAGTCAGCCTTGCTTGAGGATACGCTAGTTGTAAGATTAAATGCTCCTTTCGGTTTCTAACATTGTCTCCCCGTAACTATGTTCAAACGTTAATAAATATTATCAAACAGGGAACATTAGTAAGCAACATCAAGCAATTAATTTTCATCCCGAAGAGAACTAACTATTAATGACTACTTGCCTGGAGATCGAGTTGCCTTGATCTCTTCCTTGTAGATCAAATGAGGCAAGATTCCAGAGAAATTAAATAACCACCATTACACCTCAAAAGAACTAAAGAAAAGTAGCAGGATTCAAGAACTTCTTCAACTTGTTTAGACTTGTAACTGATCAAAGGACTTCAAATCAACACTGCAGCCACATGGTCTTTTTCAAGTAAGGCTTTCAAAATGAAAAAAAAAAATCATGGCCAACAATAATAAGAAACGATTAATCAAAATTAAGACTTATCATCGTTCATGGTAAAGAAACTCATTATTTGAAAGTAAAGACAAGCACACTTTTTGTCAAACATACATCAACCCAAACACTCCAATAATAACCATAATTAAATGCACATACCCAAACACCCCTATATTCTTAAATGAAGGATAATCAAAACCAACATCACCCGTTTGTTTTTGCCAAAGTTGTTTAAAGCTCTCGCTTCTTACGCCTAGACCCATTTTTTGATTATGAACATCTACTAATGTCTTTAGCATCAAAACATTCTTTTCATATTGCTCTACATACATATCCTACAACATCACATTAAAGGATTTACTTGTAAATCTAAAAATAACAAACAAAATTAAAATATATTTCATGGATACAAAACAACAATAATCAATAGGTTATAGTGAAAAGGTTACATTTATTATTACTATTACTATTACTATTACACGAACACGTCAAATGATGTTTGGTCTTTGCAATAGGAAAATTTTACTGATCACAAAACCAAATTAACCATAGTTTGTGTGATGCACTTTCATTAAAGAACAAAAAATTTGAATGTTGTAAAAAAACAATCAAAAGCCAAAAAGCACACTAAAATAAAAATTGAGATGTTATTTAATGGCAAGAAAATTTTGCTATTAGAAAACACACCCTAACCAAAAGATGCTATAAATTGGCGAACAACAATAAAAAAACTGAATCAGCAGAGGCATCATAGAAAGAAAAAAGAAGAGATCATAATTCATAATATATGAAGTTGGAATAAGTTAAAAACTCCATTAAATGTGTAGAGCATGCATCTAATGATCGCATAGAGAAGTATGTGGAAGTGAATAAATACTTGGGCCAAAGGCACTTAGCTTATTTAACTAATAATCTATGTTAGTCATCAAATAAACCAAGCGTAGGAGGGCAAGGAGTCAAGGACAGGACCAGACTTTTAAACAGAGAGGGATAAAGTATCAGACTTACAAAGCATACAGAAGCAAATTCACTGGCCGGCGTATCTTTCAGCAACTCATCCAGATTTGGCTAGACAACCGCAACTTTGAAACTACATAACAGAATAACAGATTTAACATTTAACATGTCAGTTCCTTAATAATCGGTACATAAACCAACTATGCTAATACACAAGCATCCGGATGGTAAAAAGAACAATAATTCTTGTTATGATTGTTCAATACATTGTAAAAAAACAACCATCATATCTTGCAGTGGGGAAATAAAATCGAAAACAAATATCTAATGTTCTCAAACAATAATTTCAATCTGTACACTTAATTCTTATGAGACAATCAAACACTAATCAAACAATCCATAACATTAGTGAAAAAAAATCGAAAAGAAACGCTTGAAAACAGCGAATATAGGGTACCTCTTTCAACATTTTAAGCATTGCGTCGAGATTGGCCCTTCTTGATAATGCTCGTGTGGCTGCAGATTGTATGAAGAAATATTAAAAAGATATGAACACTAAATGTAGATCCAAAAATATATATATAAATAAACAATATGCAACAACATGGTGTATCTAAACTGGATGACTGGTCCATCAGCCAATGGATCAGAATATGGAACACCCAATTCAATTATATCGGATCCACAATATAATCATACCCAGAACTTTGGTAAACTATTAAAAAACTTAACTGTATGCACAATAATCTTATTTCCTCTTTGTAGATAGTTTTGACAAAATAACTGATTTTTCATAAATAAATAAATCATCATAATACTAAGGATTTGTGGACTAAATTCAACCCAACGAATTCTATTCAAACATGACAGAATCTAAAAAGGAATTCTATTGAAGTAGTAAAAAGAAAGAATTAAAACCATAACCGACTACATTATGTATTCTCTTATGTACCTGGAGTGCTGCAAATCCAAGGTGTATACTTTCAAATGAAGATTTGAGCAGTATTCTACATTCTACCTCCACTGTTTAACAATCTGAACACACAAGAATACCCAATGTTTATCCCATTTGATTTGATGAACCTAACCTATTTACTCAACATGCACTTATGATAAGTGAGACATAAAAAATAAAATTATTCTTAAATTAATCTTGTCTACAAAGTGAAATTTAATAATATTAAACCTGAACTGATTATCTAAATAAGGTGTAAGTGGAATGTATGTGCACTTATGATAAGTGAGACATAAAAAATAAAATTATTCTTAAATTTTGCCGGTCTTAAATTTCTCAATAAGAACTATGATTTCACATTCTTCACCTTCATTTGATCCTCCATCACAACCATTCTAACAATTTTAGCCGTAACATGGTTTTTCTAACCATATTTGACACACTTAATGTTAACTTCCAAAGACCACTGCATAAGTACACATAAACAAAGAGAAAGAGATTATAAGATTAAAGCGCTTACACTTTAGATGGGCATGATGATATTTTGCCTTCCAACCATTCAGAATATATCCATCCAAGCAACAAAAACAAGGATGACTTATGCAAAAAGGAGACCTGCAACATAATGTTAATATATTTATAATACAGCCTCATTAGTTATCAAGCGGAAGCCTCACATTATCAAAGATAAAAATCAAAAGCATAAAACTGTATACCTCGAGGATAAAGATTATTTTACCAATAATACAGCAAGGAATAAAAAGAAAGTGAAATCACAATTTCACACCAAAGTCTAAAACCACAGAAAAAATTTATCAAGAAACCAAACATGAGAAGTATGTCATAGCGATCGCAAATTGAAAATAGGATAGAAAGCAATAAGTATGATAATTGTTAAATTCACTGATTGAGATGGTACATAAACGTGCATTCTATGAACTTGACTCCAAAAAATAATCTATCTATATTCAATAGATATCGGGCTCGGATGT
The DNA here is from genome assembly GCA_028751855.1 of Ambrosia trifida. Classification (NCBI taxonomy): domain Eukaryota; kingdom Viridiplantae; phylum Streptophyta; class Magnoliopsida; order Asterales; family Asteraceae; genus Ambrosia; species Ambrosia trifida. The sequence continues at coordinate 102,009,946 of CM054126.1, forward strand.
TATTGCCATCGCTTCTTGCCAACAAATATTTTTTCTCAAATCTTGAATTTAATAAATAATGTATGGGCTAACTAAATATGATTGTAAACAGTTTTTACAAATACGTCTGAATTTGTATGACTTTCAACCCATTTTTACCCATATGACTTATTTCAATTTTGATGAAAATTTAAAAACATTACCTTATTCACGATGACACCTTTCAAGTGAGACTCTCCGCAACTTCCTGAAAAATTCAGATTGAAAATAAAATGAGTTTATATGTTTAAAAGTAACATGTTTCTCAAAGTTTTATCATAAAATTTGAACTTTAATCAATAACTTGACTCCAATTGAATCCATAACTTGGAGGCTTCAAGTTAAATGTAACTTAATTAATCATATTAAACGGAACTACCAGTACCTGGGCGAACATGACAAAAAGAATTTGCGTTGGTATGCCAAATTCCACGCACCTTCCAACCTATAAACAATATGCCAGTAATAAGTTAAATACGCAGGCATAAACGCTAATACGCTATGAAAGATAATAAGGCTCACTTTGCCACTTTCTCTGGGGTGACAAATAGAAGATTATAAATACAGTATTCTGAATGTTGTATATTATTATAGAATTGTAAGTGTGAAACTCAGGACAAAACAGTAGTACAAAACCCGAATCACAAAGCACCAAACCATAACATGTATTCTTAGTCTTAACCTTAAAATTATAGAGGTCAGATGTCTAAATGTTGTATATTATTATAGAATATTAGAATTATAGAATACATTCAATAGATAAGAGATGTAAAACACACAATTCAGTCTCGAAATCACACCCTCTCTATAGTTTTTTTAAATGTTTAAGTAACATGTAACACGGCTTAAATGAATATACAATTTTTGGGGAGTTCAACCCATTTGACTCAACTCTTTTTATATCTACATTTGACCCATTAGATATGAACCATAATCATGAATTCCTAATCAACCCATTCATAACTAAAAGGATTGAAATTTCAACTTTTATGAAATATGCGCTACACTAATGTTCAATTTCTATTGGTTTTCTTTCCATGCGAGTCGTTTGAGATAAATATTCATTAGCAAACCGTTCAAAACAACACTTATAGCTTAAATTGAAAAGAAAAAAATGGATAACAATTGCACTAATTCCTTATTTGATATATTTTTCTTTTATCTTTACCTGAAAAAGATCACTCAAAAGGCCTCGCAACTGCATTTGCGCTTGTAGCAGGTTCCACAACCTGATAAAAAAATAATAACTTTCATTACATAAAGAACAATAATAGTGTATAACTGTATAAGTCATTTGTTTTACATCATTAAATCAGGATTCTAAATTGACACATTCAGATTTTTAAATGGGTTAGTCAATATATTCTCAATATTGCAATATATCTCATAGTATTTCAGTTGAGATAACGTGCTCAAGGCAATACCTTGTGATTCTCTTGCTTTTCTGAACTCATAGTCAGTTGGTGGCAAGTAATCTGATACATAATCAAGATTCCTTGTCCGGCGATAGAAACTCGTGGCTTTTAAAACAGTAACCAAGTCAAAATATCAGATTTTTTTAATAAAAAAGTGAGTCAATGATAAAATGCACTGTCAGTATATAATAATAAATCTCAATATAGCCATTAAATACCTGGCAAATTGTTGTTTTACTCAACGTAATAAAGTCCAAATCAAACCGCCTATCCGTAGTTCCATTCCCCGTTATCAAGTGACGGCCACACAGATTAGCCTTGAACCTCACACTCATCTTCCTGCAATAATCAAGTTTTTAGTTGATTTGGTTAAAAAACTAAAAAAAATCAATTCAATGATTTCATTAAGAAATTACAAAAATAATTCTATTCTAAGGGATGTTTACACTTTGAAGTTATGAAGGCTACTATTTTGATGTTGCAGTTTCAAAAGTACCTTGGTGTCTTTTTGATGCGTGCAATGTTGAAGTAAAAAAAATGTTGAGTAAATACAAACCTCACCTGAACTGCTAGACATACTCAAGAATACTTGATTTATAAAGTGTCGCATATCAAACAATATTACATGCACAAGATACATAACAAACTTCAAGGTCCCTTTATATTAGGTTTCACAATTGCTGTACTTTATAGAGTCATAGAGATATAACTTACAAACCATCCTAACTAATCGGGACCTCAAAACATGGTCTGCCTTACCTTGTAGATAATGTGCAACCCCTTCCATAATGACCAACTCAAGGTCATATTCATATGTGATACCCTGTATCAAACACAAAACAACAAAAGCCACACCTAATCATCAAATTCACCATCTTTTTTATTTACAAAATAAAACAAAATCAAAACCATCAATTTATGTAGAAAAAAAAACCGAAAATTGTATTCCAAGTTTTAAAGTACAAAAAACGGGTTTTACCGTTTCTCAAACGCATCATCCGAACTCGCTGGCGTCGTAGCCACTGTGCTAAAACCTCCTCTTCGTCTCCTCCTCATACTACGGATCACCCATAGACAACTCATACCTATAAACTGGAAAACAATTCCTTATATATGCGATTTGAGATCTTTATAGAAATTAAAACTCACAAAAGATGAAGTTGATTTTATCACTTTATATATACACGTAGGAATAGAATGAATCCCCAATCCCAGTCCCGATCTTGAACAAATGAACAACATACCCTTGTTTATTATGTGATATGTGTGCAGAACTCGTAATCGAAAAACGGCTAAGGGGAAAGAGATGAGATTGGTAGGTAAGATATGGTGATTATTAGGGTTAAAAACACAAAGAACAACAATTAGGGTTTCGATTAGCCGCTGTCACATAAGATCAATAATCTCAAAGGCCTACAAATAATAAATATGATTTTTTTTCATAAATTGAAGTTTTTATCTGTGACAATGAAACAAAAAACGTTAACATACGAAGAAAACATATAAATAGAATACCTTGAAGAAGAAGAGGCGATGATGTCATGATGGGTAGAAGATGAAGATGATGCGATGATGTCTGATGAAAAGAAACCCTAGTTCGTTTGATTTTTGAGGATGAGAGATAAAAACAAAAGATATTAGAGTTTTTATATGACAGGTAAGGATATAGGACTGGGTTGGGTCGGAGCCCCGCGAGATAGGATGGAAGCTAAACAGACGTTAATAAGTTGGAGCTCCATATTTAATATGGATACCTCAAACCCTCTCTAAAGCCTTGATTCAACCCTAGTGTTTTCATTTATTATATAGATAGATAGTATTAATTTACAAGTAGTTTACGCTTTATGATCTTGTACATCATGATAAACAAGTGCTTTGTGCTTAAAAAGGATGTACATCATGCTTTGTAGGTTGTATCATACTTTGTTTTTCTCTTCTTTTTTACCTTTTACTATAATAATTTTCATCTATTACTTTAAATTCCTACTCTTTTCTCACTTTAAACTTTATCCCATGTAAGTTAAACAAATTTTTAGGTTTACGTCTCAATCCAATTTTTTTTGAGTTTACACGTCACAAATATGCGTATGTAGTTCAACGTTTTACCTCTATTTTTTCCCGTATAAAGGCCGCACTGTGTTTTACATTTCAGTTTAATTTTTGCTCATTAACGCGCCGCAGCGGGCGTGTATGGTTCACCGGTTTTACGTCTACGTTTTTCTCAGATTTATTTTTTTCGTTTTTTTATTTCTTTTGTTTTACGAACTTTTCCGGTATTGTTATACCCTGGCTACAGTGTGATATTGATGCTACTTACTACGGTTTTACGCCCTGCGCAACAACGCAAAAGGCTAAATACTAATTTACTAAAATATGAAAGATATACATTTCACTCGTTACTATCCCTCTCTCTTTACAAACAATCATACATTATGAGGTTGACATCTTCGTTGTTAAAACTTGAAGTCAATATATGACTGCAACATTAGTCGACTTTCCCAATTAGGCCTAAAAGTATCATCTTTGATGTATCAAAGTGTTGGAATTGACGAATTGTTGTTTGATTAGACTGTTAGATTCATTTGATTAGCATTGGAAGAATTAAGAAACAATAAAAAATGCGTAAATTTCATAATCAAATCAATTCAACGATCAACAACCAATCTTAATGGGTTTTTCAATTACATTGATTTAAATATGATTCTTAAGTTGTTATCTAATCTTTATATAACTTACTAGTTTTTATCCTGGGAGCGTCCCGGGTTGAAATATCTAATATGACATAAAAAAAATATATTATTATTATTATTATTATTATTATTATTATTATTATTATTATTATTATTATTTTAAACAAATATCTGCCATAAGTTATCATATTCAAATATTAAAAAAACGAATCTCTGCGCCGGGGTATAAATCTAGTGCCATTACAAATGAATTCGGAAGTTTCTAATCGATCATTCTAAAAAGAACTAACATTAAATAAGAAAAAAAAAGTTAATTATTGAAATATCAAACGCATTAGTTTAAGGGTTATGTGATGCGCTAAAAAATTCATGGGTATATGATCGGGTATATAGTTCGGGTATTTGGGTATGTTGTTTCGGGTAATCGGGTCGAGTATCACCTAATCCCAGACCCGACCCAAACCCACAATTTTTTTTAAACTAATCCCAAACCCGACACAATACCTGTCGAGTTATAAAAAATAGTCATTTTTTTCTTCGTGTTTATATAGCACTATGGTACTCGTTGGAAAGATAATAAAACGCTCGTTAATTTAGTGTAATTTTTTTCTTTAAAAAATCTCGTATATAAAAGATATTAACGTTTAAAAGTTATGGGAGAAAACATGAGAGAAAAAATAATAAAGTTTTAATATTTAGATTTAATAGATTATGTATTTAATAGATTAGGTTAAAGATTATAATATATTAGGTTAAATCATATTTATTTCTTTTTTTTAATTGGTTTACCTTGCCACATTACATCCTATGTGACATCTTTCAAAGGAGAGATTGCATAAGAGTATAACATGTAGTATTAATCCCTTTGCAATATATATATATATATATATATATATATATATATATATATAGGGAAGGGATATTGTGAAAACCCATATTATATGGTAAACCTTGGAAACTCAATCTTGGCCATCCATTGCACTAGATCTATGGTTGAGAATCATTCTTTGTACTTGAGTTGAGTTATAATATTATTATAATCCTCAAAAGGACATGCAAGGGTATTTTGGTAAAGTTGTTTTAGGGTCATGTCACACCATCTCTCCTACTTTTTCAAAGTCAACATCACCATTCTCTCTCCTCTCTCCTACTTTTTCTTTAAGAAAATATTATTATAATAGGTCATGTCACATCATCTCTCTCCTATTTCCTACTTTTTGTTTAAGAAAATATTATTATAATGAGTCATGTCACACTCCCTCTCCTACTTTTTGTTTAAGAAATACTATTATAATGGGGCAAGTACATGTGTTAACATATCTTACCAGCCTTATTGAAAAAAAAAAAAAGAAAACCTTGGTAGAGATATTAAACCTGTTAACATGTGTTAACCTATGTTACCAGCCTTTTCAAAACCTTAATAAACGCCTAAAAACAACCTTTGTTAACACATTATTATCTCTCTCCTCTCCCCTACTTTTTATTTAAAAAAATATTATTATAATGGGGCAAGTACAAATAATGTGCTAATGTTGCATACAAGGTTAACATGTGTTAGTTGATCAGGTCATAAAAGGCTAACATGTGTTAATCTAATCTTATAAAAGTTAAACCTGTTGCCCCCATATACCCATGAGAAGATCTAACATTTGTTGGTATGTGTGGTGTGGTAACATATGTTAAACATGTTGCCCCCATATACCCCTATAGTTTTCACTTCTTAAGTTTACTAAGAAAATAAAGCACACAAACTATTAACACACGTTATTACAAAGTATCATTACAAACTACTGAACTGCATGGAAGGTTAACATGTGTTAGTTGTCATAAAGGGCTAACATGTGTTAATCTAATCTGATAAAAGTTAAACATGTTGCCCCCATATACCCATGAGAAGATCTAACATTTATTAGTATGTGTGGTGTAGTAACATATGTTAAACCTTTTGCCCCCATATACCCCTAGAGTTTTCACTTCTTAAGTTTACTAAGAAAATAAATTACCCAAACTATTAACACATGTTATTACAAAGTATCATTACAGACTATTGAACTGCATGGAAGGTTAACATGTGTTAATTGGTCATAAAGGGCTAACATGTGTTATCTATTCTGATAAAGAAAATATTATTATGAAAGCCATACAAGAACAAACAGCTGTGTTATCACTGCCGTTAAACTTAACCTGTCGGAATCAACACAAAAAACACCGTTGTAATTTCTGTTAACACGTGTTATTGTTGTGGTTGTAAGCTAACATGTGTTAAGTTAAACAAAAGAGTAAAATACTATGTCTGTTTGAGATGTGTAATAACATGTGTTATCCTTATGTATGCAAATATGGTAACATGTGTTAACCTGGTAAAAACCTTTAAACCCCTACCAACAAAAAAGAGTAATACTAGGTGTGTTTGTAAGGTGTGATAACAAGTGTTACCCTTGTTGTATTAACAAAATATTAACACACGTTATTACAAAGTATCATTACAAACTATTGAACCACACAAAAACCTACCCATGACATTCAAATGAACTGCATGGAAGGTTAACATATGTTAATGTTGCATAAGAGGTTAACATGTGTTATTTGGTAACATATGTTAAACTTATGTTTATTTTGTCAGCCTTTTTTTTGTCTTGCTTACCCCCTATAGTTTTCATATCATAAGTTTACTGAGAAATAAAGCACACAAACGATTAACACACGTTATTACAAAGTATCATTACAAACTATTAACCACTTTAACAAAATAAATCTAGTAACTCTATACATTGAGTACAAAAAAGAAAACATTATTAAAAAGTTTTTCTACATATTTTTCTCGGCTTCCTTCGACTTCGTTTGTTAACATATGTTAACCAGTGGGGTCTTCGTTATCAACTGCAAAACAATAGATGAGATATTAACCGGTGTGACCAACTCATCATTTAACATACTAAAGAGGAGTAACATGTGTTAGTCGGGGCCCAAATGTGAACATGTGTTAACAAACACAATTGTTACGATCAAAAACTATCGTGTAAACTTTCTTCATGACTCAAACACTTGACCAATGCCGCCCTTCCTATCACTTGCCATGGTCAGATCCGACATAAAAATATATAACAAAATCAATAGACATAGAAATAAATATATTTTAATATATTTATTTTATAAGTAAACTGTTTGATGAAATCCAACAAAACCTAAAACCATCTAACTTCATTTATTTTATAAGTCGGAGCAGGGCGGACCTTGTATAGGAGGAACCCATAGAGGCTTGTTTCTGGATCGATTAATTCTTCTAGCCTTTTGAACACGCTGATAAAGTGCACTCCGGTTACCATCAGTGGGCAGACCTTGTGCTTCAAGTTCCTCTATTAGCTCAGGAACAAGCATCTTGCTTGCAACCTTTGGTTTCAATGCATTTTTGTTGGGTCGCTTAAGGACATGAAATAGCCACTCCACAACCCGTACATAATCAGCTTCAGAAGCATCTCCCAAAAGTGACGGGCCTCTTCTGCGTAAAGCCCGTAACACCTTTCTGTTATATCTTCTCTAATTTTCCGAACAGTGTTGTCTGAATGAGGTTTCTAAGGGGTTTTTATACACAAATCCAGCAACGTCAGGATCTAGTGAAGTTTTTCCTTCTCGTGGGACCCATCTTTTGCGTTCACCTGTGAGCCCACCCTCCTCAATATATTTGGTAGATGTACAATGTAAGTATGATACATCACAATAAAATACAAATTTTTATCATATTTCCCACTTCAATAATAAGTGTTTTGACTAACGACAGATATAATGATTATGTAATAAATGAAGCCAATGAAAAAAATATTATTAACTCATGTCCTAGTATGCATACCTGGCAATGTAATCGATCTCATATCCTACATCAGCTTCTGTTGACATAGGTTCAATCCATGAGCTAACCAAGGTTCGATATTTCTGACTAAGTATCATTGCTCGTATACAGAGCAGAGAGAGAGAGAGAGAGAGAGAGAATGAAGGCCTCTCATCATCCAGCGACGGAGCAGGGTGGAGCTCCGGCTACACCCCTCCTCACCTTTGCTACTCCCACACCCCACACCTCTTAACCATCTCACACGCACACCTGTATAGATCTGAGCTAGAGAGAGAGAGAAACCGAGAATATGAGAAAGAAAGAGAGGTGAGAGAGAGAGAAAGAAAGAAAGAAAGAAAATGATAAAAGGATGAAGATGAATGGGTTGGTAGAGAAATGTGGAGAGTACAAACATGGGGAGAAGTGATAAAAGCATGGATGTATAGTCCAAATATCCTTCTATTGTACTTTTATTCAGATTTGCAAAAAAGATGCCATAGGGTAAATGACATTATTGCCCTTCTCTTATTAATAAATTGGTTTTGGAAGTTGATGAGGTGACATGATCCTATACACATGTTGGGTTTTCATAGTTTACTAAATAAGGTGGGTTTTCTATAGATACTTATACTATATATATATATATATATATAGATAATCTATACATATAATAAACCAAAGCCATTTTAATGACATGACACTCAAAGAGACATTCTCTTCCTTGAGTGTGTCATGTGTCATCCCATGTGGCATTGAGATATTTTAGAAAAAAAAGAATTTAAAAACAAAATTGAATTTTTCACCCTCATGTTTCCTCCCATAATTTTTAAACGTTAATATATTTAATATACGAGTTTTTTTAAAGAAAAAAATTACACCAAATTAATGAGCGTTTTATTATCTTTCCAACGAGTACCATAGTGCTATATAAAAAACAGAGAAATTTTTTTGTGGGGTTTTGTTCATACAGGAAAAAAACACAAAGTGTTCAGGTAAATCATTAATCATGTATAGGTAAATCACTAATTATGTTCAAATCAGTAAACATGAGAAAAAAATTCACTCAGAGCCAAATAGGTTAATAGAGTTATACGTTTTAAGTTAGGTATCAATATTAGTATGTTAGAGTTGTACATTTGTTTAGTCTTTAGGATATGTGTTAATATTAGAGTTACATTAAAGTTCTACATTATTTTAGGTTAGGTGTTAGCATTGGAGTTGTACATTGTTTTAGGTTAGATATTAATATTAGAGTTATACATCAGTCTATTTCATATGTAAAATTAATGTATCATATTAAATTTCTCAACCCGAGACGCTCCCAGGGTATAATCTAGTCCGAAAATATATATAATTAACGTAGCAAAATGATATTACATAAGAGAATTTCCAAATTACAAAAATTAGAATAATCTTCATTTATCTATAATTTATCTTTTTTTAGTTATCGAGTTAGCAATAACAAAACTGTCAGCAGCAACATGACCGGAACTTTTACTTAATTGGAAGATTGTTAACTTATGTAGTAGGTTTATCACAAGAGTACCTAAACCACCTTTATAAGATAAAAGATTGAGTAATTTAAAAAATGAAAAAAGAAATTCATACCAACGTAAGTTAACAACCGGGTTGGTGGAGCAACCTTGGTTGCAACCAAAACTACCCCAATAACTTGATTACACAAATGACTTATAATGTTTAAACTTAAAAAATAGACAAAATACACGGTATTTTTAACTCTGTTTGTAAACATCCCTATATAAATGTTATTAAAAACAAAGTTCGATGGAAAAAAAAATATTTTTATGATGGGTTAGGTTGTGAAAGTATATTAAATTTGAGTAGGCTTTGTTGTATATATAGGTAGAAAAGAGAATTTTTTTTTTTTTTATTGTGATGTTAATGTTAGGTTGGAGTGATTTACAAATAGGGATAGTCTTAGGATATATTTCCTCATAGTTAACTTTGTACTTATTGGGATGATAATCAAACTAGAACCCGAGACATTTGTGACAGCTAGGGAGCCTGATATTCGGGTATTTAACTAGTTTTGAGATTGGTTTTAAGAGTTCTTGTGGGTGTAACATCAAATGATACACCGGTTACCCGACCTAATTATCCGAAAACAGACATCTGTTTACCCAACAATATACCTACTCTTAATTTTTTCTACTTTTATTATTACTAATCCGTTAATCTAACTTATCATGTGGAAATGAACATATATTTTGTGATGTTCATTTATTTATTAAGTTTATATTAGGTTTTGGTGAATATGTTGTATGTACACTTTGTAATTGACTAATTGATAATTTTAGAAAAAATAGAATGGTAAGAATTTTTCGCTCTTGAAAAATCCAACGGCTATACGTGATAGTGTGATACCACATGTATACATGATATTATCTTAATAAACCATTTGCGTATTAGATTAGAATAAACAATTTTATTCTGAATTACAATAAAATAAGTAAAGAGAAGTAGTAAATTACAAGTGAAATAAAAGAAAAACATAATGAAAATATGAGATAAAAATGTAAATGACAATCATGTTGAACACGGGGCCTTAACAAATTTCTAGTCTCCTATAAAACACGTCCAAGCGTACAATTGTTTTTGAGCAAACTTTCCCACTCCACATATTAAATTTATGTATTCTTATATTTGGTAATCATATATATGTTATTTTTTTATTTTTTTTATTGGGGTTGGTGGCCCAATGGTAGAAGTAAAGCTTTTAGAAACACCTAAGGAGAAGGTCATGGGTTCAAGTCCCACAAGGAGAAGAAATTTGCCGTTAAAATATATATATATATATATATATATATATATATATATATAGGCTAAGTATATACAAAAAAACCTCCCAAAATGAAGAAACCCCCACAAACCCATCTTGTGGTCTAGATTCATCCACAACACCCTCTATTATTTTAATAAAAAAGGGTAAAGTAGTAAATTTACATTTCCCCCTTTTTTACTAGTTTGAATCTTTTGTCTCTCCCTCCTATATAAACAACCCACACACATTCTCTCTCCATCTCTCTTTCAGCTTCTCCATCCAGATTAATAGAGGCACCACCACCACCACCACCACCACCACCAATTTTAATCTCAGTTTCTTCAACCCAATAATAATATAATCCATCCAACATACTTTCCATTCAGATCCACCAAACCAAGAGAACACAATCAGTTTCAGGATGCAGACGTTATCAAGAATCAAGGATATTTTATACCTGGTTGCTCGGAACCCTAATCGGAACCCTAACTCCAATCGCCGCCGTCACCGTCTTCGGTTTCCTCCTCTGTGTCTCTCTGCTCTGTGTTCTTTCTCTTTCTTCCTCTGCTGTTCTTTCTCTCTATCCGGTTCGTGAAAGAGTCGTGTGTTGTGTTGTTGTTGTTGGTGGTGACGATCGGAACCGGTCACCGGACTGGTGATTCCGGTTGATGTTCTTGGTTGTGCTCTCATCTTACACACATATCTTGTTTTTAATCCTCGTGGTTGGATGTGCTCTCATCTCACCCACATATTTTGTTTGAGGATAATAATAATAATAATAATAATAATAATAATAATAATAATAATAATAATAATAATAATAATAATAATAACCCAATAATAATAATAACAGGATGCAAACGTTTTGTTTTTATTCATGGTTGGCTGTGCTTTATCTTCCTCACATATTTTTGTTTTTAATTCTCGTGGTTTTGTGCAGGAAACAAGAAGAGATGGAGGACTTTTATAGTCAAAGCTAAATGGAGGGTGTTTGGCAATGGGGATAACAACTAGAATTTCAAGTGTTTGGTAATAGGTATTGAATCACATAAAGTGTTTGGCTGCGAGTTTAATAATTAAATAAGAAGCGCTTAGCCGAGATAATGGATAGTATGTTTTTTGTTATTATTATTACTAATGTGAATCGTTTTTTTTATTAGTAAACCACCTAACCCCCAGCACACAAAAAAAAGGGATGCTAGAAACACACAAAAAATTGTTGTTTTTTTGTGTGTTACTAGCATCTCTTTTTTTTGGGTGATTTATTATGTTAAACATCGAAAATGATTTTTCGTTTTGTGTCTTATGTTCGTAGTATCTTTGTGTTTAGTTAGGGTGTTTTTATCGTCTATATTTTCGTATAATCTTTGTGTTTAGTTAGGCTGTTACGTGTGTAGCATATCTGTTTTTTGCAGTCAAATTCTGTTCTATGTTTACTGCAGACTACAAAAGTTGTCTGTGTTTTTCCTGTTACACATGTAACACTCATGTGTTTTTGCACCATGTCTGTCTATTTTTTTTTGTTTTCTCATGTATGAGTTTTTTTTATGTTACCTATGTCTTTTTTACTGAATATGTCTGTTTTTGTGTTTTCTCATATAGTCTTATCTATAACTAAAGACAGAAAATGTGTTGTTATTTGTTTTAAGAATGACTTTTCAGAATGTTGTTATTTGTGTTTTCTCTGTGTTTAGTTAGGGTGTTTTTCTCGTCTATATGGTCGTATCATCTTTGTGAATTTACTTAGGGTGTTTTTTTCTGTGTTAAGGTAGGATGTTACGTGTGTAGCGTATCTGTTTTGCAGTCAAAGGTTGCTTGTAATTCAGTAAAAAATGTATGCTGGGTGCAGACTACAAAAGTTTGTCTGTGTTTCCAGAAAAAAAAATCCTGTTACACATGTAACACTCGTGTTTTTTGCACCTTATCAAGAATGTAATATTGCATATTATAGAGAAAGAATTGGGAAAAAAATTCTTGAATGGAATGTCATTGATCATGGGATGAAATCTATGTTTGCGTATGTTTCGTATGTAACAGCACCACTAAGTTGGTATACATTAGTTTCTGTTTTTTTACTAGATACAAAGTTTTGATTTTTTCATGTAAATTGATGAATTTTGTTTTATTTTTGCAGGTGAGCATATTTTTTTTGCATTAAAGATGAAGATGATTATCAAGAATGAAGTGTAGACAATTTTTTTTATTTATGATAGTTTTTTTTAGCATTTTGTCGATTTGTAATGACCGTTTTGTTTGTTTTAGCACTTTGTAAGAAACAATTCTTGTGTACATTTGAATGTTTTTTGATCTATAAAGTTTTTAATTGATTATATACAATCTGTGCATTTTTAATGTACGCAACACTGCATATGTTACATATGTAACATGACGTGCTGACAGATTTAGGACCATGGTCACAAAAGTATGAGAGAGATGATGTGACATGTGTGGGGTCCACACTGTCATATCTGCTTTTCAGAAAAAGGCATTTGACCATTGTGCCCTTTTTTTGTCATCTACCTTAATAAATCTAATAAAATAATGTAGAATGAATCTTGACCATCCATCTATTTTGATCAATGGCTCACATTTAGTTTACTAGGTTTCTTCAATTTGAGTGGGTTTTTATTTAATCCTTCCCCTATATATATATATATATATATATATATATATATATATATATATATATATATATATATATATATATATATATATATATATATATATATATACTAGCAAGAAACCCGCGCGTTGCTGCGGCGGTGACAATTTACAAAGCTTCTTGTTTCTATTAGTCCGTATATTGCACTAAAATAATAAATCTAGAAAGGGAGATGCTATTATGCCTTGTTATTAACTTAAAATTATTAAATTGTGAAATTTCTAGAAGTAGGGATGAGCATGGTATCAGTTCGGTACCGAACCGGTACTGAAAATTCCGATATCAAAATTCCCAAAAAATAGGTACCGGTATCGAAAACAACCAGTACAGTACCGGTACCGAAAAACCAAAAATGTGAATACCGATAGTGGTACCGAAATGGATTCGGCACCGGGAATTTAGCATCAGTACCGGTATCTGGTATCATTTCCTCATCCCCAGTTAGAAGAGTATTTATTTAGTTAATAAATTATAAAAGCCTTTAGGCGAGAGTAAGAACAGAACATGAATAACTTTTATGAAAGGGGACAACACCAAAACAAATTGTATTAAAAACAATAAATCTTTATAACCTAAAACGAAATAATGAGGAGTGCACCAACCCCAAAAAACACAAGTGCTAATACCTATCACGTGGGATTAGAACTAAAAAAAAAAAAGTAAGTTTATGTAAACTTTAGTAAACCATCCTTGAAAAAATAACCATACAATTCTAGGTTTTAAAATGTGCGTCTTAGGCGCGCTTAAGCATGAGACGACCTGATGCGCTCTTAAGCGAGAGACGACCTGAGGCGCGGATCCATGTGCCTAAGTTCTTTTACTTGGGAAGAATTTTTCAAATCTTTTATGAGTATATGCATCAACAAAAACAATAGCAGATATCTTAACATGGAATGCTCGGTTTCTTTATTTAGCATTATAGAGAAACCTTTCATATATGCTGATCATTGCTAGCAGAGATGGGTTGATGTGCCTGCGCACACATACCTGAACCGTGGTTCTCAGCTCAAATGCCTTAACTATATGTATGTTAGGATTGTCTGCCCATTTGAATGATGGTTCCATTATCAAAGTCTTTATCATCAGTTGCATAAACTCTCATTTCTGAATAACCATAAAACATAAATGTTGTAAAGTTACTAATCAAATTTTACTTTACTAATTGAGCATGAGTTATAAACGGATGAAAAGAACTCACTATAAGTTTTGAGCATAATAACACAATTTTAAATTGACTCTTTGTAACGCCTTATAAATTTTGATCATAACGACATACTCATTTATAAATTCCTTTGAACGAATTCCTCTTTCAACAAATTAAATGATCAAATAACATTAACAATATAATCAATTAATATGCGTATATTTGTAAAAGTCAGGTGACAAAAAGAAACATACTTTTGTAATAGGATGAGCCTTCCTGAACACAAAATTCCTTCGTAAAATTTCCTCGTCACTTTCACCGACCTCATCCAAAGTTTTCTGCAAGTAGCAATTGAACACAAAGTTCAATAACTTCATTGAAGCGACAACGGAAGTAAAAATAAAAAGTATTGCCTGGTTGTAGATGATGATGAAAAGCATTAAAAAATTTAGTGAAGTTAATATCAACATCAATATTACAAAATTCTTTTCATTTTGGACCCAAAACGCCTCGGAGCGCCTCACGCTTTTTTAAACCAAGTAGTCCAAAACATCAGTATGATGGGAATCATGTGATAAAGCTAAGCAACATATCCAAGTTAATATCAACATCAATATTACAAAATTCTTTCTTAAAGAAATAAATTTTGAAAGTTTTAACAGTCATTATCATATCAATAACCCAAATAAACAAAATCTACCTGGATCAATATTAACAGTCTCATGCTCAATGCCATTTGACACCGATTTAAACAGTCCCTTCCCATAATGAGAGCTCCATCTGCATACCAAGTTCCTTCCTAGCATCAAGTAAAGCTCTCAAATCCTTGATTTAAATTAATATAAACCATAGATTACACATAAGATTATAAACATATTACATATCCTGATTCCTAATAAAGTATAAAATCAAATATATAGACTAAACACAAACCAATCGCCAAGAAAGTAGATGCATCTTCATCTCCATCTCTTTTAGATGTTAGCATAGTTACTCATGCCATAGTAGCAAAAGCGCCATTAACTGCAAAACCATACCATAATCATCTTTTGAGTAAGTTGACCTGTGACGAAACGAATAACGTGAGTCTGACTAAGTTGCACCTCTACTGAACCATGTTCACTGCATTTAAAAACACATTTCAATAGGCTATTCATCTTCCAACACTGTTAAGTGTTAACAAAAAGAATTGTCTCCAAAGGATATAAATTAGGTGCATCTTATTGGCCAAACTTGATTGCTAGGTTAGTTACAACGTCTCCTACCATCAACCCTAATGTTTGACAATAAAATTCTTTTCATTTGCAATCATTATTAATGAATTGGGCAGCCTCTGTCCTTATTATCAATGAATTTCTTTTCATTTACACCCAATATTATTAAGCAAATCAACTCTTGAGGAATCAACAACATTTAAAAAGGCCTATGCTACTATTATCAAAGACTATTGTGGAATCACACAATGTTACTACACTAAATCATGGAGTTGGTACACAAATCATTAAATTGTATCTAGAATGAAGCTCCCCTACTAAACCCAACTCTACCATTAGTAAGTTATATGCAACAAACCCATCTGAGAATTAACCAAATACGATAAAGATTTATGGGTTTCAAGAGAAAAAAATACAAATATATGAATGAACCACTTGATAATAAACATAACCAATTCAAAAAGATCCAAATTAGAAAGATACCCAGTTGAGATTCGGGAATAACCTTCAACTCACTACTCAAATTGAAGAAAAAAGGAAGCCAAACACCAGAAATTAGGCATGGAGAAGACATTTTTTTATACCTACCTTTTTAGCGCCTTTGCAAACAAAAGGCACCTCTCAGAAAATCAGTTAGAGAATGAGAATAAGGTGAAATGATGAAGTTGGATCTGAAAATCCGAACACGACGAGCAGGAATAAGCTAGGAGAAGAGTTTTAAATGGGTTAGGGTTTTTGTGAGAGAGCCCGCCCCTTTGATTTAAAGTGATAAATAGTTTGAATTTTGAAATTTTAGAGCCCGCCTCTTTGACTTCGAAGCGTTCATAGGAGTTCAAGGCTTAACATTATTGTACCAAGTGCATAAAGAGTAGTACATGTTGAAAGTTTAAGAAATTTGGTAAAATTACCATCTTGCCCATCCTATATGCATTATATAGTAGTATAGATATATATGTTTTTTTATAACGGTAGTAATCATATATTCGCAAGTAAAAACATGTCATTAGAATACAACAACAACAACCATACTCAGTAAGTCCCATTATAACCAAAAGTTAGTAGGAGGGTCTGAGGAGGGTAGAATGCAGGCACACCTTTTCCCATATCCGTGAGGATAGAGAGACTGTCATTATAATAAAAAGCGTAATTAGTGATGATATTTTTTTGGATTGACATAGTTCACCTGGTTAGGTCGTTGACCTTTGAACACCTTGGTTCTGGGTAGAAATCTCGTGGTTGGCATTTAACTGCCAGGTTTGAACCGGTGCTACAGTTCGCCCCCCGCCGAGATTCAACCCTAAGACCTCTCCGGGACAGAAACCTCACAAATATAAGTAAAACTTCCCACCATCCTTACAGGCCACCAGGCTAGAACTTCATTCGCTAGTTAACGATGATATATCACTTGTTAGACCCTCCGTAGTGGGGCGCCATTTGTGCGTTTTTTTAAAAAATAGCGCCCCCCCACACCGTTACAGGGGGCGCTATAGGCAAAAATTAGTTTGGGGCTTTATGTTAATAACGCTCGACACATACAATGTCATCCAATCAGACCTTGCCACGTGGCAAGGTCAAATATTCAAACCTTTTTTTTTAATAATAATAATAATAATAAACATAATAATAATAATAAAATAATAAAAAAATTATATTCAAACATTTGAATTTTAAACGGTTACTGTTCCAAACCGTTTGAAATTCAAAATCCCCCCCCCCCCCCCAAACGTTTAAATTTCAAATTTTGAATTTCAAACGTTTTCCCCCCAAACGGTTATATTTCTAACCCTATAAATACAACACCAAAACTGATTTTTCAGTCACACCTCCAATTCCCCATCCTCAAAACAATGAATAATATGGTCGGTTTTAACCAGGAGCTGCCGGACCGTCTAATGTCCGGCAGTACTCTCGCTGGGTCCGGGGACGGGGCCGCCCCCGGAGACTACCATTCACCTCCTCTCCTCCTCCTACTGTTGCACAACCTCCTCTTCCTCCTCCTCCTCCACAACATTGGTTATATCCCCTCCTCCTGCTGCTGCTGCACAACCAACTTTTCCTCCTCCTGAAGCCGATGATGACTTCACGGATGAGGAAATGGTTTGGGCCATGGATTATGTCTTGGCTGTTAGTGAAATGGAACGACTAATGTTGTCAGCCCCCACCCCCGGACTGCTGCTATCCCTACCCCCACCACCAGACTGCTGTTATCCCCACCCCCACCACCAGACGGTTGCTATCCCCACCCCCACCCCCTACCACGAGACTACCCCAACTGAGGAGGACTTGGAAGCCCTCAGGGAAACTGAGGAGGAGGAACGCCACTGGAGCCGACCTACCCCTCCTCGCGAGTACTGCTATTTCCATTCGGATGCGAGATCTGATGGACGGGATAGCTCACGTTCCGTGTCCCCCGAGTACTACACACTCGAGGACTGGGACATCTACTCTCCATAGTGGAGAAAATTAGGATTAAATAAGTAATTTAGGAATATGTAATGTTTAAATAAGTAATTTAGGAATTCTCTAGTGTTTAATAGGTAATTTAGGAATATGTAATGTTTAAATAAGTAATTTAGGAAGTGTGTAACTTTTTTTTTAATATTAGTTGTGTGTTTTTAATATTATTTGTAATTTTTTTATATTTATTTGTCTTTTATTTTAATTATTTTGAGTTAAAAGATTAAAAAAAATAATAAAAAAATCAACCAATCAGAAACAAGGGCTTTATTTATAAAGCCTCTATCACTACACCTCTTTTCCAGAATCTCTCCATACTGACTCAGCAGCCACGTAAACCAATCAGAAACAGGGGCTTTATATATAAAGCCCCCTAATAGGCAGTGTTATAGAAGCAAAATGTACTCCAATTATGATGTGTACGAAATACAAACAAAAAGGTAGATGTTGAATAAGAGGAAAATTATGATATATCACTAAGTTTTGATTGATTTTACTGTTCACGTCCCATCGATCATTGGCCCCACAACATGATTTCTATTGTTATGAAACTGGGGGCCCTAACCTGTCATAATAACTCTCTAAAGTTTCAGTTTTCTTTAAATCTTGTGCTGGATACACGAACGTAAAAATATATTTTATAATAAAAACATAAAGGAAAATTATGGCTTTTAAAAGTTTTAAACGATATATGAATTACTTTCTATGATGCACTCTATATTTTTAATAGCAAAGTTTAGATTTTTCAGTTTACATAATATTATATAACCTTCAAATTAACCCATAACATTTTAGCTTATCACAGATTGTGAGTCACACATGAGACACCTTGACAACCTTGTTGTCCCGTGACACTTTTTATGTGTTTTTAAACAAAAATAAATTAGAATGCGTTATTTTAGACATATGGAATTGCTTGAGAAACATTATTTTATAGCTGATATAAACAAAATTAAAATATATACAACTTTGATTATCACATGACATCCATTAGTGATTGCCCTAGTAAGGAACTCAGATAGCTATCTCCCCCCTTGACTTATAACATTTTAGCTTATCACATACATCGATTGTGAGTCACACACGACACCCTTGTTGTCCACGTGACACTGTTTATATGCTTTTAAACAACAAAAAATTAGATTGAGTTATTTTATACAGATGTAATTGCTTCAGAAACATTATTTTATACATGATATAAACAATTAACATAAATACAACTTTGATTATCACATGACATCCATCGGTGGTTGCCCTAGTAAGAAACTCGGATACATATCCCCCCTCCCCCAACTGTCTTATGTAATCTGCCCAAGAGTGTTAGTCCCCACAAATACCTCTCCTCCATATCGATCCACATTAACCACAAACAACTGCAAAAAAAGGTTTATCGGTATGTCACACCCCGCCTAGGCGGAAACGCGAGGTGCGACTTCGAAAGATTTCCATGCACAAAGGTTATACGAGCATTGATTATAATAAAGCGGGAACTTTCATTAAACAACCAGATTTGTTCTACATAGAGTTAATTGTTTAATATTCAAAACCATTGTATGTAAATGTCTAGTATTAGGACAACAACACAATGGTCCAAAAGAAGGTATCCCACAAATGCTCGCACGCGACCCCCGCAAGTCCATTATCCATGCTAATTTCCTGAAAAATGCATTTAAGGAAATATAGGTCAACATAAAGTTGGTGAGTTCACGGGTTTTCTATATGATGGACATGTAATCAAAAACCGACTAACTCATTGCCTAGCTAGGGCAATAATCAATATGTGATCTGACATGAGCACATAACCAAACCTTGACATGTTGTGCCTCGCCCATTTTACACTAAAGACAATGAAATAATGTAAAATACAAGCACTCTTTTGATATCTGTCATCCGGTCAGAGCGACTGACCAAGAGTGGGGGTGTCAACCCAATAGATCTATCCCGGTGTTTCATGGCTAAGTCCATAGCTAATGGTTATGGTATGATGTATGACACGAGGGCTTAATGGATCCTGAACCGTAATGTCTCATGTTCACATAATAGTCATGTATTGTAATTGAAAACTGTAAGCATGTTTTTCCCCCGGAAAAATATCAAAACTGTGAAAAGGGGCCGTGAATACTCACTTGGTATCTGAATGCTAGACTGAACTGGATCTGGCACTATGTGTCTGTCCTGGGGATGCCCTAAGTTCATATAAAGGCACCTTAGGTCTATGTTTCCTTCTAACTACCATGCAACTATTCACCCGACTGTATCACCCGTGGACTAGGGGCTTCTGTATCACTATCCACGTGTGTCACACTCTGTATGTGTCAGGAATTGTTTTTGTTGTCGTTTAAGTGATTATGTTTAGTCTATTATTGGTAAAAACATGTATCTTGATTTACTAAATGTTACCGGGTGTTACTTATGTCTCAGTTAAGTAAGTTTAGGGTGACTCATGGACACATCTTGGGACAGTTTTGCATTAAAGTAACACATTTAGGTGTTTTGCCTTTGTATATACACGCATATCACATGTTTTCAAGAAAACTCTTGTGTTAAGCTTGTTAACACATGTTTTTGTAGTCCTTAACACACATTTATAAATTTAACCATGATGTATTTTGTAAAATAAGCTGAAATACACTTTCTTGGGCCGAGTCTTGGCCTTACACACGCACGCATACATCTATATGCATGTGTGTGTGCTCGTAAATGTCCACATTCATGTGTTCCAAGGTGTATGTATCAATGTAAACATGTGTGTATACATAACTAAAACATTGAACTTTTATCACAAAACTTTGAGTTGTTAAGTTAGTTAATTTCAAGAACTAGTGTTTTATTGTGTGTGCGAGTATGTATAGGCTTCGGGTGAGCACTACATGTAGCCGAATAATATGTAAACAAGACTAAAGGTTCGGGTGTTATACCTCACGTATATAGCTGAGAAAAATAAGAAATAATAAGCTAACTCCTCACAAGAAAGCTCCTAGATTCTAGCTAAAGACTTGGAACTCCCTAGTGGTGATGTGGGTTGATCGATGTAGGCTCCTTGGGCTCCTTGTTCTTCGGCCGATGGGTTACAAGAGAGGAGTAAGAGGTTTCAAGTATTAGTGTAATATGAGTTGTTGTGGTGTGAATAATTTGAGCTCTTGCGCCTCCTTAAATAGTCGAAGTGTGGTGGTGGTACTATAGTGCCATTGCCTCACAAATGTGGAAGGTCAAAGGTGCTACTTTCATGGAGTGCAAAGTGAGATAGCTTGCTTGAGTAAAGAGTTGGCTTGGAGCTTTTTTGGTTGTGTAGGGGGTGTTTCGGCCGATTATAAACATGGGGAAGGGGCATCACATTTGTAGTAAGGTTGACAAGAGAATTTTCTCAGGTTTTTCTATGGTGTGCCTTCCTAATGCAAGTATTTGACCTTGTTCAAGTGTTGTCATCCTCGGGAATATGCTAGCCGAAAAGTGTGTATGTTTGTGACATTTTTGGATGGTCAAAGGCCATGGGAAGTGTAGATGTGAAAAGCTCATTCCATGTTAGTGTTAAGCATGGATTTGAGGGTTACTAGATAAGCTTGGTGACTAGGAAATGAGAAGGCATATGTATGCATATATATGTGATCGTGTATATATATATATGTGTGAGGGGTATTAGTCATTTTCTCATCCTATGCATATGTGTGTATATGTCCAAGTATGTATTTATGTATATACAAGGGTGTAAGTGTATCTGTAACACCCCAACCGATGGCGGAAACATCGGGATGTCACATATTGATGATTGTTCAGTAACACATGGTAAATAATGAAATTTTAAGTACTTTATTGATAGCGTTAAAATATCCCAAAATGAAACATTGTCTAAGAAAATCAAATACTAGTACATAAACATAGAAATAATCAAACTTCAAATAATTTCTTCAAGCACAACTCTAACCTTCAACTTCATTGTTTCCTGAAACATGTTAATTTTGAAAATGTTTTTGGTCAATAAAAGTTGGTGAGAATTACATAGGTTTGAATATTGTATCATGAGTATAAAATTTGTACAATTCTAGTGTCATGGCAAGTCTAGTCCATATGTGAAAACAAAACTACTAGGTAAATCGTTTGCATAATCAAACCTTGTGACATGATTCTTGTGGTCCATCCCATACGCATATGGTTCACTCATTTTTGTTATATAATCGATAACAATCACCCACGCTACCCATACTGGTGGTACACGTATCCGGGTGGGGTTGTCAATCCAATAGATTTATCATTGTATATCGTCGGCTGGATCAATGTTAATGATTATGCTAGTCTAATTGTGCTTACCAAAGTATTGTTTAAGACATAATGCAACATATAATAACACATAAACACTTATGTTGAACTGCAATCGAAAATGTAACATGTTTCACCCCAAAAATTGTAAAATAGTAAAAAGGGGGCTATGTAAACTCACCTTAATGATAATATCGAATCCCTTGATATAGAATAAGTGTGGCTCGAATGCATCCAAGTATCACCCTATGTTTAAGGCAATAAATAAGTGTTGGGAAAACTTAATAGTCTAAGTTTTCTAGTCTAAAAGTATTCTAGGGTTCCTAATTTGGGGATCGACAATTGTTTAATAGTTTTTTTTTTGAACGGCCAACGGTACCACCCATAACGAAGCCCCGCACCCTCAGGTCCGGTCCCCGGGCCCCCCCTAAGGTCCAGCCCCTCATTTCAGAATAACCCTACTCTGAGTGGGATTCGAACCTGTGACCTCCCAGGGCAGGAACCCCACAAAGTGGGTAAACCTTCCCACCTCCATTGCAACCACTAGGCTACAACATCATTGGCCATTGTTTAATAGTTAATTTAGAATAATAGTTAATGAAATAATAAATAAAGAAATTTAGAAAATAAATGAATAAAAAGAATTTTTGTAAGATCTTGATTTAAAGGTATTAAAATGTTGTAATGTGAAAATAATTTTTATAAAATTATTTTCTTAATTAATGAATATATAATACATTATAATTTATTTGTCAAAATATAGTATTAATATCTAAAAAAATTAAAATTCATAAATTTCAGATTTTAAAATTATATTTCTGATGTAAATGAATAAAAATAATTTATGTGAAATTTTGATGCAAAAATAATGAAAAATGGATTTATTATGAATTTATTATGATTAAAATAACATAAATTAATTAAAAAAAATACTTAATAAATGTTTTTCTAAAATTAAAATTCAATTCTGAAAAGTTTATTGATTTATAGGTTTAAAATAATTTTTATGGAATTTTATAAAACTGTTTAGATATTTTTATAGAATTTTTAATTTATTTATGAATAAACTTGTAATATATTTATATATATTAAATAGTACAGAAGCATAGTGGTTATTAACAAGAAACGTACCATTAACCACTTCATTGTTGTTGCGGGCCTGATTAGCATTGATGTTGTAGCACGACCACGAGCACCTTGGTTTTGATTCTAGTTACGGTTTTGGTTCTGGTTCTGGTTTCCAAGCTTAGGACAAGCATCCCTATAATGTTTCGTACTACCACACTCGTAGCACTGACCATGAACAGGCCTACCATTTTTTAGCATTGGGGGCTGGAGTATTTCTTGCATGGTTGTTTTGAGTGAAAGGGGCTTGGCGAGTATTAGCATAATGTCCATATCGCTTACAGTTAGTACATTGGCGACATGGTTTATTAGCAGCATGGTGATACTGGCAAGTGTTACAAAAAGGGTGGTTCCCAACATACTGCCTCTTGGCTGGGGTTTGCACCACTGGTGGGGTGGTAGCAACCATGTAGTTCTTAGCCCTGCGTTTCCTGCTGGTTGAGGGCTCAGACTTAACCTCGATAGTAGGCTGAGGAGTATCCTTTGCAACAGCTTTCTTGGTGTTCTTGCGAAAAAGGGTACCATTTTTCACATGGTTATCAGTCAGAGTAGCTGCTAGGCGTTTAGCTTCCTCAAGAGTGGCAGGATTTCTTCCCAACACAGTATCTTGAATCTGCATGGGTAGACCTCCAATGTACTTCTCAATAGCAATAGGTAGGGGTGTGACCTTGTGAGGTAACAAGAGGCTCAGTTCATGAAAACGAGTATTATAGGCCAAATTTTCCCCACTGTCCTGAACCAAGACATGAAACTCATCCTCTAGCTTCTTGATCTCATTACGAGGACAAAACTCTTCCATCATAACTTCCTTAACTTGCTCCCAAGTCATAGCTAGTGCGACTTCAGCCCTGCAAGTCCTTTTCTCTTCATTCCACCATGTGAGTGCTCGCTTGTGGAGGACACCCATAGCATAGCAAACATTGAGGTTATTGGGACACTCGCTATTAATGAAGGTATTTTTGATACCCTCGAACCACTGAAGGAGACCAGTGGCTCCTTCATCTCCGCTAAACTTAGGAGGGTTGCAAGTATTGAAGTGTTTGAGGGTGCAGACTAGGTATGACAACCTGCACCCTTCCTTTTTCATAAATGTGCATAATTGGTCCCTCAACTATTTCAAAATTTTCATTTTTAACCCTCCTATTTTAATAGGACAAAAAGTCACAATTTAATAAAACTTATAATTTTTATAAGTAAAAGTATTGCACGTTTTATACTCACATCTACACCCGAGCACGTATGTTTCAGACCTTGATACTCAAAACCCGTAATCATCGGTCAAAAAACAACTTAGAAACTGAAGAAAACAAGTTCGGAACTTAAAATTGATTAAATTAGAAAATTTGATTTTTTTAGTTCTCGCGGTCTGCGAAGCAAGTCAAATAGTCAAAGTCCTGGTCAAAGTCCTAGTCAAAGTCTTAGTTAAACAGTCAAAGTCCTAGTCAAATAGTCAATTTATCATAAAATCTTACTTTATGGTGTTGACCAATTTTAATGGCTAATTGAATCCAAAACTAGTATAAAAACCCACCTATGAACCATTACACTTGCCACCTCTAAATCGATTGTTTCAATCCAATTAAACTTTCCCTCATACTTTTCTTCTATAGTCTATTACTTCTACAATTGAAGCTTTGACTATAAGCTCTTGTAAGCGAATTGGAAGCATGATATTCTTTCTTTTTTTTCGGATTTCTTATTTCTTCAAATTGGACTAGCTACGTTGTTGAGTCTTTGGGATTCGCCTCACATATATTCACAACGCTTAGAGGATAATTCAGCATAGCGAATGTGAGTTTACATAGCCCCTTTTTCTGTTTTACATTTTGGGGTGAAACATGTTCAAACATTTTATACACCATCATTTATTCATTCTTACATTGTTGAAAGTTATGATTCAATTACACTATCATTTACTCATTCTATCATTTGACTGTAACAAAAAGACACAGTACAATCATTAACATTGATCAAGCCGCCTGTTTAGATTATAGCGCTATAGGTCTGACAAACCCACCCCCCCGTATAAATTCAGGGATGATCGATAACAGTTACACTTTTACTAACTTGCGAGTTAGGTCTCAGTCGACACAAGGTTTGATTGTACAAAAGACGCATTGTTACATGTCGGACTCATATTCTATCATTACTCATTATTATGCTTCAACTATGATTGTTATACAACATATTGTTTTCAACTATATGCAAAACCTATGTATTCTCACCAACTATTTATAGTTGACCACCCCATCTTTCCAACTTAACATGTTTCAGGTTTATTTGCTATTGGAAGTTGTACAAGTTTTGGAACACATAAGAGCTTTGGATCTAGTTTATATTAATCAACTTTTGTAATCTTTGCTTGTAAGAAGAATTGTAAATTGTTAATATTATTCAACTATCATTTAGTACCATGAGCTATTGAACAATCATCATTACGTGACACCTCGATGTTTCCGCCATCGATTGGGGTGTTACAGATTGGTATCAGAGCCATGGTTATAGGGAATTAGGTTATTAAAAAAATAATCTAGTCTATAACCATAGGATTTTAACCAGTACTTGCTCCTTTTACTTGCAACCTTACTTGTTTCTATTCTCTATCCTACTTCTTATCCTTACTTTAGACCCTACAAGAAGAGTGCTCTCCACCACTGGATCTACTCTTAGACTAATAGGACAAATCCTCAGGTTTAGCCTGAACCACCTTGAAGATCTCGTCGAAGTTCTAAATTTTAATAATGCAATCTGGAAGGGTGAACGCCTGTATTCTGAGTTTTCTGTAGGACTGGCATTGCGCATAAATCGCAATCAGACGAGGGACCCGGATGCCTACCTGGGAATTCTCGGGATGAGTGTTCACTTATAGGCTAAAGCATGTCTTTACTATGTTATTAGAATCTAGAAGTTTTGATAAGTCAACGTTTTCGTTTATTCGTTTTAATTAATGAATAAATGATTACACTCACTTTCCTTAAACTAAGCTCTAAAATCTCAAAATTTTACAGCTTAAATCAATCTCATTTCATAACCATCTATGGATTTCACAATCACACTTCACCTTACCATCTTAGCCACTTTTTAAATATTCAACACCCTACCCAAATCATATTATTTCCTTTCTCCACATGTTACTTATTTTTAAAAACTATAACCTCATACCTTAGCACAACACTAAAGATTTCTTAATATAGTCACATTTTCATCACCTATAAACTATGGAAAATACGTATTTTGTCAAAAGATGTCTTCAAACTTAATTTCTAAATTCAAATGTTTATTCATTAGCATAACAAAGGATTTTCGATATAATGTCACCTTGACCTATAAAACCTAATGTCATGTTTAAAACCTCCAACTAACTGGAAAATTTTAAAGCTCACATAGTTTGTACTATTTAACGACTTTTGCTTTATGTACAAAACCAATTTTGAAATTAAAAGCTTCCCACCCATAGAAACAATATTTAACCTCCAAATACCCCATTGATAACTACTTGTTTTTAACTTAATCGAACCTTTACAATTTTTGGTACTTACCACAATCATGTTTTCTTATATATTTGATTCTAACCTTTGATTCAAACCTCACGATTTACACTGCTAAATAATCTCCTTACTATTTGGGCCTCTTTGAAAACCTATAAAATAAACCCTTTACTAACCATTTTCATATTCACTATCTCTCACAACCTTGATTCTGCTTCGAAATTTTTCATCATCCTCTCAAGAACTAAATTCGTGTCCTTCACCTTTTCAAACATGAGCTAGTTACCCATGATAACCAAACTATTGAAACTTGATTGTGTGTTACATCAAACTTAATCCTTAGTTATACATAAGGATTTGATTATTTACCATATTTGAACATTTGGTACTAGAACTATTTGCTATAGACACACCTAGAGTCATTAACCTTGTCTAGGGCAACTCTATCACAACTCACATGCTATACTTGATACTCGATTGCTTACATGTACATATTATAAATTTGCAATTTATGTGTGTAATAATTGGTACACTTAATCAAACAACTGATAGAGGATGAAGTTGTGACACCCGGCAAACTCCGGTAACTAACTTTTTGAAAACTTAGTAAGTCTACCTTAGCGAGTCGCGCATACATTTCACATGACAGGGTCAGTCGAGTTGAGTCGTACATCATTGGGGTTTTAACACACGCAAGTCTCGAGTCCCGGGAATTGGTGAATGAGTGTGAACGTGTTTGTTTTCATGTATTATGTGTTTATAATCATTATGTGACTTGTCGGTATGTGAAAACGTGTTAACATATGTTAAAACGGGGTTTAACGCGCAAAATACCCAAGACCAGCTCCTGCAGGCGATTAGGGAAGCCTAATCGCCTACAGGAGGGCGATTAGCTTTCTTAGGGGGCGATTAGGCTTTCTTAGGGGGCGATTGGGGGCTAATCGCCTGATAAGGCTGCACAATCGCCTGACGTGTTTTAAAAGACTAGAAACGCCTATAAATACCACCCTTGACCTCTAAAACACCATTTGTGCTACCCTAGCCGTCCCATAACCCATACCAACACACAAACACCCCCTGGAACTCGTTTTTACTTCAAAACAACCATTTCCAAGCTTATTCCATCATTTTCTCTTAAATCCAAGGTGTGTTCTTCAAACCCAAACCTTTAAATGATTATATTTTGTTACCTAAAAGTCCAGACCTGACTTATAAATGTTTTTGTCTTTGAAAATCCATTAAAAACCGTTTTTAAACAAACCCAAACCTTTATGCGTGTTATATGTGTTATTTGTGTTTAAAGGTAGGATTTTTATGATTGAAACATGATTGTTCTTGTGTTATTTAGGTATTCATGGCTGTTATGAGTTAGTATGATGATGTCCTAGGAGTTTGGATGGTTTTGGTTGTGTGTTGTTGATGTTTGATGTTTTGACCCATTTGAATGACTTTGAATGATTAAGGATGCTATGAGGTGTGTTGTTGATTGTATGATGTTAGGGTTTGCTTTAGGATGATGCTAGAGTAGTAGGATACTATCAGACAACGTGGTTATGTGATGAAATCTGGATATTTGCTATTTAGGGCAAGTTCTTGCATGTTGATGTGATATTTACATGTTAAGTTTACTATTTTGGGAAAACGCTCGCATTCGGGACTGTTAGAATGATGAAAACTTAGGGCTTTTGCTTGAAATATGTTTGTTAATGTGTTAGGACTGATATTGGGTGTTTACACATGTTTCGGATCTGATTTGGAGGGTTAAACGCGCGAAATTGCGTCGCGCAGCAGCTGCAGGCGATTAGCCTTCCTAATCGCCTGATGTGGCAGGCGATTAGGCCTCTTAGCAGGCGATTAGCCTCTCAATCGCATGCTAAGGTAGGCGATTAGCATCACAATCGCCTGTTGACCATCCCCAATCACCAGTTGACTTTTCCTAATTGCATGCTAAGTTCCTAATCGCGTGTACTGCTGTTTTAAGTGTATTTTTGACATCCCGAAACCCGATTTGACACCTAGGAACATGATAGGAACCCCGTGACATGCCTAGTAACATAGTAACACGTGTATGGACTTGTTTGTGCGTTATTTGACCTATGTGTTAGACTCGTTGAACTTTAACACATGTTAAGTACTAAGTTGCATGATTTGTGTATATTTGAGTATGAGATGAACACGTGGAATGTCGGGTCACCAATGGGATGTCGAGTCTTGTCTTACGTACTCTGGTTATCGGTCAAACACGTTTTTCGGACACATAATGGTCATGGACTGGACTTAGGGACTAATGGACCTGACGGGTTATTAGTCTAACTTGACACATATCTTATGATAGGTCGCCAATAGTTGGGACTATCATATCTTACAAACGGTTTACTCATATCACATAGACGGTTTACTCATAAACGGAATACGCAACCTAAGGTGAGTTCACGGCCCCACATTTTACGGTTTTTGCTTTCGGGGGAGAAACATGCTTAAAACTCTTTTATGACTTATGACTCTTTTTCACGTTATACTATGGCTTACTTATTATTACTATACGGTTCATCAAAAAGTCCCTTAGAAACCACTAACATGGGCGTATGGCGGGGAAATATGGATAGCGCTATTGGGAACTGACAAGCCCCACTCGACGGTTGGACGGGGCGGGTGCATATTGTCTCTAATAAAACAAGGCCTACCGGTGATGATGGTAGTCCATAGGAAACTAAGGGTCAGTAAACGGCATAGTCAGCAATGGTTTCACCCGTATGAGTATCTTATTCTGCGCCTAGCTAGCGTTCTCACAAGCATAGTAGTAACTGTGATGGTAACGGTTTTCGAAGGATCACTTTACACGTTTAAATAAAACCTGTGAACTCACTAGCATTATATGTTGACTCTTTTAGCATGTTTTCTCAGGTCGCTAAGGTAGCAGCTGTCAGATAGGCGCACGGAGTCGCACTGGAGTCGTCTCGCATCTAGGGTCTCATTTGCATGTCTTGGAATTGTTAACTTTTGAACTTATGTTTTAATTCTGCATGACTTTTGTAAACTCTGAATGCTTCCGCACTGTTGAATGTTGGTTTTAATCTTATGCATGGTTTTTTTACGTATGTTTTTACATTTAGACGTCGTTTATTGTGACCGTTGACTTGGATCTTGGTGTGTCACACGCCTCGCGGTAGAACTCCGCACGTGGGAATTTGAGGGTGTGACAGAAGTACTTGCTCAACAGTTTGTAGAGTACCAAATAACCTACTCAACGATTGGTAGAGGTCATCATGCCTGCTCAACAGTCGGTAGAGGCCCTACAACCTGCTCAACGACTGGTAGAGGCTATCGCACCTGCTCAACAATCGGTAGAGGTTCTTACTCACTGACTGGTAGAAGTCTTTTTCCTGCTCAACAGTTGGACTCATTTTTGGATACATTGTCTACGATTCAATCACAAGGTTATTTTGCATTACTTACATGTGTGTTTAGGGTCATAGAATGACACAAAACCCTAATGTAAGGTAAATTGGTGATTGCGGTCCGGAACGTAATCATGAATTTACAGGTACGTTAACGTGGTGTGAAGTTCTAATACGGTTTTGGTAGTTCATTTGGTTTCTTATAGTCAATCAACTCATGCATTTCTTTTAGGATTCCTAAAACTTAAGTTTAGTGTTTGCTAGATTCTTATTCTCCTTGCTATTTTAGACGAACCTAATCCAATCCTTAAAATTCACACATATCAAACTTCCTATCCAAATTATTCAAAACAAATTATTTTAGTACCTATAAATTCATGTCGTGCCTTAACCCAAAATTTTCCAAACCACAGTTGCCCTAATTTCTAACGAATCATTCTCAACCCTGTGTTTTTAATAATTTCGGGACGAAATTTTCTAAAGTAGGGGAGACTATGACAACCTTCACCCTTCCTTTTTCATAAATGTGCATAATTGGTCCCTCAACTATTTCAAAATTTTCATTTTAACCCTCCTATTTTAATAGGACCAAAAGTCACAATTTAATAAAACTTATAATTTTTATAAGTAAAAGTATTGCACGTTTTATACTCACATCTACACCCGAGCACGTATGTTTCAGACCTTGATACTCAAAACCCATAATCTTTGGTCCTAAAACAACTTAGAAACTGAAGAAAACAAGTCCGGAACTTAAAATTGATTAAATTAGAAAATTTGATTTTTTTAGTTCTCGCGGTCTGCGAAGCAAGTCAAATAGTCAAAGTCCTGGTCAAAGTCCTAGTCAAAGTCTTAGTCAAACAGTCAAAGTCCTAGTCAAATAGTCAATTCATCATAAAACCTTACTTTATGGTGTTGACCAATTTTAATGGCTAATTGAATCCAAAACTAGTATAAAAACCCACCTATGAACCATTACACTTGCCACCTCTAAATCGATTGTTTCAATCCGATTAAACTTTCCCTCATACTTTTCTTCTATAGTCAGCTCTTGTAAGCGAATTGGAAGCATGATATTCTTTCTTTTTTTTTTTCGGATTTCGTATTTCTTCAAATTGGACTAGCTATGTTGTTGAGTCTTTGGGATTCGCCTCACATACATTCACAACGCTTAGAGGATAATTCAGCTTAGCGAATGTGAGTTTACATAGCCCCTTTTTCTGTTTTACATTTTGGGGTGAAACATGTTCAAACATTTTATACACTATCATTTATTCATTCTTACATTGTTGAAAGTTATGATTCAATTACACTATCATTTACTCATTCTATCATTTGACTGTAACAAAAAGACACAGTACAATCATTAACATTGATCAAGCCGCCTGTTTAGATTATAGCGCCATAGGTCTGACAAACCCATCCCCCCGCATAAATTCAGGGATGATCGATAACAGTTACACTTTTACTAACTTGCGAGTTAGGTCTCAGTCGACACAAGGTTTGATTGTACAAAAGACGCATTGTTACATGTCGGACTCATATTCTATCATTACTCATTATTATGCTTCAACTATGATTGTTATACAACATATTGTTTTCAACTATATGCAAAACCTATGTATTCTCACCAACTATTTATAGTTGATCACCCCATCTTTCCAACTTAACATGTTTCAGGTTTATTTGCTATTGGATGTTGTACAAGTTTTGGAACACATAAGAGCTTTGGATCTAGTTTATATTAATCAACTTTTGTAATCTTTGCTTGTAAGAAGAATTTTAAATTGTTAATATTATTCAACTATCATTTAGTACCATGAGCTATTGAACAATCATCATTACGTGACACCTCGATGTTTCCGCCATCGATTGGGGTGTTACACTGGGTGAGCATTCCCGTTTCCATTCCCGTTTCCATTGTGATTCCCATTCCCATTGCCATTTCCATTGCCATTCATTTGGATGACTTGAGCCACCAAGTTGGGAACTAAAGTTGCTATTTGTTGCGCCATTTGTTGGGAAATGATCGCAGCCATTTGGACATCGATGCTATTGTTGTTGTTGTTATTGTTGTTGTTGCTCTCATCATCACGTTCGTTGTCATTGCTAAGACAAGTGCTGC
This sequence comes from Ambrosia trifida, assembly GCA_028751855.1. Lineage (NCBI taxonomy): Eukaryota > Viridiplantae > Streptophyta > Magnoliopsida > Asterales > Asteraceae > Ambrosia > Ambrosia trifida. Next base: position 102,042,544 of record CM054126.1, read on the forward strand.
GACGAGGAGGCATGATCTGTAAGAGACACAATGAAGGTTCAATGAGACATGGAATGAATCAAGGATAATGAGATAATATAAGGAATGTAATCATTTATTCATTAATTAAAACGAATAAACCAAAACGTTGACTTATCAAAGATTCTAGATTCTAATAACATAGTGAAGACATGCTTTAGCCTATAAGTGAACACTCATCCCGAGAATTCCCAGGTAGGCATCCGGGTCCCTCGTCTGATTGGGATATATGCGCAATGTCAATCCTAGACAGAAAACTCAGAATACAGGCGTTCACCCTTCCAGATTGCACGTGTTCATTATTAAAATCTAGAACTTCGACGAGATCTCAAGGTGGTTCAGGCTAAACTTGAGGATTTTGTCCTATTAATCTAAAGGTAGATCGGGATTGCAGCAGACGAATAAGAGTTTACAACTTGTAAGGGTTAGGGTAGTGAAGGGATATGGTATTAAAACATTACAAATACCATACCATCGCCCACTTAGAACAGGCTTCGCCAGACGCCCATCCGCCCGTTTTACGTCAGCGGAACGTCTGGCGCCCACAAACCCGTTCTACGTCAGCGATGCTTCTGCCGCCCGACGCGAGCATTAATATTCTCGTTCTACGTCGACGGAACACCTGGCGTCCACCCGCCCGTTTTACGTCAGCGGTACATCCGACGCCAGGCGCATAAACGCCCGCCCCTTTCAAGTAGGCGGGCCAAACATACATCAAGGCTTCCTTGGCAAGCTTCACCACAAGTGGAAGATACCTTTTGGGGCAGCTTTGGGACTCACCCCTGCCCCAACCAAATATCTCTGACATGACAGGCGGCCCGTCAGAGTTCCCCTCCAATCAAAGACTGCTGCCAGTCTGACGAGCAGGAAGAACGATGACGTGGCAGCCTCCCAGCCAAGATATCTTCCTGATGAAGCAGACTTTCTCTGCCCACCTTGAAAGCATAAACTATCCACCGACTGGATCCACCAATGGGCAAGCACCACGTGTCCACCGCCCATCAGCGTCCACTTACTGGGCGCCACGTGTACATGCGTCAGGACGGTAACATCCCCCCTAGCATTCTACTTTTACCCACTTTACTAAAACCCACTTGCACCAAATGGGCTTGAAAGCTTGGGCCGGATTATGGAGACTCCTCTACCTGGGCCGGGCCCCATTAAGGGTAGAGGATGGGCTGAGAAAGTAGGAGATCTTGGTACTATAAAAGGAGGATGCCCTCCTCCTTTTATTGGCATCTAATATCCAATACACTTTCATTCAAGAAGAATACGAACTCTCATACCTTCTTCAACCCATTGTTTATTATACGAACGATTAGAGGCTCGACTCTTCTAATTGGTAGTCTCGCAAATCCTTGGTCTTGCTTTTAGACCCTCACGTATTTTATAAATCACACTCTCTTTATAAAATACAGTAGAATCACCATCCGGATTGTTCTTCATTGAACTATCCTTAAATACGTGTTTCTTCATTGGCGCCATCCGTGGCCTTACCACAACTGCTCTAACCCAATAAACTTTTACAGCCAAAATCATAAAAATGACCTCACCTCCACCAGTGTACACTCCGTCCGGGGTCGTCGAAGACATCACCGACGCCACCCCATCCCGCCCAACATCAGGGGACCACAACAACCAACAACCCCCCCTTATAACCCCTAGAAATCTGGAGGCCCAGCTCACAGACCCAACTCCTCCAACTGAGGAGGAAATCGAGGCACTAAACAATGACTGGTACGAACGCCAGAGACAAATCCTTGACGCACAGCTGGAACGACGCCGATGCACCGGCAAAGCACTCATGGGCTCCTCCTCAAGGCAGCCCGCAAGAACACCGGCGCCCGCCCGTCACGGGGAAGGTCCAGGGCAAACCCCTGAGGACCAGGCCCGTGCAGAGCACAACCGGTTTGACGCCGAAAACTACGACGAAAGTTCGTGGGAGGACGATGCCTCCCGGGACTATCGTCATAGCCCATATTATAGGCGGGAACGACTCAACCGCTACAACGACGACGCTACCACCAACCTATAGCTCCCTTACAGACCAACCGCATTTGCGGACAAGTCTAAATTTACTCGGCGCATCTCTCAGGCACCAATCCCACCAAGACAACGCTTACCGGCCAACGTTAAAATCTACGACGGCCTATCCGACCCAGATGACCACCTTGGCATATTCAACAAAGCTGGGGCCGTCATCGGTTGGACCCTACCCGTTTGGTGCCACATGTTCGCCCAGACACTCACTGGAGCCGCCAGGGTCTGGTTTGACAACCTCCCCACCGGAAGCATCGACAGCTACGAACAGCTGATTGAAAAATTCTCGCTCCATTTCAGCCAACAGCGTCGCCACAAGCGCGACAAAAGCCAAATCTCCCTCTGCAAGCGCAGAGACACAGAACCCCTTGAGGACTTCATCGTGCGGTTCAACAAAGAGGCCCTCCAGTTGGGAAACGGGGACGAGGCAACCCGAACCTCCTTCTTATCCAACGTCAACGACGATGGCCTACAACACACCCTACAGGGGAAAGACGGTGTCCCAGACGCCTGGGAAGAAGTCGTCCGCATCTCAAAACTCTATGCGGGCAACCAGAAAACGATGCGCCAAAACCAGAGAGGGAGTTCCAGCAACAACCGCAGCCGCGGCAACAACCGATCATCCGTCTGGAACCGCATCTCTGGTTCCACCGATGAAGGACGATACTCAACTTCCGGCGATGCCAGAAACATCATCGGCAACAAACAAAGTCGCGACCAACGCAACAGCGGACGCCGGAACCAGGATTAGACCACTCTCACCAAAACGCCGTCCCAAGTACTATCACAAGTCCTCTCCACCGGAGAGGTAACCTTCAAAATCCCGAAATCCATGGGGACAAAACGAAAAAATGTCGACACCACCAGGTTTTGTGACTTCCACAAAGACGTAGGCCACGACACTGACAACTGCTATAGCCTTAAAATGGAAATCGAGGCGGCCCTACGCTCCGGGAAACTAGCCAACCTGGTGAAAAATGTCCGCGCAGGCGGACGCAGGCAAGACGATCCTGATAAACCCATAAAAGACATTAGAACACACTACATCCGCGACGCACACAGCAGGCAGTGCAACATGACGCGCAGCACCAAGCGGAAAACAAACTTCCCCAATATAGCAACCACATCCGAAAACTAGCGGGAGGCCCAAGTCCTCCTCCCTATAATCCCAGGGGGCGCTCAGTCAACGACTCCCCTCACTATCACAGCACTGTTCGGACACTACCGAACTTACAAAATGATGTGCGACGGCGGCAGCAGCTTCGACATCATGTACCAACAGTGCTTCGATCAGCTAGACGAAGAGGACAAGGCACGCCTACAACCAGATACACCTATTGCCGGCTTCTCAAACGAGGTAATTCATCCCATCGGCAAGTTTGACTTTACAATCACACTTGATGACGTCACACACAGCCGCTCGGAAGTATGCACCTTCCACGTCATCCCAGCCGTTTCCTCCTACGACATATTGCTAGGAAGACAAGGTTTGGCAAACTTCAACTCCACCGCATCAACTCCTCATCAAACCATGGGTTTCCCAACATCCACCGGGATCGCATACATCCGAGGCAATCAAGAATGCCTCATGACAACTCACCCGGCGGACGACACGGCAGCGCTACCACCAAACCCACCAACTGACGAAAAGTGGGTCCTCAACCCAGTTTTCCCCGAACAAACCATCACTCTGGGCCGGACCCTGTCCCCCCAAATAAAGACACATCTAAAATAACTACTGGTGGCGAACAAAGACATCTTCGCATGGCAATCATCAGACATGATCGGCGTCCCAAGACACATCGCCGAGCACCGCCTCAACACATACAAAGACGCGCGCCCAGTGGCCCAGAAAAAGCGGCCACTCGGCCCCGACAGAGTCAAAGCCATGAACGAACAGGTCGACGACCTACTAGACGTGGGCATTATCAGAAAATGTAATCACCAAACCTGGGTGGCCAACCCAGTAATGGTACTAAAAAAGAATGGGTCCTGGCGCATGTGCGTCGACTACAAGGACCTAAACAAAGCATGCCCCAAAGATCACTACCCTCTCCCAGAGATCGACTTGAAGGTTGACTCACTAGCGCCATTCAAGTACAAGTGCTTCCTCGACGCATATCGAGGATATCATCAAATCCAAATGGCCTACGAAGATGAGGATCGAACGGCGTTCAGAACAGGCCGAGGGGTGTACTGCTACACCAAAATGCCCTTCGGACTCAAAAACGCTGGCGCAACCTATCAACGCCTCATGGACCAGGCGTTCATTAACCAGATAGGCGTCAACCTTGAAGTCTATGTTGACGACCTAGTCATTAAAAGCACCCAGGAGGACACAATGCTTATGGACGTCCAGCGCACCTTCGAACAATTGCGCAGCATCAACATGAAACTAAATCCGGGCAAATGCTCCTTCGGAGCAGAGGAAGGGAAATTCTTAGTCGTCATTGTCACCAATGGCGGCTTCAAACCAAACCCGGAAAAAGTCCAAGCAATCCAGCGCATGCCGTCACCAAGCTCGATAAAAGACGTACAGACACTGATGGGACGTCTGGTTTCTCTCAACCGCTTCCTGTCAAACTACGCCTCTAAGTCTTTTCCTTTTGTTCATACTTTACGGGATGTACTAAAAAAAACACAGTTCCGCTGGACACCAGAAGCGGAGGTAGCCTTCCGTGAAATGAAGCAATGTTTAACCTACTTGCCAACTTTAACAGCACCGCTTCCAAAGGAGCCCCTTACATTATACCTATCCGCGTCAGAAACGGCAATAGGCGCCGTCCTATTAGTAGAACGCAACAAAGTACAAACACCGATCTACTATATCAGCCGCACTCTAGCAGACGCAGAAACCAGATATTCAACAATGGAAAAACTCGTCCTAGCATTAGTCCACGCGTCAAGACGCCTGCGAAGATACTTCCAAGGACACCCAATCAACGTCCTTACAGACTACAGGATAAACACCGTACTGTCCAAACCAGAACTTTTCGGCCGCTTGGCCAAATGGGCAATTGAGTTGGGCGCACATACCATTGTTTACAAACCAAGACCCGCGATAAAAGGGCAGGTCCTGGCAGACTTCATCGCCGAGATCCCGATTAACAAAATCCAAGACTGCAAAGACGAAGAAGACCCCAAGCCCATTCCAGACGATCGAGTAACTTGGTCATTATACACCGACGGAGCTTCCAATGACCAAGGCTCGGGCGCCGGACTCCGCCTCGTCAGCCCCGACAAAACGGAATTCACATACGCCGTGCGCCTTGAGTTCCCAAGCACAAACAACGAGGCTGAATACGAAGCATTCTTGGCAGGCCTGCGCCTGGCACACAAAATGGGCGCAAGGCACCTCAACGCTCATGTAGACTCCATGCTGATAGCAGGCCACATGAACGGCGTTTACGACTCCAAAGATCCCGTCATGGCCCAATACGTCGACCAGGCCAAGCTCCTCACCAAGAAATTCGTTACTTGCACCATCCTCCACATAAACCGCAGCGGCAACAAGGAAGCTGACGCACTCAGCAAAATGGCCTCCACCGCTTGGCCGCATATGGCCAAAGAGGTACGCATTGAAACCCTACCTCAACCTTCAGTACCACTTAGACAGGTCAATATAACACAGACAGGCGCCGGGTCATGGATGACCCCTATTCAAGCCTATCTAGCAACAGGCACCTAGCCACCTCAAAAAGCGGAGACTCGAAAAATCCAATACAAATCCCAACATTACCAACTAATGAATGGGATCCTGTACCGACGCTCATACTTGGGGCCATTACTAAAATGCATAGATGCCGCGACAGCCACCTTACTCATAAGAGAAATTCACGAAGGCATATGCGGGATCCATGCAGGGCCAAGAATGGTCGTCGCCAAAATCATGAACGCAGGATATTATTGGCCGGGTATGCATCAAGACGCCGTCAAAATCCTACGCACCTGCTTCAACTGCCAACAACATGCGCCAAATACCCTGCGCCCCAAAAACGATTTGGTACCAGTCACAGCCGCCTGGCCATTTCAAAAGTGGGCTATGGACCTGGTCGGCCCGTTCCCAATGGCCCCCGGAAAGGTACAATACCTCATCGTCGCCGTTGACTACTTCACAAAATGGGTAGAGGCCAAGCCACTCGCTTCAATAAGCGCGGAACAAATAAAAAAATTCATCTGGGAATTAATCATCTGCCGCTTTGGCTTACCCATGGAAATCGTCACCGACAACGGCACACAATTCACTGACAAAAAACTACAAGCATGGCTAACACAACTAGGCGTTGGCCAAATTTTCTCATCCGTCGCTCACCCTCAAGGAAATGGCCAAGTAGAGCGCATCAACAGATCCTTGGTCGAAGGCATAAAGACTCGCCTAGGGTCAAAACGCACGGGCTGGGTAGACGAGCTCCCACACGTGCTATGGGCACACCGCACCCTCACAAAGACCAGTACCGGCGAAACTCCGTTCAGCCTAACCTATGGTTCTGAAGCCGTAATACCCGCGGAGATCACATTTCCATCACCACGGGTCCTCAACACGGCCAACACAGACAATGACAAAGAACTGCGCCTCAATCTAGACCTCCTAGACGAAAGGCGTGACATCGCCGCCATACGAGAAGCAAACTACAAAAAGCAATTGGAGCGCTACTATAACTCCAAAGTCAAAACTTGCGAATTCGACATCGGCGACTACGTCCTTAGAGACAACTACGCCTCCCACGCAGAACGCCCGGGAAGGCTCGCACCAAACTGGGAAGGGCCTTACAAAATCCAGCAAGTACTAGGAAAGGGGGCATATGCGCTAGAGAAACTCGATGGAACACCCATACCAAGATCATGGAATGTAGCGCAATTGCGCAAATGCTACTTGTAAAAATACTTTGGTTTTACGCTCATTCTTCTCACCTATGAAGTTAATTTACTCTTCATAACTGATTCAGCACACTACTCACTTGTGAAGTTAATTTACTCTTCATAACCAATTCGGCGCACTATTCACTTATGAAGTTAATTCAATCTTCATAACTGATTCGGCGCACTCCTCACTCATGAAATTAATCTACTCATCAATAGACGACGCGCAAACACATCAGACGAATCAAACAAGAAACAACAAAAATGATTCATTTCATACAATCAGAAATATTTACAAGGAAAGGAAATTACAAAGCAACCTATTGGGGAGGCTCATGGGCTGTCCCCGAACTACCCGTACCGGACCGCTCCTTCTCCGCCCTTTCCCGCCCAACACGGTCGGACTCCTCCACCCAACGCTTAAACTTCGCGATAGGGTCAGGATCGGCCAGACATTGCCGCACGACCTGCAGCACGGGAAAGTCGATCGCCTCCAGCTTCCGAAGCTGCTCCATCAGCAGCTCATCGGTGTTCACATCACCGAAGGGCTGCTCTTCAACAGGCGCGCCGTCCTTGCAGGCCAGATACCCCTCCAGCCAGCCGCTGTGAACGCCCGTCGTGCGAGCAGCGTCAACAACCTCGGCGATCTGCTCACCCATCTTGGGCGCATTCCAGCAGCGCTCAAAAACCTGTACATCAAACAAAGGTTAAGCCAAACATGAAACAAAGGACGAAGGAAAAAGATAGCAAAACAAAAACCAAATCACTTACTGCGGAGATCCCATCAGACATCACCCAGAGCGATTTCTCGCAATAGCCCCTCTGCGCGTCCAACAGAAGCGCCTTCTCAAGCTCCCACGCTTCCCGCTCCTTGGCAAACGTCTCGATCTGACCCTCCAGCTCGGACACCCGACTGGTCATCCGGACCACATCGGCATCCTTCGCCTTCAGATCACCAACCGCCGTGGCATATTTGGAGGAAAGCTCCTCCAACTCCTTTGCCTTCGCTGCCGAGACTTTTTTCTCTTCGGCCAAAGCAAGCTCGGCTTTTTGGACAAGCTGAAGACGGCGTTCCAGCTCGGTATTCACCACCGCCGTCGACTTAACCCAGGACTTCTGCTTCTCCGCAGCGTCAGAGTCCTTCTGGCGCAGCTCGGACTCCAATTTCCGAACCTGCTCCAGCAAACGCATACGAGCCGTCTCGTACACTTCCTTCTCCCTCGCCAAACGCTCGGTCTCAGCAGCGACCGACGCCCGCTCCTCCAAGAAATCACCCTCTCCTCTGTGCAGGGCATAAAGATTGCCCAGGGTCTGCGTCAGGTTCATGCACATGTTGGAGAAGAGGGTGCTACGACTCTGAGCTCGATGATACGCGCGCTCGGCCGGCGGCAAGGCGTAACTCATAAATTCCTCAGCCACGAAGGGATTGAGGAACCTGCAACTTTCGGTTATACGCCACTCAGGCGTATAAACCGGAGCGTCCAGCCGGAAGGCCGGACCGCTTGAAGACGCAACCGCGCCTGCAGCCTTCTGAGACTGCTGAGCTTCTGGCCCACCGCCAGGGAAGGACGCCTCCACGCCGTCCTTCTCTCTCAAATCCACAAAAATGGGACCCTCCCCACCCTGAGCACCCATCCCTTGGGTCTGCTCCTTCTTCAAATGCACCAGATCCTCGTGCTGTTTCAAAAGCACGAGGCGGCGCTCTTCCTCCTCTTTGGCGACAGCCTCAGCCAAGCGAGCATCTTCAGCTCGCCTGCGCTCAAGCTCCGCCACCCGAGCATCTTCTGCTCGCTTCCGATCCAGCTCGGCCTGACGGACGGCTGCCTCCTCTTCCTCCCTCCTCTTCAGAGCGGCTTCAGCAGCGCGCCTCTCTTCCTCGCCGACAGCCTCAGCCTGGCGCGCCGCCTCAGCATGGGCACGCTCCTCCTCAAGCTTCTTCTTCCGCTCCTCCTGAAACTGTTTGACAGAAGGAGGGATAGAGCCTACAAACAAAATAATAAGCGGATAAATAACTTGCAAGAAAAACAAAGAAAAATAAGCAAAGGTACTTATCGCTCAGTTTTTTCAAGGCCTTCTTGTAAAAAGGCTCGCGCATCGGCGGCGGCTCAAGCTCTAATTCATGCGGCTTGTCACCTCCATGAGCCGCCCGCTTTGGCGACGAGCCACCACCTACGCTCTCTTCAGCCGTCTCTGGCTGCTTGCGCTTGCGACCAGCAAACAAAGAAAAAATCCTTTAAATAAGGAAAGACAAAAAAGAAAACAACAAAGAAGTAAGAAGGGGCTCACTGTCAGTAGCCATATCCTTCGGCAGGTGGCCTTTAGCCGTCTCATCTCCGCCTTGCACCCCGGCCGAAGACGATCCCCCTACAGCGCCACCTGTAGACCGACGCGTACGATGTATTAAATCAGACGACGGGTCACTCGACTCATCATCAGACAAGAACACATAATCAACCCCCTCCGCCGTCTTGACAGACAGCGGCTCAGGGTTAATCAAAAAACCTACTTCAAGGTTAGAGGGCGCACCTTGAATAGGGCCGGGGAACAAGAAGTTCTCCATCATCTGCTCCATCTCCGAAACCCCCCCCCCTCCGGCACCGCCACGTACATAGTCTTCACAGACCGGGCGGCAAAGTAGTCAAACAGAAAATCCCCTACAATAAAAAACAAAAGCATCAGATATGAGGGGAAACAAATATGTTAGACGCAATAGTAGACACTTACCCTCCACAGAAAGTGGCCCACCATCAGCCGCAGGCGCCACATTATACCCCTCCCTCACGCCCAGACGGCTCATACCCAGCAACCTAAGAATTCCCTCATCCAACTTATCCAAGTCATCTAGGCGACTTGGGTGCGCGGAGAGATCCTTAAACCATTCCTCCTCCTGGAAATCCTTCACTACCTCGAAGGATGGCACCTTCTGCCCAGGACGAAGCTCCAGCTTTGCCATCTCCACCGGAATCACCTCCTTCTTCACAAAGAAGAAGCACCTCTTCCACTCCCGAAGAGTTTTTGGAGAACTCCTCGGCACCACCAGGCTGACACTCTTGGATCTCTCTACGAAAGAGACCCAGCCTGTCTCCTTCACTTCCAGCTTGTAGAACACATTGAAGTGTTCAAACAACGGCTGCCTCCTTAGCGCACGACAGGTACCCTCAAAGTGCATCACCCTCATCACCCCAAAAGGGCTCATCTGAGAGACATGCACTCCGTATCTCTGAAGGACAGAGATGAAGAAACGGGACACCGGCAGCCGGAAAAGACCCTTCTGAAAATATGCCTCGTACAGACATATTTTCCCCTCCGGGCAGTCAACCGGAGTCTGCCCCTTCTCCGGCAGCTCCGGCTCCCATTCACGGGAAATCCCATACTTATGAATCAAGGCCCTGAACTTCTCCTTGGACCACGAGACCTGGGCATCCTTCATCGCCAACTCCACCTTCTTGTCTTCAGACGACATCTTCAGAAGAAAAATTATTAACTAACACGACGGAAAAGTAAAAAATTGCTTGGTCGGAATAAGCAAGTCACCGGAGAAAGTTTAAACAGAAATTGAAGAAAGGAAGAGAATGAAAGAACTCAAAGGGTGGAGACGACTATTTATACCCATCGCATTTATTGCAGGTAATGATGATAGGCAGGCTTTTCGCGCAAAGGTCCAATCACAGGCAGACACGTCGCACAACCCACGTGCCAAAACGGCCCACGCGCCGCGCGTGTCACACTTGCGAGACGGTTGTTCTACCCCAGCTGGCAGTTGATGCCGATGATCGACACGTGTACGCCCACGTTCAAAACCACCATCAACAGCTGTCCCCACTAACCAGATGTACGACACGTGGCGGCCTAGCAACTCAACAGTCGTACTAACTGTCAGACACGATCTCCAAAGCAGGTGTACTAACCGTCAGACACGTCTCTTCAAATTCAAAACATTCCCGCCTTTAATTTACACAAATCCCAAAGAGACAAATTCAATGCAGAGTAAATGCAGGCGCAGAGTGCGACAAAAAATGACTTTTCACTCCCTCTGGCCGCGCAACCAAGGCCAACGCCTACCTTGGCTCAACGCCTGCGCGCCAGAGCGAAAAATTTTGAAAAAAAAATCAAATTTACTTCTTCTGGCCGCGCAAACAGGCACAACGCCTACCTTGGCTCAACGCCTGCGCGCCAGAGCGAAAAATTTTGGAAAAATCAAATTTCACTTCTGGCCGCGGAAACAGGCACAAACGCCCATCGTGGCTCAACGCCTGCGCCCCAAAACGCTATCATGGCGCATTCCGTCATACGCCCACAGTTTGATCCCTGTGCGCGCACCAGTTGACGAAGAATAAACAAAAACACACGTCCACTTTGGTACATGAAAACCCAGTGACGACTGGATGTTACTCAAAGTACACATGTGAAATCAAGTCCAGCACTCCCCAAAGACACAGGTCAGCACTGGACTGGGGGGACTTGAAGGGATATGGTATTAAAACATTACAAATACCATACCATCGCCCACTTAGAACAGGCTTCGCCAGACGCCCATCCGCCCGTTTTACGTCAGCGGAACGTCTGGTGCCCACAAACCCGTTCTACGTCAGCGATGCTTCTGCCGCCCGACGCGAGCATTAATATTCTTGTTCTACGTCGACGGAACACCTGGTATCCACCCGCCCGTTTTACGTCAGCGGTACATCCGACGCCAGGCGCATAAACGCCCGCCCCTTTCAAGTAGGCGGGCCAAACATACATCAAGGCTTCCTTGGCAAGCTTCACCACAAGTGGAAGATACCTTTTGGGGCAGCTTTGGGACTCACCCCTGCCCCAACCAAATATCTCTGACATGACAGGCGGCCCGTCAGAGTTCCCCTCCAATCAAAGACTGCTGCCAGTCTGACGAGCAGGAAGAACGATGACGTGGCAGCCTCCCAGCCAAGATATCTTCCTGATGAAGCAGACTTTCTCTGCCCACCTCGAAAGCATAAACTATCCACCGACTGGATCCACCAATGGGCAAGCACCACGTGTCCACCGCCCATCAGCGTCCACTTACTGGGCGCCACGTGTACATGCGTCAGGACGGTAACATCCCCCCTAGCATTCTACTTTTACCCACTTTACTAAAACCCACTTGCACCAAATGGGCTTGAAAGCTTGGGCCGGATTATGGAGACTCCTCTACCTGGGCCGGGCCCCATTAAGGGTAGAGGATGGGCTGAGAAAGTAGGAGATCTTGGTACTATAAAAGGAGGACGCCCTCCTCCTTTTATTGGCATCTAATATCCAATACACTTTCATTCAAGAAGAATACGAACTCTCGTACCTTCTTCAACCCCTTGTTTATTATACGAACGATTAGAGGCTCGGCTCTTCTAATTGGTAGTCTCGCAAATCCTTGGTCTTGCTTTTAGACCCTCACGTATTTTATAAATCACACTCTCTTTATAAAATACAGTAGAATCACCATCCGGATTGTTCTTCATTGAACTATCCTTAAATACGTGTTTCTTCAGGTAGTATAGAGTGTAGGATAGGGATAAGAATAAGGTAGCAATTAGGGTTACAAGTAAGAGAAGCAAATACGGGTTTAAATCCCTAAGGTTATAGTGTAGATTATTTTCTAATAACCTAATTCCCAATAACCAAGGCTCTGATGCCAATCTGTAACACCCCAACCGATGGCGGAAACATTGAGGTGTCACGTATGAATGATTGTTTCAGTAGCACATGGTAATCAAGTTTTAAATAATTATTTATTCAAAATGAAGTATCCAAATTTGAAATACATGACAAAGTCTTGAATTAAAATCTAGTACATCAAATAATCAAACAAAGCTTAAACCTTCAATTATCTCCTCATGCTAGCTCTAGACTTCAAGCATCAGTATTTCCTGTTGAGTTTGGAAAAATGGGGGGGGGGGTCAACTAGAAGTTGGTGAGAATACATAAGCCAAGTCAAGCAATTAAGTTTTAAAAGAATAAAAGTTTAGCAATTCATATGTATAATGTAAGTTTAAGTCTACATGAATAAACAACAAGTATAGTATGCATATAATCAATCCTCCGAAAAGTTTAGGTCCATCCCGCATCCACGGTTCACCTTAATATAACGTTGGAACGATAACAATCACCTGCGCTCCCCATAAAAGATGGTCAACGAATCTAGGTGGGGTTGTCAATCCAATAGATCTATCATTGTATACCGCCGACTTGATCAGGGTTAATGATTATGCAAGTTGAAGTTTAAGTCTAATAGTCTTTGTCTAAGTCATGAGACATTAAAGTTTACAACTAGACATGTATGTAGAATTGCTTAAGTATAAAGTTTCAAGTATAAAGAATTGCATAGACACGGTTACGTAAACTCACATTAGCAAAGTGTTAAGTCTTGTGAAATAGAATAAGTGTAGTCCAACGTTGCCAAGTATTACCCTATGTTTAAGGTAATAAATAAGTCTAAGTCTTTCTAGTCTACAAGTATTTCTAGGGTTCCTAATTTAGGGATAAGTAATTGTTTAATTATTAATTAGGTAAATTGTTAATGAATAAAAGAAATTCGAAAATAAATAAATAAAAGAATATTTATAGGTTTTTTATTAAAGATGGTCATATTATAAGATTTTAAGTATGAAAATAATTTTTATAAAATTATTTTCTCAAAAACTGAATATTTAGTCTATTTATTTCTATTTGTCAAAATATAATTTTAATAGCTAAAAATATTAAAATTAAGGAATTTTCAAATTAAAATTTGTATTTCTGTTCTAAATGAATAGAAATAATTTGTGTAAAATTTTGGTATAAAAATTGAAAAATGGACTTATTATGATTTATTTATTACTAAAAATAACAAAAATTAATTAAAAATATTAAATAAACGGTTTTTCTAGAATAAAATTTATTTCTGAAATGCTTATTGATCTACAAGTTTAAAATAAATTTTGTGGAATTTTATAAAATCGTTTTGATATTTTTATAGAATTTTAAATTTATAAATGAATAAACTTGTAATATTTATAATATATATTAAATAAATGATTTTTGAAAATCTAAAAATTGTATAATAGATTTTGTCATGAGATTAACATAAAATAATTTTTATAGAATTTTTAAGACACTTTTAGTATTTAAAAACTATTTTTAAAAGAATATTTAAAATATAAGTATAAATGAAAAGCTAAAAAATGTTTGTTTGTGCCGGGACTCGAACCCGAGTCCTTGGCCGAGTCAAAGCCTTATATCACAAGCCCAGACCAGTTGGTCTGGACCCTAAGAACGATTAATATTGATTTAAAAGAATTATATATGCTACGTGGTTTGTTTTAATAATTGATTTAGAAAGAGAAAAAATAGGGGAATGGGGATCGAACCTAGGCCCACGGCCAGTTCGTTTTTTTAAGCCATTGTGCATTACCAACTGATCTACAGATCAGTTGGTTAATGTTTTTGTTTCGTAACGTATTAAAAGATGACTGCAGATAGATGTTTTTCCCCAAATCAATACATGAAGAACCCTAGAATCCAATTATGTTAATTAGCGATCAATAGCCCCTGAATCTTTGGGGCTATTGCTTGTATGGTGCCGAACAACAAAACCAAGAAAGAAATTGATTCTTACCGCGTGATTAGAGCTATAAATCGAACGGTCAAACGAACAAATCGACCGAAGAAGAAAACACAGATTTGGAAGATGTTAAGGATAAGTTGGTTGTGGGGGTTGAATTATCGGTGGTTAGAGCTTGCAAAGGAGGCCTCAATTTATACTAATCCTCACGCAATCGTAATTTTGGAATTTTTGACCCATAATAAATCGTATACGCGTAAATTGGACATAATTGGAATGTTTTAATGGTTGATTGGCGTGGGGAATACGCAGGGTAGGTCGGTCATAGTCATACCATAACTGAATCGAAGTCAAAACGTGGATTGAAAGTTATTTTTGGGATGATTGGCCCGCAGTTGACATTCCAAGTCAACTGTGCACGAATAGGAAAGGTTTATGTTTGATTTGATTTGGTATTTGTCACCAAACATGCTGTAGCTCAGCTGGTTAAAGCGTGTGTGCGTGTTGGCCGGCTATGGACGCGAGTTCGTGTCCCGGTCCATGTGTTTTATTTTTTTTGTAATTATTTCACAATAATAAGATAAATATATGTTTATAGTGTGGTTATATAAGTCCAAAAGTGTCACCAAATATTTTTAGAACGTACTAGATTGATAAAATGCGACGTTTTATTGATAGGATAATCGAATATACATAGTTTAAAAAATATGAAATGTTGCAGCTATAACCTTGTGCTCTGATACCACTCTGTCACACCCCGCCTAAGGCGGAAACACGGGGTGCAACTGAAATGATTTCCATGCACAAAAGTCACACGAGCATTATTTAATAAAACAGGAATTACCATTTAAAAACATTCAAGTCTTACAAAACATAACGTTAATTGTTTGAATTAGAAACCTTTGTTAAAAGTGTTTAGATCAAAACATCATAACAATAGTTCAAAAGATGGTATCCCTTGAATGCTCGCACGTGACCTTCCCAAGTTCCATGCTCCATGCTAATTTCCTGAAAAACATGCATGAAAAATATATGGGTCAACATAAAGTTGGTGAGTTCACAGGTTTTGTATGTTTGACCTGTAATCCCAAATCTGACTAAATTATTGCCTAGCTAGGGCAATAATTAATATGTGATCAGACATGAGCCCATAACCAAACCTTGACATGTTGTGCCTCACCCATTGTACACTCAAGACAATGAATAAATGTGAAATACAAGCACTCTTTTGATATCTGTCATCCGGTCAGAGCGACTGACCAAGAGTGGGGGTGTCAACCCAATAGATCTATTCTGGTGTTTCATGGCTAAGTCCTTAGCTAATGGTTATGGTATGATGTATGACACGAGGGCTTAATGGATCCTGAACCTTGATGTCTCATGTTCACATAATAGTCATGTATGTAACTGAAAACTGAAAACTGTACGCATGTTTTCCCCCGGAAAAATGTAAAAACCGTGAAAAGGGGTTGTGAAACTCACCTTATGGTATGTCTTGGAAATGAACTAATGAGTCTGAGCTAGAGAGATTGACCTATGTGTCCTATGTAAAAGAGACATTTTAGGTCTATGTTACTTGTATTGTCTACAAGTTGTTCTCTTGTTATGCTTGTGATGCACTCTAAAATATACCTATATTTATATCAATATTTCCTACACTTTATATAATTTTTGGGCTAGTTTTTACTAAATATTACTTCTATTTAGTTTGTATTATTTATTTAAAGGTTTTGGGAGGAAACGAGCTAAAATGGCGCATTTGAATTAAACTTGAGACTCACTAAATTTTTAATATTTTAATGGGCCATCTAATTAAATATCTAATTTGGACTAGACTCTTATTTAAATTTTGTGTTGTACTAGGAATTAATGGGCCAGAGCCCAAATGAGATGAGCTCATTGCACTATGGATTATTCAATACGGAGATAATTGGGTTAGTCATGATAGCTATTTTGGGCTAAGCAAACAAATGAATTGGTCTTACAAGAGCAGTCCACAATATCCATGCATGAAAAGAGTTGGGCTTACGGCCCAAAATGCAAAAAATGGACAGTAGGGCACAAGAGATTGGCGGCTGAAAAGAATTATAAAAGGGGGGCGCAGAAAAGGCACAAAAATGTAAGGAGACGAAAGGTCACAAAAATATATAAATATAATGTAATAATAATAAAGGAGTTTTGGGGAGCAGACATCTATTACAACAAAAAATAATATATATAATAGTAATAATAAAGTTCAAAGGTCACAAAGAGGGGCGACGACCACGGTGCTTATTGGTTTGGTATTTTTCGGTCTCGCTATGATTTTTATTTGTGAACCTTATAGATCTGTTTTTATTTCTTTCATTACTATGGTTGGCTAGATTTATGTTGGTTGCTTAGACTTTGGATGATTATTGAATATTATTGATGGTTTTTGGGATTTGACACTTGTTTGGCACTAGTTTATATATAAAAATCTAAACTTTATTGGTTTTTGTTGTGATTTATTACCCGGATGATGTTTATGTTATATTTTTAGATTCATATGTGGCTATAATTTATTGACTTAGTATTTTTATATTAAAAGTCGCATATCTTTATCATTTGCTTCGTGTGATGATTTGATGGGTTAACTTGTTAACTTAGTATCTATAATGTATGTTTGACATCGTTTTGGGTTTGTCACCTACCTTGAGACCGAGAGGAGATAGGTTGTGGGTTTGTTAGGATTTATTGGTTTATTTGGTTAGATATTGCACGAGAGTGAATTTCTTTCCCAGTATCTTTTTTTTCCGCTTTCCCAAACATTTACCTTTAGGAATAGATTCACCCCTTGATACCGTTAGGTGTTTCGTGATTAGTGAGACCGAGAGGTGATCCATTCTTTACCCAGTGAGCTTCACGACCGCTTAGGATTTCATTTACTGTTCTAGTGAGACCGAGAGGAGATCTAGATACTATAGTGCTTCCCGAGTCGGTTATACCCGTAGATCCCGGTAGTCATTCGAGTATCCATTTCCCACTAGCTTTCAGCTTTATCAATAGGATTCCCGGTCTAGGCAACCATCCTCCCCATTTCTGTTTTCCCCTTTCGTGAGCGTTTACTCTTTGATCTCTCGTCCTTGCTGCTTGTTTATTTCTTGTCTTATTTTATTTGTTTACTTGTTTATCGTTTTAGTTATTGCTTGTTAAAAATCATGCTCTTTTATATAGACTAGGACTCGACAGAGGTTTAGTATCGAGGGCTGCATATCAGTGTCCACGGATTGATACTCGGTCTTATCGACTTTACTACACTACGACCGGTACACTGCCGTGTTGTGTGGTTTAGATTGGTGATTCCATTTTTATAACCAGATTGTGAAACTTAAAATATTTATATATACAAACCACGACAATCAGCTTGTCTTTGTAACTTAACTCTTTAAGTTAAATGTGTCTTTTGTGGAAAGATTTGCCTTCTTTATGTAAGCTAATGATCTTTGATAAAAATATAGCTTAGTTTCTTGGAAAAACATTACTTTTATTTGTGAAAAGCAAGTGTTTTATATACTTTGATGTACTCATGTGTTGAAGGCTTCACAACTTTGGTTTTATCAAGTGTATAGATCTACCATGTTAAGTATGTTTAACTTACTATTTTCATACTTGACAATTTTTGTGAAAATAATAATACTTCATGTCAAGTATTACTTTTCTTGAAAACACATGGATCTTTGTAAGCTTTGTTATGACTACAACTTTCAACACTATGCCTTGTGTTAAGGAGTTTTAGAAAAACATATAAATTCTTTTATAAAACTTTCAGCCATATATATATATATACATATATATCTTTCGGACTTAAGGGGTGTAAACACATAGATTTTTATCACTAACACAATGTATCTTAAAACATGAGTTCACCCACTTACTTGATTAAGTTACAAGAGTAAACATACTAGTGAACAACTTTGTATTTAAAAGACTATGTAAGAAAAATAAAACATAAGTTTAAAATAACAATATTATACCTCCTAGTGTCTTAAGAAAAAGAGGGAGTTAGGGGACTTGTGCAACTTTGTTATGCTCCTTGTACCCCTAATGATCCCTTGAAAGTTAATGTTTATGTGTAAAGGCTTGGGTGTGGGAGGTGGTTCGGTGGTGGCTTGGCCGAGTGATGGTTCGGCGGTGGTGGTGATGTGGTTCAGTGGTGGTGCGAGCCGAGAAGGGAGAGGGAGAGAGGTAGGGAGGTGGTGTGTTAGTTGTTTTGGTGCACTAAACCTCACTAACCTTGGCCCTTTATATAGAGATTAAAATTGGCTTGGTATCATAACTTAGGAAAGGTGAAAGTGAGCATCTTTCTAAATATGGATTAAGATCTTGTAAAGGTGATTTTGGTGATATTAGGAAGAG
Organism: Ambrosia trifida; assembly: GCA_028751855.1. Taxonomy (NCBI): domain Eukaryota; kingdom Viridiplantae; phylum Streptophyta; class Magnoliopsida; order Asterales; family Asteraceae; genus Ambrosia; species Ambrosia trifida. Next base: position 102,061,394 of record CM054126.1, read on the forward strand.
ATTTTGGACTTGACACATGCATGCTTTCTTGGGTATAGTGGGCCGAAAATGGGGATGAGTTTGGAGGTTAGGATAAGTCAACTCCCTTGGATTTGATATTAGATGATCATGGTGTTTGTTGGATTTGGAACATCTTAGGATTGATGTGGTAAGATCTTGTCTTTGGGGGCATGTGGGCCGAAATATTTGAGGGTGTTTGGGAGGTTATTGTTTAGTATAAATCATCTAAGGTTGATGTATGATAAGCATGCTCATTAGTCACATTAGTGAAATCCTAGGTAGATTATGGTAGGATCATGGTGGAAGAGTTGGTTTACAAATGGGGTAAGTCAACTTAGGACTTTCCTAGATGTCATAAGATGCCTTCCTTATTAGTGTAAAGTCTAGGAATGTGATGGAGGTGACTAAAGTTTGTCTTAGAAAATCTTGGTGGAAATGAAGGGACTTGTGTAAGAGTGGAAGACACAAACACTACACACACATGTACATATGTGTCGTGTATATATATGTATGTATGTGTGGGGATTTATTTTTGGCAAGTCAACTAGTATGGAAGGAATACAAAGTCAAGTTTTCAGCTAGTTGTGATGTAATCTTAGTGATTTGAGGCGATTCTTCATTGATGACTAGAAGTATAATCCTTGAAAGATACAATCCTTCACACATACATATGTATGCGTCGCATACATACATTTATATATATATATATATATATATATATATATATATATATATATTATTTTTTTTGAACATTTAAAACTTATGTCTTGTACAAATGCATATAAACATGTTGTAATTAGATGTTAAGTGTGATCTTTGTACAAGTTTAGGTACCACAAATATATATAATTGTGTTCAATATATAGATTTTTAACTAGTCGTATTCCTAGTCACATGTGGGCGTTGTGTTCGGGTGATTCCTTATATATGGACATTGTTTGATTTTGTCCTTGATTGAATCACGATTGAAATGTTATGTACCATTGTATGAGTTTACCAAAAGAGGGTTTTTGATATGATCTCTCTATAGGTCAGATAACTACTCCACTAGTTATGAAATTGCTCCTACTAGTGGACCTAATGCTAGACTGTAAGCATCGAAATTGACTTGCTGAGGCCCTGTATGGCTCAATTGCAATAAAACATGTAAAATGAAATGTCATGCACAATGTGTATGTGTAACTAATGTACGGATATGACCTGTGATTTCGACGGGTGTCACAAGTATGTGAAGATTCGGGAAGTAAAGAAGGTTTCGCACAAACGACAATTAGAACCTGAGATGAGCGCAAAACAAAAGAAGAATCTGATAATCAAACTGATGAACAAGACGCTTGATTATGAAAGACAACAATCCAAGCAATAGTCAAGGGGGAGTTTGTAGGTACACGAATGTGACTATCGCTTTGGATTTACATTATACGGCGTTTACTGCAAAGATGTTGATGATTTGAAGATAGGTTCGACCTAGCGCGAGGTCGAATGGACAATTAGAAGGTCGAATGAAGATTTGTATAGTTATATGTTTTGGTTGGAGCCTACGTCAAGGTCGAATGGTTCATTCGACCAATGCAAAGGGTCGAATGAATAGGTCTATAAATAGTTTTGTTTTTATTTGAAGGTCAGTTATATAGTTGGTCATTTGTTCTAGGTTTTGTGTGTGTGTTCTCTCTAAAGTCTAGAACTTTCTGATTATCAGTTTTCATTGTAAACCTAACCTTTATCAAGTGTAATCAATTGTCTATGAATGAAAATGTTTATGAAAATGGATTTAATCGCGTTCTGATTTGTTTTCTATCATTTTGCATGTGATTTAGGGATTCCGCACCTAAATTACTTCATTTGTATGTTTAGGTAGTTGATTTCTTACAATCTGATCCTCTACAATGGCTAGCAAAATGCCACTGATGATCATAAGCAACACAACAGGTAGCATTAAGCCATCGACGATCACCGTTACGGCGAAAATGAGAGAGACAGAGGAGAGGCGGCACTAAGACAGAGAGAGAAGAGAGACAGAAAGTGTGTGAGAATGAGAGGGAGAGAGAGAGAGAAAAGGAGAGAAAGAAACAGACACACACATATACCCACCAAACGTACAACCCCGAACAACCACGGTACAACACACTATTGCACAAAAAATAGTCAAAGCACAAGGTACAACACCACAATGCACAAACACCTAGCAAATTTGTATTACTTAAATAATAACAATAAAGATGTATATAATCTTAATTTTTTTGTTATTATTACTATTATTATATATGATTAAAATTGGGAGAAAAGATTTTGTGATGACACGTAAAATTCCTTAGGATCGTTTATTATAATAAGGATTTTATTTGGGTTTTCACATCTGTATATGAACTTTTTTTAAATCTTTTTGCTTAAGAATCAGAGATTTACGACTTTAAGTTTGATATAATTTGAATAGAAGTTTTTTTTTTTTTGTAATGTTTTTCTACCATTATTTATCAGAACACAATAAATAGGTGTAGAATACCAGATTTATTATCTATTATTATATATGATAAACTAATATAAGTTTAGACACGTATCATTCACTAGAGTCATATGTTTTTTGGTTTTCTCTCTTCTTTCTCCTACATAATTATTGATACTTATTTTTCTATTTTACCTAATTATGGATAACTATGATATAATTAACCAAATAAATTTAGTATAAAATTAGTTATTAATATTTAAATAAACTTATATTTTTTACTTAAAAACTTCATTCAGTTCAAATTTATGTTAGCTAAATACAAGATAATTGTTTTTTAAGTGATATCTAAAAACATTTAAATACTTTATGTGGTTGGATAATAAATAATAGTAAAAATACAATAAATTAAATTATAAAAAATAGGTGATATTAAACATTAAATTTAATTATCATTTGAAAAAAAAAGTGTTTAAAAAATTAATTTAACAAAATTCATAATTGTGTCAATGTTCCTTTTTTATATACATATCATGACAACTATATATGTTAATAAATTACATTATATTTTATTTTATTTTTATTAGTGTATAATACAACGATTTTTTTCAACCGTGAAATGCATATGTTTTATTAAACGTAATTTTTTTATTAATTATATAACATTACATTTATCAACTCGTGTAATACACAAGATTGTAACATAGTAAACTAGTAAAGTTTAGTTACAAATTTAGCATAAATAATAAACTGAACTAGGGCTACGAACGAACTGAACTTTCAGCGATCAGTTCATGCGTTCGGCGTGAATTTCGTTTGTGTTTTCGTTTAATAAAGGAACAAACATGAACAGGAGTCGCGTTGGTTCGTTTATATATGTTCATGAACGTTTAGTAACGTGTTATTTTGGCAAGGAACTTTTAGGAGCTTCTAATTCAAGCTTTTAAAAAAACTCCTACTCAATAAAAAGCCTTGTTTGGTTGAAGGAGCTTGAAGCTTTTAGGTTAGGTGAAAAAACTCTATATTAAAACGCTACCAGTACTAGCGTTTAAGAAAAAAATTCGTACTAGCTACAATTTTAATATGTAAAATGACACAAATACCCATTTTACCATAAAAATAAATAAATAAATAAACATGCATACAAGTTTTTAGTTATGCTCATTTTGGCCATTTTATACATTTTATTAAAAACTCCAACCACTCTTCTAAACACCAAAATATATTTAAAAAGTTACAGCTACCAGCTTTCAGCCACCAGCCATCACCTTCCAGCCACCAGCTAGTTTTGCCAAACATACCTTATGTCGTCTTTCAAGTTAGATTTGATCGATTATTTAAGCACGTTTTTTAAATTTAGTTTAATCGATTATTTTTACCTTAATTAGTTAGTTTGTTTGTTATTAATTTTAAAATTGATTTTTTTTATGTTTTTTTTTTGCATAGACTTTCATTAAAAACGCACGCAACCTCAAAATGAGGATCGCAAAAAACCTACATCATATACAAAGGGTATTCAAAAAGGGACATGTTGAAAGACATGTTCATACATTTGTTAAATAACTAGTAATTAAATAGTAACATTTTTATGCAAAAGTGTGATCAAACAAAATGAATAAAAGAAAGTATTGTGCCAATGATGGAGCATAAAGTACATCTCATTCATAATCTTCATCTTCCACAACTTTTTCCCTAAAATGTGCACTCGTCTAAAAACAAAACAAAATGACTCCAATGTGTTACATAAATATTATCACCATCACACGTTTCCTTCCTTATATATCGGTCCCCCTACTAATACTACTAATGGCAAATTGGGATCTAAGACCACGTTTTTTGGTTACCTTAGTTAAGGCAAAAATTAAAGTGACTAGGGTGTAGAGAGACGAGTGATATTGAGTTGTCATTAAGAAAATATTAATCCACTAGTAATAGGTTAAAGTTGCTACAAGAGAAAAACTTTATAATCTCATCATTGTTAATACCAAATTAATTAAAGATTACTCTTTGTATTGATGTATTTGACAAATTGATTGATTACTATAAAAAACATGTCCGAAATTTATATGTGATACAAAAAATCTATTCTCTTCATCAAAAACAACCGATTTCATCATCAATAAAACCAAAACATATCAATATATCATATAATTGTTAAAAAAAGTACACTTATTAAAATACAAGGATATATAAGACCACATGATGTGATCATCGTGAAGGCCTCGTGGAGTGACATGACAATCATGGCCATGATTTGCACCACCCACAATGATCATGATCGTGAAGCTAGTATATGATGGCAATCAGCTTAATATGGATCGAAAATAACCTACGAAAACAGAACAATAACAATGGTTCCGACGAGATACAGATGCACCACTCGCGGGCCTCATTGAGCAGAATAACTAACCCGGATTTTCGATACAGACACACCACGAGAACAAGAATTGGCCGTCCAATATCACCTTCTAAATCCTGCCAAATGTTAGAATAGCAATGGAACAAATTACCCTCTGGCTGCAAAGAATAAAGTTTAGGAAACTCAAAAACTGATTCTCATTTCCAATTTTTCCAATACATAAACTTTGAAAGAAAATAACTACCAAACACACTAACTCCCACGTTTCCTACACTTGTGGAAACTTTAAACACTACTTTGACAACTTTAACTTAAAGTAAATAAATACAAATAATAAGACTGAAAAATTTGTTGTGAAATAAAACGTGGGACTAGACTGTTAAATGCACTTAAATGTTTGGGTTCTTTATCTGGATCAAGGTGATCCATTTCTGACTTGGCTCGTGTCCATTGGGCTGTTTATCAGAGCTTCCCTATCATTATCTCTGTCTTCATGAAAGTTTGACCTCAAACTTGGGAATAGGCTCTTCAGGATCGTAGTAGGGTTGTAGATCAGCAACGTTGATAGTAGACGAACCTGGAAGGTGAATTTTGTAATCGTTATCATTCACCTTAGCAAGAACTTTGAACGGACGATCCGAATGGGGAAATAATTTAGAACGACGCTTAGCAGGAAACCATTCCTTTCGAAAATGCAGCCATACGAGGTCCTTAGGATGAAAAAGAACCGGCTTTCGTCCTTTGTCACACTTGTATTTCAGTAGCTCATTGTTTTTAGATATCTTGTCATGGATGCGTTGATGGATGGCCTTGATATTAGTAGCTAAATCACAAGCTTCTTGGCTGAAATTTGTTAAAGTGTCGAGAACAGCAAGATCAAGCGGAGTTGGAGGATTTATTCCATATACAGCCATGAAAGGACTAATACCCGTGGTTTTACTAGGAGCTCGATTGTAAGCAAACACAGCCCGGGGCGATAGATCTTCCCATTGTTTCATATTAGTAGTAATATGTAACACCCCAACGGTGACGGGTGTCACATAATAAGTGCACGAAGTAGTGATCCAAGTGTACGGTTAGTGACCTCAGTCTGGCCGTCTGTTTGGGGATGGCTCGATGTGCTAAACTTAAGTTTGGTGCCTAGTTTACGCCATAATGTCATCCAAAAGTGACTAAGGAACTTAACGTCCCGATCAGTAACCATTGTCTTAGGCACCCCATGCAAACGAACGGCTTCCTTGAAATACAGATTAGCTATTTAGACTGCATCATAGGTCGTGTGAAATGCAATAAAGTGTGCCATCTTAGAAAATCGATCGACCACTACCATGACTGAATCATTTTGGCGTTGAGTACGTAGAAGTCCAGTAATAAAGTCAAGACTATCTTCCCAAAGGGCAACTGGAACAGGTAATGGCATGTATAAACCGTGGGGAGATGACTGACCTTTAGCTCGATGACATGGTAAACAACGTTTAATAAAATGATCAACATCACGAGTTAGTTTAGGCTAAAAGAAATGGTTTCGCATAATATGAACGGTCTTATCAACACCCAAATGACCGACTAATCCTCCTTCATGAGCCTCCTGAATGATTACCAATCGAATGTTATGTCGTGGAATACATAACTGGTGTTGTTTGAATAGAAAACCCTGCACAATGTGAAATTCTCCCTTGGCGTGAGTTTGACAGTTTGCATACAACTCCCCAAAATCAGAATCTGAATTATACTCTCCTTGAAGCAAATCGAACCCCAGAACCTTTGGTTTGAGAGACGTTATGAGATAATACCGACGAGACAAAGCATCGGCTCCTTTGTTTAGCTTTCCAAACTTGTGTTTGATTGTGAAAGTAAACACCTGCAGAAATTCCATCCATTTAGCATGTCACGGTTGTAACCTGTGTGGCCCTTGAATATATTTTAACGCCTCATTATCTTAATGAAGAATGAATTCTTTGGAAATTAAATAGTGCTGCCAATGATCTAAAGCTCGAATGATGGCATAAAACTCTTTACCATACATCGAATAACGCCTCTTTGCATCGTTGAGTTTTTTACTGAAAAAAGCAATGGGTCGGCCTAGTTGCAACAACACACGACCTATTCCTACCCCAGAAGCAGCACATTCGACCTCAAACACTTCCTCGAAACAGGGCAGCGCCAAAATTGGAGTGGCAGATAATTGGTTCTTAAGTTCTTCAAAAGCTAATTGGGCTTGTGGGTTCCAAGTAAACTGTTTGCACTTGGTCACTTCAGTCATGGGAGCTACAAGTGTGCTGAAATTCTTTATAAAATGTCGGTAAAAAGAGGCAAGGCCATGAAAGCTTCGAACTTGTTGAATTGATTGAGGAACTGGCCACTCGCGGATGGCTCGAATCTTCCAATCATCAACTTGTATACCCTATTCAGACACAACATAACCAAGAAAAGTGACTTGATTAATAAAAAATCACACTTTTCTAGATTACCATAAAGCCTCTCCTGATCCAGCACATTGAACAATTGTAAGAGGTAGGATTGATGCTCATCCGATGTTCTGCTATACACCAAGATATCATCAAAATAGACAACTACAAATTTTCCCAGAAATGGCTTTAAAACATGATTCATTAAGCGCATAAAAGTGCTTAGAGCATTCGACAAACCAAATGACATCACAAGCCATTCATATAGCCACTCCTTGGTCTTAGAAGTCGTTTTCTATTCGTCCCCTTCATGAATCCGGATTTAATGGTAGCCACTTCTCAAATCAACCTTAGAGAACACAGTAGCACCGTGCTGTTCATCTAGTAGGTCATTCAGCCTCGGAATGGGAAACCGGTATTTGATAGTAATTTTATTGATTGACCGGCTGTCCATACACATTCGCCACTCTCCATTTTTCTTCAGCACAAGGCAATGTAGGAACGGCACAAGGACTAAGAGATTCACGAATGAGTCCTTTTTTCAATAGTTTGTCAACTTGCTTCCTGGTTTCAATGGTTTCCTATGGGTTGGTGCGGTAAGCAGGTTTATTGGGTAAAGGAGAACCGGGTATAAGGTCGATGTTGTGTTGTATGGAACGTTTAAGGGGAAGGCCGGGTTGGATTTTAAGTGGGAAAACTTGGTCAAAAGACTTCAATAGGGATTGCACCATAGGGTGTAGAACTGCTGGGGTTTGTCTTCATCTTCATCAAGTCCCAATAAAACCAACTCGTTACAGGAATGATACTCATGATGTTCGAACTATAGTAATGTACTTAGAGTAGAGGTTGGGCTAGGAGAGGGTGTCGAAGGAGTGATAGGGTCAAGTACAATCTTACGATTGTTGTGTACAAAAGTGTAGGTGTTTCGATAACCATCATGGATTGCTCGATGATCGAATTGTCAGGGACGCCCGAACAAAACATGACACGCATCCATCGGGACAACATCACACTAAATCTCATCATTATAAGTCATTCCCTGATTGAGCCAATGAATCAAATATGGGTAACGATAAGATTGAGTGGTGAGATTTAATTTTGACATCAAGGTCTATGAAGCAACATTGGTGCAACTACCCCCATCAATTATCACTGTGCAAACCCTTTGAGCAATTTTACAATGACTATGAAAAATTGATTCTCGCTGTAGATTTTCTTCATGAGTTATCGTCGCACTGAGAGCCCTTCGAACAACCAAGCACGGACCATCATCAGGTCCAATCACCTTATCTTCTTCTTCAACTGGTATTGTAGGAAGTTGAGTTGGGTGATGATTAAACTCATAGCCGCTTGCAATTTCAAATTCAACCAGGGAAATAATTTTCTTATTCGAACACTCAGAAGCGATGTGCCCTAAACCTTGACAACGGAAACATCGGCGGGGAGCTTTTGGGGGTTCGGTGGTGGTACTGGAGATAGGTGTGGGTTTGATGGTGTTAGGTTGAGTATACGGTTTTGTGGCTGAAGTGTTTTTGGTATATTGGTTGGGCTTAACTGTGGGCCTGTTGGGCTCATACTTTCCTTTGGCCCGTTGTTGTAAAACTACTTTGTGGGCTAGTAAGGTTAATTAAGCTACGATTTGATAAGAGTGTAGCTCAACAACGTTAGCAACTCTGCTTTCAAGTCCCCCCAGATAACGAACAAGGGTTTGAGGATCATCTTTAGGAATGTCGCATATCATCAATAAATATTCAAATTTATGAGAATATTCCTCAGCCGTACCTTATGCTTACTACAACGAGTGTAACTGGGAAAAACTTATCTTAATATAATATGTAGGAAGAAATTTTTGCTTCATCTTTTTCTTCATCTTCGGCCATGATTGAATCTTCTCCTTCCCAGATCATTCATGCTTCAAAAAGGTATTGGACCACTAGGTTGACTCGTATTTGCGCAGCTTAAGGGCTACAATCTTAACCCTGTTGTCCTCTGTGGTCTGTTTGTTATCAAAAACTCGTTCTACACTGCGCAACCATTCAACAAACTCATCCGGGTCTAACTTCCCGTCATACTATGGAATATCAACTTTGATGTCATTAGGGTGCCAACCGTTTACACCTCCTTTATTAACCAACCCGCTTGACGGAGAGTCTGTTGATCAGTTCTGTAAGTATGTAATGGAAAACATATACATGTTCCTGATAGATCTATGAGACCTGCTACTGATGTCGCAAGAGACTTGAGGTCGACATACTTGTCAGTGGATTCGGGTTCCCTTTAGTGTGTACAATAATGATGACTAATGATCGCAACACGATCGTATGAGAGGGAGAGGTAGGCAACGGCTTTAGGGTTATGGTGTTATGTCATTATGTCTCATCATCAACCTCTAATAATCCCTCTATTTATACACACAGGGAATGTAGATGCATATTGCGACTAGTTGCTTTGGATTAAGGAAATAAAGTGTTTTGTACAAATCGTAGGGTCGAAGGTGGGTTTTGGTAGGTCGAAGGAAGATTAAGAAGGTCGAAGGGAGAAGACTATTGACTGAAGGTTGGTTCGAGCTGCTGTGTAGGTCGAAGGAGCACATTCGACCTTGACGAGAGGTCGAATGTGGCTTCCTATATAAGCTGAAATTTTTATAAGTTTATAACTTTTGCCATTTGTGTTTGTGTGTCAGGTCTAGTTTCTCTCTCTAGGTTTTGACCTTTCTAAAACTAAATTATATCTTTGTAAACCTATTTGTAATCAAGTTTTATCAAGTTATTTATGAGAATGGAGATTGAAAAGTTAATTGATTATGTTTGATTCATTGCATATCATATTGTAAACATTCTAGGGTTTCCGCACCTTGATTATTAGACTTGTATGATCACATAAACCTTTTTATCAAAACCGACCCGTCTACAGGGGACACCCTAATAAGGCCCATCTAATGATAAGTCTGTCCATCAAAAACATATCTATTATTGGGCTTAGGATAATATTAATAATTGATCATCATAATATAAATGATTATAATGGCTGTCGATAAATATTCAAATGTTACGTATATTTTCCAACATTCTCCCACTTAGCCGAGTAATCATTTATTATGAGTATTACGTAAGTCTGCAGAGATTAATACTCATTTTAGTTCTAAACCCAAAATGTAGCAGAGAAATACAGCCGTTAAGTCTTTATTCGACTTAGGACCCCCATTAATCATACTACACCCAAATTTAAAACTTAACATTAGGATCAATTAACATTATGCCCTTAGTTGATTTGTTATATTATTGTCAATATGCCATTATGCTAGCTTAGCATACTAATAGACAAATAAATCATAATGAGGAAAATTAATCATTAGTCATTAGTCATAAGTCATTCATAGTACGATATGCAGTTGTACATGGTCATTAATAAAATCCTTTCTCTTGGTTGGCCCTTAGTAAGACTTATGGGTAATAGGCCTTTAGGTATTGGATCCATAAGCACATCATGAATGCATTCGATACAAAATTATGATTTCCTCTATTTGTTCTTAACATAAGCGAACAATAATTTCGTATCGAACTCTAATGCAGCTCCTCTCAAACAAGTCTTCAACTTAGTATTTATATGGAGTTAATAAGTTTTGAGTCAACTGATAAATTTAGCAAGAACATTTAATGACCATTATGTTGTGATCAGCAACACATTATGTCATGATAACTTAGGTTGTTGTTAACAGTTCCTTATGACTCCTCCATAAGATAGTTATGTCCGCTGATGTTATAATATACCCCGAAATTGACACTTGGTTTCCTTTGAATATATAGAGTAAGAGTAGTAAATCACTTTAGGTTCTCACTTCTTCTTTATATTATAGTCTCTTGTTTCTTACAGATATTGTAATGTTCCATGAGATGTTTTTCATCAATCTAGAAAAGTCTAGTATCAAGCAATACGAATAATATCATAAACAAGCATAGACTTAAATTTACATCAGTCTTCTAATTAATGAAGCATAAGGTGATAATCTCAAATTATCCTATTATCCTCTAAAAGAGAGCAATGTTGTATGTTATATACTTAAAGACCCGCTTAGAGTAAAACTTATGCGATGAAACTAATATCTCGTTGGGTCTATCTCAGTATATTTTGATTCCTTTCACGTAAGAGGAATCCCCGATATTCATCATGTCAAAAATTATGCATGAACAATGCTTTGACTTAGGTAACATATACTTGTCAAAAAAACGTCATCTATGTAAGGACAAGTTTTCATTAGTTTCTCCCACTCATCATGAGGTAGGTTCTTTAATCCACTTAGTTCTTATTGAAGAGAATTTCATTATGATTCCAACACATTTTATGCTTGCATCAACCCATACATGGATCTTATTGATTTACAGACTAAGTGTTCTTACCATTCAGTTTAGAACTATCAGGTTGCTTAATGAACATGTAGGTCATCGTTATGGAAAGTTGTTTTAATATCCATCTAATGTGGCTCTTAGTTATTATGAGCTACTAGGACGGTAATGATCCTCAAAGAAATCTTTTGTAATAAAGATAAGAAGATTCTTTGATAATCTAATCCCTCCTTGAGTATAATATTTTACAATCAATCTTATCTTACAACATTCCCATTCAGATCTGGTTTAATTATGAATACCTTTAGGTTATTCAACCAAATCCCAAACGTTATTCTAAATTATGGAATGAGTTATGCTAATAATAGCTTTATTCCATTTAGAAGATTGATTCATACTAATGATTTAATTAGAAGAGGTAGGATCAGTAAACTTTCCAAACATCCATTTTTTGTGAAGGTTACATAATCATCAAATTTAATGGGCTTTTAGACCCAGATGACCTCCTGAGTTGAACATTGGGTTTATTATGATACAAACTTAACTTTAGGTAGGTGTTTTTATTTTCACGTATATAAGGAGCAATATTAGTTTCTAAGTGTGAAAGAGTTGGTGCAGTAAGGTTAAGGTGTACAAGAGGAAAATCGAAGTTAAATTCGGAGTTAAACTTAATCAGTCTTGAATTTTAATGAGTCTCTCCCCCGCATCTTGTACTTCCGAAAAGTCATAATAAGAACTTTTACTGCTCCCACTTACCTTGGAAATCATAATGAATTCAGCATGCTTAAGGTCTAACATTTGGAAGATCCGTAGATTTTAATAGAGAAAACAACCTAATGATGTTTATTGTCGTTTCTCTTGACGAGGATTACTTTAGTAAGAAATCTAAGTTCGCCCATATTCAGGCATCCACAAAACTTTGTTAGGAGTACGTTAAATGCTAAGGAGACAAGTTGTGATGGAGCGTTGTCCAGTGCAAGAGGTGTAATTTGAGGATAAATCAAATTGTCGTTCCCCCCACCTCTGTAACTTTTGCAAGTTATAATTAGGACCCTTAATGCTCCCACTAATCTTTTAGGTCTCTTAGTATCTCCACATAATAAGTTTTAGTGATGCGCATGAACGAGAATATTTCATATATTTTATACTTGATTTCCCTTATTTGTCCAGATTTCATAAGAAATTTTAAAGGCATACTTAGAGGGAATCTTATTAAGTATATATGAATTGATTTCTTTAATACTTTTGTCGGTAAGAAACGGAATAGATATTTTATCTAAGCTCCACTAATGTCAATTAGTTCTGACTTATGATAGAAACCCATTTATTCCTTTCGCCATTTAAGGTTTAGGGCGTTTAACACATGCTTTAAAGTCACTGAGAATGAGATTTGATAGTCAAGCATCCTTTAGTGACCTGATCATGATTTCTCATGAAATTTTGGTCTTAGTGGATGGATTGCATGGGCCTCATTTTCCATTGTTAAATTTTCATTTTCATGATAACAAGGTTGTGAAAACGTTATTGGATTATCTAGATTTATTTCATAAGGTTTCTATTCAGATAATGACAACAAATAATATGAGAGTTTAACTTAATAGTGGCTTTAGTTTGGTCATTAAAACCTTGTAACTGTCAAAATTTTGTAGCTTTTAGTATTGATACTAAATTCTGAATAATCTCAAGAATATCATAAGGTATCATAAAGCTTCAACACTAAAATCAGTTATTAAAGGTTAATCGACCCTTAATTTTGCCACCAACTCTCATCTTAAGTATTTGTTGGATTATGGTATGGAAACGTATAAAACTAGACTCAACCATCATGTGTTAATTGGAATTCATTAGCGTTTGTGGAGTTAAATATCCTTAATTAGGCACTACATATATTGCCAGCTGTTCTCCTTTCTTATGGGTAATCTCATTGCTTATGCCTATTCTTAATGGCACAATTTTGCTTAGTAAGACTTTCCCTATGGAGAAACTTATAGCTGAAAGCAGTACTTGTATTTTGTTTCCAGACCTTATAATTATCCTTTCATGGTAATTATTCTTCCTCTTTTTGGTTTAATGGTAGTAAGGTGAATAACATCAACTTTTCTAGTTTAATGCGTTCCTTTTCCTGTTCGTAGTTCGCTATCAACACACTCATTTTACTTTGATATTTCTGAGTGTTATAGTTGATTCATAATGCATCTAATCGTACTGATGGAAAAGTCATAATGCACTAGAAATTTTATTAATTTCCATGTATAACCCTTTAGCTTTATGGGTCATGTTAATCAATGTTAAGATGTATTCACAGATGTCATTTAACCATAAAGTTAGATTTATTTACTTTATGCATCTTAGGAATTCGTTATATTCTTTCATTTCCATAGATAATACATTAATCTAGGGAATCTTATAATCGTTAATAGCTCACCTCATAGGAATCAGTAAAAGAAGTTCTTCATTACCATAAGAGACATTTTATTCCACTTCTTATGCTCATATGTTATTCAGTAATACTTTATCACATAGAGCGTAGGAATGTCATGTCTTAAGAGGTAACTTAATAAGAACAAAATTTAAGCAAAGTCTTCTTAGTTTTGATAATTAGAGTGGATTATTTAGTTGAGATAGTAATTTATAGAAGGATGTGAGATTAGTTTCGAGTTATGGGTATTGATGTAAGGCAGACTTAGATTATGATCATTATATTAATGAAGGATCATTAATCGTGAGGATCAATTTTGTAATGAAGACAATATAATACCATAACACCAACATAAGCTACTTAAATAACATGCTCTAACTTTGGCTATACGCTGTTCATTTAAGTATTAAATTGCCGACAGCGAATGTAGCCCATCACCTTTGGGCAGAAGTGAGACATTCAAAGTCCTAATGCAATACGCTCAGTTTACCAACATAATCTGTTACACATCACCTTTGGGCAGAAGTGAAACCTTATGGCACTTATGTGAACGAGCTACAATGCTTAACAAGATTTTTATAACCACCTAATGTGACGCATCACCTTTGGGCAGAAGTGACACCTCAAATATTATTGCGAGTTAAGCAAGGTTTAAGTAATGTTTTGATAAAACTGATACGTTAGGTTTTATCAAGAGTCCAATTAGTTAACGATAAACCTTCAGTTAGTGCATATTGAAACCCACAGAATCTTCTCTGTGGGGGTGCGGGGGGCATGGCCCCCTGCGGGGGTTCGGGTGTTATTACAAGTTAAGCAAGGTTTAAGTAAATTCCCCCCCCCCCCCTTCCCTGAAATTTTATAGAGGTTTCCGAATTAGTAGGCTCAACTTTGCTGAAAATAAGTGGGTTTTCACTAATGATATAATGGTTCGGAAAATCCTTAATGCTCGAAACAGAAAACTTGGTTGGACACTTTTATTGGGTCGAACACACTAATGGGTCAGACACCCGTCATGAGGTCGGACACAATTATGAGGTCGGACACTACTTAATTGGGGTCGGACACTCCATTCTGGTCTGACACAAGCTGTTCCTTTGTGAGCAAGTTTCTGTTGAGCTAATTTAGGAACCGATTATATCTCTAATTTTATTAAGATTCTTTTAATCCAGAAACAAGTTATGGGTTAGGAAACCCTTATTTGTTTATTAATCCAGAAATCTTATCATTAAGGTTTTAAAATTTGATTAGCAAAGTTATGGATTATCATTAAAGTTGTTTCCTTATTTTAAGGGATATTCATAAGGTTGCTTTCATCCTTTGATTTTAGAAAACAACAAATCAATCCTCAAACTAATCAAAACATAAGGAATTTTCAGTTTTCTTAATATGTTCATGAAGAACATAAACCGAAAATAAGAACATAAAAAAAATAAAACCGTAACATAATCAAATGCCCGGAATAATAAATCTTCAAACAAAACGTTAATACAATTCATAAATCAAGCCATGTTCAATCTCGATTTCATCATGAGATCAAAAAACATGATTAGATTTTTTTTCCGATCAGCCTTTTAATGGCTGTTAATTTGATCAGCTGAAAACCATATTAATTTTGGGAGAAAAAATAAACATGAAACCCGAAACCATTATTTACTCGGGTATTAAGATTGTTTTCTGATTTAGATTCCTGGACTAATGGAAAACTGACAGAACTGATATGAGCAACATTGCTCTGATACCATATGTTGATCAGTTCTGTAAGTATGTAATGGAAAACATATACATGTACCTGATAGATCCATGAGACCTGTTACTAATGTCGCAAGACTTGAGGTCGACATACTTGTCAGTGGATTCGGGTTCCCTTTAGTGTGTACAATAATGATGCCTAATGATCACAACATGATCATATGAGAGGGAAAGGTAGGCGACGCCTTTAGGGTTATGGTGTTATGTCATTATGTCTCATCATCAACTTCTAATAATCCCTCTATTAATACACACAGGGGACGCCCTAATAAGACCCATCTAATGATAAGTCCGTCCATAAAAAACATATCTGTTATTGGGCTTATGATAATATTAATAATTGATCATCATAATATAAATGATTATAATGGCTATCGATAAATATACAAATGTTACGTATATTTATTCCAACAGAGTCGTCACCATGAATCTGAGAGACATTCAATTCTTGAATTTGGTTTTCCATCGCTTGCATTTTCTGAGCCATCTTTCTTATCATTCTCCATGGTCTCCAAAATCTTCTTCAAATCGGTACTACTTCGGGTATCCATAGCTCTGATACCAAATGATGGCAATCAGCTTAATATGGATCGAAAATACCCAATGAAAACAGAACAACAACAACGGTTTCGGCAAGATACAGATGCACCACTCGCGAGCCTCGTTGAGCAGAATAACTAACCCGGATTATCGATACAAACACACCACGAGAACAAGAATTAGCCGTCCAAGATCACCTTCTAAAACCTGCCAAATCTTAGAATAGCAATGGAACAAATTACCCTCTGGCTGCAGAGAATAAAGTTTAGGAAACTCAAAAACTGATTCTCATTTTCTATTTTTCCAGTACATAAACTTTGAAAGAAAATAACTACCAAACACACTAACTCCCACGTTTCCTACACTTGTGGAAACTTCAAACACTACTTTGACAACTTCAATTTAAAGTAAATAAATAAAAATAATAAGACTGAAAAATTTGTTGTGAAATAAAAACGTGGGACTAGACCGTTAAATGCACTTAAATGTTTGGGTTCTTCATCTGGACCAAGGTGATCCATTTCTGACTTGGGCTCGAGTCCGTTGGGCTGTTGATCGGAGCTTCCATATCAGTATAGAATACCACGAAGGTCACAACTGGGTGTTTAGCAAATTGAAGTTCATGATGGTGGAAGAGATGACAGTGGAGGGTTTAGTGAACCACACCATCGGATAGTGAGGAGAAAGATGGCGAAAGAATATGTTGATGTGGCGCTGAAGTGAAGGGTAATAATGTAATGATAACTAATGACCACACCTTATAGCCTGAGTGAAGGAGGGTATTTAAAAATTCAAATGAAAGTAATTGTTTGAATGGCATTTGGTGATCATGAAAAGTCAATGATCGCTGCAAAACTCCTGAAAAGTCAAAATAGCATAATAGCAAAGTAGTCAAATTTTGTTTAAATCTTTTGACTTTCTTCAAGATGGACGGGAGACTTTTTAAGTTTTTTTATTCAATGATGGACCTCTACATATATTTCATATTTTAATTTTAATTTCAATGTACATATTTGAAATAAAATGTCCAAATAAATAAAATAAATAATTCCCCTACTTCTATTACTACTAATCTTCTTCATCTTGTCATTTCTTGCTCCTGTGGTGGTACTAATCGAAATATTGCCACTGCTTGTCTTTCCCTCCTCTTGTTTTCATGCCATCCTAATTTACACAATATATAATATTATAATTAAAAAAAAATATCATTAGGCCCAATCAAGCTAGGCCGAAACCAGCTAGCCTCAACTATTTTGGGCTTTTGGGGTTTGGGCTTTTTGGACTCTAGCCGAAGCATGTAATTAACTAAAAGAAAATTATACTTTCATTTGACACAATAACTTATGACAGTTTTTAAAAGATAGTCACTATTGAATACAAAAATGGATTAAGGGGTGGAAGGAATGAGAGTACCGATCGAGACATTGAACCCTTGATGGTCAAGCTCGCGATATTGTTGACATAAGGCACACCATCCACAAAACGCATTGATCGCGCAATCCTCAATTAAGCTTCCTTTTAACTTGTATTTTCTTCTCATTTTGAGCCGATATAGACACGTGTATGGGAATGTTAGCCACAACAAAAATATGAAAACAAAGCTCGCGGCTCCTAAACATGCACACAATGTCGCAGGTTCATACCACGCTGCATCCATTTCCCAGTTAAACATTAGTAAATGTGCATAATTTGATGCAAAAATTGACCAAAATCACTATTGCAAACTATTTATTAGCATGGTGCTATGGTTCCCATGATCTAGTAGAACCCACTCAAATATGTAGTGTTCTCATGTTAATATAAAAGTTAACTATATTGTGGACCTAGGGGGTTCATCAGTTTGATTTTCGGTTTATTTGGTTTATTCGGTTTAATGATTTTTTTGAGACAAAACCAAACGGAAACAAATTCATGTAGTTCAAAACCAAACATCATAAACAAAAGTGTGTTTAGTTTGGTTTTTTGTTTCGAGAGTCACAACCAGCTCAAGGGGGAGTAAAATAAAGTAAGGGCTTTGTCCCTCAAATTCTAAAAAAAAAAATAAAAAAAAGATATGTAGGTGATTTTGGCTTTGAAATTGTTGACATGGAAGTTTATTATCTATAATTATAATTATACATACACACATGTAGAAGATATATATACGAATTATAGGATCTAAAACATTTTTTAGGTCATGAAATCGCAATGATAATCGACTTACGCGTATGTCCCTCCGTCAAGATCTCAGCAATCTCTCCAAACGTAACACACGGACAAAGTGTTGTCACAAAACCTAAACATAAATAATAAATAAATCAATTACATGCAATCTCACGTTAACCCATGCAAAATTTGAAAACATGCATGAAATGAATAACGATTCATAATTGACGTACAATTTTTCATGTTTGATGTACACTGAAAAAGCCCGGTGGACCAATCCCGTTCATGATCCGGATACAAATGATTAGGGCCCGGAGACGGTGCGGCCACCGTCCCCGGTGGAAGTTGGTAGAATTGAGGTGGTGCTCCCATAGGAAACATTGGAAGAGTATAGGGTTGGTAGTGAGGAGGTGGTGCCAATACCATTGGTGGTGGTGGTTGTTGTTGTTGTTGCCATTGTGGTGGTGGTGGTGATGGTTGAGGATTCACCGCGGGTGACGGTGGCGATGGCGGTTGTGGTGGTGGTGGTGGTGGTTGGTCATGGTGGGGAGGATTGGAAGAGTTGTTGGGCTGCATGTGGGGCCCCACCAATGTGCAACAAGAAAAGGTGATGAACAAGAATTAAGAAGAGATTGAAGAGGGGATTATTAATTAATTAGGGTTGGGATTGAAAAAGAAAATGTGTTTGTGTAAGGATTAATTGAAGGAGGTTATGAAGGTGGTGGTGATATTGATGATGAATGGTGAATGGAAGTTGGATTTTGGAGGTAAAAGGATGAAATGAAAGTTAGTTTGATGGTGGAAATTGGGAGGTTTATTGTTTGTTAGAAATTATGGTATCAAAGTTGTGATTTTTTATATGCTTGTATGTTTTATACATGTAATAAAAATAGAATACGTGTTTTGAAATTTTGACACAATATTTGACTTTTGTTGACTATTATCGGTGAGGACCATGTAATTGTTGATACATAAAGACCAAGGGAACCATGTAATTGTTGATACATAAAGACTAAGGGTGCGTTTGGTTTACGGAATTGTTTGGAATTGGAATTTGTGAAGGAATTGGAATTGGAATTGGAATGAATTGGATTTGGAATTCAAACATTCCAAAAGGAATTGGAAATTGTTGGAATTGAATTCTCAAATCCTATATTATTGTGTTTGGTTGGTTAATAAATTGGAATCTATCACCCTTGCCCCCACGACCCGCATCATTGTGACCCGTACCGGCCCGTACCGTTTCGACCATTTCCGGCCCGTACCGTTTCGACCAGTACCGTTTTGACCCGAACTGTTGATACCTCTTTCATTTCGACCTGTACCGTTTCGACGTGCACCGTTTCGACCCGTACCGGTCGAAAACGGTACCGGTCGAAACTGGTACGGTCCGAAACAGTACATGTCGAAACGATACCGGTCGAAACGGTACCGGTCGAAACTGGTACGGTCCAAAACAGTTCGGTCCGAAACGTTACGGGCAAAACGGTACAGGTCGAAATGGTATCGGTCGAAACTGGTCCGAAACGGTACCGGTCGAAACTGGTACGATCCGAAATGATTCGGTCCGAAACGATACCGGTCGAAACTGGTGCGAAACGGTTCGGTTCGAAACGGTACCGGTCGAAACTGGTACGGTCCGAAACAGTTTGGTCCGAAACGTTACGGGCGAAACGGTATGGGTCGAAACGATACCGGTCGAAATGGTATCGGTCGAAACTGGTCCGAAACGGTTCGGTCCAAAACGGTACCAGTCGAAACTGGTACGGTCTGAAATGGTACCGGTCAAAACTGGTACGGTCCGAAAACGGTTCGGTCCGAAACGATACCAGTAGAAAATGGTACGGTACGAAATGGTTCATGTCGAAACGGTACCGGTCGAAACTGGTACGGTACGAAACGGTTCGGGTCGAAACGGTACCGGTTGAAACGGGTACGGTACGAATTGGTTCGGATCTAAGCAATTCGCGTTGAAATGGTACGGTTCGAATCGGTTCGGGTCAAAATGATGCCAACCGTTCGAAGATTCCAATAAATTGACTTGAATTCCTTCTAATATTGGAAGGATTTTGAATTCCCTTAGGCAAGGGAATTTGAAGGAATTCATACCAAATTCCAATTACAATTCCTTAGTCAATCAAACACACAAGATTGGAATTGAAATTCCAATTCCAACAAATTCAATGAACCAAACACCTAAAGAGTTGGAATTCAAATTCCAATTCCATTGAATTCCATTCAATTCATGTGAACCAAACACACCCTAAGGTTCATCCGTAAACTCTAGCTGAATTTATTAACAACATTGAATTATATTTATTTGTATTTGATGGGAAGAAAAGAGGAGTTGTATTACTATATTTGGGAATAGAATATGAGTTGCATGATGTAAATGTAATTTATTACCAAGTGCTTATATAACATTATCAAGATGTGAAGAAAAGAAAATGTGTGCCTCCTCATAGTGTCGTAAAAATTGGGATTAATCATTATCATTCACCGATTAGATTTCAGTTAGTCAAACCAGAAATAAGTCAAAAATCGGTCAAAATCAGTCAGCTTGGCCGAAAGCTTTGAATTATTTTAACAACTATACTTAATCCATTCGACTAACGTCTGGCGAATTTTACAACCATGCATCCTCACGAAGTGGAGGTTAAATTTTCATTGTAAACAATGTGTAGATTGAAGTGTGAAGTTAGAGAAGAGAGAGGAGTTAGTAAGATTTATAAAATGCAACTACAACCAACCAACAATTACTAGACGTTCAGAAGGTATGAACACAAAGATATAATAGTTAACTTTTTATAATATATCCAAATTTGTGTAGATCGACGAGATATTTTTATCTATTCTCGTATCAAGCAAGGGGTTGCTTTTAAAGCTCATTTTAGGATAAACAAAAACAGATCCAGTTATGTCATTCAAAACCTCATTTAGCATTGTGAAAACTAAATAAAATGTGAAGAGCTTATGAAGTCGTCTCGTTTATTGGTAAGCATTCCGCGTAGTAAAAAAATAACTTGTCAGATTATTTGTAACGCATAGGAAGTTATGATTTTGGATGAGTTTGTAAAGGTCTATCAAATAACATCGATTATTTGTAGCGCTAATACAGGCGTCATCTTCAGGTACCAGTGACATTTTTTGGCCTGCAAGTTACTAATTTACGTCATTTGCCATTTGCCATACTCGTTCATGCTCACCCACACCATGTGGTGGGATCATAATAACTGGGTTCAAGATATATGTACGCTACAACACTATTCCAACGAAATGGATTTTCGACCCCCCACTAAATATATATTACAAAAAATAAATTAATCAGAAAAAGGAGGGGGTTTACTTTGTTCATAATACTGCTAGATGTGATGATGGTTTTAATTTAATACTTGGCTGGTGGTGCCACCGATTCACCGGATCTACGGGCTGCTGCTGCAGCAGCTGAAGAAACCGATGACTTGCTTGAGCCACGCACATTATATCTCTCGTACACTTGGTCACGGTTTTCTGACCACCATATCTCAGCCTGCTGCTCCCCAAACCTTCTCCGGCTGCAGATGCATGCATAAATTAAATATCCATGAAATTCACTACAATTACAACAATTATTTATTCCATATAACGAAATAAAATCTACCTGAAGCGGACACGTTTGAGATCTCTAGTTCCGTCACCAAGAGCCGTCAGGGTTATGTACACACCAGGCTCATATTGTTCAATGCATTCAGCCTCGGCGTGATGAGTAGCAGTAGTTGTAGTACCGACCGAAGAGGCCGGACTACTAGGTTTATCATTTACCTCGTTTTCTGGCGGTGTCGCATTGTTGTTTTCAGCATGAGTACGGGTTCCTGGTTGTACCCTTACTCCATTTGGATACTCGTCCCGCACAGGTTCTTCGGCTTCCGTGGTTCTTTTGGGTGTTTCAGTGGGTGCCAATGACCCATTTGATATAGAACCAGTGTCTCCATTTAGATCAGCAGAATGAAGAACACCGTTCTGCTCTAAGCCATTTGCTGACATCATGCTTTCAAAGTCGTACGATCCGGGTGGCAATCTCTCTGCCATGTCCTTCAGCTGCAAAATTTATACAACTGTGAGAACTAGAAAATGAACTTTTGAATCATTTATTTATGAAAGGATTATTCAGGGCTTTATTTTCTCTCTAAAAGGCAAAATAAATAAAATATAAAAAGCAACTAAGAAGAAAAAGGTCCATGTTCACCCAAAATGCTTTGGAGAAACTAATTTTAATCGTATATTTTGGTATTGAATGTGCTTGCCCTTTCTCGTTAATCATAAACGATATATATAGAATACAAAACATCTCTATTCTAATATGTAGCAGATAACAATTATCTATAACAAGAATATCTCCTAAAAATAAGTCTAGCATGTGCCGTGACGGTGACTGTTGGTGATCGGGTGGAGATGCCACAGGAGAGAGTTGGAGATGAATGGTGTCGATTTTGACCTGTTACCAGCCCACCAACCCGCCCCCTTTAGTTATACGCCATCTAATATATGAAAATATGTTTATAAGAGACATTACCTGGGCCATCAGAGTTCTTATCACATCTTTTGCAGCTTTACACTTGGCAGATTCTTCAGCCGCCAACACCATCGCTTCCTGAGCTTTTTGTCTTGATTTTTGAAGCTCTGATTCTTTAATGTCACAATCATTTCTCAGGCTTTCAACCTTAACAGCATTAAAAAATAAACACTGGTTTAAGACTGCTATTACTCAACAAAACACAAACTAAACACCATATTTTGAGTTTATAGCATAGCATACCTGCCTACGCAATTTAATAACTTCCTGGCTCAAGTTTTCATTTGTTTTCTTGAAACTATCAGCTACACCTTTCGAAAAAGAAAGCCCAGAAGTAGTAGGAACTGGTGTTGCAGAGCGTGGAGGACTCGATTTTCTTGAAAACGGCGAGACCGACCTCGAACTAACACTAGAGTGAATATTAACCGGTTTGGGAATCATTTGGCGGAAATCACCCATTAACACAACATCTTTGAGCTGCATCAAGGATTGACCTTGAGTTGACCGACCAAGAAACACATCACCTTTTTTCCCTTGTTTAGCCGCTTTATTATCTAAAAGCTTGATTAAATCTTGATTAGAAGGCACCCCTGATTTTGCTAACTTCAACTCTGTCTTATCTAGCCTATCTTTGTTCTCACCTGATAAACGAGGCTTTACATTTCGCCTGCTACTGGCCCCGGTGGACGCACCTTCAGCTGTCTTGCTTAACTTTGTAAAACATGAATCACAAACACGGTACGGTTTTCCAGGGTTAGGGGCCAAAGCGGCTCGTGGTGCTTTCTTTGAACTACACGAATGGCAATGCACAAGCCCACAGTTATAACAATTGTGTCTTTTTCTAGTGAACCCGAAAGCTTGTCTGCAAGATGAACATTGAGATTGATCTGCACCAGAAACCCATTTATGAACACAAATGGCAGCGGTGTAATTTGAACCACAAGATATACATTTAACATGTCTATCTTTTAAAGATTCAACAATGGTTGGTGTTTTACGGTCTTCAACATCTCCATGTCCCAACCTTCCATTA